>CM036759.1:21603812-22908812 GCA_020796225.1 Arion vulgaris | reverse complement strand
GTGTGAGATTTAGTTCCTAGTCCTATAGGAGACATCAGGATATTATTCCATAGATTCTTGATCTCAGTGTGAGATTTAGTTCCTAGTCCTATAGGAGACATCAGGATATTATTCCATAGATTCCTGATCTCATTGTGAGATTTAGTTCCTAGTCCTATAGGAGACATCAGAATATTATTCCATAGATTCCTGATCTCAGTGTGAGATTTAGTTCCTAGTCCTATAGGAGACATCAGGATATTATTCCATAGATTCCTGATCTCAGTGTGAGATTTAGTTCCTAGTCCTATAGGAGACATCAGGATATTATTCCATAGATTCCTGATCTCAGTGTGAGATTTAGTTCCTAGTTTTATAGGAGACATCGGAATATTATTCCAGAGATTCCTGATCTCAGTGTGAGATTTAGTTCCTAGTCCTATAGGAGACGGCCGATAAAACGTAGACCCCGTGTTCACGTTGAGCACTAAAAGAATTCTTGCACATTGGTGGATCTTCCTCAAAATGTATCTTACGCATTCTGTTACAGTTTTGTAATTTATTTTTCCGCATTCTGTTCATCATCCTCATCAGATGCCGTGCCGGCTGGCGTAGACGATCATGAATCTCCACAAATCTCTATTGCTTGTGTTTGCTATCATCACAGATGTTGATGCTCTTCCGTGCCATGAAGTCAGGCTATTCAAAATATTCTCTCTCTCTGTCTACCTCTGTCTCTATTTGTCTCGTCTTCACTCGATTTTATAGGTTGTTACAATGTGTTCTAAACCTCACTTCCTCATCACATGTCAGAAAAATTATGACTGCCTCTTTCTTATATTGATGATAAGCTATCTCTGTGTCTTGACTTTATTCAACACTTTCACGTTAGTCATTTTAGCAGTCCATGGGATTCGCATTAAGTTAGCTTTTAATAAAAGCAAATTCTACAATATTACAGGTCCTTCGTCAAATTTCGTTTTAAAAATAAAAAATAAAACTGTAATTTATTTCGTACATGCGCACAAGTAGAGAAACAACAGTTGTTATTTCGGTCAGTGTGCTTTTCAAGACGGTAGCAAATGCGGTACGCAGTTTTTGCAGTAGTGGTCGACTGAGGAAGAGTCATGGCATGACCTCTGTATCTGGTCTGGCCAGAGTTATCCATGATACTTTTTGTCGTATGCGACTCTAACTACGCCAGTCGACCAAGTATTTATCTCACACTGTCTGAGGTCAAACAGTGCACACCTTGAGCGCGTGCAAATTCCCGTAGTGTCAACACTGAACATTAATCACCCTCCAATCTCTTTAAGACGATTCGGACATGCGCACTGATCTTACGATATAGGGTCATTGGTCAGATAAGGAATAGTTCGGAGTCAGTAAATTTGGCTTAAATGGTTTCCTTCTTGTGTAAATGATCTATTTTTGGGTTAACAAGAAAACATCTTTCCTGACAGATTGAACGAGATATGTGGCATTTATGACCTGCGTTTAATATACAGAAGAGCACTAGTGAAAAATTGTTGACAAGTGTAATTTCAACATTCTATTCTAGAATACGTTGACTTGACTGTCACACATTGTCAAATCTGTTCAGAAATTGACCAACGTTATTTTATTGTATTATTCATTCTGGTTACTTAATACAATGATAATGTTCACCTAGTGTTCTGTTGTTTATCATTGAAGAAGAACTAGCGGAGGAAAATACAAAAAGGAGGGGGAGGTGTCATGAAAGCAAAAGAAAACTTGAAGAAGGGGAGAATGGGGGCGGGTTCTGTGGTGTGAAGATAAGGTACTTGCCTCTCGCTTCAAAGATCATCGGTTCGTTCCATGCGTGGCAAGATCTAGATATTTGTCCATATCTCTGATCTTAATGTAGATGAGATTGAGTTCTTAGTCCTATCGGAGACAAACGATAAAACTTAGGTCCCTTGTTTAAGTTGAAGATGTAAACCAGCTCTTGGCAGTTGAAAATTAATCAGAGAAGACTGCAAAGTCGATGCTTGACAGAACTCATTAAAAGATGAACGTTCAAAGACCAAGTGCTCACTTCATTGCACGAAACTTCTTCATATAGCTAGGCCCATCTCTGCAGAAACTGTACGTCACCTGTCGAAAATATTACACAAATCACAAAATTCGTAGTTCCGGCAAATTTCAAGATATCTCCGGAAACAAATGAACGCGTGAACTAAAACAACGCTGGATTCGTACTTACCCATTCTGAAACGCAAAGCAAATTGCTCAACCACTTCGCCACAGAAAACGGCATTAGAAAAATGACTAACAAATAATCTAAGCAAATACATCACACACACAGCTCTGAGAAACATCAAGTGTTACATATATTAATAAGCATTGGTGAAGTGAGGAGAAAGGTGAGCAATCAAGAAATTGATTTTTTTTTAAACAGAATCAAAACATTCGGCATATGAATACATATAAAAGTCGGAATAATAATATCATGAAAGGAAAAGAAAACAAATACAATTTTTATTCGAAAAATTAATTCAGAGAAAAGGTCGACAACTTTGTCTATAACTATTTGTTTTTAAGTCTGAAAAAAATGTGAAATACTGAAAAAGAAACAAAAGTGTCACGCTTAGGGAAATAGGTGCAGAAAAAAAAGATTTATTATAACACAGACATGAAATAACGAAAGAAATTTATCGTGTTAAAGATCTTAATTGTTATACAACAGTAAAAACAAAAAAAAGTGGCAGGATAAAACCAAACACAGAAATAGAAATAGGAATGGTGCAAAAAGTTACAACTCATTCAACAGGTAATTGTCGAGTAACTGCAGCATCTAGTTTGTTTGTAGTTTCTTTTCTGTAAGAACAAATGAACAAACAGTGTCATAATATGTTACAGATGCAAGGCTCTCTAATTAAGTTATTTTAAGATTGTTATTTGATTATATTCCTCTCTTACCGTTATACGTTACATAGGACATGCAAGCAATTTCTCCATACCGCTCTATCCTGGGCAACTTCTTCAATCTCTGTTATGAAAATTAGTCCGACATGATTCGCTTCTCTCAGTAAAATTTGGTTCAAGTTTTCAATACGGTGTCGTTTCTTTCTTGAACTATTTGAATCCTACTTCAATGTCGGCGTTGCGATTCTTTGATCATTTCTTCTTGGAGTATGTCCAACATATCTCCTTCTTCTCTTTGTTATAAAAATATTTTCTGGTGGTTGACCGACATTTCTCTGATTTCATCACTTCTGCATTCGACACATTTTATGTTCATTAAGATACAAAAAAAAGTTTCTAAGCGTTATACACACTAAAGAGGTTGACATAGTCCAACATAAAAAAGCTAATTAAAAACCTTCAAAATACGATTGGATGGAAAATACAGTCACACTAATCAGTAATCTATGATGCCAGAATATAGCAAATGTAAGAACGACATTTATCATTCGTCTTATATTGATATTTTTAAAAGGGAGTAAAACAAGGGTGCATGCTCTCATTTGGGTATCTTTAACCTGAACACTCAATAAATCTTCAAACAGACGGAAGTGATGTCATGATTAGGCGTGTACATTATAGGGAGAATAAACAATAACGGATATGTGAATGATGTCATATTGTTTGCTGAAAGTGAACAGGAACTAGTGATTAGTGAGGGTCATCTTCACAGCCCTCCGTACAAGTCCATGGGTGCTCCGATCTTCTCCACAATATCTTTATTAGCGCATAACGATTAATCCCACTCATTCTGTGTTGATTAATCACATGTCTCGTGTCTTTAACAAAGTTCATAGTTCATAAGTACGGTTCCAACTTCAATGCAACGGGTCACCCCATAATTGCGCCGTTTCTGTGCCAATGAAAATCACACGAAATGCTAACAACTGTGAAATGTTTCCTGTGTGAACTAATTCCAGAATGAAACAGCCGCGTACCGCCACAAAATGCAACCTGCTCCGCATAAAATGTATATGGCCGTCGCTAATGTAGCAATACAAAACTGTTCATCACTAAGTGTTCGTGTCTGGTAGTTTCCTTTTTTACTTCCATCTCCTTCCCTCTTGATAAGGATGCAGATTTATAAATGTTTAAATGTTTTCAAAGTCATCTATACGACATGCAACTCTTATAGTATTGATGATATCTGCACTATCCACTGATTGTCCATCTTCGACAAATGTTGTATCTGCCAGGCGATCTTCACGCCCATTGTCTTGTACTCCCGCATGCCCTGATACAAAAATAAAAGTTTAATAAGTCATTCGGAATGAGGTCAATGTAACAATTATATGTATATTCATAATTTCTCAATGACTCAGAGAAATATAGACACAGAACAAGCAATCATAACACAATAATGCAGACTTTGAGACGTGGACATATTTTATGGACACAAATATAAACAAATGAACTCTCGGTATACGCATAATAAAAACACACTTTAAAACACACTTTGGTTAAGGAGGGTGCTCTATAAATTCATCTGCTGTATTACTAGGAAAAAAATTATATACAAATAGCAAATTGATTTGTGAATACTTTTGTTTTTATTTAATATTTTAGTTCGTGAGCTTACCTGTTGGTACGTTGATACAGTCACATCGGTTTGTCAAGTGGCTAGTAGTATTGTAGAGTTAAGAAGCCAAAAAAACGTTGAGAAGATATAGAAAATTGTTAACGGAGATAAGACAGAGACAAATAAAATATATGAGACACATGAAAATACTGGACCCTGCTGGGAACTATACTAGACAGAAAAGTACACAATAAAAGCACAAGAAGAAGAGGGAGATACAATTGGGAAAGAAATATTAAGAGATGGACAAGGAATAGTTTAACAGCATGCATCTCCAAGGAAACTGACAGGAAGTGTTTGAGATCCATTGCAGGTAAACTTAGATGTAGAGAGAATAGGTAATAATCAATCTCAGTTTACTGCAGTCAGTAAGAATATATTTCTCATACAAACTGACATTGCGAATGTGCACGAGTAAACCTTACACGACTTTCGACTTAAATATTTCAGTGTGACTCAACTAGATTATACATGATTCTGTTATTTTTCTGATAACCTTGCAGCAACGGGCCACTGTATTGTTTGTTCACAGACCAAAATCAGATATTTTTCTTCATCCCAGCTCCGTAGCTCACTCCTAAAGACGGGACCTCTCATATCCTCTTGGTAACGATCTTACCACATGCTCATATCTCTCCTAAACTCCCTTTTTTCACAACCTTTCATCCTCTCTGAATCGACCGACACACCGAACGCACTATTGCAGAAAAAAACTTCGTTTACCTGATGATTTTCCCAGACGTTATTCGTTCGAAATGTTTCTCTATATTGCCAGCTTGTCCCTAGTGAAAATTATTATACTTTATTTATGATATTTGTTGTTCTCTTTAGCCTAAATTTCCCATGGAAAATATCTCACGCTGATATTTTAATCTTGTATATATCATACCACTTGCAAATAAAACCAAAACAAAAGCCTCTTTGAAAAATATATGCATATCAAACTTACTTTTGGGTATAGTTTTGGCAGTTCTCAATTTTCAAGTATTAATAAAATCTGGCATACGATACTCCATTAGATGCCAGAGAAGTTAACGGTTTGCTAACACGCGGAACGTCTGTCTCCTTCTCATATGTTCCGCTTCGTATCTCTCAGCTTTATTAGTTCATTAAGTTTGAACAACTTTGAGATCTTGTTAGTTGCAAGCAATCTGGGTTTTATCGAGGTTCATTCCATACCAAAAATAAACATTTTTAGGAGATGATAGTGCAAAATAGCATACAAATTCATAATCTATCTAATATGTCTATCTATCTAAGTTTATATCTATCTACATATCTATCTATCTACATATCTATCTATCTAAAATATCTATCTATCTACGTATCGACATACCTACATATCTATCTACATATCTATCTATCTATCTACATATCTATCTACATATCTATCTATCTACATATCTACATATCGACCTACCTAAAGTCCAATCTTACGTAATTAACATATAAATTTGACTTTGTTTTGCTATCTAAAACTCGGATATTTCACGTAAGCCAGTACTATAAAGTGTATTTTGATATCGAAAGTAACCTACATTAGAAAGAATGTCAAGTTTTTGTCCCAATTTGACAGTGAAAATTGCGCGAAATTGAATGTGTCATGTATTTTATTATGTGTCAGATATTGTTGCAAAATGCATTTCGCACTCTTGGCCTTCAATATGTTTTAGCTTGTTTGTGAAGTTTGTCTTGTTTGTTAACTTTGAGATCTAAATACTAAATTTCCCATTCGAAGTACTCCAACTGCGAGTGATTTATTCTCGTTACTGAATAGACAACTATAACATGCACCAATTATCAGCGTTTAGAAAAAATAAAACAACTTGCTACATCTAACTTAACCCATGGATTGCCCATCCCTAATGAATGAGGCGGATAACAGTCCCTTGTTGTGATATGTTACCGGGAGGTCACGGGCGGATGAATCTATACAAACAACGATCCATGAGAAACAGCAAATTGAGTGGCACACAATGGTCGCTTTCGTGACATAACAATTTGTCATCGTAGAAGATGTGAAACCTCATCACGTATATACAGAGCCGGATTAGACCAGCGCGGGGCCCGTAGCAAATTTTAGCGCGGGGCCCTAAGTTTTGTATGATAATAAATAATAAAACATAAATTTTACAAACAAACTTGTCTCGATTTAATGTGAGCAAATTTAGAGATAATACTAGACAAATCAATTTCTCTAAGTAAATTACATTCAATGTTCATTAAGGTGAGGTTATTTAGACGATCTTGTCCCATCATGTTTCTTAACTCACTTTTTATACGCTTTAATGTTGAAAAGAACGTTCTCCGCTGCAGTTAGTAATCATTAAAGACAAGTAAATTCGTAAGACTATTTCTACATTTGGGAAACACGACTCTAATGAATTTTCCATTATAAGTTTATAAAATTGCAGTTCAAGGGCCTCATTCTTTTCGTTGCTAATAGCAGCAGCTACATTAGTTTTAAGAAGTTCAGCGAACTGCACAAGTTCGTCGCCTAGGCTTTCTTCCAAATCCTCTTGGTAAGAGCTGACAATATTTGGAGTTCTTTTCAAGATCTCTTCTGCTGTAAGAGATTTTAACTGCCGAAATGTTCCAAATACATCAGTCACTCTATGGTACGCTTCCATGCGTTTAGCTAAGGCAGAGAGTACATTATCAATTATGACAATAAACACCTGACTTTCAAATTTTTGTTTGGGTGTTTGATTTTCTACAACTTCATCGAGCGTAGTAGAGCCACTAAAGTCGTCGTACTTAGTATTTCGCTTGCGTCGTCGTGAAGTTTGTTGCTGATATTCTTGACAGTGAGTCAGGATTTTGGCTTTGGCCTCAATATCTGCAAATGTAGGCCGCATTGCTTGAACGTACCCGTGTAACGATTCATAAAGAGCATATCCCGTGTTAAGGTCTTGATCAGGTGACTGTAATGAAGCGCTAGACGCTTGCAAGCGTTCTAGAATTCCGTTCCATAAAATGCTAACTATTCCCGTTTCCAACTTACTCATCTCCAAAACTAGCCCATACGCTTGATTACGACACTCTACCTTTTGATCCATGTTATTTGAGATGTCATCCAAAACTTGTTTGATAATGGTAAAACCACATAAAAGTGCTTTTGTCGCATCAGCTCGGGAAGACCACCTGGTGTCCGACAGTCTCTTCAAAGTCGGGAGTTTTGAACCTGTATCTTCCAGTGCTTTTGTAAGAATGCCCCATCGATAGGTAGAAGCGGAAAAGAATGTATAGAGACTTTCAACAAAATCGAAAAAATGGATGCTTCTATACAACATTCTGCAGCACACTTCGCAACCAAATTCAGTGAATGTGCAAAGCAGGGAATGTATTCTGCGTACTTATTTATCTCCTTAATGCGTGCTTGTAAGCCGTTGTATTTCCCACTCATGTTGCTGGCATTGTCATAGCTTTGACCGCGACAGTCTTTGATATCAATGCCATTTTCCTTTAAAAATCAAGTAAACTTTGGGCGAGTTGTTCAGCAGTATGACCTTCCATATCCAAGAACTTCACAAACCTTTCCACTGGTCCAGATGGTAACACATAGCGCACTATTAGAGTGAGTTGGTCCACATGCGAAATGTCTGGAGTAGAGTCCAGTGATACGGAATAGTACTTGCATTTCTTAATTTCGCAAATAATATGATCCAGTAAGCTTGATGCAATTAGATGGATAAATTCCTCACATGTTGTTTTTGATAAGTATGATGTATGTCCCTTTCCTTTATTTACATAAGTATTTATATGCTGAGCCAGAAAATGTCAAATTTGGCTATTAATTCCAACAAACCTAAATAATTTCCATTATTAGGTGAACCAATAATTTCATCCCTACCCTGAAATGCAAGACCTCGTTCTGCTAAAAATTGGATTACTGAAGTAATTCGCTCCAAAAGTGTTCGCCAATATGTTTGTTCGGTCTCAATTTGGCTTACAAGTTGAGAATCGACACGAGCATCTTTTTTTTTGCAAACTAACAGAGAAATTATCGCTTGTCTATGGGAGGTGCTTTCTTCATGTCTTTTCAACAAATTATTTGCGTTTTTCCAATCGTCAAATCCTTCTTTCGTAAACCGTGACGAACAGTCTGAATCAGTACTGTTACGTTGTTAATGAGCTCAGTGTGACCGCCGAATTAAGTCCGAAATTGAGTAAACATGACCTTGGCCCTAACCTCAATAAAAAAATGAAAGGGGGAATTATTACCCACCTCCCAAACTTGGTTCCTTGTTTATGACTAGTGACAACTTAGCTCCAGAGGCGCGGGCCCCCCAAAGCGCGGGGCCCGTAGCATTTGCTACTTCTGCTACTATGCTAATCCGGCTCTGCGTATATACCAAAGATGAAACAATGGATGAGGAACACCAAATATAATATTTGAAAACTAGAAAAAAAGATACATACAGTTTGAAACATGGAATCTTGTAGCACTATATATCGGGAAAGACAATTAGACAACCTAATATTAGAGACTACTTTTTCTGCATTCGCCCGCTATGAATTCTGGCGTAGTCAGGGCGCCTGGTATAGCGCTTCTGACTGATTTGTGCGTGAAGGCATGCTTTCCTCATTATCAGTGTCCCCCGCCTTTCTCTGACTTCAGATGTGAAATTAGAGACAAGTGACTTGAAGGTAGATATTATGGGAGTCACAGAAACAAGGTGAAAGGATGTTGGGTATATAAGGAGAGGTGACTATATAGCTACATTCTGGAGAAGACAAACATTAGAGAGGAGGGGATATGCTAATAAAATAAGAAGCCAGGAAAAACACATTTGTAGTTTTTTAAAACACGAGGATAGAATTATGTCGATCAATGTAAAGTCATTTGATTAAACCCTTGTCTAAACAAATGTTCCAACCTCAAGCTCTTACAGTTCATGTTCAGTTCAGTTAAGTCATGAAATATATATAATAATTATGAGTGACATGAATGAGAAAATAGGGGGCGGCAAATGCAAGAACATTTCAGGTAATCTGGACTAAGAGCAAGGAATGAGAGAACAAATACATATAATTCTTCTAAGAAAACCATTATGGTCATCTGTAACATATTTTTGCACCAGAATTTAGTAGCCAATAACCAAATAGCTTGTCCTGAGCAGAATTTTGCCACCCTAACAGGAATTTTTCTCTCTGACATGCCAGATGACCCACCTCTGCAGCCGGCATGCTTAAATCATCAGCAACATCACGTGTCCATTTTCCCCGCGGTCTTCTTCTTATCCTCTGTGTGGGGATGTCTCCTTCTTATCCTCTGTGTGGGGATGTCTCCTTCTTATCCTCTGTGTGGGGATGTCTTCTTCTTATCCTCTGTGTGGGGATGTCTTCTTCTTATCCTCTGTGTGGGGATGTCTTCTTCTTATCCTCTGTGTGGGGATGTCTTCTTCTTATCCTCTGTGTGGGGATGTCTTCTTCTTATCCTCTGTGTGGGGATGTCTTCTTCTTATCCTCTGTGTGGGGATGTCTTCTTCTTATCCTCTGTGTGGGGATGTCTTCTTCTTATCCTCTGTGTGGGGATGTCTCCTTCTTATCCTCTGTGTGGGGATGTCTTCTTCTTATCCTCTGTGTGGGGATGTCTCCTTCCATAATGATCTTCTCCAACCCTTCATGTCTATTTATGTCTCCAAAATACTTCAATTTTCTCTAGCAGACTATTCACATAGAACATTCCAGAAAACATCACAATAACTAGATGTACTTTATTATAATAAAGAGAAGATTTTCCAATAACATAAAGAAGGCAAAGCCATATCCAGGAGTAGATATCGTCTCAGATCCCATCTCTGTAGTGATAAAATTAATCATAAAACTTAAAAATACAGAATTTTACTATACATAAAGAGATACATAGATTCATATTCGTTCTGCAGCAACAAGACACGATTTACAACGAAGTTATGTTGTAGTCGTAAAGAATAAATATGGCTACATAATGACAGATTGCATGAAGCAATACAGAATAAAGAATCCGGAAGAGAAAGTTGATAATAAATGGGACTGCCTGTTAAAGAGCATCTAATCAGGACATGAGAACTTGTATATTAGAGAAAATAAAACGTGGAGGATAGACAAGGGCCAGTCGTTCCACTACCAGAGTAATTAATGTTGTTTTCATTCTCTCATTGTTGTGACACACATGAGGTACAGTTTTTTTCTACTGACATGCGTAATGGCAGCTTATTTTCTCAAGCATTGTCTGTTACAGATGCGGAAGAAACATTCGGTTTGTAGCAGTTTTCTTTGATTTTGAGCTCAGTCTGGATAGATCTATTTGTTCTCTTCTCATCTAAAATAGATGTTGATTCGATCCAGCGATGTAAGCAGTTTGGAGTTACCCGTTGTACAAGTAGAACTGGATGTCTATGGGGCAGAGTGAGGAGTGTTTTTAATCAGCGAACCACGGGAACCATCAGTATGCATACTCTTTGATATCTGTTGGGGAAGACTGAGCACTTATGGGTCTGCCCGGAGTGCAATGACAACAGTTTAGTAACCAATAACCAATCTCTTCTCATCACAGCCAGGACTTTGGCCGTCATCAGATGTGTTGGTAATATTCCCCACTGCTTTTATAGGATACTCCTAGCCTCACTAACGGATCTCGTTTCTATTTTGTTGTATTCCATATTACTGTTAGGACTATCTATACATCTTCCTGAAAGGTAGTCTGTCATTGTTTTCCTTCTTGACAGTGTCCATACTGGTCCATGACCGTAGCTATTGTCTCTATTACAGAGATCCTCTCTCTAATGTCGTGAGTTTTGAGATTATAAGCATTAACACTATTTCAGCTGCTCCCGCACTTATCCACTACCATCAAAATACTAACCGATACATATATAGAATTTCAGAAAAATATGTACCTATGTTTCATTAACCACAGCAAAACATTGTACAGTATCCAAGATGACAAGATAATTATACATGTCTACAAGAAATATGCTTAGATGAAAAAAGACATCAGACTAATCAGAAATATGTACCAGGAACAAACAGTAACAATAAAATTGGAAAACAGCTAATCCCCATTCATTGTCAAAAACAGAGAAACGAGGCAAGAATGTATCCTGTCACCTTGTCTGTTTAACATTTGTACAAAGAAAATCTTCAAACAGCTCGAAGGAATGCCAGGGCTTAAGACCAGTGAGAAAATCATAAACAAGCAAAGATTGGCGGATTTTTCTTCTGTCCTGGTAGTCGAGAATGAATAAGAACTACCTTTCTGGGGTGGAGAGGTAGGAAGATGGGGGAGAGAGAGAGAGAGAGAGAGAGAGGTAAGGTGCTTGTCTCTGGTTCCAAAGATACTCAGTTCTTTCGTCAAATGGAGTGATCTGGATATATTTTTTCAAAGATCCATGATCTTAAAGTAGTTGAGATTGAGTTCCTAATCCTATCGGAGACGGAAAATAAAACGTAGGGCCCGTGTTTAAGTTGAGAACATAAAAGAAACCTTGGTAGTGAAAATAAATAAGAATAGACTGCAAAGCAGCTGTCTGGTCAAACTTCATTAAAAAATACTAAAATAAAGTGTTTACAGTTTTCTAAATTATATAGAACCCTCGCCGGTGCTATGGAGTTTAAGCACCGCCGCTGAGATATTTCTGTGTAAGAAAGAGATCGGAGCACTCTTGGCTATTCACCGAAGTGCAGTGGTGCTGGACCTATCAATCAATTCATCGGAACAAGAGTTACAAGGACTAGTCCACTTACTAGACAAAACAATAAAGAATATGGCTTAGACATTAACATCAAGTAAACGAATACTATATTAATCAGCAACGTGGTTGAGAAACACAGAAATATTAGACTTGAACGATGTATCAAATTCAAAGCAGTTACGTGTTTCAAGTTAACATTGAGAAATATGATTTATGTTTACTTCTTTTACATACAGCAGAAAGCACATCATTTGAGAACATTCATCTCTTCAAAGAATCTTCCAGCGTGTAATTAATAATTACGTACAATAAACTTAGAAGGCGTTTTTGCACCATTGAATAAGTTCAGCAAAGAATTGTACCACCGAAATGGATGTCAATTTATAAAAGACCTAATACAAAACGTTATTTTTGACCGAAGTGTTGAAATTTACAGATATGAAGGAAAGCAAATAAGGCTAAGGAAGTCACATAAGGCTATGAGTGTGTGTTTTTTCGAAATGTTTAGAACACTTCCTAATAGACTACTGACTTGAAATGTAACATATGGATAGCTTTCGCACTGTAGACTGTATGAAAGGTAGAAAGCTATACTTTCCTTATTGTTATTTCCATACATTTTAATATTGAACCTAATATAGGCCTTCGGATTCAGGTACGAATTATGGGAAATCTGACCACAACTACACCACGTGACCTCGCTTTCCAGTATTGTTGTATAGAAACGAATTCGTTTTAAAATCAACACAAAATGTTAAATCGAAGTTATATTATGCAACAAGTTAAGTTTAACAATAAGGAATATCAATATTATGAATATTTTTCACCAATAAATAACCATAGACTCCCAGAATTGAGTAAAATTGCAAAAAAAGCGTGCAGTGTTCTATCAAACATATATAGATTCCAGCCCCCGCTTCCCCGGTCTGATCTAGGTCAGGTGTTTCCCGTCAGTTGTCTGGCCTAGTTATCTAGAGTTGGCTGTGGTTCAACCCACTATTAAAATGATATCCACTTCTTTGTTTGATACAAGACATAAGAAGAACAAGACAAGGCTTTCTACCCCCCGTTTCTTAATCTAAATCTAGTCCCTCCCTAATACCATTCTTGTATACAACACTCCATTATTTATATTTTTAAAAGTAAGCAACTTTTTATTTCAACTTGATTTCCATTTTAAAACAACTTTAGAACTAACTGAACCGTGTTTCAACTTCTTAATTCCAACGCTTAACAAGCCGTTTAGCTATCACTTAAATCACTTTCCATGCTTCCACAGATAACTAATTTCAAAGAGCCCGTTACTTTTTCTTATCCGAACCTGAGACAGTCCAACCTTCACTGAAATAAAAACCTGCATATCACAGAAGATAATAATCATAAGAAAATATATAAATTATTTCTTTGCTTTCCAGTTTTTCAACAGTCGAGAGAAGTGATTACATCTGCTGTAAGAAATTTATGAGAACGTCTGCAGGAGATCAAAGTGCTAGGGGATATAAGAAAGACACATAGTACCAGAATATATGACTTTTCTCCCCTTTTCTTCAGGTCAGAGCAACTCAGAAGAAGTTAGTGGCGCGTGAGAGATTCAATCTATCGTATTTTCTCTTTGTCTTATTTCTTGGTGAATTTGTTTGTATTAAAACATATATGTGTATATGACTACGTGCATGTATGTATGTGTGTGTATGTATGTGTGTGTGTGAGTGCGAGATCTACAGTCTACTAGTAGTAAAGAATGGTTTACATACCATCTACAAAATGTGTCTTGTTTATCACTATAAGTATCCCGTACTACAATTACTATTGCTACCACTACTACTACTACTACCTCCACTACTATTACTTAACTAAACCTTCTTGTTTATAGTGGAACACCTATCTGCAACTATCGCTCGCCACCAAATTCTATTTTTGCCGTCTTCTTCAGTTCTGCCCACAAGTCTCCGATTTTCCTGACCTCCCCCTACAAATTTCTTCACCAGATAGTTTTTTTATCCCCACTTCTAACTTCCCCTGTGAGTTTCTATCAAGTGTATATCTGGGTATGTTGTTCAGTGGTTTCCTGAATGTATGCTCAATCTACAGTCACTTTTTTTCTCCTTAAACTTTAGTAGCATTGGCTTCTGACCTGTTATCGACACAATTCTTTATATGTTATCAATTCTGGTAGCAAAACTATTATCAAATTATCAAAACTAAATGATGACCGAGTTATATGGAAAGCAACATTGCACAAAGGGGCGAAATCTTTTGAAAACAGACTTAGGGATGAGCTGAAATGTAAGAGAGACAAACACAAACTCAGAAGTTCTCACAGTAAAACACTTGTCAATTGACCGTCTGTAAAGACGAAAAGTTGCATATATATAAATTCTGGCCATCTTACATAGAAAATGAAGCTGATATATTTATGTATCACATGCAGTCATCGTATTTTAGTTATAGTTTTGAACATTAGTTTTTGTAGTTTTTGTCTTCCATATGTTATGCTCAAATTAATTTTCCTACCCAGCTTCCCTTGGATTTACGTGTGGAATTATTGCCGACCGCAGCAGCTCTCATATTCATCCAGCTTTAATTGGGTACCAGAGGAACATTGGGAAGTAAAACTAGCCGGAGTGATCATCATCCACCATGTGTCGTGATTCAAAGAAATATACTGACCTTACAACGTATTCACCAATTTACATGATGGTATGAAAACTGGTTCCTTTATTTTATTTATAAATTTTATATTTCATTATATTTTACACAAAAAATTTCTATGACATTGAAAACCAAAATGAAAAAAAAATGGCTCGTGTGTTTTGAAAAGCAACGAAATTTGTATACAATTTTTTTATTGAAATTCCCCATTTAAAACTGATGCAACTACTTTTTTGCGCTGCGCATGCTGAGTGATCTAGTGTAATCGCTTTTTAAACATGAAATGAAATGTATTCATTTTTAACTAACTCATAACTCGGTAAAGAAAGCACGTAAAGAGTTGAAAATGGTAGAATTTGCCTTCAATTTTTTGCAGGAATAAGCTGTCCACATTGTATGATTCTAGAATTTAATGTTCTTAAGTTTCTTCCTAAGACACACAAACGAACAATCAGTTTAAAATGTAAGATGTTAAGAATGATTCACTTTGTCCCTAAATCACCCAGTTTTGCTTGTACAATATATAATTTACACAACTTAAATCGCGGGATAGATTCAACATCAATTTTAGTGTCCACATCCAACAAGCGGTCACCGAAAAGCGAAGAATATCCTCTTTACTCACCTTTAACTCCCCAACGACCGATGGTGCTGATGCAAGTACGCTTTCTCTCTACCGCAAACACCATATACCCAGGACAGTAGGTTCACGTAAGCCTCTGGAAATTGGAAACCTCAATAGACGACATTCTCTCATACCTCAACCTGTCATTTTGGACCTTTCGAAGCATCGACTGACAGTCAGATACAACAACGGACCCAGGTAAACTTAGTCCGAATCAATGAAGGGCAGCAGTAACGGTTTCAACCTCCATCCTCATACTGGAAGTAGTTGTCATGTACGCTCCGCTTCGCTCTGCAACGATCCTACCATGCGCTCTAGACAGGAAAACCCTGCTTGAATTCTCACTACGACTATTTACTATCACATCATGATGACACATCTGAAACTGGTGTACCTGAGACAATGTTGTGTTGCTCCAACAACTTTCCCTGAAGTTCTGTGCCATCACTGATACTAACTTTATCGCAACGGACAGGCTTGCATCAGATGCTTCGATTGTTTGGGAGTTTAAGATGGATAAGGGGGATGTTCTTCGGTCTCTGCTTGCTGTTATATGATGACACTAAAACTGACGTTGAATCAATCCAGCGATTTAAAGAGTTTGGAATTACACGTTGTGCAAGTAGAGATGGATGCTTGCGGGGCAGAGAGAGTAGTGTGTTTAACAAGCGAGCCACAGGAACCATTAGTATGCATACCCTTCGGTATCTGTTGGGGGAGACTGGACACCTATGGGTCTGTCCTGAGTGTTGTGGCGTCAGTTTAGTAGCCAATAAGCAATTACCGCTACTGTATCTTTCCTTTCAAATTATCAGTTACGTCCAACGTGAAACTTTTCTAACTGCACTAGACAATAATGTCCATCAACAATGAACATCAAACTGACTCCATTTTTCTATACTACAGTGACCACCAATGAGGATTGTCTGATGTGAAAGCTTATTATACGCCTAAATAAACACAAAAGGAAAACGATATTAGGTTGAGCGTAAATCAAAAATAGTTAAAATACATGTTAAGGATACCATTTCCCCTGGCCTTCTTGAATCTACAGCCGTCAAAGGGCAGGTGGATACCACACAGCGAAAACGTTGTCTAGACGACATCAGACGAGGAAGGGGACAGAATGCTATCAATTTTTGTCGCGGAGTTTTCCAAGTGGCAAATGAGATTTTCACCCGCGGTCTTTCGACTCATTCGTCATGTCTCATGTACACAAACCGACTACTAGAACACTTTTAGAACAGGTGTTGAAAGCTGAGCTTCTAGAGCAAGGCGAGACTGAAGTAGGGAAAAAAAAACATCAACGTTGATGGAAGAAGAAATATTGCTTCTGAAAATAGTAGTCAGGGAGGCAAAGAAACAAATTGGGAGTTTGTCAAAGGGGAACAACACCAAATTTTTCTCCTCTCTTTCATTTTTCTTCCTTAGAAAGTATCGTTAACCGTTGAAACACAGTTTGCGTGGCGCTAAACCATGAGACGGGTGGAGATTAATTAAAACATATGGGGATGCGTAATTTTACGTGTTGTCTCAATATTTCAAAGCAGGAATTCCTAAATTGCAAAACTGTTAGTTTTAACGGTTGTTTCCCATGGCGCGAGCTACAATTGATGAGTTTAAACTGTTGCTTTTCACAGATTTGTTTCGTTTATAATTTGTTCCTAAGTTTGCATTTCACTTAGTTTCGCTTGACGTTTTGTTGAAAGTTTGCTTTCTTAAAATGGAGGTCTTGAAAACGATACGTCGTCAACTTTCAACTGGGTAGCTGGGAGAGGATATTAAGTGGAATACACTAGAAACTTTTTTTTTTAACTTCAAGAGGAATGACTGGAAAGGTTAAAAAGTTAGAATCACGGTTTCTTTGCTTCTTACTCTATTCTTTGACTAGCTAAATAAACGTTTCATATATAATATATGTCTAGTTCAACTAGCTCAACTATTCTAGGACTAACTACGGCAAAACAAATAAAAACGAAGTAATGTCGTTTTACAAAATACATAAACAAGATACAACGACGTTCTGACCAAAAGGAGCAAAGATACCAAACGGACAAAGAGACTTGAGTGATCCTATAGACTTGACTTCATTAACACATAGATTTATCTACGAGTCTACAGGAACTCTCAATTTCTTAGATAGTATTGTATCCTTTGCTTGATAAAGGCATTTTGACCGAAACGTCGCTGGATCTTGTTTTTGTATTTTGTTAAACTGAATTACTTTGTTCTTACGTGATTCGCCTTTGTTACGTAGTTCTACTACAGTCTTCACTTGCATCGATAATAGGACTAGCTATCTCTTTAGACATAAGAACAAAAATCAAGTGTTTAAGTGCCTGCGTTTTCCTCTTGGCAGCATATGGTTGTGAGATATGCACCACTGACAAACCGGCGGATAATATAATTAATGCATTTGAATGCAAATGCTACAGAAGATTACTTAGAATATTAAGCACGTAAAGGTTTGGCGGCAATGAGAGTCATGGCGGTGCTAATATCGAGCAACGATTGCTTGTCATCCTGTATCAGACGCTGGTTCTTCCAAACATCGAATATGCAATGGTCATCCTCACTGTTAGTAACACACAAATGAAAAGACTGGGGAGAATACAGAAGGAAGCTATGCTAATCATCCTGGGTTGCACAGGGGATATACCCTGCGTAGTGATGAGGTTTCTCCTGGATTTACCGACCATGGAGTATAGACTCAAGATAGCTAGAGCACGTGCGTATCTCAAAATAAGTGCTAAAAAGGATACCCATTGCGAGCTTCTCCGCACCAGTGGGGAAAATCGGTTAAAGCGGGGCAAGTCAGGGGTTGGCCGTGCTGCAGACACTTCAGTTTGTATGTGGACTCACAAATATCAACCATGGGAAGAATGGATACCGATGCCTTCAATATACGGGAACACTTTTTCAGCTATCATTAAATTCAACTAGGTTTCAGAGAGAAGAATCCCGTGGCGTTGGATGCAGATGTCAAAGCCGTCATTGATGAAAGCTGCAATGAAGGTGACGTTGGCATTTACACGGATGGATCAGTAATTCACCACGACAAGTCCACATGGGCCTTCTCTGCAAGCTCATGTAGCAGAATAATCAAGTATCCAGTGGTGCATTTGGTATGACCACAAGCAGCATGACTGACAATGGAGGTACTGACGGTGACTAATGCACTACTTTGGATGGAGTCACAAAACTACTCTCGTTCGTGAAATTCTGAGTGATTCAATGACCATGATCCAAAAGATGGAGGCTGGTTCGGTGCGCAGGCAATAGACTGAATCACTAAAAGCGTCAACAATATGCAAAATTATATTTATCTTCGTTCCGGGGCACATGGGTGTCGTTGGCAATGAGAGAGCAGACTCTAGCTCTCACTAAATCAGGGGGCCAGCCAATGGATAGAGCTGACATTTTGAACACCTTCATAGAGTTTGGCCGCAAAGAGGACTTTTATTTAAACCAATCCACGTCAACTACTAAATTGCAGGAGCTGGGATTGAAGATTGTAGTGGCAAGAATAGAACAGCACAATAGGTATATGAGCAGGCTCATCAATCAAAATCGAACTGGTACGGTCAGTCGCTGGACGCTGTTAGAGATATTGTGAAGAAGACCAGAGCACCTACTGACATGTCCAGCGTGCAATGAAGATATTCCAAACTGAAACTGAAAAACTGGACCTAGAATATCATGGACAGAGAAAAGAACAAATAATTCTGTTCTACAACAGCTTGATATTAAAGAGAGCTATTAAATAGCATAAAATCAAGGAAAATTAAATATTTTAGACACATCAAACGACATGAGTGCCTAGAGAAAACTTTGGAGGGAATGGTGCCTGGAAGAATAATGAGAGGAAGACCTAGAAGACGATGGGTGCAAGATGTCTTTGATGATCTGAGAATGACTGCTGCTGAAGCCAGTTAACTTGCACAGAATAGAGAGTTTTCAGGACTGCTGTCATGGGAACAAAGTTCCGGAAGGGACAAGCTACTTGATGATGATGATGATGATGATGATATAGTATCACATCTACTGAGTTATATAGAAGATGATGCCAAATCTGAGTACTATACCAGTTAAAATATATGATTATACAAATGGCATCATTGCAAGTTCTTGTAGGGCGCCATAAAATCCTCAAAAGTATCCTTCCTTCTAATGAGCCTCCATGTTGAGCCATCAACAAGAACTTCAGCGGCTTTCATCTGAAAGAAAAAAAGGTCCATATAACTTGTTTGCTGATAATGATTTTGCAGCTTATGTTGGTTTTACTATTTTGTATTATATTCCTCTCATACCATTAAACGTTACATGGGGCATGCAAGCAATTTCTCTTTACCAGTCTACCCTGGGCAACTTGTTTAATCTCTTCCATATTTCTAATTTATATTGACTCCAATAGTTCTCACCAGTCTTAAGTTCATTTCACGATTTCCTTATGGTGTCTTTTATTTCTGGAACCATTTGCCTGCAACTTCAATACCTCATTTGTGTTTCTTTGATCAGTTCTTCTCAGATTATACCCAACACATATCCATCTCTTCTTTCTGAAACCATTTACCTGCCACTTCAATACCTCATTTGTGATTCTTTGATCAGTTCTTCTCAGATTATACCCAACACATATCCATCTCTTCTTTCTGAAACCATTTACCTGCCACTTCAATACCTCATTTGTGATTCTTTGATCAGTTCTTCTCAGATTATACCCAACACATATCAATCTTTTCTTTCTTGAACCATTTACCTGCCACTTCAATACCTCATTTGTGATTCTTTGATCAGTTCTTCTCAGATTATACCCAACACATATCCATCTCTTCTTTCTGGAACCCCTTGCCTGCCACTTCAATACCTCATTTGTGATTCTTTGATCAGTTCTTCTCAGATTATACCCAACACATATCCATCTTTTCTTTCTGAAACCATTTACCTGCCACTTCAATACCTCATTTGTGATTCTTTGATCAGTTCTTCTCAGATTATACCCAACACATATCCATCTCTTCTTTCTGGAACCCCTTGCCTGCCACTTCAATACCTCATTTGTGATTCTTTGATCAGTTCTTCTCAGATTATAATATTATAATAATAATTCCTTTCGTACCGTTAATGTTACATAGGGCCTGCAAGTAATTTTTCCATACCGCTCTATCCTGGGCAACTCGCTCAATCTCCTCTATGGAACTGAGACCGATATTTCCTGCCTCTCTCAGCAAAGTTTGTTTCATGGTCTCCTTAGGTCGTACTCTCTTTCTTGAACCTTTGCATCCCACTTCAATGCCTGCTTTGATATTCGTTGATCAGTTCTCCTGAACGTTTGTCCAACATATCTTCATCTTTTCTTTCTTGTAACAGCTGTTACTAGTGGCTGACCACACATTTCTCTGATTTCATCACTTTTCATAAATTATTTCCATTCTATGTTCATTAATTTTTGCTGACATTTATTTTAAAAGGCAGTCAACTTACTTTCTACATCTTTAGCCATTTTCCCACTCTCGCTGGCATATATTAGAATTAATACAACATCGGAAATGAAAATTTGTAATTTTGTTTTAAAACTAAACAATTTGTAATTTCATATAAGCTGCTGTTCCTTTGACAATTGCGAGCTTAATTTTGGTTGTAATATAGTCGACACAAAAGTGTGACAACTGACTAGTTCCAAGATTCATACATTGTCTTTCATTGTGTGTCTCAGAGTAGACCATAACTGGGAAAGGGGGATATTTAATCACTTCACTCTAGCAAGAATAACATAAAAGCTAAAGAGACTTATTCTCCTTTGTTTTTCTTTTCTTGTCACACTGTATGAAATCAAACATAGATGCAATAAAGCAAACTAAATCATAGGACAAATGGTAGCAATTTTGAAATGCAAACATGTCACCATGAACACTAAAAGACCATTGTACAACACAATCTTTCTCTCTACATTATGCTATCATTGTCAGTCTGGATGTTGACTTAAAAGGTCAGAAGAAAACTAGTCATGATAGAGATGAAGTGTCTATGCTGAATTATCAAGAAAAGATAGAATTAGGAATGCAGACATCGGAAAAAATGGGTATAATATCAGTACTGAACTTAGTCAAGAAATAATAAATCGACTGTTTCGGCCATATAAGCAGATTACCAACAGACATTGCACTTCAACAAGAAGTGTTATTCAGATACAGTGAATACAAGGTAAAAGATGGATCCCATAAATAGCAAAGGTAGTGAAAGACATCATGTACGCACATAAGAGCTCATTCCAGAAATCTCTTCTTATCTTGACACTGTGAGACAAAACAGGGTCAGAGATAGAAAAAGTTGTCACGCTACTACCAGGTTGTAGTCCAGTGTCATGGTCATCTCTAACTGTCTTGCACCTCTCGGAAGACTTGAATGATGAATTTCTGCATCTGTCTGCTTGATTCTAGCCTGCAGTGACATGTGGGGCATCCAAGTTAATCTCCACCACCAACACACTCTGGCTAACGGGACTCTGGTTTATCTGGGAGGTGATGAATGCACCCATAGTCAGATTTGTTTTATAACCTTACCCTGCAACATGCCTAGCAAGCCAGCAAATTGTGCAAGTAACTGCTACTACACAAATAAGAATAGATGAATCATCACAGTAGGGCACATAAAGTTGTTCAAACAATCTTCCTACTAGTAGGAAAGCTTCAGTAGCAGCACCATGTTAACTGTTTTCTTCATCCCTTACGGTCATGAAGACAGTGATAAGAGTAATCTATATGTCACTCTTCAAGTCTGTCACTTGTGAACTTGTTGACCCAGACACTGATCCAGTATAACAGTGGTAGGTTGATTACAGTCATAGTTCTTATTATATAATTTTCAGATCTGGGGGAGTACATCTTGCTCCATTGGGTGGTTGGTTGGTTGGGGTTGGTTGGTTGGCTGGCTGGCTGGGTTGGTTGGTTGGTTGGTTGGTTGGTTGGTTGATAGGACCATCATCATCAATGCACTTTAATGAATAACCATGTGGGCTCCAATCGTTCTTTTTACACTGGAAGATCTCATTGGTAAATGGTAAAATATTTGTTCCGAAAATTTGTTTAGTACTTTTAATAAGTTTTGTCCTGACAGTTGACTTGCAGTTTAATTGATTTCAACTGCCAATGGTTCCTTTATGTGCACAACTTGATCACTGGACCTACATGTTATCGTCTTAACTTTGATAGGACTAGGAACTCAATCTTACTTACAGTGAGACCAAGAGTCTTTGGAAAAAACCTTGATCGCTTTAAGTGGGGAACGAACTGAATACCTTTGTAGCGAAAGACAAATACTTTTCCTCCACTTCACAGAAACATCCAGGTAGCCAGATCACTATTATTCAGTGCCTTCATGGACACAATCACCAGTCTGCACCACCAAGAGGTGGGATTATCTTGTGGAAGTGTTGGACATCAGCAAGTCAACAACATTTATTTTTGACACTCTCTTTCTCTCTCTCTCTCAAATATTCTGACCATAAAATATTTGGTTGTAATGCTAGAAACACTCACACCATGCTTCTAGTTGATGTAAAAAAAAAGTTGATGTAGATACTAACTCTTTCAGTTAGATTTTAATTCTACTGATACCTTCAAGTATCTCCTGGTTATTTTCAGTACATCTTATTATTTACCTGATGGGGACAACAATAAGTTGGGACAATTACAGCATCAAAGATGTGATTGATTAGTGTCACAGTAATAGTGAGAGCATAGACAAAATTCAACCAATACCGGGGATAATTCAGATGATAATGACAACATAGACAAAATTCAACCAATACCAGGGATAATTCAGATGATAATGACAACATAGACAAAATTCAAACAATACCAGGGATAATTCAGATGATAATGACAACATAGACAAAATTCAACCAATACCAGGGATAATTCAGATGATAATGAGAACATAGACAAAATTCAACCAATACCAGGAATAACTCAGATGATAATGAGAGCATAGACAAAATTCAACCAATACCAGGGATAACTCAGATGATAATGAGAGCATAGACAAAATTCAACCAATACCAGGGATAATTCAGATGATAATGAGAACATAGACAAAATTCAACCAATACTAGTGATAACTCTGATGATAATGAGAACATAGACAAAATTCAACCAATACTAGTGATAACTCTGATGATAAATAATATCATAATTCTAGAACTTACTCTAACATTGTAGTTTGAGGACATGCTATGACAATATGCACCAACATCATGCACCACAATGAATCCATTTTTTGGATCTGGCAAGATACGATCCTGTTTGGAAAAATAAAATAAGACTAAGAAGTCGCTACAATCAACATTATTGAATTCAGAATAACACATTGATGTACAGCCAACATTATTGAATTCAGAATAACACATTGATGTACAGCCAACATTATTGAATTCAGAATAACATATTGATGTACAGCCAACATTATTGAATTCAGAATAACATATTGATGTACAGCCAACATTATTGAATTCAGAATAACATATTGATGTACAGCCAACATTATTGAATTCAGAATAACATATTGATGTACAGCCAACATTATTGAATTCAGAATAACATATTGATGTACAGCCAACATTATTGAATTCAGACAAACATATTGATGTACAGCCAACATTATTGAATTCAGAATAACACATTGATGTACAGCCAATATTATTGAATTTAGAAAACACACATTGATGTACAGCCAACATTATTGAATTCAGACAAACATATTGATGTACAGCCAACATTATTGAATTCAGACAAACATATTGATGTACAGCCAACATTATTGAATTCAGACAAACATATTGATGTACAGCCAACACTATTGAATTCAGAATAACATATTGATGTACAGCCAACATTATTGAATTCAGAATAACATATTGATGTACAGCCAACATTATTGAATTCAAACAAACATATTGATGTACAGCCAACATTATTGAATTCAGACAAACATATTGATGTACAGCCAACATTATTGAATTCATAAAACACACATTGATGTACAAACAACATTGTTGAATTCAGAAAAACACTTTTATGTTTTCAATCAACATTAATGAATATGGAAATCCTTCAAATAGTGACTCTGGTAACAGTCTGAATCACTGCAGTCTGGTTAAGTTAGTATTAGTCGAAGATGGAAGGCAAACTGTCTTCCAAAAAGTCACACTAAAAACATAAGTGTCCGGTGCAAAAGTGCCAATATTTCAGCCTCGAGATAAACCGCTACAAAACACAAACTCCATTTTATAAATAACGAAGAAAAAATAATGAACAATGTTTAAGCTAATTGAAAGTGTTACCTTGCCAATGAAATCTGAACTCTCACATACTGGGCCAACAACATCATAGACATGTTTGACACATTCAGATTTTGCTCCAATAGCTGTTACATGATGGTAGGAGCCATATAAGCATGGACGGATGACTTCTGTCATAGATGCTTCAGTAATAATATACCTTTAGAAAATTAGAAATACTTAGTCAAATCAAGAATTTTATTACTTGTTCTTTTCTGATTCTATCGTAGATTTTTACTTTTCTTAAACGCTTTGCTATAGTGTTTGAATTGCTGCTTCTTCTTCGACTGCTCCATATCAACCATTTGTTGACCACTCAGTGTGATTTGTATGTGATCTGAGCCTAAAAGCAATTGCATGTTGTGCCAGTTATGCGCCTACAAGTAGGTCAGCACATCCAATTTCTGCGATGCTTTTATTTACTAGGGTATCTTCCCTAGGTCCTACATCAGTCGCCTCTACGACATGCCTTGTAGGTCACAGTGGTACTATTCTTTGCTTCACTTGTAGGCCCCGGCACCACACGGGCAGAGTTGCTCCTTCATTAATATTCATCATCATGTGCCATGTCGACTGGTGTTGGCGATCATGGAGCTCTACAAACATCTGTTCTTAGTACTGACTACCATTTTGGGTGTTGACACTCATCTGTCCCGTGAAGTCAGACTGTCCAGAATTTTCTCTCTCTGCCTTCCTCTGCCTCATCTCTCATTAAGTTTATTGGTTGTCACAATGTGTTCTAAACCTTCCTTTCTCATCACATGCCAGATAAATAATGCAGTGAAATTATATTGCAGATTGTCATGAAGATGAGGTAATGAATGGTGGAATACAAGATGTGTGGTTCATGCAGGTTTCAGATATGGCATAGACATATATCAATGTTCACATCTTTAACATGATAAACATCTTTGAAAAATTCAGAGAGTATAATGTGAATCTCCATGTCAGTCTGTAGATTACATCAAAGTATTTGACTATGTACTAGATCTAAGAAATTACAAAAAATCATAAGAGAACTGGAGTATTTAGTACATTTGATTCACCTAATTGAAATGTTGTATTATAAACAATAAGCAGGATGTTATGGTACATGCAAAAACATCAGAATTGTCTGAGGTACAAAAAAGATGCATCTTCTCCCCATACTTATCTAACATCTATGCATAAAATATAATAATAGATATCAATAAGTATCAAAACAACATTTGTTTTCATTGTTCAAAATGGATGGAAATATAATCCCCAACTCAGACACTCATTAAATACTCATTGAACACTCATTTGAACTCAATATTTTTTAAACTGTCAAGTAACTAAAACAGTCTTGTCCAATAGAAACAAAAACAGTAAAGATTAGAACTATTTTCTGAAGACTAAAAGAAACAAAGAACATGCCCACTGACAAAGCAAGATGTCAACAAAAAGGATCATCAGTAATTAATAAATTGAACATATCACAAACTTTGACTATCTTGACACCAGAATTAACAACAATGGAGATTGTACAAAACTAATCAGAAGAAGAATGGTCAAATCAAACATTGAGTAATTATTAATAAGAAACTATAGAATAACAAAAGTAGTATAACAAAAACAAAAGTTCTGAGGATATCCAGTTTTTTTCTGTAAAACATATTAATGTAATCGTGGATCATTCACTATCATTAGGTGTCGTCTCTGCATCTATTGTTGGCTGCAGGAGACCTCCATCATTCCCTGGGAATCATTACACAAACACTAATGTAGATAATCAAATATTTTGAGATGTAGTGCTACAGGAAAATTCTTGGAATGCACTGGACAAAGAAGAGGAAAAATACAAATATTGTTCAAGATCTAAACAATGGCATGTAAGTTGGTTGTGACCTCATCATAGAAGGACTTTGACTCATAAACAATATAAAGTCTTGAAATCGAATATATTTTAGTTACATTAAACATCCCAGTGGTTTAGAGTGAACGATAATGAATAGGTACCTGAAAGATAAAGTAGGGATTGACCAAGACGATAGCAGCAAAAAAGCAGCCCTAGATGGCAAACAAAAGCACATGAAGGAAATCTTAAACAAAAGGAAATAGAACAGCTGTCTAAGTATCAAGAATTGTTAAGGTAGACTATTATGACAGATTTGTTCTGCAATGGTTACGCTTCATTAGTACAGTGAGATTTCTAACACTTTAAACACCATCAGTAATATAGCTATAGAAATAGCTTTATTGAAGTAAGGGAAGCAATACTCACATTTTGTTTGCAGTCTGTTTGCAACCTAAAACTCTTGCTAACAAGACACATGTATTTGCCACCAATGATCTTCCTGGTTCTAACATCAAGGTTATGCCGGTATCCTTCAGTAAGACACTAACTGATTCTACTAGGTCTTTGGATGATGCATGGTCTGTCTGTGAGAATTTATTATTTTGAAAAACAAGTCAAGAAATAATTAGAGGTTTGGTTCTAATTTATATTATTTTTAAGTAGACATTAGATAAGTATTTGAGGATCAAAGAAAAAAACATTGTCTTGTTACATCTGTCCAACAGCATTGATGCTAACAAGATGATGCTAATGAAATGTAACACTCCAATGTGAAATAATGTCTTCATGAAGAAGGACTATTCGCAACACATCTTACTCGCCAAAGACTACCTAAAACATATATTTCTGTTCAGACATTACATACAACACACCTTAAAGTTCTCACCCGTATCCGTGTTAAGTATGGACACAATTTTTCTACATCAAGCTTTAAATTAGGCCAAAGAGTCAGCACTTTGTATAGAGACTCTCTTAGCTCAATGAAACTGATTCTGAAATAAGAGTTTTGAAAAATGAATAAGCAAACAAGAATATTAATGAAAACCACAACAATTTGATTTTACAAAAGAACTGTAAGAATACTGAAGGAGACCAACAAGGAAAGAGAACTTTTCAAATACACCATAAAAGAAGCACGTTATGAGAAGATGCATATTAGAACACATGGGAACAACAGGCAAAATTTCAGAAAAAAGATACAAAGATCCTACGCAGTTTAATATTTGTGGAATAGAAATGGTGAATATTAGAATTGATAAACAGCACAAAAGAAAGAAATATGATTGAACTAAAAGAGTTAAAAGATGAAGCATTGACTTCATTGCCCTCGGATTTTACCCCATATGGCTCAGTCTCTCTCTACAGAAATGGCATACCACTTGCCGAGACAATGCAATACATGTATTGCACAAACCACATACTCTGCAGCTCCTGCAACAAACCTGGGATCTCTGGGAAAAAATGCACTTCAGAATGCAAGGCAACGGCTTAACCACTTAGTCCAGAGACTCCCCACAATATTGCCCATGCAAGTCAGCATGGAATTAGATTATTTAAGATCTAGTCTTTTTGTCTACAAATTAACAAATTCAGTGTTGGTGTGCTCAACATATTAGAGATGTACGTTCCAAATAGATATGAGTGTAATAATCTCTTGTGTAGGACACAAACATCTTGCATAATATGTATGTTGTATCAAATTGATAATATATTGATATTCGATTCGAGCTTTGTTTCAAAACAGTATACATATATTTATGTTGAATATTTCCAGTTATATCCCTTTGTCTACAAATGTGTAAGGGAAATCTCACTGACTGCGAATGCGTTATCTGACCAGATTTAATCACATCAGTTGTATCCCAGTCCTTGATACAAGAGTTACTACAAACTTAAATTTAATACTCTATAAAAATCAATCTTTCTAGACTGATTTTTACCAAATATATGTTCATTTTAAAGTAGTTATATTTTTATTAGTATAATTGCACAACACTGATAAATATTATGTCACTATAGATTAATTATGTGTAAATCACAGTTCACATTATACAAAGCTCTCCCATTGAAAAATCTAGCTGAGTGTTGGAACTGCTTGTGCTACATGTCCCTAGTTTTTACTAATGGTCTTGTTCAGTCCCCTGATGTAACTGCTCCTCTCTCTCTCTTATAGGATATAAATAGATACAGAAATACCCCAACTTACAAGCTGTCTACTAATAAGAAATGGTATTTTCAAGAATCAACTTAGTATATATTATTAATTAATAGTTCTGAAAATATGCAGTGTTGCACTTTTTATACACGGACGAATAGATGAACAAGCTACACAGATGAATAAGCTGCCAAATGTAGGCACATGTTCGGCAAGTAGGAAGATTGGTAGTTAATCAGATAATGTAGATAGATCAACAAAAGTATAGATAATGTACATGTATATTTAGCCACACAAATCACCTTCAGCAACATAAGTGTGAATTATAATAAAATGTTATACACATACCACAGGCAGTAACTAAATCAAGTGAGGAAATATGACAGTGAACACCACACAAAAATCAACCCCCCCTCGCGACTAAATAAGATATGACATGCAACATTAGTTGTGTTGCACATGTGTAGGAAAAAAGGGTATGATAACCTTGTCACAACAAAACAACACATCAATGGCAACAGAAACTAATAAAAACAGAGTAGTAAGATCTAGGATGGCATAACAAGATGGCTACAAAATCTATGAGTATCTGAAGTAGTGAAATGGTCACATGGCTGAGGAATTGATGACATACTATGCTGATGGTATTTCAAAAATGAGTAGGCAAACTAAACCAAAAGAAAATGGTACATTGCTAGGCAGTTTAAATTACCTTTCTTTTCATAAAAGTTATTGCATCTACCAATGTATTCATTGCTCCTCTCATGTCAAGTTCATCTGAAACTTCTGTTGTCTCTGCTTAGAAGGAAAATATTTTTTGAACATGATCTTACTTATTTAGTCACTATTCTCCTGTCTTAGGATAGAAACTGTGATGAAAGTGAAGATTGTTTTAGTAGATCTCTTGATGATAGAGACAAATATAATATAATCAACATTGAACTGGAGTGTTAGGCTGCTGGATGCTGCTGTATTTGTTGAGGCGGGACCGAGCCCCTATGGACATGTCTGGAGTGCTACCATATAACTGATAATATAATGAGAGGTTAAGAAACTTATATGAATCTATTTCTAAAGGTTCTAATGGTGAAGGATTGACTACATTGCACTTGGTTTCCCCATTTGACTCCGTCCCTCTTAGCAAAAATTGCAAACCAACGGACAAAAGTGTTGCATGAAGCACAAATTCCATAGCTGCTGCAACAATACTATGGATCTCCAGAAAAAATGCATTTATGAACTGAAACATGCTATCCAGATTTGAACCAACAACCTTCAGAATACAAGGCAAACATTTTAACCCTCCATCACAAAGACCCTCAAATATATTTTATTATTTGGTTAGATAAAATCATGTATATATATGTCTATTTATATTTGACAATTATGATGATGAAGATGTTGAATATGATTGTTCCTGTATTCTATTAACCCATGCAGTATTGTATCAAACTTGGCCCATTATTCAAAAGATTTAAAATCAGTGGCTATGGCGTGAGTGGATGGCAGTAACTGAGACTGCATATCTTCAGGTATATAAGTGGATCTATTGTCTCGGAATGCTGCTGCCTAGGATAGTGCAGTATGGAAAGGTTGCTTGCAGGTTTTATGTAATGCATAACAGTACAAGAGGAATACAATTTTCCTGGTCATGCAAATGTTTACACTAATGATAGACTCTACAAGTTGATGTTGAAATCACACATAGTGGGAACATTGGATACATAGAAGTTGGACATCTTCAAGTCACTAAATTATGATATCATGATAATCAATAAAGCTGCTATTACAACATTGCAGGAATTTGGAATCATGTTTTGTGGGACTGATCGTAGTGCACAATAAAACAGGTCAAAAATTTATTTAAATCATCAGAACCATCAACATACACATTCTTTGCTGTTTTCTGAAATGGACTGAATATCTGGATTTGTCCAGAGCACAGCATAATCAGGGGTCTCTGGGGCATGGATATTCGATTTCAAGCTCATCTCTTGAATCACTAACACTTTATTTGCTTTCTGTGTGGGGTGACAAGTTATTTTTCCAGTGACTCTTGATCTCAACGTAGGTGAGGTCGAGTTTCTAGTGCCAGATGGATGATAAACTATAGGGCCTGTGTTCAAGTTAATCATATAAAAAACTCTTGCCAGTTTAAAATCGATAAGAGTAAGTTGGATAGTTGCTGCCTGAGCAAAATTCAGTAATAAGAAAGTGATCAACAAATAAACAGATACAGGTATTAAGAGCTTCCGAAAAACAAGTAGACAAACACGGGACTCGAACCACTTACCCTAGTCCTTACGACACCAATCGCCTAGCCTAGCAATACGAACAAATTTTGCTATCTTTAATATTATATTAGAGAACCTTGCCTGTGCTATGGAGTTTGTGTACTGCCGCTAAGACCAGGTTTGAGAAAAAGATCGATGCACACATGTTTATTTGTCAAATTGCAATAGGAATTAAATTGTTTATCAATCACTCAAACAGTCAAATTAATTTCAATATAAATAACAAATATTATTTTAGTGATTTCGTTCTTATCATAGTAATAAGGTATCATTCTTATTAGAATAATTCTTATAACAATAGTAAATTTTATCAAATATTGTATGATGATAAAGGTGATTGCAGTTTCGTTGGTGAAAATAATAATATTGAATAAGATAATGTTTGTCATCTCACAAATCAAGTTTTAGCTGAGCTAATATTTCTCTGTCAACAAACTTGAAAAAATATGGTGTATACATTTGTCTACAAGTAAGAAAGTTCTAACCTTCAACTTTCAGAATTAAAAAGTGTTTCAGTGCCAGGAGATCAATCTGGTTACTCTTGTCTTCACTGCGCCAGGGTCTAGTTTCTGGTTCCTGATTTTAAAAAACACTTTTCATATAGCACATTACCATTTTAGGAGTCACAATGGGTGTTTTAAAGTAAATTTCAAGAAAAGACTTTTTGCCAATTCTAACCACTCTTCTTCCTAAATATTGTAATATACTGATAAAGAATCTAAAAGATTTTACTTCTCAATAAAGTCTTCACATACACAATTTAGATAGTAAGTGACATTTTTCTGCAACATCAGATTGTCTGGTCATATGCTTCTAAACTGCAGTTTGTGACACATATATCATGTCTCACCTTTTCCATGTAGTCAATACCAAGTCCACCTCCCATATTAAGAATATTCACTTGTCTGAAACCTCTGTCTAAAAGTCTACCTCGCATGCTGATCAATCTTTCAACACACTGCCTGTAAGAATAAATTGATTGTGTGATTTGGTTAAGAAATGTTTGAAATGTTTAAGAGATCGAAGCACCTATGGACATGTCCGTAGTGCTATGATGATAGTCCTCATATAACTGAAAACTGATATTTTATTGCAGTACTAATGCACCATTTCCTAAAGTTCATGATGATAATTTACATGTTGATTGTAAATATGGAGGACATGATACTAATGATAACAATAAACTTACTTAAAGACATCAGTACTGTAGATAGTTGATCCCATATGAGAGTGTAAACCAACTAATTCTGCTAGACAGTCTGGCTCTTCCAACAACTTGATACAACTCTCAGCACTTTCTTCTGACATGCCAAATTTGCAGTCCATTGTTCCAGTGTTGACATATTTGTGAACTTGCTGTCAAAAAAAATTAGGTAATAATAGCTTATCAAAATATAATATAGAGAACTGAATTAAAATTGTTAACTATCTGCTTTGCTCATTATTCAGTGTTTCTTTTTGTTTCTTTGCACTGTTAGTAATTAAAGTATATCTATTTATATCCTCTTCATCTAAAGCTGACACATAAGGCATTCACAAATGATGCCTATTGCTAAAGGAATGTCTATTTCCTACCAAATGTATCCCATGTCAGTTCATGCGCTTGTATTTTCTATTCCACTGTCCTTCTCCGGGGTTTCTTTGCTTGACCATTTCTCCTCTTCCTGTCTACTATTCCTCTAAGGACATCTTTGTCAGTGTCTATTAGCATTTTGCACTCATGTCCATGTGATGTCCACCGCCTTCCTTTGATCATGGTTGCCAGTGATGTTCAGTTAATTTCTTCCACAATTCCTCATTTGTTATCCTATCTGGGTAAAATGTTTACAGGATCCTTCTAAGACATTTATTTTTAAAGTTGTCAAATTTATGTGTAATGTCTGCATTTGTCATTGTATAGCATGATTCTAAGAATGTTACTTTGGTTTTTTTCTGAGTTTTGTTTTCAAGCCAGGTCCTTTTGATTTCCATATTTTTTAAGTATGGCAGAAGACTTGGTTTGCTTCACTAATTCCTGCTGTTATATAATTTTCTGAATCTCGCTGTGTTGAAATTTTACTTCCAAGATACACAAATTCATTATCTTCTTCTATTGCTTCTTTGTTTAAAATAAATAGGTATTATTATTTCTTATTATTTCTCATTTGTTTCAATTAACTGATGCCAGTCTGCAGTCATATCTTTTAGACTGTTTCCGATAGTCTCCATGTCTTTTCTTGTGCATTAACATAGCGGCTGGATACAAGTTTGATATCACACCCCTTCTAATTCTAAAGTCTGTGTTTCTTTCATTTGTGACTTCCCTCATCAACCAGTCAATGGCTAGATTGATTAAAAGAAATGATAGCATACATCTTGCTAAATCTTGGGTTGACAAAAACTACTTTCTGTCATGTGATTGTTGCAAATAACGCTGCATTGAAATTCTGTGTATAATGCTTTGATAATATTCAACATTTATTTTTAATTTATGTGTCATAGCATAGTAAGAGCTATTAGACAGCTGCTGTTTAATATATTTATTATTGTTGAAACTTTATTGTTAAATGTGTATGAAAGAGTGAGTATTTTGTTAGAAAAGACATAATATATAGGTCTTATTTTTAAAATTAGATTGTAAAATTACTTACGTGTTCAATTAATTATATATTTAGAAAAACAAATTCTCGAATGCGTATAAATGCAAACATATATATATATATATATCATTTATTTATAAACATGAGTATGTCCTTCTTTCTAATGTGCCTTGTTACATGATATAACTGATCTCTGACTTCAAAAGACTTCCTGACACTAGTGTTGATAATCAGTTATGATGCTAACTATCTTCTCCACCATGAGGTAAAGCTGCAAATATAAGTATATATTTTTTTTTGATTTGGTGATCCTCTGTTCTTATATTCATACATTCTGCTTATTGTCACAATAACATCCAACTCTCCTTTTGTCATTTCCTCACATGTCAACAAAATGAAAATGAAAATAAAAATGTGATTAGAAGTGCATAAAATGATATGAACAGAAGATAATGGCAGCTTAAGTATCTTAACATTATGGCATAAAATATAAAGAAGTCAATGGAACTGATACAGTACTAGAAACAGAAAACACAAACACTATCATATTCAAGTTGTCATGTCACTGCTATATTCTCACATGACTTACTGGATCAATATTTAAGTTAATTCTTAAAAGCACTCTTGCCCGCTTTGGTTCTGGAAAACCATGTCTACATATGTTCAAAGTTTGTTTCAGGTCCCATTCACTATCCACATTAATTAAGACATCATGCTGGAGAAGGAAACAATTCAGTTTATCAGAACAAATGAATATTATCATTAATGTGACTGAGATATAAATTTACTATAGGTCACGAAGTTTATGTTTTCATATGATTGAGTTATAATTTTGTTATAAATAAAAGGAATGAGATTTATATGTCAAAGCTACAGTTTTATTACAAATGAGTAGCAACAAACAGCACAGATTGGGAGTTGTTACTCTAAACACACTAAAATACATGCTTAGGAGGAGATCAAAGCAATTATAAACATGTTTGATGTGTGGTTAACAAGATTCTCAAATGAACAATGAACATCATGTTTTTACATGTCAGTGTTACAAATTTATTATAAATAAAGAATATCATGTTTTATATACCAGTGCTACAACTTTATTATAAATGAATAGCTTTTTATTCTATTATGTCATAGTTAAAATGTTATTATGTAAAAAGAAGATTGTGTTTTATGCCAGAGCTAAAATTGTTTTTCAGATGAGGAACTGTGTTTTATGCCAGAGCTAAAATTGTATTACAGATGAGGAACTGTGTTTTATGTCAGAGTTAAAATTGTATTACAGATGAGGAACTGTGTTTTTTATGCCAGAGCTAAAATTGTATTACAGATGAGGAACTGTGTTTTTTATGCCAGAGCTAAAATTGTATTTAAGATGAGGAACTGTGTTTTATGCCAGAGCTAAAATTGTATTACAGATAATGAATTGTGTTTTATGCCAGAGCTAAAATTGTATTACAGATGAGAAACTGTGTTTTCTGCCAGAGCTAAAATTGTATTAAAGATGAGGAACTGTGTTTTATGTCAGAGCTAAAATTGTATTACAGATGATGAACTGTGTTTTATGTCAGAGCTTAACTTTTGTTATACTTGAAGAATATCATGCTTTTTATAGCAGAGGCACTTTTCCACAGAAATCCTGTTATCACCTATTATTCACCATTTGCACAATAAAAGTAGTCCAAGCCAAGCCCACAGGTCCAGTATGGAAGTTAGTTAGCCTTTCTGAATGACATATTGGCATACATGACTGGCTTGGATTGAAGTGAAATGGTTAAAGACATACAATTGTAGCACAAACATTGTTCACAGGTGAAAGAAATCCAGTTGACAGGACAACTGGAGCAAAACTACTATGATATGGTGCTCTGTGAAAACAATGGGTTGCTGAGCAAACTTCTGCATGTCCTCGACAGTAGATTCGATCCAACCTATCTTGTAGTCAGCATTTGCACTATCCGGCTCATGCTGTAGTCATCCACTTTCACTATCCATCCCATAATGTAGACATTTGTTTTCAAATCAATGGAATAGTAGATTATAAATAAGAAAATATAAATGTTAGACAACAACAAGTAGAGAAAAAAAAGTATATACAGTTTTTGCACAATTACAGTACCTGTAAAGCTAAATGGGTTTCCCACACAGATTTTCCACCTCCATTGAACATAAGACGGGTGGGTTCAAACCCTGCTTCTAGTGCAAGCCTAAGTTCATTGCCACTGACTAGTGTGGCTGAAATACCTAATTTCTGAAGCTCTTGCAGGATTGCCAGGTTCTGGTTGGCCTAAACATATAAACAAAGTTTCTTGGCAGCTGTTTATAGCAGGATCACTTTTAGAATAAACTAAAGTAAACTGTAACTCAAGCAGAGAAATATGTCATAGGTATCTGGTAATATTAGATACGTGGTATGTACAACTGTTTGTCTGATGTTGAAGTAGAGATATCTGTCATATATATGTTAATATTAGATAAATGTTATGTACAACTGTTTGTCTGATGTTGAAGTAAAGAGATATGTCATATATCTGGTAATATTAGATATGTGTTGGGAAAAAAATGCTCTTGTGAACAGAACGGTACGGTCCTAATTGGAACCTACGACCTACTGAACAAAAGAAAGGACTTAACCACTAAGAGCCAGAGACCTAGTTCAAGCCATCTGAGAAGCATCAGACAAATACAGATGACTACGACACTGGAATACAAACAGGTAGCAGTGTGACGACAAAGATTAAACCCTACCTAAAATAAAAAAATTGTATTTGGCAATCTGTAATATCATAATTGAGTAATAAATTTGATGAAGTAAATGTTTAACCCAATCCTGTACCTTTATGGAAAAGTTTAGCTGATGAAGACAGTTGGATTCCCTCAGAGCATCCAAGTAGCCTCTGACATTTTCATGCAGCTGTCTCTTGCTATAAACAAATAGAGGAGTCGTCATCATCGCTTTGTTTCGTTGCTCACCATCTTCTAGTATAGTATTTAAACATGTCTGAAAGATCATCAAACGCTTAGTTTTGGCTTTGCTCTTTTTAATTGTCCAATAATTTGTCTAATTAAAGTTTGATCTGTTGTTAAGTATAAACAGTTTAGAGAAAACGGATGCATTGGTTTTGTGACTAGAATGGGTCTTGTGACTTATTTTAAAACAGTATTTTAATAACAAAACTTGTAAGACATAAATAAGAACAAAAACTAGCCACATCATTAAAAATCCCCACCCGCCCCTTTTCAATCCACAGATCCAGATATACTGTGAAGACATATACAAAATACGTAAACCCTTTTTAAACGTCAAATTACTTTGATCAAACCCATAATAAGTACTCAGTCTTCCCAACCCATGTCGAAACGTATGCACAATAATATTTCATTCGTCAGGTCTGTCGCCATGGACAAGTTCATCGGTTTTTTAGGTGCGGCAGTAGCTCCATGCTCAACCGTTCAAGAAGGGGACAAACTCCGCTTATCCCTGCTTATAACTGATAACAGTGACGTATGCTGTTAACCATTGATTCTCTCATTGTTGTTTTTTTTTTAATAGTAGAATATGCATCATTACTTTTCCCAGTCGCTGTGCCGCAAATGGCAAACTGGTATGCCGGATTGATTTATTCCAAAGATCTTGAAAATATATATATATATACTGGCGCCAGATATCTTGGAATCTTCTCCGACCGCTCCATATCGACCCCTTGTTAACCACTCTGTGTGATTTGTATGTAATCAGAGCCTAAGAGCGATTGTACGCTGTATCAGTTATGCGCCTACTAGTAGGCCAGCACATCCGATTTCTGCGATGTTTTTTATTTACTAGGATAGCTTCCTAGGTCCTACATCAGTCGACTCGTACGACATGCCTTGTAGGTCACAGTGGTACTATTCTTTGCTTCCTTGTGGGCCCCGATACAACACGGGCAATCTTGGAATCTAAGTAATATGGACACTATAATACCAGTAGAAAATGAAGCCTCGGGGAGACGTTTAAGAGGGACATAAACGGCCTCGGTCCTTATTCTTAAATAGGAATGCTCTGTTTATGCTACGACCCAACCACATGGGTTAAATCGAATAACCCTTGATATATTTCTCACTAGGCATGCTAAACAAGTCTATCCTCATCGTCAAAACCACATCATCAGTTTGTTGATTAACTTTGAGATCTTCTTTTCCATTACCCCAATCTCTACAATCCCTTCCAAGAGTAACAATAACATAAATAAAATGTGTCAAGCTTTTACCAATCGGGATCGATTTTTCTCTTTTTGTGTAATGTTTGTAAGTCATCATCATCATAATCAGGTGCCATGCCGGCAGGCGAAGGCGATCATGGATCTTCGCAAATTTATGTCTCTGGTGTTTGCTATCATCTCGTCGACAATCGATTGTGTAAGTCATACGAAAGATTATTTCAAAATATCACATAAAGATGGGTATTGTTCTTCTCTAAATGGGGACTCAGATGGGTGAATTATCACTGGAAAAATTAAATGCACATATCAAGAATACTATTATGAGACACTTGAGAGAAAGTTACCCCAATAATAACCCAAATTACCCAATAAACTCTCAACCGCGGAAGCAACAGCCCTCAATATTCGACGGGTGACAATCGTCTAGTATTCACGGAGTCTGTCCATGTGGTCAAGCAACCCAAAATACTGCTCACATATTGCAGTCATGCGCAAGTTACGCAGACTCCCGAAACCATAAACAGCTACCCGACATTTCAGAAGGTCTTCTTCGAAGATGTTCTTCGGGCATATAATGCGAAGAGAAGGTTTAGAACATATGGTGACAACAGGTAAAATTCAGGGAAGGAGAGAACGTCGAAGAACGTGCCTGACATCATAGTCGGCACAAGATCGACGTCAGAACTGATTACATGCACCAAGCAGAAAAAGTTGTGGATAGACATGATTGCATACGCCGAAAGGCATGGCACTTGATTTATTGATTTACATACAGCGTTATGTTGGTATTACAACGATATTTGCGCCTTTCGATCTGTTCACAACATCTACCCACGTTTTTTTTCTTTCTGGAAGACAGTTGTGTGGTGAGAAAAGATGAGTAGTTGTTAAAGAAAAAGTGAGATCGAAGACAGACTGAAGAACATAGTTTGATCTATAAAACGTTTATTACTCTATACCTCCTCACAAAACATCAGTCCATTCAAACACTTGAAAGGTTCTGTATACGACATCTGTGATCGAAATCTGTTGAAATAATGAATGTCTAAATCAGTGATATAGAACGTTTTTATGTACTGGAGCGCATCTGGTTAATAACTATGGAGCCGCTCGCGTCGTGTGGTTAAGACACTAATAATAATAACTTAATATTAATGGTAACATTAACAAACTGGATGCCTGAGAGGCAGAGTGAAAGGTGTGTTTAATCAGCGAGCCACAGGAACCATCAGTATGCATACTCTTCGATATCTGTTGGGGAGGCTGAGCACCTATGGGTCTGCCCGGAGTGCAATGACGTCAGTTTAGTAACAAAAATAATAACAGACGAAAACAATCATGACTAAACGTTTAATTTTTTACCCAAAAATATTGTTCTTGCGAAAACAAAAACAATGAAACATACTGTTACTCAGAAATAATATTTTCTTTAAATTCTGATTAGCGTTCAAGCTGGTGGATGAAAAAAGGACGATAAGGATGAATCACACGGGGGGACACATCTACATTAATTGATGATAATATTGATTAACTATCTTTTAAAAAAGGATCTGAAACTTCATAAAATAACAACACATTGACAATCATGCACCAGTTTAAAAGTGTTGTGCATATTTTAAGGATGATATTTTCAGCAACAAATTCAGAGACAGAATATAGTTAATGTGGTCCAATTTTTTTTAATGTTTAAATCGTTATCTTAAGGAGTACGGGCAGTACCGGGGCTTACACCCCGGTATTCAAGACGAATGACTAGTGTCTCAACTGCTTGCCCGATGTCTCGTGTATTTAAACAACTAATAATCAGAATAAGATTAATGTATTTGAAATAAATAGAAGCATTCAGTATCAGTAAGCCATACGTACAGTTTAAATCAGACACAATACTTCATATATGCTTATATGACTACGAGGCAGGGAACGAACAAGACGAAGATGGCAGCAGGACATCAAAGACACAAGTTTCAGTTTCAGTTATGCTCATATAAGATTGTGTGGGTTTTTTTTTTATCTGACCTATAAGAATATTTTATTTTACGAAATCAAAGATACTGCTTTCGATTTCGAATCTTGGACATAATAAAAGCAAAGAAATATATGAAAGTACATCTTTATACTTTTTACATTGTCTAAACTATTGAAGTTAAACATATGCCAAATTTCAAGTTTGTGACATGTCAGAAAGTCTGGTAAACAATCGGAACACACACATACACACACCCACAAACACTCGCGCATAGTCACAAATTAACGCGTTATATACATAGATATATACAGAGAGAGATTTATATATATCTTAACAAAATAACCAATACAATCGAGGTTGTTAATCATCCTTTTTTAACATCAACGTCAAGGAGTCAAACAAGACAACATAATTTAAGTTTAAGGAAACAATACATTTACAATTGATAAATCTACTAAACATCTTTCATAAACCAGCAGAAAGTACACAATGGCTACCTGAAAGTTATTTGTGTAGTATAGTCAGACAAACAAATACACACTATACTGGTGTTTTTCACGTAATGACAAGACACAGTTGTGATTGTCATGGAGTGTGTTGTATGTAACGTGTGTTGACACACAGCGTCGAAAATCAAGAACTGTGGACTTGTTTAATGTTCCATGTTCGTGCTCATTTTCAAGATGGCGTAGCGAATAAAATATCTTCATTTCAAAACTTAAAGGTTGAAGCTTTGTTTATCAGTTGTTGTTTTCTGCGTTTTCACTTTCCCGTATACAGCAATGTAAAGCGTTCTAGTGTCCTCTCTCGTTATCGTTCTGTTTTCTCTATTTAAAACACATTCCTTGCCCCTTTTTCCCAAATAGACATATATTCATGTATATATCATCATCAAGGTGCGTATCCTTTATAGGACGTTGCTCTCTTTGCAGCGCATCTGAAATTCACTCTGTCTCTAGCCAGTTAACCCACTTCATCGATGGTCATATTCATGGTTTCTTTAATTTCTTGTAGCCATCTTCTTCTTGCTCTGCCTCTGCGCCCTAGGACCCTCCCCTCTAATATTGTTCTTTCGAGGCCATGTATACATAGACATATATAAATAACAGCATGTGCCATGCCTATTGGTGTCAGACTTCCCAGGGAGACTTTCAGATGATATTGATCAAAATAAATCATCTGCATTTAGCTTCAATACCAAAGTTACAATAGCACAAAATACAACGGATACATTACACGTGAGGGTAATCGTGCCATATATATATATATATATATATATATATATATATATATATATAGCCAGCTCTGAAGTACTGCAACTTGCAAACTTGCTTTCCACCATGGGCATGCTCAGCAGTAAAAGACTAAGATGGTTAGGGCATGTGAGAAAAATGGACAATAGTCGCAAACCACAAATGTTGTTTTGAGAACTTTCGGGATGGAAGAGGCACCAAATAAAGTAGATCATTGCTCAGATATAAGGATGTTTGTTAGGCCTCAATGGAGATCTTTTCTATCGGTCCCAACAAATGAAAACAAAAAACTAGCTGATGACCGAATTATGTGGAAAATAACATTACTCAAATATGCAAAATCTTTTGAAAAGAGACTTAGGGATGAGCTGAAAGACTAGAGAGACAAGCGTAAATTCAGAAATTGTCACAGTAAAACACTTGCCAATTGTCCGTCTGTAAAGACGTAAAAGGCCAATTATATATATATATTTATATGTATATATATATATATATATACATTAGTTTATATATATATATGTCTGTGTGCGAACGTGCGCGCGTGTGTGTAATATATATATATATATATATATATTCTGCATAATTACGTGGTGAAGAAACGTGGGCGCTGAACAAGCATCCAGAAAATAAGACTGAGGTATTTGTGATATTTGGATTTTCTTGAAGAATCTGACTCCATTTGTGAAACCAAAAGTTAGATAATTCTTCGAACTAGTATTGATAAACATAGAATTATGGAAGGCGTTAAAAGAAATATATAAAATAGATATTGTTTCCACATACAATGACATGACAATATCAGTAACTATAATGGGGAACAAGATTGAGAATAAACTGTCAAGAGAAAGACAACATTATTAGCCGAAAGCAAACATTTATAAGATGGACAAATATTGAGCTTGTCTACCTGAATGTAACCTCATGGTGAACATGAGAAAATGTTTAACGAGCTAACGTCAAGCTTAGATGTGAATAATTTACTGCAACACTAAACAGTTTTCAAATTGGTCAAAAAATATATACAAAACAACATGTCCATTCCCACGACTGCCGCCAATTGTTTTATCTTGTCTGTCACAGAATTTATGAGATTTGAAAATAAATAAACTTTGCAACAATCTTATTTCAACATATGTCATTTCTTGATGAACCTCTTCACTATGATGTCGCAATTAGAATCTATTTTTCTTCTTATCTGTCTGGTTGGACTAGGTAGGCAGAAACTATTGACATGTTTCATGTTTTGTGATATTTCATTTACAGAATTAATATGTTGCTGAAAACTGTTGCTTCCTGGAGATTTTCTATGTTAAGTCTGGATTACCAACAACACCAGAAAAGACAGAGTCATCAACATCAGCATAAGAAAGAAAGTTGGCACAGAACCTTGCTTGAATTATATTAAGAAACAAAGAGTGAAGTGGTTCGGCCACTTAATAAGAATGCAACCAAACTCCACTGTATACAGAATCTTCTACAAAAGAACATCATGACAGAAAGCGAGAGGAAGATAGCGAAAATGATGGATAGATGGCATAGCAGAATCCTGTCAAAGAGCAAAAATAACTATCATCCAAGTCACTAGAACAGCGCAAGACAAAAACAGAAAGCCACGACACTGTGCAACAAACCGGTAACAGTGTGACGACAAAGGAAATAGAAGAGTATGAAAGCACAGCGCAAACAATTCTTATTTTTCATTTCATGTTACTCGTACAATGAATATTTTGAATTAATAATGTGCGCATTTGTAATCTTAAACATTGAATATCGGATTCCTAAACAAATGGCTAGAACAGTTCTCCGGTGAACAGCGAATGGGAAAAGAAGGCCTGGACTTCCGAATGAAACATAGAGAAGAAATATGGAGATAAAGTTGAAGATTGTGGTCTTTCGTGTGATACAATTGGTAGAAAGACGGCAGCAACGAAAATTTCTCGTGGAAGATTAATATGCCAAACGAGGTACGAAGAGGAAACAGATAGAAACAAATGTACTGTAACGTTTTTAATTCAGATACTTATCTTCTCGTTTGTAATACTGTTAAGATAAATAATAAATGAATGTCTTATTTGCTGTTTGAATTATATATTTTATTGTATTTTTATGTCACCAGTGTCTACCCAGTCAGTGAACAATTGCCCAACAAGTGTTCCAAGGGATCAGTACACCCAAGTTTATAATGACCAGTGCTTTCAGTTTGTTCTCTACAGAAAACGAGACTACACTGACGCTGAGAAAGACTGTCAAACTCGTGGTGGAACTCTAGCGTTGGCCAAAACCAAAGATGTTCAACAGTTTCTGCAAAACAGTTCCCTCATACTCGGTACACAGGATGAACTGTGGATTGGGTTGAATGACAAACAAGTTGAAAACACGTTTGTGTGGGAAGATGGAACACCTCTTGATGACGCCCAGTCACACTGGGCAGACGGTGAAGGTCCAAGGACAGGAGTTATTCAACATAGGCTTGAAGACTGCGTTGCTATGGACACATCCAGTGGTGGACTTTGGTATGATCACCATTGCGAAAATGAATTATTTGGTTTAATTAATTACGAAAAATACTACATATGCTCGTTTAAACAAATTCCACTTTGAGTTTGTGTTCTACTAGCAAATATGTCACCATATTGCTTTTTACTGACAGTAATAATTAATTGTGTGACTGATTTGTAAACGTATAATTTCACATCCTTTATTTAAATCTTTACAACAAACGCAAATAAAACAGATTAGTAACGTGTACGGATTTTTCCAGAAATATATTGCACCATAATTGCCTCATACACGAACGTTTTACAAAGGACTATAAACTTCCAAACTGTTGCGATAAATAATTCACGATATATATATATATATATATATATATATATATATATATATATATATATATATATATATATATATACATAACATCTGGGTCTCTTAGTGACAGTCTTTTCCGCAATGAGGGCACTGTCATCAAAGAAAATGCAATCTTTAGAATGGAGAATTTAACAGATAACATGGTATAACTCAGAAGATTCCTGCGAGGACGAAGAAGTCGTAAGTATGCTGAGAGATACAGGAACTAAAGGTCTAAAAGTCTAGAGGCGAAGAACTCACAAACTCAGTTGGGTTTCCCATGTAGCTCCTTCCATCTCTGCAGAAATGGCACGCCGTGTGTTACACAAACTCAGTAGCTCTAGAGCTCTCCGGATAAAATGCAAATGGGAACTGAACGACGCGATCCTTGTTCGAACCCACAATCTTCCGATCGCAAGACAATCGTCTTGACCACTTCACCAAGCCCCCCACTCCCACCAACTACAGGAACTATCAGTAAGCATAACATTGACTATCTGCTTCAAGAAAATATCCACCTATGAGTCTGACCAATGCTGTTCATGTAACTAACACCGCGATACTGCATCTATTTAAACTTACTATGAGTGCATTCGTGTAGTACACGGTTAAAGAATTTGAAAATTAATTAACACAACATGACTCCGTGCAACCTTTTAGGTAGTCAGTCGACTTTTCAAAAATTATACTGTATTAATTTATGATGACTTTTCAAAGCTGACTAGTTAGTTAAACATACTTCTCAGCTGTCGTCTTATACTTGCTAACAACATGTTCCTTTCAAAAAGTATTTTTAATTTAGCAGCGATATATAATATAATAAGTAATGTAAAAGTAAATTGCATATCCTTTACATGACTTTGCGAATCAACCCCAGATGTTTTAACGCTGTTTGTGATTTTTTAGGCATTAATACGTTCAGTAGTTTGCCATTGCTTTCAGAACGGGTGGTGTCATCGTCCTTTTGTAAAAATCCACGAGAAACAATTTGCAACCAAACTGTCTGCAGCGTGATTCGAACTCAGAACGTTGGGATTCCGAGTTACTAACTCCTAGGCCACAGACGCCACTAATAAGTAATGTACTTACGGTATATACATAAATTGTATTTTCAAAATAATCTTCAAGTTAAAAATCTACTGTTAGAAACAGCATGAGTATAACAAATAATTAGTTTCGAGTAACCAATATTAATTTTTTTTAAATAAAATTCCGTAAATTATCTTCATTATTTTCCTATTAGATCGATGTTTACACTTCTAGAACGTGTAAACCCAACTTCAAAGACCGCAGTCTTAGTGAAAAGTAAGGCCATTGTTATCTTCACATTTGTTTATTATATCGAATTATGTGTCAAATGTTTCAATAAAAACCAAATATTTAATGCATTTATTCTTAACAGAGTTTTGTATTTTGTTGTCAAACAGAATCGCATTGTCTTTGAATGCATCACACCGTTTCTGTATGGCACTGTCTTTGAATGAATTAAATTGTCCCTGAATGATTCACAATGTCTCTGAATGTATCACAATGTCTCTGAATGTATCACAATGTCTCTGAATGTATCACAATGTTTCTGAATGAATCACAATATTCAGTCCATTGTCTGCTTACCGAACAAGCCTCCACCAATCTGATCACTCAATAAATAACTTAGAATGCACGCATGTGTATAGCTTTGAGACTCAAGCCAGAGTAGTGTCTGAGTCACTGTCAGTTCCTCCATTGTCATGCTACTTGTCATACGAAATGCAACACTGGCTTCATTTATCTTTCTGTAGTATGAGCTTGCAGAGAAGTTCCAAAAGGACTTTTCTTTGAGAACTACCGATTCGTCCGTGTAGATCACAACGTCACACTTCCGGCAGTTTTCATTATTGGTGGCCTTGGCGTCTGCACTCACCGCAATGTGATTCATTTCTCTGCACCCTTTGTCGAATTTAATAATGGTCTGAAAGGTATTCCCGAATATTGAGGGTACCGGTATCAATTCCTCACCATGGTCAATATTTGTGAGCTTACATACCAGCTGAACTGTGTCTGTAGTACGGCAAACCCACGATTTGTCACGCTTTAATCGACTCCCCATTTTGTATACTGAGCACCTCGTGCAATGAATAATCCTATTTAGCACTTATTTTGAGATACGCACATGCTCTATTTATATCTTGACGCATGGTCGAGAAAACAAGTAGAAATCTCATTGCCATGCAGAGTGTATCCCTAGTGCAACCCAACATGATAGCATAGGTTCATTCTGTATTCTCTCCAGTCGTTCAAATTGCATCCTACTAACAGGGAAAGGCCACTGCATATTCGATGGTTTAAATGCCCAGCGCCTGGTACAGGATGACAAGCAGTCGTTGCTCGATATTAGTAGCCTCCGTGATTCTTATTGTCGTCAGACCTTTACGTGCCGTGACTATAATGTGCTCAGCTTGGTCAATGAAACATAAACTGCCGTCAAATTTCACACCCAAAATTTGTATCCATTTAATTCCGGATAAATCAACACTGCACAGTCTCACAACAGACGTATATGCATTAACAGTGTGATTGTCAAGGAAGAACCATGCTGTTGCTGCTTTTGTATGATGGACTAGTGCTTCAGAGACTAATATCGTGAATCACACTGTCTCTATCACACTGTCTCTAAATGTATCACACTGTCTCTGAATATATCACAATGTCTTTGAATGTAGCTGTGCACGTCGTACCGAGGGTGAGAACGACTGCAACAAAAGTCGATATCAATAACACCAGGAATAATGGAGAAATTATAAACAGCGTTGAAATGCAATATTACAAATGAATACAACTGCACAAAGTTGACGTTTGGACCCGCCCGTTTGGGGCCGGAGCCCGCAAGGACAGCAAAGAATAGTACCACTGCAACCTGCAATGCATGTCGTAAGATGCGATTGATATAGGACCTACTGATGCTACCCTAGTAAAAAAAAAAAGCAGTGAAGAAGTCGGATGTGCTGGCCTACATGTAGGCTCAAAACTGGCACAACGTACAATCGCTCTTAGGCTCAGATCACATACAAATCACACAGAGTGGTTGACAAGTGGTCAATATGGAGCGTTAGAAGAAGAAGAAGACATTTGGACCACAATCTCTTTATTAAGACAGAGAAAACACACACTCAAGAAAGGGAAGAAAATCTCTTTAACAAGTAGTGAACATTCCATCCAGTTGTTGATCTTATTCTTCAAGCGTCGCTACAGCTTGGCTCTTCTCCTTCTTCCCAATACCATGTTGTGTACATAACATTTTTGTGATGCTATGTTTGTGGATTTTCTACACATCTCTGACAGGATCCAGAATTTTAAAACGACCAAAAAAAAAAGATTATTTTGTTTAGACCTGACCATAGATGCAATAAAGCCAATCAAATCAAAAGACAAGTGACACCAATTTTGCAATACAAACATATCACCATGAGCATTAAAAGAGAATTGTACAACATGAACTTCTTCCGACATTATGCCATCAGTGCCAAACCTGCACGTTGAATTCAAACGAGGGAAGAAAACTATTCACGGCAGAGATTAACTGCCTACGCAGATAATATTTTCTTACTATAGTTCAACACTAGTATTGTTCCAACTGGTTTTCTTATCTCGTGGTTTCTGATTTTGTTCTTTTTTTTTTTGTCGAAGTTACTTCATCTCTGCTGTTTTGATATCTTTTTTATCTTTTACTCCCAGTGTTCGTGTTTAGATGTGTTGCGCATGGTAAACGAAAACGTGCAAAACACAAACCCACCTGGAAGAGAACAGTAGAACAGGAACTTAAAGAAATGAATCACCCCTGGTACACAATAGAATGGACAGCCAAGAACAAAGACGAATTACGTGCATTTGTTGCTACCCTAAGCGCCAAGGAGAGCCGCTGTAGCGTAGTTGTTAGTGAACTCGCTTCGCAAGGCTGGTGGTCTGGGTTCAGCTCCCGCAATGCGCGTGGAATTTTCCCGACCACGACGGCTCTCAGGTCGACCCAGCCTCAACTGGGTACCAGACATGCTCTGGGAAGTAAAGGCGGCCGGCGTGATGCTGACCACATCACCCATCGTGTGTCGACGGTCAATGAAAAATACAGGCCTAACACTGTATTGACCTATATACCACGAGGTATGGAAGGGTTCCTTTACTTTTTACTTTACTAAGTGCCAAGGGTGTAGCAGGTTAGAGAACGAGAGAGAGGGTGCGCATTCATTGATATCATAACAGCCACAGAAATGTTTTTCCCACACACATACATAAATATATACATATATACATATACACTTCACTCTGGAGGAGAATAAACATCAACAAAACAGAAGTAATGACATTCGCCAGAAAGAAAACCATACCAATATCTCCATCGACAATCGCCCACTAAAAAAGTAAAAGACTTCACATACCTGGGGAGCATTTTTCAGCAAACGGAAGAATAACTAATGAAATTCAACACAGATGCAATAAAGCAAATCAAATAATAGGATAAATGGCGCCAATTTTAAGATGCGAACACGTCACCATGAATACAAAAAGAGCAATGTTCAACACAATCTTTCTCCCAACATTATGTTACCAGCGCCAAACCTGGTCACTGTCAACAAATGATAGAAGAAAACTAGTCATGACAGAGATGAAGTGTCTATGCAGAATGCTGTGTGTAACAAGAAGAGAGCGGTTGAGATATGAAGACATCAGGAAAAAAGTGGGTACAACATTAGTACTAGACTTCATCAAGAAACAACAAATTAAATAGTTCGGCCACGTAAGCAGATTACCAACAGACAGTGCACCCCAAAGAGCGATGCTGCTCCGATACAATGGGTACAAAGCAAAAGACCGGCCACGCAAAAGATGGATCTCAGAGATAACAGAGGCGACGAAAGAGACTATCTACGAAGCGCATACATGGGTCCATTTTAGAAATCTCTTCTTGACCTGACGCTGTGAGGCAAACAGGATTCAAGAAAGAAAGAAAGAAAACACCTCACTCTCGTTGTGGAATAAATATAGACAATGAACAAACTACTGGAAAATAAAATTGGTACATTTGAGATATAGAATTACTGAAGATGTGTGTACATATCATGGGCACAGAAACAGCAGAAACAGCTAGCTAGAGAAATACTGGACACTGAGGAGTAACAAATAAATTCATTATAAGTGATTTCAAAAATAGACAAATTAAATATTTGATAGACATAAATACACGAGACTGCTAAAAACAACATTAGATTGAAAGGTAGGGATCAAGCGGACAATGGTAAGATAATAACATAGGTAAAAAGGAACATTTAAAGATATACTAAGTGTGGCAAAATGACATCTCTGGGATCTATTACAACTTATCTTCGATGAGGAAATTAAACCTAAACGCCCGCGTGCCCATCGTGTTCGTAGAGCGTTGGACTACGGGTGACTAGTCCTCTGTAAGTGCGGGTTCAACTCCGTGGACTAGCAGAAAAGCTACAGGTTCCCCAGATTTACGGTGTTCGTGGAACCGAGCCGAAGGGTTACGATGTCCATGACACCGAGCCGAAGAGCTTTCAGCTCAAGTGCTTCTGGATTGGAAAAAAATAATAATAAAATTTTTTTAAAAACCTAATCTAATCTAAATTCGTGCAAGCAGTTTCAAAAATGTATTTTGTATTTTTGTATGTGAAGCTAGCATGTGCATCTTTTCACTAACGTCAGTAATTTACATGTTTTTTTTGTTGATAATTTTATCTAAAATCTACCGGTTTCATACGGTGTCTCAATCTAAATCAAGACAGCAAACAAGATAGAACAATGTTTTTGATACTGAGTATCCTCGGTGTAGCTTTACTAACAACCTTAGGTAAGTGCCCAGTACTGTCCATCAATACTGAGAGCTTTCACAAACTAATAAAGTATGTAACTGTTAGAAACTTATGTAGTACGAATGATTCCCATCGTATTACTTCTAAATTACTGAGAGCTTTCATAAACTAACAAAGCATGTAATTGTTAGAAGCGTATGTAGTATCAGCGATTCACAACATATTACATGTACTTCTAAATTCTATAATTGTTAAAAACTAGAACAAATGTAAAAGATAGCGACAACAAAAGGATAACGCTAGTAGTGACATTTAAAAAAACATTTAGTTTACAAATAACTGTAAGCTCAGTTGTGCCCATATAGTAAGTAAAGAACCCGTTTTTATTCCATAAGGTACAATCTGAAGAAAATACTTTTTTTTTGTCAGTGGCATATAATGGGTAATGTGGTCAACATCACAAATCAGCGACCTTCACTTTTCACTGTTTCTTTCTTACCCAATTGAGACTTGGTCGACCTGAGAGCAGTTAAGGTCGGAAAATGCACCACCCAAACTGGGAAAATTAAGCATGGATCCACACGACTTGGAAGCGAGTGTTCTAACCACTATTGCAGCTCTCACTTCCATCGTAAGAATCGTATTTTAAACTATTTTATTACAGAGAACCTTTAATGTGAAGATATTGTTATTGATCTTGTTACATTCTTGTCTAAAGTAACTACAGCACTTTTTTCCCTAATTATTATGAGACTAGAATTGCATCTAGATTTAAGTATGGTCCAGTCATCCCAGCTGTTACAAACGTTGTTAACTCACTGATTTAGGAAAGGAAGAGTTAGCAAGGAAAAAAAACTAACACATTATCTCCAAGTTCTCAAGTGTAATACTAAAACTAAAATATTTAACATTTCTCATCGAAAACTAACACCTTATCTCCAAGTTCTCAAGTGTAATACTAAAACTAAAATATTGAACACTTCTCATCGAAAACTAACACCTTATCTCCAAGTTCTCAAGTGTAATACTAAAACTAAAATATTGAACACTTCTCATCGAAAACTAACACCTTATCTCCAAGTTCTCAAGTGTAATACTAAAACTAAAATATTTAACACTTCTCATCACTACAGAACCGTCTTTTATGCAAATAATTTTACTTGTAGAAATATTAACATTGCTGCAGATCCCATTCATATAATTATAGTTAATTTAACTCCATGTTTTATAATAATTGTTGGTACTGTTACTGAACTTGTTCATAGTTAATTTAACTCCATGTTTTATAATAATTGTTAGTACTGTTACTGAACTTGTTCATAGTTAATTTAACTCCATGTTTTATAATAATTGTTGGTACTGTTACTGAACTTGTTCATAGTTAATTTAACTCCATGTTTTATAATAATTGTTGGTACTGTTACTGAACTTGTTCATAGTTAATTTAACTCCATGTTTTGTAACTAAAATATAATGTTTAGCGTTGTTACTGAATTTGTTTCTAGCTAATTAAACTCTATGGGGTGGCATATAGCGAAATTAGTAACACGCTGTGCTAGTGACCATATGCCCTGGAAATTTCGTAGTTTGAAGCCAGCTTATGCCGTAAATTTCGGTGTGCATACAGTGCGCGGTTGAACTACAGGGAACTCTCATCCTTACTTGATGATCTAAATTAAAAGTACATCTGAAGTCGGAGTAAAGCTCATCTGAATTACGAGGAACAGTGGGGATACGGAAAGCAAGCTTCCATACAAAAATCAGTCAGTTGCGCAATATTAGGCTCCATTACTGCACCTAATTTCATAGCAGACAATCCCAAAAATATTAAGTTTCATGATTTGTAACTATAATATAATTAATATCATTGTAACTCTATAATTTTCTACAAATAGTATAATGATTAGAATTGTTACTGAATTTGTTTCTAATTAATGTATCGCCATGATTTGCAACAACAATATAATTATTAATATTGTTACTGTCAACCTTCCCTCATAATCGTGTTAAGAAGCTAGGCTGAAGTTTTTTAGTCAATGGTCGTATGGGGATCATTGCCGAACAGAGTGAAGCATACAGTACACATGCTTTCAGTATGGGAAATGAGGATGTATGATGAGAATGTTACTGTTGTCTTCAAATTGGCTACTGAAACTTCATTCACTACGGCGACTTGTTTGTGCAACTTTCACTCCCCACTTGGCAAAGTCCAAAATGATGTGCTGCGGTATTTGTGAATGTCATCTATCGACACTTTCAAGCTCCTTGTTCTACTGTCCTTGGCAGTCTGATGCATGTAGCCGTGAAAGAGCAGGCCTGCTTACATTAAAAGCACCAATAATCGGCATGTTAAAAATCAGTAAGGAGGTCGTACTTCAGTTGATCAGCGACCGCATGTTGAATCAGGGCACAGCAATTGATGACGAATATATCAAGTGTTTTGTGAAATTTCGAATCAAAAGTTGTACGAGTTAAAACTGGACAACTAAATAGACAAAGCTTGAGGAGTGTACTTAACGAGCGAGTCACATGAACAATTAGAATGCAAATTCTCCGAAGCCAGCTTGGAGAGAAAGAACACCTAGGATCCGCTCAGAATTCTATGACTTTGGTTAAATAAATAATAATAAATTCACCGAGCACGGTACAATATGTTATAAAACAGTCTTATTTATCAAAGCTGCTAATCTTAATGGTAGATATATATAATTATTATGTGAAACCTGTCGTTGTCTTTGAGTGTTTGAAAACCGTATGCATTGTAACCATTGTTGTTGATTTTGTACTATTTTTTACTAATGTGGTTCATTTTCTTTTGCCCTGCTTCTTTCCAACTTCACCTGCTCTGTGATGTTTAGCTGCCAGTCAATACAGTATCAACGACTGCCCTCCAAGTGTTACCAGGAATGAGTATCTAGAAGTGTATAATGGCACCTGTTACCAGTTTGTTGTGTACCGTCAACGAGACTACGTAGATGCTGAAAAGGACTGTGAATCACATGGAGGCACTTTAGCACTGGCCAAAACTAAAGACATCCAGGATTACCTACAAAATAGGACTGTTAGTCGTGGAATTTACAATACCGTGTGGATTGGACTTAATGACATCGTTACTGAGAATACATTCATATGGGAAGACGGAACACACCTTGATAATTTACAGTCTCACTGGGCGGATGGGTCTGGTCCGAGACCTGGATCTATCCAGCACCGGCTTGAAGACTGCGTTGCTATGGACACAAACAGAAATGGTGTGTGGGTTGATTATCACTGCCAAAATGAGCTGTTTGGTATTTTAACTTACGAGAAGAGATATATATGTCAGTATAAGTTAAGTCCTTCCTCAACTACACTACCGCCAAAAATAACCATTAGTGTTACAATTGGTTAGAACATTACACTTCACAAGGTGTTCAACTTTCGTTTCAGTAACCTTACAACTAGTCACTTCAGTGCTCATTAACAAAAGGACTGTGGCAATCAATGTCGTATTAAATGTTATTGATTCAACAGTTTAAGAAATATGGTTAACACTTCTCTTTTTTAACCTTAATTTTATGCTACGAATATTTTGTGACACCGAGAATAAAACATTTACAACAATTTCAAAATGTTTTGATTTTATTTTTAAACAATGCATGGCGTGTCATTGTTGTCTAGTTTTGAATGTACGATCAAACTCATCTTGACATACATTATCATGAGAAGAAGAAGAAGAAGAAGAAGAAGAAGGAGGAGGAGGAGGAGAGATAGGAGTTGAATATATATATATATATATATATATATATATATATATATATATATATATATATATATATATATATATAGAAGAGAGAGAGAGAGAGAGAGAGAGAAAGCATTCAGAAACCAAATGTTCATCTCAGTTTGATCTGGACACAACTGTATGCTCACGGCAACAGTCTTACTTTTCTCTAATTCTGTTTTGTCTCACAGCGTCAAAATAAGAAGTATTGATATAACAGTATGATATTGATATAACGGCAATAGTACTGATATACAATGCTTAGTACGTCTGTTCATTTCCGAACAGAGGAGTTTCAGGGCTGTGAATCCTACTCGCTGATCAGAGAGAGATGGGTGTCAATATTGGTGCAGCCCGAAAAGAACGACATACTAAATATGCAAAGAAATTGATTAATCAACATTGAATTGGCGTGTTGGGCCGCTGGACGCTGCTGGATTTGCTGAGACGGAGATCGGAGCACCTATGGACATGTCCGAAGTGCTATGATGATAGTTCTCGTGTAACTTATAACTGATAGTACATCTGCATTACTTATGCCAAGTTACGTTTTTCTGTACACATACCCCAACTTCACCTTCTACTAAACCTGTACACAACCATTTGAAAACAATATATCTTTTCATAATTCCAATAAGTCTTTAGAATGAATGACTTATAATTTCTATTTGTATAGTAGTTACGTGAGCGTGCGTCTGTAGCTTAAGTGGTAGTGAGCTCGATCACAACCCAAGCGTACCTGGTTCAAACTTCCCGATAGTCGATTTGGAAGCAAATTCGTTTCCGTAGGATTTTACGAAAGGTAAAAATAGACCTCACCGTTCAGAAAGCAATGGCAAACTACTTAACGTATAAGTGGTGCCTAGAAAATAAACGACTCATTTACTGTGGTTGATGGCTTGGTCATGTAAAGGATATGTCACCATTTTTCATTTCAACACCACAAGAGGAACTCGCATAGCTGAGAATCGTTCTACCGCTGGAGCACGGAGAAAAGGAGGAGCTGTTGAAAAGACAGCACACACAACATCCACATGTCCAATCCTGATCATGTATATTTCACTTGTGATAGGGAACATCGTCTCATGGTTTGACTCTACAGGTACCTCAGCACACACCGAGAAGTGCATCACTACACGTCTGAGATTGTTGTCAACATCGCATGCGTCCTTCCTTCCTTTCATTCGCTTGAAATATTGTCTATATATATTCAATGTTGTCTATTGTATGAATTTCACTGTCTTTTGTAGCTCACACAGAGGTCCGTGTAGTTTTCTGTCGAATGTTGTTTCGTTAGGCCAGTAAGTATGCCTCAGTGTATCACATTCGGGCAGTCTTGAAGTATGTGCTCTGCAGTCTGGTGTGCCTGTCCACATGTACACATGGCTGAATTGCCAATCTTGAATGTTGTATACATATGGCTGCGGAGTCGATTGTGTCCTGTTCTAAGGCGCAGAATGATACCTTGTTCCTTCTTACTCTTCAGTAATCTCTGGTCATGCGCTTAATTTACTGTGGACCACAAACTGTGCAGTCAGGTTCAGATCTGTCAGGTTTCCCCAATGCTTAGTTTTCAGGTCGACTGGGTGTGGCCACATGTTGCTGCTCAGCTCTCCCAGGAGAAGGACAATCTTGCAGGATATGCTCCGGCAACTTGTTCCAATCTGCTCATATTATAGTAATCGTCTTGTGTTGGTATTTGTGACTTTCTCATTGATTTAATCATTCTTTTTCTTTTGGTAGTAGGTAACTGGCACATCCGGTTGCTCTACAGCAGCACCTTCCTTGGCCAGTCGGTCTGCTGTTTTATTTCCTGGTATTCCACAGTGAGAAGGTATCCATTGCAAGATGACCCTGCGTTGCATGGGCAGTTTAGACAATCCATTTTCTGGACTGGAGTGCTTATTTTGCATCCGTAAAAAATACAACAGCTTGAGGATCAACTGGTATTCAACAGTTTCTCAGTTGCCACCTTGATTGTCTGAATTTCTGCATCATAGTTGTGACAGAATTTCCCCGTTTGTACTTTAATCGCAATCCTAATGTTGTTTGTGTATTCTATGTACACTCTTGCTTCTCCATTCTTTGCTGCATTTTCTGCTGACCCATCCGTGTATACTGGGACCCAGAGATCATGTGGGTATTCTTCATCAAGTAAACTGAGAGTGACTGTCTTGCGTTGTATTCTGTTCTGTTCATCCTTACCGAGTATTCTTTTCACATCTGTTTGGATACATACTTCTGGTTCAGTCTCCTCTCTCCAAGGAGTTTGCTCTGGCACAGACTTTAGGGAATGCCAACTTTTGGTAGGTCTGAAGTTTGCCTATTCAGTCTTTTGGCATGATGAATAAAACTCCTTCTTTTCAGCCGCCCCATTGCTAGATTTTGGAATCTGTTTTCCCATTGGGTTGCTTGGCATACAGAGAAGAAACCTTTCTGCCTGCGTCATTACTTTTGTGTCTCTGCGTTCTCTCAGTGCTTGTATTCCGCCACTCTTTCCATCTCCACTTTTGGTGTTGATTTCATTGCTCCTGTGATGACACGAAGCGCCTGGATTTGCACCTTATCCAGTCTCCTAATGTGGTATTTGATGCTGGACACCATGCAGCTGACCCATATTCCAGGTGTGGTCATATGCCCTGCTGATAAATATTTTAAAATATTTTTGGCTGGTTCCCCATGTGGTTCCACTTAATTTTCTCAGGATGGCTAACTTCCTCCTGGACTTTGCTGCTGCTTCCATGTCAGTCTATCATCGACTGTAACTCCGAGATAGATAGGCTGCTTGTCTTCTCTTAGCAGTTCTCCATTTATTTTAATAGTACCAGCTTTTTGTTTGGGAGAGAGAGTAAAGAGCGTAGTGCTGCACTTATCTGTGTTGATGCTGACGCACCATCTGTTTGTCCATGAGGTTAAGGCATCTACAGCTCTTTGTATTAGTTTGATGGCCACTGTTGCATACTTATTTGTGCACCATATTACCAGATTGAAGGAGCAGTTACATCAGTTTTTAACACCCTAGAGGGAGTAAGCAACATAAATAAAGAATGGCAAATCTTCAAAACAAATATCATGGATATAGTGAAAGAAAATTGTGGACTTAAAAAGTTAAATAAGCACAGAAAGCACACAGCATGGTGGAATGAAGAAATTAAAAGGTCTATACAAGAAAAGAAAAAGTGTTTTCACAGGTGGCAAAAGTCAAAATTAGATGAAGACTACACCAAATACAGAACAGCAAGAATGAATAGTAAAAATAAAGTAAAGTCATCAAAATCAGAATCTTGGGCAAAATATGAAGAACATTTAGCGGAACTATGCACAAAGACACCAAGAAAATTTTACAGAAGCATCAAGGCAATGAGGCTAAGAGAAGAACAATTCAATTCAGTCACCATTATAAATAACAAGTCTAGGAAACCTCTTACCAACAGCAAAGATATTAAAAACAGATGGAAAGAATATTTTACGGAACTGTTAAACTGCGAAACACAAGGTACAGAAACATTTCAAATGAAACATGGAAAATATCAACAATTGAACATCTTAGAATCCGAAGTTGAAATGGCACTAAATCAAAGCAAAAGAAGGAAGGCAGCAAGGATAGATGGTATAACAACAGAAATGTTACTTGCGTGTAAGACAACAACAATAACATGGCTGACCAGAATTTTTAACATAGCCTGGGAGGCACAAGAGGCTCCAGATGACTGGCAGAGAGCTATTATAGTCCCAATATGGAAGAACAAAGGAGACAAAAGAGAGTGTGAAACATACAGGGGTATCTCTCTTTGGAGCCATATAGGAAAAATGTTTGCAAAAATATTGGAGCGAAGAGCAAGACATATATTAGAGCCCCAGTTAAGCAATAGCCAGTTTAGGTTTAGGAGGGGTAAGAGCTGCACAGACGCAATATTTACACTAAGACAGATCTGAGAACAAACAATTGAATACAATCAAAGTAAACAGCTTATATTTATAGACCAAGAAAAGGCATTTGATAGAGTAAACAGGTGCAAACTATGGAAGATCCTTGAAGAATATGGCGTCCAGGGACAACTATTAGGTAATATCATGGCCTTATATCAAGATAGCCAGAGTACAGTAAGAACAACAGAAGGAATGACCGACTGGTTCTCCATTACATCAGGTGTTAGACAAGGTTGTGTCCTCTCACCACTACTCTTTATTGCATATATGGATAAAATAACTCAAGAGTCAAATTCAGATAATGATGAAATAAATGAACTGTTTTTGCAGATGATCAGTGCCTGATACATCAAAATGAACAAGATCTACAACATCATATTGACACATTGAACAAAAATTGTGTAAAACATGACATGACAATCAACAACACTAAAACAGAAATAATGAATATGGGAAGAAAACATAATAATCTAGACATCCATGTCAATGGCACTAAAATAAACCAAGTGAAAGAATTCAAATACTTAGGAAGCATATTCACAGAAGACGGAAAACTGGATAGAGAGATAGAGGCTAGAGTACAAAAAGCAAATGCTGTAACCTACCAGCTAGCCCCATTGTTAAGGCACCCACAAATTTCACAGGCAGCTAAGCAACAGATGATCAACAGCATTTGTATACCTACTTTGTGTTACCAGAGCCAAACATGGACATTGAGCAAAGCGCAGTCACAAAAATAACTACATGTGAAATGCGTTGCCTGCGAAAAGTTACCAACAACACAAGAAAAGACAGAATCACCAACATCAGCATAAGAAAGAAAGTTGGCACAAAACCGTGCTTGAATTACATAGATAAACAAAGAATGAAGTGGTTTGGCCACTTAATAAGAATGCATTCAAACTCCACAGTATACAGAGTCTTTTACAACAGAACATCGGGAAAGAAGGCAAGAGGAAGACCACGGAAAAGATGGTTAGATGGCGTAGCAGAATCCTGTGAAAGAGCAAAGATAACAATCACACAAGCCACCAGAACAGCACAAGACAAAAAAAGAAAACCACGACACTGGGCAACAACCCGGTAGCAGTGGGACGACAAAAGAAGAAGAAGATTACCAGATCATCAGCGTACATTGCAACTTTTACTCCCTGTGGTAACTCAGCAACCAGGTTGTAGATGAAAATCAAGAAGGTTGTGGGGGACAGTACTCCTCATTAAGGGACGCCATGGCGCGCAGTAGAACTTTTTTTTACGGTTGAGACTATCTAGATCAGTGGTTCTCAACCTGTAGGTCGCGACCCCTTTGGGGGTCGAACGACCATTTCCATAGGGTCGTCTAAAACCATCGGAAAGGACGTATTTTCGATGGTCTTAGGAACCGAGATACCGCAGTTAAATGTGTTTACTGTTGCTATATTAAGACTTGCCCATGCTACACCATGCTCCAAGACAAAATTTCATCTATTTGTAATTATAAATAAATATTTCACAATATATAAATACATATTGTTTTGTGATTAATCACTATGTTTTAATTATGTTCAATTTGTATCAATGAAAATACATCCTGCATATCAGATATTTACATTACGATTCATAACAGTAGCAAAATTGCAGTTATGAAGTAGCAACGAAAATAATTGTATGGTTGGAGGTCACACAACATGAAGAACTGTATTAAAGGGTCGCGGTATTAGAAAGGTTGTAACCACTGATGTAGATGCACTTTGGTTTTTCTGTTGTGTAAGTATGCTCTTGTCCATCTGTACATCCTACCATTTATTCTACAATGTCTAAGTTTCTTCAGCAGTCCTCCTTTCCAAACCTTGTCAAACGCTTTCCTTAAGTCTATCCATGTCGCTAGTACCCGTTTTTTTAAATATCTTTTAACGCATCCTCAATCTCCGGAGAAAGGCACGTTGCTTGGTCTTCAGTAGAGTAGCACTACCTGAAACCTGCCTGCTGTGACACAAGAATGTTTTCACTTTCAAGATACCACTGCAGTCGGAGATTGATTATACGTTCCATTATTTTGCAGAGACAAATTGTAAGTGATCGGTCGGTGGCTGGAGGCAGCAGAACTATCTTTTTCAGGTTTTGAGAAAGGTATCATGATTGCTTCTCTCCAGGTCTGTGGAACTTGACCTAAAGTCCAACAATTATTGTAAATTTGCAGTAGCTTTGTTTTTGCTGCAGTTTACAAGTTCTTAATCATCTCATTGGACACTCCATCAGCTCCTTGTGATTTTCTCATTTTTAATTTGGATATTGCCAGTTCCAGTTCTTTAAATGTGATTGGGGTCTACACATCTTCTGGTATAGGTACATCTGCATTTTGCCTTTTCTCCCGAATCTCTCTCTGTTTCATTAAGCTAGTTTCAATATTGCTGACTTTAGCAAAAGAGTCTGCAAAATGATCAGCTGCCTGGGGTCAAAGGCTCATGAGGTCATGGTGGTAACATGAGCCAGGGTTAGCGAGGGGCGCGCTAACCAAGACCCTGCCCCCAACCTCCACGCGGTGACCCTGGAAACAGACTATGGTTCCGGTCTGGCTAAGAGGGAGGGATCGGGAGAGAAAACTACTGGTAGGGTAGCAGTGCAAGTACGGAAACACATAAAGATACATACAAACAAAATGCACAAATCTCCTGACCGATGTCCAACAAGATATTGCCCAAGTCCCTGAACGCAAAGAAACAGCAACGAAACGTCTCAGACATGGATGAGAGGTGCATCCAGTGACCAAACGTATGCCCACGTAGGCCGAAGCTCGAAGCCCTGTGGAGGGGGCAAACATTGCCAGCCCGTCGGCAAGAATAAATAAGACAGGACCGTAACGAATAAAAGTCTACCCTCGTGTTGGTGCGAGAGAAGATTGCAGCTGACCCCGCATCGGTAGCCTGGTGCAGATACATGTACTGGGTAAGGTTTGCCGAGCGCAAAAGAACAAGTTGCGTTTAGTGCATAACGAAACTACCCGCCCTGGGAAAACCGTGCAAGGTACTGTGCGATTAAAAATTAACATCCCCGGAAGAACTGAGGTTGGTGATGCCAAACGGAACTGCCAGCCTTGGGGCAACCGGGCAAGGTTCGATTGCAGTCGTAACTAACATCCCCGGAATAACTGGGGCGGGTGATGGCGGCGAGCGCAAAATCCTCAGTTACGCTGATAGTGCCGACTGAAACGACCCTCTACATTGTTTGTACTCGGCCCCATGCCAGTGCTTTCGAGGTTAATTGCAAATTGCCACGTACCAATACGCGTCTAGAAGAGGCTGAGAATGTTCCTTCCCGGATCAAACTCAAAAATGTACGGTAAAGCAAGGCCGACAATGTACGGATCAAACAGGAAGTTCGGGTCTGAACATTGGCGAAGGCCGATACTTTACACGGTGTCTTATACGAGTAAGACGCCGTCCGAGGATAAGCTTACAAGCCCCGAGAAATATTTATCAGTCAGAACGGGCATAAACAGCGTAACTCACTGTCCCGGCGTAGATCACAAAGCCCAAAAATACGGCAAAGCTGATCGAACCCTAGGGAAAGCTCACCCTAGTAAATCAAAAGCTGGCTGAAAACGAACACCCCACCGAAGGATAAGCAACTGGGCTCCAATAGGTGCTGAAGGCTGGTGCACGTACATCACGTTCTGATGTGTGGCTGTTTATATATCACAATGAGAATGATTAAAACAGGCCTAGAACGATCGAAGAAGAAGAAGAAGAAGATCAGCTGCCTGTTTTCCTGTGAGGATGTTTCCATCTTTGTTCAATGCAATCTTTGGATTTCTCACTGTAGGCCCTACCTATCGCTTGCGATAAAATGCTATTAATAACAGATATAATAAGCTTCACTTCATTCTGACCCATGGAAATTAACATCTGGATCGATAGCACAGTCTTTATCACATTCAGAGTTGGTTTCTTCTGAGCCGTTCTTCATCATCATTACATCGTCTTATGTGCATTTAGTTGATCGAGTGCATAGACACGGACCACAAAGCGGTAGTTATGACTATCAGAACACACAAGAAGATTACCAGAGGGCAACACACGACTACAAAAGAAATAATCAAAATCAATAAATTAACAGATGTCAACACACAAGAGTCATATCTTCAAAGAGTCACAGATAATTTTGTTAAACTAACTGAAAAAAGCAAGTCAGTAGAAGAAGAATGGACAGTATTTAAGAGAACTTTATTAGAAGCAGCCAAAGAAACATGCGGAACAGCAAAATACAGAGGTACCCGACCAAAAGCACAACTTGGTGGAATGACGAAGTAAAACTAGCGGTAAAGGAGAAAAACACAGATACAACTTATGGGCAAAAACAAACATCAAAACGACCTCACTGAGTATAGAACAGCTAGAAAACAAGCCAAGGAGATAATAAATAAGTCTAAAATACAAGCATGGCAAGATTATGGCGAAACATTAAATTCAGACTACAAAAATTCAACAAGACATTTTTACAAGAAAATTAAAGCTATGCGGGAAAGACAAGAACAATATGACCCAACTGAAATTATTAACGATGAAAACGGCCAAGCTCTTAATGATCCAAAAATGATAATGAACAGATGGCGACAATACTTTAGTGAACTTCTCAACCTACAACAAGAGGACCAACCGAACACTCAAGAACACACAGTAAATGTAACTTCAGAAGTAGAACCAAGCATAACACTATCAGAGATCAGAAATGCTGTAAATATGGCCCCACCTAATAAAACACCAGGCCCAGACAATATCCCGGCCGACCTAATCAAAGCAACTAAAGAGGTAGGAATCAGCTGGCTCCATAGACTATTCAACCAAGTCTGGATCACACAAGAAACACCAGAAGATTGGAGGAATGCTACAATTGTTCCCATCTGGAAGAAGAAAGGTAGCAAGAGGGACTGTACAAAGTATAGAGGCATAGCGCTACTGAGCCACACTGGGAAAATATTCTGCAAAATACTTGAGAAAAGGCTCCGCCACATCATCGAGCCACAGCTTAATGACTCCCAAATGGGATTCAGGAAGAACAAAAGCTGTACAGACGCAATATTCGCCCTCAGACAGTTAGTAGAAAGGACTATCGAATCCGACAAACATTTACACGTTGCATTTGTAGATCAGGAAAAAGCGTTCGACCGCGTAGATAGGCACAAGTTGTGGAAAATACTAACAACCTATGGGGTTAATGAACACTTAATCAACCTTTGCAAGAACATTTGTACTGACAGCCAATGTACGATTAGAACAAATACAGGATTATCAGAAAAGTTTCACGTAGGGTCAGGAGTAAGACAAGGTTGCGTACTATCCCCGCTGCTATTCATCACGTACATTGACCACATTTGTAAAATAGCTAACACCAGCGAAGGAAACAACCTCGGAGAACTCTTAAATGAATTTCTTTTGCAGACGATCAGGCAATCATATCAACAACAGAAGAACAGCTACAACAACACATCAACAGACTCCAGTTAGCATGTAACGAATACAACATGAGAATTAACATCGACAAAACAGAAGTAATGACATTCGCCAGAGAGGAAAACACTACCAACATCTCCATCGATAATCATCTACTAAATCAAGCAAAAGATTTCACATACCTGGGGAGCATTTTTTCAGCAAATGGAAGAATAACTAATGAAATTCAACACAGATGCAACAAAGCAAATCAAATGATAGGGCAAATGGCGCCAATTTTAAGATGCAAACACGTCACCATAAACACAAAAAAAGCAATGTTCAACACAATCTTTCTCCCCACATTATGTTACCAGTGCCAAACCTGGACGCTGACAACAAACGATAGAAGAAAACTAGTCACAACAGAGATGAAGTGTCTACGCAGAATGCTGGGTGTAACAAGAAGAGACCGGTTGAGAAATGAAGACATCAGGAAAAAAGTGGGTACAACATCAGTACTAGACTTCATCAAGAAACAACAAATTAAATGGTTCGGTCACGTAAGCAGATTACCATCAGACAGTGCACCCCAAAGAGAAATGCTGCTCCGATACAATGGGTACAAAGCAAAAGGCCGGCCACGCAAAAGATGGACCTCAGAGATAACAGAGGCGACGAAAGAGACTATCTACGAAGCGCATACTAGGGCCCGTTTTAGAAATCTCTTCCTGACCTGACGCTGTGAGGCATACAGGATTCGAGAAAGAAAGAAAAGAAAGTTGATCGAGAACGTTTGTCTGGCAACATTGTTCATAATGAACGCTTTACTTTTCATCTTGGTATTCATTTCGAAGCTGTTGATGCCCATTATGCCAATGTTCACGCATTTCGGTGCGAATAACTTTGATTTGGTGACTGATGCTGACTATCGATATAATTACAAATTAGTTCTCATTCTTAGAGGAATTAGTTTGATCTTTTTTTTTTTACAATGCAAGTTTAAGCTCCCAACGTCCATTAGAGTATGAGTATGTTGTTGGTGACTCATTTGATCGAAGCAGCCTACCTGCATCAATATGCAGACAATAAACTGTACTAAGTCAAATTGTGTTCATTGTTATCTATTGTAGCTTTCACCTCTTTGAAGCACGACACACACACTATCATCTGCAAAGACAGAAATTACCAACCCAGCAATGAAAAACAGATTTATTAGGAATGAAAATAATCATAATTTTTCCCAAAATCCCAGTGCCAGTGATGTCTCTTCCCAATGATATCCTGCTAGCCCATGCTTCTTTCCCCTCATATAATCTGAGTTGTTTCTTTTTCTATCTCTGTCGACTACCTAGTGCATTTTTTTAGTTAACCAGTTTCGAGAGACGCCATCGCTATTGGACATTGCTATGCACGAAGGCTTGGCTTCGCTGAAAATGTTACATGCACATACAGAGTGTATATCATTCTCAATACTTAAATATTATATATATAAACAATTAGTTTGTAAAGAACGCAATTATAAATTCGATTACTATTAAAAAACCTGTTGTGTCTGCCACCGGTTTACTTAAGTTAAAGTTACAATAATTACCCCAATCCAATACATGGATTTGGATGGTTATCATGGTAACGTAACCATGATCATTATTGATCATGATGGTTATGGTGATAATACTCGTGTACGTTAGTTACTCGAGCTTCGGAGAGTTAACAATAACACGCATAACACTGACTTGAGTTTGATTGACAGTCCATCATCAGTGTAATATCTTAATTATTAATTTATTAAATTAGATTTCAGGTCATGACTAAGCCAAGCGCCAAATGGCAAATAAAGGATTAAATCCAAATGGGCAAATGGCTTTCAAAATTACACAAAATTGATATTTCCACTTTCATACTAACAATAACATGACAGTGAATGAGGACTAAATAGTACAAGAATTAAAACTAAAGTTTATTCTTTTAGTAAGTATTATAAATACTCATACTGTAATTATTTAATTATTATATTTAGGCATTATTTATCATATGTGTTGTACTTTATTCTAATAAAGACTAACAGTAACAGTAGTACTAGTAGTAGACTAAAATGTTGCATATGATTGATAGATAGTTGTTTTCTTTGACTTCATCTTGTGATTTGTGCGACACTGAAAATTGTAATTAAAGTCTTCATAAACTGATAAAGTTGGAGTATCTTACTACTGTTTAAAATTTTAGTTGGTAGTTTACCTTGCGGAAATAGAGAAGACCAGGTTCGCATACAAATATTTTATTAGTCATTTTCTAGGAAGAGGTGGAGGGCATTTGCTCCTCCTCTTTCATTAACGTGTAGACTCCCTTGGACATTTTCAGCACACTAATAAGGACTGGGCACTTATGTTACACCAAGAGTATAGAGACATCAATTCTAACCAGTTTTCAAATATTTTCTACACAGAACATTATCCCGTTGTCATCTCAAATTGATAATGTAGTTATAGATCAAGAAATAATTACCAAGACCAGAAGAGATTAAACATTTACAATCATAAAAACTTTGGATCAACATTTTAGACAAGGAAACAAATGGGAAAGGGACTATTTTTATAACTGTTTTAGCCCGTCTGCCCAGCGTGTTCGTAGCGCGTTGGACTGCGGGTGACTAGCTCTCTGTGAGTGCGGGTTCAATTCGCGGGCTGGCAGAAAAGCCACAGGTTCACCAGATTCATGGTGTTCGTGGCACCAAACCGAAGGGTTACGATGTCCATGGCACCGAGCTGAAGAGCTGAAAGCTCAAGTGCTTTTGGATCGGAAAAAAAAATAAATAAAAATAACTGTTTTTAAGTGCTCTTTCTATGAAATAATGTATCCCTGCATGATTTATCTTTGAGAGATCATGCAATTGATTCTGAATGTTGTATTTAACCTGAATATTGTGTCTTGATAGATCATAATTTACATATTCTGATTATGTTCATTCCTAATAAATCTGTTTTTCATTGCTTGGTTGGTAATTTCTGTCTTTGCAGATGATAGTGTGTGTGCTGTGCTTCAAAGAGGTGAAAGCTACAATAAATAACAAAATAACACAATTTGACTTAGTACAGTTTATTGTCTTGGTTATTGTTTACTGAACTGACATCACAGCACTCCTCCGGACAGACCCATAGGTGCTCAGTCTCCCCAACAGATATCGAAGAGTATAAATATTGATGATTCTCGTGGCTCTCTGATTAAACACAATTCTCATTCTGCCCCTCAGGCATCCAATTCTACTTGTACGACGGGTAACGCCAAACTGCTTAAATTCCTGGATCAATTTAACATCTATTTTAGTGTTCTCATCCAACAAACCAATTAGAGGGAATGAGCAGTAATTCTGAACTAATTATCAAGTTTCAACAAATAATTCAAGGTTAGTGATTGTAGAATTATAATTATATTGAGAGTTGAATGAATTTATAATGTAATATACAACAAATACACATTTAGTAGAGATTGTTGCACCCTCAATCTTGTCCTGAAATTGACACACACATATATATATATATATATGTATGTATGTATATATATATATATATATATATATATAAAGGCCTTGATTAAAAATGTCTCAGCACAGAACTCTCTGGAAATGATTAATCTTCTGTTTTCTCTTCATTGTAACAGATTTACCTACAGTCTGGATCATTGAGCAGGCCTGGCTATGACACATTGCAGTATTGTACTCTAACTGGATGGACACTTGGGTTGTATCGTTGCATAATTTTTGAGCCCCAAAACTGCTAATTATAAATTCTAAGCATATAATTTTTACCAAAAAATGCTGAAAAATATTTTGAAAAATAATTGTTACATACTACTATCAAATCAAATACTAAATGTATCAGGTTTTTTTTAGCATGCGGTAAATCAGTGCTGGTTAACTGATATCTCAGAAAAACTGTGTGTGTTTTCCTGTACTGCTATTTGTACTGCTTAAAGAAACCATTGAAGCCATTGCTGATTGTATGCGTGTGTATTCTGTGTAAGTTTTTATTTCGTTAATTTATGTTCTGTTTAGTCCATGCGGCAGTACTGAAAGAAAATTTGGACAAGGATGAACTTCCAAATATTTGGTTTTATAACTAAGTAGCACAGTTCCACTGATACAGCTCAACATGAAAATGTGTTTTAGATTGACTAAAAGGAAGTCAAACAAGTACCTAGCTATTTTAGTATTTGTTATTTTAGTGTATTTAGTGTTTATATTTTATCTGGCCTATTATCAACCTCCACTGCAAAACCATATTCTGTCATCTTATGTATTGGACTCCAATGGACAAACCTTGTATGAACAAGATGACCCTGATATGGCTGCTAGTCGCATACACCACTTTGGACAAACATGTAATGAGAAAACAAATTTTGTGTTCATCAAGTGCATGAAGTGTGCAACATCAACCCTTCTTGGTGTGTTTTATCGATTTGGTTACATGCGAAATCTCTCATTTGTCATACCCCAATACAATAATATATATCTCAACTGGCCTTTCCCAATGACCATTCAAGATTTTAGACCATCAAGTCATGGATACAATATCCTCACAGATCATGCTATCTATACTGAGAACATTATGGAAATCATCATGCCGAAAGATACAGTTTACATCAGCATCATCCGAGAGCCTTTTGCTCAACTTAAGTCAGTGTTTCAGTATTTTAATGTTGCTAAAATTTCAGGAATGTCTGAAAATGTTACAAACCCTATTATTGAGTACTTAAGTCATCTTGAGAAGTATGAATCTGCATATAAGGCACATGAAGCTAAAGCTAGATGGTGCATTCCTGATGGTTTCTCTATAACAAAGAACATCATGTCCCATTGCCATGGTATGCCCCTTGGTTTCCCATCAGGAACTGAAAACATATCAGCTGACTCCACTGCTGTTGATCAGTACATCAAGCATTTAGGTTCCAAATTCAGTCTCATTATGATTGTTGAATATTTCTACGAGTCCATAATACTTCTTCGAAGGATGATGTGCTGGAGTTTCAGAGAGATAATCTTTGTTAAATCAAATATTGCAGATTACAACTTTAAGTACTCACCAGTGCCCGAGAATATTTTAGATATTCACAGACATTGGAGTAATGCAGACTACAAACTCTATCAATATTTCAATAACACTTTATGGAAACAAATTTCTAGACAGAGTTCAGATTTTTATTCAGAAGTTGAAGCATTTAAACTTGTTGAGATGCAGGTACAAAATTACTGTCTGCAACTTTACAGTACTTTAAAAAGAGAACAGTATCCTGTGAACATGACTGAAACTGTAATTGAAGCATCGGCATGGAATAACAAGTTTTCCATATCTTCAGAAGATTGTTGGATGTTAGGTCCTGACACAGGTTTTCTGAGAAAGAAAGTGCAAAAAGAGAATGACAGATCGGAGGCACATCTTTTAACAGAGCAGCAGAACATCAAAGATAACAGAACTTTGAAAGGACAGTGTTAACTTAGCGATTTAACCTTTATCATCTGATAACATGCCATAAAATGACAAATATTTATTTTTAATTTATTTAGTACACTTGATTGGTATTGGAGAGATAGAGTGAGGAATGAGAATATCAGAAGCATTGTTGGCACAAAAAACCCATTAGATTAAATAGATGAAGAACCCAGTAGCTGAAATGAACACAGTAAATGAAGAAATTGAGAATACTCTCTACGAAATGAATAACTTTTGTTTGCAGATAAAGGAAGATGACAATTTACTGCAATGCCACATAAAATTCATCACATAAAAGCAACAAAAACAAGATAGCACCTTAAAAAAAACAGAAAATGTGATGATCAGTTCACAGCATAGATGTCAAAATTTACAAAATTAAGCATGTCACAGAGTTCAAATACCTAAGAAGAATGTTTACATAAGAAGACAGATAGATAAATAAAAATAAGATGTCAAAAGGTCAAACAGTCACATATCAACTGACACCATTACTGAAGCACCTGAGCATCTGCATACAAGTTGAAAGGCAGATTATAAATAGCATATTCATATCAACCCTCTGCTACCAATATCAAACATGGACTCAATCTTCTGCTTTAACTATTTCAGGTTGTGTGCTTAATCCACTGTAGACCATAAAATGTCATCATCAAGGTGCATATCCTTTATAGGTCGTTGCTCTCTTTGCAGCGCATCTGAGATTCACTCTGTCTCTAGCCAGTTCGCCAACTTCGTCGATGGTTATATCATGGTTCCTTTAATACCTTGTAGCCGTCTTCTTCTTGGTCTGCCTCTGTGTCCTGTACCCTGCCCTCTAATATTGTTCCCTTCAGGCCATTGTGATGCTTGATGTGACCAAAGTATCTAATTTTTCTGTATAGTATACTGTTTATCAGCGAATTGTCTTTAACATTCAGTTCTTTCAGGCCATCAGTGTTCTTCCTTTCTTCTGTCCATGGTATGTCCATAAAATGTACAGAATACTAAATTAAGAATCTTTAATTTTTCTGTGAAGTCGGTTCAATTGTGGGGACAAGAGACATGGCAGATAACTAAGCAAGATTGCAATTTTTCATAAATAGATAATCCTTGGACTGCAGTGGTTTAACAAAGTTCTAAAATGCCCTTGTGGGTTGAGACTAGGACATGCTCAAATAGAACAGAAGATCAATCCTTCCATTCGCTTGAAATATTGTCTATACATTTATTGTTATTATTGATAAGTACTTTCAACTGATAATGATTTTTGCATTAATCTTCTGTGAATTTCATTTTATTATTTATTATACTGGTTAAAAACTTTGTTTAAAAGTTGTACCCTCATCTACTCTCATTACTTAGATTGACAAAACAATTGTCCCTTTCTAATTTTATTAATTTTATAACATATCCATATTGATACTAAAGTGTAGCATCACTTTATTTCCAAAGAATGAGAACGCTTTTGTGTTCACAAACCTTTGGTTACTTATTTTAATTTATGTAGGATTTTGCACAAATTTGTGAAGCCAAAACTATTATAACATTAAATGTTGCCCTTATCAGCTGCCTCCAGAGGTTCTAAAGACATTGTTATTTTTTTTACCATACTTTGTGTTATGTGAATTATACTTGTTTCTTTACAACAGCACTATATATATTTTTGATAATAATTTATAACTAGTGAATATATAAAAATATAAACAAAAACAGATGTCACTAGTTTTTTTGGGTTGAGATTTCGCTTTTTTTATGTTGCAGTTAGTTGTTGTGTGTATGATTGCTGATAATGTTGACATTATGCTGATAATAAAATGCAGGAATTAGATTAATAGAGGACTAAAAAATACAAAATATCCATCCTGATAAAAGTCACTTTTTATACTGTTGCTCTTTCACTCAACAAACACTTACATAGACTAGGAATAAGTCAAACAACTCTCTGCCAGTGTCAACAGGCGGAACACACAATGAAGCATATCCTGCAAAACTGTCTGCTCCTGGACGAGCTGAGAAGCAGCATGTTGACACACCCAGTAGACCTGAAAACTAAGCTTCGGTTAAATTAATCTAACATACCTGAAGCTGACTGCTCAATTTGTAGTTCACAGTGGACCAGAGATCGCCGAAGAAGATATTGTTGAACCTTCCATTATGAACATGGGACTACCATGACAGCTGACCCCCATGCTTGAAGCGTGTGCTAAAGTATTCACGTTCTTGAAGATTCTTCTGTGCGCCATGTACATCTACATGCATGAATTGCGTAACGTAGATCATCATCATCACCTTTAAACTCCAAACGGAACACAGGTCTTCAACAAACTTTTCCTCTCTCCTGCCATCCCTTCCAATTCTTTCCATGTTTTACCTATCCTTTTAATATCAGCCTCCAGCTCTCTTCTCCAGATATGCTTAGGTCTTCCCCTACTCCTCTTTCCTTGCGGGTTCCAAAACAGTGCCTGTTTTGCAATGCTTCTGGTCGGTCAATTACTATGGAATACTGTAATATACATGTCTTTGCTTCTTATCGCCCGATTACCTTGTATTATCGCACTCTCCAGATAGTTTTCTCCAGATCTGATATGATCACCTCGGGTCTGAAGGTTTCCGTACATCGCCTTCGCAGGGAAGGATTTCGAAAACAGACTTGTCTGGCTAATGAAGCAAGAATCGACATTATCTCCCCTGAAATGACGTTTGATTGAGAAGGGAATTAACCATTTCTTCTTTGTGTTCGTTCTTTACGACCAATTTTAATCACTCTTTGTGATATGTTTGATCTTTGCCAAGAACGTGTATACGTTGCACATTGGTTTGGCAGGCCCCTAAACACATAGACTTGTACACGTTTAGGACATGTGCATCCGATTTCATCCAAGCCGCCTCTTACGACATGCATGGCAGGTAGCAGTGGTTCTATTCTTTACACCCCAAGTTAGGGCCCGGTAACCACTTGGGCGGAATTAACCATTTCATCCTCAGCAACCCCCCGTCCCCTTCCCCAACCCGCCAATGTTGTAAACCTGTCACGCATTATTTCCTTCCGAATGATCAGTTCTTGAAATTGCATCTTTCGCCACATTCAGTTCATCAACTCTGGGATTTGAAAGGATGTCTCCCACTTGAGAAAGTGTTGCCAGGAACAGCACCAATCTGAAGTCAAAAGTACAAACTCAACTGCTAAATAGAAAAATATGAGTGCTTACACGTATTAATTAACTCGGGGATTGAAACAATAACTCCCGATGACGCATTTCAGCTAGGGTTTCAGATTTTACCTTCAAAACCTAAAGGGTCAGTTGACACGGTGTGTCGATGGAGGCAATGTAACCGTGTTACAGAAAATGCATGTTTACCCGCTGTGAGCGGTGTAATCAAACGGCAACATACCAATTACATTCATGTTTACTGTAGGCCTACGTATTTTGTTATATGTGTGTTAATACTTTACGTTAACCGCTACTAGCCTGATTCCAGAAGAACCTTGGTATCTATGGCATTTGACTTGAATGTCGCGGACAAAGTTCTCTATCTTTGAAGGTAAAAAGGTGAACAGAATATTATCTAACATTACAACCAGAGCACACATACTAACACACAATCAAGAAGCTACAGAGAGGAAAGGTCGATTAAACGCAGGTAACGATATTACGAGAAATCAGTCAGGTGTTTTATTTTTCTTGGACGCTGACAGACAGAAACGTTGAAGGCACTCAAATTTATGATGTCTTGTAGTGCAGCATGTTAACTTCATCACCATGTTCGGTCCGTGGCAAGCCATTGCAGGGTAGGCCTACCCTAATCTGAAAACCAGTGTCGTTTCCGCCTTTACTTTTCATAGCAAGGTTGTATTTGGTCAGCAATTCTTTCGTCTACTTCCAGGAGTCTACTGCATGGTAGGTCCTATCCATAACCCCAAACACACAAAACGATAGAAACATTGTCGGCGTAAGAATTGTGTATACAGATGCAAAAACTATACAAGCATTCGATGTGTCTGTGAGAAGAGAAAATTCAAAAACAGGCCACACGATTTCAATATCATTCACAAGATATTCGATCGATGCCAAAACATGAGAAAAGTAACCCACTTCTTGCTACCTTCCTCTACCAAACTAAGAAATACTGCTTTCCCTAAGAATATATTACAAAATGTACATGGAACTAACAATATATTGTAATTGGATTACCATACACTTGTAAAGGTTCTGATACGATCACCAAAACTATCTACTTGTAAACTCTGGAGGCGCCCAGTTTTTCTACAAATCCACATTTCAAAGATTTAATTTTAACACATCTGAGAATTTATCAAAATAAATTATAAGGCTATATTTTACACCTCGCCTAAACAGCTGCTACAATGGTCGATACCAATGCTCGGCCAACCACGTCTTAAATACATATTATTGATTTGAGTTGTTTGATCGAAACTATACGTTGTACTTCTCGCTACTCATTTTTGTTGTCAGTTTTGTAAAGGTCTTTCTATTGTTGAAAACTCTATGCAATGCAGTCGATTTGTCGAGATTGTCCTATCATAGATTCGAATGTGTCCAATCCAGATCTGTATACTTCAGATATACAGACGGTTTGTTGATATATATACATTGGGAATATTCTTATCGGTAGGTTAACACTTTCTATCTAGTTTTAAAGATTATGTTATAATAAATATTGTTGTTCTGTTAACAGTCCTAACAGCAAATAATATATTTTATGATCAGCATTCGAACAACTATACAGTAAAATGGGTCGAGATCAGAGCCTGATTAAGCCAGCGCGGGGCCTGTGGCAAATGTTACCAAGAGGCCCTAGGTTTTGTATGATAATAAAATAAAACACAACTTTTACAAACAAACTTTTCTCGATTTAATGTGAGCAAATTTAGAGATAACATCCTGCAGCACACTTAGCAACCAACTTAAGTGAATGTGCAAAGCAGGGAATGTATTCTGCGTAATTATTTATCTCCTAAATACATACTTGTAAGCTTTTATCGAAAAAGGGTGGAGACTGCAGTAAAATTTGGAAAAATAGTACTTTGTTTTTACGTGTTTAGCTACTTGTAAGCTTGTAATTTTATAGGTTAAACATTTTCTGCTCTAGGCGCAAGGCCTCCAGAAACGCGGGGCCCGTAGCATTTGCTACTTCTGCTATAGGGCTAATCCGGCACTGGTCGAGATATGTTTTCTGTTAATACTTCTAAGCATTTTTTTGGGGAAATATTCACCACGCGAACGCTTGTTATAACATAAAATTATATGACTATTAAAATCACGGAATATAATGGACTTGTGATAGGGATAGAATTTCAGATTTTTTTTCAAGGAGGCAAAACTCGACCTACACTTGCGATGGGTATCATTGTTTTAGTTTTTGTATCTTTAGCAAAAATTACTATACCCATATAAAATTATGATAAATGGCTTTGAGACTCCACAGATCAGAACAAGTAGCGTGTAAATAAGTCCATAAATAGAAAGGACCAAACTAGTAGCTCAGTGAAGTACATACTCGTGTACGATATGATTGGATATACAGCTTTTTTGTCTTCAGTTAATTATCTGGGTCCTGATGTTTGCTGTCATACTGACTTCCGGTTTACAAATGGCGCTGAGCGAACGTATCGGTTAGCGTCAGCAATAAATTTTGATCCCTTCATCTTGCTTCCGTGGCCTGGATTACTACTTTTCCCGGAATAATCTCCAAAAACATACAAGCAGAGACAGCAAAGAGCCATTTCACTCCAAATGCTACGAGAGCAATATCCCACCAGCACATGGACACATGTGTTCACAGATAGCTCAGCTACAGATGCTACCAGAAAGGGAGGCAGCGGAATCTACATCACTCACCCTCAAGGAAACACAGAAACACACTATCTGGCAGCAGGAGAAACATGCACCAACTTTAGAGCAGAGGCAACAACCCTTCTTGCAGCCATACAGATTTTCAACGACCAGCAAGTGTCAGCAAAAATATTGCAATCTTTAGCGATTCAAGATCCGTTCTCCAGGCTATCTCATGCCCCAGACAAGACAAGCTCATTCAGAACATACGGCAAAATATCAGCTTGTTGTAAAAAAATCCGAACTGGTCTTACAGTGGATACCAACTCACTGTGGCATACCAGGAGACGAAAAGGCTGACAAACTCGCAAGGGCTGGAGGGGAGCCTAACACAACACCACCCAACACAAAGTTTTACAGAAGCAAAGACTCTCCTGAAACAATCCAGGAAAATGATCTGGAGAAAAACAAATAGAGGATACAACCCAGAGCACGACAGTATAAATACACTAAACAGAAAAGCACAGACCACAGTCTTTAGACTTAGAACGGAGACTGCAGTCTCAGAGCACACCTCCACAGAATGGGTCTCAGGGACTCGGCAGCCTGCACCTGTGGAGCACCAAAGCAGTCCTCAGAGCACATCCTGCAAGACTGCCCTAGTCTGAGTAGTGAGAGATTGGAGATCTGGCCAACAGAAACAACACTACAAGACAAACTATGGGGAACCGGTGAAGACCTCAAGCGCACCGCCCTGTTTATAACACATACCGGAGTAGTCGCATAGTAAAAGTTGATCGAAGAAGAAGAAGAGGAGATGTCATACTCATGGATGTCTTTCGGCAATGTCATGAACATGGGGTAAAGATTAGATACAGGACAGATGGTAGTTTATTCAATCTCAGGAGATTAAATTCCTCCACCAAGTAAGAGGAAGGAACCATCTCATACCTGCTGTTTGCTAATGACTGTGCCCTCGATATGAACTCTGAGGAAGATATGCAGACCTGCATGAACCTATTTTCTATTACTTGTGATATGTGTGCCATTAACACCAGGAAAGCTGAGATCATGTTTCCGCCACCCCATAGAGAGCAGTACCATGACCCAGTTATCAATATTAAACACTAGTGTCTCCTGTCAGCAGACAACTTTTCCTATCTTGACAACATTATATCCAGAGCGGCAAACAAAGAACATTAGGAAAACAATACGATAGTAAAAGCCAGTGCTACATTTGAAAGACAGTGTGATACTGTATGGGACCGGAAGGAGATAATCGTAGCCACAATGTTGAAAGTTTACCGTGTCAAAGTGCTTACCATTCTGCTATACACTAGTGAGACATGGACGGTATATAGCAGACAAGCAGTAGGACAAAACAATCTCCACACACATTTTCTCTGCAGACTTCTCAAAATAAAATGCCGAACCTACTGTCCGGCATTTGTTCGAGTGCCCTGGTCTTACTCAGGACGATAACGTGAGTACCTCTGAAGTCGGAGAAAATCTGCCTGTATGGCGAGGAATACTAATTACGAGTACATTGAGCACACGGCTGCCAGTGTAAAGTAATTTACAATGTGCACGCTGCTGCCATTGTAAGAAATTGGAAAAAAGGATTTTCACGCAAAAATCAGTTTCAGAGATGAAACTTCGTCTGAGTTGAAAGCGGACGAAAGAAAAAGAAAAATTTAAAAAAATGGGTCAACTGTCCTGAATACCTAGGAGTTCTGCAATACGAAAAAGCTTAATGCTCGCATCGACACTGCCAATTTAAAGAGTTTGGTGCGGAGATAGATATGGGTGTGGGAGAGACTTAACGAAGTTACTCAACAACCACACGGTGAAGCAACTATTTTACCATTACGGGAATATGGAATCAGACTGCAGGCCTAGAATTGTGGGTATGTGATGTCGAATCAGAAGTGTGCATAATCAGCGATTCACACGAACCATTGTGATCTGCTGGTGAATATTGAACACTAAATGGTGCTATATAATATGCTGCTATATAATACGCCTGTATAACACAATATAACAGTATAACAGAACATTGGGAAAGAAGGCAAGAGAAAGACCACGGAAAAGGTGGTTAGATGGCGTAGCAGAATCCTGTGAAAGAACAAAGATAACAATCACACAAGCCACCAGAGCAGTGCAAGACAAAAACAGAAAACTACGACACTGGGAAACAACCCGGTAGCAGTGTGACGACAAAAGAAGAAGAAGAACACAATATTTGCACAATTTGTAGCTAAAGTTTCAAGAGCTTACATGCATCAGAATCGAGTACTCAGTTGCATTGTTTCTTTGCATACGAAGTGATAATATTTAGGCAGCATATACCCCAACATACTTAGGTACCGCATCTTTAACAATTTAGATGCCCGCCTCCCCAGCGTGTTCGTAGCGCGTTGGACGACGGGTGACAAGCCCTCTGTGAGTGCGGGTTCAGTTCCGTGGACTGACAGAAAAGCCACAGGTTCTTCAGATTTACGAATTAAGGGTTACGATGCCCATGACACCGAGCCGAAGAGCTGAAAGCTTCTGGATCGGGGAACAAAAGTTTCGATGAGTAGCCTACTATTATAATAGAGGAAAAAGAACGACAGCTGATGTATGTTAGAAATTGCGGAATTTATGCAAACCAGAGGTCTTAAACTGGCAGGGACAAGACACTGCCAGACACAAACACGTTATTAGAGGCATTCTGTGTGGGAACGGAAGGGGATAAGCATAGTCACAAAGCTGAAAGTTTACCAGGCCATAGTGCTAACAACGCTGCTGTACGCAAGCGAGACATGGACAGTGTATAGCAGACACGCAAGAAAATTAAACCATTTCCACACAAGCTGTCTACGCAGAATACTAAAAATAAACTGGCAGGACAAAATTCCAGACAGCGAAGTCCTCACAAGAGCAAAGATCCCAAGCGTCAACACCCTGTTGTAGAAGGCCCAACTGAGATGGGTCGGTCACGTTGCTCGAATGCCTGATAAACGCATCCCAAAACAGTTGATGTATGGCGAGCTTGAAGGGGGCAGACGTTTAGCTGGTGGACAGAAAAACGCTTTAAAGACACTCTTAAAGTGTCTCTGAAATGCTTCGATATAGACAATACGTGCTGGGAATCCCTTGCGCAAGATCGCCAAATGTGTCGCTGTAACAACAAAAGAGGAACCCGAATAGCTGAGAATCATCGTATTGTTGAGTCACAGAGAAAACGAGCAGCGCGAAAAGACAGAGCACACAACACGCACATGTCTAACCTTGATCATGAATGCCCCACCTGTGGTCGGGATTCTGTTCTAGGATTGGACTCTACAGTCACCTCCGCACACACCAGAGAGGTGCAACAGTACACGTCTGAGATTGTTGTCATCATCGCTTGCGATGGACGGCTATTATTAGAGGCATTAGACATTTGATTAATCAACACAGAACGGATGAGGTTAGTCGTTATACTCTGGTATACAATTTGTTTTAATGATGTAGAGATCTGAGCACAAATGGACCTGTTCGGAGTTGTGTGATTATGACGCTCACTAATCACTGTTCATCGTAGTTAGAAATACTTTGTTGTCACTTATTTCGAAAGTTAAATTACTAATTGTATTTGTAAATGCTATAGATGCATACGTGTGCATTAATGGTTCATATAAGAAACAATTCATAATATATATTTTAGTTGTACAGGAATTTTTATGAATCATACTTAAAACTGCATGTCCCTTGTGCTTATAAAACTTCATTTGTTTCGTAGTGAACTTGCATTGAAATTCTAATACAAATATTAAATTCAATGATAAATTGAAAAGTGTATATTAGTGATCTTTAATCACTTGGTATTGCTCGTGTTCTCGGGGGGAATTTAATTTAACTATTGTATGCAACGTTGGTAGGAACTTGTCGAACTTTTTAAAAGAATGGACACAAATAAGGATGGGCACATTTCATTATCGGAGCTGTTTAGTGACCTTCCTGCTGCATCTCTGTACTCACCTACACCTGTAGCACGTTCTCGAATTCTGAGAGCAAAACTCCATAGACGTTCTCGTAGTAAGGGGGAGTTAACGACTTCATCACATAGTACCCCACCAACTGATAATGGTGACACTTGGTTGTTTGCTTCAGTCAAACACAGCCATGATGGGTAAGTGAGAAACATATCGATGCTAAGTTGAAAACATTCATGACTAATGATTGAATATAAATTATATATAAAATCTGATATGTAGAACAACATCGTCAATCATAACAATAGAAAGCTACTAACATCTAAGCAAATAACAAAACAGGCTAACGATGAGAATTATCAGGTGTCATATTTACAATAATAATGTATTGTTCAGAAACATGAACAAAAAAGACGTAATTAATTAATACAGTTGAGATGTGTACAAGCAGAAGTCCTGCCAGAAGTATATATCATCATATTTCATGTAAAGAAAAATACAAATAAATACGTTTTAGAAAAACTAGAAAGGACAAAAGATTTACTCTTATAATGAAAATCAAATACAATATTTTGGACATATAAAGAGACATGATGCATTCTCAAGACTTTATGGAGGGGAAGTTGGAGGACGGCGAGGAAGACCGAGACACAAGTGGGAGGGAAACATCAAAAGATGGACAAATTTTAGGATGCCAGATGTTGCAAACGAAAAACATTTCTGAAAAACGTCCGGTTTTTTGGGGGACACTTCTTGCAACCCGTTCCGATTTTCCGGGATATTTGCTTCTATTTTGGATGAATATAAAAGTTGCTTGGATAATAAAGTTCAAAAAATGTTTGTGTAAGTATTATTTATATGTTGTTATTCACTTTGCATATTTTTAATGGCTAAAATACACCTTTTCTTTTTCTAGTGCTGCCAGGTCTGAGGATGTCATTCATCTGTGGGAAAATATTGGTGTGGAAAGTGGAGAAGACATTTTTCTGGTATTGGTCATACCTATATTTTTTTTTAATCTACTCAAGAAATAAATAATATTCGTATCATTTAATAATAAACAGTTGGTGGTGATAAAGATATATTAAACTGAAGTAAGAATTATTTTTCTTAAAGTCCTATATTAAAAGAATTTACTATTTTTAATTTAGCAAATTATAATTCCTCACTTTTGTGAATATATACAAACTGGATACTTTGCGATTGTAACCCTTCTTCAATGAGTCTCTGTGGCGTAGAGGTTAGGTACTCATCTCTCGTGCCAAAGGCACCCGGGTCGCTCCTCCCTCGTGGAGCCAACGGAATATTTTTCAAGAGATCCCTAATCTCATTGTAGGTGAGATCAAGTTCCTAGTCCTATCGGAGATGGATGATAAAATGTAGGTCCCATGTTCAATTTGAGCATGTAAAAGAACCATTTTCAGTTCAAAATCGGCAAGAGCAGGCTGGAAAGTTGCTGCCCTGGCAAAATTCATTAGGAAAGATTAAAAATAAAATTCCTACATAAATATCTTCACTATCTTCAAAATGACATCGAGGACCCTCACCTGTGCTACGGAGTTCGTGCGCTGCAGCTGAGATCTTCCTGTTTAAGAAAGAGATCGGAGCACACATGGTTACTCACTGAAGTGCAATGATGATGGTCGATGGACAATCAATCAACTCTTTTTCACATTTTCAGTGCATTCTACGTTCTGATTTACTGTTTTGATAAAACTGCAAACACTAATAGTTAGACTTGATTTTAATGTCAGTCAGTCCGCTTCTGCTATTTTACCTTTTAGTATCTTTAAGTGTTCTCTAAAGTTTTAATCTTATTATATTATATATCACACTATGCATGAAAATATGACATAGTACACCCTAGATGAAAACATGGAAAATATCAGTATACATGCTGAAGAAAGGCAATTTAAAGCTGTTGCAGCAACAGCTATCAACTGCTTTAATAAGTCACTGCAAAATTTTGTTTTGGATGTTCATGAAGATGATAGAATGGAAGTTAGTACCCCGTATATGTGAGGTACAGGCTGGTTTCAGATGAGGCAGAGGCATCATTGATCACATTTTTAATATGAGAAATATCTTTGAGAGATACAAAGTACAGTATGAATCTCCATACCTATTTTATGGATTGCTTCAAGGCCTGCATCTATGTGCACTATTAAAAAGCAGCTCTAGTTTCAAAGAATAGAAAAGAAGTTCCAAGACAAATACAAATGTTCCAAGCAATATTGCACATTACAAAACAAAAAACTTGAGCAGAAAAGATATGGGGATCTCTTAGAAAAGTTCAATTCTTTCTTACTTTAAGAAACAAACATATCAACCTTTCATATTTGCTTGTTATCATTATTCTATGCTTTTTATGTTTATTTCTATTGATATTCTAATATATATGAGTGTAGATATGTTTGTAACCATTGCTATTTATTTGTAAGAGATTGAAGTGATTCAGCATTACAACTTTTTCTTTTGAAATCTAGTGTGTCTAGGGTTCCTCTTCATATTAAAAAATGCTGATGTTTTTTTTAGCTATCAATATATTGAACATTATTTATTCTATTAACCAGTCACTTGGTTTGAATCCACATGGACAAGTAAATCTGTTAGACCTGATATCTGCTTTGGATGATGCATTGAAATTATCCAGTTCACCAGAATCAATCTTGTCTGTTGCATTTTTGTGGAACCAACAGGAAGTTAAATATCTAAAGTAAGTAATTGGAGCACTTTTCGAAATACTTTAATGTCGTAATTTATTTAGTTGCTTTTCTACCCAAAAGTATTAGCCAGACAGAAAACTACACAACCTATCAGCGGTTTTACAACCAGTCTGAATTCCTTCCTTTCCTTTGCGTCAGTCTGAATTCGTTATAGCAGCAAGTGATATTGCACATAAATTATATATTATTATCACCCTAATAAACTTTTGGTATTACTTGGATTTTGGCTTCCAATATCTGTCCTGGTATTTGATCTGTCTTTAATCTGCAAACATTATTATTATATTCCTTTCATATCATTATACATTATCATACGGCCCGAATTATCCGATGTAAGCGATTTATCCATACCACTTTATCCCAGATAACTCATTCAACCTTTTCTATGGAGATAAGTCCAATATTTTTCGTCATTTTCAGTGAAGTTCATTTCACGGATTCCAAAGGATGGCCATTCTATATTAAACCATTTTCCTCCATCTTCAATGCCTGCTTTGTTATCCTTGATAATTTCTTTTCAGATTATGCTCAATATATCTCCATCTTCTCTTTCTTATAACAGTTACTACTAGAGGTTAACTAATGTCAATATAAATGGAGACTGCAGTAAAACTATGTAGAATGGCGAAACACGTAATAACAAAGTACTGTAGTTTTACAAAATACAAAAACAATGACAATACACAGCAAAGTTTCGACCAAAAGGTCTTTATCAAGCAAACGATACAACAAAAGTGACGAATGTCACAGAACACTACATATAGAATTTGACAAAGATATTACAATGGTTAAAAAGAAATCCTTTTTGTACTTTGTTATTACATGTTTCGCTAGAGGTTGACTAGGCATTTCTCTGATTTCATCACTTCTCCTGAATTCATCCCAATTTGTGTTCATCTTTTTTTTTTAACTCAGTTTTTTTTCAAATGCATTCAATTTACTTTCTGAATCTTTACCCAGTTTTCAACTTCCGCTGGCATATATTAGTACTGACACAACATTGGAATTGAAATTTTGTAACTTAGTTTCAAAACTATATAATTTGGGAGTTCTAAGCGTCTGTAGCTCAAGCGGTAGTGAGCTCGATCACAGACCCAAGCGTACCTGGTTCAAACCCCACGGTGGGCAAGTTTGGAAGCAAATTCATGTCCGTGGGATTTTTACACAAGGTAAAAATATACCTCACCGTTCAGAAAGCAATGGCAAACTACTGAACATATAAGTGGTGCCTAGAAAATCAATGACTTGTTTACTGTGGTTGATGGCTACGTCCTTTGGGATATGCCACAATTTTCAATTTACATACATAACTGAACTAATATAATAGACTATTTCTTATGCTTCTTCAGAAAAATAAACCTTGAGGCCATTACTTAATGTATGGTTTCTTTTACCTTGTTTCAATTTGTTACCTGGACAATCTTCTGTAAATACCATGCACTTGTTAATCACATGTAAATATTGATACATTAACTACCAGTAGTCACTTACTTGTCGGTTGAGAAATGAAGACATCAGGAAAAAGTGGGTACAACATCAGTACTAAACTTCATCAAGAAATAACAAATTAAATGGTTTGGCCCCATAAGCAGACTACCAACAGATAGTACACCTCAAAGAGCAATACAATGGGTACAAAGTAAAAGGCCGGCCACACAAATGAGGACCATCTTTTGTGTGGCCGGCCTCTTTACTTTAGAGCGACGAAAGACACTATCTACGAAGTGCACACAAAAGCCCATTTTAGAAATCTCTTCTTGACCTGACGCTGTGAGGCAAACAGGATTGGAGAAAAGAAAGAAAAAAGAGCCACTTACTAGCTTCAGAAAGAATTCAAAATCCAAGAAAACTGGCTGATGCTACAAATCAGAAAGAGAAAATTTGAGTATTTTGGACACACAAATATATGCAAAGAGCTGGAGAAGACCATTATGGAAGGAGGCATCCTGGCAAAGAGGAGAAAGAGGAAGACCATGGAGAAGAGGATTCAGGATGTAACATGATTTGAGCATGACAGTTGTAGATCTGGCCTACGAGAGAGAAATTCGAGGACTGTTAGGGTGACAAAGTTCTGCTCAGGACAAGCTATTTGATGATGAGTCATTTAAAGCATTATAGAATTAACGAAGTTGACCATTATCTGCTTTGAGCACTGTGTTTGTCATATGGTAATGCATTCTATTTTGATGCAATCCTCTAATTTACTAGAGGAACAATTTTTACTCATGATATTGGTTGATATCAAGTCTAATAAGGCTGTTATTCCCAAATGACAGCGCACTTTAGGCATTTGTACAAATTACAAACCAATACTTCCTGTCATAACCAAAAATAGTATGTCCTAAAACTCGCAATCTTTTCTTTCTCAAAGTTTCAACATTAAATACGAAGTTTTTATTTTTATTTTTCACTTTGCATCACATTAGTGTTACAAATGTTTCAGATCTCTGATAATGCAGTCACAGGAAGAAAACAAAAAACTGAGGTTAAATATGTCGGAAGCAAATGCCCAGAATGTACTGCTGGCTAATGAGGTAGATGACAGACTTGTCCAGGTGGATAAATCATGGGAATCTAAGCTTCTGTGAGTTCTGGTTTCTTTTAATATTCCTTTCTAATTCCAGAATAATCCTTACTAATGACAGATTTGAACAATCATTTTGTATTTTGGTTGAAAACTTTTATTGCATTCTTCATCACGTATCATGTTGGTTGGTGTAGGCAATCATGGATCTCCACAAATTTCTATCCTATTTTATACTTGGAATCATGTCAAATGTGAACACTTTTCCATACCATAAAGTTAATCTGTCAATAATTTTCTCTCTCTGTAGACTTTTGTCTCTTCCTCCATTGATTCTTGGCTGTCACTGTGTGTTTTAACCCTCCTTTTCTCATTATCTACCTGAAAAATGATGAGTCTTTTTTTATATTGATAATGAGTTACCTCTACACTTTAAACTGCAGCACATCAACATTAATCATTTTAGCAGTCCTTGGAATTTTCAGCATTCTTCTGTAAAACAACATCACTGTGTTGTCTATTGAGTTTCTGTCTGTTAATTCATTGTCTTTGACTCACTCCCATATATTACTCTCTCAAAAAAAAGTTATAAATCAAATCAGAGATGAATATCATGAACAACATTATAGTGATTTTCATAGGAACTGTCTTATCAAGTAAGGATAATCATGTTCTACAGGTGATATCAAATTGTCATCCTGTTAGCAGCATTAAGAGTTAGTTTCATTTTTCTACACACAACTTTTCATTTGCATTTAAAGTTGCATATTAACATGTTTAAAAGTTTTGTTATCTTCAGAACACTGTAAAACGAAGCTTTGACTGTTCATCCTCGCATTCATCATCAAATAGCTTGTCCTGATCAGAACTTTGCCTTTCTATCAGTCCTTTTGCAGAGGAAACATTTTTGAGAGGGTGTTATGTGTGTTACATGTCCAAACAATGTGAACTTGCAAAGTTTCACCACTGCCATAAATGTCCAGTGTAGTTATTTTGTTCCTGATAAATTTGTTTTGTATTCTCTGTAACAGATCCACAATATCCTTTTTAACATTTTAACAGCCATTTCCAGTCTTGTGTTTATTTCTCTATCCAAACTTCTATAGCTACAAATTGTCAAAATGTCCCAAAGTTTTTCGAAGTCTGTACATAAAAATGTTAACCTATCAATGTAATATTATTGGGTATTTGAGTTTTATATCTATTCACAGTATATTCCTTTTTTAAAATTTGCGTTGATCAACATTCTTTTGAAACAAAGTGTTTCAGAAAATCCTAGACAGAGAAGACAAAAACCAAAGAAATTCTACAAGACCTGCATATCAAGAAGCAGTGGCTCATAAATAACATCATATCCTGGAAGATGAAATATTTTTGCCCCGTTAAACGTCACTGTAATTTGGAGAGAACGGTAATGGAAGGCATTGTTCCTGGAGTACGAGGTAAAGTTCCTGGAGTAAAGGGGGTGACCAAGACGAAGGTGGCAGCAGGACATCAAATAAACCTTGAACATGACACTGGAAGAGGCGGAAGAACTTGCTAGATACAGAGAGGTTTTCAAGTGGGCTGTGATGAAAGCTGCTTTCCTCAAGGGACATGCCACTATTTAATCTACTACTTGACACTTCCTATAATTTTGAAATCAGTTCCTGAATCTCTGACTCTAAACTAGAAAATAGATCTATATCATCATAAAACATAGATTGCATAGAAGTCTACCCCCAATTGATATTGATAGTTTATAATCATGGTGAGTCTCTTGCAATAATGTGTACCAATTAAATATTGAAAAGTACGGATACAAATCCACACTTCCACAGTTGTTTTGAATAATTCACCAATGTCACTATTTGTAAGCTGATCACTGCATGCATCTTTGTTCAAGCAGCTCAATAATATTTATTATGTGAGCATCAAAATAAAATTAGCTCATTATTTACCACATACCTTCATGTCATAACACAATCAAAAACATTTGGGAAGTCAACAAAAATTATGGAATATATCTTGATGATGATGTTGTTTTTCAAGCAGACTAAGACTTGTTTGAGTTAATCATACACCATGTGTATCCATTTATAAACCATATTGCATACAAAATTCAGTTTTATTTGTGTGCCAGGACATGCAGGTGTAAGAGGAAATGAACATGCTGATAGGCTTGCAGGTATGGCTCCTGTAAAAAGCGGGCGAGCAATAGATCTGGCTGATATTCTAAATTGCCTAAGGGACTTGTAAATGGTTCAAGTAATAGTGGGGAATCTACATCACTAACTAGACTGCAAGAATTCTTGGTCAAATGTTTAGCTAGACAAGAGCACATTACACAAAAATACTGGTAGCCAAAGAAGAATAGTAAACCAACAAAGAACTGGTGTCATTAGTTGCCACACGCTGAGAGACATACTGAGGAGGAGATCAGAGCACTTATGGACAAATTGGTTCTTCTTCGAATCCTCCATATCGACGACTTGTTAACCACTCTGTGTGATTTGTATGTGATCTGAGCCCAAAAGCGATTGTATGTTGTGCCAGTAATGCGCCTATAAGTAGGCCAGCACATCCTATTTCTGTGATGCTTTTTATTTACTAGGGTAGCTTCCCCTAGGTCCTACATCAGTCGCCTCTTACGACATGCCTTGTAGGTCGCAGTGATACTATTCTTTGCTTCCTTGCGGACCCCAGCACCACACAGGCAGATTAATTGATTCTACATGCAGTGATGATTATCTGACTAGACTAGGCGTAACTATATTACATATTAGTATGTCAGAAATAGTGTTTTCTACATTTATTAAATGTATAGCCAGAAATCATCAGGGAATATTTCCTGTGTGAAACAGGCATCTTTACTAGGTGACAAAATGTCTAAAGATATATAGTGAGTTAATGCTTAATGACTTACAGTTAGACTAAGCATGTTTTTCATTTTATTTTATTGCAAACAAGTGATACTTTAGAAAACATCAAAGATACATACTGGTGAGTATTTTCCCCAGATATTTGTAATGATACAAATGAAGATTTGAATTGTTTTGTGGCTTTCATTTTAATTTTTAAAATGATTATGTGCTAGATTCGTATGAATTTTTATTTTGCTGTAGCTTTCTACATTTTAAAAAGTTTATGATTTTCATGCTTTTTGTGATTGTTATTGTCTTTTCTGCATAATCTTGCAAACATCAACTGTAATTTTATTCTTCAGGACAGCAGTAGTCGGACTAATGCTGTTAATATCTGCATAGTTTATGTCCCAGAATTGTACTAGTTGTGACCAAGTATATGGTCACTGCATCTCACATGTTGGCTATTTTGTGACAGATCATTTTATAACTGCAACAATTTCACACATGAGAAGTTTCTATCGGTGACTTGTCGAACATATAGTATATCAGTCTGCAGTATCACTTGTTCTTCTTTATTATATTAAGTTAATGTTATGAATTGTTCTTCCGATAACCTTGGTGTTCTGTTATTTACTGGTTATACTTTAAACAACCCTCTACCTCTTCATGGGTTATCCCTTGTTTGTGGTTGTTATAAAAAGGAAAAATTTTAATATCCAAGTTTATATATTTTGCTTTTTTTATGCATAATATTTTTTAAAATTGAATTATATATTGATATCATGTGACATTTTACTTTCATTCTGTCCACCTAGTCGTCATATGCATATTTTTTGTGAGCTTTGAAACCCAGCTTTAGTTATTGGTCTCCTTTTTTTCTGTTCTCCTTGATATTATTTTTGACACATTCTTGGGGGTTTTATTTTCAACCTATATTTTGTACAGATTACCATAACTTGTCATATTGTTTTTTAGAGACTGTCGCATTTTATTTGTATATTTAACTCTTTGTTAACCAGATCATCCAGTTGTAAGTAAGCCATCCTGTCCTGACAGTCTATACCTATTCTTCCCATGTCAACCTTGTCTTTCTTACTATTGTTCCCAGTTAACTGGGGTGTGTTATCTTTGGGAACGCCAGTAAAAAAGTAAAAACCACTTATCTAGACCATGGGGATGGGTTACCTCTATGATGCTTCATGTAGTTTTATGTTTATTGAGTGTTCCCATAACTTTTTCTGTAAGTTTTGTTCATCAGGCCATATTTCCTTTGCTTGTATAAGTATAATGGACTTATATTATGTGTTCACAGAGTGTGCTCTGAAGTTTCTTTTAGTCTGGCATGCACCCTGTGTAGACTGAGGAGGCTTTATTCTGTGCATGCATTGATAGATTAAAAGCCAGAAATTGGATCAGAATGTACTGATGCAAATTTAGCACTCATTTGACATGAAACATTGCTTGATGCAGTAAGCGACAGTTGGGTTATTTTAATAAACAATCTCTACGCATGCGACAGCAGTTTGTACAGAATGAGTTCACATTGAAATACAGTAATTAAAAACAAATTAGTGATGAATAAAGACAAAATTTCACTGGTTTAACAATTTTACAGGACTTATAAAACAGCTTGTTTGAATACAGTGTGCATATTATTTAAATGACAGTCAATAAACTTATGTATGCTACGGGGAACATTTAAACAAGTAATTGAGCCATTTGAAAATGAACACTGACCTTCAATATTCATTTTCCATGAAATTCTCTTGCTTTGTCAAGTCTCTTGACTATTTACCTCTTCTTCTTGCGGGTAAGCACTAGAAATTTACTTTTCCTTTGGGACTTGTTTTTGCATTTTTTGGGTTGGAGTGAGAACACAACATTTTTAATAACAATAGATCCAAACCAACCAGTATGTTACACACTGTGAAATGGTGAGAGATGGAAATAATCATGTGGTGCATAAAGAGCAAAGTTTATTCAATTAAAAATTGACTTTATACTGTTTTTTAAATTTGTTTGTAAAGTATGGTGATGTAAAGTACGGTGTTCAATTCTTTTGCCTGAGTATTGGTTGCCTGAGTTTCGGTTTATTGAGAATCTACTGTAACAGCCTTGATGGAAATAAAGTCATAAAACTTTATAAACTACTTATTTTTTATATTGAATTTGAAAGTTCCGGAGAATGGTTTCTGGAAAACATTTGAAAATATAATAAAAATTCTTTAACTAGTTATTTTTCTTTTATATGCAATACAACATTTCATGTCTTCCTAGACTGTTGCATAGAAACTTGTTAAACAAATAACTTTGTCTTTCACGAGTTGGTAGATACAAAATATCAAGAACAGATCAAAGCTGTGAAGTCAGAAGTGGAGAGAGTGAGGGATAGTGGAGCCACTGAGATATCTAATCTGAGAGCCGAGTTAGAAGTACAAACTAAATCAGCCCAGGAAAAGCAGCAGATAGTTGAAAAACTTACCACAAGTCAGAAAGTTTGTGAATTCTAATAATATATACATTTTTTCTTATTGCTGTTACATGTTTCATAATCAAATTAGCAAAAAATGTACCTTAGCACATTTTGATAGTTAATTTATTCTTTTACATTCTGTCAGTTTTTGAAAATATTTTATTCATTTATTGACAAAATTACACATCATCCATCAAATTTCTCTAAGAAATAAAAAAAATTACAGCTTAATTTCTCCATAAATGTGGAATGAAAAAATGAATTTGGCCACTGAAATGTTTTTCATTGTAGTAGACTTCTTTCTTCTTCTTTTGTTGTCATGCTGTTATTGGGTTTTTAGTCCAGTGTCGTGATTTTCTGTTTTTGTCTTGCATTGTTCTAGTGACTTGTCTGATAATTTTTCTTTTTGTCAGGATTCTGCTATGCCATCTAACCATCGTTTTTCGTGGTCTTCCTCCTGCCTTCTTTCCTGATGTTCTGTTGTAGACAACTCTGTATACAGTGGAGTTTGGTGGCATTCTTATTAAGGAGCTGAACCAATTTATTCTTTGTTTCTCAATGTAATTTAAGCAAAGTTCTGTCCCCACTTTTCTTTCATATGCTGATGTTGGTGACTGTCTTTTCTCGTGCTGTTGATTACTTTTGGTAGGCATCACATTTCGCATATAGTTTTTTTGTGTGACTGCTTTGCTCATTGTCCATGCTTGGCTCTGGTACCACAAAGTAGGCATGACAATGCTGTTGATTATCTGTTGTTTAGTTGTCAGTGAGATGTTTGGGTGCCTTAACATTGGGGCTAGCTGATAGGTCACTGCATTTGTTTTGCACTTTAGCCTCTTATCTCTGTCTAGTATTCTATTTTCTGTGAATATGCTTCCTAAATATTTGAAATAGCATATATAATATGTTCATTGGCATCTGGTAATTATTATTATGTGTAATTCAGTAATGTCTGTACATATTAACATTAAACATTAGCATAATTTATTTCTGCTGTTAACTTCCAGGAAATGGCAAACCTAGAGAAAGCTCTGGAAGAGTCATCAGAGAAGATGGTGTTGTTGAGGAAAAGAAATGAAAATCTCAAGAAAGATCTTCAGAATAAGGTATTGGGCTTTTTAGAAAAGTCTACACTGTGTAAAAAGTGCTGACTTTATAACTGAAGGATATTTGGAAACTGATTTGATTGATAGGACCATCATCATTGCATTTTGGTGAGTAACCATGTGTGCTCTGATCTGTTTCTTATACAGGAAGATCTCAGCAGTACACAAACTCTGTAGCTCCGGCGAGGGTCTCCCATGTAATTTTGAAGATAGTGCAGATATTTTTGTAGGAATATTATTTGTAATCTTTTTTAATGAATTTTGCCTGGGCAGTGGCTTTCCACCCTGTTTTTCTTGATTTTGAACTGCCAAGGGTTCTTTTATGTGCTCAAATTGAACATGGGACCTACATTTTATCGTCCATCTCTGATAGGACTAGGAACTCGATCTCACCTACACTGAGATCAGGGATCTCTGGAAAAATATCCAGATGGCTCCATATGTGAACAGAACAAAGTATAAACCAAAGTGATGGGAGTTTAGTATCATGACATTTAAGGAAGTAAAGAGCAGAATTTTAAAACATTATTAGTAGCAAAACGTTTTGAAAGTCCATTATCAACTACACCATCTGACGCAGTATATAAAAGTTTTGCCCTGAGCAGAACCTGCCATCTTAACAATCCTTTGAAATTTCTCTCATAGACCAGATGTCTCACTTCCATTCCATGGAGGTTCCATTCCATACTGTTTTTAGTTGGAATTTTGTGTAAGGCCATGGTTCTTTTAATTTCCTTCATCACATTTTCATCTCTTGTTAGTAGTGAACCAAGTAGCCTCTATATTGATCTCACCTAGACCTTAGGCAACAGGGTATTGACGCTTGGAATCTAGGCTTTTATAAGGACTTTGGTATCTGGAATCTTGTCCCGCCATCTTATTTTGAGTAGTCTGCGAAGTGGTTTAGTTTTCTTGCAGATCTACTACACTCTGTCCATGTTTCACTGGTAAACAACAGCATGGTTAGCACTATGACCTGGTAAACTTTCAGCTTTGTGGCTATGCCTATCCCTTTTGCTCCCACACAGTAATACACAGCCTTCCAAATACAATACTGGTTTTGGATATCATATTGTTGACCTCAGAGTCTGTTTGCCTATCTGGAAAAAATGCTACCAAGATTGGGAATATTGTCTGCTGGCATTGATCTTAAATTTGTGTTTTTTATTGATTACTCATGATTTGCTGCAGTTAATTAGGAGAACCTCTATTTATCATTGAACAATTGTCTTTTACTTTGATTGATGAAGACTTGTTACATACAAAGCTTTTCATTTGATTGAATCCTGTTTTTGCTTTACTATTCTATTCTTTATTTCAAACCTAAAGTTATTAGTGTGCTAAGCTTTCAGTTTCAATTTGAAATATCTTCATTGCACTCTGGACATGTCCATAGGTGCTGCTATTTTTTTCACAATATCACTAACAGCGACCTACAGCTAACTGTTTCAACAAGACCATTGCTTGTGCTACGGGCACTGCAGCTGAGATCTTACTATGTAAGAAACAGATCAGAGTACACATGGCTACTCACCGAAGTGCAATGATGATGGTCCTATCAATTAATCAATCAATCAACTTTAAGCATATCCTCATATTAGTCACATAAAAAAACTGACTGCAGAGAAAAATACAGAAATAAAATTTGCTACTCTTAACTCTTTCCACGCTTTAAGCCGCACACTGCGCCACGGCATAAGTCTGTTGCATGCTATAAGCCGCAGACTGCGCCATTGAGTTGCTTCCCTTATAAGAAGTCTTTCTTGTTTTACTTCTACTGTTTTACTTATACTACTTTTCAACCTTGTTATTCTATTGGGTTGTCCAGTTTACTTCAACTTAGTATATAATAATATATATATGTGTTAATTTATTGACGAGTAGTTGGGATCGTTAAAACATTTTTTTAATTTTTTTTTACTTCCCAACTACTTAAAAATTGAGGAAATAACTGCGCGTGGAAAGAGTTAAAATATTCTTGGCAGTGTTTTTTAAAGTCAGTAGTTGAAATGTAACTTTTTTACCTATTCTGTGTAGATGTTTCTAGAATTTTTTTCTGTGAACAGCGAAAATGACGTTTAGCCTTCATTCAGTCGATACAACTTCTATTTCTTTAGTTTCAATATTTTCTGCTAAACGTTTATTTTTAACTAAGGTCCCTATATTCATTAAAGAAGTTTATTGTTAATTCTAATTTATTTACACAATGTTTTCAAATATATAGTTATCAATAAATCTATCAACACTGTTAAAACTCATTTCCGGCCTGTTGAGCAAATTAGTCGAAGTGTACAAATGCTTTTTTGTGACACTGTCACTGATTGTGGTGGTAATTTATTTTCTGTGATTTTGTAATAAGCTTGGAAAATATATTCAAATTGATCTCATTAATGTATTTTACAGCAAATTAAAAAAGAAAAATTACAAAAGAGATGAAATGCCTGCGAGAAAATAGTGAGAATTACAAGGAGAGATAAGATCAAAAATGAGACAAGAGACTTTGCAAAAAAGTGCTAGAGCATATTAAGAAACAACAAACCAAATGATTCTGCCATGTAACATGATTACCGTCCAACAGTACACTGCAACGAGTACGACTATTCAGATACAATGGTTTTACGGCCAAAGGTCGCCCACACAAACATTGGATCTAAGAAACATCAGAGGCTGTAGGAAACGCCATATATGAGTCGCACTCAAGGACACTTGCTAGAACTCTTTGCATACCCTGAATGCTGAAAGGCATGACAGGAATAGACAATAGCTAGATAGAATGAATTTTACCAAACCCCATCAACCTTCAGCGCAGGAATATATCATCTTGTGGTAGATTAAATATGTGAAACTGGATGCTTGACTTGCTGAGAAACTTTTGAGTAATTTTAGCACATTTTCTTTGTGCACTTACAGTTTTTGGTCCTTACTTTGTATTTGTATCCAAATAAATCGTTTTTGGTTTGGCAACATTTATATGTGAGCAATCTTCTTCTTCTTCTTCACGTTCGTTCTTTAGACCAATTTTAATCACTCTTTGTGATATGTTTGATCTTTGCCAAAACGTGTATACGTTGCACATTGGTTTGGTAGGCCCTAAACGCATAAACTTCTACACACTTAGGACATGTGCATCCGATTTCAGCCAAACCTCCTTAGTCGCCTCTTACGACATGCATGGCAGGTAACAGTGGTTCTATTCTTTACACCCCAAATTTGGGCCCGGTAACCACTCGGCGATGTGAGCAATGTTTCTTATTACTAGTAACAACTGTTGTAAATAGATAATGTTGGACATACTCAGAAATGATCAAGAAATCACAAAGCAGGCAGTAAAGTTTGAAGTAAATGGTGTAAAGTTTGAAGCAAATGGCTAAAAAAAAAAAAACTCCCTAGGAAAACTCTGAAACAGACTTTACTGAGAGAGGCAAGAAATATTTAACTAAATTCTATAGAAGAGATTGAGAGAGTCGCACAGGACAGAGTAGCCTTGCAGGCCCTAAAGTAACATATAATGGTACAAGAGGAATACAATACTGTTTCATATTGTCTTTTAACTATTTTTTTTTAATTTATAAAAGTTTTAAGTTAAAAATCATAAAATTTGTCAAATATATTTTTCTCAATGTAATTTTATGGTTCCAGTTGCAGGTATCAGAGATTCCTGAAGACTACAAGCAAAAACTTTTGCAGCAGAAAACGAAGTTGATTGAAGCTTGTGAAGAGATCAAGGTTAATCTTAACATTATTATAGTTGTAAGTTGTAAGTGTAGTTCTCCTCATTACACTCAAGGACGCATGAGGCAGAGACAAAAAATGTCTACTCAGTTTAAACATAATCTTTTATTTCTACCTCAGACTTAGTCTTATGCATGAAATTGAGCTCTGCTTCAAATGTTTGCTTCCAACATTCCATATACCTCCATATATTTCACTGTCCCTATATTTTTCACTTCATTGCATATCTTTACCACTCTTCTTTGCTCATCCTGATGACATTTCAATCCATCATCTCTTGATCCAGAAATCTGCAGTGGCTAGTTATCAGTTGAAATGTGGTCAAGCAATGAACATTCTGAATGTCAAATGTGTAATGATTGCAAATTTAATTAGTATATTCTCATATGTAACTACAAACTTTTATGCCAGTTTTCAATGTTAAGGAGTCGTTAATAAATGTGTTTATATTGTTCAGAAACTAAAAGATGACAATGATGTGCTGATGTCAGAGCTTGAGAAAGCACAGCAAAAACTACAATTGTCACAAAGAAGGGTTGTATCTGTCTCATCCAGGTAATGATTAGCACTTCAAATACATATTTACTAACTGTACCAATTTTACTTTGTTTCATGCCAATTCATTTTATGAATATGAAGGTGCAGATGAGAGAGTTGACAGCATAGGGAAAAATAATAGTGCCATCCACTGTCTTTCATAGAATACAAAGCTATCATCCCCAGCAGTTCAAAGTGAAAGAAATATGTGGACGGGCTGACAGGTCTAAACCAATTCAACATCTTCAAAGACAGATTTGACCCAGTCCGTTTTCAAAGACAAGTCTGAACCAATTCACTTTCTTCAAAGGCACCAGCAGACCACCTTGTCACACTTGAGAACTGTAGATTGCTGGTTCACATCGACTACCTTTTGGCTACATAATAACAAACGTGTCACTATAGAACTGGAATCCAGATTTTAATGACATAATTTAGAACTATCCAGTTCACAGTTTACTTTATCTTTTTTTCTCTAATCCTGTTTTACCTCACAGCGTCAGGATAAGAGATTTCTAGACAGGCTTTTATGTGAGTTTCATAAATTCTGTTATTTCTGAGATCCACCTTTTGCGGGGACAGCATTTTACTTTTTATCCACTGTATCGGAGTAGCATTGCTCTTTAATGTGCACTGTCTTGGTAATCTGCTTATGTGGCCAACCATTTAATGTGTTGCTATTTGATAAGTTCAATACTTATGTTGTAAGCCCTTTTTTTCCAGATTCAGGGATAACAGAGACAGTGAACAACACTATTTATGAGGTGCACACAAAACCCTGTTCTAGAAATCTCTTCTTACCTTGATGCTGTGAGGCAGAACAAGATTAGAGATATTAAGAAGATGAAGAACACCTGCTTGTCCAATACCATGATCAGTATAAGTCTCTAAACATTTGAACAATTATGTACACCACTTTCTCGTGCAAATTTTTTGCCTTCCAAAGTATAGACCAAGAACCTCACAATGAATACTGTTGCACATAATATGGTGACATAAAAACAACTTAAGATCTACAGTAACTTCCTCATTCTCAAAACCCAGTTGTATTCATGAACAGTAAAATATGTAATATTTAGTTTGTCACTCTATAGTTACATGTTTTTTCTCTATAAATAAACTTGCCTGCTAAGTCTCACATGTTTTTATCTGTTTTTTCACATGGCAACACAAATATAATTAAATGCTGTGTTGTATATACTTGTAACACAAATCTATATACAGAAATTACCTCTTAAACACGTTCATCTTTTCATGGGAGGTTCACATGTTGTTTTGCAGATCGCTATTATCACCCATTGAAACATCAGGAACAGATGAGGAAGACCCAACAAGTGATGATTCTAGTGCATTACAAAAACTAGGTAATCAACAAAAGTTTGTAATCATAAATGCAGTCTTTGGTTTATTAGTATAAATTTTATTGAAATCTATTTATTGAAAATATCTAGCTGAAAATGTAAGTATAGATCTCTGTGGGAATGTTTATGCTGGTAATTGTTGAAGAAATATTAAAGCTTTTATTTTGCACAATTTGATAAATGGAAATTAGAATTCATTATTACATGGAAAATTGGTATTAAAAAGGCTCCACTTCTTTTCCTAGGCCCCAGGCAAAGAAAGCAGTCAGTACAAATATCAGTGATATACCTCATAAAGTAATACAGACAATCCACATGTCTCTAAGACCTTCTATAACAGAACATCGGGCCATAGCAGAGCTGTGCAAAGTTGTGGTGTTGGATGAAAAATCTGTATCACTATTGAGACTATCAGGGTAACACAACATCCAGCCACACTGCTCCAGGTTCTGATAGCATTCGATATAGAGATATTAGCGGCTTATTGAAGGATGACATAAAGGACTTGGCCAAAGAATTCAACGTCAGCATCCAGGACAGGGAGATCAGGGAGGAGGGGCTCCACAGCTACCTGCTACTATTGTCTAAGTCTAACAAATATCACTCTCAGATAGCTGGCTCACAAGTGTGTTGCGATGGCCTGCTAGGGAGCAAAGAATAGTAACAGTGCTACTTACAAGGCATGTTGTAAGAGGTGACTAAGGTAGGGTTCGGCTTGTCGCTGGCTACCCTATCTGGTAGAAAATTGTAGCTGCAAAATCTAACGAACCATGAACCAAGATCCTCATCAGCTTCTCCTTAGACTTATTACACTTTCCAGAATGTATTTTCTGCTTCTAGCTTGTATTTCTCTGTTTTGACCGATGTAGGTTTGCATAATTTAAGCATAACTTTTGATATATATGTTCAAATCAACTTGTTGGCAGTGTTTATACAGTCTGCCTGGTTTTGTTATATTTTGTTAGGAATGGGTTTTTCTCCTCTACGTTTTGTAAGAAATGTAAATGGCAGTTTTGTTTTCCTACAGATAAAAGACGTCAAAGTCTGAGCAAAGAACTGATTGAATGTCAGACCAAAGAAATAATAGAACAAGAACTGAACAAAATTGAACAAAGATACAAACTGGCAGTTAATGCCCTCGAAAACAAGCACAATGCAGAGAAAATGAGAATGGTGGAAAGTTTTGATCAGGAAAAGGTATTAGAAAATTAACAAATAAATGAAAATATATGCTTATTATACCACTTTGTTATTAAATTAGATATTTCACAGACGCAACATGCACAAGCCACCGCCCCACACACATACATGCACACACACATACAAGCATACATCTAAAATTTAAGTTTAAGCAATTAGCAAATGTTATATGCCATGGTGGCGTCTGTGGCCTAGGGGTTAGTGACTTGGTCTATTAACCTCAACGTTCTGAGTTCGAATCACGCTGTGGACAGTTTGGTTGCAAATTGTTTGCGTGGATTTTAATAAAGGACAATGGCACCACCCGTTCAGATAGCAATGGCAAACTACTGAACGTAATAATGCCTAGTAAAATCACAAACAGCGTTAAAAGCTGGGGTTGATTCGCAAAGTCCTGTAAAGGATATGCAATTAACTTTATATGCCATAACAATAAAGTTATTACTTGATAGTGAAGTATAATTTTTTTAAAGATGTCTTTGCTTCATTTGATTTATTGATTGAAAGGGAAGAAAGCGTGAAAACCGCTAATGAACCACTTATTATGTAAGACAGTTTTAAAAAAGTGTAATAACATGCAAACTGCATATTTAATTCAGAAGATTTTAGAAGGTGCGGGACACTGAAAAACTGCAATGGTGTAGCTAATCAACCCAAGCGTGCAGGGTTCAAACTCTGCTGTGGGCAAGTTTGGAAGCAAATTAATTCCCTTGAATTTTTACGAACTGTAAAAATAGACCTCACCATTCAGAAAGTGATGGCAAAACTACTGAACATATAAGTGGTGCCTAGAAAATCGACAACTCGTTTACTGTTGTTGATGGCTAAGTCCTGTAGAGGATAATTTTTTCAATATTATAGCTAGTGTTTTCAATTTTATATATATGCTGGTATGAGAAGTGATTAGAGTGCTCTATGTAATCAGTGACATGATTTTTTAGTGCCCTTTTATTCATGTCTTGAGGAAACTTATCTTATTTGTGAACCCTTTTTTACTTGAAAAATAATATATTTACGAGATTCTTTGAATGTTCTTGTTCTTTCTTCTTTCTTTTGTCCTTCTCTGCTTTTTGCCGCTAGGCGTAGCAGGTTTAACTGATGATCGGTTTCGGAGATAATGCTCGCTCGGTCGCTTGATATGGTGTGGTATTGTGGAGTTTTAAGATGTCTGTAACTCCATCAACCCATCTTTTTCTTGGTCTGCCCTTTCCTCTTGATGATTCCATTTTCAGGTTGTACGCTCTTGCAACTGGTGTATTCGGGTTCATTCTGACCAAGTGGCCAAACCATAGCTAGTGTTTTCTTGCAACTGGTGTATTCGGGTTCATTCTGACCAAGTGTTTTCTTGTTCTTTAGAAACTCTTAATTGATGAACAGAAGACAAAAGAAGAGACACTGTTAGACAAGCAGCTCAGTAAATTACTGAATGCATTTATCCAGGAGAAAAATGAGCTTGTTCATAAACATGAGTCTGAGAAAAGTTACATCAATCATCATCATAAGAAGGATATTGAGACCCTTCAGACTAGGTAAATTCATAAATTTTTATACTCATTACAGTCATGGTTCATGAGAATTCAAATCCTTATCCATTTGGTCACACTGGCACCCTTTAAAGATCACTGATTGTTTGTGACAATATACATTATTGATTGTCACTAAATGTTTTTTAAGCTGATTGTAGATATTGCCTGGAAGGATAATGTTGTTCTATGTGGAGGTGAATCTTTACATCATAGTATGAAAAACCTGGCTGTTGTTTTATCACCAACACACATGGTAGGGTAATTACAGAGCAAAATTAAGCATACAGGACTACTACTTCAAATATGCAGATGGAAGTTGAAACTGTTGCTGCCTTCCAATTTCTTGCTGAGACTCTGTTTACTAGGGCAATTATTGCATCATATGTATCGTACATGTTTCAGGGGATTCAATTTGGCCAGTTTTGGTATGAGTGGATGCCATTTATTGATGCTTCATACCTTCAGAGTCTTGCATGAATCTACTGTCCTAAATATATAGATGTTTACAGTAAGGAAAGAGTAGACAAGATTGAATTAAAAGAACTTATATAGTCCAGCTGTTGGAAATGGATAAGATGGATATATTGCAATAACTTGGTGATCCTATGTTGAATGAAGACATGTAAAGTTATGATACATGTATGCTGTATGTGAAGGACTTTAGAATCAAATGTTAGATGCAGTGAATGGAACTCACAGAGTAGCAAATCAGTGCTGCCCAAGACCATACTTCACATCTAAGTGGTTGTCCTAGTAACATGTTGCCTCACTACACTCTAACAAAGGGATCAAAGAGGGAAAGCAAACTTAATCCTAAAAAATGGTGTTGGGAAAATGTATGTAGTAGGCGAATGCCCTTTCCAAGGGAACAAAGAAGAAACATTGAAAGAGTAGGACTATGCATCTGACAGATAGAATGAGGAGTGTGTTCAACCAATGTGTCGCTGGAACCATCAGTATGCAAACCATTTGGCATCTGCTGGAGAAGAATGAGTATCTATTGGAATGTCTAGAGTGCCAGGATATCGGTGAAGTAAAAAAAAGGTACTTGTCACATCTCTAGTAATTTTGTCTCTATATTCATTCATAAAATCAGCTTTTAAAGTCTTTAAAAAAATATGGAACTCCAAGTTATAGTTTTAAAACATAAATTACGATTTTTCAGTTCCTGTGTAGTATTAATCCTAACATATGACAGCAAGAGTAGGAAAATGTCTAACGATATATAAAGTAAGTTGAATGCATTTGAAAATAGATCCTAACATATGACAGCAAGAGTAGGAAAATGTCTAACGATATATAAAGTAAGTTGAATGCATTTGAAAATAGATCCTAACATATGACAGCAAGAGTAGGAAAATGTCTAACGATATATAAAGTAAGTTGAATGCATTTGAAAATAGATGTCTGTGAGAAATAATGAACATAAAATGGGACGATTTCAGGAAAGGTGATGAAATCAGAAAAATATTTGGTCAACTACTAGTGACAACTGTTACAAGAAAGAGAAAATGTAGATAGTTTGATCATACTCTGAGAAGAAATTATCAAAGAATGACAAAGCAGGTATTGAAGTGGGAGGCAAAGGTTTAAAGAAAACAAGGATGCCCTACTGAAATCCTGAAACTAACTTTACTGTGAGAAGCACGAACTATCTGACTCAATTCCATAGAAGAGATTGTGAGCGAGTTTCCCAATATAGAGCGGTATTGAAGAATTACTTGCAGGCCCTATGTAGCATATATAGTATGAGAAGAATATAATAATAATAAAATAATATCTGTCCATAATTGTTTGTCACTATATCTATCTATGAATCCCAGCTTCAATGTTAACATTTATTTACATAGCTTACAGGAAGCTGAGTCCTACATAGAAGATAATGTCAAAGGGAGACACTTTGTTCACAGCCTGGAAGTTCAGCTAGCAAGGTGTCATGAAGACATCCACAATCTTGAGAACCAGAAGTCTGACTTTGATGCTCAGCTGTGGCAGCAGAAGATGATGCTGAGAAGTGACTTTGAGGAAGAAAGAAAAAATCTTGAAGAACAATTTTTGCTTGAGTTTGAACAACAGGAAACCCGGCATAAACTGGAATTGCAGGAGCTGTTTCATCGGGTAAATAGACACATAGTCTCACTTTTCTTTTGTCCATCTATGAGGAAAAGATCTTTGTATCTTAACATAATAATGCACTAGCTTTTTAGGCACATGGTCTGATTTCAATTTTATAGTGGGTGGGACATTTTTCTAACCGTACTGGCTTTCAGGTCGGCCCAGCCTCACTTGGTTGCTACAAAAAAACTGAGAAGTAAAGGCGGCCGGCAATATGTTGACCATGCCATCCATTGTATACCTATGGCCAAGGAAAATATGAGCTTAACACTGTTTTATTCAATATACCTCATGGTATGAAAAGGGCTCCTTTTTTCTGTTTATAAAAGGATTTGACCGGATTCTTTTTGTGGTATTGTTTGTTTAACTGTAGAATTGATCAACTAATTTGATAAGAATTTTCTAAGACATTCGTTTGGTTTTTATATGTTATTTTATTGCCAATAACTATTTAACTATTGAAACATTCAAGATGACTGTGTTTATCTTAGCCTCTGATTGCACATTTACAGACTATAAAATAGTGATAACTTAGTGAAAATGTATTAGGAAAGTGTTTTCTTTAACTGCGGATCAAATTATATATCTTGCTCTGTCTTTACTTTCAACCTGGGTGGCAACCACAGATAAAATTCAACGTGGTTGACAATGAAATTTTTCTGAGAACTAAGGCCAATGCATTTCAGTACAGCTGAATCTTGATTTAACAGAATAATAGGAGAAAAGAGGTGTTCATTAATGTAGAACGTCTATTAAATTGAATATAATCTTGAAGGGACCATTTCTGATTGGTTGTAATGTAGAATACAATCTGGGAATATTATGTACCTCAAAATATATAATTATTAAATTATTATAATTTTGTAATATTAGTTCATTTTTTGACAGTGATAATATTAATAAGTACAGGATTTGACATTTAACCCTTTCCCTCTGTAATTTATTTTACATCCGGACATGTTTACTCTGCAATGTATGCTATATTAGTCAGTATACAGGCTTTGTGCCATCTTAAAAAATAAAATAAGCCAGTATATCGGCTCAATAGGGCGAAAGGGTTAATAACATGTTTACAAATTAATTTCAGTTTCAGTTTGGAATATCTTCATTGCACTCCGGACATGTCCATAGGTGCTCCGATCTCCTTCGCAATATCTCCATCAGCGTCCAGCGACTGACCGTACCAGTTCTATTTTGATTGATGAGCCTACTCGTATACATGTTGTACCGTTCTTTTCTTGCCACACCAATCTTCAAACCCAGTTCTCGCAATCTAGTAGTTGACATGGATTGGTGTAGATGAAGGTCTTCTCTGCGGCCACGCTCTATGAGGCGTTCACGATGTCAGCTTTGCCCATTGGCTGGTCCTCTGATATAGCGGCAGAGCCAGCCAGTCTGTCTGCTCTCTCATTGCCAACGACACCCATGTGCCTGGAACAAAGACAAGTGTAATTCTGCAAATTTTTACGCCTGCAGTGTTTCAGTCCATTGCCTGCGCACCGAACCGGCCTCCACCTTTCGAATCATACTCAATGAGTCACTCAAAATGCACACATGAGTGTAGTTTTGTGACTCTAGCCAGAGTAGTGCATTGGTCACCGCCAGTACCTCCATTGTCATGCTCCTTGTTGTCATACTGAATGCACCACTGGCTTCCTTGACCATTCTTGCAGAGAAGGCCCATGCAGACTTTTCGTGACGAACTACCGATCCATCCGTGTAGATCACAACGTCGTCTGCATTGCAATTTTCATCGGTGATGGCTTTGACATCTGCATTCAACGCGCGGATTTCCCTCTCTGCAACCTTTGTCAAATTTAATGATGGTTGAAAAAGTGTTCCAGTATATTGGAGGCATCGGTATCCATTCTTCTCCATAGTCAATATTATTGAGCCCACATACCAGCTGAACAGTATCTGCGACACGGCCAACCCATGACTTGCCCGCTTTAACTGATGTCCACCACTGGCGCTGAGCTGTTCATGCAATGGGTGATCCTTTTTGGCACTTATTTTGAGATAGGCACGTGCTCTGGCTATCTTGACTCTATACTCCATGGTCGGAAAATCCAGGAGAAACCTCATCGCCACACAGGGTGTATCCTTTGTGCGACCGAGGATGATGCGCATAGCTTCGTTCTGTATTCTCTCAAGTCTTTCAATTTGCGTTTTGCTGACAGTGAGGATGGCCATTGCATATTCAATGGTGGAGAGGACCAATATCTGATACAGAATGACAAGCAGTTGTTGCTCGATGTTAACAGCCGCCATGACTCTCATTGCCGTCAAACCTTTACGTGCCATGACAATGACATACTCAACATGTTCCCGGAAACACAGACTGCGGTCAAATGTCACACCCAAAAATTTCATCGATTTATCTACGGGCAAAAACTACAAGTTTCACACTAGGTGTACATGCGTTAACTGTGTGATTATTGAGTGAGAACCATGTCACTGCTGCTTTGGTAGGGTTAACTAGTGCACCAGAGACATCACACCAGTCTGTGATGCGGTTTACAAATTAATGTTTAATTGAAGTACTTTATTATTGTCCTATCAGGTTCCATTTAATCAATTATTTACTGTACTGTTTTGATCATTCTGCAATTTTTCTGTAGTCTTGCCCATTATAAATAGAAACTAAATTAAACACATTAAGAGTATCCCTTTTGTAATTGTGTGGAAAATTGGTGGCATTTGTGCCAAATGTTGAAAAACCACTGTTGTCAGATATAACAGTTCTGTGATTCTGGTGTCTGGTTAATAATATCATGGGATATAACTCTTTCACAGGGGGCTGAAAGTTTGACAGGCAAACTGAGAGATGACTTTCTCTCCCTTGTGTGGGAAAACATAGAAAAAGAAGTTGTACTGTCTCAATCAGCCATACTCAATCAGCTTCAGAAAGACCGTAGTAAAATGGTTATAGCTTTTGAACGTGAAAAACTGCAAATTTGTAAGTAAATTTTATTAACTTATGACATTGATATTTGTTTTTATCACATGTATGATTCTTCTTTGAACGCTCCATATCGACCACCTGTTAACCACTCTTTGTGAGTTGTATGTGATCTGAGCCTAAGAGCAATTGTACGTTAGGCCAGCACATCTGGTTTCCGCTACGCTTTTTGTTTGCTAAAGTAGCTTCCAATAGCCCCTACCTTAGTCAGCTATTATGACATGCCTTGTAAGTCACAGTGTTACTATTCTTTGCTCCTCTTGTGAGCCCCGGCAACATGCGGGCGTATGATTGCAATATCCATTATCAGTTATTAAGCTTAGTATTATTGATGATAAATTCATTCATCTATCAACTTTTTTTATGTCTTTGGATTATCCATCATCATCATCGAATAGCTTCTCCTGAGCAGAACTTTGCCACTCCAACAGTCCTCCGGATTTCTCTCTCTCTCATAGGCCAGATGTCCTGCCTCTGCAGCCGTCATGTTCAAACTATCAGTTACATCCTGAATCCATCTTCTCTGTGGTCTTCCTCTTCTTCTCTTTACCAGTATGCCTCCTTCCATGATGGTCTTCTCCAGCCCATTATGTCTTTTTATATATCCAAAATATCTCAATTTTCTCTTTCTTATTTGTAGTCTCAGCCAGTTTTCTTTGACTTTGAGTTCTTTCTGGATAGATCTATTTGTTCTCTTCTCTGTCCAAGATATACGAGATTATCCACAACGGTTCATTCTTATTTTTCTTAAAAAATGACTTACAGGACACAATTGTATTTGAAATTAATACAAATAATCGATTTACCATCGAACTCTGTTTTTACAAAACGCATAGTGTATTTATCCTAGTAGAATTATAGTAGAAACATCAAAATTCAAGAATAAAAGATGTACAAGAATAAACAAACTACTTAGTATTTACACTAATAGTAACATATAATCACATCTGCCACACCTTGAAAACATCTGTAAAATTGATAAAAAATACAATTATCTTTATAGATCATGTTTAGAACACCAATGCACATACTTCTAGTTAAAGCCCTAGTCACTTGCTGCTTTTGTTCTCTATATTGAGTTGCATTATTATCTGCAGAAGTTGTTCTTAAAACTGAGGTTCTTGTATTTTCCTGACCTCTAGATGATGCAAGGCTTACAATATCTCCATTATCATAACTGCTTGGATCCTCACAACTTTTTAGTGCTATCAAAATCACATTTTAAATCATTATCCATGTTGTTTCTATTGTCCTGTTATTCCCTAAACCTGTCAACCATTCATTATTGCCAACTATAAACTTGGATGAAAATGGTGGGATAGAATAACAACCTCATTTTGACCAGAGAGAGAGAGATGCATGTCAATATTGGTACAGCTTGAAAAGAATGACATACCAAATGTGCAAAAAGATTGATTGATCAACATCAAACTGGTGTGTTGGGCTGCTGGATTTGTTGAGGCTGGTATTGGAGCACCTATGAACATGCCCGGAGTGCTATGATGAGAGTCCTCATATAACTGATAACAACCTCATTTAAAAGCCTGGTTTCAACCCTGCTGACAGTACCTGGTACGGTTACCTGCCTAGTGTTGTAGGTATGAACACTGTGTATTAGAAAGGAGCTAAAATAATACAGACTAAACTTGAAGATACAAAAACATGTGCAGCTTTCTGACAAATGACACCCATCATAATGGTGCAGTACCACAAAACAAGTGTCATCATATGTATCGCTGGGAACAGCAGATGATTTTTAATATATTTATTCATATACATATTTCCTCAGATGAAAAAGTTGGAAAGGAAAAACATTCACTAATAGAAAAATATGAACTGCAGATATCGACACTTCAGACTGAACTTTCTCATCTTCAATCACAATTAGAAACTGAAAAACAAATGCTGTCTGAAGTTTCATTGAAGAGTGTTGAAGATGCTATTACATCTGATAATGCTGTGGAGCACTTAAGAACAAAAATGGAGGTAAGGAAATCAAACAAGTTTAACTTGAATACGTAATATTTCACATGTGATATCATAAACAAAGAAGATAACAATATCTCCCCGTACCAATATTATAATGGAAGATATCTTCAGTTCAATACAGCCACTCAAAATGTTTGGAGTCCGATTGTCACCAAATATGTAATAAAACATGTTGCATAAATGTCTTGATGTCTATTATTGCTTGTCTTGATTCTTATGCCCTTTATCGGAAGGGAAGCGTATGAACACTGCACCCAACTAAGCATGTTGTATGCGGAGGGGGGGGTCTCTCTGGTTAAGTCATCTTGCATTCTGAAGGTCATGGGTTCAAGTCTGGACTGCTCTTTACGGAGACGCATTGGATTGTTGCCGGAGCTATGGAGTTTGCGCTTTGTGCAATACTCTAAGCAGGTGACGTACCATTTCTGCTGAAAGGGACCAAGCCATATGTGGTAAAACTGGTACAATGAAGTCAATCATTCAGCTTGACAAATTTAGACCTTTTAGCATGTTGTGAAATACAATTAAAGAAGTGTGTATTGGATGCGCATATTTATCATGTGATGTAAATTACCTACTACCACTATGTGAAAACAAAAAGGCAGCAAAAAAATAAGGCCATCGTGCACATCTCTTAAAATACCTTTTATAATTAGCCAATTGTTCATGTAGGGTTTATGGTTGCATAGTAATCAATACACATAGAAATAAGTTATAGACAAAATATCTGTTATTTTAAAGGTATGAATTGTGGCTTGAGTATACTCCTGTCCATATTTAATATACACACTACTATTTCTTCTTTTTCTTCTATTCCTTGATTACAGACAAACATAGCAGTCAGTGGTTTTGCGTTAGGCAAAAATAAAATTATTTCAATGTCCTTGTTCATCCTTCTTATGGGGCCATAACTCTGACCTGTCACCCACTCATTGCAACTTGAGTATACTCCCCTTGTCCATATCTAGCATAGCCAATGTTTCTACTCTTGAAAGCACTCTCCCAGTTCTTTTGTTACCACAATCTCCAGCTTGTTGAGGACAGTAGGTCCATGTACAAGCTTGGAGGTTTTAGACCTCTTCATATCATATTCACACATGCCATATCATTAACTTTGCACCTTCTAATGTGATGGATGCTAGTCTGATGCAATAACTATCAAAGTTGAGGAAATTTTGGAAAGTCACTTCAAAGCTTTTGTTGATGACTGTCTACCAACCAATACATTGAGTTTATTATGTGATTCATGTCTCTCAATATGTAACATTGTTTTGTTATATCGATTTTCTTTTTTAAAAGTCACAGTAGCATAGTGGTAAGTGCACTTTTGTCATAGAAATCTGCAGTTGGAGTATAATTTTGTAGGCTGTAATGACTCACAGGTCAACCCAGGTACTAGAAAGACATTGGGAAGTGAAGGGGGTTGGAGTGATGTTGACCACATTACAAATCATGTGCCATTTATCAAATCAAAATATGAGTGTAACACCATATTCTCCAATATACTGCAAAGTATTATAACATATAAAGAAGATGAAATTGTCTTTTTAACCAAAAAAACAATTATGAGCTAAAGAGTAACATGTAATTTTTGTTGTCTTCAGGGAGAACTTGTTATCAAACTTGCACAAATTAAAGAAAGTTTTGAAATGGAGAAGAAAGTGCTAGAAAGTGAAAAGACTATAATAGAAGAGAAGCTCACAGAACTGCAAAGACTTCTTGTAGTAGAGAAAAAGAAGAATACAGAGGTAGATATGTTGAAGGTAAAGTCAGTATTTCAGTTTATTATTGAAATTATGTAATTCCATTGTATTCTTAGCAAGTAAATGTAGCATCACAATATTATCTTGTTTTCTTTACATTTCTACTGAATAGTAGATTTAGAAACATATATGCCTGGCCCTCTTTTTATATTCCTGGAATTACTACATGGTTCCCAATATTACCATTGTTTAATATCTATAAAGCAAATGTAGTCAATATTAAGCTTACCCAGATGGGTTGGACATTGACATTTACAGAATACATCTTCATATATAGGACTGGATTAGATAGACAAGAAATGGTCGAAGACATTCAGGGAACATTGCATATCATCTTGCATTCGTGTAGGAGTTTCACTCTCAGGTCAATTCTGAGAACGTACATACATATGTTAGGGTGTTCTTTGAATAATTTCATAGTACTGACCTACTCTGAGTCACGTTTGACGGACAGGCTATCGAACGTCATGACTGGCTACGCTATCTTGGAATAACATTTGATCGTAGTATATTTCTCAAACATCATGTTCAACTAAAATGTTCTTTGAAGCTCTGAAAGTTATAGTTGCCCCACATCTTGAGCAGAGACTACTTGTCCCTTCAATTTCACCATCTGGTTATGTACATGGTCAATTTTATTTTTTTTCACCTCTAGACCTAATAATTTTGTTGACTCCAAAATGATTTTCTGATAGTCAGTACTCAGACATTTGTTTTATGATCATCTACATATGCCATTTGATGAATGATAATGATGAGGAGGAGTTGAGAAGTTTAGAGTTGTCTTTGTTTATGACATGATTCATTTGAAAAATAATAAAGGATGTTGATGTGAGTATTACCCCATCCTTATTCTTCCTATCTGCTAAGAAACATCAGCAAAACAGAACTGATGACCATAAGTTTATTTAACAACCACACACAGTAAAAATAAATGTCTATGAAATGCAATGAACATAAAATGGGACAAAATCAATGAGATATGAAGAAATCAGAGAAATTTCTGGTCAGCTGCTAGTAGTAACTATTATAAAAAAAAGAGAAGGTAGGAGATGAGTTGGACATGCTCTTATTTTTTTTTTTTTTTTTTTCTTTCGTCCGCTTTCAACTCAGACGAAGTTCCATCTCTGAAACTGATTTTTGTGTGAAAATCTGTTTTTCAATTTCTTACAATGGCAGCAGCGTGCACATTGTAAATTACTTTACACTGGCAGCCGTGTGCTCAATGTACTCGTAATTAGTATTCCCTCGCCATACAGGCAGATTTTCTCCAACTTCAGAGGTACTCATGTTATCGTCCTGAGTAAGACCAGGGACTCGAACAAATGCCGGAGAGTAGGTTCAAACCCGAGCTATGAGGCGTCTCACAGCTAGCAGGCCGAGCTACTATCAACTACTCTAGGCAGTCCCCGGACATGCTCTAAAAAATTATAAAATAATAACAAAGCAAGAGTTTAAGCAGGTGGCAAGTGGTTCAAGAAAGAAAGGGCTACATAGAGAATTTGTGAAATGAACTTTATTGAGATGAGAAATATCTGATTCAATTTCATAGAAGAGAGAGATTGAACGAGTTGCTCAGAATAGAGCAATATAGAGAAATTACTTGCAGACCCTATGTAACACATAACGGCACAGGAAAAGTACAATACACTATATAAAATAGGAAACCAGGAATTGGCAGAAATAGATACATTCACATTTTCAGGAAGCATAGTAACAACAGATGGAAATGCCAGCAATTATAACCACAAAAAGATAAGTATATCTAGAATTGTGTTTTCCAAACTAAATAACATTTGGAGATCTTTCCAATATAAGACAAACATTAAATTAAGAATATATGAGATGTTTGTGCTTTCAGTGCTTTTTGTGTGGATCTGATTGCTGGAGATCAACAGAAAATAAAACATCTAGACTGTTAACATTCCATACAGTCTTTGTCTAAGGACATTTCTGAATATTTTAGGAGAACAAAATAAGCAACCAAGAACTGCTTAACATGTGCAATCAGTAGGAGCTGCACACTGCGATTACTGAAGTTTTAATGCAGACTTCCTTATCGATGTAATTACCTCTAAAGTTGGAGAAGGCATGCTTGTATGGTGGGAGACACTGATAATAAGAACAGCAGACCTTCACGCAAAAATCGTTCAGACACACTGTACAATTCTATGCCTGAATTCAGAGCAGGCGAACACAAGAAGAAGAAAAAGAAAAAATTGATCGAGTCAGATGGAAAGATTCTTCTTCTTCTTTGCGTTCGTTCTTACGACCAATTTTAATCACTCTTTGTGATATGTTTGATCTTTGCCAAGAACGTGTCTACGTTGCACATTGGCTTGGTAGGCCCCTAAACACAGACTTCTACACGTTTAGGACACATGCATCCGATTTCAGCCAAACCTCCTTAGTCGCCTCTTACGACATGCATGGCAGGTAACAGTGGTTCTATTCTTTACATCCCAAATTTGGGCCCGGTAACCACTCAGGCGAGATGGAAAGATTAAAATGTTTACTTGAAATAATCAAAAATTCACATTTAGTTTTATTCTGTATGTGCTGCTTTGTTTACAGGAAATGATAAACATCATGAGAGCACATAGAAAAGACAATGAAAGAATAATAGAGGAAAATAAAGAAAGACTATTTCAAGAATACCAGCAGATGAAAGTGGAACGTTTTGATGTTGAGATTAGATTACAGGCTGTTAGAGATGAAGGAGAGAGCCAGGGAAGGATGGAAGGTTTATTTCAAGGTCGCAAAGAGGTAACAGTGCAGCTTTGGACAATGTTAAAAGTATATTTGTCTTGCAGAATAAAATAAAATTAATTACATATATGTACTGAATTGTGATGTGTACAGGCTGCACGATTTGCTGGCTATAAAGAAGGATGCTTAGCATGCAGACTCTGTAAATAAACCATGCACTTTCTCCATATTCTCTGTGATAGTCTTGTTAATATATATGCACTTGTGGAGCTCTATATGCAATGATAGGTCATCAGTAAAGGCTGAGTCAAGATAAATGAAATTGTTTACACCTCCAATTCATAGCCATAAATGTTTATGTGTGGATGCTTTACACCCAGCATCGTCATGTTGATTTTATTTAAGATGATGATGAACACAAAATCTTCACTTAAAAGCACCAAGTCTGGTCATGAGAGTCTAAAGTAGCATAATGCTCAAATAGCATAGTCCTAATTACCCTTTCCCTTCTCTTACCTTTTGCTTTCAGTCGCACTATGTTAAATAATCTGTCAGACTGAATGTGTAGGTAGATATCTTCCACTAATGATATGAAGATGTGATTCAACACAACAGGGAAGAAGATGTCAAACATTGGAGGAATCAAGAACACATCTTTCCTTGACTCCACTGTTGATATTAGTCTTTATGCCAAATCATCATGTTGCATTGTGATTTCATATTCTGATGAAAGGACTACATCAAACTCATCAGCGTTCATGGCTAATCACTCTCCAGTATCCTAAATAGTCCATCTTTGTTGATGTCAAATGCTTTGGTAAAATCAGTGAAGGTAAGAAAAAGTGGCTTGTGTTGTTCTCTGCACATTCCTTCTAGCTGCCTCAGGGAGAAGATCATAGCAAAAGTTGACATTTTTGCACACAATCTGCACTACAACTCAAGAGTATTCTTATGTCAGTCAACTTTTCTTTAACCTGTTAAGGATCACACTTGCTTATACTTTTGCCACACTCTTCAGAAAGCTGTTCCCTTGTAGTTATTGCAGTCTTCTCTGTCACTTTCATTTGTGTATAGAGGAACAATATTTGCATCCCTTATTTCTTGAGTTACTGCTCCTTGTTTCCAGTGCTAGCAAAATATGTTTAAGGTGCTGTAATAATCATGTCTCTACACTTGATGACTTCAGCTGAGCTGTCATCTTTTCCTGCTGCTTTTCTACCAGAATTGAAAGAATTTGTTCATAATATTTGACAGTAGTTAGAATGATTCAGAGAGAAAAATAAATAATAATAGTATGTGTGTCTTTATCAACAGGGAAGACAAGAAGGTTATGAGGAAGGCTTCAGGGTTGGAACAAGGGAAGGCCAGGAAGCTGGATTTAATGAGGGCAAGAAATATATGGATGAAGCAACTAATAAGTCTTTAGAGAATATGAAGGTAAGTTCATTATGTAACTTATTTTTTTACTTGGTCTTCTATAAAAAGTGTCTTACTTTTTTTACTTGGTCTTGTATAGAAAGTAATTTATTTTTTAAGCAGATATACTAAGAAAAAAAAAGATATTTGCTATAAGATCTATATCAACTTAAACTGTGAACTGCATGTAGGGTTGTAGAAAAGCATTGCTAAGTATATTTATTCTTGTTGGAATTGTTAAGGTCTGTATCAACAGGGAAGACAAGAAGGTTATGAGGAAGGCTTCAGGGTTGGAACAAGGGAAGGCCAGGAAGCTGGATTTAATGAGGGCAAGAAATATATGGATGAAGCAACTAATAAGTCTTTAGAGAATATGAAGGTAAGTTCATTATGTAACTTATTTTTTTACTTGGTCTTCTATAAAAAGTGTCTTACTTTTTTTACTTGGTCTTGTATAGAAAGTAATTTATTTTTTAAGCAGATATACTAAGAAAAAAAAAGATATTTGCTATAAGATCTATATCAACTTAAACTGTGAACTGCATGTAGGGTTGTAGAAAAGCATTCCTAAGTATATTTATTCTTGTTGGAATTGTTAAGGTCTGTATTAGTGAGGAAAGAATCATTCTTCCGCACTCTATTATGCAAATCATAAAACACTGCAAAAAATTGTTGTTAAGGAACATTGTGCATGTGACCAGCAATATTATTATGTAAAGCACATTTCTACAGAATCCAATATTGCAAGAATGCATAAATTCCAGTCTTCTCTCAAGAAGTCATCGCTCCATTTTTTTAAGAGAAAATTGACTGATAAGATACATTATTTAAAATTTTGTGGGTACAACCAACAAAGTTCTAAAATCAAAAGTTCAAGAGTTTACAAATAATAACAACACATCTACACATTATTATTGAAAATTTAACAAAAGTAGCAGCTGTATTTATTCAGTTTTGAAGAGTCATACAAGAACTGCTTATTCAGCAAGAGAATAAGAACACCTAGTTCATAGTTCATAAGTACGGTTCCAACTTCACTGCAACGGGTCACCCCATAATTGCTCCGTTCCTGTGCCAATGAAAATCACACGAAATACTAACAACTGTGAAATGTTTCCTGTGTGAACTAGTTCCAGAATGAAACAGCCGTGTACCACCACAATAAGAAACCTGCACCGCATAAAATGCATATGGCCGTCACTAATGTAGCAACACAAAACTGTTCATCACTTGAATTGCAATTCTAGTCGAAGGGAACATCAATCATGACAAAATCCAGCTTTCTGCACTCACAATGTAACTGCATACGGCAAATTGAGCTTGTTCGTCATAACCGCTGTCCGCCATTTTCTGAATACACACAACAAACGCACGGTGGACACAGCAAAAAGCATTCCATGTAACAGTCATAGCTCACAGCGTTGCTCAAGCACTAACTCAGTAGCTCGGCAAACGAAACCGGAATAAGAACACCATCATCTAAAAGAGTTGCTGGAAATGGATCGGACATGTGATACACTGTCACTAAAGATGGACTGAGATTGATACCAGAGGTTAAATGAAAATATAAAGACTCAACAACCAGGAGAAGAACTGGGCGGCGCAGGATAGAGATGTAAACATACAACAACCTGCCATTTTAACCTTCCTAAATAACTTCAGACTAAATGTCCACTACATTATTTTATTATAAAATGGTTAGTAGAATTCATCCTTATAGACATAATGTCCCAGCAAAAAATTGTAAACCACCAAGTGCTCATTTTTGCATAGAATCCTCTTTTCTACTGAAACAGTGATATTAAGTTTAAAGAAAACAAACTACAAAAACAGTACAGAAACAAAGCACACCTGTGAATTGCTAAAATCAGAAGAAAAAAACACTTCAAATTTTTAGTAAAACTGTCATAATTGACAGGAGTTAGAAAGTGAAGTTTGGTCGCATAAAGCATTATGAAAGCTTTGAGGAGACAACCTTTAAAGGGTGTGTATATAAGAAAAGAGAACAAGGTAAGGATAAAAGAGAAGATGAGTGCTAGATGTGATAGACAAATAGCAACGGTATGCATCAGATGTTTTGACAGCTTGTATATGGTAAAGATTTAAGGAAAGCTGACTTAACTCTTTCCACGCTTTAAGCCGCACACTGGACTCGATTTCCGGTCGCCAACATGTCGGGTGTGAAAATTCTTAACGGATAAACTGTGCGCGATTTCTTGTGATTGCGGTGTGATTTACGCGGTTTCTGGCTACTATAAGCGGATAAAACGTGTTGATTAGTGTCCGTGTTTGTGTATGTATGGTCAGAGCAAACGCCTGACCGTACATTGTGGCCCTGAGCGTGCCGGCGCCGTATCGAAGAATAGCGTAACCTATTATCGATAGGTAGCGCACCGCGTGGCGATGGGCTAAGTGCGAGTCCAACCTGCTGCCTTGTAGGTTAATAAATTAAGGCTAAAGGTGGGCAGCCTGACAGAAATGCCGCAGAAGACGGGTGCACAATGTGCAGCGCAATTCGTTTTACGACGACATCGACTAGTATACAAAAAAAAGAGTAGTGGTCAACCGGAGTCTCGACAGACGGCAGGAATGATCGATCCACGCCGCCGAGCCAGGGACAGTTAGCAGGGACAAACACTAGTGAAGCAAATCATAGAACATTCAACATTATGCAGTGGAATGCAGAGGGAATACTAAAGAAGAAGGTCCCATTAACAAAATATCTACAACAGGAGCAGATAGACATAGCATGCATACAAGAGACGCACCTAAACTCTAGCCACAGATTTTCCATTAGAGGATATCAGACCTTCCGATTAGACAGGGAAGGACGCAAAGGTGGAGTCCTGATCCTCGCCCGAAATGAGATTGCATGTCAAGAAATAACAGTATGTGCTAGTAGACAGTCAGAAATTGTAGGAATAGACGCAACAACCCCAATTGGGAGCACCCGGATCTATAACATCTACTGCCCTCCAAACAAAGACTTAGTACTGGAGAACATGAACATAATACCAACAAACTGCATAGTAGTAGGAGACTTTAATAGTCACTCCAAGCGGTGGGGCTACCAGGATACAAATAACAGAGGTGATGAGGTGGAGGACTGGGAGATAGACAGCAACCTACACTTAATCAACAATGTTGAGGATAAACCTAGTTACTACTCCAGAACCTGGAAACCACCTCCACACCAGACCTGGCCTTTACCACAGGTGACATCCACCACAAAATTGACAGAATGGTGCTGGACCAACTTGCAGGAAGTGATCACAGACCGGTAAAGCTGGCCGTAAATGTTGCATACTCCCACAGCAACCAAAGCTGCTACCAAGATGGAACTACAAACGAGCAGACTGGGGAAAATTTGCACTCCTGACAGACCTATACTGTGGACCCTAAACATACGCAAGAGTATGCTAAAAGCTGGGGTTGCAGACTTCAACAAAGCCCTCCAAAAAAGCAGCCACCGAGTCCATCCCTCGAGGTGCGAGACCAAACTACAGCCCATTCTGGACGGACGAATTAGAACAACTAGAAGTAGAACTAACGAAAGCAAGAAACATTGCAGAAATAGAAAGAACAACAGAAGCAAACATTAAACTTAAAGCCACCTCGGCAAGATACAAACGAACACTAAACGAAAATGCTAGAAACAGCTGGATAGAAAAACACAAAGCCTTAACCTAGACAGAGATGGAAATAAGTTGTGGAAACTAGCCAGGGCACTAAACCAAGAAAATAAATACAAGCACACAATCACCATCAAACAGAATGATGAACAGCTAAGCGGAAACAAGCTGCCAATATCCTTAGTGAGCACTTTACACAAGTAAATCATATAGATGTTCCTGAAGAAAGGAAGGAAACCATAAAAGAAGAACTAATGGCCCACGACCTCATTCAAGGTCCCCCGGAGGAGCACATGACAACTAAATTCACAATACATGAATTAGAAAAGCATTACGCTCTCTAAAGAAAAGAAAATCACCAGGCAATGATGGGATAACTAACGAAATGATAATAGAAATGGGACGACAAGCGAAAAAGAAGCTACTAGAAATATTTAACTGTAGCTGGAAAAGTGGCGTTATACCCAAAGAATGGAAGGAAGCTATACTGATACCGATAAAAAGCCGGGGAAGGATCCCACAGACCCTAGCAGTTATAGACCAATTAGCCTACTGAGTTGCGTAGGAAAATTGCTAGAGCGCATGATCAACACCAGACTAATGTGGCATTTGGAAGAAAAGGGCTTGCTACTCCCCCCAACAAGCAGGCTTTCGAAAACACAGATCTACAGATCATCAAGTGACATACATCGCCCAGGAGATAGAGGATGCTTTTCAAGAGGAAAAACAAACGCTAGCAGTATGGGTAGATCTGGAGAAGGCTTTGGATAAAGTGTGGAAGGCTGGCCTAAAAGTGAAGTTGCGCAGAAACCTAGTAGCAGGACGAATGTACAAATGGATATCACAGTATCTAAAAGAACTGCTAAAGTGCAAGTGCAAGAGTTCACCAGCAGGAAAACAACACTAGAACAAGGAGTTCCTCAGGGTGGAGTACTGTCGCCAACACTGTTCCTCATATACATCAATGACATAACCGAGAACATACCCAGAAGGATCCACCACGCCCTGTATGCGGATGACCTGGCCCTGTGGACATCAGAGGAGCGCATTACCGCTGCAACAAGCAGAATACAACAGGCCCTCACATCCCTAGACCAATGGTCCAATACATGGCTGATCAAAGCCAATGAAAAGAAACGACATATACGATTTTCTCCCTATCAACAAAGCCCCAAAGTCCAAAGCTCCTACTAAATAACCATATATTGCTCCCAGAGAAAACCCCACATACCTTGGAATCACCTTCGACCAGCGCATGACATGGCATGCTCAGATTGAAAAAACAAAACCCGAGCAAAATCCAGGATGGCAATCATGAAAAAACTAGCTGGCACAACCTGGGGGCAGATAACAATGTTTTAAAGAAGCTTTATATGGGATATGTTGCCCGACACTGGACTATGGAATCTCTGCATGGGCAACTGTAGCCCAATCCAACTTCAATAAAATCAACCGTGTTCAGAACCAAGCAATGAGAATTATTACAGGGGAATGAGATCTACTCCAATACAGGAAATGGAGAAGACCACCGGCCTACAACCAATGGAGGATATAAGAGCCAGCAGAGCACAAAAACAAGCAGAAAAGTTCAAGAGACTAGAAGATCACCCAATGTACCACAGAATGAATGGGCTAGGAAGGGCAGACTAAAACGAACCAACTTTGCAGCGACAACCAAGATGATGATGAGCAAACAACCATCATGTGCTGAAGTTACCCCCAAACCACTAAAATACACCAACACAAGACAGATATGGAAAGATATAAAATTCCCAGAGCTGAATGAGAACATCACAGGGATAGTAGGAAAAACCAACAAAGTGAAGAAAGAAAACTCCTGGCCACCGAGTACCTAAAGGAACACTTTCCTAACAGCAGGTGGACCCATGTATACACAGATGGGTCTGCAGCAAATGCAACCGAAAATGGAGGAGGAGGAGCCCTCATAGTGCTCAGTGACATGAAACTCAGGAAGCTAAAATTAGCGACAGGAAGGTTCTCCAGCAATTACAGAGCAGAGGCAGAGGCCCTAAAGCGGCAGCAGAAGCCATAGTGTCAGAGGAACATGTAAATGAAAACCTGGTATTTCTTACTGATGCCCTGTCAGTAATTACTGCTCTAAAAATGAAGACGATAACAACTTGAAGGAACTGCAAGCATCACTACACCAAGTATGCAACATCTTCTCTAGAGTGGTAATACAGTGGATACCATCTCACTGCGGAATACCTGGAAATGAGACTGCAGACATATTGGCAAAAGCAGGAAGCAGGCTACCACAGACAGACACCAGTATGACATATGAGGAAGCAAAAGTACGGATAAAAATGGCCTACAAGAACAAATGGCTGAGAGATCACCCAGGGCATGAAAAGGACGATGCTTACCACCAACTAAGTAGAGAGGAACAGGTTGTCATTTTTCGTCTACGAACAGGGCACAATAGACTGAGGTACCATCTGTTTAACAAGTATAAAATAGACCCATCTGACATATGTACATGTGGCACCAGCAAGATGACAGAGACACACATACTGCAAGAATGTCCAATGTACATGGAACAGAGAAAAAACACATGGCCAATCCCATATCAGTCCAAGACAAGCTATACGGAGATGTACATGGACTCGGTTGACCACTAACTACTTTAAAAGTATACAAATCGATGTCTGAAAACGTTGGAAGAAGAAGAAGAAGAAGCCGCACACTGCGCCATAAAGTTGCTTCCCTTATAAGAAGTCTTTCTAGTTTTACTTCTTCTGTTTTACTTATAGTACTTTTTAACCTTGTTATTCTGTTAGGTTGTCCAGTTTACTTCAATTTAGTATATAATAATATATATGTTTATTTATTGATAAGTAGTTGGGATCGTAATTTTTTTTTTTTTTTTTTTTTACTTCTCTTGAATTAACTGCTTAAAAATTGAGGAAATAAATGGGCGTGGAAAGAGTTAACTCTTTCCATGCTTTTCGCCGCACCACAGCGGAAGTCCGTTGAACGCCATTAGCCCCACAATACGCCATAGAGTTGCTTTCCTTATAAAAAGTCTTTCTAGTTTTACTTCTACTACTTTTAAACCTTGTTATTCAGGGATCGCGAGAGAGAGAGAAACCTTGTTATTCTATTAGGTCAGTTTTCTTCAATTTAGTATATAATAATATATATATGTTTATTTATTGACGAGTAGTTGGGATTTTTGTTTGTTTACCTTCCTTGAATTAACTGTTTAAAAATTGAGAAAATAACTTTGCATCGAAAGAGTTAAGGGCAGGTTGCTAAATGAGTGAATAATTAGACTCTAGAATTAATTCTGTTGTGGCACATTTACTTAATCTACTACAATAAAATGTTATTCAAATTTGATTTTAGGCATTGATAGATACCCTGAAGCAAGAGAATATTATCTTGGATTCTGAATTGAGGCAAGAGAAAGAAAAGAGAAGTGAATATAGCAAGCTGTTGCAAGACTTGGACCAGATGAAGGTAATGACTGAACATTTCTTCTACGTACACATCTCAGATGTCTTCTTGAATATATTTATAGAAAATTGTGATGTCCCAGAATGCTGTGTCTAAATAGAGCTTGTCTTGGAATTTTATATTCATTTCCATATCCATTATCTATGTTTTATATTTTTTTGTGCACTTTTCACAATGTCATTTTTTCTGTTTCAGAGACTATCTTTAAGCTGTTGCTTTTCAACCATCTGTTTGTTAAGGACACTTCAATTGATGACACATTTATATGACAATTGAAAGACTTTGATAGTGAAAGCTTGCAGGGTTGGAGCCGGCCACCAGTGAGTCCAAACTAGGAGTGTGTTTAAATGACAAGTCACAGAAACCATTAGAATGCATACCATTTGACATTCACTTAGCTAGGTTCCAGAATATTTTCATTTCTGACTACCTTAATATCCATTCACATTCTGGAAGTTGATGTAAACTCAAGCCATTCTACTACGCAATGACCAAGCTTCTAGCTCCAGATAAGACATCTCATCCTGATCTCTTATCACTTGACATGGATCCATCTGTATATATATTACAATGTCGTCTCACCAGAGTAAATTAGCTTCTCCAGAGTAGATCAGCAATTTATTTTCTAAAAGTGCATTAACTGGAACATCAAGTAAATGGGTTAATATATTTCTTAAAATATAAATTGGCTTCATTCCTAAATTATGTTCCACAGTCATCTTTTGACCTTCTCATTGAGGAAAAATGTGACTTAGAAACCAAGTATACGGAGTCATTAGCAACTTTGGTAGATAAACATCAAGCTGAAAAAACTAGTCTTGTAAAAGAGATGAAACAACTGGAAGCTCAAAGTCTGAGCATTCAGTCTGATAAGTCAACTGTCGAGTCTCAAACTGAAGCAGAGTCTCAAACTGGAGCAGTCCATCATGAAATTACACTTGCAAAGGAGGGCATCAGTGAGGAAATTACAGAGACTGTAAGTATAAATGAACAAATTATGTTTGACAATGATAACTCATTCGTTAACTCTTATGGAAGATGACCCAGAACATTTGCTGAAAGAGCTCTTTCTATGGTTTATTATTAGCAGGATATCATATTTAGTCTTGTTAGCTTTGCTTAGAATTGTTAATGCTTAGTCTCAGAAAAAAACATATGTTTATGGCCCCCAGAGAACTTTTTTCTTATATAGATTGTTCATGAAAACCTTATTAACAAAATTATATAAATATTAAAATAAAACAAATAGTCAAAACATCCAGTTATCAGTTAAATGAGATCTGTCATCATAGTACTCCAGACATATGTGCTCTGATCCCCGCCTCAACAAATCCAGCAGTGTCCAGCGGTGCAACACTCAAGTTCAATCTTGATTAATCAATCTTTTTGCATATTTGGTATACCGTTCTTTTCTTGTGGTACCAATAATCAAAATATTGTTCATCCATAGCATGAGTGTGGTACTAATGCTAGAAGAAAATAATTTGTAGTTTGCTAATATAAAATGATACTATTTTGCAGGAATTTGACACCGATTCTTCTAAGTGTATCAGTCTTAAAGAACAGATGATACTGCTTAGTAACCAACTAAAGGAGACTTTGACAGTGCAAAATGACTATGACACTTTGAAGGTGAGTTGTATCTGCTTTGCATAAATAAATTTATTTCACTTGAGTTACAAATTTCAGATGTGACTACAACCTTTTTGTAAATGTATTGCAACGTTTTTCTAAAATGTGTTTCAGAACATGATTACGACGTGTGCAATTAAAGAAATAAAAATGAACTAATTATTGGGGAAAATTGGAGGCTCTTGAAAAGTTATAAAAAGAAAAATACATACCAGACACAATGTGAAACTCTCAAGAAGCATAAACACCAAGCAACAGGATGGAAAGAACATGCCAGACAGGTATGTGAAACTCTCAAGAAACATAAATACCAAGCAACAGGATGGAAAACATATACCAGACAAGTATGTGAAACTCAAGAAACATAAACACCAAGCAACAGGATGGAAAGCACATGCCAGACAAGTATGTGAAACTCCCAAGAAACATAAACATCAAGCAACAAGGAAGAAAAGTCTTAAAGAGGCAACCTGGAATTGAATCTGACTTGCTAGAGTGACACAGCACCACATTATGAGAAAAGAATATTATTATTTGCAACCAAAATCTTGAAAAATAAAAGTATCATTCTGAGTCATTTCTTTCTAATACATCACTTCCTCAACTAAGAAATATGGACCAGGTTCATCCAGATATATTTATAGATAGGTTTTTTTGTACCACCTTCCATACAGAATGTCACATTAATGATTCTTTGGGCCCAACGACTGTCCAGAGAATCCATCTAACTCAATCCATACCATTAAACTACAGTGGTGAACTAATACCTGCCAATGACACCACCAGCCACTACAGTCATATGTTACATAGGACACTTTTTTCTCTTTGTTCAAACCTTACAAGTTTGTATCACAGCAATAAATAGTGAAACAAACATAAATATTTATGTCACCATTACATTGGCACCCTTTACATCCCAGTGTTTCTCTGGTATCCAAAAGTTACAGATAATGGAATATTTTATACTTTCAGAAAGATCATGAAGCTTTACTACAAGACAGAAATAAACTTGATACAACTGACAAAGTGCTCCAATCTAAGCCCTCTGATGACAATGCCAAATCATTGTCACATTTAGTGAGTTTTTTCTTTTTTTTAAAACTAAATTAAATTTTAATTAAATATTACTGTTGAGTTTATATTTTTCAAATTGCATCACAATGAAAAAAATTTCTTCTTGATATACTGTGCTGGTTGGCATTCTTTTTCTTCTCTTAACTCCACTTGAAGCATAAGGTATCAACAAATTTCATCCAACCAGATCTGTCTTGAGCAAGCCGGCGTAGTTCATTCCAGTTCTTTCTTGCCTCTTCTCTTTCTCTGTGTACAGTTGGTCTCCATCTCTCTTTGTCGCCCCCTGCCTCTCACGTCCCGGATTCCACTTCAAAGCCACATGTGGGTGTCTGGGTCTTCTGAATTCTTCAAAATGTCTTGGTGATAGCCAAGGATCTTATCAGCAACTGTGCTTCCTCTTCTAGTTGGCATAGATGATAATTATTCAAAAACTGTTTTGTCACTAGTGTTATTTATCAACTCTTTCTTTTCAACTTTTTTGCCAAGTTATTAACTAAATCATTTTGGGCATCTAACCATTATATTTCATTATAAATCACAGTTAGCTAAATATGTCATTTACAATTAGTCTCAACAAGTTAATGAATCCTTTCACTAACCTTTTTAGGTTATGTGAAAACTAATCTACAATTTATTGACTATATCTGAATAGTTATTTTAAAATAGCAGTAACACATTGTTTTATAAGCACTCTTATAATTAATTTCTCAATGCACCAAGTAATAGATGGCAAATACTATATTTATACCAAACCTTTTTACTTGTATTAAACTTGTATTAAATATTAAAAATATTTTAATATCTGGGAAGTTATGATACTTCAAAAAAGTTATAAATGTTACTAAAATAAATTTAATTAGAAATGAACAGCATCGATTGTTGGGAAGTTGAAGATGGATAAGGGGATGTTTTTGGTCTCTTCACAACTGTCTTTTGGATGAGGACACTAAAATAGATGTTGAATCAATGAAGCGATTTAGGCAGTTTGGAGTTGCCCGTTGTACAAGTAGAACCGGATGCCTGAAGGGCAGAGTGAGAGGCGTGTTTAATCAGCGAACCACAGGAACCATCAGTATGCATACTCTTCGATATCTGTTGGGGAGACTGAGCACCTATGGGTCTGCCCGAGTGTAATGGTGTCAGTTTAGTAACCAATAACGATCAGGACAATTGTAGGATCTTCACCTAGTATTACAAATATAGAAGCACATAAGAAGAAATTTGTTTAGCTGTCTCATGAGAACGGAACCCAAGTAGTTTTCACTTTGTGCCTACAAATAGTAGGTGATCTGACATTTGAACATTGAAGGGGGAAAGATAAACAATATTAACTCTATCCAACGGAGTTATTTCCTCAATTTTTAAACAGTTAATTCAAGGAAGGTTAAAAAAAAATTTATTGGCTACTCATCAATAAATAAACATATATTATTATATACTAAATTGAAGAAAACTGGACGAACCCAATAGAATAACAAGGTTGAAAAGTAGTAAAGTAAAACAGTAGAAGTAAAATGAAAAAGACTTCTTATAAGGGAAGCAACTCTATGGTGCAGTGTGTGGCTAATGGCGTACTTCCGCTTGCGCGCAGTGTGCTGCGGAAAGAGTTAAAGAAAACCCAGACTAACCCGGACTTACAACAAGTAATATCAGACCCACCTGGCCCAAGAATATGCTGCAAGAGAGCTTCTGCTTCTCAAAATAGAACACAGTTGAGCCACATGTATACAATATTCAAAAATTGACAATTCAGCCATATGTACATGAGGACAGGTACCACAGGCAGCAGATCACATATTTCAAGACTACACCAAATATGACATACTGACAAACTCGCTTGCTTCATGAAACAACACTAGAAAGACTACACAGACCTGTGTGAGAGCTACAAAAGACAGTGAAGTTTATACAAAGAGGCAACATTGAATATATAGAGAGTATTTCAAGCAAACAAAATGATGGAAGACAGAAAAGTGTCATTCAATTCTAACTGCGAAAGAAAAATATATCCAACCATCAAGACATCTGCACTAACAAATAAAGAAACCAAAACAGTACTGAAGTAATTTTTATCAAAATATGTCACACTTCTAATATCACACTACCATTTTTCTAATGTCCCTACTTTGGCTATGGACTGGTGTGTCACTAACATGATGTAACCAGAATCTGTACCAGTCCAGGTCTGAGCTGTACAATTGTCAAGCTTTGCTATTTAGTTTGGGCAGTTGTCTGACACAATTTGTCATATTCTAATAATAGTACATATTGTGACCTAAAGTTCAAAACTATAATCATTACTCTTGAGATTGTAATCATCAATAAGATTAAATATTTATGTCATCATGGTTCAGCTATGTGATCTATTCGGATTACATAATAATACCATAATTTCTTGTGATAAACATGTTCTGTTTGACATGTCTCAAAGATAATAATATTACAAATTTGTGAGTTACATCAATTGGTAATTTTAGACTAAGATTCTGGACTGTCTCATGTTGTACTAAATAACTTTGATAAATCAGAAAGGAATTGTTGGTCAGAGTTCTGTTCGTGCGAATAAGGTAGTTTATTTCATTGAACACATGTTGCAAATCAGTTCAGGGAAAATATGTGATGTAATTTTATTTTGATCTAATGACTATGTTTGCTTTGACTTAGTTAATTGATTGATTGATTGATTGGACCATCATCATTGCACTTCGTAAGTAACCATGTGTGCTCCAATCTCTTTCTTACACAGGAAGATCTCAGCTGCAGTGCACAAACTCCGTAGCACGGTGAGGGTCCCGATGTAATTTTTAAGATCATGAAGATATTTTATTTTAAATATTTTCTAATGAACTTTGCCTGGGCTTTCCAGTCTACTCTTCTCGATTTTGAACTTCCAAGGGTTCTTTTACGAGCTCAAATTGAACACAGGACCTACGTTTTGTCATCTGTGATAGAACTAGGAACTTGGTCTCACATAAACTGAGATCAGGGATCTCTGGAAAAATATCCAGATGGCTCTACAAGAGAGCAAACCTGGTACCTTTGGCACAAGAGACGAGCATCTAAGCTACAGAGATCCATTTGTCTTGGACATGACCGCAGCAGAGAATGCACATTCATAACTAATAAGAATGTAGCTCTTAGTGCTAGTGTAAGTCTTAGTGCTTAAAAGCTAGTTTGACTACCAAGGGTGTAGCTCTTAGTACTTAAAAGCTAGTTTTGAGTACTGATATTAGTGATAACAAGCTAGTTTTAGTACTAAGTTTTAGTACTAAGAATGAATGCCTTAGTGCTAAAAAACTAGTTTGAGTACTAAGAGTTGAGCATGTCATTTATTGCTTGTCAAATGGCACATAAAGTAAATAAACAGTATTCAGTTTCAATTAGTTTCAGTTAGTCTCATATAACTACCACTGAAGTTTTTTTTCTTAACTCATCCTCTTATTTATCAGTCACAAATCCAGACCTTGAATGAAGAAAAACAGAAAATGTATGATTTGTTGGATCAAACATCTAAACAGGTATCTTTTATATTTCTGTCACTGTTCAATTTAAGTGTCACACATGGAGTAGATCTTCTTCTGTGTTTAGGTAAAGTGTTCTTTTTCATCAATTGGTCATGTTCTTGGTAGATTACGGACTTGGCATCATCATAAAATGATCACAATGTAAATGGCGAACATATTCAGAATAAAGTAATGTGTATAGACTACACTAGAGATACTCCCATTGTGAAGATGAGATATGTGCTTGACATTCGGTCACTACTTTTATCACCATGTTATTGTCCAAAACATATATGTGGGTTACTGTGGAGGTTTCATCACATCAGAGATTTATGTGAGTCTACTGTCCTGAGCATGCGGGTATCCACAGGAATGAAAGAATTGACAGACTTGCATAAACAGTATTAATTTTTGGGAAGATGAGAATGGATAAGGGGAGTATTCTTTGGTCTCTTGGCGACCTTTTATTGAATGAGGACACTAAAATTGATGTTAATCAATTTAAGGTGTTCAAAATTACACATTTTACCAGTAGAACTGGATGCCCGAGGGGCAGAGCGAGGCATGTTCTTGATGAATTCATTTTGTACGCTCTCATAGAGTGTGACCTCAAAGAAGATTTACATTTAAACCAATCCACATCAACTACTAGATTGCAGGAGCTGGGTTTGAAGATTGGAGTAGCAAGAAAAGAACAGCATAACAGGAATATGAGTAGGCTCATCAATCAAAATCAAATGGTACGGAAAGTCGCTGGACGCTGTTGGAGATATTGTGAAGGAGATCGAAGCACCTATGGACATGTCCGGAGTGTAATGAAGATATTTAAAACTGAAACTAAATTCATTTTCTACAATTATAAATACTAGACAATGCAAGCTGCCTCTAAGTTGTTTCCCAACAAAGTGTGTGATGTTTCATTCTTGACCTGAATATTGAAATGAAAAGACTAGTGTAGAGGTGGTGTGCTGAGGTCTTTGTTGCTTTCTTGTGTTGTGTTCTGCTTCTGTTAGGTCTGTGGCGATGCTCATTTCTGTTTCTATTCAGTATAGTTTGTAGGATCTTCTTCCTTCCCTTAGGTATAGATTATTTTACAATTTACAATTATTTTAGTCAGGCTCCATCATCATGTTATCTAATATTGATTATTTTGTTATTTTTTTCTGTTATTTTAATAATAATTAATTAATTTTCATAGTTCGAATGTCCATGCACATGACTGTTGTGTAACTGATTCATGCCAAGAATTAAAATGCTATGTTAATTGTTTGTTTTAATGCACATTGTCCTCTTTGTCCCAGCTTGTTAAAGATAGTACTTCCATGGCCCTTGCCCAGTCTAAGTTTGTCAGAGAGTTGGAGTCAATGAAACAGAAGGCTAAGTCTATGATAGAAGTGGAGAGTTATACTAAGCTTCAAATAAGCCTTGTGGAACACCAACGACTGGTTATCAACTTGCAAAACACTGCTAGGGAGAGAGAATCTATGGTCAACAGAGTTATAAAAGGTAATTATCCAAGATCGCTTACCTGTTTGTAGATGTTTGTAACTAATGTTCACACCTCTTGTTCTTTTATTTCATTAAAATATTATATATATATATATATATATATATATATATATATATATATATATATATATAAAATTAAGAATTAAGAAATCAACGCTCGTGTAGGAGTGAGACTACTACATTCTGCAAACTATCAAAGCATCGTGGACAACACAAAACTGACATTGCAGACGAAGATTCAAATATATTGAGCCTGTGTAATTAGTTCTTTACTATATGGCTCAGAAACATGGACAGCCTACTCAAGACACGAGAGGAGACTTAACATCTTTCACCTTCGATGTCTCCAAGATTATGAACATCAGGTGGTATGACAAGAAAACCAACTCTGAAGTACTGCAACATGCAAACTTGCCTTCCATCATGGGCATGCTCAGCAGTAGACGACTAAGATGGTTGGGGCATGTGAGAAGAATGGAAACTTATCGCATACCAAAACAAATGTTGTTCTGTTAACTTTTGGAGGGGAAGAGGCACCAGGGCAGACCACTGCTCAGATATAAAGATGTCTGCACAGCCTTAATGAAAAACTTTTCTATAGGTCCCAGCACATGGGAAGGACTAGCTGATGACAGAGTTGTGTGGAAAGCCAAATTACGAAAGGGCGATGTCTTTTGTGAAGAGACTTATGTATGAGCTGAATGACAAGAGAGAAAAGCGAAAACTCAGAAGTTGTCAGAGTAAAACACTTGCCAATTGACCGTCTGTAAAGACAAAAAGGCCATATATATATATATATATATATATATATATATATATATAATATTTATGTGTGTGTGGGTGCTCTTTATGAAAGTAGAGGATACCTCACTTTAGATATGAGATGATGTTCAACTTCAAATAGAAACTGACATTCAATTTTAGATAAGATAAGTCTCTCTTTAGATGGGTATGAAATCCCACTTTGTATGGGAGATATTCCAACTTAGATGGGAAAGGATATCCCACTTAAGATAAGAAAAATATGTTCCTCTTTAAATAAAACATGATGTCCTATCTTTAGATAGGAGTTTCTGCTGCTGATCTTTAATTGATTATTCTGTCACAGCTAAAATCTGCAATAAAACAATAATGATTACTAAATCAATAACTGAGCACACAGTAATGTAATATTATAAAGCAAACAAGTGAATCACTATTGGAACCACAATATCTTTATCAATCACTAAACACAGGAAACATAAACCACAAACATGTTATTAACCTACTAAAATTGAGCTCACTATATTTTATTCATTTCTCCATTTCAATGGATTCATCACTTTTGTGTTTGTAAAAATATCAACCTTTGTGTGTCGTCATTTATTCACCATCGTTAATCAGTTATAAATCTGCATATAAAATGCAGTTATAAATCTGCAACCCTATCCAACGTAAAGAAGATTGTGTCTGGCAGTTTCCTTCCTATTTTCACTTCCATCTTCTTTACGTTGGATAGGGTTGCAGATTTATAACTGCATTTTATATGCAGATTTCTAACACTTTGTTAGAGGCATGAGACATTTGATTAATATACACAAAACTGGTGTAATTAGCCATTCTACACTGGTAAAGATATTGGAGAGGGGGCGCAATCAGAGCACATATGTACATGTGCAGCGTTCTGTGACATTAATCTTCACTAATCTCTAACCAGTTTTACTATAATTCATTATCAGAAGCAGAAACAGAAACAAGGCAAACAACCCAAATAATGCAAACTACTATCCAGAACATACAGAGTAAACTTGATTCCACCCAAGAAGAGCTAATAACATGCAAAGAGAAATACAATCAGAAGGTAATAAGTTGATTTAATTTTCTTTTAAAATGCTATTGTTTCTCCTTTGTAAGACTAAGGCTTTTAATATATCAATATAACCATTCCATAGAACTTCTCAATGGATGACACTGGTAACTGCAATGTAAGATTTCTTGTATGTTGAACACTTTTGTAACAGTGTCATTTGCATTCATCATAATTTTGAACTACCAGAAAACCGAACTTTTAGAAATCTTAGTTATAAAAAACTGCTCACCGAAGCGCAATGATGATGGTCTAATCAATCAACAAGAAGTGTACCTTAGACTAAACTCATTCAACTTTCATAGAGATCATTATACAAACTCGGAACTCTGAGATACGAAACCAAGATCAAATCCTCCAGCCATAGTGAGTTGTGGCTGTTGAACAATAGGTTACCTTGGAAATTGAGAGTAGTGGTGACATATAGTCTGGTTGGTTTGATAAACAGCAGGAATGTAGATAACTTCACATTTCTACATCACACATAATTTTTAGTTCTGCACTGTCAGACAAATACCGCGTCAAGCCACGGACCTGTGTCTGGCAGCTGTAGCAAACAATGATTTTTAATAAATGGCATTGCTGGTCTTTGATTTAAAGTTCATTGACTGGGAGAGTGAATTATAATTTTAAGGACTTTTAGTGATGTTTTAAATGCAAAATAAAATCATAAATTCAAACCAAGTTTGTGAGCATCATGCCACAAGAATATGATCTCTTATCATCATCATCAAGGTGCGTATCCTTTATAGGATGTTGCTCTTTTTGCAGCGCATCTGAAATTCACTCTGTCTCTAGCCAGTTCATCCACTTCGTTGATGGTTTCAATCCTGTGTTTGGTAATTTGCTTTTTCCAGAAGCCGTAATATTTGTTCACTGTCTATTTATTGATCATAGTCATTGGCTCTGGTGCTTCCCCTTTGTTTTTTAAAACTCCTTATTCTCTTCTTATCATAACTGTGACAGTAGATACCGGTAAGATACTTGAAAGCTTTTACATATACTTGTCAGTACTTGTCACTGTTTAAGTAATACATGTACAGTATTTTCACAATATTATTATATTTCAGTGCATTCAAAGCAATCAGCGAAATATGGTACTCAAGGATTTGTATGTGCAGAACTCAGACCTCATGACAAAACTGGCAGACAGTGAGGTCAAAAGAAAATGTTCAGAACAGCTATGCAGAAAACTGAATGGGAAATGTGAAACTTACAAAAAAATAATAGACAGAGTATATTCAAGTTTGTCTAGATAAGATTAATTTTGTTGAGTTATTATTTAAAACTTGGTTCTGTGAACCGTACACATCAGCAGATATGTGTGTGAAAATGTGTCTTTGACATTGTAATATTCAAATACTTTTATATATTATGTTGGATATGAATACTCTTGTCTTGTCTAGCTACTGTTGCCATGACGCATCTTGGAAAGCTTATTATTTCATTGTTATGTTAGGTATGTTACTGAAGTTGTAAGCAAGTATTGTTTGAATATTTCTTTGATATAGTCTCTCCATTATACCCGAAGTAGAAGTTTCATTAACTTAAGAATGGAACTGTCAGTCACCTTGTGCTGAGGGATATACTGAAGATGATATTGGATCACTTGTGGACTTATTATTTGTGCAGTGATGATAATCTGATGACCAACAAACTAACTAGTTTATCCATTTACTTATTAACCTTTGTTCCTTTAGATCAGATCTTCCACTGTTGTAGTTTCAACCTGGTGATTGTTGGTCTTCATTATCATATGACCAGACCATTTATTTTCTGGGTTTTTTATTTATTTGAAGGCAAATATAGTTGCTACAATTTTTATTTAATCCTGAATCTGTCTTCTCTGTGGAGACCATGTGCAATTTGCACATAGAACATTTGTGTTTTTTATCAATTTCCTATAGGAGTAGATGCTTGACATTACCGTAAAGTTAGGGGTTGTTGAGAATTGTTCTAAACTATTTATCAACCTGAAAGTGAAAAAAAACATCAGTGTGGATAGACTAACCTCCACTCAAGTGTAAATGCCCTTGAGAGGAAAACACTAGTTGTTAATAATAAAGTTTGTTAACATGTATAATTTTGTTAGAACTAATATAATTATTTAGTAATTCAAGTTTTTTTATATAATTTTATGTTCTTGTCAATCATATTAACAATGAAAACTACTGATTGTTTATATTGTCTTTGTTAATTAATAAAAAAATGTTTATTTCAATCAAAAAGTGTTAGTATTACATACTTAATTTTTTTCTCGACTTTTCCAAGATTCTAAGCAGTTATAGACATCTTTTGAACGAATCATCGATTCATTTAGAGCCTAAACTCTGTTTCTCAAACAGTGGTGATTTTTACGATGACGACTTGTCGGGCAGACAATCAACAGTTTGTGGGCCAAGCTAGAAGAAAACACGTCCCGCCATCTTGACCAACAAACCGAAACCGGAATGTATCAAATTTTATAAGAAAACGCCGCTGGAACTACATCGGCCACACACTTAGAATGGATGAGAAAAGACTCCTTTACCAATCCCTCATATGGACACCAGAGGGAAAAAGAAAACGAGGAAGACCAAGAGAGACTCTCCGTAGAACCATCACCAGAGAAGGCTCAACGATGGGCCTAGTAAACATTAAAGACCTAAAACAGATAGCAACGAACCGCGAGACATGGAGAACTATGACCTCTGCCCATGCGCGCCACAGGCCCAAGAGGAAAGACTAACTAACTATAGACATCTTGAATTTTTAGGTCTGTCAAGTGTGCTGCATTGGTTTTTTGTGAGTAAGTCCTGTTGTAGAATTTTTGTGTTGCTATCTATTTGCCTTTAGATCTTCCTTATGCTATGCAGTTAGATTGTCTACTATTTTGAGCTCACCACTGATTGGGCTTCATTTTCATGAGATGCCTTATCAACTTTAATTTTAGTGTCTCTACCTCTTTGATGAAATTTGTAGTCCCTGCTAGTTACCAAGCTATCTTAGGTCATGTTGGTATAGAAAAGTAGCTTTGCTGAAAATAATAGTACATTCCATGATCTATGTCACTCACTCCAAGAGGTCCCAAGTATATGCATATGAAATACATTCATTTTTTCCTTTGTGATGCAGGCAGTCCACATAGTTCATAGGCATATATTAGGGTGTGTCAACAACATTAGGTGTAATTATAGGGCCCTCTCCAGTGTACTTTTTAGGATATGTTGATATGGATAATCACTGTTGTTTGGCTGAAATCGGATGCATGTGTCCTAAACGTGTAGAAGTCTGCATTTAGGGGCCTACCAAACCAATGTGCAACGTATACACGTTCTTGACAAAGATCAAACATGTCACAAAGAGTGATTAAAATTGGTCTTAAAGAACGAACGCAAAGAAGAAGAAGATCACTGTTGTTCATGCAGCAGTTTCCCTCGCACCATGCTGCTGATAACCTCAAGGGGATCGATATAGCCTGTCATAATTTGCATCATAGAAATTGAAGTGTCATTGAATACAATGTCTATAGGACCAGGAAGAAGACTCCCAAGGTATATGGGTATGTCTGCAAGGCGGCTTAGGTTTAAATTTAAGGCTCTTCTTCCAGATGAGCTGCCTTACAATTCTGAAGTATCACATCTACCCGAAAAAAATCTGGTTTTAATGTGCAAAGGACTTACCTTTAGCCCCTTTCTTCTGTTAGAGGAAATAGTTTTGCCAGAAGTCGATTTTTTTTTAAAGACCAAGAATTGACTTCATTGTATGGGATCTCTTTTTATGGCTTGGTCACTCTTTGCCGAAATGGCTTACCACCTGCCAAGAGAATTGTACAAACTTTGAGCTCTGGCAACTGTTCTAGGGATCTGAAAAAATTAACTTCCGCCTCAAATGATGTGGTCTGAATTTGAACCCATGACTTTTGGAATCAAGGCAAATGAATTAACCGCAGGAAGCTATTTGAGAAATATGACTTACAAGTTTTATAAACATCCAAATATCAGTATGTGAACTAAGCAGTCATTTGTAAATAGTATATTCATAGCAACCTTCTTCTATCAATGGTAAAACAATGGTAAGACTTTGTGTGAGAAATATGACTTACAAGTTTTATAAACATCCAAATATCAGTATGTGAACTAAGCAGTAATTTGTAAATAGTATATTCATAGCAACCTTCTTCTATCAATGGTAAAACAATGGTAAGACTTTGTTTGAGAAATATGACTTACAAGTTTTATAAACATCCAAATATCAGTATGTGAACTAAGCAGTCATTTGTAAATAGTATATTCATAGCAACCTTCTTCTATCAATGGTAAAACAATGGTAAGACTTTGTGTGAGAAATATGACTTACAAGTTTTATAAACATCCAAATATCAGTATGTGAACTAAGCAGTCATTTGTAAATAGTATATTCATAGCAACCTTCTTCTATCAATGGTAAAACAATGGTAAGACTTTGTTTGAGAAATATGACTTACAAGTTTTATAAACATCCAAATATCAGTATGTGAACTAAGCAGTAATTTGTAAATAGTATATTCATAGCAACCTTCATCTATCAATGGTAAAACAATGGTAAGACTTTGTTTGAGAAATATGACTTACAAGTTTTATAAACATCCAAATATCAGTCTGTGAACTAAGCAGTCATTTGTAAATAGTATATTCATAGCAACCTTCTTCTATCAATGGTAAAACAATGGTAAGACTTTGTGTGAGAAATATGACTTACAAGTTTTATAAACATCCAAATATCAGTATGTGAACTAAGCAGTCATTTGTAAATAGTATATTCATAGCAACCTTCTTCTATCAATGGTAAAACAATGGTAAGACTTTGTTTGAGAAATATGACTTACAAGTTTTATAAACATCCAAATATCAGTATGTGAACTAAGCAGTAATTTGTAAATAGTATATTCATAGCAACCTTCTTCTATCAATGGTAAAACAATGGTAAGACTTTGTTTGAGAAATATGACTTACAAGTTTTATAAACATCCAAATATCAGTATGTGAACTAAGCAGTCATTTGTAAATAGTATATTCATAGCAACCTTCTTCTATCAATGGTAAGACTTTGTGTGAGAAATATGACTTACAAGTTTTATAAACATCCAAATATCAGTCTGTGAACTAAGCAGTAATTTGTAAATAGTATATTCATAGCAACCTTCTTCTATCAATGGTAAAACAATGGTAAGACTTTGTTTGAGAAATATGACTTACAAGTTTTATAAACATCCAAATATCAGTATGTGAACTAAGCAGTCATTTGTAAATAGTATATTCATAGCAACCTTCTTCTATCAATGGTAAAACAATGGTAAGACTTTGTGTGAGAAATATGACTTACAAGTTTTATAAACATCCAAATATCAGTATGTGAACTAAGCAGTCATTTGTAAATAGTATATTCATAGCAACCTTCTTCTATCAATGGTAAAACAATGCTCTTCTCCAAGGCAAACGAAAGTGTTCAAATCTGCTTCTTCTTCTTTGTGATCGATCTCATATGCTCAATCAGACTATAAGATGGGTTGCCTTTATGAAGCTACATGTTAGTTGGTGTTCCTCAAGGGTTCCCCGTAGCAGGCTCTGTATGCCCCTTTTGTGAGACAATATTTAGCTGGCATAGGTATAGAGTACAGGACTGTCGAATGTGTTCTGGAGTCTGTGTTTATGTCTGACATGTAATCTGAGCAGGTTTCATTCTGTGCATGTGGTGGTTGGGAGGACATTGACCTGTACTGAGTTGGAAGAGTATTTGGTGCTCATCTCGAAAAAAGTGAGTGCGTAAAGTCTCTTAACGCCTCACGAGTCTCCTCGCTTGATAAAGCGGATCTCGTTCACAAGGAATAGGTGGTGTTTATGCATTTGCTAGTCTTATGACTTGTGTACATAGCATGAATAAAGCGTCTAGTTGTCTAAAAAAAGGATCTAACGGCGAAGGATTACTTCATTGCTCCGGGTTTTTCCATATGGCTTCGTCCTTCTATGCAGCAATGGAAAGCCAACTGTCGAGAGTGTTGCACAAAAAGAAACTCTGTAGCTCCAGTAATGATACTAGGAAACTCAAGAAAAATGTGAACTGAATTATAGTTCCGAACCAATCGTATTTTCTCGCCAAGGAATGCGGCGTTTCCATTGGCGACTGGATAACTTTGTGCTCATTGAATGACTTCATGTGCCAGCGGTTCACCTTTCAACTGTCGCCCTATCAGGTGTCTATGTTAAAAGCGATAACCATGAAAGACGGCAAGTGCTTAACCTACCCTGTCCCGAAACGGACGAGGGGGTGGGGAGAATTTTGAACGAAAAATAACAAAACATAACTCTTTTGTGGTGGTGTATGTGTTGTGTTTAATGGTGTGAGCTGTGCATGCATCTACTCCGATAAGGTGTATGGATGGCTATTACAGTATCCCAGACACTGAGCCGGATCTTCGTTCTGGGGCACATGGGTCCGTTGGCAATGAGAGAGTAGATAGGTTGGATGGCTCTGCCGCCATATCAGGAAGCTTCTTCTTCTGGCGATCGTTCTTTACGGCTGTTTTTATCATTCTAATGTGATATATAAACAGCCAAACACCAAGAACGGGTGTACGTTCACAACCTTCAGTACCAATTGGAGCTCAGGTGCTTATCCTTCGGCGGTGTGTTTGGTTTCAACCAGCTGTTTATTCACTAGGGTAGCTCGCCCTAAGGTAGATCCATTCCGTCGTATATTATGGCCCGGATCTACGCCTTTTCGATCAACTTTTTTGCCGTAGCATATATCTGATCTGAGCCATGGTGAGTGGACGTCATCTCACTCTGTGTAGGATGATCGGCGTCCGAAAAGTATTGACCTTAGCCAATGTTTGGGTTAAGCCTTTGCATTATCGGCCTTAATTTTCTATCCACGGTGAGTTTTATTCTAGGTAGGAGTATTCTCCCTCCCCATGAGGCCATTACCTTGTAGTGGTGGGGAGGCTTGCGTGCTCCAATGATACAGAGAGCTAGGACGGTGGGAACTTATGTTCCCGGAAGGGTTACCCAAGCCGGAAAGGTCACTGAAGAGTGGACAGTCGAAGCATGGTCTCCTGGTCCTCCAGGTTGGGGGTTGGGCTTGGGACTAACGATCCCATCCTTTAAAAAAATTAAAGTTACGGAAACAACAACAAACATACAACCTATCTCGAACATAGCAACCCCAGCACCAGTCAAACTAAAAGGTAAAACCCTCCGAGATATAACCGCTTTCACATACCTTGGAAGTGTTATTAGCAATGAAGGAGGCGCTGGATCTGACATTAAAAACAGACTGAATAAGGCACGAAGTGCATTCATGACCCTTCAGACCGCCTGGAAATCTGCCCAATACAGCATCAGAACCAAGACTAGTATCTATAACAGCTGTGTGCTGTCAACATTGCTGTACGGATCGGAATGCTGGAGAATGACAAAACAGGATATGTCCAGACTCTCCACCTTTCATACAACTTGTCTGCGAAAAATCTTACTCGTGTACTGGCCGACTACTATCTCGAACCAAGAATTGCTTGCACGATGCCAACAAGAGAATATGGGCACTATCATCCGAAGACGACGCTGGAGATGGGTTGGACATGTGATGCACATGGAGACTGGCTCCGACACTAAAACTGCACTGAGATGGACTCCAGAGGGTAGGCGAAAGCGTGGAAGACCCAAGACGACCTGGAGGAGAACGATAGAGCAAGAATTGAAGGAAATGAATCATAGCTGGAACACAATACAGAGGAAGGCCATGAACAGGGAAGAATGGTGTGCGTTTGTTGCTGCCCTAAATGCCAAGGGCGTAACAGGCTAAAGAGAGAGAGGAGTATTCTCAACCATATCGCTTGGCAATTTGCAATTGTTTACTCCGCATTTTCCCTGACCCCGGAAAACATTAGACTGGAACTGCGCACATATATTCTAGAATGTCGTTTCAATCGACGCTAGCAACGCAACTGAAATTTTTGGCTCGTCAAACATCCCCCACTTCAGTTCTTCCAGGGATATTAGTTGTAATTGCAACAGTACCTTGCCCGGTTGTTCCAGGGAGGGCAGTTTCGTTAGGCACTAAAACGACACAATGCGTTACAGTGTTTTCCAGGGACACTTACCGAGACCTTTCTTTTGCATTGGGTTTTGGGGGTTTTCCGATCCAGAAGCACTTGAGCTTTTTCAGCTCTTCGGCTCGGTGCCATGGACATCGTAACCCTTCCGTTCGGTGCCACGAACACCGTAAATCTGGGGAATCTGTGGCTTTTTCTGCCATCCCGCGGAATTGAACCCGCACACACAGGGGGATAGTCACCCGTAGTCAACGCGCTACGAACACGCTGGGCAGACGGGCTTGCACTGGGTTCAAGCCTCCGCTGTGCTTTCCCGTTATCACCTGTTCATATGGGTGGACCGCTCACCCTTTTGTTTGCCACGCCTTCCCGTCGCACCATCGACAGCACCTTGCGTGTCTGCCCTGTTTTGTACTCTGCCGAGACTTTTGATTCGTTACGCTTCGTTCTGATTGATTTTTACCCCACAGCTGGCAGTTTACTTGCGACCCTTTACTCCGGGGGACTTGGGACTCCTTCACTGACGACTACCGTTTCTTGCGTTTCTTACCGTTTTTTTACTCTCACCGTGCACACCCCCACAGGGCCTCTAGCTTGCCCCGGATCAATTTGGGCCCCCTCCTCAGGGCCCCGAGTTTCGCCCTATGTGGGCCCACGTGCAACTCAACCCGAGGCCCGGCATATCGGGCTCTAGGGAGGGGAAGACGAGAGAGAAAGCTAGAACTATACGGGCTCGAGTTTCGCCTCGCGTGGGTCCACGTCTCTTCGTTGGATGCACCTCTCATCCCTTTAATTTTGGTGCGGTCATTTACTCCGCGGGAGTTTGCATTCGTTCGCAAACGACTCGTACACTGCATTTTCTTACTTTTCGTCAACTTGAGCAAGTTATATCGGAGAACGATCAGGAGATGCGTGCATTTTGTTCGTAGGTTTCGAACCTGCATTGCTTTTCCGTGCTTGCACTGCTACCACTACCTGGAGCTCTCCTTCGATCCCTGTGCACCCTTAGCCAGACCGGAACCATAGTCTGTTTCCAGGGTCACCACGTGGAGGTGGGGCACAGGGTCTTGATTAGTGCCCATTCACTAACCTTGACGCAGCGTGTTCCCCATGCGCTTTTGACCCCATATCAGGGGACTGACAATGGATCGAGCTGACATTCTGAACGCTCTAGTAGAGTGTGGCCGCAAAGAGGATTTACATGTAAACCAATTCATTTCAACTGCTAGATTGCAAGAGCTGGGATTGAAGATTGGAGTGGCCATAAAAGAACAGCACAACAAGTATATGAGTAGGCTCATTCATCAAAGTCGAACTGGTACTGTTGGTCGCTGTTGGAGATATTGCTAAGGAGATCGAAGCACCAATGTACATGTTCGGAGTGCAATGAAGATATTCCAAACTATAATTGAGCCGTTATTTTTTGGAAGGTGCTCAAGATTTATGCTCACCACCACAGTCGTTCGGCACATACATTTCTCACATCAATAGATAGATTTGCTTTTTGAAAAACTAAATCTGCTAGACATATTTGTAAGATTGGTGCAGCAGATCCAAGGCACAGACCCGATATATCTATGAAAGTGTATCCTTCAAATTGAATGCAACCACATATCTTGTGACTTATATGTTGCATGTCTCTGACACACGTGTTGTCGAATTTATTATTACTATTATTGTTATGTGTATTTCATAACTGCTATTGCCTGGAGTGACCATTGACTGGGTTATGAGAAAATGCTACAAGAGCGGAACGCATCGATTGGGTAAAAATAGTCACATGGAATATTTGGATGTTGCAGATTATATTGCCTTATTAAGCAAAAACAACAAAGATATGCAAAGGAAAACATACATTTATCATAACTTCAAATGTTAGATAAGCATGAAAAAACAAATATAATGAACTCACATATGACAAGTAATGCAGATAGCATGCTAGAATCCAAAATGATAAAAATATAGAGCGATTTATCTATTTAGATAGATAGCAATTTTCACAGAACGGGGGATTCTAAAAAAAAAAATTATGCTATAAATTGTCAAATGAACATCAGCTTTTAAAAGTCGAAATAAAAAATTAATAGTCGCATAATCAGCATTGCACTTCGGTGAATTACCTAGTGTGCCCCAATATTTCTCTTTCGCAAAATAACTCAACAACGGTGCACGAAAGTCGTAGTAGCAGCGAAAGTAGATCACTTTTACCCTGGTAGCGGCTTTCTAGCCTACTCTTAACGATTTTCAATTGTTCTTTTACGCGCTTAACTTGAACATGGCACCTTCTTCTTAAGCGCCTATAGAAGGCCAGCACATCCGATTTCTCCTACGCTTTTTATGTACTAGGGTAGCTTCCCTAGGTTCCTACCTCAGTTGCCTCTTACGACATGCCGTGTATGTCGCAGTGTTAATATTCTTTGCTCTCCTTGCGAGCTTCGGCAATACACAAGCTAACATGGGACTTTATCATTCGCCTCCAGTAGGTCTAGGATCTTGATCTCACCTACAAGCGAACCGAGTATTTTAATATCCCTGTGCGCCTGTGTGGTGCCGTGGCCCGCAAGGGAAGCAAAGAATAGCACCACTGTGACCTACAAGGCATGTCGTAAGAGGTAACTGATGTAGGACCTAGGGATGCTGCCCTAGTAAATAAAAAGCGTCGCAAAAATTGGATGTCATGGCCTACTTGTAGGCGCGTAACTGGCACAACGTGCAATCGCTCTTAGGCTCAGATCACCCACAACTCACACAGAGTGGTTAACAAGTGGTCGTTGTGGAGCGTTCGAAGAAGAAGACCCCTGTATCTTCTATCTTTCTTTTGTCCTTCTCTGCTTTTGCCGTTAGGAGTCGCAGGTTTAACTGATGACCGGTTTCCAAGATAGTGCACGCTCGGTATGCTGTGGTATTGTGGAGTTCCTCCATCAATCTATCTTTCCCTTGGTCTGCCGCTTCCTCTTCATGATTCCATTTTCCAGTTGTACGCTCTTGCAACTGGTGTATTCGGGTTCATTCTCACAAAGTGGCCAAACCATTCGAGTCTGTTTTTCAATGAACCTAACAACATGTGTTCCGACTGATCTTCTAATTTCGTCATGTCTTATATGGTCTCTTCTTGTTATATTTACCGCTTTCCTCAAGCATCGCATTTGACAGCTGGTAATTCTCCCCTTCTTGTGCTTTTGTCAGTACCCAAGTTTGGCACTGGCAGCAAGGTGTTGGTATGAAGATTGCATTTATAATCTCTCTTTTGGTCTCTGCTGGGTGTATCAGCCCTATAGGTTACGTATTCACACACGTATGTTGTGTATTTATTTAATTTATCTAAGATAAATGCCTGTACATTGATTGTGTGATACCATTAATTTTTCTAGCCAAGCAAATGGGAAATACTTTATTTGTTACTTATATTTCTTTTCCCCCACACGCCGTTAAATTGCTTGTCCGGCTTAATGTTCTTAATTTATTGAATAAGATCAAGAGTAAATTGATTGAAAGGGGAAGAAAAGCAACACACTCAATGATGATGTAATGTAGGTCAGTTATTAATAGTAACGTCATCCGGGGTCTTCATATTGGCGCATGCTCAGAAACTACATCCGCCATCTTATGTTTGTTGTGTTATCGCATGTCAATTGAAATTTCAACTTGAACATTTTATCCTGATGTTTGACTTCCTCCAATTCATTCATCTTGGAGGAAGTAAAACACACATATTCCCACCCTTGAACAGCTTATAAGTAAGGCTCAGAAGTGTACCAGCCTTCGTGCAAACCTTTATTCACTCGACCCACTGTAACTGAATATTTGACTCATCTCCATAATTTCGTTCACGAATTCAAGCAGAGGCAACAAAGTCGGCCAACTTCCTTGCGCTGCACTTGACGGTCATGTTTGTGCATAATTACATCAGAAGGACCACTCTTTGTCTGCATATTAATATCGTAAACGTTTACTTTGTGAAATTTGTATATTTTATAAGTATATTGTAAAGGTACAGTGGGATTGATCACTCATGTGTAGCGTAACTGTAACGATTTTTATTATGTAGGCACTAGTTAAGTTAGTAGTACGCTTAACTTCCGATACTTTTTTTTGACTGTTCACTAACTAATAACTTAACTACAATCTAGACCTGACACTTGGAAATTATATCAATTTATTAATAAACGATAACGGCTGCAATGCTTTACTGCTATCGAATTAATAGTCATAGTAATTCAAAGTAATTTACTCAATTGGTAGAGAGTCAATCAATTGTAATTAATTATCAAATCAATTAAGTAGGGACATTCATCGGACGATCTGTAAATTAATAAGGAAATTGTAATTATTATTAATTGCTGAATTTAGTAAACTAGCAAATCACAAGGTGGTAGGTAGGATGTAAAGTATCCAATAATAATGTTTACAGTAAAATAACTTGGAAATTTAAACATCTGAAGTTTGTTAGCAGATTAATGCTCAAATAATAATTAAAAACCACTGGGATTTGTTTGACCTGTTTGCAAAGCTATCTATCTATACCTCTATTTTACAGTATCTTAAAATAAAATTGCATACAAGTAATTTTTCCCGAATGTTTTATGGAAAGGATATATTCAGAATATCTTATATGTTACAATTCATTTGAATAAAATGGTATGAATCTTTATCAAATAACTTGGTCTCCTCGTATTTATATGAAAAAAATAAAATGTTATAAATATATATATATATACAGAATTACTTCAACATACATCAATTCTCTGAAAATTGTAATGCTATATATTTTAATTAATCAAAATACATTACATAAAATGTTTACTTCCGCATTTTCTTTGAAATATTTTCATATAAGAAGGAAAGTCAATTTTTTAAATGTTAGAAATAGTTCCCTACACATTTAATTATCAGGCTTCCTTTCGTCCGCTTGAAATATTGTCTATATATTCAATGTTGTCACTTGTATAAACTTCACTGTCTTTTGTAGCTCACACAGAAGTCTGTGTAATTTTCTTTCCAATGTTGTTTCGTTAGGCCAGTGAGTTTGCCTGATTATATCATATTCAGGGCAGTCTTGAAGTATGTGCTCTGCAGTCTGATGTGTCTGTACACATGGTTGATTTGCAAATCTTGAATTTTGTATACATGTGGCTGCGGAGTCGATTGTGTCTTGTTCTAACGCGCAGAATGACTTGTTCTAATCTACTCATACTATAGTAATCGTCTTGTGTTGGTATTTGTGGCTTTCTGATTGATTTAATCATCCTTTTCTTTTAATGGTAGGTAACTGGCACATCCGGTTGCTCTCCTGCAGCACTTTCCTTGGCCAGTTGGTCTGCTGTTACATTTCCTGGTATTCCACAGTGAGACAGTATCCACTGCAAGACGACCCTGCGCTGCTTGCATAGTTTAGACAGGAGGGTCTGTAGACCTGGAAATTTTCTGGATTGGAGTGCTGATTTTGCATGTCAAAAATCCAACAGGTTGTGGATCGAGTCTGGTATTCAAGTTTCTCAGTTGCCACCTTGATTGCCCAAATTTCTGATTTATCAGGCTAAAAAATGATTTGTAGCTTAATTACGAACTCATTTATCTTTGTAATATGAAAGTTATTATCACTAAATTTTATATACTAAGGCTCTTTTTTTCTGCTAAACAGACTATCATGTCACACTATTTATTCAATATTGACATGCTGTTACAATCATAATGTATATGCTTCGAGATTTTAGACACACATGATGGATTATGCTTAAAATCCTAAACTGTGCATGCACTTAAGACCTCTGTGCGCAATTAATTTAATGAGCAGAAAACATACATATAGCTAGCGTTTTAAACTCAAGCACTATAAAATTATAGTTACTCCTTGAACTGTGGGTTTTAAAAAGCAGATTAATTATATTTGATAAGTTTTATGGAGTGCAACTAATTTGTGTGTAATTATTTCAGCAAGTTCCATATTTTGTTGACACCTTCTAGTTTAACAAAAAATTAACTTTTGTTCATCTATTCTCTCTTGTCGCGATCGTTCTTAAGCCGTTTTTATCATTCTATTGTGATATATAAACAGCCAAACACCAGAATGGGATGTAATTCATCTATTCTAAAATACTCTTCTAACAGATATAATGTTAGGAGGTTGAGTAGTCTAACTGTTTAAGATCATTTTACTCTCAAACCAATTTACACGGAATGGAAAAAAATTATTGAATTGTATGCGCTTTGCATAGCACATCATGGATATTTTAATCAATATAACGAAACTTTGAATTTGCACTACATGTGCATTTATCTATTTACAAGATTGCATGCTATTTTACAAAAAAATTAATGGGTTTTTAATTTCTTCTGACGTCAATGTATGCAACTTCTGAGATTTACTGCTTGTTCCACTGATATAACTTCTGCAGCTGCTGGTTCAAAATCTGATGTTTTGTAGATGTGTCCGCTTATAATCTATAGGAAATAACACAAAGTGTTATTATTCATGATTAGTATAATCCTTTGATTGTTCATTGTATTTCTTTTTGTTAAGATGTGAAATTGACAGATTGTTTTTAATTTTTCTTCTGAAGACTTGTAACCCAGATTAGGATGTCCATTTCTTTGTCACAGAGCCATATTAGAACATCTAATATTGTTGATACCTGTCACTGTTATTGCATTGTAAAACTACATTTCTTTGTCCATTCTACTCTTCCTTTATCTGTTATTCCTTCATATTTAAAATGCTACTAATGTCATTCCTGGGTAGATGTTCAGATTGTTTGGTTCTCATGCCGTCAGTGTTTGTCTAATTATCCTTTTTTGTACTAAGTATATAGTTTCAACATAATCATGCACGCTATGTTAAGCATAATCTTTTTATCTATATAACTGAAATGCAAGGATAGTTTTGTAACTGAATTTGCACACAGTACTACAGAATTGAGTTGCAGGATTAATTTATAATAATTTTAGAATAGTCATAGTGTAATACAAGGTAATGAATTAATATTTTTTATACAAGCAAGTAAAATTTATGAGTATTCATTTCTGTGCAGAGATGTCTTGTGCTTCGCACAAGGAGTCAAGACTAGGAAACATACTGGTCAGGACCTTGCTTTACCTCCCTATGGTACTCTCAGGATGCATATTTGTTTGGTTATTGAAGATAGTATCTTTTCTGTGATAAAGTCAACAGAATACATATCTGCTAGAAGCGAATCAGTTCGTAGGATACCTTAAGATTGGAAAGAGAGCCATGGCAAAGTTTCCTCCAAAGTAAAAGACTACCTTCTGCCACTTTGAGACAAACAGCCTTCTGATTTTTGAAAAAGCTGTGAAACCTACCCCACCAGAAAGAGTTGCCAGAAGATCCATCAATCTGGAGTTAACTATAGAAACCACTGTCAGACAAAGGAAACAAAAGGGTAAATGTGCTCCATTGGGGATCAAAACAATAACTGTTCTGTCTATTCTCTGGGAAAAAATAGACCGGTACATACCTTAAATTGCTTTAAAATTTACATTTTTTATAGCTGAGTTTATTGTGTTAATCCACATTCTCAGTGTTTTGTGACACTATTTATGATTGAATTTCTTTTTCTAAAAGTATATGTTGAAGTAGTATTGACACACGATCAGTCCCCGCCCGAGTGGTTCCCGGAGCCCAAATTTGGGGTGTAAAGAATAGAACCACTGTTACCTGCCATGCACGTCGTAAGAGGCGACTAAGGAGGTTTGGCTGAAATCAGATGCACATGTTCTTAACGTGTAGAAGTCTATGCGTTTAGGGGCCTACCAAACCAATGTGCAGCGAATACACGTTCTTGGCAAAGATCAAACATATCACAAAGAGTGATTAAAATTGGTCGTAAGAAGAACGCAAAGAAGAAGAAGACTATCAGTCCCAAGTTCTAAAGTTAATTGCTTATCCTTTACAGGACTTTGCAAATCAACCCCAGCTTTTTAACCCTATATGTGATTTTTCTAGGCAATATTACGTTTAGTAATTTGCCAGTGTGTTCTGAACGGGTGGTGCCATCGTCCTTTTGTGGCATAAATCAGCGCGAAACAATTTTCAACCAAACTGTACGCAGCGTGATTCAAACTCAGAACGTCGGGGTTAATATACCGAGTCACTATGCCCTAAGCCACAGACGACAGTTGAATAGAATCAGTTGGTATTTTGTAGAATAGTGATTAAGAGGTTTTAATAAGCAGAATTTAAATCTAACTGTAAATCATCTTCAGCAAGAAGTATTTGCTTACAAATTAGTTTAGGCATATTTTTCAAGTAGCTAATATGATAGAGCATGATTTATAGTGAGAAAAGTTTATTGCGTTCCAAATTTTTTTATTAAATTAAAGAATATAATTGACATCCAAATTTTATATTTTAAGCAACTGAAGTAATCTATGGTGATCTTTGAAGTAATTTATTGGGTGTCATAGTAATAAAAAAGTGTAAAATAACCTAGTTATCTTGTGAGAATAAAGAATATTATGCAGTGCAACAGCAAGTTTTTCAAACCTTGACTTAGCTGGAATGGCAGAAATAAAAAGTTTAAAATGATTTGAAAAGTAAAATCTGCAAACTATTGCATAATTTGTATTTCAAAACTGATTTTCTCCTTTTTATTGATTTACTGTAGAGCATATCCTTCTCCAACAAGAATTTGTTGCCCACGCTTTTCAAGTTCTTCTTCTGCACAATCTACTTCCTTTAGGTTTTTTGAACAATGACAGTCTTGTGATGCTAAAATGTCCTTCCCATTGTTTGACTGATCCATTCAAAGTCGGATGACTAAAGATGTTGACAAACACAAATAACTGGATTATCATCATCTTCTTCCAACGCTCCATATCGACCACTTTTTAAACCACACTTTGTGATCTGTATGTGATCCTAGCCTAAAAGCGATTGCAGTTATGTGCCTACAAGTAGGCCAGCACACCCAATTTTTGTAACGCTTTCTATTTGCTAGGGTTGCTTCCCTAGTCCCCTACCTCAGTCATCTCTTACGACACGCCTTGTAGGCCACAGTGTTACTATTCTTTGCTCCCCTTGTGAGTTCTGGCGACACACAGGCGACTGGATTATAAATGATGCACAGTCACACTGTACTTAAAGTCATGTATGTTTTTGAATCTTTATTGTACTCATGTGTATGAGAAACAGTGTGAAGATATTTCAGCATCGTTGATTGTCTATTCAATTGGTGATGTTCAAATTAAGTATCTAAATTAGTTACCTCTACTTTTATATTTATTCTTTGTTCCTCATTTTTATTTTCACAGAAAGTAAAATGGGGGCATTTTTAGACAAGCCAAAGACAGAGAAGCACAATGAAGGTGGCGTGGGCAATAGATTACGCTATGGTCTCAGCAGTATGCAAGGCTGGAGGGTTGAAATGGAAGATGCCCATACAGCAGTAGTCAGTATCCCACACAATTATCTCAAAGACTGGTCATTCTTTGCTGTGTTTGATGGTCATGCTGGGGCCAGAGTATCAGCTGTTTGTGCAGATGAATTACTCGAGCACATAACTCAAAATGAAGACTTTCGCGGTAAACCAGACATGACAGATGGCACCGAAATCCAACCTTCCATTGAGGATGTGTTTTCCGGAATCAAGAAGGGCTTCCTAAATTTAGATGAAAAAATGCGTGCTATGCCAGAGGTGGTCAGCGGTGAAGATAAAAGCGGCTCAACAGCAGTTTGCAGCATTGTATCTCCCAAATATCTTTTCTTTGCCAACTGTGGGGACTCACGAGCAGTTCTGTGCCCACGGCAGGTGTGCGTTGCCACAACAGACCATAAACCTGTAAACCCCATAGAGAAAGAGCGTATACAGAATGCTGGTGGTAGTGTAATGATTCAGCGAGTTAATGGCTCCTTAGCTGTGTCTCGGGCACTAGGGGACTTTGAATATAAGAATGTAGAAGGCAAAGGTCCATGTGAGCAACTAGTATCTCCAGAGCCTGAAGTTTTTGTTGAGGAGCGCAACCCAGATGATCAGTTCATGGTCTTAGCTTGTGATGGCATATGGGATGTAATGTCCAATGATGAACTATGCGCATTCATAGAACATAGAATGAAGATAACAAGCAGCCTAGAGGAAGTATGTAATCAGGTAGTAGATACCTGCTTAATCAAGGTAATGCCTCACTTCTTATCATTTTAGGGGAATGTTTATTGTCTGTTTTAAATCCTTACCTGTATCGGATGTTAGTATTGTCGAACTCATTTGTTCTGTAATATGCATTTTTTACTTTCACTATATCCATTTACAATTCATTTGATAGCTTACCTAGATTTGAAGTGTTTGTATTTTCAAAATGATTGCTTTATTTTGAGTTTGAATTTAGGCATAGACTTTGATCACTAAGTGGTGTTACATCATTGCTTTAGATTGCAAAAGATAAATTAGGGTTACTAATCTACTTCGCATTCATTATTATGAACCAAGTTAACTACTCTTTGTGATATGTGTAGGTTGTGCTGAGAATGTATATATGATATATCCCGATTTACAGACACCTACAGCAAGTAAAATTACATATCCGTAAAATTTAGGCCTAATGATTACTAATAAACCATACTGTAACCAAACACTTGATATTATCACTGAAATGTTGCAAGAACGGGTTATAATAATGACACATAATGATTATACTAAATAATCTGTTCTGTATTTTAATGTTTATTGGTTGTGGTTTTAGTCAAAAGTGCACACTCTCTATGCTAACACACTACTACTCAGACAGACCTATAAATTCACTGCCATAGCCTCAAGTCAAAGGGGAAATGCTCAGATGACTGCTGGTTCAGTAAAGTAAAGTAGTCATAAGTGCAAATTAAAAAAATATTGTCTTCTTGTTGCAGGGTATCATACAAATATTTGCTAGTAGGCACAATTGATGAGATTTCAGATAGATATATAATAATGGGTGCTTCATTCATTCTAGTATAACGACTTCAGAAACTACTCTTTGTGGTAATATTATGTGTCATTTGAGTGTTAGTATGCTGTGCTATGTTTATAGAAAAAGTGCAATATCTGATTTCATCCCACACTTTTTGTTTGGGTTCACACTCCCGGTGGTTTCTTGTTGATAGATTCTATAGGAATTAAATTCAACTTTTTATATTTGAAATTGTTCCCATACATTGACTTGTAAATCTGTTTTCAACTGTCAAGGGTTCTTTAACATGCTAAACTTTTTATTGTCCATCTCCGATAGAATTAGGCACTTGATCTCCCCTATATAGATCAGGAATTGGTGAAAAATAACCTGATCATTCTATGTGGGGCACGAACCAAGTTATTTTGTATGGTGAGTTTAGCATCGCACTTCATCACAGAGGCTGCACCACTAGAGTAATATTGAGAACACACATGTACAAGTGATTAGAGTTATGACTTCTTAATTGAAAAACATCCTGATCACAGCTGGGTATGGTGGGGCTCCAGTTAATCTACCTGTAAATGGTACCTACCTCAGTGAGTGAAGTGGAATCAATTCAGAACTACTACAAGAACTACACATTACATGCTCGTTAACAAGTGTGCAAAAATTGCTGAAATATACTATAAAACTTCTATGGCTTTGTCCATATGCAGCAACATCAGTTCTTATGACTTCCAGTGTTAATAATTACCTTCATATATGTATATATATTCTATCTCTTGTTCTGTTTGTTATTATTGATAATTTTTCCATTCAATATCTTCCTATTCTAGGGTAGCAGAGATAATATGAGTATTGTATTAATAGCATTTGAAGGAGCACCATCAGTATCGGATGAAGCTATTAAAAAAGACAGAGAGCTTGATGAAAAAATTGAGGGAAAAGTAAAAGGTAATAGCTTACAAAGCATGGCTGGGTTTTTTTTCTTGATGTTGTTTCTAGAGCGGCATGTCAAAGATATAAAAAGTGGTATGCAAGCTTTATTTGGTAGTAGAAAAATGTTATTTGGTACATTTTGAATCCATGTTTTAATCATTCTTGTAGTTAACACACCCTGTAATTAGAATTGTACTTGGTTTTAGAAATATGTGTGTCACAGAAAGGAAACTTTAGCTTGTTGTATTGATATCTGTAGACTAATCATGAAATTGAGCCATCCAGTTTTCTATATTAATAATAGCTCTCACTGAAAGTTTGTCAATCTTCCAGCATATAAAAATCAGAAAGAAAGAACAAATACCATAATTTAAAATAAGCCATCAACCATTGCTATTTACTTTACAGTTCCACATACTTCTAATTACCTTGGACAAATAATCTGTAAAGTGTGGTTATTTGTATTATTGTCAGAGAGAGGGCAAAGAACAGCCTTGTGACTAGTTGTCCTATGACAAGACAGTTGTAGCATGTGGAGTTTGCTGGCTGGTACAAATCTTTAAGATTTGCTTAACAATTTATCTTCTTTCCCATTTTATTGTGTGGTTTCATTTTTTCTGGTCTGTGTATGCAGTACTTATTGCTAGTAATATTTTATCTGTAGGCTGAATGTTTATACTTGTTTTATTTTTATACATGTCTTAAGTTGACTTATCAGAGTTAAAAAAGCCAGTGTTTGTGTCTTCGATGCAACTAAATTATTGTGAAATAGTGTGCTGTAATGAAATTCTCATTTATTAAGAAATTCATATATTTTTTTTATGTGTTAACATTTGAAGCATATGTTCATCAAAATAATAATTAATGTTGCAAATTATTCTCATATCAAACAATCGAAGCATACTTTTATGCTCTTGGTTTTTGTAGTATATTTATAGATCCAGTTGAAATTATTCCTGTTTTGTGAGTAGATGCAAGAACTTTCAGAACGATGTCACACAGAACTTGTTCAATTCCTAGTTATGGATTCTGAAGTTAAATCTGATTATAATTCAAATTGATTTCTACTTTGTCCACCTTGAATGGCCAAGCACAGCATAAAATACTTTTTTGTTTGCTGCTTTGAAAAAAAAAGTATGTTAATAAATATCTAAATTACACAAACAATAAAATAAACATGTCATGTGTATAAAAATCAGCTCAATTATTTCTGAGTATATCAGACTATATAACAGACAACTGGAAGATTTAGATTTTGCAGATATTATCTTGTTATGTAAAACAACCAAGATATGCAAAGAAAAAGGGAAAACTTATCTTCCATAGTATTTAATGTTGGACTGCAGGTAAGCTATAATAAGACGCCTATGAAAAGTAATGCAGATATCACGCTGGAATGCAAAAGGATAAAAATAACAGCAGTTCACCTATTTTTGTAGCAGGTTTGATGGCACGGGACATACTAAAAAGTGTGCTACTAATTGTCTAAGCAGCATCAGCTTTTAAAAGTCTAAATAAAATGTAAGTTATATAGTTTTAAAACTAAATTACACATGTTCAATTTCAATGTTGTCTAAATCTTAACATATGCCAGCAATAGTTGGAACATGACCACAGATTTAGAAAGTATGTTGAATGCTGTATGTATATGGAAATAGATGTTCATGAAAATATTGAACATAAATTGGGACAAATTTAGGAGAAATGAAATTAGAGAAATGTCTGATCAACCACTAGTAACAATCGTAGTAAGAAAGGGAAGGTGGAAATAAGTTGGCACACTCCGAGAATAAATAATCAAAGAATCACAAAGTAGACATTGAAGTGAGATGCAGTTTTCAAGAAATAAAAGGTGACCTAGGGAAACCATGAAACAATCTTTACTGAGAGAGGCGGAAAATATCAAACTCAATTCCAAAGCTGAGATTGAACGAATTGCCCAGGATAGAGCTGTATGGAGAAATTGCTTGCAGGTCCTATGTAACATTTAATGGTACGAGAGGAATATAGTAGACTATGGGCGGAACAATTCTCAGATGTGTTATATTTTGAGTTGTAAAACACCATCTAGTGAACAGAAACTGAAGACAGTAAGTGTCTGTCAATCAAGTCTTTTTATTTATATTTTCAACTAAAGTATGAAAGCTATCTAAAAATCAGACTGATGCATATTGCGCTAAAATGTTCCAGAATTTGTTTTGTTGGGGTCAGATATATTGTTAAAAACATTTAAAATCCTTGTGAGGTTAAAAAAAACCAAACTATTGCACATGAAATGGTAGCGACACATGCTTAGTATGAAACGAGAAAGTAACAGGTCTGAAGTGGGTGGCATCGATGGACTAAACATTAAAACACGACCAGGCTATGGACCAGACTATGGAACTATCAGGGAGAAAACAACAAGAAAGACAGGGTAGCACTTGAAAGTTATCTAGAGATTGAATATAGGCTAGAAAACCAGCATGTGCCAGAGAGCTGAAATATGTAGTCTACTTGGAAGGTATTAAACGGTGGTAAAATGACTATGTCTTGAGTTTATGCTCTTCAGTTTAATTTTTTTTAATAGAGCAGCAAATGTAACAATCACCTTTTTGGTTTTTTTTGGTGCTAGAAATAGTGAGGAAACTGATTCATAACTAATTCAACATCACCCCACTATACACATTTCTATATACACTCATATGAAAATGCCAACACAATAAAGAGCTTCAATATAAAAGTTATTCTTATAACAAGGTTGACACTTTGGCAGACAAGGTTTGAATCCTGAATCCCTATTACTTCTCTTTCTAGTTTGTTGTATATATGTTATCTCTCTTCTCTTTGCCTTTTTACCACCGGGTTGGGGCATAGGCCCTCAACCAACTCATGCCAAGTCTTCCTATCTCTAGCTATCTCCTGCAGTTCCCTCCAGCTATATATGTTATAAGTACACATAATAAATACTTCTTAGTCTTCTTCTTTCTCGAATCCTGTATGCCTCACAGCGTCAGGTCAGGAAGAGATTTCTAAAACGGGCCCTAGTATGCGCTCGTAGATAGTCTCTTTCGTCGCCTCTGTTATCTCTGAGGTCCATCTTTTGCGGCCGGCCTTTTGCTTTGTACCCATTGTATCGAGCAGCATTGCTCTTTGGGTGCACTGTCTGATGGTAATCTGCTTACGTGGTCGAACCATTTAATTTGTTGTTTCTTGATGAAGTCTAGTACTGATGCTGTACCCACTTTTTCCTAATGTCTTCATTTCTCAACCGGTCTCTTCTTGTTACACCCAGCATTCTGCGTAGACACTTCATCTCTGTTGTGACTAGTTTTCTTCTATCGTTTGTTGTCAGCGTCCAGGTTTGGCACTGGTAACATAATGTGGGGAGAAAGATTGTGTTGAACATTGCTCTTTTTGTGTTCATGGTGACGTGTTTGCATCTTAAAATTGGCACCAGTTGCCCTATCATTTGATTTGCTTTGTTGCATCTGTGTTGAATTTCATTAGTTATATTTCTTAGTATAAATCAGTTATTTGACAGCATCAGTTACCATTTTGGCACTAACAATGTAAGTAGCTCTTTTTTAGTACAAGATTGTAGTGTTCATATATAACATGAATATATATTCTTCTAACTTTCAAAAGAAAAAAGTTCAGAACCACTTTCTGAAATGAACAAAAATTCCACTAGAATAGTTATGAGTAGAGCATGTGACTGGTGTTTATCTCAGAGAGCATGAGATAAAAATACCACTGAGAGGTCCAAATTGTAGTCAGTTTAATGAGGTCCCAGCATAAAACAAAATATGCTCTGCAAAACATGATGCATGGGAGAGACTATAGTGTTGGTAAAGAATAGAACCACTGTTACCTGTAACGCATGTCGTAAGAGGTGACAAAGAAGGTGGGGCTAGCTAACCCATAGCATAAAAAACACTAGATAGTTACAGAACAGAGAGCGAACCGAGTAAACGCTGGCTGAAACCGGACACATCACCGAAGGATAAGCATCAGAGCTCCAAATCGTGCTGAAGATGTGACGTAAAACACACCAATGCTAAGGCTGCGTGAATCAGTTTTCCACATTAATAAAATTTATGGGGAGGTCTGGTACATCGTCTGGGCGGTGATCGCAAGAGAGAGAGATATGATTGGGAACACGAATAGGGATCACTACTGTAACGAGATTATAAATCTTTTTTTTTGCCATTCCAGTGCTGCAAGTTATTGGGTACAATGCAGGACCACTTCATTCTCATTCAGTAAATGTTTTCATACTTGTGGGTCTCGGTAGAATGGATGGGCCTGCAAACAGTCATGATCTGAATCTCAAAAAACATCTGCCAGACAAGATTGTGCGACATGTGAAACAACATGAGCTAGCTCCACCTATTCTACATAAACTGGTATTGGTACTTCAGTACCCTTGCATACAGTTCCTCAAGAGTTAATTCGCATGCTCATCATTTGCTTGAAACAACGGTGCATTTAGTGCATTACAAATAATGATGAACACATTCAAGAGACAATATCTACTTCTAATATTATCCTTGTAAAATTTTTTAGATAAAGGCTTTGTTGATCACTAGGCAGTCATTTTAGGCATGTTTAAGCTAGCATCAGGAAATATAGTGTTGATTGTCAATGACAAAATTCTCATGTTATATTTTGAAGTGCTGTATTGTTATTACATCTTCTTCTTTGACTGCATATTTTCAAAATGTGATCTTTAACTTTATTGGGTTTTTTAAGGGTATACACGAACACACACATATCAGAATGTCACATTTAAAACAGTTATTTGAATATTGTTGTTTAATATTTGTTTTTTACTCCTCTTCTGCAAATACTTTAACAGTCAGCATAAATTTGCAGGCAACAAATAATCTAGCATCCTTCTTTGTTTACACTGGTGAAAATAGATTCTGTAGTTATTAGCCGTTACTCGACTAGAAGGTTTCTCTCTACTTTATTTGGTGTCCGTTATTGCTAAATTGCAAAAATATTTGTTGTCTGTACCTCTGTTTACAGATATTGCATTCATTTTTTTTTTGTATAGCTATCTGTGTTTCTTAGTTTAGACACACAGTTGAATAGTTTTCATCCTTTGTTGATAAAATCTAAGTTGAAGATCAAAAACATACTAAAATGTATGCCTGCTATTGGTTGTGCATTTAATAGCAGCTACAAAATGTCCAAACAGAGTTCAGTACTTGGCAGAATTTTGTAACAGTTTTTTTCCAGGTATATTTTAGGTGTAGTAAATACTCCCCAACTAATGAGTTCATGAGCATTTTTGTTTATTTTCTCCTCCAGAACTTCTGAACGAGAACCTCAAGAAAATCATGACTTTGGATATGTTTTGCATTCGGTAGCAGATGAGTTACATGATCATTTTCCCCTGGTGGGGCTTTCAGTGCAAGTGAGTTCACTGATTTAGCTTAGGGGTTTTACTTGAAAGATAATATGCTGCTGGGGTTGGGGCATTCATGTTTATACAAATTGAAGTTTCAAAAAAAAAATAATTCCACTTTACTTTAGCTGTGATGTATTATTTATTTGATATTACTGCTACCTTCATCTCTTGCCCCTACATTCCCATCATCTGCTTTCTATAAGTACCTGCATACAGCTATATGATTATATTAGTTTGATATTGTATAACATGGTCTTCTCTTAAAGTAACCAAGTATTCATTCTTTTTTCCACACCTCAGAATAAAGTGAGACCATTGTCCTTGTAATATTTTGTTTAATTTTCAGAAAATCAGTAATTGAAAGCGTATACCATAGACTCAGGCCGAATGCTGAACAGGATGTGAGTGATCTTTGAATATGCTTTTTACTTTATTTAATATTTGCTATCCATTTAGTTGAGACCATCAGAGACAGCACTTTGCTACAAGAACAATTAAACTTATTTATTTTTAAATTCATTTTATTTTGCTAAACAGTTACAGATTCCTAGCCAACTCTTGCTGCATGCAAAATAATTTTTGTGTGTTATGTGTCAAAGAGCCTTTTGTGCTTTTTGTGTACTGCTTGATTATTGCTGTAGTTGTCATCTGTATATGCTTTTGTTTATAGCTTAAAAATCATCATATATTTTAATTGAAATTTATAAAGTAATTCCATAATTTACTTGAAAATTTCCATGATTTTCAGAGAAAGCAGCACGAATATATTTATTGCTGATACATTAAATGGTTATAGTTTTCAGTACACCTAATCTCGTCCGTAACAGTAATAATCTTGTCACTTGTTACCATACATGCTAGACATAGTATCCCTTCTTTAAATTGATCAGTAAGTTACAAGAACAGTAGAAGATTCAACACATGTGAAGAAATTATTTGACATGCAGGAAAATAGACTAATTAAATCATCAACTGTTGGGTGCTTTTATTTTTGTTTATTTATTTTTGCAACCTGAAGGATGTGATTTTAAATAACTTAACTTCCACTTCTGCTTTTAAAAAAATGTTATGGCATCCTGAATAATTTGCATAATTTATCAATGTGTTTACTATGCACAATTTGTGGATAAAATTTTAATTTTTCACTATGCAAAGCAATGGCCACTATTTTATTTTAATTAAATACAATATTATAATTAGTGTAAGATACTATGCCTTTCCGTAAAGTGTTCACAAATGAAAGAACACAGCAAAGACTAACTTCATTAAAACTAAACTAATATTTGCATATCATCATGCTTCATTTGTTTCAATATAAACATGAACCCAACACTACATGTGGTCTCTTAACAGATAACCTGCACAGTAGCCTGTATTTCTGCTACAGTTGTTCTTTCTGTAAAATTGCATTTTGCATATAGTTTCCCTGTACACATTTTTTTGTAATTCACCTTTTGTGACACACTTGGTAGATTGCAACGGTATTGTATGTCCTCCCAATAAGGATTCCCATAATTCAATCAGGGAGACATTTGCATATACTGCAATTCAAAATGATTTTTGAACAATTTATTTTAAAAAATAGTATATGATCAATTGCATAGAAATGGGTCACTTGAATTTTAAGTTTATTGTGTGTTCATATTCTCTATGCAGCTATACCAAGTGTCTCCCTAAATATATTAAATTTAAATTAGCATAGTTCATTTATGGAATTTTCCACATCCTTCACTCAAGCATGTGTGTTCTTAAATATAGTTAGTTTGTATGTGATGGTAGTGAGTTGCAAAGCTGGAATCTTTCTCACAAGCAATAGCTTATATGTCTGCATGTACATAGTTACATACACAAGTTGGGTCTATTAATTGAACTATTGACATTTTTGCATGTTTTATTTATTACAATATCAACCAGCAATACTACATGTGTGTACATCTTCAACATTTTACTGTCAATCATCAGATTGCAAAAGTTTAAATGAACTGTATGATTTGCTTTATGTCATCCATAGAACACCTTAGATTCTGAAATATCAGCATCTTACTAAGCTATATTTTCTCCATGCCGTCACTGTAGTATAATATATGTGTTCTACAGTTTTTGGGCTCAATTCACAAGTCTCTCAACAATTTTATGACTTTTAGTCTTTTGTATCCTGTTGAGAGTCTGAATATAATGTTCTGTTCTTTGCGTGACGTTAGGTTGTAGGTGACTTTGCTGTATTCAGTTGGGTGCATCTGTTTGCACTAGCTCTTAAATTTTACTTTATCATAATTTTCATGATTTGATATATTTTTAATCTGTTTGAGTAGTCCATTATTCCTTGCCAAGAGATCAACCTTCTCTATCTCCTATTATGTCACAGTGACATGGGATCTATTGCAATACTGTTTCTTTGGTGATAATGCTGAATTGCAATAAAAAGAATGTTAATATGTGGTTTTTTTTGTTTCCTTACGACTTGTATTTGGTATCCTTAAGACTTGTATTTGGTATTTATAACACTGGTTTTGCATAGTTTGAAGGATTACCTGGGTGTTATGTTTCTCTTTGTGATTTATGAGCATCTTAGTTGCCTCTGTTGTGACTTTCATTTCTGGTTTGAAATGTGTTATGTGGTGTACCGAAACACTATATTTGTGTGCCTGTAGCTTTCTTAGTTTGCGAAAGTCATGTCCTTGACTCATCGTCATCCTTCATTATCTCTTTTGTACAAATACTTGTTTGAAGGAAAATTATATATATAATTTTTTTAGATTGACGCTATTATGATTTTCCAGCAGGCATGTAATTAAGTTCCTACAGATTCATTTGTACTTCTAATTTAGTCAGCGTTTAGTTAACCATGTAAGAATTAGTCTCAGTATTTGTCTGCGGCAGCACCAGTTTGAAAGGAGTCCTTTCCTCCATGGAACCTACAGGGCAAGCCAAAGAGAGAAGGTTCCAGAAATATATGGAGAAGTGATTTGAAGACAGAAAGTAACGATATATGGAAGGAGCTGCAAGAGATAAGCTAAAAATAAGATGAATTGGGATAATTGGTTGGAGGCCCAAGTCCCAGTTGGGGTTCAAAAGGCACGAGAAATAGAAGGGTTACCACTTTGACAATTTTTATCTGATCAGCAAGTCAAGATATGGTTAGCACTTTAATTAACTGGTCATCCTTTTACTGCATTGTCACAGTGTGAATGTCTGGAACATGTCCAGAATGAATATGTGATGCATTAGAAACGCTCACCTATCCAAGCCAAAGTCTGTACGCTGGTTGCCACAGATGAGTGAATAACATCTATACTCAGCCTACAGGAACTAATAATGTATACTGTCCTGGATATACAGATTGCATAGAAGCTGCTAAAATTGTGACTTTGGGAGTGCTTTAGTTTGGACATTAAATAAAATTGTCGTTACTACCTGTAGTACCGCTTTTAGGACGGCGTGGACGAGGCTTCTTCTTCTCTTCCACCATTTACTTTTTATGGAAGTGTTGGGGGTGAAATGTAGTGATCTTGTGCGTGCTTTTTAAAGGCATTTTTTAAGCTGATATTCATGTTCATAAGGCTGTTCTTGGTGCCGTCGCTCCATCTTTGCGTGGTCTTCCTCTTGCCTTGTACTCATTATACTTTTTCTGTGTGGCTCTCTGTGGTAGGCGATACCAGAGCATTCTGGTCAGGTGTTCAAACCATTTAATCTGCTGTTCTTTTATGAATTGCATAACTGGTTTCACATCCAGTCTCCTGATTTCTTCATTTCTAATTTTGTCTCTTATTGTCACACCTGCAGCTCTTCTGAGACACCTCATCTCTGTCGTTATTATTTCCCGCTCATTAGCTGCTGTTATTGGCCATGTTTGACACTGGTAACAAAGTGTTGGCCAGAAAATCGTTCTTATGAGATTTGCTTTAGTTAGCGGTATCTCTTTGTGTGACAACAGTGGTGTTAACTGTCCCAGTACTTGGTTAGCTTTTGTGTAACGATTGCTGATTTCGCTAGCTGAAGGTATTTAATGGCTGCATGGCTAGTGCAGTAGCCATGAAGCTGTTCAAGTTAGGACTTTTCATTTATGCCCACAACAGAAAAAATCCTTGGCCGTACCGTGAATTGAACACGGGTCTCCCGCATAGGAGCAGCGCTCTAATCCATTCAACCAGATGATCCTCAGTATGAACATTAGATATGAATAATGTTTGGTGCTCCGAAATCATATCATGACCACCTGTTGTATAACGACACAGCAATGACTTATGGTATAATTCTGAAACTGGAAGAATGTGGAATCAAGCCTAGTATTATCAGACAGAGACAACAAGTGGTGTGTTTATATATAATGAGCTACAGTAACCATCAGCTCAAGGTTTCTTTATTGTCATGTTATCACCATCATCTTGGTAAAGTTCCTGTCTGAGTTATGTCAAGTTTTAATTACACAGTACTGACACTTTAATCTAATTCTGTGCTGTGCACTAACTTATTTACCTAAAGATGTTAATTTAACGTTACTTACAGATCTTTTATGATGATTTGCTAGGGATTAGATATCACTTGTTGTTCATTACACACAATTTGCATAACACTTTACTTGCATGTAGACATAGCTCATTACTATAACTGTGCTGTCGGGCATTAAAATACCATCGTTAGTCATTCTTTCATTACAAGATTCTCTCATGCTTTCAGCTCGCCATGAGAATAGCTTCTCAGCTTATCCTTTCATTTGATGATGAGGTGAATATAAAGAACCTTATACTAGCCCCACATTTTTCTGAATAATTTTCATTTAACTTACTTACAGCATGTCATCTTAACATCACTTTCAACATATACTAACCTTAATATATCATGTTTGATCTGTTTGCATATTAAAATGTTTCCCGTTACACTTTTTGATGCAGCTAAAACATTTTTCACTCTTGTGTGTGTGTTTAGAGATATACTAATTTTTTTATGTGAACAAATTTATCCAGGCAATCCACCTTAATTAGTACATCCAGATGGCTGGGTTGAAAAATTAATACATCCAGATGGTTGGGTTGAAAAATTAGTACATCTAGATGGTTGGGCTGAAAAATTAGTACATCCAGATGGTTGGGCTGAAAAATTAGTACATCTAGATGGTTGGGCTGAAAAATTATAGTACATCCAGATGGTTGGGCTGAAAAATTAGTACATCCAGATGGTTAGGTTGAAAATCAATAAGAAGAGTGAAATGTGGTGATGGGTGCAATGCAATGAGCTGGCAAGTCTTCTACTCGAGAGGGGGCTGTACCAGTCAGACAGAAGATAATAACCTTCAAAATACAAGTGTTATCAGCCATGACAACTATGTGCTATAAACTTAACTGTAGAGATTAGACTACTGGAAAACAACAGATCAAAATATGTTTAAAATTTCCACCTTTCATACTGTGAAGCATATGTCTGCGAAAGATGTTACATGTTCTGGCCAAAAACTTATTACACAATATCAACAGGAGAATACGAATACCATCATCCAAAAGAGACGCTGAAGGTGAATCGTTCATAAGTTACACAAGGAAAATAACTCGATCACGAAAACTGCACTTACATAAATGAAAATGGGGAGGAACAAGAACAGAGAAGAAAGATGTACTTTTGAGGATGCTCTATGTGCCCAGGGCGCTGCATGATAGATCAACTATATGAACAACTAGGATCGCAGAGATGGACATGTCAAGGACAGTGAACACACTGGTCAAGATCTTACTTCTAGAGTAAAACAATGATCAGCATGATCTCCCCTTTTTGTAGTCTGCAAAACCTGTGCTGCAATGGAATCACCTTTTCATCTGCAGTGTGCCTTCAAGGTTGTAAGAGAGTCGTGGGAAATGTTCCCTTCAGAGTAGAAGAGTGCCAGTTTGCTGCATTGTGCCCACTGTCACATTGCATTAAACAACTACTCAAGATTTGAAAGACCTTTAAAAAAAAAACAATTCTGCCATAAAGAATAAGTATCATGAGTAGAAAGATCTGCAGGAAGTTGGAAGTATAAACTCCAATGCCTAACACAGATTACTTAAAATAGTGCAAAACTCATACTCCTTAAAGGATTGTAAACAGCATCATGAACAAATTATTTGTACACAACTTTGTTTGGACAGTTTGCTGTTATGTTGTTTAGGAATTGTTCTGTTTGCATTAATAATGTTAAAGAACTAAAACTCTCTAATGCATCCATATATCTGTGTTTTTTTTCTATATGGTATTTATTTATTGTATTTTGTGGAAGATTATGGGAGAAATGGGATTTCCATTACATTTAATACGGATCATAAGATAACTTTATAGTGATCAAATGGCGGCTGTAAGAACATGTGATGATACCTCAGATTGGTTTGACATAAGACAGAGGGTCAGACAAGGCTGCATTCTGTTGCCGTGTCTGTTTAACATAAATACAGAAAACATCATGAGGAATGTTACAGAAGATAGTGGAAAAGAACAATACGGTCCTTTTATAATCGGAGGAAGAGAAATACCTGAACCACGATACACTGACGATACAGTGTTACTGTCAACATCACCAAAAGGGATTGAGAAATTATTAGAAGTGAAAGATAAAAGCAAAAAATAAAATCTATATCTCAATGTGTCAAAAACAAAATAATGACAACAGATAAAACGAACATGACAAATGATATTTTTATCAACGGAGAGAAAGTAGAAAATGTGAACAGTTTTGAATATCTTGGTTCACTGCTAACAACAGATGGAAATAGGATGAAGGAAATTAAAAGAAGAACAAACATGGATTTACAAAAATTAAACAACTAAAAATGGTATGGAACGGAACTGATAAGAAAACAAAGATCAGAATACTAAGAGCATGCATATTCCCAGTGGCAACGTATGGGTCTGAGGCATGGACATTTAATAAAGCAGAGGAAAAATATATGTGCTTTCGAATATAAGTGTTACAGAAGAGTCCTCCATATATCTTGGACAGAGAAGAGAACAAATAGATCTATCCAGAAAGAATTCAAAATCAAAGAAAACTGGCTGATGCTACAAATACGAAAGAGAAAATTGAGATATTTTGGACATATAAAAGACATGAAGGGCTGGAGAAGACCATCATGGAAGGAGGCAAAGAGAAGAGGAAGACCATGGAGAAGATGGATTCAGGATGTAACTGATGGTTTGAACATGACGGCTGCAGAGGCAGGATATCTGGCCTATGAGAGAGAGGTTCCAGAGGACTGTTGGGGTGGCAGAGTTCTGCTCAGGACAAGCTATTTGATGATGATGATTTTGAACCTACTGCTACTTACAGCCTAGAGCTATATGCTAGCTTATTATCATGTGTAGATATCCATTATATGCCATATATGTTAGTTTAATCTTCAGACTTGTAAATAAATATATGTATGTATATCAATTGACACAATAGTGTGAGAAAAGAGTTGAAAAAACATAACAAATATCACTGCTAAACTGGTTATTTTAATTAAAGAACTACTTCGATGTCGTCGCTAATTTTATAAGAATTTATTTTATGTGTAGGATGAATTTAAAAAAAGTTTCAAACTGAAATGAAAATGATAGAAATTACTTGAATTTGATCAGTTCCTTTTGTCATCATACACCATTGTTAATTATTGGTATTTTAGTACTGTAATGTGTTATTAAATGTTTCATTTCAGGATGAACTGGCATGATTTTTAGCCAGCAGATGTATGACTATGTTTCTGAGATGATGGGGACAATACTATATAGGATATTGCAGAGGGTACATATGCTGCACTGGCTATCAGAAGTGTTAAAAGTGTTGAAGAAAAACTGAGCCAAATAACTGATTATACCCAGAATTTGTGTTTTGTCACATAGGGCTTCTGTTGTAAATGCAACAATTAACTAGATTTTGAAATTTAAAAGTTTTCAGCAGTGATCTCGTACTAACTCTCTTCTTACTGCATTCAACAGGATTTTAAAAAATAAAAAGTGTTTGCAGAAATTTGATTTGCTTATTCTATCAATTAATATTTCACTTTGTTATATTTTCTGTGCGTGTTGTGTGGCTGGAAAACTATAGTTTTATAGAAAGTATATAAACTTGTGCAGGTCATTGTATCTCTGAAATTAAATTTCTCTTTCCATATCAGTTTCTATCACCCGCCTAACCAGCGTGTTCGTAGCGCGTTGGACTGCGGGTGACTAGTCCTCTGTGTGTGCGGGTTCAATTCCGCGGAATGGCAGAAAAGCCACAGGTTGCCCAGATTCACGGTGTTCGTGGCACAGAACTGAAGGGTTGCGATGTCCATGACACCGAGCCGAAGAGCTGAAAGCTCAAGTGCTTCTGGATCGAAAAAGAAGATCAGTTTCTATCTCTCATTATTTAATAGTCTTTTTCTATCTACTATTTATTTATTAACTTTGTTCTCAACTTGATAACATAAATTTCACTGTTCATCTTATCTTAATCATATTTACTTCTGGAAATAAATTGTTATAAAAGTAGAATAGTCATAAGAATTGAGTTAGCATCTTTATTTTACAGCTAACATTTTTTTTGCTGCTGCTGCTTAGGTAGATATGTATGTATCTATGTATGTATATATATATATGCACCTCAATCAGAAATCAGAGAAATGTGTGGTCAACCACTAGTAACAACTGTTATAAGAGGGAGAAGATGGAGATATGTTGGACACACCTGGAGAAGAAATGATCAAAACAGGCATTGAAGTTGGATACAAAAGGGTTCAAGACAGAGAGGATGACCTAAGGAGATCCTGAAACGAACTTTGCTGAGAGAGGCAAGAAATATTGGCCACAGGTCCATGGAGAAATTGCTTGCAGGTCCTACGTAACGTATAATGGTGCGAGAAGAATTATTATTATATTTATCTACATAAACAGCAGCTGTAAAAATTGTATATACATATATACAATTCAATCATAGATCTCTTACGTTTTGCTTGAAGTTTGTTTTAAAAATTCCTTCCATTCTAAGAGTTTTTCATTTTACTTACATTATTATGATTATATATACTTATTTTGGAATGAATGTGTTTATTTCCTTCTTTCAATAAAGGTTGGAGATTTTTGTCATACTAGTTCAATTATGTGTTGACATTTTACTTGTTATTTTGTATGTGTGAGATTTGTTTGTTTCATACATTGTGTACATACTAATCAATAAATTTTCCTGTATTGTGTCAGAGAATCCAGTTGTTTGCATCTCTGAAATATATTGAACACACAAAAACAATGTGTAATTCTATCATAGAGTTCATATTTATTTATCAGTGTGCTCTCTACATGTTAGTAAAATTTCTTTAAAAAAACATTACCTTAATATGTCATTTTTTGATCAGACACCATCCATTCATCCATAGACCAGTTCGTTTATACATTTCATGTCACTTTTTTTGGGGGGGTCAGACACCGCTCTTTCAACCCATAGACCAGTTTGTTTGTACTAACATTAATGTGTATCATCATAGGCAGAGAAGAGAACAAATACATCTATCCAGAACGAACTCAAAATCAAATAAAACTGGCTAATGCTACAAATAAGAAAGAGAAAATAGAGGTATTTTGGACATATAAAAACATGAAGGGCTGGAGAAGACCATCATGGAAGGAGGCCTACTGGCGAAGAGGAAGACCACGGAGAAGATGGATTCAGTATGTAACTAATGGTTTGAACATGACGGCTGCAGAGGCGGAACATCTGGTCTATGAGAGAGAGAAATTCTGAAGTACTGTTAGGGTTGCAAAGTTCTGCTCAGGACAAGCTATTTGATGATGAACATTAATGTGTGGTTTATTTGGTCAGACAACATCCATTCAACCATAGACCATTTCGTTTATACATTGCATTAATACATCATTTTTTTGGTCAAACACCATCCATTCAACCATAGACCATTTCTCTTATACCTTACATTAATATCATTTATTGGTCAAACACAATCCATTCAAAACATAGACCATTTCGTTTATCTAGGACATATTGACCACAAAAATATTTCACATTTGCAAATTGAAATTTGTATTGAAATCTGTTCTGACAAGTTTTTCCACTTTTTTGTTGTTTTTTTTAGATCTAAATAAAACAATTCTGTGTAGTTGAAGTAGAATATAACTTTTTGTTTCAGGAGTCACATTAAAAAACCCTCATAGAAACTTACTATTCTTGATTGTGTGTTGTATATATTACTTGTTAAAAATTCTGAAATTTAATTAAAAGATATACTTGTATATCTTATCTTCAGATTTGTGTTTCTTTGAAGAAATAGCAACACATTGATTTTCTTTATTTTATATGTGTGAAGAAAAATTGATGCAGTACTTGTAACACAAGTAACAATTAGTTATGCATACCTTTATCAGTTCACATCTTCAATTTCTTTGATATTGCAGTATTCCAGATATGACTAAGTATTTTACTAATACTTTTGGTGGTTCAGTAAACTACTGAAAGTTATTTGATTCTCTGTTGTTTCTATCTGTGACATTGTTAGAACTCAATGACAACAGTCATGAATCTACCTCCTAGAACTTGTTTGCTGTGAAATGCTATCAGAAACAGCTTATGAGTCATGCACGAAACTCTAGTGTACACTTGTTACCAGATACATTTTTTTCTTTAAAAGTAGTGTGCTTATGCTTTGAACATGAAAACTCAACAGTTTTTCATGTATTTATATATATAAGTCTATGTTGACATGTACTATCAGCTGTAAGTGCAGTTAGAACAATGAGGGTACATGCCTGAAAATGTGAAACAGTAATTGCCATTAATGTTATTAAACTAGAGCTTTACAACAAAAGAAACCACCAGAAAACTACAGACCTTCATAAATGGATGTTTATGTAGAATAGAGGAACTGAGATGGTATAAGATTGGGAACTCTGAGGAAGAAATGCTGTTGATGGATAGGACATATATTAAGGCCGATCAGAAGCATTGCAAGACAGGCACTATTTTGGAACCCGCAGGAAAGCGAAGTAGGGAAAGGCCTAGACATACCTGGAGAAAAGAGCAGGAAGCTTATATTAAAAGGATAGGTAAAACATGAAAATAATTGGAAGGGATGGCTCTAGAGAGGAAGAGCTGGAAGAAGTTTGTTGAAGACTGAAAGTTGGCAGTTGAAAGGTGAAGAAAAAGAAACTAGAGCTTAGGAAGTTTGCAGAGCTCAGGAAGAAAAATGGAAATTGATAGAGACATCAAGCAGCATTGTGTTTCATGGGAAATGAGAAGGAATAAGTAACAGCATTTAGCAGTTGAAATATCCATGAAAGTGTTATAATACAACTTACACTTGAAACATTAACATTTGGTCATATAATTCTACTCAATTGATGCATTGTTTCCTGACTTTAGTACTTGGTTAAAATGCTGTCTTCTTTTGCAAATTTTAAATAGCTTTTAAGATAATCATCATGTCACTTCATCATAACCCTATCAACTGATATTTGGAACATTCTACTGTATATAGCAGTAAAATTCCATATTTTAATATTATTATATTTTTCTCTTACCGTTATATGTTGTTTAGGGCCTGTAAGTAGTTTCTCCATAACACTCTGTCCTGGGCAACTCTCTCAATCTCTTCTATGGAATTGAGTTTGATATTTCTTGCCTCTGAGTAAAATTGTTTCCCTACATCATCATTTCTTTCTTGAACTCATTGTCTGCCACTATAGTACCTGCTTTGTGATTCTTTGATCAGTTCTTCTCAGAGAATGCCCAACATATCTTCTCTTTCTTATAACAGCTGTTACCAGACATTTCTCTGATTTCATCACTTCTCCTGAATTTGTCCGATTTTAAGTTCATTATTTTTCGTAGACATCTGTTTTCAGATGCATTCAACTTACTTTCTTTATCTTTAGTCATTTTCCAACTCTCGCTGGAATATATGAGGATTCTTATATTATTATTATATACCAGAATGAATCTGAAAAATTACTGTACATATGTTCTTTGTGTAAGTCATTTTGTTATTTCATTGTTGCTGTTTTTATTTTCATTTTTTCATCACTTACTCAAAATAAACTGTCTAATATCTACTGTAAATATCATGCTCAGTTTTCATTAGTAGGTTAGAGCAATAAAGTTGTAATTTTGGGAATATATGTGTCTCTGTGTGTAATGTATGTTGGAAGTGAAGATAAACAACAGTGCCTGTCCACGCATCGCTGTGTTTTGTCAGCACACTTTACAAATTGACATAGGCTACTTAAAATGCATTTAGTTTAATCAGAAAAGACTGATTCTAATGCATCATTTGCATACATTACACATATGAAACAGTCAATCTCTAGTGTTCAATATTTTCACAATTTATCAGTTTTAGACGTCTTCGAACGCTCCATATTGACCACTTGTTAACCACTCTGTGTGATTTGTATGTGATCTGAGCCTAAAGCGATTGTACATTATGCCAGTTATGTACCTATAAGTAGGTCAGCACATATGATTTCTGGGATGCTTTTTATTTACTAGGGTAGCTTCCCTAGGTCCTACATCAGCTGCCTCATGTGATCCGCTTTGTAGGTCACAGTGGTACTATTCTTTGTGGCACCACACGGGTGTGACATGTCATGTATAAGTTTATCTAATGTCTCACTTGTCAAACTTTGAAGTCAGTGCATTAAAATAGTTTCAAGTCTTGTGATATGATATCATCTTACGTTTTCTCAGTTTTTGCAATTATTATTTAACCCTCTGCAGTCAGGGGCAACTGTTTACGGCAGCAACATGTAATTAACCGTATCAGCTTAGTATCACTGATTTCATCTCAAACATAGTTTTTTTATTTAGTTCTATATTGCAAAGTAAATATTGTTTAGATCAAGATTTTATACTTTTTTATTTGATATTATATCATATTATAATCTAGTATATTTTTTTTTTAATTCAACCATGTAAAAGTTGTTGAAGAGATAATTAACTTAGAAATTGTGGTTCTTCATTATCTTATAATTCTGATCTCAGATTCATACAAAGTATAAAACGATTGACTACAACATACCTCCAGGGTGTTGTGTGGATATATAGTCCTGGACATGCATCAGGTCATGGAAGAAGTGTCATAGTCAAAAAGAAATTGTTTGAAGTGACATTCTAAGATCTAGACCTGCCATTTTCATGTGGATGACTCATATCGACAAGAATACGGTCCTGAGATTGGAAGGATTTTGCATCAATGATGGTGTGTATGTTTAGAAAAAGGGGATCTAACGGCGAAGGATTGACTTCATTGCACCGAGTTTCCCCATATGGTTCCGTCCCTGTCTGCAGAAATTGCACACCATCTACCAAGAGTGTTACACGTTTTCCGTTACTCCAACAACAATCCTATGTATCCGGAATCAAACCCACAACCTTCAGATTGACAGACAGACATCTTAACCAATTCATTATAAAGACCACCTGAGGTATATGTATAACCAACAAGTTGCTGAAACTATCAAAATAAATATCCATCTAGCACCTATTAATCTACCCAGAGTTCTATAACATCAGTACTGTCAACTAACTAATAATTACGATAATGTGCATTATTAACCTGATATCATTGTTAGCTTTTTGGTCTGTTCTAGGAACTAAAATTGTTGAAAACAATTTATTTTCTGGCATATTTGAGGTAAATATAACATTATGCTGTAACATTGATTTCGCTTAGTTAGTTAATTGCATATCCTTTACAGGACTTTGCGAATCGACCCCAGCTTTTAATGCTGTTTGTGATTTTCTAGGCATTATTACGTTCAGTAGTTTGCCATTGCTTTGTAAACGGGTGGTGCCATTGTCCACTTGTAAAATCCACTGGAAACAATTTGCAACCAAAGTGTCCACAGTGTGATTCGAACTCAGAACGTCGGGGTTAATAGACTGAGCCACTATCCCTAAGCCACAAAGTTTCACTTAGCTTTACTTTAATTGTGAACATTTATTATGGCATTAAGATAGGAATATTTGTATCACACAAGTAATGTCTCTGTATCATATTTTATAAATGATTCAACAATCATAAATTAAAATTTAAAATTTAAAAAAATAAAATTCCTATAAAATATCTGAATCGTTGACCATAACACAAACATTAAAGAATGATATTGAAGTTTTTTAAATAAGGTGTTACAGAAAAGTTCTTAGAACATCCTGGAGAGAGAGAATAGAAAATATATTCAACAAGACCTGTATATCAAGAAATATTGGTTCATAAATAACATGTCCCGGAAGATGAAATATTTTGGCCACGTTAAACGTCTTAGTGATTTGGGAAAAACGGTAATGGAAGACATGGTTCCTGGAGTACGAGGCAGGGACTGAACAAGACGAAGGTGGCAGCAGGACATCAAAGAAACCGTGAACATGATACTGGGAGAACTTGCTAGAGACAAGAGTTTTTCAGGTGGGCTTTGATGAAAGCGAGCGTTCCAAAGGACATGCTACTACTTGATCTTCTAAATTACATCAGGGACCCTCGCTACGGAGTTTGTGCACTGCCACTGAGATCCTCCTGTGTAAGAAAGAGATCGGAGCACTCATGGTTACTCACCAAGTGCAATGATCATGGTCCAATCAATCAAATAATATTTTTACAGTATCTTTTGTTTGTCTGTGTAAGACTAAACCTCTTTGACTGTAGAGGGATAACAACATCCATCATAGCATAAAGCTGTTTTGTGGCTTTCTGTAATAACTCCCATGCAGTCATTATTTGTTTCATTAACTCCAATTGTGGAGAGTTGCCATCATTTGTCAAGAACATTTGTATTACTGCTTTTAGTTTTTACATGATAATATGTTTCAAGTATTGTGTAGTTTTTATTGTACTTCTGGTGTAATTATGGTTGTATAGTATTCTGTTGCTGTGGTCCAGTTTATAGATTAGTCAACAATCAAATATTTATATATTGTTTAGTTGTCCTGTCAGTGTGTTGATCAGCAGTTACAAATTGTACAAGATATTTAGAAGCAGTTTCCTTTGGTCCCACATTGAGGAGCAAATAAGATAACTGCTTCAATCTAATCAAATCGTAAGATACAATTAAGAAATCAAAGCAATCTTATAGCATAACACAAACTGCTAGATAAACTAGCACTGTAAGAGTGCATATAAGCATTGGTTTATACTTTCCACAAGAAGACCAAGAGAAGTAGAATCCTGATGCTTATATGGTAACAAACATGAAAGAGTAATTAATATTAAAGACATCTCCAATATTTCATGTCTTCCTGCTTTCACTGGTAAAAAAATGAGATATGCTAATTTTACAAGTGCAGGAACAGAAAAAGAGTATGTCATCATTATCAGGTGCCGGCTGGCATAAGCAATCATGGATCTCCACAAATCTATGTCCCTCGTGTTTGCTATCATCTCAGATTTTGACACTCCTCCGTGCCATGAAGTCAGGCTGTCCAAAAATTGTCTCTCTCTGTCTCATCTCCCCTCGATTTTATCGTTTATCACAATGTGTTCTAAGTCTCCCCTACATTACATGTCCGAAAAATAATGATTACCTCTTTCTTATATTAATAAGCTTTCTCTTAGGCTTGGTCTCATAAAGAAAAGATGTATTGAATAAATAAGAGATTGTTACTGTCAACCAAGTTACAAAAATTTGCAAATAAAATAGTGTGTACCTTATGAAATATTGATACAATCCGAAAACAGTCTGATCTGGCAGAAGTACATTCAAACACTTATGAACACATTAAACATGTTTACTGTTAATCAACTATTGTTCTCGTCACGTTAACAATACCAGTCCAGTCATCATAGACACTGTGTTTCTTTGTCTATCATTCGTAATGTACCAAATGTTTATATTTATTACATGATAAACAACAAAAATATAGTTAGAAGAGTCCATATGTTACCATCCTGCACTGTACATGTCTCATTTTCGTCTTCATTGTAATTTTTGAACATGTCATCAACTGAGAGCAATGCATTGTTCGGATGTTCTTTTTTTTTTACCAAATGGCACATATATTTACAAATAGTGAATTAGCCTGTACCTGGCTCTTTATTTTTTTCTGTATGCTTTTTTAAAATGCTGGTTAGTTTTTGTGTTGCACTGCTCTAATTTTCTGTTGGGCTATTTCACAGACCAGAAACCTAACATTTACAGTAATATATGTGATTATTTGTTCTCTCCTATTATCTTTTAACAAACAATTAAACACCTGAGTAATAGTGTTAAACATCATGGGAGTTCATGCAGAACTGACCTAATTAAACATAATACCAACCTTTGTAAGGGAGGGTAAAGTATATTTCTGGAGGGGAAATAAATTTACTGTATACAATGAGAACTGATCAATGTTATAGTATTTGGTACAAATTGAGGTAAAATTCATATGGATTTAATTAGTGATGTTTTTGTGGTATAGCCTGAAACCTGTCTTTTGGGTAATTAGTTTATAATACTCTAAACATTACAGACTGGAAGTTAGAAGTGCGATTTATTTTACTAATATTTTCAGTGTAATTGTAATAGCTAAGTTTTTACGTGTGATTGAGTGATACCGTAATTTTTATCGTACATTTCAAATGGTATTATAGTCTTGGATTTGCAATTATGTATGCTCGTGTTTAAATAAACATTGAGATCGCTTAACAGTTACTGTACACTCAAACTGACCCAGCTGTAATTGGATACCTGACTCACTAAGTTGAAAGTTGGTGAGAAAGATAGTCAGTTATTTCACCTCCCCAAAAATTCTATGGAATTACCATTTATACATAGACATGAAATATGTCAGTGTGTCAAATAAAATCTTTCATGGAATTTTTTTCTCAACACTACCTCCCTTATCTTACCTGACTACAAATAGCCTGTTATATTTGATAGCGTCCATTTAACAAGTCATTATTGCTTATGAAAATCAACTGTTCTGTCTGTGTTCTGATATATTTAAATGTGAACTAAACAGTTTTGTCCATCTATCTTGTGTATATAATATTTAATCTAACTTATTACTTTGATTCTAAGATGCCAGCAACTGGGAGACACTACCCAATATCAGCAGCAACAGTGATAGAAAAATTTGATTCTAATGGGGGATTTAATAAAACCCATCTACTAACAACAAGTACCTATTTATCAGTAGGTTTATCATCACTTTCTTTCAAGTCATCAATATCTGGATCAATATTGGTCTGTTTCTACTGAACTTTCATTATCCATTAATATATCATCATCTGGTCCACTTATAGCAATTGAGATGCAACAACTTTACATGAGTGTTGTGCTTTTCTTTCTAGGATTATCTTTGAGACTATTGTCTACCTCTGACTTCGGAGAAGAAACGCCTATGTGGCGAGGTACACTGATAACAAAGAAAGCAGGCCTTCATGCAAAAATCAGTCCGAATTCATAGCGAGCGTCCACAAAAAGAAGAAAAAGACTTGTCTCTTTTGATGCCTTTGATTACTTAAATTTTCTAGAGGGTGTCAGTGAAATATTGCCAAAATTCATATCATACTCTTTCCCAAATAGTCCTTACATGGTTTATTGTCTGAAATGTCCATTAGTTGCTGTTCTCTACAGATATTTAATTCACCGATGTCAACATGCAGATCTCTAGTTAATTTCCATGTTCTTTCACATATACATAAACATGTCATTTCTATGTGGTATCATATCAAAATTTTATAATCTGATGGTGAGACTTGAAACAGGGATTCCGCATAAAAACAAAATGTGTCCTATCATGCCCTTGCAAGGCATGAACAAAATTTGATTAAAAAAAACATTGTAAGATGCCATCAATTAGAACTCACACCCCGCACTTAGTGTTGTGTATTTGGATAACAAAGTGCATTTTAGATTCAAAGTAATAAGTTAATTTAGTTTTCACAGCATTTAATGAATTATTACCAATTGTTGATTTTGTGACATGTCCAGATGGTGTTTGATATTTGGTGTGTTTCAACCTGGTCTATTCTTGATTTGAGTACAGTATGTTTGGATTGTCTTCATTAAGCTGATTATGTGGTTTTAAAAAAAAAGAAAATGTAGTATTATAGGTGTATGTTAACAGAGTGAAATGATTTCTTTTCTATTGATACTTCTTCTTTGAACGCTCCACATCGACCACCTGTTAAACACTGTGATTTATAAGTGATCTAAGCCTAAGAGCGATTGTACATTGTGCCAGTTATGCACCCACAATTAGGCCAGCACATCTGATTTCTGCTATGCTTTTTATTTACTAGGATAGCTTCCCTAGATCCTACATCAGTCGCCTCTTACGACATTCCTTGTAAGTCGCAGTGCTACTGTTCTTTGATTTCCTTGCAGGCCCCTGCACCACATGGGTGCTATTGATACTAGAAGGTTGTTTGTTTGTAGTGTCTTTGATCTATAGTTTGGGAAACTTTATAATAAGCAGTTGTCTTAACAAATACAAAGAGAATATGGTTGAGAGCCTCTTTGTTTGAACTCTGGAACTCTGAAAGTTAAAAAAGTAAAGGAACCCTTTTTATACCACTTGGTTTATAGGACAATACAATGTTAGGCCCATATTCTTCACTGACGATCCGCGTATGATGGCTGATGTGGCCAACATCACGCCGGCCGCCCCCCACTTCCTAGTGCTTTTCTTGGTACCCAATTAAGGCTGGGTCGACCTGAAAGCTGTTACGGTCTGGAAAATGTCCACACCCATGTGGAACAGTAATCTATGAAAAAACTCTGGACTGTTGTACCACAATATATATAGTTTAGCATCGGACGTTTAAAACTTTTGTTCCCTCTACCATTGTCTAAATGTGTGCATCTATTGTGTTCTGATAACCTGTATCTTTTTACACAATTGTTAATACTATTGTAATTATTCTTTCATTGAAAGTCTCTCATTGAACCATGCATTGTAACAATATATGTGAGCAAGAAAGAATGTACTTGTACAACTGTGTAGTTCAAAGTAGTAAACTAAGATAAAATGTGTACATTTAAATCCAAGTCAAAGAATGATGGCCATTTCAGATATTCATGAATAATGAATTTGGCAAACTGTAGATGCTCATAAAAACCTGACAGTTGTAATGTCATTCAGACACACATTGAAATATGAAATCAGGATAAGCTAGTAGGCTTTATTCAGATCTGAAGAAAACAAATCTGGACATGTATATGTATCTTTTTTTATATATAGATAATTTATGCCAAAAAGAATGTGGTAAATTAAATATCTTTTTTGCACATGTTGAGATATTATTTAATTGAGCACTGTACTGGATTTGTGTATGTTGTTGATGATAATATCATGCTTATCAGAAAACAAAAAACTGCTTAGATGTATGGGACTAGTAATGTAAAAAGAGGGCTAGAGAACATAGTAACGGCAAGCAAATAGTTTTAATGGGGAGGACGATAGAGGGTAATAAAACGGTCCACTTCATATCATAGTATGAAATAAAGTCATGGTAGAGGTGATCATCAACACTAGTGATTGAAGCTCAATAATTTCTTACACCAGTTGGCATAGTACATGCAAGAGATAGATATTTGTGTGCCCAGTATCATCTGAATTTTATGGGGGGCGAAGAACTCTCCTAATTGTGTGCCTAAAAAATTAAAGACCGTTTTTTTTTGTCTCTGATCTGCTAGGGTAACATACTTTGTGACTTGGTTTCACCAAGCACCTCCTTGTCTTTTTTAGTAATGTGGATTTCTCATGGTATGGAATTTTAAAACAAATTTAGATAAGGTACGTTTAAAAACAAAATAGGTATATATTTTTTGCTCTTCTTTGTACTTGTATGTACAATCGGTCTAATTAAAAGCAGACTAAAGTAAACATGAATTGCATGATACATGTCTGTGACGAATTTGTTAACAAATCAGAATGGTCATCTGACATTACAATTTATTTGATTTGTCTGGTATTTTGTTGGTGTTTAATGTGAAACAGTCTGACAAAAACAAGTGACTTCTGTTTCCTGTTAGATTTTCAAGTAAGTAATCTCTATTGGCCATCATCCTGAGGCTAAAATTTGTGGACTTGTACCTTTTTTTTTTCTCCATAAAATTTGCCTGTTGCAACTTGTAGAAATTAAACATTTCTAAACTTTGATATATGTGTCTCGTCTTTTAGGTTTTCTGTATGTTGTATGGAAAAATACATGTCAGAGCTATTGGCTTATAAAACCAGTTATTAATTATATGAGGACTATCAATGTCCATCTGTGCTCGATCTCCCCTCAACATATCCAGCAGCCCAACACGCCAGTTCGATGTTTATTAATCTTTTTGCATATTTGGTATGTCGTTCTTTTCGGGCTGTACCAATATCGACTCCCATCTCTCTCAATTTGGTCAACGACTGGGATTCTCAACCCTGAAACTCCACTTTTTGGAAAGACTCTCTCGATGAGTTAAGATTGTCATTTCGGTCCATTGCAGTTCCCTCTGATATTGTAACCATACCAGCCAATCTATCAGCTCGTTCATTACTCCCGCAGACCCAGGAACAAAAATGGTGACTTCTCTGATCTCTGTCGCTCTGTACCAGTACCTTCACTCAGTGTTATCTCACCATTTCTGTTATAGCGCCAGTTTAACTATTCAACGTATTTTCATACAGACGATTCCAAATATTCTCGCTTGCTAGACGTTTCATCTTTTCTCTCTGACAACGTCTCATGTAAGTGTAAAAGCAACATCGCTCGTCTTGGTTAAAAACTGAATATATATTTAATGCTGGAAATAGTTGTGCTAAACTTGGTCTCTTACAGCAACACACCACAGAAAGTTCACCACGTGTAAAATGAAATGCTTCAGGAAGGCAGTGGGGTCACCAGGAAAGATAGACCACGAAATGAGGACATCAGAAGCAGAGTGGGCATAACTTCATGCGCCGAATACATTGAAAAACAACACATGCAGTGGTTTGAACATTAAATGAGAATGGAATACAACCAACCACCAATAATCAATCAAGTGCCGTGCCTGCCGGCGTAGGCGATCATGTCTTTCCACAACTCTCTTTGCTTGGTGCATGTAATCAGTTCTGACGTCGATATTTTGTCGAACCATGATGTCAGGCCATCCAACATCTTCTCCTTTGTCTTCCACGATCTCTCCTTCCTGAATTTTACCTGTGGTCACCAAATGTTCTAAACCTTCTCTTCGCATTATATGCCCAAAGAACCTTGATTGTCGGATTCTTATTCTTTTGATAAGGTTTCTTTGTGTACAGGCCTGATTTAAAACCTCCACATTTGTTTTCTTTGCAGTCCATGGAATTTTCAACATTCTTCTGTAAAACCACATCTCTGTGGCTTCCAATGATCGTATTGTTCATTGTCCATGATTCGCTGCCATATATAAGTATTGGTTCAATATAGCACTGCATGCAGTACTCGTTTTCGCAATGTCATTGGTAGTGAGTTCACGCATAGTGTGTTCTTAATTTTCATAAACGCTGCTTTCGTTTGAGCTATTCTACTCCTAATCTCTATTGTACATCTTCCATATGATGTTAGGAATGTTCCCAGATACTTGAATCGATGGACTTGTTTCAGTGTTGTGTTATTTATTTTGATATTATATGTTAGTGTTTCTTGGAGACAACTATAACCTGTTTTCTTTATATTCATGCTTAATCCTTTCTTTTCACTTTCTCTCACTAGTATGTCTATCAAGTCTTGCAGATCTTGTTCATTTGTAACCAATAATAGCATACAATAAAAAGAGATCAGGTAATAGAGCCAAGGGAAGATAAGAAAAAGATGGGATAGACAATATTAAGACAACACCAGATAAACACGGATACAACACAACAAGGGCGACTCATCTGGCCCTGTAATGCACATTAAAGCTCCCACCCCTAAGCTTGACGGCATGAGTGGACAACTAATTCCATCATCCGCCTGGGGAATGACAATAGACGCTTACATGTGCTAGACGGATGTCATCTTTTCTCTCTAACAACTTCTCATGTCTTTTTTGTTGTTTTTTTCTCGATCCAGAAGCACTTGAGCTTTCAACTCTACGGCTCGGTGCCATGGACATCGTAACCCTTCGGTTTGGTGCCACGAACACCGTAAATCTGGAGAAACTGTGGCTTTTCTGCCAGTCCGCGGAATTGAACCCGCACTCACAAAGGACTTGTCACCTGTCGTCCAACGCGCTACGAACACGCTGGGCAGGCGGGCTTCTTCTCATGTTAAATGTAAAAGCAAACTCACTCGTCTTGGTTGAAAAATGAATATATATTTAATGCTGGAAATATTTGTGACCCCTATTTTGGAGAAATTTAACATGGCGTCAGCAGGGACTACTGCCAAGGCAGTTGAGTTGTGTGCATAACTAGTGAGTTACCAGGACTATCAGCATACAAATTCTTCGCTATCTCCTTGAAGAGATTATTATGAACTCTTTAATGTCCAGTACGATAGATGCTAAGGAGATCGTGCACTGTCGCCTGAACCTCCACCAAATAGAGCAAGAAAATATACATGCAAGAGAGAAGAAAAGTGCGCGCACGAGGCAGAGTGGACAGAGACGGTTTAAAAGAAAGAACCGCCCATGTGGTGCCGGGGCCCGCAAGGGAAGCAAGGAATAGTACCACTGCGACCTACAATGCATGTCGTAAGAGGTGTATGTCCTAGGAATGCTACCCTATTAAATAAAAAGCAGAGCAGAAATCGGATGTGCTGGTCTACTTGTATGCGCATAGCTGGCACAATGTACAATCGCTCTTAGGCTCAGATTATATACAAATCACACAGAGTGGTTTGACAGGTTGTCGATATAGAGCGTTCGAAGAAGAATAAGAAGAAAACTTCTTTTGTAGACATACTGCTACCGGGTTGTTGCCCATTGTCGTCACACTGCTACCGGGTTGTTGCCCGGTGTCGTCATACTGCTACCGGGTTGTTGCCCATTGTCGTCACACTGCTACCGGGTTGTTGCCCATTGTCGTCACACTGCTACCGGGTTGTTGCCCATTGTCGTCACACTGCTACCGGGTTGTTGCCCGGTGTCGTCATACTGCTACCGGGTTGTTGCCCATTGTCGTCACACTGCTACCGGGTTGTTGCCCATTGTCTTCACACTGCTACCGGGTTGTTGCCCATTGTCGTCACACTGCTACCGGGTTGTTGCCCATTGTCGTCACACTGCTACCGGGTTGTTGCCCATTGTCGTCACACTGCTACCGGGTTGTTGCCCATTGTCGTCACACTGCTACCGGGTTGTTGCCCATTGTCGTCACACTGCTACCGGGTTGTTGCCCATTGTCGTCATACTGCTACCGGGTTGTTGCCCATTGTCGTCACACTGCTACCGGGTTGTTGCCCATTGTCGTCACACTGCTACCGGGTTGTTGCCCATTGTCGTCACACTGCTACCGGGTTGTTGCCCATTGTCGTCACACTGCTACCGGGTTGTTGCCCATTGTCGTCACACTGCTACCGGGTTGTTGCCCATTGTCGTCACACTGCTACCGGGTTGTTGCCCGGTGTCGTCACACTTCTACCGGGTTGTTGCCCGGTATCGTCATACTGCTACCGGGTTGTTGCCCATTGTCGTCACACTGCTACCGGGTTGTTGCCCATTGTCGTCACACTGCTACCGGGTTGTTGCCCATTGTCGTCACACTGCTACCGGGTTGTTGCCCATTGTCGTCACACTGCTACCGGGTTGTTGCCCGGTGTCGTCACACTTCTACCGGGTTGTTGCCCGGTATCGTCATACTGCTACCGGGTTGTTGCCCGGTGTCGTCACACTGCTACCGGGTTGTTGCCCATTGTCGTCATACTGCTACCGGGTTGTTGCCCATTGTCGTCACACTGCTACCGGGTTGTTGCCCGGTGTCGTCACACTGCTACCGGGTTGTTGCCCATTGTCGTCACACTGCTACCGGGTTGTTGCCCATTGTCGTCACACTGCTACCGGGTTGTTGCCCATTGTCGTCACACTGCTACCGGGTTGTTGCCCGGTGTCGTCCACTTCTACCGGGTTGTTGCCCGGTATCGTCATACTGCTACCGGGTTGTTGCCCGGTGTCGTCACACTGCTACCGGGTTGTTGCCCGGTGTCGTCATACTGCTACCGGGTTGTTGCCCAGTGTCGTCATACTGCTACCGGGTTGTTGCCCATTGTCGTCACACTGCTACCGGGTTGTTGCCCGGTGTCGTCACACTGCTACCGGGTTGTTGCCCGGTGTCGTCACACTGCTACCGGGTTGTTGCCCGGTGTCGTCACACTGCTAACGGGTTGTTGCCCGGTGTCGTCACACTGCTACCGGGTTGTTGCCCAGTGTCGTAGTTTTATGTTTTTGTCTTGCGTTGTCCTGGTGGCTTGAGTGATCGTTATTCTTTCTCTTTGGCAGGATTCTGCTATATCATCTTATCATCTTTTTCGTGGTCTTCCTCTCAGAAAAATGAACGCTAGACTTAAATGATAGACGCCCAGCCCAACACGATTAGAGTCTTGACTCGAAGACACAGATGATGTTATCGATTTGAAACTCATCTCTACTGCTGACTACTTTCGCAAGCTGGAATGTCATCGGGGCGCCGGAAAATGATTATTTTCCCCTGCGTGCTCTTCCTTTGCAAAGAAATAACCTGGCAACATTGAAAGAAGTCCCAAACCTGTCGTTCAGTTACTCTTAGTAGACCAGGGCAAAAACCATTATAGAATAAGACACGCCACTTAGTTTAGCTCCTGGTCCACAAGGTGTTAAACAACTTTGTCAAAGTGACCAATTAAATGTATTTTTATATTACAACAGAGTCAGATTATCAGACGGAATACTGATAGGACTCCCCTCCTGCAACCACTCTGGTGGAATAAACATGATTTAAAAATAGACTGACAAATGAGGCTGATACAAAATGTCATAGCAGAGAGTCCATAAGAAACGACTGACAGAGACGATTGATGTGGCAGAGAAATTTACTTTCCGCCACATATCAATTAATGGTTTCAAATAATTAGCCAGGAAAGTCAAGGATTAGGTATGGGAGGTTTTTTATAATCCATATCCATGGTGATACGTCACCACAGAAATTCTGGTAGTACATTATAGAATGTACATGAGAACAACACCCAGCCATTTTCTACAGGGTGTTCAAGATTAAAGCAGCCCCATTGACAAATCGAAAGTTGCCAGATAATCTATCGCGTTATGTTTATGTACTATTTAAACCGGTTCTGACTAGCTCGTTTTACGTCACGTTTGTTCATCGCCCCTTCCTGCACTACAATTACATACCGTCACATAACCTTGACCTATACTACGTCATAACTGAACCTTTTCATTTTCATACATATATGCCAGATTGACTCCATTCACAGGCTACTATTATCTTGAACACCCTGTACTTTACTTGACTAGTCCTGCGTTTATTGACAATAGAAAACGAAAAAGGGATGAGGTCTCTTCAGTGACAGACAAATAAGAGAGTAATAATGTGGAACACTATGAGACTTAGAAGCTTCTTCGTGATATTACCTACAGTGAAGAACCTTATGTTGATTTATTAACAAATGGTTATGAAATAAATGCACCCTACTCCTGCCACAGCACTGCCCATGTGCCTGCTGGTGTTCAGTATCACGATGTCAAACATCTCGATGAGATTGGAATTAGCGCGGACGTGACGGATTTCAACAACAGCAAACGCCCGAGTGGTTAGTTAGTTAGTATTTCCTCTTGGGCCTGTGGGCGGCGCATAGGGCAGAGGTCATAGCTCTCCATGTCTCGCGGTTCGTTGCTATCTGTTTTAGGTCTTTAATGTTTACTAGGCCCATCGTTGAGCCTTCTCTGGTGATGGTTCTACGCAGAGTCTCTCTTGGTCTTCCTCGTTTTCTTTTTCCTCTGGTGTCAATATGAGGATTGGTAAGGAGTCTTCTCTCATCCATTCTAAGTGTGTGGCCGATGTAGTTCAGCGGCGCTTTCTTATAAAATTTGATACATTTTCTTGCTTGGTCTCTTGTCTTATTTGTGTATTGGGTCTGAAATCTGACCATTTGAGGTTCAATATTCTTCTAAGACATTTATTCTCAAAGTTATCTAATTTTCTTTCTAGAGCTTTTGTTGCTTTCCAACTCTCGCATCCATAAGTTAATACTGGAATCACACAAGAGTTAAAGATCTTTAATTTTAAGTGCTTGCTGAGTGAATTGGACTTCCATATATTTGACAATTTGTTAAAAGCACTTGATGCCAATGCGATTCTGTGTGGAATTTCTGGCGCTGTATCCCCGTAGATGTCATCATACTCCCTAGGTATGTAAAAACTAGGCCCGAGTGGTTACCGGGCCCAAATTCAGGTGTAAAGAATAGAACCACTGTTACCTGCCACGCATGTCGTAAGAGGCGACTAGGGAGGTTAGGCTGAAATCGAATGCATGTGTCCTAAACGTGTAGAAGTCTATGCGTTTAGGGACTTACCAAACCAATGTGCAACGTATACATGTTCTTGGCAAGATCAAACATATCACAAAGAGTGATTAAAATTGGTCGTAAAGAAGGAACGCAAAAAACAAGAAGAAAAACAACAGTAAACAATTAACGGTACAGGATGATGTTCTCTATAGCTATGTACAACCGCTTCTATAAATTGGATAGGATCCTACATTGCTCAGCTGCTATCTTGCAAATTTGAATGACAAAAAAACCCCTGGAAAATATGTTAGTTAGAAAGGTAATGTGTCACATAGAAGCATAACACATATTTTCTGATACGAACGGTAGTTAGCGGTCGATGAAAGAGGTTTTGGACAAATGCTGGCATGTTTGCTTATATTTACAAGGTCTTCCAATTTAAGCAAGAGCCCATCTTTGTGGTGATTAAATTTAAAAATGAGTATAATAGAGTATAATTTTCTTCTTCTTTGCGTTCGTTCTTTACGACCAATTTTAATCACTCTTTGTGATATGTTTGATCTTTGCCAAGAACGTGTATACGTTGCACATTGGTTTGTAGGCCCATAAACGCATAGACTTCTACACGTTTAGGACACCCGAATTTGGGCCCGGTAACCACTCAGGCGAGTATAATTTTCAACCATGATACTTTCTTTACTAAAAATAGAGGCCAATCCTTGGTTCCTAAATTGGATTGATATTTACAGGGCATACAGGACAACTACATTCAGTATAAGAATGAAGGTTGAGATCGTTACTGCTGCCTTCCAATGGCTAGTTGAGATTTTGTTTACTAGGGCCATTGTTATCCCCAACTCAGTCCATGCTTTGGAAGGACCTAAACAATAGGTTGTGGTCATGGTAGGAGTTGATGTATATCGTGGGTTTTAACCACCGGGGTTAACATGGATATGCTGGCCTTGACATGCGGGTGTTCCCGATCAGAGAGCTGACAGTCTTGCATCACCATTTCCGATCGTTGGAGAGTTGAAGATGGATATGTGAACGTACTTTAATTGCTCAACGACCGCCTGTTGAATGAGGACATTGAAATTTATATTGAATCTATACAACGTTTACAGGAATTTGGAATCGCACGCCGTACACTCACAACTGGACACCCGAGAAGCAGAGGGAGGAGTGTGTTAGCAAGTTAAACTATCAGTCTGTCTGGAGTGCTGCTTCGTTGGTTCAGTAACCATTGCCTTACAAAACATAATATGTTACACCAGTAACAGCCATCATCTCTTGCGCTTCTTCTTGTACGATTTAAAATGGTTGCATTCCTGTGCATCTATCTTTACAACTAATACAATACGTTCGGCAATCAACCATTACTGGATAAATCTCGCGTGACACCGTTCGGGGGACGAGAAATGGCGATGTTCGTAATGGAGAACAAGACGAGGGTTGAATACTGTCGGTGTCTGTTTAATTTTTGCCGAGGAGATACAGTTTTAATTCGTGCTATAGTATAGAGCAATGCGGATAATTATTATATAAAAATAATGTGATTTCAAGGTCAAAATACACAACATGGCGAATAGTCGAATCAGAAACTCAGCAAAGGTGTCACATTACTTATAAAATTCCATTATCAACACACATGTAATTTACCAGATCATGAACAGATGCCACTCACATTCTTCTATTTATAAAACATCAGCTGCCGTTTAGCAGCTATATTTGGAATGTGCCACCTATGCCTATTTTAAAGTAGGAGACTATTTCGAAATGCTTATTGTAAACGCATTTGTATTTACTTTCCACCAAGTTGTGAGGTGGATCAACAATGAATGAAACTACGCTCACTTTGTGTCGTGTTCTTATGAATACATATTCATCGAATGCGACACAAAAGTGTCTCTGCCGTTTCGATGGAACCATCTCGGTTTGCTGATCGGCGGGGTCGACAAGATGATAATGACCATAGCCCTCTGTGGACTGCTATCTTCGATTATGAAGCAGCGAGAGAAGATGAACTGTCATTACGAAGGGGCATACAAGTCCATGTTTTGTCAGTTGATTCAGGTGATGATGGATGGTGGATGGGAAAAGTAGAGGGCAAAATTGGAATTTTCCCAAGCAATTTTGTTGCTAAAGATTCTCAGTTAAATGTGGATAAGTTACCACCTGATATTAAATCAAAAGATAGGCCATTTGAAATAGATTTTGAAGAACTTGACTTGGAAGAAGTGATTGGTGTAGGTGGTTTTGGTAAAGTCTACAGAGGAAGATGGAAAAATGAAACTGTAGCAATCAAGGCAGCACGTCAAGATCCAGATGAACCTATCAGTGTAACTGTTGAAAATGTGAGAAAAGAAGCAAAACTTTTCTGGCTACTTAGCCATGAGAACATTGCAGCATTGCGAGGAGTATGCCTGAAACCTCCAAATCTGTGCTTGGTGATGGAATATGCTGCAGGTGGTTCATTGAACCGAGTGTTAGGAGGAAGGCGGATACCTCCTGAAATTTTAGTCAACTGGGCTCAGCAGATAGCACAAGGAATGCATTATCTCCATGAACAAGCACCCCTTACATTGGTACACAGAGACCTCAAATCCAGCAATAGTAAGTTTTTGTAATTGAATCTATATATTAAAGTCACTGATAATGGTGTTTTTTTTAGTTTAGTTAGCTTATTTTGATTTATATTGGAAGCACATTTATTTGTATTACTTTCTCTATATGATACACTGTGTGTCGCTGGGGCTCGAAGGGAGTAAAGAATAGTAACACTGCGACCTACAAGGCATGTCGTAAGATGCTTCTGAGGTAGGGGCTATGGAGGCTACTCTAGTAAATAAAAAGCATAGCAGAAATCGGATGGGCTGGCCTACTTGTAGGCGTATAACTGGCACAACGTACAATACTCTTAGGCTCAGATCATATACAAATCACAAAGTAGATTAAGAAGGGGTCGATATGGAGATACTTTTCTTGCTGGTAATGTCTTATGTCTTCCTGTTACACTCTGCCATTGTCGTGCTCAATCTGTTTTCTTAGTCTGTATGAATTTTGCTTATTCGGTTTTTTATGCAATTATCACACAGATTTTAGATCTCCATGTGATGCGGTTCGCATCACATGGAGATCTAAAACCTCTGCCCTATGTGCCGCCTTTGACGAAAAGAACATACAAACTAACTAACTAACTATCACACAGATGCTTAGACAAACCCTCTCCAAGCAGTCCTATTATTTGCAATTCTTTCTTCTTTTCACTGTTCTTCCAATATCAGCCTCTAGAGGATAGATATCTTTTCCACATGCCATTTAGCCTCCCAACTCCTCGCATTTCTTAAATGTTCTGATTTTGATTACTGTAATTTTTTCAAAATTGGAGTGACAAAATGTTCTTAAGTTAGGGAGACAGCTTCTCAACTCAAGGGTGCCCCAAATGAGATTAATTGTGACTGATGTGAGTCATCTCTTGACTGTCTCCCTGTGATCAATCAGACTTGACACCATGCTACAGTATAACTCCAGATGTGGTACTTTTAAAGTGGGCTTTTGTTTAAGAGTTTCACTTTTTCCCCCAAAATGTATTTTTTTCCAGTATACACTTTGAGTTGTGTCTATATCATTAGGAAACAAATTGTATAGTTTATAAAACCTGCTGCCTTGCAGGTCGGCCAAAGGCTGACGGAGAGCGAACCCAGTAAACGCTGGCTAAAACTGGACACATCACCGAAGGATAAGCATCAGAGCTCCAAATGGCACTGAAGATGTGTGAAACCCACCCACGCTAAGGCTGCGTGAATGAGATTTATGGGGAAATCTGGTACATCATTCTAAGAGTGATCGTGAGAGAGAGCGAGTATAGTTTATTAATTTATTATCTATATTTATTATCACATTTTTATCACATTAATTAGCTTTAAATTTGAATACCGTTTATAGTTAATACATTCATTTCTCACTTTTAATTATAGAGTAAAAACTACTTGTAAATCGACACAAAATAATGATGCTCAATTTTTGTGTATCTATTCATTGTAACATATTAGGAACTAGTATAAATACTAGTCAACATTAATATCTTTTAATATTTCTGAAACTAGTTCTACTCAAAGAACAGACAGATGGTGGAGATTTAAGCCAGAAGACATTAAAGATAACAGACTTTGGACTGGCAAGAGAAATGGAGCAGACAACTAGAATGAGTGCTGCAGGCACATATGCTTGGATGGCTCCTGAGGTCATAAAACTCTCTCGATTTTCCAAAAAGAGTGATGTTTGGAGGTACTGTTTTCAAACTAAATTCTTGGTTTTGTTTTGACACTTTATTGCTGTCATGTAAAAAATTTATGTCAATGATTTCTAGTGGTAACTTTATTGATTTTTATTGAGTAAATGCTTTGACAGAGAGGTGTTTGAGGAAAGGCTGATCCTGGATGGCAGAGGATGTTATTAAACAAGTCTGTACTCTAGAAGAGCTGAAGCATGGGGAAGAATGGATGCCTGTATCAGAGGGTATGATTGATTACACCATGGTTGTCAATACACTTGGACACTGCTGTAGGGAATGGGCCACTTCAGTTGCTAATGTGGAGATTATGGCACGCACGGATTAGCACTCCCTTCCAGGTGATATCATTATTTACACCGATGGCTTTGTCGCCTGAGTGGTTACCGGGGCCCAAATTTGGGGTGTACAGAGTAGAACCACTGTTACCTGTCATGCATGTCGTAAGAGCGACTAAGGAGGTTTGGCTGAAATCGGATGCATGTGTCCTAAACGTGTAGAAGTCTATGCATTTAGGGGCCTACCAAACCAATGTGCAACGTACACATGTTCTTGGCAAAGATCAAACATATCACAAAGAGTGATTAAAATGGGTCGTAAAGAACGAACGCAAAGAAGAAGAAGACCGATGGCTTTGTCAAACACGGAACTAGATCAGCGTGGACTTATTCAGCATACTTAATGAGGACTGGCGCCTTCGAGACAACAATATGACTATGGAGTTCACCGCTGCCTCCAGGGCTCTCTCGTGGGTTGCTGAGTAAATAAGCCATCCATATGATTATCATATCAGACTCAATTAATATGCTTCAAAGGATTGAACCTGAAAGTCTGCGTGCGGAATAGATGGACATAATTTTGAGGTCACATCTCAAGGCAAAGAATTGGCTGGACATGCTGGAATGCAAGGCAATAAATGGACAGACTTTCTTGCATACAATGCCTTGGCTAAAGCTGGCAGAAGAAGGGACAGAGTCGATGTTATCAATGCAGTGCACACTCATTTATATGATATGGGCGAGTCTCAGACACTGGACCGTTTGAGAGAATTAGGAGTTAAGTTTGGACATACATGACAGTGTCATCTTTGTGGTAGAAAGAGAAGATATACTAATCGATATCTCATCGATACAGTGAGCAAGTGGACTTTGGGATGGCTTCTGCAGTGGAGGACAGAACACTCATGTTTATGCCCACTGTGCCTGACATTGATTGTATAACAACATAACCTTCATTTGTGTTCTTCATTACCCAATCACTAGGAAGAGCAATGGGGATGTGATATCTGACACAGCACTGGTTATTTGAGTACATATCTTTCAGAATATTGATGACTTTCACTGGGAATCCATATTTGTGTATGATCTTGTTCTGCGTTCACTTGCTATGAATTCAGGTGTAGTCAGAGTGTTTGTTATAACTGTTTTCTGCGTGAAGGCCTGCTATCCTTATAATCAGTGTCCCTTGCCATCTCTGACAACTTCAGAGGTTTTGTATGATCTCCCATAGTGTAGGATGGTGAACACTGTCAAAAGCTCTTTTCAAAGTCTATGAAATCTGTGTATACTGATGAATTCCATTCCAGTGATTGCTCAATCAATGTCCTCATTACAAAGATACGGTTAGTGCATGATCTCTCCTTACTGAAACCAGCTTGTTCCTCCCCCAATCTCCTCTCTATGCTATCTCTAAGCCTCAAGAGTAGGACCTCGCTGCAGGATATCTTACCCGGTACTGACAGGAGATTTATTCTTCTTCAGTTGTCACATTGGGTCTCATCCACTTTGTATCTTTACAATAAAGTTTTCAATTTTGAGCCTCTTACAAGCCTCTGGGACACATTTTTTTCACTTACTTTGTTGAACAAAGCAACTAGACACTTTGCACTCATTTATGAACCCACTTTGAGCATGTCTCCTGTTATCTGATCCTCTCCAGGTGCTCTATTGCTTTTGGACTGAGATGGCTTCAATATTTTGTGACATGTGATGTGCCCTCTTCTCATTTCCAGCTGCCATAGGGAGTTGCTTGTCTGGGTTTCTTCTGATGGTCCTACTCTTCTAAGTACTGCATAAAAGTGATCTGCCTATCAATTAAGTTGGTCCTCTTCCTTAGCAATGACTTGTACGGCTATTTTGATCTTTGATAACCATCATGCTACTGAAGTTTTCATGTGTCAGTTATTTTGTTATCTTATACAACGTAAACAAATCTCTTGTGTCTGTTGCCTCTTCTTGTGCTTTTTCCTTCCATGTATTTTATTTTGCATGTTGGATGCGTCTCCTTACAGCTTTAGTTTTGTACAGCTGTTGCAATTGTTCTTTGCCTCATGTTATACAGAGCAAGAGCTGTTGTTTGATCCTTCTTCTTTCTTCAAAGTTTCCAGACGTCTTCACTTATCCATTCCGTCTTGTACGATGTCCAAGAATTAATATGTCAATCTTCAATAATGTTCTTTGAATTTAGCTGTTTATTTCCTCTTTCCCCTTTATGTTGAAAAAATACCCTTTCTTTTATCATATTATTTTTTATCATCAACTTCAGAATATTGTAATCAAATCCTTTCTTTGAACAAAGAAAGATGTTTATTGAGAATTTCATGCACAACTAAAATACTAATCAAATTGTTTAATTTGTGAAAAAGAACAACAATGTGACATAATAAAATAACAGCAGAATTGGCATATGACACTTTTAGCATGAAGTTGTGAATAGACATAATAGCTTAATCCAGCTGACATGATATTTTTTTTTTTTAATGTGTTGGCGTACATACATTATTGTTTTAATCTCATAGACTATACAATATTTTCTTTCAATTAAAAGAAATAATCCAATCAGGATTATGTCTCTATATATGCAATATGTATTGACCCAATGAGAACTTTTTATTCATTTACTTTCCCTATTATTAGGAACATAACCTCAGGTGCTAGCTAGTGTGATTACTGTATTTAAAATGTTATACACTGACATCTAAAAACATACAAAACAAAGCTGGATATTTTATGGCATAGTGAAGTAAATGTTAAAGCAATAAGTCTGGCAGTGTGGTTCTGTTATGTTGTCGCTCACTATCTCTCACATGTCCCATACAAGCTTGTGTACACAATCATTTTCATAACTTTCTACTAAAAAAATGTTGTTAATCAATCCTATTGTTGATTATCTTCCTTGATATGATGTTAACCTAACCAGTATTATCTCTCTTTATCATCTTAATTGTTTTTCCATTAACCTTCTGTATAATCTGTTTGACTACTTCCTGTGATGTCCCTAATAATAATATAATTCAGACAGAGTTAAGTTTAACTCTCATGTTGCAGTGATGGTCGATGATTTATACAGTTGTTTTCCCTCATAAACTGTATTGTAAAGAATTGCTATACTTGCAATTACAGTTGCATTCGTCTGTTTGATAAGCTTGATTAGTGTTCAAAAAATTCATGCTAACACATCGTACACTCTGCGCTAATACATCGCACACTCTGCCCTAACACATCGTACACTCTGCGCTAACACATCGTACACTCTGCGCTAACACATCCTACACACTTAGTGTCAACACAGACATTCACTCTCACAAAACAAACACTGTTCCTCGAAAATTGACTTTATAAATGTGTTTACATGATCACTATCTGCAAGAAAGTCCTAGTTACTTCTTCCCCTTAGATGTCTCTACATTTCTCAAAGATTGTCTATATTACTTAAACAACTATAGTGTCTAGGAAAAGACATATAACTTCTGCTTTCTTGCTAATCATACTGATGTCTTTTTTCTCTTTAAGGTATATTAAACTGTCCATGTAAGATTTATAAATTTTGATTTTCTAAAGACAATATCATCAGCATTGTTTCTTCTATTTCTGCGGACTGCTCTTCACTATTTCTACTGACTGCTCTTCTAACAATCTTCTTTATAGATACCAAATTTTAAAATATATATAATGTATATAACGACATAGTTATTTAATAGTTTCCAACAAATCTTCTTCTTTGTGTTCGGTTTTGTATGCTCGTCTAAACCATGAGATGGGTTGCCTCTATGAAGCTGCGTGTCAGTTGGAGTTCCTTAAGAGTTCCCAATAGCTTGCTCTGTAAGCTTTGTTCATAAGGCCATGTTTTGTTTTGTTGGTGTATGTATGATCTACATGACTACAGAATGTGCTCTGGAGTCTATGTTTCTGTCTGGCATGCAGACTGAGCAGACTTTATTCTGTGCTTGTGATGGTTGAGCCTGCAGTGACCTGTTCTTAGGAAAAAGATTGTTGTGTACTATTTTCTGTTTAGTCTGCTGATGGAATCTTGAGGGTTTTTGCTGTGTTTGTTTCCAATAAATAAAATATGATTACTCTCATGTATTTATATATAATTGTAAATGTCTTCTAGACATTTGTCCGTTTGCAGGGCAATTGAATCACATTGATTGTTTCTATACTGTTAGTTACTGTATTGTAATTAACCTTTTTATCGTTCATGTGTCTTTTTTTTGTAAATTAGCTATGGTGTTGTCTTATGGGAGCTTCTTACGGGTGAAACACCTTACAAAGGTATTGATGCTCTAGGTGTGGCATATGGAGTGGCTGTAAATAAACTGACTTTACCCATTCCTTCAACTTGTCCATCAATGTTTTCACAGCTCATGGCAGGTAAGAAATAGTTATAGAATTGTCAATTTAAAACTTTACGTGTTAATGTATTTTAAAAAAAACTGAATTTACAGCGTTTTGTTCTACTTCTGAGAGCATGCTGGAGATTTAGTTGGAGGAAGAAAAACCCAACTAAATAAACACATTAAATTTTGATACTGACTAGTGACATCAAAAAAAGATGCTATGGAATCAAACTAATTGCTCATCACTGGTAAAGATGATTAGAGGATGGAGATGGCTTGGACCTATGTGTAAAATGGTACTAGGCTCTTTGACAAAGACAGCTCTTAGATGGACAGCAGATGGATGGAGATAAGGCAAATCAAAGGAAGCCAGGAATTACCTAAGCAATTTGCCTAGGTAATTCAATGACAACACTGATTTCTTAACCCAAACCTACCCCAATTGTTATCAGGTATGACCAGCCTCTCTAATCAGCTGCGCTGTGAAAGGTTACATGACTCAATGAGTTACCGTGAACTATGAGTTGCTAAGGATTCATTCAAGTGCCATGTCAGCCGGTGTAGATGATCATGTCTCTGAACTTTCCCTCCCTGGGGCATTTTATTTTTCTGATGCTTATCTCTTGTTAAAACACAATGTCAGATCTTCCAATACCGTCTCCCTCTGCTTCAATTTCTCTTCCTGTATTCTACCTGTTGTCACTAAATATTCTAAACCTCCTCTTTGCATTGTGTCAGAAAAAAGCGTTAATTGTCGTATTCGTTTGATCTCAGTCATGACCCATTCATTTGTCAATGGATGTCTGTGATGTATTCTCAAACTAAGATGGTATGACAGAGTTGCAAACACAGATCTGTGAATTAAAACAGGACAGGAACCCATGATCACCCAAGTAAATAGAAGAAAATGGCGATGGATTACCCTTTACCAGCAGAGTGAAACCTGCAAGGAAAACAGAAATGGGATGTCCTAAACAGAACTGAAGATGGAGTCTTCTTGAGGAACTGTTGAGTGCTGAACTATCCTGGGAGGCCATAAAGAAAACAGCCAGAGACAGGGAAAATTGGCAAACAACTGTTGAGGCACTATATTCCACAAGAAACAGAGAGAAATAAGTCTTGACCAGGTCATCAATAATAAATACCATTGTTTCCTGCCCAAATGAAAACTTTTCTTGTCCTGGTTGCATGTCTCTAAGGTCAGCAATATAATATCCAAAGCCATTGTTGCATTGGGAAGACTGTATGGGAGTGAAATGGGATAAGCATTGCCACAAAATTGAAAGATTACTGGGCCATAGTTCTCCACACCCTGTTGTATGTCAGTGAGACATGGACAGTGTGTAGCAGATAAGCAAAGAAACTAAACTACTTTTCCTCAAGTTGTTTCAGCAAATTGTTAAAATTAAAGTGGCGACTGAGGTAGGGGCTTAGGGAAGCTACTCTAGTAAATAAAAAGTGTTGCAGAAATCTGATGTGCTGGCCTACTTGTAGGTGCATAACTGGCACAACGTCAATCGCTGTTAGGCTCGGATCACATTCAAATCACAAAGAGTGGTTAAGAAGTGGTCGATATGGAGCGTTCAAAGAAGCTGATTTATGTTAAGCTAGATAGGGACAAACGACAGATTGGTGTACAAAAAAATGCTTCCAAGACAAGAATGTCTCTGAAATGCTTTAATATTGATACCATGTTCTCGATTCCCTCCACAAGATTGCCAAATTTGTCGCGACTCCACAAGAGAAACTCGTATAGCTGAGACGCAAAGAAAACAAGCTGTGCAGAAAGACAGAACACACAACACTCACATGTCCAACCCTGATCATGTATGGTTCTCACCTGTGGTAGGGGATTTCTTTACAGGATTTAACTCTACATCCACCTCTGCACACACCAGAGAGGTGCAGCAACACACATCTGGGGCAGCATCATCATTGCTTGCAATGGATAGGTATTATTCTTTTGATCAGGTTTCATTGTTCTCAAGCCTCTTTTAAAACCTCAGCATTTGGTTTCTTTTTGCTGTCCATAGGATTTTCAACAATATTCTTTAAAACCAAATCTCTATGGCTTTGTACTTATTTAATTAATGGGGGTCTCTTCAGTGCATATTTACATGAACTAAATGATTCCTCTTTCAGACTGCTGGTATCAGGAACCTCATGAACGACCAACTTTCTTTGAAATTCTTCAACGTTTATTTGATATAGCCAGTTCTTCTTTCATTTCAACTCCACGAGATTCCTTTCACACAATGCAGGAGGACTGGCGGCTAGAGATTGAACAAATGTTTGATGAGCTGCGTAGCAGAGAAAAGGTTTGTTCTATTTTAATATTTAAAAAATAAATTAATAAAGTTGCTGGCTGCCATTATTTTATAACATTTCTTTAGAGAATAAATGAATCTTTTCTTCTTGTCTCTTGCTATGTCAGTATGTTCAGACTGTTCTTTGATCACCTCTTATTATTTTCTTTTCACTTATAGCTTTGTTTTTCTCAACCTATCCTTATAGTAGCGTTTTCACCATTCATGTATAGTAAGGACAGTCATAATTTTTAGATTTGTCTTTGTGAAGTAAAATAATAAAGGGATCAACTACATAACAATACCATAACATACTAGAGAGAGAGAAATGATCTTTAAAACAGGGATGGGGAAGGGAAGAGGAGTAAAAGTAGCAAAACATAAAAAAATGAACTTGACTACATTAATGCTTTAATTCTATGAAAAGTCTTCCAGATTGATACTTTCAAAATGCACCTAAATGAATTAGAAAGTCACAAACTGCAGTGAGATTATAGTTAATTGATATGTCTAGAAAATGTGGACTATTGTTCTATCTATTGAACAAAGATGGATACACAAAGCATGTAATTTAAATATTTGTTTCATTGGGTTTTTTTTTTTGTAATGAATTTCAGGAACTCAGATGCAGAGAGGAGGAGCTAACAAAACAGGGGCTTCAGCAAAAAATCCAGGAAGATGCATTGAAGAGAAGAGAAGAGGACTTGGCTGCTCGAGAAATTGAACTTTTAGAACGAGAGTTAAATATACTTATACTTCAGCAGGTCATGCTCAAACCAACACCAAAGAAGAGAAAAAGTCGAAAGAGCAGATTAAAGGCGTTAAAATATGGTGGAAAGAAGATTAGTGAACCTTCTGGTAAGTTTCTTCAGTTCTCCAATCACTTAGTCACACATGTTTATAATTTTTACATTTGTCAATAGACTTGGTTTCTAATTTTGCATAGTCTTTATTTTCTTTCACTGAGTGTGCAGAGGTTCATTACAAGGTGTCTTATATAATTTCACAATTTAAACTATTTCTCTGTAAATTTTATGTAGTAACAGCACCATTTTATTTTAGTCGATGACCAGATTGAGAGAGATGGGTATCGATATTGGTACAGCCTGAAAAGAACAATGTAACAAATATGCAAAAAGATGGATTAATCAACATTGAACTGGCATATTGGTCTGCTGAATTTGTTGAGGCAGAGATCGGAGCACCTATGGACATGTTTGGAGTGCTATGATGATAGTCCTCGTATAAGTGATAACTGATTTCAGTCTATATTTAAGTATCTGTTCTAATCTTGAAGTTTAGAACTCATGTAAAATGGTACAATTCTATTTCGCAACTGACTGTACATTGATATCTGCAGTTGCATTGAACAAACAGCAAACATATTCTTGGAGTAATTGTTTGGTTTGACAGTATTAATTTGTGAAAATAATGTTATTTGTCCTCATTGTTACTCTCCACTGTTTCTGAACTGGTGTACCTAGAATACAAAATCGCTGAAAATTCATAAGAGTTTATTTTTCTAAAAGAGAAATCTATGTTCTAAACTCCAAAATATTATTACTACAAACGTTTAGTCAAGCAGAAAATGTAGGAAACCAAAATGATACTGTTGATATATATCAGAAATGTCCAAATTGCAACTCTTAGATAATTTGCGCCCGTGTGGTGCCGGGCCCGAAGGGAAGCAAAGAATAGACCACTGTGACCTACAATGCATGTCGTAAGAAGCATCTAATGTAGGCACTAGGGGTGCTACTCTAGGAAATAAAAAGTAGCACAGAAATCGGATGTGCTGGCCTACTTGTAGGCGCACAACTGGCACAACGTACAATCGCTCTTAGGCTCAGATCACATACAAATCACACAGAGTGGTTAACATGTAGTCGATGTGGAGCGTTCGAAGAAGAAGAAGATAGTTTCAGTGTGGATCCTTACCACTAACAGGGTGATTCCTTCTTGGGTTGTTCAATTATTGAAAACATTTCTGTTTTTTTTTTTTTTTTTTTTTTTCGTCCGCTTTCAACTCAGACGAAGTTTCATCTCTGAAACTGATTTTTGCGTGAAAATCTGTTTTTCCAATATCTTACAATGGCAGCAGCGTGCACATTGTAAATTACTTTACACTGTCAGCCGTGTGCTCAATGTACTCGTAATTAGTATTCCTCGCCATACAGGCAGATTTTCTCCGACTTCAGAGGTACTCACGTTATCGTCCTGAGTAAGACCAGGGGACTTGAACAAATGCCGGACAGTAGGATCGAACCCGAGCTATGAGGCGTCTCACAGCTAGCAGGCCGAGCTACTATCAACTACTCTAGGCAGTCCCCGCCTGTTTCTTCTAACATTGCTAGTGAACGGCAAGCTTCTAACACCTGAGTCTACATTGGTTAAACTTTAATCTATAGATTAATTTCTGAAGTATGGCAAAGAAAGGACATGAATTCTTATCTTGATCTTTGTACATCAAATTCTTGCTGTTGAGGGTTATCTGTTTCCTCAAATGATTTTTAAAAAATGCATTAAAGTCACATTTTTCCTCTTCAGATTTTCGACACAATATTACTGTACAGAAGGAGGACTTATCACTGTATGACAAGCGCAGTTATGGAGATGCAACTAATGTAGATAGCCCACCAGTCACACCCACCCATGGATTAGCTCCTCCCCGCTTCAGAGCAATTGCTTGTAAGTTATCTGAATTGTTATTTTATATTTTTCTTGATTTAACATTCTAATGTCTGTTGTTATGTAACAATCTTGGAGCGACTAACAGCATATGTGAAATGCATTCATCCTTTTTTCTTTTTCTGAAGCGTGTGTAAGGACAATGATTCATATGCATGTAATAGTGTGCTATAAACATATATATTCTATATATATATATATATATATATTCTATATATATCCTTTATATTCTATATATATTCTATATATATTCTATATATATATATATATATATATATATATATATATATATATATAGAATATATATAGAATATAAAGGATATATATAGAATATATATATATATATATATATATATATATATATAATATATATATATAAAGGATATATATAGAATATATATATATATATATATATATATATATATATATACCCCCAACACTGCTATAAAGAAGTAAATGGTGGAAGAGAAGAAGAAGATATATATATATATATATATATATATATATATGAAATGAATGAAAATTGTGGCATATCCTTTACAGGACGTAGCCATCAACCACAGTAAATGAGTCGCTGATTTTCTAGCCATTACTTATATGTTCAGTAGTTTGCCATTGTTTTCTGAACAGTATATATACAAATATTGTTAAAACATTACTTTGCTAAGATGTAGATCAACGCACATGAAACTTATAGACTTTTTCTGCCATAAATAAAACAAAAAACAGTCAAATAGTTTAATATGTTGGTCTCCAACATTCCGCACAGCATATTAGCACAAAAACTTTGCAAATCTTGTATATTAGCACAAAAGTTTGCAATTCTCATATATATTCCTGTATTGGGTTTTGTGTAAAGCACATTCACCTTTGATTTTACATCACTTTCTGATATAACAAGAAGTTTAAATTAAAATTAGAATAAATTTAACCATAATGGGAATTGGGAAAAGTTGTATATTTAAACAAATGTTTACATGTCGATGGATCTAATGGAATTAGAACATTCTTAATTGCAGATCCAACATTTGTAAAATATGGTCGTAAGTATGGAATACTTTTTGTAGAATTGTATATATATAGATTTTAGTGCAACAAAAGACTGCCATTTTCATTACTTCTTGTATATTCTCTGTGTATTTTACAGATCCTCCAGCTGGTGGTAAAAAGGGTAAAACATGGGGGCCAAACTCTGTGCAGAAAGACAGACATCAGCGCTCATCCATTATATTTGCAGATGGAAGGTGGTCAAAGAGTGCCCCCAACTTAGAAAAGTCATTACGGCAACTTGGAGGAGGGCATTCCAATATGGGAGCTGTCAATCATTTATGTATGTAACATTTTATTATTGCAATGTAGATTGTATTGGTTTATTTCTGTAATTAGAAGTAAACGGAACATTAAAATAACAACGCAGTTACAATGTGTATTTTAAACTTATCTATAGAACTGCTATTTCTTTTTCCTCTTACCACTTCTCATTGTTATTTCTTTTGTGTTCTTTGCATCTCTAGTTTTAACTTTTCAATTGTTATTGTTATTCTACTTCTGTCCATCACGAAAGACATATGAAACAATTAGTTGCCATTGGGCCTGGTGCCATCATAAAGGGGTAAAGGGTAGCAATATCTCTTCAAACATATCTGCAGCCATCATTTTATAGAGTAGCTCATGGCTGTTTTAAGCCTTTTTTTTAGTTTTCATAGTTCTTTACCAAATTGTCCTTGGTCAACCAATGTTTTATTTTCTCTCTGATGGTCATTAACATGTTCTGATGATGGAGCTTGGATCCTTTCTGAGGATATGGTCAATAAATTCCAGTGTCTTCTATTATGGTGGGCATATCATCTTTGCTGATTCAAAAGAAGTTTTTGATTGGTGATTATTTAGACAAAACAAAGTCGATAAATTATCTTCTAACAGGTTGCTTGGAAAGATGATAATTTTGATATGCCATTTTCTGTCATTTATCGCCATTCTGCTGTATGTACAAGTATCAATACTGAGTTGTATATAATTCTAGTATAGTCTTAGTTTGGGGATTGCACAATAGAGGGGAGATTTACAGGTGGACTTCTATGCATCAACAACTGTGATGTAAAAATGAACGGCAGGCCGATCAGGAGACAATGATAATGTCATCAATTTAGTACTAGTGTCTCTCACTCTAGCCCCAACGTGTAAATGGGGTATCTTGGAGTAAAATTAGAATAAACAGGCTCAGAATAGTAGGAGATAAGGTTAGGAAAACCCAATGGTTAAGTGAAGAGAGTCTTGGTAAATCAGAGCCATGTTACTTTTACAAACTGACCATACTAGCTATTATATTGGCCATGGATATGATTGCATAGTACTTGTACTGAGCGAGACTCAATACCTAAGCATTAGGGAGGCAAATCATATATGCACTGGAACTCTTAGATGTAGTTCGTCTTTAAGTGCAGATAAATATCATACTAGACACAGATAGCAATTTCTTTTACTATCACAGCTCAATCTTTCCTACTTTGAAAATGAAAATCGTGGCATATCCTTTGCAGGACTTAGCCATCAGCAACAGTAAATGAGTCGTCAATTTTTTGAGGCACCACTTATACTTACAATAGTTTGCCATTGCTTTCTGAATGGTGAGGTCTATTTTTATCATTCATAAAATCCAAGGAACTAATTTGCTTACAAACTTGCTCGCAGTGTAGTATGAACCAGTATATATATATGGAACTGCAGTAAAACTATTTGATTGGCAAAACACGTAATTACAAAGTACTGTAGTTTTACAAATTACAAAAACAATGACAAAATACAGCAACGTTTGACCAACAAGGCCTTTATCAAGCAAACGAACAAACAGGAGTGACAAATTAAAATGAAACACAAATGGACGACCAAATACAAACGTATCTAAGGAAAATCTGGAATAAAACGAATAACGAAATAAATGTAACACAAAAAACACATAAAACTAGAAATAGAAAGGAAAAGAAACAATGAAACATCTAGTAAATATATAACTTGAATACATGCAACATATACCCATATAGATTACAAAGCAGGGAAGAGAAAGTACTAAGAAGCATAAGAATGGAATATAACATGAATACATGCAACATATACCAATATAGATTACAAAGCATGGGAAGAGAAAGCACTAAGAAGCATAAGAATGTAATACGTTGAGCCGCGTGGTCGCAAGGTACCATACAAAGAAATCAACCGATTCTCCAGAGCAAATCGACTCGATCATCCGAGGAACATGATCGGATGGCTGTGACCTGGACATCGTGAGCACCTAAATGGCCAGTGTCATTGAAATGGGTGGCTACAGGGTCACAGAGCCGTGGCGTATGTCGCGTAAGTGTTGGGCGAATCGGTCACTGAGCCTCTTGCCTGTCTCTTACTGTATGAATTTCTTTGCACCCATCACCAACAAAAACTTAACCTTCTTCGCCCTGTACCTTTTACCACTCCTTCCAATTGTCCACTACGATCTTCTCCTCCCACACAGGTGGTTTGTATTCCTCCAGACCTTCCATTATCGGACAACGAGAGATCTGTTTTAAGTAAGGGTCTTAAGTTTGTTCCTCTCCGACCCACCATTGACCACTACTCAACTCTTCAAGATGTGACTCGTTTTCACCGTGGCTTGCGCTTGAAATTTCACTTTCAGAACCAGGTTGACTCTGACCTATGTCCTGACACGAGTATGTTTTCCAAGTTTTCTACTCGTAAACATGACTGGACACCCAAACCTGGTGCCTCTAACGCTCTTGATCTCTACATCAAGAATACTATACATGATATTGGACTGCTCCACCCAAAACGCCTTTGGCAGTCTAACATGTCACCGTCGGAGTTTCGTGCTCTATCACACCTCCGTCGACGTGATGACATTGTTATCAAACCCGCCGACAAAGGCGGAGCTATAGTCGTCTGGAGCAAAGATCTTTACCTTCAGGAAGGTCATACCCAACTGCGTGACACTCAGTTTTATAAAACCAGCCCTACTGATGTCACTCAGTCTAATAATAATAAGGTTCGTGAAGTCATTAAGAACTTAATTGCCACGAACGACCTTCCATCCAGTGCATCATCACTCTGTGTGATCGATAGCTGTTTGGGTAAACCCGCCTTCTATATGCTCCCCAAAATTCATAAACTCCACAATCCCGGTAGGCCTATCGTTTCTGCTTGCTCCTGCCCTACGGAACACATCTCGAATTCCTTGATAGCATCTTTAATCCCATAGTCGCCACACTCCCGTCATTTTTGAAGGATACAAACCACGCTTTGTCTGTCTTTTCTACCATTGAGTTGCTACCGAGAGAACCTACCGTCTCTTCCTCCTTGATGTGTGCTCATTGTACACTTCTATACCTCATCCTGACGGCCTTATAGCTCCCCAGTTCTTTCTCAATAGGAGAACTAATCCACTTGTGTCAACTTCTGCTCTCCTTCGTCTTGCGAACTAGTTCTCACTCTTAACTCCTTTCAGTTTAATGACCAATTCTTTGAGCAGATCAGTGGGGTTGCCATGGGTACTAAAATGGGACCTAGTTATGCTTGTCTTTTCATGGGCTATCTTGAACACCTAGTATGGACTACATATGATGGCCCCTTCCGTCTGTCTATCACAGATACATTGATGACTGTATTGGCATCACTGATATGCCTGAAGCCGATTTGTCACGCTTCATTAATTTCATTAATGTTTTCAACCCTTCTATTCGTTTTACTTCTCACATCTCCACTACTTGTGTCAACTTTCTTGACATTACTATCACCTTACGCCTATCCACTATCTATACATCAGTATATTACAAGCCTACTGATGCACATAGTTTTCTCCTCTATACTTCTTCCCATCCCGGGCTTGTCGTGACTCTTTGCCATTCTCGCAGCTCTTACGCCTTCGTCGCCTTTGTAGTGAGGACGATGATTTTCTTGAGAGAGCTCGCGAGATGCTTGATTTCTTTCGTAGGCGCCTATACCCAGAGAGGGTGCTTGTCTCGGCTATGCATCGAGTTCAGAAAATCACTCGCCAGCAGGCCCTTACCAGTCAGCATAGGACTACTAACTCTGACAGAGTAAAACTTATCTTAACTTACCACCCCATAGTTCCCTGGTGAAAATGTTTTATTCCGTCATCTGTCTCTCCTTAGATCAGATCCTGAGACCCGTTCTGTCTTCCCAACTATCCTTTGGTGTCTTACAGACGGGACAGAAGTCTTAAGGATATGTTGGTACACAGTCGCCTTAAGTCCAATATCCAGACTCATTTTTGGCACTGTCCAGTGTGGTCGTCGGCGTTGCAACACGTGTGCTTATGTGATACAGACGCGTACTGTATCTTTCCTTTAGGCACGTTTCTTATTGACGATGGGTTCACATGAGAGTCCCGTAATCTTATCTATGCTATTATCTGTAAGCGGTGTAACAAGGCTTATATCGGCGAGACAGGCAAGAGGCTCAGTGACCGATTCGCCCAACACTTACGCGACATACGCCACGGCTCTGTGACCCCTGTAGCCACCCATTTCAATGACACTGGCCATTTAGGTGCTCACGATGTCCAGGTCACAGCCATCCGATCATGTTCCTCGGATGATCGAGTCGATTTGCTCTGGAGAATCGGTTGATTTCTTTGTATGGTACCTTGCGACCACGCGGCTCAACGTATTACATTCTTATGCTTCTTAGTGCTTTCTCTTCCCATGCTTTGTAATCTATATTGGTATATGTTGCATGTATTCATGTTATATTCCATTCTTATGCTTCTTAGTACTTTCTCTTCCCTGCTTTGTAATCTATATGGGTATATGTTGCATGTATTCAAGTTATATATTTACTAGATGTTTCATTGTTTCTTTTCCTTTCTATTTCTAGTTTTTATGTGTGTTTTTGTGTTACATTTATTTCGTTATTCGTTTTTATTCCAGATTTTCCTTAGATACGTTTGTATTTGGTCGTCCATTTGTGTTTCATTTTAATTTGTCACTCCTGTTTGTTCGTTTGTTGATAAAGGCCTTGTTGGTCGAAACGTTGCTGTATTTTGTCATTGTTTTTGTAATTTGTAAAACTACAGTACTTTGTAATTACGTGTTTTGAGTATGAACCAGGTACACTTGGGTTGTGATCGAGCTCACTACCGCTTAAGCTACAGATGCTCACAATGCTACTTACTTTACCTACTACTAAATTGTATTGCTTGTTCTGACACTGAATACTGTCATCCTATTCACTATATCTTCAGTTTCACATCTATAGTATAAGATGGATATAACTAATGCTCTCAACAGAGTAATTTTGATAATGCATGAAATATTCATATCCATTGATGTTGGTTGGACTATTCTTGCTAGAACTGCTGGCGTAGATCCTTCACTACGGATAATGGTTCTAAGATATTTTAATGTATTCATGGGCACCAACTGTTTGTTTTGGAAGCATATTGGTGTGCTTAACCCTTTAGCTGCTAAAGACGTATATTGCTAAAGACGTATATATACGTTTTCCCATTCACTTCTAAAGACGCATTAACACGTCTGTTATTATCTCTCCTCTGTGGGCTAAAGACGTGTTAACACGTTACACATTGCTACTGTCACTGCTATAGGTGTACATTCACGTTTGTGACCTAGAAACAAAGAGTAGCTATTTTTAGCTCAGCCTTCAAAAAGTATATAGCAGCGAAAGGGTTAAAAACCTTTAGGGTTGTTTGTCGTTACCAAGTTCTTGTGAACATTGATCTCCATTTGTTTGTTATGTAGGGGAATTAAAGCCTCTTTAAGCCAAGGCATACCACTTTCAACCTAAGGATGAACCTTCATTTCATATTTATTGGAGATTTTATTCAGTGATTTCACCTTTTGAGATAGTTCTTGTTTGTTCCATGTCAGAACATCTATAATATCTGCAAACCTAAGATTGAACATTTTATTCCACAAATGGTGTTTTATGGTCCATTGGTCATCATCATCAAATAGCTTGTCCTGAGCAGAACTTTGCCACCCCAACAGTCCTCCAAAACTTCTCTCTCTCATAGACCAGATGTCCTGTCCCTGTAGCCATCATGTTCAGACCATAAGTTACATCCTGAATCCATCTTCTCCGTGGTCTTCCTCTTCTTCTCTTTGCCGGTATGTCTACTTCCATGATGGTCTTCTCCAGTCCTTCATGTATTTTTATATGTCCAAAATATCTCAATTTCTCTTTCGTATTTGTAGCATCAGCCAGTTTTCTTTGATTTTGAGTTCTTTCTGGATAGATATATTTGTTCTCTTTTAATCCATTGTTACTTCCATAATTATACACTAAGTAACCCAGTATCACTACCAGAAATCAAGACACATATCAAAAGAAAGTACAAAGAGGTATGGAGGCAACAAACCCACAGCAAACACCCACAAGATCCCATCAGCAGACTAAACAGAAAACAGCACACAACAATCTTTCGCCTAAGAACAGGTCACTGCAGGCTCAACCACCACATGCACAGAATAAAGCCTGCTCAGACTGCACAGTGTGCATGCCAGACAGAAACACAGACTCCAGAGCACATCCTGCAGTCATGTCCATCATACATACACCAACGAAATGAAACATGGCCTCATGAACAAAGTTTACAGACCAAGCTATGGGAAACTCTCGAAGAACTCCAACTGACATGCAGCTTCATAGAGGCAACCCATCTCATGATTTAGACGAGCATACGAAACCGAGCGCAAAGAAGAAGAAGAAGAAGATACACTAAGTAAGATGTGAAGATGTTGAAAAGGTTAGGAGAGAAGACAGCTGTAACTTGATGCCAGCTGTTGTCTGGAACCATAAATCAATTTTACCATTTGAAAATCACAGCAGTTTTTGTTTTAGCATACAACTGTTGAATAATATGTACACATTTCTCATCATTATTATATTCCTCATAGTGTCTCATATATTCACATTCCATACTCTTTAAAATATTTTTGGAAAATCCACAAAGACAGTGGAAGATGATGTTGAATTTTTTCCAAAAACATTAAATCAAGAACTTTCGTCCAACTCCAAATAATGTATGTTCTTCAGTTGCAATCACTTCTCCTTGTGGTTTTAATATGTTAAAAATTTTGTTAACATTACTTTGTTATGTAGTTTTGGTGCAATTGTTAATTCCTTTTTATGAGGGTCTCTATTACGAAGTGGTTAAGACGTTGGCTGGAATTCTGAAGGTTATAGGTTCGGATCCGGATTGAGTCACATGTGTCAATTTTCAGGAGATCTCTAGGATGGTTGCTGGAGCTATGGAGCTGATGCTTTAGGCAACTCTCTCGGCATGGGGTTTACCATTTCTGCCAGGTTAGGCAGCGATATGGGAAAATCCGGTGTAATGGAGTAAATCCTAGCATTTATTGCTTTTAATTTGGAAGGGTTATTAATATGGATTTTGTCTGCTGAGTGAACAAATACAAGCCTGACAATAATATCCAAAATTCAGTGGTGTTTCTGTTGGATTTCTGATATATGCTTTTTGTGGGTTTCAGACTGATTTTTGCGTGAAGGCTTGCTTTCTTTATTATCAGTGTCCCTTGCCATTCAGGCGAACTATACTTCGACTTCTGATGTACTTGTAATTTAGATCCACAAGTAAAGGATCAGGAAACCTAAAGTCCAATCGCGCACAGTGTGCACACCACAAAGTTTTTGACCCTAGTTGGCCCTGAATCTCGTAATTAACATGGCTTGTGGTTACTAGCAAAGCATAATGTCGACTTCTATCAGCGCTACATTAGCTGTTCCAATATTTATACTGAAAGATCCATTTGAAATAGTTATGCAACTTTTCATTTCTATTCCTTCATTGTTGTTCTAAATTTTACTAAGTAGACCTCCCATGTGGAGCCTGGGTCCATAAGGAAGCAAAGAATAGTACCACTGCAGCCTACAATGTATGTTGTAAGAGGCGACTAATGTAGGCACTAGGAATGCTACCCTAGTCAATAAAAAGCGTAGAAATCAGATGTGCTGGCCTACTTGTAGGTGCCGCCCGAGTGGTTACCGGGGCCCAAATTTGGGGTGTAAAGAATAGAACCACTGTTACCTGCCACGCATGACGTAAGAGGCGACTACGGAGGTTTGGCTGAAATCGGATGCATGTGTCCTAAATGTGTAGAAGTCTGCGTTTAGGGGCCTACCAAACCAACATGCAACGTATACACGTTCTTGGCAAAGATCAAACATATCACAAAGAGTGATTAAAATTGATCGTAAAGAACAAACGCAAAGATGAAGAAGACTTGTAGGCGCATAACTGGCACAACATACAATCACTCTTAGGCTCAGATCACAAACAAATCACACAGAGTGGTTGACAGGTATATGGAGCGTTTGAAGAAGAAGACTAAGAGAATAAATTATAAATCTTAACCAGCCTTGGCTAATAGGGAGAAAAAAAAAAGTCTTTACTACTTCTCATTCTAATCTAACTGTATATTTCATTTACATACTATTCATTATTGATTTATATACTGTACATATTTGTTCTTAGTACCTGTTTTGTCATGATAAAAACATTAACAAATATGCTCTTTTCATCTTGTATGACAATAACACTTCTCATTAAAGCTCTATGTTCCTTATTAATTCACACTTCCATCTTTTCATGATCAGATGATGAGGATGACACCTTGCCTGGGGATTTAGACGATATTTCACCAAAATCCCGAACCAGTCTGCATTCACCAGTGACCACCCCTACCAGTCCATTTACTAAAGGGAAAAAAACAGACTCATGTTTGTACCACATGTCCACAATACTGGCCAGTGTAGCTATGGGTTTCGATATTGGTATAGCAAACACAAGGGCTATGCATCCAAATCTGCATACACCAAGTGGAGAGGAGGACAGAAACTTGAAAAAACGTGATTCCTACATTAACAACCGCAGAGATGCTTACCTTGCAGCTGTACGGGACTCATTCATAGAACCTGAGGTCGATTTTCGTACTTACCAGACTCCACCCACCGGTTACTGGCACACTTATCATGGCGTACAACATCGACAACGTCCTGGTATTCCTGTGGAAATGGATTCACAGGCACAAGCTGAAAATGACTACAGCTACCAAGTTGTTGGTGCTGGATACAACAACTACAATGCACGGACATCATCACACCGGTCATCTTACACCGACAGTGAGGCTTCTGGTGTGTCAAGTACAACACCAACTACTGAACGAACTGTGATTTACAATCGCCAGCTTTCATCAGAGAGCAACCTGGATACACCCTCTAAACCATCAGGCCAGGATGTTGGAAATAAAGCTCAGAGACGATCCGTGACATTTGAGGATGATTTCATCCCACCTGACTACAGCAAAGCGAACAGCAACTTAGCTTTTAACTCTCACAGGAGAACACCATCAAATACCTCTAACTCGTTATCAACATTTGATCAACAAGATGCAAGATATGGCATTAGTGTGGATTATTACCATGTTCCCCAACAAGATTACTCCTTGGCATCATCACAACAGCAACCTGTACCACCACGACGAAGACCAGGCGCAGAACCTGCACAGCGTCCTACAACTCTTAATGTTGGTGGCACTACTGGTGCTACAACCATACAACTAAAATATCCAGCATCTCCAGGTTATGGAATAAACCCAGCACGAGAAAGGGGTCATGGAAACGAGGACTGTTTGCCTTATTACTCAAGTCGGTCACACATGTCTCCCGGGAGCACACCTCCGCATATATCACACCAGAAAACCCTTCTGGATATTGATGTAGAGGGACAGAATCAGGATGCAACGAGGCCACTAGTTCAGCATAACATGGGAGCTAAATTTCCCCTGACAGACTACAAAAAGAGTTTTTAGTTAAAACTTTTACTGTTTAGTCTGAAATCAAAGGTGATAGGGTACTAATACTTGATGGCAAATTGAAATGAGATTTATTCATATAGAGTTGTTGTATCAAATATTTACATATCTTTTACCAGCCATAAATATTGAATTATTGTTTTCGTCAGGGAAAGAACAAAATATAAGATGCAAATGGTGCTGGCAATTCAAGAGATGTACAAATATTAACTGTTCTTAATATTGATTTCTGTGTATGAGTGAACTATTTTAATCACACTGAGAAATATCATGCATATACATACCTCTGTACACTCATAAATATATACATGTGTGTGGAAGTGTGCAGGCATAACTTATTTACAGTTTTTGTTTGTTAAATAGTTCTTTTTTATAAATTGATAGTTAATTTTACTTTAACTTTAAATGTTTATCCCTAATCTACAATTGTAGCCAATTGGTCATTGAGATAAAAAATATTTGAATAAAGAAAACTAGTTATTTTAGGGTTACTTTCAGTTCTAAAAATGACCAGCTATATTTTCATTTAGAGATATGGAGAAATATGGGTTTTTCTTCCCTATCAAAGCTACTATGGAAAAGACAGACGAATTTATTTTCTTATAATTGAGAGCAGACAAATATTTTGTGCATTGGCTACAATAGTTTTGTCTTTTTTTTATGTATCATGCAGACTGACATTAGTTGCTATGGCAACCCCTCCATTTTTTTAAACTGTTCCAATTTTATTTTTTATTGGCTCTGTTGTGCTGTGAACTGTTTAGTTTTTTCTTCTTTTCTTTCTTTTGTCCACAAATTTTGCATGTTTAAACAGTATTTTTATCCAGAATTGTACTAGCAACAATATAATGATGGTTCTTCTGATTATCTGTGAGCTTCTGAACATTTTGTAGGATGTTGCCCTGAACTAGCCCACCTAACCTTTAAAGACAATCATCTGTTAATATCCACAACTGCTTACTCAGTATTTAGCACCTAACATATGTCATTGTTTTATTGGTGTTTCTCTGCTTGATATTTAGTCTAAAGTACAAAGACTGACTAATTTTATTTCTGTTCCTAAATCTCATAATCTTAAATACATTTCTGGCAACAAATTGATACCTTCCAGCTCTTTAGTTTCTGTGCTTATGCAGTTTTATTTTGATTTAAATTAGGTTTTTTTCTCTATTCTATTCTTGTAAAGTTGGTTGCATTTTGTTATGTGCATCCATCTCTGGTGTGAATTTATTAGGATCTCTATCCCTAGTCTATGGTTTCTCTTGATCTTCCTGCAACACCTCAGTTCTGTTTTAAGAGTGACATTTCCTAGGAACATAGTCTTTCTGACTTGTCTGCAAAAGATTTTACATGTATTCTGGCTAAAAACTATCTCTAACCAAGAACTGCTTACAGTATCAGTAAAACAATATGAACAATATCATTCTATAGAGAAGCTGGATATGAACCGAACATGTGATATGCATGAAGACTAACTCTGTCACAAAAACTGCACTGATATGATATGGACAATAGAGGGGAAAAAAGCATGGAAGACCCAACTGACCTGGAGAACAACAGAAGAGCAAGAATTAAAAGAAGTGAATCACAGCTGGAACACAATACAGAGGATGGCTTAGAACAGAGAAAAATGGCATGCATTTATTGCTTCCCTAAGTGTCAATTACATAACAACATATCTTTCTGCACTACCTGGATTTGTGGAAATTTCATCTTTGATGTGAAGTGTTAGTGGAGACAATCATGATCACTTTGCACATATATTTGGCAGTGTTTACTTACTCGCTGGCTTTAGTTTTAACAGAGTTGCTTTCCTGGGCATGTCCTTACTGGGAATTAGGGACATACCCACACTGGTGGACCCACATTTTTTCACTTCTAGCTGAAAAATATATGTTTTTTCATTTGTGCACTTCCACACAATGGCTTATAATTTGGCTCAGGGGGCCAAGTTGTTGACCATTTTTGGAGTCATGTTTGAGTTAGCATGTTGTACTAGGGACAGTATGATGATATTTCCATTCTGCCAGCTTGTTTGCACTGTGGTCTGATATAATTTGCTCAAATCTTGTCCATATGTGTGGAGGAAGAAGCTGACATCTCTCACTTGCTTGGTTATCTTTAAACTTCTACATGTTTTGTGGATTCTTGCCTTGAACTATCCCACCTTGTGCTTAATGACAATCTTCTGTTAAGATCCACTACTGTTTAATCTGAATTTATCACAAACCTATGTCATTGTGATTTATTTTGTTTCTGTGTTTGATGCTCTTAAAGTACTGAGTCTGACTAATTATACCCTTGTTCTCATATAACCAAAATCTCATCATCGTGTACCTTTTTGTTACTAACATAGGACAGTAATGATTTAAAATTCAAGCAACAAATTTGTTTCTTACAGTTTAGATGCAGTTGTTTGGTTGTTATTGACCTTCTTGAAAAACATCAGTTCTTTATCATCAAAGTTTATTGGTTATTGAACTAACCTCTTAGAACTTGGAGCAGACTCACAGGTGCTAAGTCTTCCCAAGCAAATGGTGACTGTATGTATGCTGATAGTTCCTGTGACTTGCAGGTTAAATATACTTCTGTAATGTTTGATTTCAAATTTCATAAATCACATTATGGATGTGGCAAACATTGTTGTTCCCTTATCTAATAGACAGTTGCTAAGTAGCTGGAGTTTTTTTCGGACTTGTCCATTTCCTTCATTCCACCTATAGATGCTTCTGATATATGCTGTCTTTCTTTACCATTACTGCAAACACTTGCATGTTCAGAACAGTGTATTTATGTAAGACCTAGATTTTAGGCCATCCACTCATACAGAGGCCAGTTGATTTGAGCCAAACATGCTAACTGTCTATGTAAATGCAGAGCTATTGGAAGGCAGTAGTAAAAATCTCCATTCTCAAACTGGAAATAGTTGTCCTGTAGGATCTACTCAGCGACAGTCCTACCATATGTGCAAGTTAGAAAATCCCAGTTATACTTCTCACCATGAGGCACAGACCCATCTGTGTATACAAAAACTTCATCATACCCTGCTATCAGTTAATCAAGTCTGCTTTCCCATTGCTTATCTCTGCATTCTCTTCCAAGAGTAAGAATAACATTATGGCAGTTTATCATTATTCTATCAACTGGCGCCTATTCATTTCAATTTGGTAGTCTCATCTATAGTCACCTGTCATTTCAGCTGTCACTCACAACATGCATCATTTGATTATCATGTCTTTAATATTGTTAGTATTTTTGTGTTGTTGGTGCCTCCATATTTTTGTGTTGTGGACATCTCTGGTATGTGATAACACCATAGTAGTTGTAGGAAGGGAGTTCTACAAGTCATCTGTCTACATTCTGATACTTTAGACATATGTTAGTCATGATCACTGAGGCCTGCATGAAAATAGAAAGCAGATTTTAGCTACCTGTAATGTTAGGGCTTCGTTTGATAAGAAGGCTGACACAGGACAAGTTATTACTTTCCTGTGTCCCTATAACATTCCATCCAGCAAAGGTAGCATCAGCATTAGAAATGATTGACAGTGGAATCTTTTAAGAAACACATTTTTTTAGACTACACAAATTTGTGGAAAAATTCTTGTTTTATTTGGATTGTCAGTTAAGAATATCTTGATCCTCCTTCACACACATTTGACCTTCACATACATTTGGCAGTGTTTACTCATGGGCTTTTGATTTAGTTAGATGTATTCTTGGGCATGTTCTTACTGGGAATTAAGAGCATGTCCATATTGGTTGACCCAATATTTCCATTCCTAGCTGGGAGTATACTTCTCTATAGATCTCGTATAGGGCCTCCACACCCTATGGTCTATAGTTGAGCTCAGGGGTCAATTATTTGCAACTTTCTGGAGTCATATTTGAATTAGCCGGGAGAGCCACCAACACAGGTCATTGACTTGCTGACAAGCATTCACACAGCCATTACTTTCTATTTGTGTATAGCCTGTCATCAATTTTTACTTCCTGAAATCATTTCAAGATAGAATATTCACCAAAGAGACTATTGCAAGTGTTCTTGAAATGAAGATACACTCCCAATAAAACTTGGACTGGCTTTTAATTTGTGTAGTGAATAGTAGAAAATAGTCTCTTCAGATGTTACTGTTTTTATCCTGAAGGAAGTAGGATTTTTCACTCTTGTTTTCTTTTCTCATTTTGATGTAGTTTTCACCATAGCTATCATTCATACTCAGAACACTGGATTAGGTCACAGTCCCAAAAGGTGAAGCTTTCTACTCGGATAGAGGGTCAACGTCTTTAAATAAAATGTTATGCCAGATCGGCATCAAAATTGATTGGATATTCTAACCTTCTGTGTATGCTGCTGTTTGTTGCAGGAATAAGTCTGAATAGGAAAACAGCATTCTTTGATACTTATCCACTTTTCAATTGCCTGTGGAATTTAATGGCAGCATGGCTAGTGCAGTGGTCGTAAACTTTTCAGGTTAAGATTTTCCTTTATGCCCCAATATAAAAAACTCCTTGGCCTTACCGTGGAATGAACCTGAGTCTCCTGCATGGTAGCTCCACTCTAATCCACTTTGCAAGACGCTACACTTAAACCAAGTAATAATGTACATTTTTTTAAAAATGCACATAAGATAAGGAAGAAAATTGTGTAGTTGAATAAGTTAACAGAGAAACTCTAATGTACACAATAAATAGCATATAGCTTCTTAAACATATACTTGACTGACTTATTCCTCTCTGCTCCTCGTGGAGCATAGGGCCTCAACAGTTGTTCTCTCTCTTCTCAGTCTCTGGCTGTTTTCTTTATGATCTCCCAGGATAGTCGACCACTCTTCAATTCCTCGAGAAGACTTCATCTCCAGGTTTGTTTAGGGTGTCCTCTTTTTCGTTTTCCTTGTAAGTTTCACTCAAGTGCTTGTCTAGTGACACTCCACTGTATCTTTCATAGAGTATGCCCAACCCATCGCCATTTTCTCCTCTTGACCTGGGTCATCATGGGTTCCTGTCTGGCTCTTATTCACAGGTCTGTGTTTGCAACTCTGTCTGAGAATCTCCTAAACATATAAATAAATCATATTCTTGCATTAACTCACTTCACATCTGTTATCTGTAAATACAGCAGCATCCACAGACTAAGTTGAAAGAGCTCACTTAGATTTTGTGATGGTCACATGAGCCATTATTTACATTCTATCCCATTGATTTTAAGAGTATCAAAAATATATTTATGAGAATAACAAATTAATTCTGAGAAAGATCAGTTTATATATAGAATAAAACATTTTTTTTTACAAATCACCTTTTACAATCTAAAGATGTGTTATTTTCTGAAAACATATTGCACATCATGGTTTTGTATCTTAGTCTGTTATTGATTAGTTCATTTTAATGTTCTTGTAGTTCGACATGAAGACCAGCTACATTTCACAACATCAAGCAAATTGCAGAATTTGAAATCTGAATTTTATTTTACTATCATCAGACAGGAAATGATAACCGTTATTAATAACTAACAAATTTTATAACAGTTATGGATTGTGTTCTGAAAATTGTGCTGTAAAAACCTTAATGGAAATGCTCTACTAAGGATTAACTGATTCATGAGATTGTTTAATGTTACACACAATCAGTCTATTATTTGTGTATATTTTTAAAAAAACATCAGTATAGTTTATAAATATCAGTTGAACTGTTTCTTTGCTCTCTACATAAAAGGCATACATACTTTTTAATCTGACTCAAGAATTGTATTATATTTTTGTGAGAACAAATTTTTATAAATATGCACATTTATACAAGTTTACATTTAGTTCTTCTCACGTTTGTGTTGATGTAAAGATACATGCTAGTTATTCATCAAGACACTGAAGAAAGAAAATTGTAGGCACAAACTAGTAAACATTGTTGACTTCAAAAAAAAGTTAACGTTGAAAAAATGACTTTCAATACTTAAAACCAATGTTGAATAGAGGTATGGTCATGGGTCCACATTAAACTCGACGAATAATTCATGTACAATTTCTCCATCTGGTCTGGTCCTTGCCTGCGCTCTTCCAATGTGTCTTTATTGTGTACAGTGCATACAATTATTCCATCAATTCTGGTCCTTGGCTCCGCACTTTCAATGTGTCTTTATTGTGTACAGTGCATACAATTATTTCCGTCAGGTCCTTGACTCCGCTCTTCCTGTGTGTCCTTACTGTGTACGATTCATATAATTTCAGCATCAGATTTTGTCCTTGGCATTACTCTTTAAGTGTGTCTATATTGCATTTCAGAGCTGTTTTTCAAATGTTCATCATGATATAGTACTGAATCTACCTTTTGCTGTACAGTAGGTTTTGAGTTAAGACCTCTCACTCTCATAAACCTCTCTTCAATTAAATAAGATGTTCACATTTATGTACAAACTAATATAAATGTCTGCTTTCAGACTAATTCACACCAAAACCAAATGAACAAACTTTCAATGTAGTTCTAGATTTTGTTTCAATGTAGAATTTCTGATGAGACTTTAAGCGTATATATATCTATGATGTGCGCTCTCACTTATCATGTAATCAGGTGTTTGGTCACACTAAGCATTTACACATAGGTTGTCATACTTAAATCCCATGTAAAACTGGACTTGTCATGGGATTATTTACAAAAGTAAAAAGACATTCCTATTAATAGGAAAATGAGGTAGTTCTCCAACAGCACAATTGAATACCATAACCAAGGCGAGTTTCACTCATTCCACACCACTAATTTCTACTCATCGCCTCTAAATAATTGCAAAAGAATCATTAAATGCTGAAACTGTGTTCTCCTATAATGAACTTTGATCGTCAGGTAGCAGGACAGTTTATTGTCCTTCAAGTCTATTCAGTATCATTTTGACTTCCTACCAACTACAGACTGTGTGTATGAATGTACAATGTTCATTATCAAGACTGACTTTTAAATCAGCTGTGGTTATCTTGTAGTTTCACACTCAAGTTTCTTGTCATGTTTCTCCTGGATTTCATAAAATCCAACTGACTTATAGATATTTTAAAGTCCACTCATTGATACCAAAATAATTGTAGTTAATCCTTTTTTTTTAAAAAAAAAACAATTTAAAAAAGTTTATGTACAGGACTGTATAACGATTACAAAAATCATATATGAGTAAATGATAATAGAAAACAGATAGCATTAATTAATTGCTTGTTTCATCTCTCTAGTTTGGGGCTCTTTTTCAAGAAATATTTAGTCAAAATCTGTTGTCCGTATATTTACTTAAGAAGTGATAACAAATACAGACGGGTGGAAGAGAACTAAACAGAAACTAATACAACTGGAAGTTAAAGAGAAGAAGTAGGGATTGATTGAACACCCTCATTCACCTGTGTGTTGACAGGACTCGCAAGCAGAGCAAAGAATAGTAATACTGCGACTTACAAGGCCAAAAGGACGTCTCCCGTATCCACCTCCAATTCATCGATGGTTGATACAAGCCTGTGCACTCTCTCGTTATAGTGAACATCCGCATGTCTGGGATAGTATATCCGCAGAAAACTCTTGAGGTTGTAAATGCCGATAGATGACACTCATCCCACACCTTGTCATTTTGGATCTTCTGAAGCATTGACTGAGAGTCTTCCTTCTTCTGCTTTCACCCGCTATGAATTCAGGCGTAGCCATGCACCTGGTGTGACGCTTCTGACTGATATTTGTGTGAAAGCCTGCTTTCCATTTTATTGGTTTCCTTGTCATACAGGCTTGCCTTTTCTGACTTCAGAGGTATAGACTTCCTTCATTCTGGTTCTCTTAACATGGTCAGAAATAGGAATTTTATTTTTGATGTGTCTAATCAACTACTGCACATTGACAACACTTACAGCACATTCTTGTTGATCATTTTAAAGTCCATATGAATACTTCACATTATTGTAATTAACTGCATCTATTTCTCACTTGATCTTCCTGTATTTTTATTTACAGTTCCTGATTCACTTACATCACAATTTTATATTAAGAAAGCAACTAGTACATAGTATCTGTGCTTCCAATTATTTATCTATTAGTTTGGTAAAGTTAAGATTAAAATCATGTTTTTATCAAATAACTTAGGAATACAGAAGCAAAGAGCAGACAAATAGATTGTCTATTGTCTTTCCCCAGGTGCATGATGGAATTGGTTGTTCATTCTTGCCATTAAGCATAAGGGAAGAATAGATATGTAATCAAATCAGGAGATCAAGAACATTTTGTTGCTGGTAACAGTTGAGAGTGATTAAATCCTGATAAACATTACAGTATGTGCGTATTAACTAAACAGATAACAATATTTTACACTGAAAATACATTTTTTGTGCCTTAAAAAAACAATTATTATACAATGTGTATGTCTCAATGTATAAAGTGCCTCTGTTTTGAATAGAGTAAGAGCAGCCATTATTGTAATAAGAATTGTTATTAGGGCTAGCTTGTTGAAGTATGTTTTCCTTATCCTAAACACTACATACTTTCTTTATGCTAACATTTATAATAATTGATTGTTGCAGCTAAGTGGAAATGAAATTGTTAACCAAAATATAATATCAATTTTTGTAACAGAATTGCATGTATTGAAGAATTATGTACAGTTGTTGCTAGAATACCTTGTACAAAAAGGTATATGCATCCAATCATTGACATACTTAAATACAGGTTTATGGTTACAAAGTTTTTAATTTGTTATAGAAATCTTCTTCGAACGCTCCATTTTGACCACTTGTTAACCACTCTGTGTGATCTGAGCCTAAGAGCGATTGTACGCTATGCCAGCTATGCGCCTACAAGTAGGCCAGCACGTCTGATTTCTGCTATGTTTTTTATATACTAGGGTAGCTTCCCTAGGCCCCTACCTCAATCGCCTCTTACAACATGCCTTGTAGGTCACAGTGTTACTATTATTTGCTTCCTTTGTGGGCACCGGCAACTCATGGGGGCATTAGAAAGAGTCATACTCATTTCATGTAGTGTCTTATGCTGTAGTATCAAGGCAGTTAACTCACAGTGGAACCAGGGCAAAGGCCATATTTTTACAAGCCATTTGTTTTTAGAATAAAAAACGTCCTTTAGTGTGGCTCCTGGTAAAAGGTGTCCAACCCAAAGTCACATAGTGTGGCGTTTGGTCGACAGGGAGTTAATATATTGTTCAAGAATAGAAAACAGTATTTCTTCCACTTATATTTCAGCATGCCTTATCAAAAGAAATGACTGAATATTAATTTAGATGTAATGCTACTATATGAATATCTTGTATATATTCTTTGCTGTGAAATAATATATATATATATATAATAATGTTCAATAATTCTATATAGGAAAGCTGCTTGTCTTTTTTTGATATTATAACAACTAATTTGCAGTTTCATCAGGTAAAAAAAAGAGAAAATTGACATTTAAAATGATTTGTCTTCTGCTTTGAACACTTCACATCGACCACTTGTTAACCACTCTGTGTGATTTGTATGTGATCCGAGCCTAAGAGCAATTGTACTTTGTGCCAGTTATGCGCCTATAAGTAGGCTAGCACATCCGATTTCTGCAATGCTTTTTATTTACTAGGATAGCTTCCTAGGTTCTACATTAGTTGCCTCTTATGACATGCTTTGTAGGTTGCAAGGGGTATTATTCTTTGCTTCCCTTCGGACCCGGCACTACACTGGCAGATAATTTCAGTAAAAGAAAATATCAAACCAGCAGCATATCACAGTAAAGATCTTCTTTCTTCTTTTGTTGTCACACTGCTACCAGGTTGTTGTCCAGTGTCATGGTTTTCTGTTTTTGTCTTGCGCTGCTCTGGTGGCTTGTGTGATTGTTATCTTTGCTCTTTCACAGGATTCTGCTACGCCATCTTTTCCATGGTCTTCCTCTTGCCTTCTTTCCCGTGGTCTTCCTCTTGCCTTCTTTCCTGATGTTCTGTTGTAGAAGACTCTGTATACTGTGGAGTTTGGATGCATTCTTATTAAGTGGCCAAACCACTTCATTCTTTGTTTCTCTATGTAATTCAAACACGGTTTTGTGCCAACTTTCTTTCTTATGCTGATGTTAGTGATTCTGTCTTTTCTTGTGTTGTTGGTAACTTTTCGCAGGCAATGCATTTCACATGTAGTTATTTTTTCACAGTAAAGTTAAATTTGTAAAATGTGTATTTTATTTGTTAGAAATCTGAACTCTCATTGAGTATGCTGATCACATTGTTATGACATATTATTTTTGTTTAATATAAGTGACTGGTAACTGTTTTGTATGCACTTCATTCTCATGTTTTATATGCATTTGTGATTCCTATATGTAATGGTTATGTTCTTGATAACTTTACATATTTTTACATTTACATACAAAATGATACACAAACTATTCATATCATTTTACATATGAAGTGTAGAGGTGAGTCCTGTCACGGGAATATGAAAACAAACTACAATTGAGTACAATCGCTTGTTAAGTCATGTTGAGCGATTTGGTTATAATTAAATGCAGCCAATCATGATATACTCAAGCTATTTTATGGACTTTACTTGATAGATCAAGTTTTGATTGTACGCTCAATTTTAGTTGTAACATTATCAACTCAAATTATTGCATGGGTGTAAATCATCAACACAGGCTGTTCTACTGAGGCCAACCATATCATTTCAAGATATTGTTTGGATGTTACTATTCCTGATATCACTATCTCAATCTGTTGTATGGATGTTGTCAATCTTAACATCATTGATTCAATCTTTGGTATGGATGTAATCAGTCTTAACATCACTGATTCAATGTGTTGTATGCATATCATGATGTCACTTTACCAACTCAATATGTTGTATGGATGTCATCAATCTTCACATCAGCAACTCAGTCTGTTGTATATGCATATCGTGATGTTGTCACTTAATCAACTCAATATGTTGTATGAATGTCCATCAGTCATAACATTAGCAACTCAGTCTGTTGCATAGATAGCATGTTTTCACAACATCAAATTAATCTGTTGTACAGTTGTCATCAATCTTGACATCACCATATCACTCTACTATATATCTGACTATATATCTGTAGACCTGCTTCTCATCACCCAAATCAAGTATGGATGTTAATCACCACATCACCTCAAGATATTATTTTGTTTAAGTCTTTATATCACATAAAACTTTTATATCAATTGACATATTCAATCGTTCTCTCATACATTAGTTTTATACACTCATTGTTCTTGTGTAACAACAAACTGTACAGCTGTCATTCTGTTTTGTGCTAGTGCCTTCACTTATTAATGCAAATGTGATAACCCTGTATCATTATTCTTTTTATTATTTACACATATCTCAAAAGAGGTGCACTTTATTTCTGCCATGTATTATTATTATTATTATATTAACACTATCTAATCATATAAATTATTATTCACTCTGTAGTGATAAGTATTTTGTTGTGTAGTATGTTTATTTATAATCTTTTGAAGAAACATTTATTATTTGTCTACATATTTATTTTATCTCATAATTCATTCTCACACAGCATATCATTATTTACTTCAGTAATATCATTCGGAATAAACAAAAATGATTGCTATTGAAGTAAAGAGCGTGTTATACCACTGAAATAAGAGAAGGCACACCTGTGTGTTGGGGGACACTGATAATAAGGAAAGTATGCCTTCATATAAATCAATCAGAAGCGTTATACAAGGTGCCCTGACTACGTCTGAATTCATAGCGGGCGAGCGGGCCAGTTACCTACCAGCAAAAGAAAAGATTGATTAAATCAATTAGAAAGCCACAAATACCAACACAAGACGATTACTATAATATGAACTGATTGGAACAAGTTGTCATTCTGCGTCTTAGAACAGGACACAATTGACTCCGCAGCCACATATACAAAATTCAAGATTGGCAATTCAGCCATGTGTACATGTGGACAGGCACACCAGACTGCAGAGCACATACTTCAAGACTGCCCTGAATATGATACACTGAGGCACACTCACTGGACTAACGAAACAACACTCAACAGAAAACTGCAAGGACCTCTGTGTGAGCTATAAAAGACAGTGAAGTTCATACATGAGACAATATTGAATATATAGACAATATTTCAAGCGAATGAAAGGAAGGAAGGAAGGATAGCGGGCGAGCGCAAAAGAAGAGCCTATTACATTCGCATGCAAATAGAAAAAATGCTATGTTATGTACATGCTCATAAGAATTGAATGTGCATGCAGTTTATGTGTATTTGCTACTTGTTATGTTCATATCAACGTGTCTTTCCTATTGGCCCCCGATAACTGCATGTTTCATAAAATAGACAATTTATTTTATTTTACAGAAGAAATCTCACAGTAGCAGTCAGAACTAGAATACTTTTTCAACTTATGTATCAATATTCTAAGTTTTTTAATATACATGTCAGACATATTTCCATTTATTAACTTATTGATACCTTTCTTTATCAGTGATTCTAAACTTAGACAATATTATGACACCTTACTATATCAGGGATTCTAAACTTAGACAATATTATGACACCTTTCTTTATCATGGATTCTAAACTTACACCATATTATGACAGTTTTCTATATCAGGGATTCTAAACTTAGACAATATTATTACACTTCTTTATCAGTGATTCTAAACTTAGACCATATTATTACTCCTTACTATATCAGTGATTCTAAACTTAGACCATATTATTACACCTTTCTTTATCAGGGATTCTAAACTTAGACAATATTATGACACATTTCTATATCATGGATTCTAAACTTACACCATATTATGACAGCTTTCTATATCAGGGATTCTAAACTTAGATCATATTATGACTCAACATCACACACAAAACCCCTTACTCTCTCCATGAAATATCAAAATACAAAGTCATGCAGTTCAAATCAGGTTAAATTGACATTTTGACCAAAAGAACTTTATGAAGATTAGTCTCTTTGCCAGCCACGCCCAAGTCATCATTTACATACTTTTTTGTGTACATCATCTGTTGCAATTATATGCATATTATCCTCAAGTATACATAATACAACAAAGTACAGATTTGCAATTGTTTATAGTTAGTACCTGTATTATTATTTGTTGATTATGAATAAGATATTAATAGTTTTATATTGATATGAAAAACAGAAGTAAGACAAGGTTGTGTGCTGCCACCATGTCTCTTTGGCATGTATACAAATGTCCACTGCCTTTGCAGACTATAGAGTATGAAGTGTTTGTAACTTAACAGTTTCTATGTCTAAGAATGCAGAAGGTAGAAGTTGCCAATTATTTTTTTGTCTTGTGCAGAAACAAAAAACTGAACACTCTGCATATTGCACTAGTCCATCCGTTAACATATATCATCATCATCTAGTTTATCCTTGTTGAAACTTGACTCCCATGACCACATTTCTCTAAATCCCTTCTTGTCCTGTGTGAGGTTTCTAGTATCTATCGCAGTCATTCTCAACTTGTTTATGGCATCTTGTACTCCTCTTATCATCGGATTTTCTCTCCCTTGTTTACCCAGTACAATGCCATCCAGAATGATCTTTCCCAGAGATCTCCAGCAACGACAGTTTTTATTGTTGTTTGTCTAGATCAGCAACAGACTCTCCAACGTGTTTAGTTTGTGGTCATCTTTCATAGTCATAGTTTCCCCATCTGAGTCCCCACAGCTCTTGTTTATTGTCTTTGTTCAGTTTGTGGTCATCTTTCATAGTTATAGTTTCCCCATCTGAGTCCCCACAGTTCTTGTTTATTGTCTTTGTTCAGTTTGTGGTCATCTTTCATAGTCATAGTTTCCATCTGAGTCCCCACAGTTCTTGTTTATTGTCTTTGTTCATTTTGTGGTCATCTTTCATAGTTATAGTTTCCCCATCTGAGTCACCATAGCTCATGTTTATTGTCTTTGTTCAGTTTGTGGTCATCTTTCATAGTCATAGTTTCCCCATCTGAGTCCCCACAGTTCTTGTTTATTGTCTTTGTTCATTTTCATTTTAGGTTTGCATTTCTTTAGATCTTTACCTTTTTTAGCTATGAGATTCTTATCATTCTTCTGAAAGAAACCCCTTTGTTGTAGCTGTTAGTTATCTATAATTATTTATTTATCATTCATGATTAGCTTCCATATGACAGGATTGACTTTTAAGCAACACTGAAGATAATGTACATGATCAGAGACATATGACAATGTTAGTACACATTCCATGTACAAGTGCCTTTTTTCTTCAAGTTGAGTTGAGATAAAAAGTATAAGAACTCATTGTCTTTTGTTTTCCCAAACGTGAGCTAGTAGTCAATCATATGTAAGATGTGATGATAATTCTGGAGAGTTTTATCAATGGAAGCAAACTTCTGTATATATCAATTGTTATTAAACAGTGTTATATTTTTTTAAATTTAGAACCAGGGGTTGTCCATATCACAAAATGAAAGTTTAGGTCAGATACCAGGTCATTAATAATAAACTGGATGCCCAATCCCTGTGTACCTGATTGAAGCAGTCTGAGTTATGGTAGTTTGGTCATATCTGCAGAATTTGAATGCAGAATAACTAGAGTTAAAAGCATAGGAAAACAAGAGTCAAGGAAGTAGATCACCAACAAAAATTAGTTTGTGGTAGGGCAATCTTAGTATAGGAAGTACTGTAGACTAAACTGGAACCATGTCAAAAGGAGTGCAGTTGTGTGGTGTTTACTGTAATTTTTTTCTACACTCTAAAACAAACAACCAAGAAAGTAAGTAAGCAATTCTATAATTGCCTATTCAGATTCTCGTGTTGACATCAATTTGTTATGACTCCTACCAAATGTGCCTAAGCTTAATTTGATTAATTGCTGTTGTGTTCTGTGGTTATGTAAACATGAGAAATGTACACTAGATATATACATATATGTCAAGAAATTATTTCCCACTTGAAGAAGTCATTTATTCACTCAATAATATGTCAGTAAAATGTTGCATAAGCAAGATGTGACTAAAAGAAGTAAAACAAAATATCCTTTTACTGTACAGTTTTACATGAGCACAAATAAAACAGAGCATTATTTTATTGGTTGATTAAGCAAGGGCATTCATTCAGTATTTAGAATTTTGTAAAACATTTGAAAAAATAGATTTCATACTCAATTAACTTCTCTCCATCAAAATTATTGACATCAATTTCTGTGTGTATGGATAATTACATCATTATAAAATATTGATTTCAAATAACATTTTTTTATTTGGTACTAGAAATGTAAAGATTTTTTTTGTTCGTGTCATGCATTATAGACTTGGTATACATTTGATTTATGTTTCATAGCAGGGATGGAGAAACTACAGTACATTAGGACCATATCCTTCTTGAATTGAAATGTAAACAGGCCAGTGGTACAAGGAAAAACGTTTGTACTCCCACTAGAATATTCTTCTTCTTCTTCTTTTGTCGTCACACTGCTACCGGGTTGTTGCCCAGTGTCGTGGTTTTCTGTTTTTGTCTTGCGCTGTTCTGGTGGCTTGTGTGATTGTTATCTTTGCTCTTTCACAGGATGCTGCCACGCCATCTAACCATCTTTTCCGTGGTCTTCCTCTTGCCTTCTTTCCCGATGTTCTGTTGTAGAAGACTCTGTATACTGTGGAGTTTGGATGCATTCTTATTAAGTCCACTATCCACTAGAATATTGCCCGCTATAAAACTACTTTAGAAAGTATCAATACAATTATTTGGAACCTCTCATATATTCTTCTACTGTTTCAATTCCCAAGGGAGTATGACTTTGCACTCGTATTCCTTGTTTCTGACAGTGGAATTTGTACTGTCAACTCCAAGTTGATGCTTTTCCTTGCAACTCTTTTTGATGGAGGATGAATTTCTAGTTTTCTTTCTTATCCTAGAGAGTTTCTTGACTAAGCTTGGTGATATGTGCAATACCACAAGCTTGAAAGTGTTGTAATTCAGCTGAGACTTCACATGGCTCTCTTAGAATCTTTAAGGCATGCTGCAGATGAAAGGATTGATTCTTCTCCCAACAGACGAGTAGTAGGTATTCAGCCGGTCTCACCACAGTGAATATCATGTTTATACTTGCTTCATTAGCCTGAATACCCTACAGAGAGGTAAAGTCTTGGACCTTAGTTGTCTCCTTGCCCTGACCCCCGAGGCATACTGTTTCATTTAATCCTATTACATTAAAAAAAATATTTGTCTTTAAATAAACAGCTGTAATGTACAGCAAACTAGTTATTTTCACAATAGTTTTGCATACACTGTGAAAGAAAACATGCCATCTGGCCTTTTGAATAGCTGAAATGATATCATGTGACCTTCTTACTGAAAAGTTTGCCCACCTCTGTTTTATAGTCCAATAGATAAAGAACAGAATAATAAGTCTGTATACTCTTATAGACACAACTGTAAAAGCTGATTAACATATATATCTATAGCTCAGTGTGGTTTTTATTTGGTTTCATCCCTGTTTTCTAAATCCCTTGTATACATTATTAGTTTGTTTCGCCCCATTACTACAGTAAAGCATGTTTTGTGAACACTGTGTGGAAATAATATATCTTAATGGTTTGATTTGTTTTGTGTGAGATTTTGTGAATTTCTACAACAGTGTATCTCAGGTCATTTTTATTGGTTACAAAATTCTGTTTTGATGTAGTACAACTTGTATTGTAACATTTTCAGCAAGTAATATAACTTTTTATTTGATTTAACTGCATTTTTTTAAACGTGACTAACAATTGAGAAGTTGGTTGAAGTCATTTGTCCATGACTTCTTCATTCCATGAACATCAAAGGTTGTGTTATTCATATACTAGGTCCATTATGAAACACAACAACTATCCTATATTATATGATATTATCATCAGTGCTATTACACATTGTTATTCTTATTCAGCCATACTTTTATGCACTTCTCCGAGTAATGGAGGAGAAACACAAGGCCTAGAGGCAAACCAATAGATGGAGTACACAGATATTGAAAATACTTGGAATTTTCTTACATAGATATTCCAAATAAAAAAATGTATCTGTGCTGTATACTTCAAAAATATAGCAAAAGGCAGACCTCAGAGATAACAGAGGCGGCGAAAGACACTATTTACGAAGCTCACACAAGAGCTCGTTCTAGATATCTTATCCTGACGCTGTGAAGCAAAACAGGATTGGAGAAAAAAGATTTTTAAAAAGAGAGAGAGAAACTCACAATAAATGTTGGTGTTATAAATGAACACTTTTCATGGTGTTATTGATGACACAGTTTCAGTGATTATTTCCAAATGAAGAGTTTAAATCACAGCTAACAACCAAAGCATTTCTTTAGGTTAGTTTAATTTATATCATTAATTTATTGTAATGATAATGTATGTCATGTCAAACCACATGTAAGGCTGATATTTCCCAGAATCCCTACTTAAACTTGTCATGTTTTCTTAATCTGATAAAATGGCAATTATACCATATCTGAAATCATCATTGAGAGCTATGTCAATCATGTTTCTTCCTTCAGACTCTTGTGTTCTTGTTCTCATTCCAACCATGTTCCAAGTTTGTTGAATTGACCAGGTGTTTTTGCATTTTATCTTCTCATAGCATGACCAAAGAACTTTTGTTGTTTGTCTGTGTCCTCTATCAATTACTTATTTATGACATGGTTGTGTCTTTGAAGATATCAATATGCTGGTTTGTCTTTCTTTGATGACATCGCTGAACATTCTTGTGATGGTATTGTTTTGTTTCTTGAAGGTCATCATTTTGTTTTCTGCCACTGCTGTCTTTAATTTCTCTTCCATTTGTTTCTTTTTGTCACCATACAAGCCAACCCATACAGATGAAAAAAACACAACTTTAATAACAAAATCCAACAAGCCACGCAAAGACAGAAAAAACTGTTGAATTAAAAAAATTCCATAAATCTTGCAAGGACATAAAAATGTTTACAAACAGAATCCAAATCATAAAAAGACAGAAAAGAAACTAATTTGCTTTAAATTTAACAAGCCATTGCAAATACAACAAAAAATTTTGGTTTTATTTTGTTTGTTATCATAGCGAACTGCATTATAATTAACACATGAAACTCTTTGAATCATGGCCTGAATCAGAACTATTGAAGTTTTCTTGTTATAACTGCTAAATTTTTCAGCTAGGAAAGTAATGATAAACTTGAAGATAGAGTCTTATCTTAACCACATTTGCAGTGAAGCGCCGTAGGGAGAGTTAGTTTTCTATCTTGTGCCAGGTGTGTTGCACTTGACGTTGTCAGTCCATGCTTTCGCAGGAACTCAGAGATGTTATCTATCCATCATGTTCTTGGCCTGCCTCGTGCTCTGCGCCCTGAGAAGATAGAGTATTATGGTATTATTGTGCTATTGTTCTTTGTTACTCTATTTGTACTGGTAAATTTATTAGAACATTGCTTTTGTTGTGAAAAGTTGAAATTGTCTTTATGTGTCTAATCCTTATATGTTAGGACCATATCATGTCTGGATTTATCTTAGCCTAGTGATACATAGAACTACAATTGTTGATCTAAATCTGCTGATACATTTAGACCAAGTTACTGTTTCTCCATCTTTCTCTTCATATTTTATTGGGTCTCAACTTTAATGATCTTCTTCATTCACTCTGAGAAAGGAAATTGTTACATTGGAAATGGTTGCCGTTACATTGCAAAGTGTTGTTGTTACATTGGAAAGGTTGGTAGTTACATTGTGTCAGTTTTCATTGAGGATGCAATATCTGCACCTTGTAATCCGACATCAATTTTAAGTACTGCATTTTTGGAAACGGGTTGTATTTCCTCTTCAATTCTTATTTGCTTATCTACAGAGTGCAGTTGTGCAACTTGTTTTCAGGACCATTTTGACATTTAGTCCTGGTCAGCTCTAGTGCTCTGAGCCCAATGTCTGTCATCTCATTCATTGCTTCCTATACCTTGGATTCTTACTAGCATTGGTTTTAGTTGCAGTTTCTGTTACATTCTAGTTTTTTCACTCTGGCTATTTGAGCTTCTAACGTGGGAAGTGTTCTCACTTGGTGTAGCCTCTTCTACAATTGTCTATTTGACTTGGTTGAACCTATTTAGAGCACAGTGTTACTACTGACATAGCTCTTGTGATGAATTAGCCCCATCCCTCTGTATAAAGATTGAGCACACAAAATGATTCAATTTTAAATATATGACTATTCATTTTGTCCATCTTGTTTACTTTCCTGAAAGTATTCTTTCTGATTGTCCAGTAGATTTTGAATATCACTTTCATTTTCTTTTGTTAAAATTGTTTTCTTCCAATTTATTTTGTGTTTGTTTTTAAATATAAAAAAATGTCTACTTCTAAAATGACAAAAAAATAAACAAGAACAAAAACACATTCATGTTATCATCATCATCATGTGCTAGCATTTTTTCATGACCATCATATATTACTACTGGTATAGGCATTCATGGATCATCACAAGTTCCTCTACCTAATGTTATATATCATTTCTTCTGATGTCACTTTCTGTCTGATGTCACTTTCTGTGACATGAAGTAAGTTTTCTCTGTCATCCTCTGTTTCATCTTCCATTGATTCTTCTTGTTATCACAGTCTGTTCCACCCCTTTTTTTCTCACAAAATGCACAACAAACTATGACTTTTCTCTTTCTAATGTTTCAAATGAATTTTCTTTGTGTATTGACTCCTTGCATCTTATGCTGCAAAAAAAACCAAACTGTGTGTATTCTTATTATATTTCTTTAAAAGACGATAGGTCATATATTACATACTTCCTTGCTGTATCTCACACTTCAGTTGTTAATGTTTGTCTATTGAAATCTCCAGCTCACAATTGGTATGTTCATTTGTACTTTCTGTCAAGAGAAAACTTTGAAGTTAGTGTTCTGTTCTGTATATGCTCATTATGCTTATTAAATACTTGTCTATAGTGATATATTGCTAGATTGTTTTCTTGTTCTTTGTTTTGGCTTTCCAAGAACATTTCAACTTCCACTGCAGTTGATCTTCTTGCTGGAAGCTTGTGTCAAAGTAATGTACTAGCTGGAAGCTTGTGTCAAAGTAATCTTCATGCTGGAAGCTTGTGTCAAAGTAATCTACTTGCTGGAAGCTTGTGTCAAAGTAATCTTCTTGCTGGAAGCTTGTGTCAAAGTAATCTACTTGCTGGTAGCTTATGTCAAAGTAATCTACTTGCTGGTAGCTTATGTCAAAGTAATCTTCATGCTGGAAGCTTGTGTCTAAAGTAATCTACTTGCTGGTAGCTTATGTCAAAGTAATCTACTTGCTGGTAGCTTATGTCAAAGTAATCTTGTTGGAAGCTGGTGTCAAGTAATCTTCATGCTGGAAGTTTGTGTCAAAGTAATCTACTTGCTGGAAGCTTGTGTCAAAGTAATCTTCTTGCTGGAAGCTTGTGTCAAAGTAATCTTCTAGCTGGAAGCTTGTGTCAAAGTAATCTACTTGCTGGTAGCTTATGTCAAAGTAATCTACTTGCTGGTAGCTTATGTCAAAGTAATCTTGTTGGAAGCTTGTGTCAAGTAATCTTCATGCTGGAAGCTTGTGTCTAAAGTAATCTACTTGCTGGTAGCTTATGTCAAAGTAATCTACTTGCTGGTAGCTTATGTCAAAGTAATCTTGTTGGAAGCTGGTGTCAAGTAATCTTCATGCTGGAAGTTTGTGTCAAAGTAATCTACTTGCTGGAAGCTTGTGTCAAAGTAATCTTCTTGCTGGAAGCTTGTGTCAAAGTAATCTTGCTGGAAGCTTGTGTCAAAGTAATCTTGTTGGAAGCTTGTGTCAAAGTAATCTACTTGCTGGTAGCTTATGTCAAAGTAATCTACTTGCTGGTAGCTTTTGTCAAAGTAACTTTCTTGCTGGAAACTTGTGTCAAAGTAATTTTTTTGCTGGTAGCTTGTGTCAAAGTAATTTTCTTGCTGGAAGCTTATGTCAAAGTAATCTACATGTTGCAAGATTGTGTCAAAGTACTTAATGTCATCTTAGTGATGGCTTATGTTGTAATCTTTTTAGTCCAAGGGGTTTCTAGTTTAATTTTAGTTGCACTCTGGGACATGTTAAGTATGATGCAATAGCCCTATTCTCTTCAGAATGTTATTATCCAAAATTCATCATTACTCTCTCGGTTTCTCTAATATGTCTTGTCCACTAATTTAGTCTGTCATTGACCTATACAACTTCCTATCCCTAGTTATGTCAACCAATTCTGTTGTTGACTTTCTTCCTTATTGCAAGATTGAGTCATGTATCTACTCACAATGTGCTCCAACAATTTTTTCTTGGTCTGCATGAAAAGTTTCTTTTTGTGATTCTTCTCATTCAGCACCTTCTAATTTTATTTTTCCTTACAGGTATGGGTTTCTCCAAATGCTTGTCTAAAACCTTCATCTGTGGTTTCCAGTGATGGATCAATTGTAATGTTTACCCAATATTTATCAAATGTCTAGATCACGTTAATACACATTCAATACAAAAATACAGAATTAGTAAAAAGTTATTGTGGAATTGTCTAGGTTATTATGTATTTATTATTATTGAATTCTGTTTTGTCTTTTTATCTTTCTCTCTCTTGAATTTTTAAATATTTTTTATTATATACATAAGGGAAGACTGTAGTAAAACTATGTAGCAATAGCAAAACATGTAAAAACAAAGTAGTTTTACAAAATACAATAACAATGCACATCAATGTTTTGACCAAAAGGCCTTTATCAAGCAAAGGATACATCAGAAGTGAAGAAATTCACTTCTTATTAGACAGACATAACATAGAAAAATTAATTATAATTTTGAATCATGGAAAGTTGAATGTAATACTGCGCCTTGGCATGGTTATTCAAAGAGACTAAACAACTTAAGATCTCAGAATAAGTAAAATATCCCATGTACAAATTAATTAGCATATGCATCATGTTTCTAAAAGTTCTGACGTTTTTATTTTTTCATAAAGTCAAACTGGTATCTGCTAATTGTCCAGTGCAATGTGTGTGTTAATTGTTGTTTTAATTAGTTTCTTCCTTTGTTAACTATGCAGTCTACTCAAATCATTGTCTTCGACTTTGAGATTGTTATAATTGCAGTGCAAGTGACTTGTTCAAATGTTTGAGCACTGGGTTGTGTATAAAATCATGTCAAAATTCAATAAAGTTATAATACTACTGTAAATGACTTTGTTGTGTATTCTATTCTGTGTTTGTTGTTTAATATGATATATTTGGGTCTATGTGGTGTACAGGTTAGGTGCTTACCTCTTGTTCCAAAGCTACTCGGTTCGCATCCTCTTGGAACCATAGGAATATTTTTCCAGAGTTCCCTGATCACAGTGTAGGTGAGATTGACTTCCTAGTCCTATCGGAGACTGACGATAAAATGAGTGTTCAATTTGTGAACATAAAAGAGCCTTTGGCAGTTCAAAATCGAGAAGAGCAGATTGGAAGCTGCTGCCCGGGCAAAATTCATTAGACAAATTAAAATATTAAATTACTACAAAATACTTTCACCAGCTTCTAAATTACATCGGGGATCCTTGCTGGTGTGATGGAAATTGTGCACAGTCACTGAGATCTACCTGTGTAAGAAAGAGATTAGTGCATACATGGTTACTCAGTGCAATAATGATGGCCCAATCAATCTATGATATATTTCTTATTAAGTTTAGTTGTTGAAATTTGAAAGCTGGATACAAATTCTAGACTAAGAAATTGGAAAAATATTATGTAATATGTTGATCATGTTTACTCATGTAAATTAAATTAGAACAGCAGAAAATGTGTCTGTTATAACTGTCCACCACTATCAGGAAAACAAAGCATAAAACCAAGCATAAAACTAAAGGCTAGTAAACCTTTGTGTTTCTAGTGAAACATAGAGCTGAGACTGCCGCTCTTCACTGAATTCTGTTCTGGACAAGCTTCAGCTCTGTCTATCAGGTTCCAATCACTTTCCTCTTCTACAACTCTTCACTGGGTATTTTTAGATCTCCTACTCTTCCTCTGTTGGGAGCTCCATTAAAGTGCATATTAGGTTATGTTGTTTCCTGAGGATTTATCCATTACCACTTTCTTTACTCCAGTTGTATTGTCACCTGTTTTGTTCTCTTTCACAATCTGTTTTTATTATCGCTTCTAAACATCTGATACAGATTATAGATATAGACATTTGTTGGTGTATATGTTTATATTTCGATTATGATATTCTTGGTCATACTTCAGTCATAGAACAAGACTCATTTTATAACTGTGTTGAAAAAACGTATTTCTCAAGAGAGAAAGCAGTCTAGTTCAATACTGAGTGATGAATCTTCTTCTTTACGTTCGGTTTCGTATGCTCGTTTAAACCATGAGATGGGTTGCCTCTATGAAGCTGCATGTCAGTTGAGTTCCTCGAGAGTTCCCATAGCTTGCTCTGTAAGATTTGTTCATGAGGCCATGTTTCGTTTTGTTGGTGTATGTATGATGGTCATGACTGCATGAAGGCAAAGAATTTACTTCAATGCACAGGGTTTTCCCCATATGGCTTCGTCGAAGACAAAAACTTGGCTTTGCCAATCCTAGTATTGAAATCTTGATGTGTTCCTCCATCTTCACTTAACCCTTTTGCCCATGTGAGCTGATATACTTGCTCGCCGTATTTTTTAAGATGGCGCATAGATGGAAACTGAAACAATTTGGTCCCATTAAACTTCATATTTGTTTAGAGAAAGAAAGAAAAAAAGAGAGAGAACTAATGAAGGGCATGGTTCCTGAAAGGCGAGGCAAGAAAGGATAAAAACGACGGTGGGGCAGGATATTAATGAAACATTTAACACGACGACAGAGAATGTGGGAAAACTTGCTAAAAATCGAGAGTATTTCAAACGAACTATGATGCGAATTATATTTTGCGAAGGATATGCTACACGAAGAGACTTTACATCATTATTATTTGTAACAATAATGATACATATTTCAGATGTGCTGCAAAGAGAGCAATGTCCTATAAAGGATACGCACCTTGATGATGAATGATACATAAAATTAGCTTGCATCAACCGCATCGATTGTTGGGGAGTTGAAGATGGATAAGGGGATATCCTTCGGTCTCTTCGCGACTGTCTATTGGATGAGGACACTAAAATCGATGTTGAATCGATCAAGCGATTTAAGCAGTTTGGAGTTACCCGTTGTTCAAGTCGAACTACCCGTTGTTCAAGTCGAACTGGATGCCTGAGAGGCAGAGTGAGAGGTGTGTTTAATCAGCGAGCCACAGGAACCATCAGTATGCATACTCTTCGATATCTGTTGGGGAGACTGAGCACCTATGGGTCTGCCCGGAGTGCAATGACATCAGTTTAGTAACCAATAACCAATAGCATAGCATTAACAATTGTTGCACTAGAACATTTATGTTGCAGACTTTTACAACATACGTCAAGCAGAAGTAAACACGTGTCAACAACAATAGTAGCTACATGCTCATTACGAACCACATGGACACTTGATATGTTCACGTACATTATATACGCAGGCTTTCTCTTTAGTTGAATGATTTATATATCTACTTTCTCTCTCTATCTCTTTCTCTCTCCTTCTCTCTCTCTCTCTCTCTCTCTCTATGTGTGCGTGCACACGGTTTTTTCCTGAAGCGCATTGATGATGGTTCTATGCTGTTGACAATGCAGTCACGAGCCACGTGTATTATGAGTACATGTTTTATGTAGGCGTCCTCCTTAGATGTCCAATTTAAATATCTCCACACACTGTGGTAAATGCCTCTATTCGGGCAACTATTGATCAAAATACCAACTTGACGTTAAGAAATCCGATTGTTCGCAATGCTCAATTTGTGACTAAAACCAACTTTATTTAGTAGAAATCCGATTTATGTGGTCATCGATTTGCTCTTCGATTTTTGGGTTTGGCCTTATGGCACATCGTTTACGTTAGATACAACCATTAAATGAAGACAAATGTTAATAGAAATACCACTTATAAGTAAGTAAAAAGTAAAATAACATTTTTCATAGCTCGCTGTATATTGGATAATACGGTGTTAGACCCGTATTTTTTCCTTGACCGTAGGCACATTATGCACATTATGGGTGATGTGATCAACATCACGCTGGCCGCCTTTACTTCCATGTGTTTTTTCCTGGTGCCCAATTGAGGCTGGGTTGATATGAGAGTCATTACATCCAATTTACTCACTAGTTTCTGAATACACACTACTGAAGTATATAAGCAACTATTATCTGCTTTGAACTAGTTAAACGGCTGCAAGATCTTATCAATAGAGATGTGAAAACGTCACTAACGCCTATGGTCATACTGTGTTATTTACCCAGTATGTACTATTTGTAATTGCTGCACACACTGCCTTGTGGAGAGGGGCTCGGGAGAGCCAAAGGCTAGGGAAGTAAACCCTGATCAAAAATCCCCACTGCCTTGTGGGTCAGCACGGTAATGCAGATGGCTAGAGGAGTAAACCTTGACCAAAAATCCGGAGGAGGGACCCTAAGGCAGTTGATGGTTAAGTGTGTATTCCTTGCTATCTTCTGGCATCTCCTGCAAACCCTGCTGGATTCCAAACGTATAGACTTTGTCTTTCCTTTGGAAAAACAGTAGGGTAGAGAGGGGTTTGTGCAAAATGGGCAAGGCACATTCTCCATATCAGCTGCCCAGGCTAGGCACAGAGAGAGACGACTACTTTTCTATAGATCCCAGCACATGGGAGGGACTAGCTGATGACAGAGTTGTGTGGAAAGCCAAATTACGGAAGTGCGCAGAGCCTTTTGAGAAGAGACTTATGTACGAGCTGAACAACAAGAGAGAAAAGCGAAAACTCAGAAGTTGTCACAGTAAAACACTTGCCTATTGACCGTCTGTAAAGATGAAAAGGGCCATATACGGTCGGAAAAATATTCCTCATCCACTGGAATTGAACACGTACCCCGATCCTAAGAAGTGAATTCACTAACTACTACGCTACTTCGGCTCATAATTATACGTACCAGATTGCGAGTTCTTTGTGTATGTGTGTGTGTGTGATTAGGTCCTCTTATGTTTTTCTTTTTCTAAAGCTTCCCTTGATAGTTTAGACTTGCTTGCCGTCTATATATGCACTGAGATAAACAAAATGAAAACTTTCTATGTTTGAAATCTGCGTATTTCGTCGTAAGGATAATTAATATTTGTATGGTCAGGGATGACATCCTGTTAGTCTCGAGAGGCAATGCTTGTATATTCTATGAAAGGATTTTGTATGCGTTTCTGCTTTCATTTATCATTGAGATGCCTTAGTCTTATCGATATAAGGGAAGACTGCAGTAAAACTATGTAGCAATAGCGAAGCACGTAAAAACAAAGTACTGTAGTTTTTACAAGTATAAAAATAATATAACGTTTCTGCCAAAAAGCCTTATCAAGTAAAGGATACACCCGAAAAGAAGCAATTAAGAAATTTTATATGGTAGACATAACATATACAATCAGACAATAAATCCATAACGGCCTTAAAATATATTTTAACAGTTGATTAAGTTGATTAAAACAGAGGCGATAGCAACAGATCTTCAGCGGGAGCTTGATTGAATAACTGCGTGATGTGAAGGATTAGGAGCAGAAATCAACTTAGCCACAGCATCGGTGACATGGTTCACGCTAAACAACCGAACCGTAAAAAAACATTTACGCCAATAGCCAACAATTGTGGACAGGATACTGAAAGAGCATCAGAACTCGAATATCTCATCTTTAGTTTTAATAGAAGCCAGTCATTTCAAAATCATATTGATGACATCATAAAAACATGAAAGGGATTAGAACTGCATGTGTGTGTGATGATTTTTTGCATGTTCTTTTGTGTGTTCTTCTTCTGTTCTTTCCTATGTGCTCTTCTCTTACATATTCTTCGTATGTGAGTTCTTCTTCGTGTGTTGCTCTTGATGAGTTCTTCTTTATTTGTTTTTGCGTGTTCGACTTTTGTGTATTTTTTTCTATTATTCTTTTTTGTGAATTTAATTTATGTGTTCTTTATATGTATTCTTCTGTTTGCGTTCCTCTGTTTGCGTTCGTCTGTTTGCGTTCGTCTGTTTGCGTTCCTCTGTTTGCGTTCCTCTGTTTGCGTTCCCCTGTTTACGTTCCTCTGTTTGCGTTCGTCTGTTTGCGTTCCTCTGTTTACGTTCGTCTTAATGTGTTCATTCCTTATGTATTCTTCTTGTGTGTGTTCATCTATGAGAGTTTTTTTCTTGATGTGTTCTTATTTATATGTTCTAAAGAAACATCATTCTTCATTAGCTGCTCTTTGGTCTACTCACTTTTCTATTTCGATGTTGTTCCAGCCTAGTGCATGTTTGATATATTGTTAGATTATTTTCTGAAAGTATCAATATTTGAGCTGCTGTACATAATTTATTAACCGTCTGACCCTGTTAGTAATCCTGTTATTATATATAATGATAGCAGGAATGACAATCCGTTGTCGTCAGCTTATAATTACTTGTATTAAAACAGACAGACGTCTGTAGCATTACGTCTCACACGAATTTTCAATCACCATTTGTATGATTGTATACATCATTTCACGAAAATATTTGATTGGTTTTGCTCACAGTCGAACGTGTCTGCTTTTTTGTTTCTAGAAATTCGTCGAACGTGTAAATTTTGGTTTTCTAAACCAAAAAATTCAGGTGATTTCATTTATCGATACTAAATATTTACCTAGATAAGAATGTGTATTATTTTTGTTCCTGTAATTGTGTGTAGTACGTCCCTGCGTTGCCAGGCTCGCAAGGTGAGTAAAGGTATGATGGTGTCTCCAATTATTTTTGTTTCTTTTTTTTCGATCTGCTTTTTTATTTTAGACTGCATAGTCATGTATGTATCTGTTATATATATATATATATGCGCACACACACGCACATAAATATATATACATATAGTAAATGTATATGTGCCTGCTAATACCAATTTGTCTTTCATCTTCTTGTACAATACATAGAAATATACAAAGTTTTGACAATGATGGTTTTAGTATATAAGACACAATGTATTGATAGCGTCCAAATTCTTAGAAACAGAACAGACAAAATATAGAGATCTTACAAGATTTGAATATCAAGGATCATTGGCAACACGTTGTTTCGGAAACTGAAATATTTTATTATAATTACACGTCACGTGCGCAGTGGTTTGTCTCAATGTTTGAATTTATCCAGCGATATTGGATATCGCTGCTATCCAGCAGGAGTGGAACAACCCGTTGTACAAGTAAAACTGGAAGTCTGTGAAACAGAGAGAAAAGTATGTTTACCAGCGAGGCCACAGGAACCATCATTATTGAAACCCTTTCACATTTGTTGTGTGAGAGGGAGCACCTATGGGTCTGTCCAGAGTGCTATGATGTCAGTCCAGCAACCAACAGCTAATTTCACTCGTAATGCGCTAACAGTTCTTGAAAAAACAATCGGGTGTCACCTGTAGCACATGATCATCACTACATGACGAGGCAGTTCATATAGAACTATCTATATAACGTCACCCGTGGTATTCGTATGTCTGTTTTAATACAAGATTATTATTGGTAGAGTAATGTGGTGGTTTCATATTGTCTTCCACATCCACATGAATGAGAAATAAACTTCGTCTTGAACACAACTTCTAGTTGTCGGGATAAATGACCGACAGCAGAGATATCCAATTATAATGATCGATACTCGGTTCCCAGAGTTGGATTGACCGCACAAGTGCGTTGCCTGTAAGATTTCCTGCAATGACACGTAATTAACCTACTATTACCAGACCAAATTTTCACTATATGGTTGTCAAGTTCACTAATGTCGTTTTAAGAGTTTTAATTACAAATTTTCTGTAACACCTCTAAAAACTATATGACAATACGGTCAAAGTTTCCGGTACTGTAAGACCGGCATCATGTTCGTAAACTATTCAATTCGAGATTATGTCTCATGTTACTCGATAAATATACTTCGTGCGTGAATCCCGCGGAGTTCCAGATTTCATTTGTAGCTAAGCTTGAATTTTGTTGTACTACATGAATTTGATGCAAGAGAAATTAGTTTCGAACCAGTCTAGAGAAGACATGTTGTGGAGCTTTGATTTATATATATATATATTTATCTAATGTTTGTGATGCTTTACTTAGGGCACAACAGCAACAATGGGATGACCTGTATAACTAATACGGCTGTAAACCTTAGGACACAAAAGCTAATCCATTACTCATCAACATTGGCCTCTTTGTCTCAAGAGACAATAGGTCTTGTGTCACGTAGCATGTGTCCTCTCCGTGACGCATGCCTGGGCGATTTTTATGGAGTAGCCGAGTTGCCCAAGCGTCAACTAACCCCTCTCGACATAATCCAGAGGAGTGCAAGCACGACATCTGGTATCAGTTCGGTTGCAGGAGCTGCCGGTAGAACATCATTTGATGCTTGTCTGTATTTGGGGCTCCGCTCCGGATTTTCTGTTTGGGTTTACTCCCATAGCATTTGCTTCTCCCGAGGCTCCCACAAGGCAGTGGGACTATTTGCCAATAACTGGGGGTCTGAATCTTGGATATCATGGTAAATCCCCTGATATCACAAGTCTGGGGGCCAGACCTCCATCGAGATTTTTTGTTGGGTTAACTCCCCAAGGACATTTTAAAAAAAATCCTGACCTAGGAGAGTCCATCTCCCTAGGCGAGCAATTGCCCCGTTAGCCTTTGACCTCACGGTCAAAGTTTTCCGGTCTACACCGCTGGGAGGTGGGGTTGACTTGTGTGTTCTGAGGTCATCAGCAGGCTACTAATTTTCACTTTTCCCCCCTCCTAAGAGAGACTAGCCGATCCCGACCCTGCCAGAGCAGGGCTAGGCTCAGGACACACCTTGTAGACCTAATTCACTACTACTACTTAAACTAACACAAGGCTGCAACTATCATTCTCCATCGAATTACAATTCTGGGCTCTGTTGTCCAGCTCTGTCCATGAGGTATCAACATAGGCTGACCAAGTGTGTGTGATCTCCCATAATGAATAAGACACTGCATAAAAAAAAAAAAATCAACTTTATAATCTTTCCTTGCTCGCTCAAACAGAAGCATAGAACAACTACCGAGGCTGACATTCTATGAGGACTGGCGCCACATCATTTATTTGTTTTTACGGTGGTGATTTATTGTAGCAGTAAGTATTATATAACGTAATGGCCAGCATGTGCATACAAACATACCCGCTCTTAACCCGACCACTTGTATGCACCTTTTACAACTTGCTTAGTATGATAGCAGTAAACCGATGTCATATATTGCTGTTAAGGTGTGAAGTGTAAGATATCTTACGGGAATAGGTCTTAGTCTTCTTCTTCTTTGCGTTCGTTCTTTACGACCAATTTTAATCACTCTTTGTGATATGTTTGATCTTTGTCAAGAACGTGTATACGTTGCACATTGGTTTGGTAGGCCCCTAAATGCATAGACTTCTACACGTTTAGGACACATGCATCCGATTTCAGCCAAACCTCCTTAGACGCCTCTTACGACATGCATGGCAGGTAACAGTGGTTCTATTCTTTACACCCCAAATTTGGGCCCCGGTAACCACTCGGGCGAGGTCTTAGTAAACGCTGATGACTATGTGACAACCTCTCGTTATCGCAAAATCTGCCTTTCATAACTGGCAACTTTCATATCAACATATTTACAATTGCGTAACACCATACAACTGTAGGGTGACTTACCAGTAGTATGTCTATATATCCACTTGTGTACATAACACAATGACTCATGAAATCCCCTCTCTAGCATGTGACGCATCTCTGGTGCTTAGGGCAGCAATAAATGCACACCCTTCTTCTTTATTCTTGGCCGTCCTCTGTATTGTGTTCCAGTTGTGATTAATTTCTTGTTCTTCTGAACTGCCTCAAGTCGTTTTGGGTATTCCTTGTTTTTTGTTTACCCTCTAATGTTCATCTCAGTGCAGTTTTCGTGACAGAGTTAATGAATATAATAACAAAATGAGGACACCATAACCAGAAAAGATGCTTCATGTACGTAAACTTGTTGATTTTTCAGACACTAATCGCATCTAGAGACGGGTAGGAAGGTCTGGTGAGCTGTTCCTACTACTGTAGACTACCATCTGACATGTTCGCCACGATCAGATATGGAGGTTAGTTCTTGTCTATGACATTTTAATTTATGTTTAACTGTTTGATTGACCGTACTAATAACAAGTCTTTCATCATGCTCTATATTTTTGCTCCAGTAAAAAAGGCACCAATGCATGAGTATTGCAAAGATCTGTACATGAGCTATAAAACAGGCAGTTAACTTCCATCAAGATCTAATCCTAAAACTAGGCAAAACATGATAAATCGCCAAACTTAGACTGCACTAGACAATGTAGACTACACACTTATCTCTACAAAATGATACAAATTAACACTACATGTACAGAGATAGTTTACAATGAACCATTTAAACTGACAAATTAAATTAGTCTTTTTTTTAAATTCCCAGATGAACAACAGCTAATTGTTGCTACAAATTGCATGAACGTTATACTCATTCAGTTTATCAAAGAGAAATGTGGATGCAGAGCTGAAGGTAGGAAATATATTTTACATTTGTTAGTAAACAGTTATATATTTTGGTCATTTTTGCAGTTAGAATATGCAGAACAAATTATTTCATATCAGCATAATATGCTAGGAATCTTCATCATTTCTACTTAAACAATGTTCAGGCTAATACAAACTTTAGAAACTGTTTCTATAATGTACTACAATCTTTTCAAAACTGGAAATAGGATTTAAAAAAGCATAAATATGTTATGCAAAAAGCCTATTCTGACATGTATAGAATATGCATGCGCTCTCCTAACAATTAGTCCTACACAAACAGTGAGACTGGAAAGAATTCAGAATGAGGCTATGTGCATCATTCTGGGATGCACCAAAGATACACCAGGAGTGTCAATGCGATTCCTTCTTGATCTCCCAACTATTGCTAACAGAGTTGAAACTTGAAGGGTTTGATCATATCTATGAATCAATGCAAACAAGGAACATCCTCTCCATGAAGAACTCATTAAAGAGAAAAGGTGTAGACTCATGAGATGCATATCATGGCTGATTCAGGCGTAAGATACATTTAGGAAAATATGTGATCCTTCCGGAATTGAAACAGGAGAGGAATGGATTGCTGTGCCACCTCAATTTCAGACTGCTTTCACCGTTATTACATCTATTAAGAAAACTGCGAACAAAATAATCTATCACTGATTAACGTGGAGATGGAGGCTCTCTTTATGACATCATCAATGATACAGTTGTGGTTATTTACACCGATGTTTCAGTCATTCGCCAACAACGCTGTGCGTGGGCTTTTTCAGCACGCTCGGGAGGAAAAATAATAAGAGAGGCCAGTGGGGCCTACGCAACAACCACAAGTATTTTGACAATGGAGGTTTGGGCGGTTACAGAGGCGGTGAAATGGTTGGCATCTCACAACTACTGTCGTGTTTTCATACTCAGTGACTCCATGAGCATGATTCGTAAATCGAATCAGGAATGATCAGACGCAACTGGGTGGAGGTACTGGTACAGACAATGATCAGAGAAATCACCTTCATTTTTGTCCCTGGGCACGCAGGAGTTAGGGGTAATGAACGAGCTGATAGATTGGCTGGCTTGGCTACAATATCAGAGGAAGCTGCCATGGATCGAAATGACATTCTTCACGCATTGAGAGAGTCTTTCCCAAAAAACAGAGGAGTTTCAGGGCTGTGAATCCCACTCGCTGACTAGATTGAAAGAGATGGGTGTCAATATTGATGCAGCCCGAAAAGAACGACATACTAAATATGCAAAGAGATTGATTAATCAACATCGAACTGGCGTGTTGGGTCGCTGGACGCTGTCGGATTTGCTGAGGTGGAGATTGGAGCACCTATGGACATGTCCGGAGTGCTGTGATGATAGTCCTCATGTAACTGATGCAAAAAGTCTAACTATGACAGAAACAGGAATAAAAACTACAGCATCTGCCAAAATATCTTTGTCTTGACTAGTAATTGTAAACACAAAATAATTGCAGTAGAAATGGAAAGAATCAAATGATAAAACTGGGATACCGAGACGTTCGCTTCAAGGTTGGCACATTAACTTATATCTTGCTTGACCTCATCACGAGGTACCCTGTAAACTGAACAATCTGACTAACAAAGCAAGAATCTACATGCACTCTATCACTGTAAGCCTGCATGCTGTATATATATATATATATATATATATATTCCTGGTTGTTAAGACGGCTGTAGGAGCGCGACATCTGGCCTAGGAGATAAATTCCGAAGGACTGTTAGGGTGGCAAAGCTCTGCTCAGGACAAGCTTTTTGATGATGATGTTAAAAAGGAATAAAATCATCATCCTGTACCCAATGGTGAAAGAGATCTTGTACTCTTACTTACTTCTTGAGTACAAATAAGACTGTCCAGCATATTGTATTACATGCACTGCCATATTCATCATGAATAGCTCTTTGGGATTTGAAAGAAAACTTGACAGAAACCTCATCTGTATAAGTGAGTCGTCACAAGAAACACCAAATAAGAACCCAAAAGTAATGACTTAACTGCTTTATACAGTGAATAAATTTTCCAGTAATCTTGTCAGACTTAGGGACATAAAGTGCTTGCCCCTACCTATTTCAAAACCCTAGTGTGCAGGAGGTAGGAGTACCAATTCCTTTTCTCATGTGTGTAACATCAAGTGTGGGATTGAACCCACAACCCTCTTGAATCTAAGTCAATAGGCAAACGTGTATGCATTACGCTTATGCATTACGCTAATCCACCCAATGACACAATGAATAGAAGTACAAATTCTTAATTTCTTGGAAATTTAAGCAACAATATACAAAATACAGCAAGAGAAATATGGTCAGTCTTCTTACAATTAACCCAACCAAACATTAGACTTTATGACCAAGATTGCCACACTTATCAATGAATAGGATGCCCGGGTAGGCAAAACAGGTCAAACAAAAAATATATATATATATGAACTCTACAATGTCAGACAAAGCGGCAGAGAAGATCATTAATGCCTTTGAATGCAAATGCTTCAGAAGAATACTTAGAATATCAAGGACAGAGAAAAGAATAAACGCTTCTGTTCTGCAACAGCTTGATATTAAAAAGAGTTGGCTATTACAAAGCATAAAAACAAGGAAAATTAAATATTTCAAGAAAGCCACAAATACCAACACAAGACGATTACTATAATATGAGCAGATTGGAACAAGTTGTGATTCTGCGCCTTAGAACAGGACACAATCGGCTCCGCAGCCACATGTATACAAAATTCAAGATTGGCAATTCAGCCATGTGTACATGTGGACAGGCAAACCAGACTGCAGAGCACATACTTCAAGACTGCCCCAAATATGATACACTGAGGCAAACTCACTGGCCTAACGAAACAACACTCGACATAAAACTACACGGACCTCTGTGTGAGCTACAAAAGACAGTGAAGTTCATACAAGAGACAACATTGAATATATAGACATATTTCAAGCGAACGAAAGGAAGGAAGGAAGGAAATATTTCGAATAAATCAAATGACATGATTGCCTGGAGAAATTAATTTTGGAAGGAATGGTGCCTGGAAGAAGAACGAGAGGAAGACCTAGAAGATGATGGGTGCAGGATGTCATTGATGATCTGAGAATGGCTGCTGCTGATGCCGGTCAACTTGCACAGAACAGAGTTTTTCAGGAATGCTGTCATGGGAGCCAAGTTCTGAAGGGACAAGCTACTTGATGATGATGATGTCAGAGATAATAATAATATCTTGTACTTTTCGCAGACGATGTGGAGTTGTCTGACGAGCAAGGAAAAGTTAAAAACCTGAGGAGACATCTGAAGGACTACGCCAGAAAATATCTTAACCACAGGGAAAATCTAATTTTGCTCCAAGTTCACAGTGAGTATTCAATCGTTCATTATGTAATTTATAGCTGATAAATTAAGTACATTCAGTACATGATTAGCTGGAAACAACATCAAATACACAACATGGAAAATCACATCAGATTCTAAGTGCTGGCACAAGCACAGTCTTTATACTTATACATACGAGACCGAGTGGTTACCGGGGCCCAAATTTGGGGTGTAAAGCATAGAACCAATGTTACCTGCCATGCATGTCATAAGAGGCGACTAAGGAGGTTTGGCTGAAATCGGATGCATGTGTCCTAATCATGTCGAAGTCTATGTGTTTAGGGGCCTACCAAACCAACGTGCAACGTATACACGTTCTTGGCAAAGATCAAACATATCACAAAGAGTGATTATAATTGGTCGTAAAGAACGCACGCAAAGAAGATACGAGACGAAACATCTGCACACATACACACAAGTATACAACCATGCATAGGTAGCTTCAAGTAAATTTGTAGTGATGTGATGAGTTCTATGGAATGTGATGTGAATTATAACTGACCCCTGCTTAATATGTCCTTCATCCACCTATTATATGACTTCACTAATGTTGCAGATTTCAGTTCTCCAAACACATGTGGACAAAAAGTGCAAGATAGAGCTATGTATACTCCACTTTTGTTGAGTCTTGTGTTCAACTCAGATTTCAATGGTGAGTTAAGTAACAACATTAGACTTCAACACAAATATATATATCTTTAGAACATGACTAAAGATATAGAAAGCAAGTTGAATGCATTTGAAAATAGATGTCTGTGAAAAATAATGAATATAGAATGAAACAAATTCAGAAGTGATGAAATCAGAGAAATGTCTGGTCAACCGCTAGTGACAACTGTTATAAGAAAGAGAAGATGGAGATATATTGGACACACCTTGAGGAGAAATGATCAACGAATATCAAAGCAGGCATTGAAGTGGGATGCAAAGGGTTCAAGAAAGAGAGGACGACCTAAGGAGACCCTGAAACGAACTTTGCTGAGAGAGGCAAGAAATATCAGTCTCAGTTCCATGGAGGAGATTGAGCGAGTTGCCCAGGATAGAGGAGTATGGAAAAATTGCTTGCAGGCCCGATGTAGCGTTAACGGTACGAGAGGAATTATTATTGTGGAATTATTATGTGGTCAAAATATATATATATATATAATACTTGTCCTGCTCTAAATATTTGTGATGTCTTAAGAGCAATGGAATAGGAAAATATGGTGGTAAACCTGGAATGAATTAAGCTAGCTTACTCAAGACAGATCTGGTTGGAGGAAAGTTGGTGATACCTTATACTTCAAGGAGAGTTAAGAGAAGAAAGATGTCAATCTCATAAACATGACATATATGCAGTAGAGTGGTGTTACAATAAAGCCTCATCTGTGAGATTTAAAAAAAACACTATTTATCATAACTAAATCATGGATAAGTTCTGTGAGATATGTTCATTATATTTTATCTTGTTTTCTTTTCCATGACATACAAGCTGTGCTGAATCCACCTCAAGATGATGAAACAGTCTTCGACAAGATGTCTGGCAAGTCTTTAAAGACAAGGTCACTCACATTTGAGAGAGATGATGACTTCAGGAAAACCAAGTCAAGGTCCAAGTTGAGTTACTCAAGCAGGAGGACCACACCCAGGAGAGGAAGAAAGAGTTAAAGTCATATGTAACAGGATTATTTAACAACCAATGTTTTTTTGATGGAGACTACCACTGATGAGAATATGATTGTAGGAACAGAAGAATTTGGAATGAAACATAGCACAAGTATACAGATGTCCCTGCAGAGGTGGCTAAGAAAAAAGTTTATAATCAGCGAGCTACAGGAGCCAGCTGCATGCAAGTCATTCGCCAGCCATTGAAAGAGATTAAACAGCTGTGCTTCTGTGTAGAGTACAATAATCTGTTCAGTTAAACAATAGTTGCATGATCAATCTTTGTCTTCATGGAGATCTAACACCCAGGTCATTTTTGTTGGTACTGTGTGGTCAAAGTTCAATACAAGATTGTATCTTCTTTCTAAAATGAATTCAATATGGAGATATAAGTGAAGAATACAACTTTTAGTGTGTTAAGTTTGAGATGAAGCAGAAAACATGAAATATAAATGTGCTATTTCTCAGTGAGAAATAGTTGAAAATTATTAGGAATAGTACTAAGAAAAATGTATCTTACTTCTTCTTCGAACGCATTATATCGACCACTTGTTAACCACTCTGTGTGATTTGTATGTGACCTGAGTGATTGTACGTTGTGCCAGTTATGCGCCTACAAGTAGGCCAGCACATCCGATTTCTGCGATGCTTTTTATTTACTAGGGTAGCTTTCTCAGGTCCCACATCAGTCGCCTCTTACGACATGCCTTGTAGGTTGCAGTGGTACTATTCTTTGCTTTTCCATTTGCACCACATGGACGATACAAATTTATCAGTTTGGCTCCTAACTTCAGTTTGGGGTCTCTATGCGAGGTGGTTGAGACGTGTGCCTGTTCTGAAAGTTGTGGATTCAAATCCGGACTGAGTCACATGTGCAATTATTTCATGAGATCAATAGGATTGTATCTGGAGCTACGGAGTTATGTGCAACACTTTCTGCTGAGACGAAGACATTTGAAAAAACCCAGTGCAAGTCAATCCTTCACCTTTGAACTCTTTTTTAGTCTTTAACTATGTGTACTACTTCAGTCTTAATCGTGTACAATGACACATATTATTATATTTCACTCGTACCGTTATATGTTACATATGACTTCCAAGCAATTTCTCCATACCGCTCTATCTTTGGCAACTCGCTCAATCTCTATGGAATGGAGTCAGATATTTCTTGCCTCTACTGTGCAATTAATTTCAGGGTTTCCTTAGGACATCCTTTCTTTCATGAATCGTTTGCCTCTCACTTCAATGCCTTCTTTGTGATTCGTTGATCATTTCTTCTCAAGAGCATTCCCAATATACCTCCTCTTTCATGAATCGTTTGCCTCTCACTTCAATGCCTGCTTTGTGATTCGTTGATCATTTCTTCTCAAGAGCATTCCCAATATACCACCTCTTTTTTATAAGTTGTTACTAGTGGTCGACCAAACATTTCTCTGATTTCATCACTTCTGAATTCATCCTATTTTATGTCCATTATCTTTCGCAGACATCAATTTTGAAATGCCTTCTCATTATTTTCTATATTTTTAGTAATTTTCTAACTCTTCTGGCACATGTTCTTCTTCTTCTTCTGCATTCTCATTAGATTGGGATTTCGGAATCTCTAATAAAGGGCAGCCGTCTGTCTCAGCCAAGCCATACAGTTTGTCTTGGACGCGTGTAAGTGGGCCACCTCTTTCTTCTCAAGTCTACATACTGGGGCAGTTCTGTAGGATATAATACCTATGATTTCTGCTTCCCCAATTGTACCTACCTATTCGCGCAGTAAGTTTTGGCCATGCTCGTGATGGTAGGTCTGACATTCTTACTGCGTGGCTAAATCTCCTAGGCAGATTGGCGACCGTAGAATCCGTTATCCTATTCCTCATTGTGAGAGGTCGTTGCACCATGTTGTGCGCCTTATGGCCGGGTGCATCTGTTTTCTGCAAGCATGTTTCGGTTAACATTCCCTAGCGGACATATGCATCCAATTTCAGCCAAACCTCCTTAGTCGCCTCTTACGACATGCTTGGCAGGTAACAGTGGTTCTATTCTTTACTCTCTAAATTTGGGCCCCGGTAATCACTCAGGCTATGTTAGGATTGATACAATATAAGGATGAGACAAAAAATATCCACTCAGTTTGATCTTGTGCCTTTCTCTCTACATCAAACCTAATCTTATTCATCTGCTTCAAAAGTTTGCCTCTTTGTCTCCCTCTTTCCCCCAGTGTCCGCTGCATTGCCTGTCTTTTTTCTCATCCTGAGGATATATTCAAACCATTATCTTTTTTGTATCTTTATTTATACCACTGAAGTTAGAGAAGGCACGCCTATAAGGCAGGGGACACTGATAAGGAAAGCAGGAATTCATGCAAAAATCAGTCAGAAGCACCATACACATGCCTGAACTCATAGCAGGCGAACAAAGAAGAAGTATTTTTATTTATATCTTCCAGATCTAGTTGTGCTTGAAGTATGTGCAGAGAAAGTATATGTACTAAAATACACACAAAATAAATTAACATTTGTGAGAGACCTATAATTATGTCAGTATGTAATTTTTATAATTGAGTTCTTAGACATTTTTGTTTCACAACTATACAAAAATACATTTTTGTTGTTTAAGGATTAAAAAATGGAAATGTCTGTGCAAATACATAGAAGCCACCAGTACATGTTTGAGGTGCTCCAGTTAACATTTTAGAACCGTTAGGGATTTATTGTCTAATTGTAGTTATGTCTGCAATTTAACAAGTGAATTTCTTCCCTTCTGGTGTATTCTTTGCTTGAAACATTTGTGTATTGTTATTGTGTATTTTGTCATTGCCACAGTTTTACTGTAGTCTTCCCTTATATTGATATTCCCTGTTAACATAGACATTACTGTAGTGAATAATCAGCTCCACTAGTCTGCAGGACTAAACTATAGACTAGTGTGTGGACATGTCCCCCATAACAACAGCAGAAGTATTCATCCCATTAGTGTGTGAACATGTTACAAAAGCACGCCCGGTGTAAGTAGGTAGGGAAACTCATTTTCATACCATGAAATATATTTTGTAATAAGGTGCTAGGCCTGTATTTCCCTTTGACCTGCAACTGATGATGTGGTCAACTTCACTCCCGTGGCCTTTATTTCTCATATGCCCCCATGACAGCAGTAGAAATACTGGACCTACTGGTGTATGCACACGTTTCAGAAACATGCCCCATGACAGCAGTGGAAATATTGGCACACTGGTGTGTTGGTGGACTTTACAAAGCCTGTTTCAAATACTTACCAAAAATATAGCCAGGGAATCCACCGCAATAAAAGTAAAATCAGGGATACCATCAAACATATGTGTAGAAGAAGCATGATACTCTTTACCAAGATTCCAGACACAAGTACAACTTACACAAACCCAGTTGTAAATAAGGTTTCACTAGAAGTTCAATTTATAATTTAAAAAACTGTTGTCTTAAAGGAAAACAGTTTTTGGTTACTGAACTGACATCATAGCCCCTCAGGCAGACCCATAGGAACTGAGTCTCCTCAAATGTTAAAGGGTATGCATAATGATGGTTCTAGTGACTTGTTAGTTAAACACACTTCTCACTGTGTCCCTCATGCACCTGGTTCTGTTTGTACAATGTGTAATTTCAAACTCTTTAAATTGCTGGATAGATTCAATATCAATTTTATACAGAAAGACAGAAGACAAGGAAAGCAGCAGACAAATTAATACACATGCAAAGTTTGGTGAGAGATTTTATTTTTAAAGCTGAGCTATATCCATTTACAACTCTGCAATTGAAAAAAAGTTCAACAAAAATGTGCCAGAATAGTGCTTAAGAATGGCTTTGTGCATGTACCCTGCATCTATGACCAGTCCAGCTAAACATTACCAAATATGGAAGTTTCATACAAAGCTAATAATATCAATGACATAACAATATGTTCATATTACATATTTATTTTATATTGTGAATTCAGAAATTGAAGACTGCTCATCTCAGCAACAAAAGCAAGGTATAAATCAGCACTACATGTTTAAATACATTTACATAACAAATAAACACATTAGTTGAAACTTTGTTATAGGTAAGTATCCTAATAGTACAGCCATGACCCTGAATCAGTTGGAAACAGATGGAGGATGCAAGTTATTTCAACAGAAAATGTGTGAGAATTAAAAAAAATAATGAAATGTACTGCTGGCTCAGCCACGTCCTACAAATCATGTAGTAACCATGGAGGGACAGAGAGAGTAAGAGTTGACATGACACCTATGTTCATTTACACAACTAAATTTCTAGATACAAGTGACGAATGGAAACAAATTTTATATTCAAAAGCTGGCCAGGTATAGCAAGTGAAATGGGTCCCGCTGTGTAGACATTGAATGACGCTTGAAAATTTATATTATACTGCATTTCTAATTATTGATCATTTCTGGAGTCCATCATATGAAGGAAACTGACAGCAATAACACCATATTCATTCAAGCTTTAACGTATGTTGCTCTATACACATAGTAGAACAGATTTCACTGCATTTAGGACTGGGTGTCTACGATACCATATCCATATTACTTGATTTGATTAAGTACCATCTCTACATCAATGATCGACCATGGTGGTACACTCTACCAAACTGTGTTTTGTTGATTGTTTAATGTTCACATCCCAAATATACTGGTCTTTTTTTTTTTTTGCTTGCTTAATCTCAACATTCCCATTCAGTATGGTTTTCAACAATGTATGGCCGCTATGTGTCCAAAATATTAGATATGTCTGTTCAAAACTCTTCCTTTCCAACTATCTCCATTATAAGCACTTTATCACTACTGCAAAGTCCTGCATGTCCAGTATAGTAGATTCTAGTCAGACTATTATGGTAGAACCACTTACTCGTATCATGACCAACATTCCAGATGAGTCTTTGAATGCTTAGAGCAACGGATAAGATTTAATTTAAACAAGGTTTACTGGAACATATAATTCATGGAGTGAATGTTCTTGGTGGATGCTAGAGTTTTATAACAAAAACATCCACAACAATCAATTAATTGTATTAGAGTCATACACAGGTGATCAAGTACCTATACACATCTGGAATCATATCTCTCATTGTAAACATTTCACTAGTTATATTTGCTATCTCTTGGCTTCAGATGAGATTTCTTTCTGTTAGTGCATGCCTGTGAAAGAAATTCTGTCCTACAAAATTGATTATCTCAGCACATGTCCAATCTGTCTGCACAGATTCACTTTATATTGAACACATCCAGAATGACCAATTTAAACTTTTGTACTAATGCATGCAGAAATACAAGGCAATAAGCGAGCAGATCATCTGACTGATACAGTAGTGGTCAAGGAAGGACAGTCAATGTATAGTGAAGATATAATCAATGCAATAAGAACAGCAGATCGTATAGATGACTTAAAACATGTATATATCTGCATCTCTTTCCAAAGTGAAGGAAATGGGAGTGAAACTAGTAACTGTCAGACATGAACACTTTGATAGAGGCATGAAACATTTGCAAACACAGAATGGGTGTTTATCATTCTACACTGATCAAGTTATATAACCAATAGAAGGTTCGCCTTAGGTTGAAAGTGCATGCCTCGGCTTAAATCCCCTACTTAACAAACAAACAAACTTTGATGATGATCTTTACAAATTCCATTGGCTCTTTAGTTCTGTGTCAATGATATTCACACAATTCTCAGAAAGTTGACTTTAAGCTGAGGAACTTTATACATGTTTATTGATCTGAACCAGCTTTGTGATGTTTTAACTGCTGCCTCATCATTACAAAGTTTTAGTACATTCAGACCACTGACTACACAATCCAAATTTATTGGGAATGCTCTCTGGTAAAAAAAACAACTATGTAATCGATCCAGCTGTACAATTGGTACTTGACTCAATGAGTTTGTAAAGTTAGGACAGAACAAACCATAGCACTTCCAAATGTTACAGCTTAGTACTGTTACGTACTATACTCTCCTTTAAGTCATCGTCTAACACCCACATTTCATAAGTAGTCAACCAGCAAGTACTACAGTTAGTATGTTTCATAGCTAGCTTCAACAGAAACATGTGATTACCTCTTTAGTTGAACTCTTTGCAAGACACTTGAACAAAAACATTTATGTGCTCTTATTGTGGTGATTTTTGTAGCTAGTTGTTTTGCAAAATGTTGCTAGCTCCATGCATATAACTCTCTAATCAAATTTACAAAATTCTTAGTAGATAATTATTTTGTCTATCACCACAAACAGTATCATGAGATTCATAGAGGAAGAGTAATTATATACACAAAATGAAGTGTTACAAAATAAGCATGCACAAGCATTTGAAAGTCAGAGATATGTATGTATTTCTAGCAAAAGGAATGCCTCAAATATTGTACACCAAGCTAGGACTGGTCTGCACTGATGTGTCACTTTGTGATACTACCACTCTTCGAACTCGACGGTTTGTTGTAGTTTTTGTCGCTGATTCAGGAATATGTGGAAGAAGTAGATGTAGAATATATGCAATATTCTTAACAATTTATATTCATCAAATATCAGAGACTATTATGCACTTCCCATGATCATCTCAAGGATAAACAGAAAGCCATGTCTCAAACATGTATATGCAATTCAAGTACATTAATTTTTGAAATAATAACAATACCAGCTTTCTTCTCCTTTTGTCTTACTACTTATGTAGTGAAAGTAACTTGGATGAATTTATTTAGTGTCTCTTCAGCTCAATCTAACCATATTTTCCTTGGTTGCTCTCTTGTTTTGTATCCCGATGCTCTTATGTAGCATGTTTGTGATGCAAGTGACAAAACAGATCAAGCATCATCTCCACATTGACGGCAAGCAATCACAAACAACTTATTGCCATGGAGGGGTAATCTTCTTTATTGTTCTGATAAATTAGTCATACTAGATTCTCAGGTTTGACACAAGAATTAAATCACAGTCTTTTCCAAGTAAATGTGGAAGACCCATAGCTTTTATGAGTTATTTACTCAATTCCAATTTAAGTGGATCTTTCAAGTACATGTCTCCTCAAACTAATTTGCAGCTACTGATCTTGGAGAAGTATGTTTGTACCCCCTAAGCAATTGCTCACTTTTTGATGTTATTCTTTACTGTGTCAAAGTTATTATGTTCTGAGGCACTCCAGACTGCAAAATCAGCAGCATTCAGGGTCCTGAAGACATACTTTGAAAGTTTGTATATATATATATATATATATATATTATATAAAATATATTATATAAAATATATTATATATATTATATATTAAAGGTATATATATATATGTATGCGAGTCTAAGGAGTTTGAAAACCTCTCTGAACGACATCCACTCATACCACATCCTTGATTATCAACAAATATAAACCATGATAATGTAAGTATCTGACATTTACATTATTGCAATATATATATATATATATATATATATATAATGGTCATTATATGTATTTTTGGAGATTCAGTATTACCATAGGATACAGGGGTATTGAAGTAACTGTAGTCACTATCCGCATGTGCTTTTTGGACAGGTGTCTTCATAAAACACAAACATACAATGTCGTAAGTGGACTTCAGCAGAAACATAGCCAATTATATAGTACAAAAAATTGAGCATTAAATATTAAATGAGAAAAAGTAAATTTTGAAATTTGACCCTTGATGTTCATATGATGCTTATGTTTCCCTCATCTTTGTCAAGAATGTTCTAAGAACTTATCTGTAGTATTATGGTTAACAGTAGGTTGGATTTTCTGTTTTAATGTTTGTGCAATGGCCCACAATTCACATGTTGCCACAGGAAAAATTCATGTTCTTAGAAGTTTTTCTTTTCTCAGCTTGTCTGTGCTATAGGTCCTTCATACTATTTAACCTATGAATTGCCATGGATAACCTCATTCTGTCCAAGTAGAAAACCGGCATCTGTTGCAACTGATACTCCATTGGTTGACACTATCCTCCACTTGTGGATGAAACTGGCTGGAGCCAACTGGTCACTTCAGTCAGGCTAAACAAATCTCCAGGTTGGGACATTCTGACATTTGCTAATGTACTAATACTTTCAATTGATTGCGTTGTCTCCCTCTAAACTGTTTATTCTCAATCTTGTCCTAAAATATGATTTTCAACAAAGGGTCATATCTCATTTATGTGACCTAAAATATGTTGTTGATCTAAACAATTTTTTAAAAGTTAGAGTGTAAGAGGCAAATGATGTGCAGACAAATAATATTTAGGAAGACCTAGTACTCATTGAATGATTATAGAAGGGCTATAGATGTTACTGAGTTTGTCTACCGTAGCAGCAAGATCAGCCAAGCAGAAGGTACAGATGAGGACATTAACGTCAAAATTGGGAAAACCTTTGCTCTCCTGAATGCAGTGTGGAACTCTACTGCCATCTTCACTAAAACAAAGCTCAGGATATTCAACTCAAATGTGAAACCCATTGTGATGTATGGCTCAAAAAAGTGGCGGGTTAGGAAATTAAATACAAATTAGATTCAGACCTTTATCAACAAATGTCTTCGGCAGATTCTCAGACTGAGATGGTATGGCAAATACCAGCTTGTGAAAAAGGACAGGAGAAGAAAATTGTGGTGGGTTGGGCGGGCATACCTTGTGGAAGACAGTCAAGTGCCACTAGACACAGATTTTCATTTTAGGACCGTTGGGATGTTTCTGTTGTAGACTATATGTAGTGTTCTGTGAAATTCATCACTCCTGTTGTATCGTTTGGTTGATAAAGACATTTCGGCCGAAACGTTGCAGTGTATTGTTATTGTTAAACTACAGTACTTTGTTATTATGTGTTTCGACATTACACTTTATTCATCAATTGTAAGTTATTTTGAATTTGATCTATTACTGTCTGAGCAAATTCATTTGTCATGGTCACATTTCAATCTCTTATTTGACTTAATTTCATGAATCTGACATGCTATAAGGACCAAAGTGAAGCTTACACAAATTGTTCACCCCCAAAACAATGTGAGAGTTCAAATACAAGATTTGCACAAATACACAAGCAAGGATAAAAAAAACTTGTACAAACCTGCAGCTGTTACCGACTTTGTTGGAGCCGGCAATGGGAAGAATTTTTTAGCTTTGATACTACCAAATGTGCCTTTACCATTAGAAGATGGGACTGATCTCTGTGTTGGCGAGCTAAGATTAGGCTTAGGTCTACTCCTACCAGATGGTGATACTGCTGGTTTGGAAGCAGCACCTTTCGATTTTTTCAAATTTGCAGCTGAAGGTGTTTTAGCATTTGATGGACCTGGAATTAGCCTTCCTCTTGGTGATTTTCTGGGTGTTGCACTTGAGGATGATGCAGTGTCTTCTGTTGAGTCAGAATCTGTGAGTTTTCGTTTTTCTCCCTGCTGGATAAGATAGGACAACAATTACAATACATTTTCATTGATACAACTGGATTTTTTTCACTGCATTACCAAATACATTTACCAAGTGCCAAATGATTTTGTTCTGAAGAGAGTTTCAGTTAACCGAAATTTATTGAATCTTTGCTAAATCAAAACTGTCAGTCTAATTTAACATGTACTTAGAATACCATGGACAGAGAAAAGAGCAAATGCTTCTATTCTGCAACAGCTTGATATTAAGGGATTTGGCTCCGAAAAAAAATAATTTTCTTTATTAATTAGCATGTTAAACTAAGAATGTAGATCTATTTTAATATTTAAAAAAAAATTAAATTGCATGGCTGCCATGTCAAAAGCGGCCATCTTAAAAAAATACATATTAGGATCCTAAAATTTACAAAACAAACAAATATATTGAGAAATAAAGGGGTGATTATACAGTATATGCTGTAAGCATATTTACAGCTACAGGCATTTATTTTCTGTAAAATCTCAAGAAATATATTTTATTTTTAAACTTATAATTGCAAAAAAAAAAAAAAAAACCCCGCACAAAATGTGTAATTATTTCACACTAAAAATTAATTTTAAGAACACATTTTCAAAAAATGTAATTTGAAATGGACATGTAGCTACAAAACCATATGTGGGATATTCACCTCAAATTTCGTGTATCTAGCTTTAGTATTAGCTAAAATTCAGGGATTTCCGAAACAAACAAATGGATAAAAATGATTTTGAGAAAATTCAATTTTTAAGTTTGAATTTGAAAGACAAAAGGTTGGAATTTGACGTTTCTTAATGTTGTAATGCTAATACGAAAAAACAAAACAACATAATTTTATGTGTAATCGATAGTACAAATGTTTACTTTGTAGAACTAAACACTTTGAAAAATCAATGTTTTTGACTAAAACTTTCTAGAGAGCCAAACCCCTTAACACGTTTGCTGCCACCGACGACAAAAGTTGGCGAAATACCAAGTTTCCATACCATCGTAGACTTTTGTCGTCTGACGTGTCGACGTCTTTTTTAAAAGGGGAATATTGCTAGCCAAAAATAGGGGTCCCATGATGCACTACTTCCATATTGTTCCGACGATCTCTCCAAAATGGCAGATCTAGCATAAGTGCGGTAAACTTATCGTATATCCGATTTTTTGGGACGATTTTCATAAGTAATCATAGCTTTTCAAAATGGACGACGTAGCTGATGAATAGTGATGCCCAAAATGACTCTTATTCAGCCAGTGATAGTGATAAAACGGACTCGGAAAATGTGATACGAATTTGAACTTTGATTCAAGTGGCGATGTTTATAGATCGATAGCAGATATTCCCAGGGGTACAGGAGTAGGTAATGCACACTCACCTCGAAAACGGGGGCCATGTCATACTGTGGATAGGAAAGGGGCACGACGCCAATATCAGTTACAGCAATAGCTTGCGCATTATGATGAATATACTCTACATATAGACATGTTAGTAGCTGATTAATATATGAACACTATTCCATAGTTTAAAAGTCCTATTTTATTTTTTGAAATTGTCACCCTGAAAACTGATCATGCCCAAAAAATAGCGAGGAAGTGAGCCAGACTTGGTTGAAAAATGGGTGGCAGCGAAAGTGTTAAAGAGAGTTGACTATTAAAGAGCATAAAATCAAGGAAATTAAATATTTCAGACCCATCAAACGTGCCTAGAAGAAGAATGAGAGGAAGACCTAGAGGACGATGGCTGCAAGATGTCATTGACGATCTGAAAATGACTGCTGCTGACGCCGGTTAACTTGCACAGAACAGAGTTTTTCAGAAATGCTGTCATGAGAGCCAAGTTCCGAAAGGGACAAGCTACTTGATGATGATGAAGTTAACATGTTCTGGTAGTTACAAGTCAGTGTATTCGATTCCTTTTTCTTCGAACGCTCCATATCGACCACTTGTTAAACGCTCTGTGTATGATCTGAGTCTAAGAGCGATTGTACGTTGTGCCAGTTATGCGCCTACAAGTAAGACAGCACATCCGATTTCTGCGATGCTTTTTATTTACTAAGGTAGTTTCCCTAGGTCCTACATCAGTCGCCTCTTACGACATGTCTTGTAGGTCGCAGTGGTACTATTCTTTGCTTCCCTTGAGGGCCCCGGCACCACACAGGCAGTTCGATTCCAAATGCAGTAGTTCCTGATATTAACCTTTTACACCCCATAATGGCAGAAAGCAACTGCTACTGATTCAATCCCATAAGACGATGCGGTTATACCTTTTTAAATCTTCTTCTTCTTTGCGTTCGTTCTTTACGATCAATTTTAATCACTTTTTGTGATGTTTGATCTTTGCCAAGAATGTGTAACGTTGCACATTGGTTTGGTAGGCCCCTAAACGCAGACTAGTACACGTTTAGGACATGTGCATCCGATGTCAGCCAAACCTCCTTAGTAGCCTCTTATTAACACATGCGTGGCAGGTAACAGTGGTTCTATTCTTTACACCCCAAATTTGGGCCCGGTAACCACCCAGGTGCCTTTTTAAATGAATTTTTCTGTATCTTTCCTTGCGAATAGACACTTAATTTTGCCCATATATCACTACCAGTAATAGATTCCAGCTATGTTGTTGAAATCGTGGCATATCCTAAAGTACGCAGCCATCAATCACAGTAAATAAGTCGCTGATTTTCTAGGCACCACTTATACGTTCAGTAGTTTGCCATTACTTTCTGAACGGTGAGGTCTATTTTACCTTTATGTAAAAATCCACGAAACAAATTTGCTTCCAAACTTGCCAACCGTGGGGTTTGAACCAGGTACTCTTGGGTTCATGATCAAACATGTATAGTTTAGTTGTTATGAACTATTTATATTTAGTAAGGCCTTCAATTTTTCTGCAAAATTTGTTGCGAGATGGAGCTAATTATGATTCAGATGATGGAGAATTTTTTGCAGAGATCGAGGAGGATTCAGATATTGATGAATAACTAATTCAAGATTTGCATGAGGAAACATGTGACACTAGTTCTAGTACTTATGTAAATAGTAATACAATGAATTATGATTATCAGTAGATCTCCAATGTCGCTTCCTCGAGCTAAGCCGCAATAGTGATAGAGACTAGTCAGAACAGCTGAGCAGAATCAATATTGAACAAATTTAGTGAGGAAACAAGTTCTGCAAATGACACTGATTCAGGAATTCTCTCTATTTAAAAAAAATATTATCGTCAATACAGCTTTCACCTTTTTTCTTAAACAGGCATTTTTTTTTAGAACAGGGAAAAAAGGAGGGGTAGAAAAGAACGGTGAGAAAGAGAAGAAGAAAAATATGTCAGTAATTAAAAAAATACCAAGAGATAAATTACACAAGATATTTAGGACCTATGATGATGTTGAATAAATACTGGAAAATAGAATTGAAAACATACGAGCAAAAAAACAAACACTTTATAAGTGGAAAGGAAACATGTATAGGGGACAATTAATATAGTTTGTTGACATTGACTTCAATGATAGAAAATGCTGAAGATCATTCATGGACACCTTTCAATACTTGATTTAATATTTAAGAGGTCACTATTTTAGATTAAAACAGTGATAAGACAAGTTAGTGATTCATTACTTTTATGAAAAAAAGCAAGATATAAATACTGAAAACCATCAAAGTTGTCAGGAAAGATTTTTAAACAAAAAGAACCCGACATCAGAAAAACCTCACCTGCAATTTAATATGTGGAGAGACAAAATAGTGCAGCCATCTTGTGAGAAGAGCCAAGTTGGCCACTACTTTTCTCATACAATAGATAACACACTTGGCTGAATGACATTTGAAATTCCCCTTAACGCTTCGTGCATAAGTGGCTAGACAAATTAGTATTTGAAGTTGATCAGTATTTAACTAAAGTAAACATGGCTAAGCTTCAATAAACTCTTAGTCATTTACATTCCATTCAAGTTTTTAAAAAAAAGAATACACACATTTTGTATCTACTATGTACTCTTTATACCTTTGTTGTTGTGAAATTAACCGTCCATTCATCTTTTTGGCCAGCTCTGGTCAATCCTGTTTTCAAGATGGCTTTAATGTGGTTATAATTGGGCTCAGAATGGTAATCAAGTTCATTTACATGATGAAGGTAATCGTGCATACAACCTGGAAACGGTAAACAAGGTAAAAAAATCAGCATATACTTGCCAACAAATCAGCATACAATTGTCAACAAATCAGCATACAAATGTCAACATACCAAGTTAAGCAATGACTGCCAGTGCAGGATAATAATTCAATGTAAACAACCATGTTTCGTGTGACAATTTTTTAAAACACACAAGATTCAATACTGTATACTAGTTGATTATTTCACAAGTATAAACTATCACACACATCAATATGTTTCTTACTGATATTCCAACCCAATTATGATTTACAAGAGTACCAATTACAAAACACCTGAAACATCGAACATGAAAGAGAGAGGGGAAGGATAGAGAATACAGATTATAAAGTATCCATAGCAAAAAATAAAATGAGCAACTACTTTATAATTTTGTAACTTTGAACCCCGCAATTTGCTATAGATTTTCATTTTTCAATGTCACAATATATACTGAAATGACTGAACAATAAAATAATACTACCTGAAATATGGGGCTTCTGTGGGATACACTTGGTTATCTGTGTTTGCAAATTATCCATGAAGCTAAGCAGAATAAAATAAGTTTTCATAAAAACACCACAATGAATATCTTATTCTAACACTTGACAATGTCGGTGTCTGTTTTTGGTTTACATTATCTCCCATCAAGATGCACTTATCAATAACCCAGAACTTCTGACAGGGTAAAACTTGTCTTAAATTTACATTTCCATAGTTTTAAATTCCAAAATAATCATGTTCTGAAATTTTCCCATACTCCAATCTGATTTGGAGATGTGCAACTTTCCAAAATGTTCATTTAATGGGCTACAGACAAGGTAAGAATAGTCTGGTTAATATTCACTTAAAAACTAACGTCAATGGTCCCGCTAGCACTATCTGTTAATCCGGCTGACTTCGCGGATGAGGCCACTAGTTGGCTCAACGGTTAGAAAGGCGGATCACAGCAGAGTGGTGTGGACCGCATAGAGCACGGCGAGGCACTTTAGAAAGCCCTGGTCATCCACTGCATCTGGCACTATCTCCAGTCGTCTTGACTTGTCTTGCCCCTGGATACAGATAGTCCTGGACGAGAGAGTGAGGTTGACGAATAGCGCAACTTTTCCTCACTATAATCCAAATACAGCGCAAGCTACAGTTTCAGACAACTACAAGAGGTCAAGAAGGCAACAAGCCAGATGTCCAGCGGGAAGGCACCGGGTGCGGACTCAATACCAACCAAAGTCTACAAAGAAGGAGGGCCCACGTTGATGCTAAAATTGACAGAGTTATTTACATCCATTTGGTGCAACGAACGTGTGCCACAGGAATTAAAGGATGCCACTATTGTCCACCTGTACAAGCGGAAAGGAAACCGCCAGGCCTGCGATAACCACAGGGGATCTCCCTCCTGTCAATCGCTGGCAAAATACTGGCCAGAGTCCTCCTCAATCGATTAATCGATCACCTGGAACAGGACTTACTCCATGAGACCCAATGTGGCTTCAGAGCAGGTCGTGGAACAGCAGACATGATATTTGCTGCTCGCCAACTACAGGAGAAATGCCAAGAGCAGCACCGTAACCTCTATATGGTCTTTGTCGATCTGACAAAGGCTTTCATTCTGATTAACAGGGAGGGTCTATGGAAGATCATGGAAAAATTTGGATGCCCAAGGAAATTCATCAAGATCGCCCAACAGTTTCACGAGGGCATGATGGCACGTGTACTTGCGAAGGAGCTGTCGGAAGCCTTCCATGTCTGCGCGTCAAACAGGGCGGTGTACTGGCCCCAACACTCTTCAGCATGATGTTTGCTGCCATGCTCACGGATGTCCTTTGGGAAGGCGACGAACATGGGGTAAAGATTAGATACAGGACAGACGGTAACCTATTCAATCTTCGGAGGTTAAAATCCTCCACCAAGGTAAAAGAATCAACTATCTCAAACCTGTTGTTTGCTGATGACTGTGCCCTCGCTACAAACTCTGAGGAAGAAATGCAGACTTACATGGACAAGTTCTCAATGGCCTGTGATAGGTTTGGCCTCACCATTAACACCAAAAAACAGAGGTCATGTTCCAGCCCGCCCTAGAGAACAGTATTACGATCCAGTCATCAACATTAAACACCAGCGTCTCCAGTCAGCGGACAACTTTGCTTATCTTGGCAGCCTCCTATCCAGATCGGCAAACATAGATTCTGAGGTCCACAATAGGATATCCAAAGCCAGTGCTGCGTTCGGAAGGTTACGTGTCACTGTGTGGGAGCGGAAGGGGATAAGCATAGTCACAAAGCTGAAAGTTTACCAGGCCATAGTGCTAACAACGCTGCTGTACGCAAGCGAGACATGGACAGTGTATAGCAGACACGCAAGAAAATTAAACCATTTCCACACAAGCTGTCTACGCAGAATACTAAAAATAAACTGGCAGGACAAAATTCCAGACAGCGAAGTCCTCACAAGAGCAAAGATCCCAGCGTCAACACCCTGTTGCAGAAGGCCCAACTGAGATGGGTCGGTCACGTTGCTCGAATGCCTGATAAACGCATCCCAAAACAGTTGATGTATGGCGAGCTTGAAGGGGCAGACGTTTAGCAGGTGGACAGAAAAACGCTTTAAAGACACTCTTAAAGTGTCTCTGAAATGCTTCGATATAGACAATACGTGCTGGGAATCCCTTGCCAAGATCGCCAAATGTGGCGCTGTAACAACAAAGAGGAACCCGAATAGCTGAGAATCATCGTATTGTTGAGTCACAGAGAAAAGAGCAGCGCGAAAAGACAGAGCACACAACACGCACATGTCTAACCTTGATCATGTATGCCCCACCTGTGGTCGGGGATTCTGTTCTAGGATTGGACTCTACAGTCACCTCCGCACACAACAGAGAGGTGCAACAGTACACGTCTGAGATTGTTGTCATCATCGCTTGCGATGGACGGCTATTATCTGTTATGGCAGTCAATACTGCAATATTTGTTTACAGAAACAGAGCTAACAAAAAAACTAGATCATGTCTGGTAACATCTGCATGTCACATACCATCACACTTTGACACCTGTAGCCCCCAATTTAATATTCAGGTCTTGGCTGAAATCGGATGCATGTGTCCTAAACGTGTAGAAGTTTATGCGTTTAGGGCCTACCAAACCAATGTGCAACGTATACGTTCTTGGCAAAGATCAAACATATCACAAAGAGTGATTAAAATTGGTAGTAAGAACGAACGCAAAGAAGAATATTCAGGTCACGATTATCTAATCGCGTACAACATTTAAAAATTATATATATTTATACATAGTGTACTTTCAGCCCTTTGGACAACACACTACATTCATATGCTTAGTACATTTAGTATTACATTTCAGGTCTCATATTTTTTTTAGTTTTCATATTTTAAATGTTACTTCTGTTCTGCTTTGAGCTGCATTTCTTGAAAAAGATAAGCACCTTAGTAATTTTCTGGATGATTTTCCTTTACTATGCAATCATTTTTCAACATAATTGTTTGTATCCTATGTTAGATAAAGACCTCTGTTGGAAACAACTGATGTTGCTAATGAACAATTACTTTTCTATAGATATAAAAGTTTTGCAATAAATGAATAACAATCATGAATTGCGATACCAGTGGAGAGAGAGCTCAGGAAGAGACGCTGGCGATGGATAGGACATACATTGAGAAGACCGACCGGAAGCATCGCAAGACAGGCATTGTTTTGGAACCCGCAGGAAAGAGGAGTAGGGGAGGCCTAGGCAGACCTGGAGAAGAGAGCTGGAGGCGGATATAAAGAGGATAAGCAAAACATGGAAAGAATTGGAAGGGATGGCAAGAGAGAGGAAGAGATGGAAGAAGTTTGTTGAAGACCTGTGCTCCGATGGGAGTTGAAAGGTGATGATGATGATGAATCATGAATTGCACTCAGTTGGAAGACTATCTAACTGGTCTGAAATTTTATACAACTGCTTACCTCTCTTTGCTTTCAGCAACATAGTTAGGGTTAGTGAGTTTGTTTCCCCATGGCAGTTTACCACACAGCCACTGTATCATGCAGTATCCGAGAATCTCTATATCCCCACGTCTGGAAGGGGCTTAAGAGACAAGTATTCAAACATTACAAACCCATGCTAAATAAAATTAAATTTAGTACGTAGTAAACATGAAGCAAATCTGTTAAACAGAAGAAATATTATAATAAGAGATGATTGATAAACAACTAATGTAATAGGATACATTTGCATCCACACAATTATGGTAAGAGTTTCACTATCAAGCAGATGGCATAAAACTTCTCATATCAGTATTGTGCATAGTGCAAAACTACATCTGCAGTGTGATCCTGACAACTGAAGGTGCAAACATAGATTAAATTCAATGGATCAACTGGTGCAAACTTCGATAATAAAACAAGTGGTTTGGCTTTCTTTCCTCCAATGCTGTTTTGTCTCACAGCGTCAAGATAAGAAGGTAAGGCAAACACCCCCCACTTCTGTGTTCCATAACAGTATATATTCATAGCATGTATATTTTGAGAATGAACCCAAATACACCAGTTGCAAAAGCGTACAAGCTGAAAATGTAATCATCAAGGAAGGGGCAGACCAAGAAAAAGATGGAATAATAGTTAGACATCTTTAAATTCCACATCATATCAAACGTGTACTATCTCGTAAACTGATCATCAGCAGTTGAATGGCTATGCCTAACGGCAAAAAAGAAGAGAAGGACAAAAGAAAAATACTTCAAGGGGTTCAAAGCATCAAAGAAAATTCTCAGCATGATAGTATTCTCCTAAGAGTCAACAATGCTAGTAATGATTATATTTTGCACACCAAATTCTAACAAAGTATATGCACAAGGAACTTTCCCTAGTAAAATAATCAGTAACTAAATCCTGAACAATCATTGTGGTAGTATAAATCTTGGCTGACACAACATGCAGAGTCAAACATGTAACAGCAAAATATGATGCAATACAAACCACTTTATAACAAAGCGCATACCGAAGAAGCAGTTTCCTTAATACAGAATAACAAACTTATTTTGAAATCTTTTTCTGAGTTAATATAGAAGTACCTAAACCCTTGTGTGCATCCCTGCTTGTAAACTCTATAGTTCCATTGTGGGCCCTTTTCAGATCCTCTTTGTAATCTTTGTGCTCACTTCCCACAGTGTATCGATATGCCAGGCCATAGTCAACCAGGTGCACCTGAGAAAATACCCATAATAAACAATAACAAAATTTGTCTGCTGGAGATAATATAGAAAATGCAACAAATGGACTATGCCTTTCATATGAAATAATTTCAACTTTGAGTACTGTGTTATCCTACCCAATCATGAAAATAATGTGTTAACTCAGTTCTCTGACCAACATTCATACATGCTCTGGTATTCAAAGCTGCAGCAATCTCAATGTTCCTGCATTCACTGAAGCCCAGTGATGGTTGGTTGGCACATCATTTCTTTCTACCCCACAGACAGCACTGATGTGTGTTTGCGCTTAATCTCTATTTCAATCAGGCAGTTCAATGTCTCAGACGTTTTCCACATATGTGACACATACTCTGCATCTATGATTGTTTATTTGCATTTGTTTTGTCAGACACAAATTTCACAAAAGATAGCAGCAATCTCCAGTCATTTTTGAAATTAATGCACTCCATAGTCATGCTTAAAATGAATGCTTGACTTTTCTCTTGTACTATCCTTCCATTCACCTGCACTTTATAATCATATTCATACAAATCACCTGTAGATGATGATGCCACCTGGACAGGTGTACCCATCAAATAAAATCCTTTTCTCTGCATCTGTAGGGGGCCATTCCCTGCAGTACATGTCTCGTGACTATCCCCTACTTATGTTCACGCAGTTTCACTCTTTGGAGAGACAATATTCTCTGCTTTCACCACCCAAGATAGTTTCCTCTTTAGTCTACCACCTTTTCTCTACATTAAGACTACCATGTAGTGAATGTGACATATCAGCAGAGCAGTATGCCTTCCTATGGGCAATCTCACACCTTCTAGATAAGTCTGGTAAGTCGAGTATGTATCAGATAGCTTTACATGAAGTATTTCTTGTGCACCCAAAGATCATTAAATGCATTTGGTATATCAGCCTCGTCAGATTATCAGATTTCCCAGTCAATCACAAAAAGCACCAATTCAAGAAAAGAATTCCATGCATAAGTAGTATCTATATATACACTTCACTCTTGAAGAACATAACTGTTCAATGGTTTTATGAGTGATACTTTATACAAGATTTTCAAGCACAATGTAACTTGAAACTGTTCTATCTCTAATAAGACCAAATCCACACAAATCATTGAATTTTCATGGACAATTACTAACAGACAACAATGTTCATACCTCATTTGTAATATCTTTTCCTTTGGAGAAGCCTAGCAGAATATTTGCAGCCTTGATGTCTGCATGGACATATTCCCTCTCATGCAGAAACTGAAGAGCATCTACCTACAGCCCAATAAAATATTTAACATGTACAGTATATAGAGGTGATGTCATGAAAAATAATAACAATGAAACAAACAAGATCACTAGAAGATATAGAGTTGGGATTTTAGGAATACCACAGTATAACCTTTCATGTTCATCCCAAAGCTATGACCCATTACAAAAATGTTAGCGTAGAAAATTGACAACAGTTGCAATGTTTTGATATTATTAAAAAATTTCTTGCCCACCATATGTTACTTATAGTGATTTCATAGCTTGATTAACAACAATCAAACATGTAACAAAGTCAGTAAAGAGCAGAATCAAGTTACTGCAATTCATTTCATGGATTCACGCATGAATTTCAGCGTCATAATTGGAACATATCTCCCTGCATGCACCAAACAGCTCTTTGGATGATCTGTCTGGGTACTGTATATATACTCAGTAACCTGCTTTGATGGTGGCTTTAAATGCAGATCCGTCAGTATAGACATGTATCCACTCTTGGGGATAGACATCAATGGTTCTTTGAGATGCTATCATAAGGCTGACTGGGTCGGAGCGTTTAGTTGCTTCATCTATCAATTTTGTTCTAATTTCAGGTGTATTCAAGAGTGTATGTGGTGGTAAGTTTGCTATTGCTCTCTGCAGCTGTTGTCTTGTTTCTGGAAGGTGGTATCTGTCTTTGATTTCACTGACGGTGGAGGAATGACTTTTGTTTAATTCTGTTTCTTTGTTGCCAATTCTCAACAAGTAGTTTATTGGGGTGATCTTGATTCATTCTTTTGCTCCTTTCATAAGCTTGAACAGCAGCTTTATCCCTACGCAGTCCAAGAGGTTCCACATTTGTGTGTATTTCACATGCAGCGGTTGGTGTTGACCTCATTGCTGCACTGATTAGATGTAAGGCATACATCTTGTTCTAATCTGCTCATATTTTGGTAGTCATTCTATCAGTAATGGTAGCTTTCTGATTGATTTAATCATCCTTCTCTGTTTGTGATAGGTAACTGGTACATTTGGCTGCACTCCTGCAGCACCTTCCTTGGCCAGTCGGTCTGCTGTTTCATTTCCTAGTATTCTACAGTGAGATGGTATTCACTGCTAGATGACCTTGTGCTGCTTGTACAAATCAGATAGTGGAGGTTGTGAGTCAAGTTGGACACTACCCCATTCATGTTTTAATGATCCTGCTTTGTAGGAATATCTATCCATTGCAGCATCTTTCAATGGCTAGTCTAAAGAGGTCTCCCAGGCAAGAAAGAAGCTGATGTCGAAGTGTATGCATACTTATGGCTCCTCTGACTTACTTGTTAAACACACTACTCATTCTGTCTCTCAGGTGTTAACATTTACATCATTCTATTTAGTGAACCTTTACACAAATGAACCATCAGGAAGCAGAAATATTGAGAAAGTATGTGTTGTTGCACTTAACAGCTTAAATAAAATCATACTGAGCATTTAATATATGACAGGTAAGAGAGAGAGAGAGAGAGAGAGAGAGAGAGAGAGAGAGAGAGAGAGAGAAAAAGCAGGATGTATTGTACACAAAAGGTTACGTTAAAAACAAAATAATAATTTGTTAATTACAATTCGAAGAGCAACAGCAAAAGTGGTGTGAGGTGCAAACTTCCCCCCACATTCGTCATCTAGCAATTTCTGTAAGTCTGTGCCTAAACGAGGCATCACAAGAAAACGATACTCTTGTGTCTTGTACTTCTCTATTCCTACTCCAATGTAAGGTGGGATGCCTAGATATTTCAACTTGTGTTTTCTTACAAAGTCTTGAACTGGGAAAAGAAACATTGCAACAATAATTGTCTCCACATAAAATGTCTTTAATCTTATAGAAATGTTTTCATTCTATGGGAGTCTGGGTAGCACTGGCAGTGCAATGGAATAAATTACCAGAGCATATGGTTTATTTCTATCATGGTCGGTTCCATAGTCTACTACTAAACTTTCTTATTACCAACACAATCAATTGAGGAATGATATCGAAGACAACAGAGACAATTCTGGAAATTCTACCAACATGGCATGGACATTTAAAAAAAACTATGAACTGATAGTCAATACACAGGATAGATGTTTGTGGAGAACCTTGACATAATTATATGGAGATCTTTTATATATATCAGTTGACAACCAAATATTACTTCTGCAATTATTGCAAACAACTAGAAAGTTGTAGAGTGCTGATTTGACAATACCTGTTTTAGTTGATAAATTTGGCAGAAATCGGATGCATGTGTCCTAAACATGTATAAGTCTATGCGTTTAGAGGCCTACCAAACCAATGTATACACGTTCTTGGCAAAGATCAAACATATCACAAAGAGTGATTAAAATTGGTCGCAAAGAACGAATGCAAAGAAGTTGGTAAATAAAATTTGTTCACAAATTTCTGAAGTGCTGACAAAGAAAGACATTGAGAAACAAAGAGCAAAACATTGAATGTGATAGTGATAAGCTGCATATGTGTAGAGGATACACAGTCTGCAAACAATATAAATGATGATCAACATTTTTGTTCCCAAATTTAACAATGGTGAGGTAGAGATATACATAGGACAAATGGTTAACATGTATTTTTAATGGAGAGAAAGTGGTCTGATGGTTAAACACAGTGAGGTTTCCTGGTGGCGATATCCTGTGTTCAACTCATAGGTAAGGTTAACATTTTTTCTGTTGGGAGACAATAAAACTGATGACCTGCACATGTGTGGGACAACCTCTGCCAGAAAGAATTCCTGGCATACTCTCAGAAATAAGAATAAAGTGGTGTAAGAAAAGTATGTTGATGGAAGAATAAATGTCAATACAAATTATTCCTGCACAATATTGCATATGGGTGATGACAACATTACTGCAGAAATGCTCAAAGCTGCTGATGATACAACTATTAGTCAGGTGCAAGAACTATTTAATAAAGTATGGGATGAAGAAATTGTCCCAGATCAATGGAAAAATTGTTAAGATCTCTAAAAAAGGTGATCTCAAAGATTGCAACAACTGGAGAGGGATCACCCTATTATCAGTTTTTTTTTTTTTTTCTTTTTTCTTTCGTCCGCTTTCAACTCAGACGAAGTTTCATCTCTGAAACTGAATTTTGCATGAAAATCCGTTTTCCAATTTCTTACAATGGCAGCAGCGTGCACATTGTAAATTACTTTACACTGGCAGCCGTGTGCTCAATGTACTCGTAATTAGTATTCCCTCGCCATACAGGCAGATTTTCTCCGACTTCAGAGGTACTCACGTTATCGTCCTGAGTAAGACCAGGGACTCGAACAAATGCCGGACAGTAGGTTCGAACCCGAGCTATGAGGCGTCTCACAGCTAGCAGGCCGAGCTACTATCAACTACTCTAGGCAGTCCCCCTATTATCAGTAATGACCAAAACTTTCTGCAAAATCATTCTTAATAGAATCAAAGGAGCAGTGGACACAACCTTGAGAGAAGAACAAGCTTGTTTTAGACCTGGGAGAAGCTGCTTAGACCAAATAATTATCCTATGACTAATTTTGGAGAAACATATTGAGAAGCCACAACCACTTATACTAAATTTCATCGATTTTAAAAAAAAGTTGACATGTCTGGTCAACCACTATTGACAACTGTTATAAGAAAGAGAAGATGGAGATATGTTGGACACACCTTGAGGAGAAATGATCACGAATATCAAAGCAGGCATTGAAGTGGGATGCAAAGGGTTTAAGAAAGAGAGATCAACCTAAGGAGACCCTGAAACGAACTTTGCTGAGAGAGGCAGGAAATATCAGTCTCAGTTCCATGGAGGAGATTGAGCGAGTTGCCCAGGATAGAGCGGTATGGAGAAATTGCTTGCACGCCCTATGTACGTATACGGTACGAGAGGAATTATTATTAATATTGCATATTAAAAAGTGAAGAGTCTTCACCATTTGTAAAACCTAACAATAAAAGAAAGGAATCTGGATTCAATAGCCAGTATGTAAAGCAAGAGTACAATGTATAAAAAGAATGGTGGATAAGAGCACACCTGAAGTATTAGTGAAATGGGCAAGACATCTTTGTATAGAAAGCATGCTTGAATCTGAGAACTGGAAAACATGGAACTGGCATCATTTTATTGAATGTATATATATCGTTTAAAAAAAATAACAATACACAGTAACATTCCAACCAAAAGGCCTTTAATCAAGCAAAGGATACAAGAGAAGTGAAGAAATTTACTTCTTACACAGCACACAACATATAAAATCAGACAATAAACTCCTAATGGCCCTAAAATTTAGGTCTTTTGGCCGAAATGTTACTGTGTACAGTTATTGATTTTGTAAAACTACAGTACTTTGTTTTTATGTGTATCGCCATGGCTACATAGTTTTACTGCAGTCTTCTCGTATATCGATTATAATGATAATTACGAGTATAATGATATAGTTCAGCAATTCTCAATATGTATCACTACATGCTTTGTGGTGTGTCATAACAAAGCTGAATTTCATATAACAAACAGTTAAATTTCAGAACAAATCTCAACTTAAAAATCAAGCAAAATATATAGAAAATAAACCGAAAAAATCTGTCACAACATAAACAAAAACATCTTGCATGAGAACAGCTGCACCTGTCAAGTCACCAAACTAATATATTCTCATTCTTTTGTGCCATTGGGGTATTGAGGTGAACTATAGGGGATGTAAGAGGGCCATCTTATGCACTTTGTGTATTGAAGTGTTTAGAGATTCTGCTATTTCACCTGTTTAGCGCTTGCTTGGCTGTCCTCTCCCCCTGTTTTCGTTTACTGTGCACTATTGCTTGCTGTGGTATACTTTTTGAAGGCAATCATATTATGTAGCTTGAAAAATTTGGTTGTCTCTGGATGAATTATGTTGCTGCTTTAACACCAACTTTGGACCCGATTGGATAATTTTAATTTATTCTCTTCTTGGTACATTCTCATAACTATAATTTCTGCCGTTTTAATTTTTCTTTTGTTGTCATCCTACATGTCTGGCATTGGTAGCACAATAGTTAAGAGAAAGATTGTATTATATAGTGATATTTTTATGAATATTGACACATACTTGCTGTTCAGTATTGGTATCATATGCCCATGAAAAAATATATTATATGAATAAATCTAAACTGTTGTAGTGACAAGATAACATTGAAAACACTTACTATACTCCAGCTTAGCAACCTTCTGATAAAAATGTGTCTCACAGAATAGTGGACCATTTCCTTTTGGTTCCTGTGAACAAAAACATATCTTTATTATCCCCATTGTCAATAGCAGGCAACAGACAACGGCCCCGCTTTGAGGAATTATAAAATAGTATTCTTCTTGAGCGCACTATATTTGTTGTCACAACAGTGTGTAAAACATACCACTTGATGTAGTGCTCTTGAGCTAATCATTCAAATTTCCTTACATGCACCAATTACTTCCTGTTTGCTATCAATAGTGACCACTGTCTGAAGTCTTGTATCTGGCATCTACACTGTTGCAAAGAGGTGATCATTTAATCTAATTTTCGTTCCTGAACTTCAGAAATATTTAGTCAATTTTCGATTTTAAAAAATGAATGGTTTGTATATGTAGATCTCTCTCTCTTCTCTCTTTGCCTTTTACCCCGGGTTGGGGCATAGGCCCTCAACCAACTCATGCCAAGTCTTCCTATCTCTAGCCATCTCCTGCAGCTCCCTCCAGCCCCTCCTTATACTGTTGATCTCCGCCTCCAAATCCCGTCTCATATGTAGATAATTGTTACCAAATATCACCTGTGTGTTGTCGGGGTCCAGATGGGAAGCAAAGAACAGTAACACTGCACCTATAAGGCATTGGGAGGTAGGGACCTAGGTACGCTACCCTAGTAAATAAAAAGCGTCACAGAAATCAGATGCTCTGGCCTACTTATAGGCGCATAACTGGCACAATGTACAATTGCCCTTAGGTTCAGGTCACATACAAATCACAAAGAGTGGTTTAACAAGTCGTCGATATAGAGCAGTCGAAGAAGTTCACAAATATATGTGATCAATCATAATTTGAATGTGGAGATGTTAGTACCCTATTAAAAATTAATGATGAATCTCAGAAATACTAACACTGACAAATAAGACAATTTGGTGAAAAATTATAAAAGATGAAAGTTATGAAAACAAAAGGCGAATTTCCGACAGTTTTGTTTTTATTATGTGAATACCAGGGTGTCTTACTGAGGAGAGAATAGACTGGCTAATTGCATCCTAACAATAGAAAGCAATTGAACTCTTACTTAGTTGCTACCTTTCCCTTGAGAACTCCAGGGAGGAGAGGTCATCATGAGAGAACTACATAATTTTTATAGATTATCTTTCTTCTAGCCAGGTCTTCTAATCCAATTCTCGATCTGATGTTTCCCACATATCATTATGTTGGTCTTCCTGGAAATCTAGATCCTTGGTGCAAAAATCCTTGCAGTGACACTGTCTTCTTCTACTCTGCTGAAGTGACACAAAGATTTGATGAAGACTTGAGGTTTGGAGATTGTCCATGTTGGCTGTGGTTATACACTCGCAAATATGTACAGCTGTATACAATAATCTTGGTTATATCACTAATTTCTCTTTTATTAAGAAATCCACAATTAATAACCTGAAACAGTTCCCTGACTACTGTTCCCTGTGCAGTAAAGTCTTGTTTGATGCATCCTTTCAGGCAGTTCCGGTATATTTAAACTGACTAACTGTCAAAGCCTCTTCAATTAGCCGACTAAGAGTGAAGATAAGTTCCTGAATACTGTTTACTTAAAAATGACACCGGATTTTCTTCAGTTGTTAGATGGATGTCTGTTCTATAGGATTCTAGAGTATATTTTGCCAGGGATACTATGGAAACATGTTTCTATAGCTTTTCATATTGTCATTTCGTTTTTTTTGCAAATGCAAAATCAAGGTGTTGAAACTGCAATCTCCCAATTTGCAGGTAGTCTTTAGGAGTCAAACTGAAAATTTGTCATGGACAATTACAATTGTACAATGCAAACAAATATTAAAGAAATCATTGCTGTAAGACACCTACATTGTCAAAAACCCTGTATGAAGTTTAACCCTGTATGAGCAGTCTCATGCTGCAAGTGTAAGATACAAGGAAACATTGTATCTTTACTAAATAAAAGAACAACAGTACAATGCACCAACTTTAGCAGGTAACTTACAATTTTGATCACATAGTTTTGTGTTCTTTTATCTACAGATGTGGTGGCTGCTTCTGAAGCTGTAAGGATAAATAAATATTTGATAAAAGAGTAAACCGATATGACACTCACCATTTTCACGAATCAGAAATGTTACATATAAAATTAATAATGTTGGTTTCGAAAACCTGAGGACATTTATTTCTGTAGCGTCTCAAGATGTCTTACATATGTAATTATTCTGATATCAACATAGACATTTTATTAATATCATTGCCAAAGGATCGACTTCATTTACCCCATATAGCTTGGTCCCTCTCCGCAGAAATGGTTCGCTACCTGTCGATAGTATTGCACAAAGCATAAACACCGTAGTTCCAGCAAAAATTCTAGGAGTCTCTAGAAAAATGCACTTGCAAAAAGGGCGGAGCGGTCAAAATTCTGACCTTCGGAACACAAGGCAAAGGTTTAATACTTTCAGTCAAAATGACTTAGTTATTAAGTGGTTACTGGTGCCCAAATTTTGGGATTCAAAGAATAGAGCCACTGTTACCTGCCACGCATGTCGTAAGAGGCGACTAAGGAGGTTCGGCTGAAATCGGATGCACATGTCCTAAATGTGTAGAAGTCTATGCGTTTAGTGGCCTATAAAAACCAATGTGCAACATATACACGTTCTTGGCAAAGATCAAACATATCACAAAGAGTGATTAAAATTGGTTGTAAAGAACGAACGCAAAGAAGTAGTAATTGGATAAGTATCTCTCTGTGTGTTACCCATTAAAATCCTCGCTATTGTCCCTGAGCCAATTACCTTGTGATGTTTAATCCTATGTCAACCTTCTGGGATAAAACAAGCATGCTATGCCAATACATATTCCACATGTCTTGGTACTATCTATCTTGGGTACATTTTATCTTATTTTTTTTGTGTTCATCTGTTTTCACTCAGTTGAAAAATGATACATGTGTCCTATTTCTTCCTTGCAGATATTTTTTGGGACACTTAATGATTAAAAAAAACGAACTTTCAGGGTAGGGTCACCAACGAGTACACTAGACAACTACTTCCAATATTAGGGGGTCTCTGTGGCTGAGTGGTTAAGCCCTTTGCCATGCGAGTCGAAGGTTCGAGTCCAGACCGTGGCCTTCTGTTCACAAGTGCAGTTTTTCCCAGAGACCCCTAGGATTGTTGCCGGAGCTACGGAGTTCGAGCAATACTCTCGGCAGGTGGCGTGCCATTTCTGCGGAGAGGGGCTGAGTCAGATGGGGTAAAACCCGGTGCAATGAAGTCAATCCTTCGGCTTTTAAACCCTTTAAAACTTCCAATATGAGAACCAAGATTGTGGCAGTCACAATAGTCTAGAGGAGGCATTCTGGGACCTGATTCCCCTATGCAGTTATTATGTCCAGACATCAAACGGTTCTAAACATGATGGTAAGGTGAAGAACCTATATAAAACTTAAAGATTACAGGGCCTATACTGTTATGGACAAGCAGAATTTCAATGACAATAAAGAGCTGACCCGTTGGTCATAAAAGCATTGAAAGTGGAGATATAAAGGCGTTCTTCGGTCAAAAACCCCAGACACGCCTCTCATCTGACAAAAGGGCAACCACATATAAAATAGTGGTAGAAATAGATTAACCTTCAGAGATAAGAGTTTCAATCATTTTTCCACTGAATGAATAAATAGTTGCACAACAAACAGCAATTCTTTCTCAGAAGGATTGGGAGGGATAAGAGGTGGCACTAGTGCTCCTAATGATACACTCCACATGTCCAATGAGAAGATCATCAAACAATAAAGAACTGCTATAAGCTCTGGTCAGGAGAAGGAAATCTCAGTCAACAAATCAAACTGCAGTCTTGCCACTGCAATCATAAGATGGGAAGGCCATGAGGAATAACCGAGAAAAACAACAAGCTGCTAAGGATAGAGTGTGTCAGCTATGGTGCAGGATAAATTCAAGCAAATACAGGGATATGGAACAATCAAATCTAACTGCATGGAGTTGCTCCAAACAGAAACAGAGGATAGGATATAAGCTTGGGAGGCTGTCGTATGAACACAGATACTGTACACTTTGCCCTGATGACAAGTTTAATGATCAAGCATGACCAATATGCAGAAGAATGTGCATAGACAAAATGGACAACTAACACTTACGGGTGATGATTTTTTTACCCATATGATATTAAGTAAACTATCTCTCTATATATATCCTATAGATCCTATATTTATATATCTATATACACACACACACTAGTACATACGTAGTACCTACCTACCTATCCATCCATCTATCTACCTACCCCTGTTTTGTCTTTCAGAGATAGGTTAAGAAGACACATTTGGAGTACACCTTTGTGCACGCCTCATACAAGGCAACGTTTACAGTCTCAGATATTCTGTCAATCCAGTTTACACTCTGGGTGTTTTCAACTGTATCTGAATATTAACACTCTTTGCAGAGTGGTTTCTTGTAGTAGTCTTGGTGTATGTCCAAGTCATTTGATATGTTGTTTCTAAATATAGTTAAACACTGATGTTTTCGCTCTTCTTTTTATCTTGTCATTTATGACCATGTCTCATCTTAATATGCAAATACTAATAAATATAACCTGTTAAAAATGCAGCGTCAGATATTTGTTAAAGAATACAATACAACTGTATCAATATTTATTCACAATATAACATACCCAAGTATATGAGTCCAAAACCACCCTGTCCGAGAACATTTCCTAAGTGCCACTCTTTCTTGCACAAATCTTTCAGCAGCATTCCACATGGAAATTCCTCTGGGAAATGCATGGGATCTGGGAGCAGATGGCCCTCTTTGGCTCCTGCATTAAAACAAATTAAATTGCCTTATAAAGGAAACATATCTATAAGCAAAACACTATTACATTCTCATGCATTTACACATTCACTCCAACAATATAAAATATAAATCCCTTGTACTAAGCAGTAATGAAAAAAGCAAAATATGTGAGGCAGTGTTACATAGTACTAAAAGGTCTAACGGCGAGTAATTGACTACACTGCACCGGGTTTACTCATATGAACCAGTCCCTCTCAACAGGAATTCTTCTTCTTTGAATGCTCCATATCGACCACTTGTTAAAACACTCTTTGTGAATGGTGCCAGTTATGCACCTACAAATAGGCCAGCACATCCGATTTCTGCGATGCTTTTTATTTACTACAATAGTTTCTTTAGGCCCCTTCCTCAGTCTCCTCTTACGACATGCCTTGTAGGTCGCAGTGTTACTATTCTTTGCTCCTTGCAAGTCCCGGCAACACACAGTCGCCAACAGGAATGACATGTCACCTGCCGAGTGTGTTGCACAAGCTCCGTAGTTCCAACAACAATCCTAGGAATCTCCTAATAAATAACACCCATATAAACTGTGAACGATGAGGTCCGGATTCAAACATAGAACCTTCAGAACGCAATGCAAATGTCTTAATCCCTTCATGATAGAGACTACAGCACATTACATAAGTACAGTAACAGACCCGAATCAGCATAACGGCCAAAATATCTTTACCTAAGACAGGGTAGAAGCTAAACAAATAAACTGAAATCTTTGATATCCTCTCACAGTTGACATATAAGGCATTAACAAATGATCCTCTTGCTGCCTCTCTCCTGCCCATGTATGTAAGTCCACATGCCTTCATTTCTCTTTCCATCATCCTTCAGGTTTCTTTTGGTCTGTTCAGTCTCCTTCTATCTACTATCCATTGTAGAGCAGTCTTTGCTGAAGTACCAGGTGTCGTTCTACACACATGTCCTAGCCATCTCCATCTTCTTCCGATGATTGTAGCTGTCAGTGATATGTAATTTCTCTGCAGCCCCTAATTTTCAATATTTTCTGGTCAAAATATTTGCAAGGTTCTTCCAAGACCTTTATTTTGAAAGGCAGTTTATGCATGTCTGCAGTAATTTTCAACTTGTGTTAATGTATAACAATATTCAGACAATGTTTTTTTTCTGTATATTCTGAGTTCGATTTTCATTCTAAGTTCTTTTGATCCTATATTTTTAAGCAAGGTAAAATAACTTGGAATGGTTTGCTTATTCTTACTGCCACAGCCTCTTCCATATCTCCCTCTTGAAACTTTACTTCTGTATTTAAGATCTAATTATCTAAAATTAATGGAAATGTAATTTGCTTACTCCTTGTTTGATTTGACTGTCAATGTGTATTACTGCCATTTTATTAATCTTAGATCACAGCTGTCGACATGTATGTTACGAAAAATAAACATTTCATACGACAAAACCACTGTGCATACCATATTCCGTTTATGAAAATCTGCTCAGACAAAGCTTTAACAAAACCAACTGGCTGAGGTATAATTTTCCAACAAGCTGCGTACATATGTTTAATAGAAAGAAGCCAGATTTCTCTAGAAAATGATACCATCCAAAACCTTTGTGGGTAAAACAAGATGTCCATGCTTGAATTTAAAGCAGCCAAAGTCATGCTTTTTCTATGTATGTAGTTAAAAACTGCCTAAGATTTCAAGCTAAAAGCCTTTGCTCATTCTCAGAATCCAAGGGCAAAGAAGAACTACATAAGCTCACAGTTTATTGGAAATTAAATGAAAAAGGACAGGCTGCCAAAGATGTATTTGTAAAGTGGTTTCAATACTTCGAAATTTTACTTCTGCTCAGCAATGACCGTTGGTTGATAGACTGAATAGTTTTAGATACCTTAGTACACAAAAAAAACCCTAAAGCGATCTCGTCTTACAATTTCCAGCGGTTTGGAACCTAACCCATTCAATTACTGGGGCATGTGTACATACATGTAAATTGTAATTAATGTTTAATCATATGGAGAAAATATAAATTATACTAACCAATAATATAAACACATATTTCATAAAAGTCATCTTGTATTAAAAATTAAAACACTAACACTAGATAAAGTATGTTTAAGTATCTGACACAAAAATTAGGTCAAACAAGATTAGATCTACTGCAATATGGAACCAATTTACCTGCAGCAGAAGCAACTCTTCGAGGCATAGCTATGGAATAAAATACTCAGTTCTGAAGGGATAGCAATGAATCTGCAGAAGTGAAACAGAATGATCACAATCATGGGCTAAATACTAACAGTACAGCATTAACATTTATTTCTACACACACTCAATTTTTCTACTGCATGAGTCGATGGGTTACTACCAAATTAGTAGAATCTGGGGAAAAAATGAGTTACAGTAGTTTAGTAAGAATTTAGTACAGATAAATGAGCATCAAAAGTCCTGATCTTTTCAGAAATTTAATGATAAATAAACTGAAACCATATTGTACTCAACAACTGTGTACACTCTGTCAACTCTGTGGTTTTTTGACCCATTATTATCATACATTTTCGTAATCATTGTGCATGCTGAAAAGTCACATTATCTGCTAAATCTCGTGGTAACTAATCTAATGATCTGAACCCAGAGGCTACTTGCAAGTTTTGAGCAGAGATGTGAACATCAATTCAAATCGAGAGCAAAAATTGGTGTATTGTAATGAATATTTTTAGCACTATGACGGACGGTTCTGATAACTGATGGCATTTGAACTTGGTTGGGAGAGAGCTAGAATAATAGTGAACAGCAAAGGGAAAAAACCCTGTACGATAATTATATAATATTATGTGGACAGTATCAAGAGTATGAGTACACTACTACCAGATACTAACCGACGACAATGTGAAATTATATGAAATGAAGAAACCTGGGTATGTATTTTATACTTATTTTATCAGACTAATTTATGAACTAAATATCAGAACGAGAACCCTAAGTAACTTTAAAGTTATTACAAATCAGCTCTATTTAAATTAACGTCATCGTGTAACATGTTTAAAGTGCATACTACTAATGAAAATAAACAAGAAATGGGTTACTAAGAGCTCATAATAACAGATCACTGAAGAAAAGGAAGCAGCCACAGTTGAAATGGCCGCCAAAGACAGACCCACGAAAATGTAATCATTGGTTATGCTTAAAAATAGAAACCAATCCATGACGTTATCACAGATCGCTAACAGGAAGTCATTTGACGCAGGCGTATAATGGCAGCCAACTAATGGAGTAGATTCTATGTGGTGCGAACCAGTTCATTTTGTGCTGTTTACATTTCACACCCTTGTCTTGTCTGTCACGAACACATCAGAGATGGCAATAAGCTGAGATATAATGGCTGAATTTGACAACGAGGCAGCTAATCTTGATCTATTTCAAGAAATCTTTAACCCACGGTCCTCCCGAGATGGAGCAGTTGATTTAAGTGTAAGCAAAACTGTAAACACAAACACTGTGGACTCTAATGTCAACAAACATTCAATCACTGGCAACTATTTGAAATCGTCATTTGTAAGCAACAACATTGATAATGGCATGCTGACACAGAGTGATGTTACTGATAACTTAATAGAAGAAAGCAGTCAAAAAGATGAAGAAAGCAGTGTCGTCAGGCTGAATAATATTGAAAATCTGAAGAACAGGACTGAGTCAACTCAATCAACAAATAATACCACACTCACAGCTGACAATAAAACTGACTGTGCAGATGATGCTGATGACGATCACAACAATGCTATCAATGGAAATGTAAATACAGTGCTAACGTGTGATGAACAAACATTAGCAAAACAAAAGAAAGGGATTAGTTTTCCAAAGGATACATTTATTTCAGGATACTTTGAACCTCCTGACCCATGGAAGAATGGTAAGGTGAATGATATTGTGACCAGTATTGCGTATTCTTCTTGTGCAACAGCTTTTCATATACATACTGAATAACAAGTGTGCATTTATTTCAAAGTGTATGATATCAGTTTGAGTTTTAATCTCTATAATTGTACATGTTAATCATGTCTGGTACTCCCATAAAGGCTAAGGAGTTTACTTAATGCATAAAATACATTTTGATCAATTTTGTTCAAAAAGTGTACCAGTAAGAAGGCAGCCATATTTTGTTTGACATTCAGAACTTAATTATATAGCTGCTGGAATGTAGCTAATACTGATTTTTAGCTATCAACACTGTCTTTAATTAAATTTGTTAAAGTGTGAGACTACTGCTGAATTTATCTTTGCAAGAAATTTGATTAAAAGCATTTATGTTCTTGTACAGAGGTTGTTTCTATATCACTATTTTACATGATCAGGTTGAATATCACATATATTTCCCTAACATTCTTTACAACATACTTTTTAGGTTAGTGTCCCAAATTTTCCTACCCATTAAGAGACCTCTAGATCTACATAATATCTGTATAACATAAATTAAAAAGAGAATAGGAATGGCCAAAGATAATTTCAATAGTATGAGAAAGTTACTGACATCCAAACAAATCACAAACAGGCTAAAAATGAGAATGATCAAATGCTATATATATATATATCCTATATTAATGTATAGCTCAGAAACATGGACAATGAACAAGCAGTTGGAAGACAATTAATGCATTTGAGATGTGGATATGTAGAAGAATAGGCAGAGTTTCATGGACAGAAAACAGACAAATAAACAAGTTTTAGGAAAACTAGGCATGAAGAAACAATTATGAAGAGAAATAAAATTCAGACAAGTAAAGTATTTTGGGCACATAAAAGACATGACACCATGATAAAACATTTACTAGAGGGAAAGTTGAGGGGAGAAGAGCAAGAGAAAGACCGAGAGATAAGTGGGAGGGAAACTTTAAGAAATGTACAGGTTACAGTCTGGCAGTGTGCAACGCCAAGGCGAAAGACAGAGGATGCTGGAGATTCATTGCAGCCAACCTTCGATGTGGAGACGGCACCTGATGATGATGAGATCTACATATTGAAAATTCTTTAAAAAGTGAATACAATGCGATGATGTCTGTTCATAATTAACATATTCTTTCTTTATAATTGATGCTGTATTAACCAGTAACCGACATAATAAAGTAAAAAATAAAGTGCTCTGGAAACCTTTTAGGATAGTTTTTCTTGCTAATTGCTTATCACTCATAGATAATTTGTAAAGATTGAAATCTCCATTAAATTTAAATACTTGAACTATCATTCATGCACAGCTGTTAATTCCTACAGATTTGGATACTAGTTTAAAGAAATATTTAGATTGGACCATTAGAGAAATAGCCATTGTGGGATGAAAGAGTGTGCAAAGCTGTAAAATTGTGGACAGAAGGGAAGGAGGGCTTAGAACTGGAAACAGTTCTCTTTGCCAAAATCAATACAGCAACAAAATGGTGATATTTTAATTTTCCCTTGGGAAAGCTAACTGAAACCATGGTTCCTTTTTTTCAGTCACAACTTTCATATTTCCTGTTTCAATAGATCATCCTAAAATTATATGTACATTTGATCAGTTATTGTTACACTCAAAAGTGCATAGGATAGTATTAAAAAACGGTAAATATTGGTCTCTATGTAGTGTTGTTTTTGTTATATTTTCTGGTCATTTTAAAACAAGTTAGTGTACAATTAGTTAACTTAGCAACCACTTTCCCAATATGCATGTTGGGAAAGTGGTTTCATTCTTGTTTTTTTATTGATTAGTATCTTAGAGATAGTACTTTATCATTCTTCTTCTTCTTTGCGTTCGTTCTTTACGATCAATTTTAATCACTCTGTGATATGTTTGATCTTTGCCAAGAACGGTGTACGTTGTACATCAGTTTGGTAGGTCCCTAAATGCATAGACTTCTACACATTTAGGACACATGCATCCGATTTCAACCAAATCTTCTTAGTCGCCTCTTATGACATGCTGGCAGGTAACAGTGGTTCTATTCTTTACACCCCAAATTTGGGCCCGTAACCACTCAGGCGACTTTTATCATTAAATATTTGTTTGTTTCAATGTTTGAACATTTGTCAGCAGTTAGAAATGAATATATTTCATCAACATATACAAGACAATCAATGGATGTCATTGATATGTGGTTTTACAGAACAATATGGAGAATGCTAGGAAAACTGAAATGAAAAATTGTGAGGTGTTAAGTAAGTGGACACAGAAAGCTAATCATGCACATAAGAAACAAGCAGGCATCATTTTTTAAAATCAGGTTAGGGGAGGAAGAGATAAAACAAATCATGTCAGTTTGCAAAATTAATGGGAAAAAAGACACGATGATGACAAATATAAAAAATACTTAACATTTTGGCATGGAGGAAAACCAATAATATAATTAGTTAAAGGTCTGAGATGACATAAGTCACAGTCAGCAAATCAGAGTTGAACAATACCCTACTAACAAGTGTTGGTTCTGACTGCATCTCCGCATTCTGGTTAAGCAAGTAGCTATCATAGATGGAAGACAAACCCCATTTATCGAATTAAATGTCTAAAAAGATTAAGCTATATTGTGATATCATTGGGAGAAGAACATTAAGAGATGAATAAGGAGCAATTTGGTAGAATGCCCCACCATGACAAGGATAGGAAGTGTTGGATACCCATTGTGCTCTATGAAAATGAGAGTTTTAATTAAATATGTTACAGTGGAATAGTGTGTCCTCATTTCCATGTTTACCCGCATAGAACGTCTATTTTTTAAAGTCCCACTTTTACTAATCTTACTAATATGTATCTCTCTCTCGATCCTTAATATGCATCTAAATATATCCTGTTACTGCGTTGATACTTTCCGCTTGCCATGTTCAAATGGGGCTGTACTGTTTTAGCAAATGTTGTTTGACCAATTATGATATATTTAGTGGCCTATCGTCCGCCAGTCAGGAGCCAATCATTGTCTTATATCTGCATGATGTGTTTGTCTCTCTGTCTGCAAATTTTTCCTAGCGTTAGCAGTTTTTGGGCATGATCTGGTAGATTCTTTTAAAGTCTAGCCAATGAAAAATATTCATAGCAGCTAGCCAAAACGTTGCACCAGAGACGTCGCACCAGGCCATGATGCGGTCCAGTTCTTCCTGTAGCTTATTAGCAAGGCTCAAGTATATCAACATAGGCAGAGTAATATAGTACATCCACTGTGGTGGAATAAGTAGGTTGAAACCATTTAGCTCACCAAAAGAAGAGCAGTAAATGCATGTCAAAACGAGCAACCACAGCTTTGCTGAAGCATATATTGGTCTTAAAGTTAGACATGGGCGAGAAAATTGTAATTTTCAAGATTTGTGCTAACCAAGCAAAGACAAATAAGTGGTAGGAATTTTGTGCTCAAATGTACTCCGATAACTCCCTCCATAAATTCTTGCAGCTTCACCAGACTATGAATGGTACGCCACACAGATGTAGGATACCAGACTCTCACGATCTGGTGCGGTGGAAAACTGATGACGATAAAGAGATGGCTTTTCGCGAACATTATTTCTAGCAGACTGATCAAAATGATAGAGAGGCAAGACTCCATATGATTTCGTTATCTAATGAATGTGATGCCACGGAGTGAAGCAGTGAGCTTGAATTTATAAGCCAGAAAATCCATGAAATGTTTTAGAGATCACACAATACTGCACCGGGTCTCGATGTTATCCAATATAGTGACATAAAGCAGGATATCAGACACTGACATGAATGAGCTTAGTAAAGAATTTAACACTAGCTTAAAAAGTGGCGAGATCAAGGAGGAATGGCTTCATAGCTACTTAATATCACTGGCAAAACCGAACAAAAATCACAAACATATAAGCGGTATTAGAATAATTGCAATGCAGAACACAGTGAGCAAGCTTCTGGAAAAGTTAGTGGCAGGCAGACTGGAGCGGAGTTTGGAGGGACGCAGCATGTTTCCTTCCACCCATGGTGGATACAGGCGTAATAAAGAAACTTGGTGCAATGCTTCGATCTTTGCATATGACGTCTTTGAAGGTTTCCAGACTGGTGTGGATACATGCACTGTTGTACTTTATTTAGAGGGTGCCTATAATAAAGTTCCAATCATTTACCTTATACATATGCTCACGCTACTCAATATTGATACATTGCTCATAAGATGGATTGCAAGGGCCCTGTTCGAGAGAAAAGTGGCACTCAGGTGTAGTAATTAGTACTCTGTACCTACAACAGTTTTGCCCGGCCTATCGCAGAGGTCCCCACTATCTCCAGTACTATTCAGCTCTTCACCATAATGATTATGATGCAGCAGCTATCTGGCAGGGGAAGTGCACTGTCATTTGCAGACAACACCATAGTGTACAAACATGGGTGACATTGCTAATAAGCTGTTATAGTATAGTACAATTGGGGTGAAAAATCATGACTATCTTATTCAAACCTGCGTAAAATAATTCTGAGTTATGTACAATTAGTATATAAGATATATTTAGATACAAATTAAATTGAGGATTGTTTTTATTTAGTTTGTTTTCCCTTTTATGACTTTCACATTTTTGAATCCCTGTAAAAGTTTACTTATGAGATTGCTCTGAATTTGTAAAACACCTTGTTATGCATTGTTTTTCTTGAGACAGAGTTTGCATACAAAATTCGTACAAAATTGTCACCATCTTTAAAATTATATCAGGGACCTTCGTCAATGCAACAGTGTTTGTGCTCTGCCATTGAGATCTACCTTTGTAAAAAGGTGGTAGGAGCACACATGGTTATTCACTGAAGCGCAGTGGTGTTGGTCCTAATAATCAATAAATCAACACTTTGCATACAATGGTTTAATGTCAGGAAGAATAACATATAATAGGTTTACTTTTTGTTAAAACAAATGTTTTAACCAGATGGAAAAATCTCGGGAGGCCACAGAAATGTGGTTTTACAGAAGAATGATGAGAATCCCATGGACTGCTAGAATGATGATTGTGGAGGTGTTGAATGAGGCCAAGACACAGAGAAAACTCATTATCAATATAAGAAAGAGACAGTCATCATTTTTCAGAAATGTGATGAGAAAGGGAGATTTAGAACACAGTGAGACAACCGGGAAAATTGAAGGGAGACACTACAGAGAGAGAAAATTTTGAGACAGCCTGACTTCATGGCACGGAAGTGCATCAACATTTGAGATGATAGCAAATACCAGGGACAGAAATTTGTGGAGATCCATGATCGCCAATGGAGATATGTTGGGCACGCCTTGAGGAGAAATGATCAACGAATATCAAAGCAGGCATTGAAGTGGGATGCAAAGGGTTCAAGAAAGAGAGGTCGACCTAAAGAGACCCTGAAACGAACTTTGCTGAGAGAGGCAGGAAATATCTGTCTCGGTTCCATGGAGGAGATTGAGCGTGTTGCCCAGGATAGAGCGGTATGGAGAAATTACTTGCAGGCCCTATGTAATGTATAGGTCGAGAGGAATTATTATGATCGCCAATGCCAGTCGGCACGGTACCTGATGATCTTCTTTCTTCTTTGTGTTCGTTCTTTACGACCAATTTTAATCACTCTTTGTGATATGTTTGATCTTTGCCAAGAATGTGTATATGTTGCACATTGGTTTGGTAGGCCCCTAAACGCATAGACTTCTACACATTTAGGACACATGCATTCAATTTCAGCCAAACCTCCTTAGTCGCCTCTTACGACATGCGTGGCAGGTAACAGTGGTTCTGTTCTTTTGACCCCCAATTTTGGGCCAGGGTAACTACTTGGACACTTGCTGATGGTGACCTTGTGCTATAACTTTCTATCTTGAGTTTCCTATAACTTTTGCTATGTTTTATTAGTATTGAATATTCACACTTACTATGTGTAGCAGTTTGAATGTTGTTGAAAATATACCTCTGCACATCCCTACATTGACTTTGCAGCCACCATTATAATGAAAGTCAAGATTGGCAATTAAGCCATGTGGAATGCCCATGACTACAGAACACATAACTTCAAGACTGCCCTGAATTTGATATACCTAGGCAAACTCATAGCTCTAGTGAAAATGAGAACTTATGTGGACCTATGTGTCAATTACAAAAGACACTGAAGTTTATACAAAAGACAACATTGCAGAGCTAGATAACAATTCAAATGAATGAAAGGAAGGAAGAACATCCCTATAAAATATAATTTCCCGTAGCCTTTTCAGACCGTAGGGTACAAAGTCACTTCACTTCATATTTCTAGGTCCCTAGTGTGCAGGAAGTAGGAGTATAAATTCCTTTCCTCATGTGTGGAATGTTGAGTGCTGGACTGAACCCACAACTATAGTGTTGTCGGAGTGAACCCACAACACTATAGTGTCAGAGTTGATAGGCGAATGCTTATGCATTATGCGTTCCACAAGGACATGCCCACACCTCTCTCTCTTTAGCCTGCTACGCCCATGGCGTTTAGGGCAGCAAGAAACGCACACCATTCTTCCCTGTTCATGGCCTTCCTCTGTATTGTGTTCCAGCTATGATTCATTTCCTTCAATTCTTGCTCTATCGTTCTCCTCCAGGTCGTCTTGGGTCTTCCACGCTTTCGCCTACCCTCTGGAGTCCATCTCAGTGCAGTTTTCGTGTCGGAGCCAGTCTCCATGCGCATCACATGTCTAATCCATCTCCAGCTGCCTTCGGATGATAGTGCCCATATTCTCTTGTTGGCATTGTGCAAGCAATTCTTGGTTCGAGATAGTAGTCAGCCAGTACACGCGTAGGATTTTTCGCAGACGAGTTGTATGAAAGGTGGAGAGTCTGGACATATCCTGTTCTGTCATTCTCCAGCATTCCGATCCGTACAGCAATGTTGACAGCACACAGCTGTTGTAGATACTAGTCTTGGTTCTGATGCTGTATTGGGCAGATTTCAAGGCGGTCTGAAGGGTCATGAATGCACTTCGTGCCTTACTCAGTCTGTTTTTAATGTCAGATCCAGCGCCTCCTTCATTGCTAACAACACTTCCAAGGTATGTGAAAGCGGTTGTATCTCGGAGGGTTTTACTTTCTAGTTTGACTGGTGCTGGGGTTGCTATGTTCAGAGTCATTACTTCAGTTTTCTTCTGATTTATTTTCAGCCCAACCATCTCACTATATTGGTTAAGGCGGCAGGTCTTTTCCTGGATATCTCTATGTGTATGAGATAGGAGTGCGATGTCATCTGCAAAATCTAGGTCTTCCAGAGTGGATGTGAGCGTCCATCTAATACCTCTTGCCTTATCTTCCGTTGTTTTACGCATCACCCAATCTATGACAATGTTGAATAATAGGGCTGACATAACACATCCTTGTCGCACACCTGTTTTGACTTCAAACTTTAGCTCTGAGGTTTCAACACTGCATGCAAACTTGCTGTAGCAGCTTTTTATAATATTTATAAAACACAGTGGGATTCCATACCATCTTAGGATACGCCATAGACTTTCCCGGTGTATGCTATCAAAAGCTTTTCAAAATCTACAAAGTTGATATAGAGTTTGCTTTGCCATTCTGTGCATTGTTCTATGATATTTCTAAGAGCAAATATTTGGCCTATACAGCTCCGTCCTCTCCGAAATCCTGCTTGTTCCTTTCTCAGTTTCTTATCCACAGCATCAGTAATGCGTTGTACGATGATTTTGCTTAAGATTTTACTTGGGACAGAAAGCAGTGTTATTCCACGCCAATTATTACAATCAAGGGAGCCCTTTTTGGGTATCTTGATGATGACTCCTCTGTTCCATGCCTCAGGTATTATTTGGGCATCCCATATAGTAGTAAACAAGGGTTGCAATATATTAGCTGCAAGTTCTGGGTCTATTTTGAATAGTTTAAGTTATCATTCCCTGGTGCCTTGTTATTCTTAAAAGATTTAATAGCTGTAATGATCTCATCCCGGCTGGGTGTTTCAATGCCAATTTCTAATTCCTCTGTTGGTTCTGGTATGTCTGCTACTACCGTTGGAGGTGGTCTGTTTAACAATTCTTTAAAATGCTCTGTCCATCGTATTTCTTGTTCCTTTCTGTTGTCAATAGTATTCCATTCTTATCCTTTATGAGAGTATTTGATCTCCTGTAATGTTTCCAGCTTATTAGCTTTGTAATTTTGTACACTGTTCCCTGATCACACTTTTTGCTGCTTCTTCTGCCTGAACCTGCCAGGTCTTCAACATACATTCTTTTGTCAGCTCTCACAGCCCGTTTGATTTCTTTACTTGCGCTTTTGTACTGTTCTTGGTATCTTGCTTTCAGTCTTTGCTTCTAACAATTTCTTTTTTAATATTCGGCTGTCTATTATTTTCCATGTTGTTGGTGTTATCCATTCTTTTCTTTGTGCAGTACCCTAGACATGCTTCACTGCTCTTGCTATATATAGATGCTATGTTGTCCCATGTTCTATCTATGTTGTCAGTTTCATCCGTATTTTCATTACTTTCTAGGGCTTGGAATCTGTTCTTTATCTGCATTATAAACTTATCCCTTACTTCCTTGTCTTTTAGTCTATCCACATCGAACCTCTTTTGGAAGTTTTTCTGTTGTCCTGTTTTTCTTAGTTTAAGTTTGACATAAGCTGTGACTAGGTGGTGGTCGCTACCAACATCTGCACCTCTCTTGACTACAACATCTAGCAGCGAGCGTCTCCAGGGTCCATTGATCATTATATGGTCTATTTGATTTTTATCTCTGCCATTAGGGGAATACCATGTTAGTTTGTGGATATCTAAATGTTGAAATAGGGTTCCTCCTATAACAAGATTGTTCATGCTGCAGAGGTTTACTAAACGTTCCCCATTTTCGTTCATCGTACCACATCCATATTTTCCCATAGTTCTATAATTATGCGTGTTGTCTTGTCCGACCTTCGCATTGAGATCTCCTATAACAATGATAACATCATGGGATGGTGACTTGTCTAATTCTGCTTGTAGGTTTTCGTAGTACGAGTCTCTCTTTGTATCCTCGCTATCATTAGTTGGCGCATAGCATTGTAGGATTGTGATGTTTGTATGCTTCCCTTTAGTCTGATCTTAATCAAGCGGCTGCTGATAGGTTTCCATTCTAACAGACACTTTTCCACGCCTTTTCTTAAAATTACTGCTACTCCTTCATGGTGTAGGTCATCGTCTCGTCCAGAAAAAAGACTGTTTCTCCTGTTGCAGTGGTACTTCTTCCGTTTCCTGTCCATCTGCTCTCGCTAACCCCTAGGATATGTAGATTATATCTTCTCATTTCTGCTGTTATTTGTGATAGTTTTCCAGTTTCGTACATTGTTCTTACATTCCAGCATCCAATTCTGGTCTTGGTTTTGGCATTCAGGACTTCTGTCCTCATGAAAGTAGCTTCCTTTCGGCTTTCACCACTTCCAGTCATGTGAGTCAATGACTCTGGTAGCCCTTCATGCCCGTGAATAGGTTGTATGTTTGTTGTTGTTTCCGTAACTTAAATTTTTTTAAAGGATGGGATCGTTAGTCCCAAGCCCAATCCCCAACCTGGAGGACCAGGAGACCATGTTTCGTCTGTCCCCTCTTCAGTGACCTTTCCGGCTTTGGTAACCCTTCCGGGAACATAAGTTCCCGCCGTCCGAACTCACTGTATCATTGGAGCACGCAAACCTCCCAACCACTACAAGGTAATGGCCTCATGGGGAGGATGCCCACATCTGACAACTCATATTTTATAATTATTAAAAACTATGAGTTTCTGTTATAATCTGATTATTGAAAGTTCAGATCAAAATACCTCTGTTGCTTGTAATACATGTGGTTTCTTAATCTGAGTCAGTGCTACATATTTTTCTTATGTTGACTCAGAGATCCCCTAGCCCGTGTGGTGCTGGGGCCTGCAAGGGAAGCAAAGAATAGTACCACTGTGACCTACAATGCATGTCATAAGAGGCGACTGATGTAGGCCCTAGGGACGCTACCCTAGTAAATAAAAAGCAGCGCAGAAATCAGATGTGCTGCCCTACTTGTAGGCGTATAACTGGCACAACATACAATCGCCCTTAGGCTCAGATTACATACAAATCACACAGAGTGGTTGACAGGTGGTCGATATGGAGTGTTCAAAGAAGAAGCAAGAAGAAGAGATCCCCTGGGGAGAAAAATATAGGACGACTACGTTGCATGTTGTTAATGGCAATTAAGAATGGTTGTGCTCGCTACCAACAACAGTACCATGGGGGTCTTTGTGAATAAGTGGTTAAGCCGTTGCCTTGTGTTCCAAAGGTCGTGGATTCGAATCCGGACAACACCATTCTATTCATGAGTGCATTTTTTCCAGAGACCATTTGGATTGTTGTCAGAGCTACAGAGTTCGTGCAATACTCTTGACAGGTGGTGTGCCATTTCTGCAGAGGGACTGAGCCATGTGGGATAAAATCTGGTGCATGAAGTAAATCCTTGGACTTTAGACCCTTTAAACAGTATTGTTTAATACCAATTGCTGCAGATACAACTAATATTAAAAGTCATAAATACTTTGATACATATTTCCTGCAAGAAGGATAACTTATTTGTTATCTAAATCTTGTATTGAAGTTAAAGAGGATTGATAAAATAATTTGAATTATTTTGTAGCAATTTTAGCTGTAATGAAATCAATTTTGTATGTACTGCAGTGAATAATATTATTCCTCTAGTTTTTTTTCACACCCTAATTAATAATATGACAGATTTATTGAATGGAAAAAATGTCACCATTTCTGATTTACTTATTTATCCACAATGTTTCTCTTTTGTGTGTATGTGTGTGTACATTTGTTGTTAATAAACCATCAGCTGTGAGGGGCCTCTACAGTGTTGTTGTCAGAGCCATCATGTTGTCTCTCGCTACAAAAGTGCTGGGTTCGCTTCTCACGAGAAGTGATTTGACTTTTTTTTACAGTGATTCCTAATCTCAGTGTAGGTGAGATCGAGTTCCCAGTTCTTTTTGAGATGGGCGATAAAACATTGGTTTTGCATTCAAGCTGAGCAGGTAAAGAAAGCTTAGGGGCAAAATTCATTAAAAATATAAAAAGTGCGATTTTAAAATAAATTTTCACCATCCTCAAAATGACATCAGAACTCTCGCCTGTGCGGTGGAGTTTGTGCACTGCCGCTGATATCATCCTGTGTAAGAAAGAGATCCTGGCACACATAATTATTAACTGATGCAATGATGATGGTCCAATCAATAAATCGTCAGCTGTATATACTCAAAGTATTCAAACAGGAGAAATCTATTCTCTCATTGTCCCTACATTGTCCCTATTATCTCATTGTCCCTCTGTATCCGTTTCTCTGCTTGGATTCAGGATCATCCTCTGTAAAGCATGTATACCCATTACCTTCTTCTTCTGCGATCAACTCCTGCTATGCGACCACTCTGGTATGTGTCATAAACAGCACGGACAGCTAAGGTCTTCATCGGCCCCCATAGTTTGTTTTGTAGGGTTGTTTCTGTTGGCCAGGTTTCCATTCTCACACTGCTCAGGCTGGGGCAGTCTTGCAGGATGTGCTCTGGGGACTGCATTGGAGCTCCACGGGTGCAGGCAGCTGAGTCCCTGAGACTCATTCTATGGAGGTATGCTCTGAGACTGCAGTGTCCTATTCTAAGTCTGAAGACTGCTCTGTGCTTTTATGTTTAATGTATTTATACTGTCATGCTCTGGGTTGTATCCTCCGTTTGCTTTTCTTCACATCATTTTCTGGATTGTTTCAGGAGAGTCTTTGCTTCTGTAAAGCTTTGTGTTGGGTGGTGTTGTGTTAGGTTCCCTCCAGCCCTTGTGAGTTTGTCAGCCTTTTCATTTCCTGGTATGCCATAGTGTGCTGGTATAAACCGTAAGACTAGTTCCGATTTTTTTGACAACTAGCTGATTTTTTGCCGTATGTCCTGAATGAGCTTGTCTTGTTTGAGACATGAGATGGTCTGGAGAATGGATCTTGAGTCACTAAAGACTGCAATATTTTTTGCTGACACCTGCTGGTCGTTGAGAATCTCTATGGTTGCAAGGAAGGATGTTGCTTCTGCTCTCGCTCGAGTGGTTACCGGGGCCCAAATACTGGGTGTAAAGAATAGAACCACTGTTACCTGTCATGCATGTTGTAAGAGGCGACTAAGGAGGTTTGGCTGAAATCGGATGCACATGTTCTAAACGTGTAGAAGTCTATGTGTTTAGGGGCCTGCCAAACCAATGTGCAACGTATACACGTTCTTGGCAAAGATCAAACATATCACAAAGAGTGACTCAAATTGGTCGTAAAGAACGAACGCAAAGAAGAAGGAGCTTCTGCTCTAAAGTTGGTGCATGTTTCTGCAGCTGCCAAGGAGTGTTTCCTTGGGGGTGTGTAATATAGATTCCGTGCCTCCTTCCTGATAGCACCTGTAGCTGATCCATCTGTGAACACGCATATCCATGTGCTGGTGGAATATTGCTCATGCAACATTAGGAGTGACCTCGTTCTTTGCTCTGTTTCTGTTTGTGTATACCTATTACCATATTCTGAAATACATTGAGCACCTATGGATTGATTTCACTAAACCATAATATATTATAAAGATATTCTATATTTAATCAGTTATACTTTAAGAGTGCATACAATTTTCATTCTTTCCAATTCAATCCATTTATAGCACCAACATGGACAACAGATGAGTTGGTGTTAGCATACAAGAGAAGTTGTGAGCTACACGGAACAAAACCGATAGCTAAGCTAGTTCAACAGCTGCAAGTAAGTGGTGTTTTTTAAAACTAGTGATAAGAACTGTAGAGAAACCAGAGGTTGAGACTCGCAGTATTGATACAGCTGTTAATGTTCACTCAGACTAATAGATTAATAGAACAAGAAAACGCACACAGACAACAGTTTGAAGTGATTGAAGTGTGTTGTGAATTATTTGTTTTCTTTTTGATCTGTGTTTGTTATATTTAAGTGCTAATATAATGCTTGTTTCAATGAGCAATAGTCATTGTGTCAGTTTTAAAAAAATCTGTCTGTATTAACTTCATATAGACAGTTGTGTAAATTGTAATGAATGAGCAGCCATTCTTTAAGAAAAGATGTTATAATGAATGGTTTTTGTACGCCTTTACATAAACTTGTTATTTTGTTTTTCAAACAACTTTTGCCATGAGACATCATTGTTGGTAGTTTGAGCTTCCAGCTCAGAAACAAGTCTGTCATTTTGCTTGTTGGGGAGTGAGCCCATGTTGTAGGATTTCTGACATGTTGTCTGTCCATATACCCATTAGTCTTCCTTGTGCTCTAAAAACCAGGTCTTCTGCCATAAATGTTGCAGTTTATATATTCTTTATTTCATTTAACCATCACCATCAAGCATATTTTAGTACTCTACTACCGCTAAATTAAGTCTTCCTGTTCTCAGTGAGGCATAGGGCTGCAACTGTTGCTCTTTACAGTACTATCAAGTAACTAGATAATTGGTTTAGTCAAGTAGTTAGATTGTTGGGATTCATATTTGAAATACACTTGAGCTGCTGTCTTGTACAGATATTCTCCATTTTATGTAGCTGTAATTGAGTACCTTGTTGATTGAGTTCTTTGATGTTTACCTTCAGATTTCAACTTCAAAATATTTACATTGAATGCAGTAGCAAGCCTTAGTTTGTCTACATCTTCAAAAAGCCCATTCTTCAATGATTCAGTGACAGCAGTATCAGTTTTCTTTGGTAACAGATGTTCACTAGTCATTTTGTGGGTTTCACACTCATCCAATGTTTATATCTGTAGCTTGTTAACATGATGGTAGCTCATTCTGTTGTGACCTGTATGTGCAGAGCTTGAAGATTTCAACTTGTTTTTCTTCTGTTGAGTTTGTGTTTGCATCATTTTTAATTTCAGAAGTAAAATTAAAGAGATAGAGAACTGACCACTTCACTGTCATATGTTAATGTCTAGCATTATGAGGTATCTAATACTTCACATCACCCAAGTGGTTACTGAGACCCAAATCAGGGGGTTAAAAAATAGAACCACTGTTACCTGTAATGCATATTGTAAGATGCAACTGAGGAGGTAGGACGTGGGGCTAGCTACCTCACCTCGATAAAAAAAAACCACTAGATAGCTACAGAAACGACAACCAAGGAAATTCATAGCTCGTCACCCAAGGAAGAAGAAGGACCCCGCAAGATAGTATTCATAAAGCAACCCATTGAAATCCAAAAGGAAATCAGGCAGCCAACTCACCTTCTAACACCTGGAGGCGGGAGTTGAAAATGAAATGGAGAGATCTGGAAAGATGGCATTGGACAGGTGGGCTTGATAAACCTTGGTTGCGGATTTATGCCTCTCTAGGGGTGAAGAGTAAAATAGAAGAATACTTCACATCCTTCCAATATTAAACGCTTTGTAACTACCTTTAGCTCATTTTATACACACATACAAAATTACTAGCATCTTCTAAGTGCCAGATAGGATTAACCACATACTACTTGTAGCTTTATTTTACTTTCAGACATGTACACCTGGCAAGCAAGAGGAGTTACTCAGTTTGAAAGGTGAGTACATTCTATTTTGTTAGTGTTTTTACCATTTCTCTCATATTAAAAGTAAAATGTGTCTTCCTAGAGTTGCAGTTTGTTCAACTATTTTTCAGTCATCCTTTTAAGTTTTTTACAGCAAGATTCATTATTTGATATATCATTGTGTTAATATGTTAATTTGTCCAGTGCTTGATAGAAACCTTTTGTTTGAAATGTTGACTATGTCTGTTACTGTAAAACCGCATGCAATCTGTTCCTTTTACGTGTGTTAGTATGCATCAGAGGAGCGCCTGGCTGAATGAATTAAAACGCATACTCCCATTCAGGAGAACCGAGTTTGATCCCTGGTAAGGTTAAGAGATTTTTTCTGTTGGGCATAAAAAAAATTATAACTGGAACAGTTTTGCTGTGACTGAGCTAGCCATGCAGCCATTAAATTCCTCAGGCTCATGTACTCTCTGTTCTACACCTCCTAAAAACCATATTACACAGACAGTAAAGACAGACAGTATTCCTCATTGGTAGAACATTTTTTTAATTACATATCACCATAACATTATGGTTGAATTTGTCATTATGCATGCGTGCGCATACATCACATTTCCGCGCACCCACACACGCATGTTGTCCATAAATTGTTCCTCCAATTGTAAGATGTAATAAATTCATTACTTTATGATTTATCTCCAAGTTGTTTACTGTATATATTAACACAGCAAACAAGCTGCTTCCTCTTAACCTGATTTTCCAAGTTGTGATATTAATTAGAGCAAACTGTCTTAAGATAGCACCTAACATGTAAAATGTGTTCAAGCATAGAATGGGGTCAGTAATTTATGGGCACTGCATATATGCTTCTGTGTGGGATATATATATCTATCTCTCTATCTATCTATCTATATCTGTATAGTCTTTAACTTGTATCAAAACTTGGATTTCTATAGTTTAGTTAATGTTAGCAGTGTGCTTTGCAGTTGACTGTATACAGTATATTAAGAGTCACAATAGCATAGTGAGGGAATGGTCAAACCTGTTTTGGTCCGAGGGCCAGAATCAAAATTATGTATTTGGTTTAAAAAAAAATATCCACGCTTAATATGGCACCCACATTTTACAGACCGATGGTTGCGTTCCTTTGACATAGTGGTTAATGCACTTATTTTATTGTCCAGTTTCTAAATCACTAATTAGAGTGCGGTTTTTCATTTGGGTATCAGAGAAACACTAGGAAGTAAAGGCAGGAGGCTTGATATTGAACATATCACGCATCGTGTGCCGTTGGCCAAAGAAAATACAGACCTAGCACCCTATTCCCAATATACCATATGGTATGTTTTTTACTTTGTTTTGTTTCGTTTTCTCTGATCCTGTTTTGCCTCCCAAGGTCAGGATAAGAAGAGATTTATAGAACAAACTTTTATGTGTGCTTCGTAAATGGTGTTTTTCACCATCGTTGTTATTTCTAAAGTTTACCTTTTGCTTTGCATCCACTGTATTGGAGTAGCATTGCTCTTTGAAACACACTGTTGATAATCTGCTTATGTGGCGAACCATTTAATTTGTTGTTTCTTGATGAAGTTCAGTACTTATGTTGTACACATTTTTTTTCCTGATGTCTTCTTTTTTACTTTGTATACACTATGACTCCTCTAAATTGTTTATAAATTTACAGAATATTTAAGAAGATAAGACATAATTCTTCATATGACTACCTGGGTTTTAAATATGACATGATAATATATGAATGCTGACTACATAATATTTTAGTGTTCCTGGTAGTTGTTATCTTCAAGTGGCTGCAGTTTAAATCATCATGTGTTCTCAAACTATTTTTCTGTTGCGAAATACAGGTCTGATAACTTCTTCGTAGGTGATCCATATCTTTTGCACTAGAATATAAACTGTTGCTAATTTTTATGTATTAGTTGCAACTTTACTGTGACATACTTCAGAAGCAGGTGATGATAAATCAGTCCGCAGTGCATCACATTTGTGACCCATATCTTTGGTTAAGGTATGCATTAGAATTGAAACTGTTGCTCATTTTTGTGTGTTGGTTGCAACTTTACTGTGACATACTTCAGAGGCAGTTGATAATAAATCAGCATGTGGTGCATCACATACAGGTTGAGAACCATTGCTTCATTTGTTACCATTAATCCACTCATCTGTTTAAGTACTCAGACCTGAATAACAGGAAAATTTGGTCAAAGGTTATTATGCTTGATGTCAATGATGCAGAAGATACTGGGGGTTATGTCAAGATGTTAGTCATAAACAGATGCTGCAAATTAGTGACCCAGAATCGTCGTCATTGTTTATTGATTTATCAGGAAAATATGTTGGACATGATTGTAGGTAGTATACACATAAGATATACAAATATATGAAAGTGCATATGCAATGTTGTGGACATTAGCTACAATGGTGAGAAATCCATGCATTCTTGTGGCTTTTCTCTCAATAAATTGTTATACAAATGTGGAAGCAAGTTGGCAACTTTAAGGAATCTACACCAACTTGTGTTTTTCTCTCAAGAAGTTGGTATATAAACAAACTGTTGAACACCAGACTTGAATCACAACCTGTTGTATTTTTGACAGATGCAAAATCAGCACTCCAATCCAGAAAATTTGCCAGCTCTACAGACCTTACTGTCTAAACTGTGCACACAGCGCAAGGTCATGTTGCAGTGGATACCGCCTCACTTTGGAATACCAGGAAATCTCTCTCTCGCTTAGACTGATGTACCAGATTTCCCCATAAATCTCATTCATGTGGAAATCTGATTCATGCAGCCTTAGCATGAGTGTGCTTCGTCACATCTTTAGCGCCATTTGTAGCTCTGGTGCTTATCCTTCGGCGATGTGTCCGGTTTTAGCCAGCGTTTACTGGGTTCGCTCTCCGTCAGCCTTGGGCTGTCCCAGCCGACCTGCAAGGCAGCAGGTTGCTATTTTCTTTAGGACCAGGAAATGAAACAGCAGACCGACTGGTCAAGGAAGGCACTGCAGGAGAGCAACCAGATGTGTCAGTTACCTACCACCAAAACGAAAGGATGATTAAATCAATCAGAAAGTCACAAATACCAACACAAGATGACTACTACAATATGAGCAGATTCGAACAAGTTGTCATTCTGCACTTCAGAATAGGACACAATCCATTCCACAGCCAAATGTATATAAAATTCAAGATTGACAATTCAGCAATGTGGACATGTGAACAGGCACATCAGACTGCAGACCACATACTTCAAGACTGCCCCGAATATGATATACTGATGCAAACTCACTGGCCTAATGTAAAAACACTGGACAGAAAACTACATGGACCTCTGTGTTTGCTAAAAAAAAAAAAAGACAGTGAAGTTTATACAAGAGACACTGTTTCGATATATAGACAATATTTCAAGCGAACGAAAGAAAGGTAAATATACATGAAAGGAAGCTGGCAACTTTAAGGAATCCACACATTCTTGTGTTTATCTCTATAGAATTTGGTATGCAAATGAGAAAGCAATCTGGCAATTACTGTAAGTGGAAGAAACATTAACATGTGAACAAATAACAGTTTGTTTGAATGTGCCACACTAGTAAATCACAGAAAATGTCGAGGAGTCATTACAGCCAACATTTGATGTTGATATGTCTTCTATCTCTTTAGTACCACCACTTTATAAACCGCTCTTGTCTGATTTAAGATATTTAAGTGTTATTCTGCGCCTTTCTGTTCAACTTATCCGATTTCATCATGCAAATGTTTTGCTCACTTTCGCTCTCCCGATTGTTTTATGATTGTAGATTTTGGTATAAATTAAATGTTAATTTTGAATATCTCAAATTTAGTCGGGCATCGGCGGCAAGCAAGCCTACTTTTATTTTTGTATTTAAATGTTGATCCTTTATCGTGAGCAATTTGAACACATAATCTTCGAGTTTTTTGTTCATGTTAATTTTCGATGTGACCAGATACGGGACCTCACCTACTCTGAGATTAGAGGTTGTTCAAATTATTCTGAATTTTGTATTCCGCTTAGATGTGGACTCAACTCAGAAACTTTGGTGCAGAAGGACCGACTTAGTTAGTCATTTCCACCACGCTACGCAAATCCCATCTTTCTCTTCTCCCACCACTCCCAATTGAAATAATATGTGGTCTTGAAAAAAGAAAAGTATAAAAAAGTTGCACGTTTTTAAATGACGAAATTTTAAACAGTAAGAGAAAAAAAGGGGGATGGGTGGGTGAGTCATTTGTCAGGGTTATATTTTTGCTGTCATGGTGACAGGTGACTATAATTTAAAAAGATTTTTAAAAATAACACACAAAGAAATAGTGTTTGTGTATGTTATATGTGTGCGAGTAGACATGACTGTGTGATGTGTTGTACAGACATAAACCATATGTGTGTGCCTGCAATAATAGTGTCACTGTACCCAACCAATTATATAATAAAAGGTTACAAGCGTGAGCTATGTATGTAATTGTTAATATATCCATATGCATAAATGTCTGCAATAATTACCGATATAAGAAAACGCTTTCTGTGGTGCTTTTCCAACTCGGTCTCTCTCTCTCTCTCTCTCTCATGCATATTTAACCCCTTCTACTGCAGTGGTAACAATAATATTTATGTGCGGCAGGGCAGGTATGTCCTATGCCAGTAGAGGCATTGGCTATGACACCTCTCCGATGGACAGCAGATGGGAAGAGAAGGCCTGGACTTACTAGCGAAACAGGGAGAAGAACTATAGAAAGAGAGTTGAATGTCTGGCGTGGGAAATAATTGTTAGAAAGGCAGCAGAACGGCAACAATGGAAATCTCTTTTGAAAACCGTATGTGTCCAACGGGAAAAGAAGAGGATATAGATGGATATATATTCCATTGGTGATATTATTTTAGTTGTGCTATATTTCTTTGGTAGTAAAGTATTAAAAACATATAAGTGCTTTTGAATACAAGTGTTATAGAAGAGTCCTTCATATATCTTGGACAGAGAAGAGAACAAATAGATATATCCAGAAAGAACTCAAAATCAAAGAAAACTGGCTGATGCAACAAATAAGAAAGAGAAAATTGAGATATTTTGGACATATAAAAAGACATGAAGGGCTGGAGAAGACCATCATGGAAGGAGGCATACCGGCACAGAGATGAAGAGGAAAACCACGGAGAAGATGGATTCAGGATGTAACTGATGGTTGGAACATGACAGCTGCAGAGGCAGGACATCTGGCCTATTAGAGAGAGAAATTCCGGAGGACTGTTGGGGTGGCAAAGTTCTGCTCAGGACAGGCTATTTGATGATGAGTAAATTATTTGAGAGACGTATAAGAACCTGTTATTAAGCTAATTATAAAGTAATAGGAAATACAGGGACTCTAGCGCAGGTGATCTGCACCACTACATGTCGTTTATTTTAACAAATGCTAATTGTGCATTATAATCAGAAGACTCCAAAATGCATGTTTAATCTTCATGATTAAATCAGCTGACCATAATTAGGCGTTAAGTGGAGTTTGTACACCTGACATCTCAAACTGATCTCTTAAGAAGCTCTTAAAGTGCCAGTACATCCATCTTAAGTCATTAGCCACTGTTCGTCCTATTTAGCAGAGTTGATACTGTCTGTGTGGGGAGAAGGTACATTCTTTGTTCCGTTTACGATGGAATAAAGGTAACAGATTGGTGACGATGCAGAAAAGATGCAATTGATATGTAGAAGTATAACAGATAGATGGACGATGCAGAAAAGATGCAATTGATATGTAGAAGTATAACAGATAGATGGACGATGCAGAAAAGATGCAATTAATATGTAGAAGTATAACAGATAGATGGACGATGTAGGAAAGATGCAATTGATATGTGGAAGTATAACAGATAGATGGACGATATAGGAAAGATGCAATTGATATGTAGAAGTATAACAGATAGATGGACGATGCAGTAAAGATGCAATTGATATGTAGAAGTATAACAGATAGATGTACGATGTAGGAAAGATGCAATTGATATGTAGAAGTATAACAGATAGATGGACGATGCAGTAAAGATGCAGTTGATATGTAGAAGTATAACAGATAGATGGACGATGTAGGAAAGATGCAGTTGATATGTAGAAGTATAACAGATAGATGGACGATGTAGGAAAGATGCAATTGATATGTAGAAGTATAACAGATAGATGGACGATGTAGGAAAGATGCAGTTGATATGTAGAAGTATAACAGATAGATGGACGATGCAGTAAAGATGCAATTGATATGTAGAAGTATAACAGATAGATGGACGATGTAGGAAAGATGCAGTTGATATGTAGAAGTATAACAGATAGATGGACGATGTAGGAAAGATGCAATTGATATGTAGAAGTATAACAGATAGATGGACGATGTAGGAAAGATGCAGTTGATATGTAGAAGTATAACAGATAGATGGACGATGCAGTAAAGATGCAATTGATATGTAGAAGTATAACAGATAGATGGACGATGTAGGAAAGGGAAGCGATAGAATAGGGATCAAGGAACTAAATTTAGCATAGTTAATAGATGATGGCGTCGCCCGAGTGGTCACCGGGGCCCAAATTTGGGTTGTAAAGAATAGAACCACTGTTGCCTGCCACGCATGAAGTAAGAGGCGACTAAGGAGGTTTGGCTGAAATCGGATGCACGTGTCCTAAATTTGTAGAAGTCTATGCGTTTAGGGTCTACCAAACCAATGTGCAACGTATACACGTTCTTGGCAAGATCAAACATATCACAAAGAGTGATTAGAATTGGTCGCAAAGAAGAAGATGATGGCATCTGTGGCTTAGGGGATGGTGACTCGGTCTGTTAATCACGACGTTCTGAGTTCGGGTCACGCTGTGGACAGTTTGGTTGCAAATTGTTTCGCCTGGATTTTACAAAAGAACGATGTCGCCACCGTTCAGAAAGCAATGGCAAACTACTGAACGTAATAATGCCTAGAAAAATCACAAACAGCGTTAAAAAGCTAGGGTTGATTCACAAAGTCCTGTATAGGATATGCAATTAACTTTTTTTATTAGACGAACGATGAGAAAAGGAGGGAGCTAGAGCATAGCAGATAGAGGATAGATGAAATAAGAGAGCATAGCATATAAGGGGCTGAACGGAAAGGAGAGAGCGCATAGCAGATAAACGGATAAACGAAAGGAGAGAGAGAGGGAGAGAGCATATCATTTAGAGGGATAGCAGAAAGGAGAACATAGCAGACAGAAGAATCAAAGAAAGGAGTAAGATAGATCATAACAGATAGAAAAATACAAGAATGTAGAGTGAAAGAACATGGTACATAGAAGAATAAAAGAAAGAAGAGAGCCATAACATAGCAAATAAGATGAACAATGTTGGAAAGAAGAGATAGCATAGTAGACTGATGATGGATGCAGGAAATGAGAGTCCGGTATTCTAACCGCACGTCCCTCATAAAGAAAGATGATACAGCTTATACAAAAAGATGTAATAAGGAGAGATGAGAACACAGATGAATAGATTTGTTTTGACAATATAGCACGCCGAACTAAATAGATAAAAGGCCGGGTTGATATTTTTATATATGGCCTTTTTCGTTTTTACAGACGGTCAATTAGCAAGCGACAACTTCGAAGTTTGCGCTTGTCTCTCTTTCCTTTAAGCTCAGCCCTAAATTTCTTTACAAAAGATTCTGCACCTTTGCGTAATGCTGTTTTCTACATAACTCGGTCATCAGCTAGTTTTCTCCATTTGTTGTGACCGATAGAAAAGTTTTTATTGAGGCCTTGCAGATTTCCTTATATCTGAGCAGGCCCGCCTGCCCAGCGTGTTCGTAGCGCGTTGGACTGCGGGTGACAAGCCCTCTGTGAGTGAGGGTTCAATTCCGCGTGCTGGCAGAAAAAGCCACAGATTCCCCAGATTTACGGTGTTCGTGGCACCGAACCGAAGGGTTACGATGTCCATGGCACCGAGCCGAAGGGCTGAAAGCTGAAGTGCTTCTGAATCGGGAAAAAAATATCTGAGCAGTGGTCTGCATTTGAGCCTCTTCCCTTCCGAAAGTTCACAGAACAACACAAAATGGAGTCTGCGGCTATTTTCCATTCATCTGACGTGATATTTTTGAAAACTTATCAAATCGGGCGGGGGTTGGGGTGGAGGGAACTAGCGCAATGGGTAGACATTTCTCGCTTATTGAATTGGACTCCAAATGTGTGGGGGCTCATTTCCAGCACTCGACATTCCACATATGAGGAAATAAATTGTCCCACCTACATCCTGCATACTTGGCTTTAGAAATTTGAAATGACAGGCTTTTCATACCCTACGATTTGCAAAGTCTGCAGGCCATTTTTTCATTCATAATACCAGTGATTCTTTAGCGCTGTGTATGGTGATCCCCATGTTTTATAAACTTTCGATGTACAGTATTAGAATTTGCAAGGTATAAACCCGTCACAATAGTGAAAACACACAAAAGTATTCATATATTTAAATTTCTCTATTCAGATTTGTTCATTGTTTTTTTAATCAATGTCATTTTCTATTTAGGTGCCTTTTTTCATTAATGTTCGAATATACTCCACATGACATACAACGCTCTAATCGCACCGTTTCGTGTAACAAAAACGTGCCAATTTGTGCACTGTATTTCACATAATAATAATCTCGTACCGTTATACGTTACATAGGGCCTGCAAGTAATTTCTCCATACTGCTCTATCCTGGGCAACTCGCTCAATCTCCTCCATAGAACTGAGACCGATATTTCTTGCCTCTCTCAGCAAAGTTCGTTTCAGTGTCTCCTTAGGTCGACCTCTCTTTCTTGAAACCTTTGCATCCCACTTCAATGCCTGCTTTGATATTCGTTGATTATTTCTCCTCAAGGTGTGCCCAACATATCTCCATCTTCTCTTTCTTATAACAGTTGTCACTAGTGGTTGACCAGACATATCTCTGATTTCATCACTTCTTGAATTCATTCCATTTTATATTCATTATTTTTCGCAGACATCTATTTTCAAATGCATTCAACTTGCTTTCTATATCTTTAGTCATTTTCCAACTCTGCTGGCATATGTTAGGATTGATACATTTGAATTGAAAATTCGTAATTTAGTTTTAATACTATATAACTTGCAGTTCCATATTTTATTTAGACTTTTAAAAGCTGAGGTTGCTTTGCCAATTCGTATCATAATTTCTTTTTAACATTTCCTGTGCAATCAAAATTGCTACCTAAATAGGTGAACTGCTCTGTTATTTTTATCATTTTAGATTCCAGTGTGGATATCTGCATTACTTGCCATAGGTGTCTTCATTATATTTGTTTTTCATAGCTTATCTGCAGTCCAACTTTTGACATCATGCGCATACAATATCAGTGTTTTTATTTTTAGTAACGGAACCGACATGCAAAAGACGGGAATACGTAGTATTACATATTTTGTATTGCCCGCCTGCCCAGCGTGTTCGTAGCGTGCTGGACGACGGGCGACAAGTCCTCTGTGAGTGCAGGTTCAATTCCGCGGACTGGCAGAAAACACAGGTTCTCTAGATTTACTGTGTTCGTGGCACCGAGCAGAAGATCTTTCAACTCGAGTGCTTCCGGATCGGGAAAAAAAAATATTTTGTATAAAGTTCACTACCAGTAACTGGTATATCTTGTTGCTAGTTTAAATATAGCTGTGTCACGAAATTGGGTTCCTTATGTTAAGTGTGTTGCTGTCGCAGAATATATAAATATATATAGCATAATTATGACATATATATATATATATATATATATATATATATATATATATATATATAGTATTAATTATAATAATTATATTTGCATTGTGGTCCAAAGCGTCGATTATTTGTATGTTTTTTTTTCAAACCACAATGCAAATATATTGTTTTGTCTACTACACCAGCACTACATAGATTGCTATTTTGTGTAATGACGCTATCATAATGATAAGAACAAGAATACCTTATGTTTTAGCAAACCACTAGTTGACCTATTCATATATAAACTGTCATTGAAGGCTAAACAGAGACACTCTTTCTAGCTGACGTAGTAATAGTGCTTTACATTCATTGTACGTTCTACATTAATTGTTTATTCTCGGGCGCGTGATCTCATGTTTACTTACAGTAGATATGTTGTCATGGTCTCATGACAAGCCAGTGAGGTTGTTTGTAACTGTTTCTTGGTTTTTGTGTCACGGAATATCAGCTTTACTTGTTACAGCACGTGACACTCGACCAATATACAGTCCACATGATGCTAAGTAAACGAGGAATATAAGAAGAGAAAAATCTCGATCGAGAATATTTTTATATGACAAAGTACGACGCTACGTAGTGAGCAACAGTTTCTTCATGTTTTAAAAAAAAAAAACCGTCTGGTGTTTTATCAGATAGTTTGCATGCGCCTTTTGAATTTGGAAAGAAGATAGAATGAAACTGGCAGATTGAAAAGAGATAGAGTAATACTGGCTAGATCCGAGAAGGGTAGAATGATACTGGCTAGATCTGAAAATAGAGATAGAATGATACTGACTATACCTGAGAGAAAGGTAGAGATATAATGTTATATCTTATATAATTCTCTATACCTGAGAATAGAGATATAATGATACAGACTATACCTGAGAATAAAGATAGAATGATACTGACTATACCTGAGAATAAAGATAGAATGATACTGACTATACCTGAGAGTAGAGAGAATGATACTGACTATACCTGAGAATAAAGATAGAATGATACTGACTATACCTGAGAGTAGATAGAATGATACTGACTATATCTGAGAATAAAGATAGAATGATACTGACTATACCTGAGAGTAGAGAGAATGATACTGACTATACCTGAGAATAAAGATAGAATGATACTGACTATACCTGAGAGTAGAGAGAATGATACTGACTATACCTGAGAATAAAGATAGAATGATACTGACTATACCTGAGAGTAGAGAGAATGATACTGACTATACCTGAGAATAAAGATAGAATGATACTGACTATACCTGAGAGTAGAGAGAATGATACTGACTATACCTGAGAGTAGAGAGAATGATACTGACTATACCTGAGAGTAGAGAGAATGATACTGACTATACCTGAGAATAAAGATAGAATGATACTGACTATACCTGAGAATAAAGATAGAATGATACTGACTATACCTGAGAATAAAGATAGAATGATACTGACTATACCTGAGAGTAGATAGAATGATACTGACTATACCTGAGAATAAAGATAGAATGATACTGACTATACCTGAGAGTAGAGAGAATGATACTGACTATACCTGAGAGTAGAGAGAATGATACTGACTATACCTGAGAGTAGAGAGAATGATACTGACTATACCTGAGAATAAAGATAGAATGATACTGACTATACCTGAGAATAAAGATAGAATGATACTGACTATACCTGAGAGTAGATAGAATGATACTGACTAGATCTAAGAATAGATAACTACTATGTTTTGCTTTCTTATGACTAATACCCATCGTAAAGGCGCATTAACACAATACGTGATGATGATTCTCCTATATTGAACACATGTTTAGACTATAGTAAATATACTCGCATGTTCAGCTTTGTAATCTGGTGACTGAGAATGAGTACAGGGAACACTATTTTGACCGCTACATAATTGTGGAACACAGCCGTTTCGTCCTATAGTGCTAGGGCGGTCCAGTTCTGACCCTTGTCCGAGATGGATAGAAAATGCACATACACCCCATCTCTTCAATAATGAAAATCCTGGCGTATCCATTACATGATGCCGCTATCAACCACAGTAAACGAGTTGTTGATTTTTTGTAGGTACCACTTATACGTTAAGTAGTTTGTCATTGCTTTCGGAACGGAGAGGTCTTTTTTTACCGTTCGTAAAAATCCACGGGAACAATTTTGCTTCAAAATCGCCTGACGCGGGGGTTGAACCAGGTACTCTTGGGTTGTGATCGAGCTCACTACCGCTGAGCTAACGACGCATAATATGTGCAACATAAATACTACATGATATTTGGACCGAAGGTCAAGAACCCCAAAACCGATGCATTATTGAAGAAGAAACCGCCTGGTCGTCAGTGACCCAACTGTAGGTATTCAGCTGAATGTTAAACAGATGAGTACGTCGAAAAAAACTAATCATTTTACCCCGGATAGGAAATCGATGTGATCTCCGCATGACATGAGGCAGACAATTGGTCTTATTGGGGATATAATCACCAACTCCGTCTAGAAACATGGCGGACATATGAGAATGAACACGGCACAAATACAACACATAAACATTTATAACAGTTTACCTACACCCTGAATCTTGAGAAAACAAGTGACAAACTAGTGCTAATTCTGAGAAATGAGTAGACACATATAAAACAAAGAGATTCTTAGAAAAAGACATCAACAACAAAGAAAGCATTGAAGTTGACCGTAGAAAACATAACTATCTCCCCTCTCCTCTCTCTCTCTCTCTCTCTCTCTCTCCGCCTAGACTGATGAACCAGATTTTATCATGGAGCTCTTCGGCTCGGTGCCATGGACATCGTAACCATTTGGTTCGGTGCCACGAACATTGCAAATCTGGGGAACCTGTGGTTTTTCTGCCAGCCCGCGGAATTGAACCGCACTCACAGGTGGCTTGTCACCAGTCGTCCAACGCGCTACGAACACGCTGGGCAGGCGGGCAAGAAGAATGATTAAAACCCCTTTAAGAAGAATGATTTTTTTCAAGTTATTTTTGCATTAAAAAGTTGTGGTTGCCGGGTTTCCAATGTTCTGCATATAATGCGACATTAATATTTTACACCTGATTTTGGCTACAGCCGAGCTAGTAACAAACTGCTGAAAATTGTGTATTAGAAATCTTTACATTATACAATCGCCCGCCTGCCCAGTGTGTTTGTAGCGCGTTGGACTGCGGGCGATTATCCCTCTGTGAGTGCGGGTTCAATTCCGCGGGCTGGCAGAAAAGCCACATATTTCCCAGATTCACGGTGTTGTGGCACCGAACTGAAGGGTTACGATGTCCATGACACCGAGCCGAAGAGCTGAAAGCTCAAGTGCTTCTGAATCGAAAAAAACCCCAAAACATTATAGAATCAGGTGAGCATATATATATATATAGATTAGCATAAATACATACATAATCATTCTTGAAATGTGAGCTTAAAATAGATATTAAGGCAAAGTACGTAGTAAGAACAACACCAATGTAGGAATATATTGAAAAACATGAAATCACTATAGCTGCCAAGTGATAATGAATCCCCAAATCAATTAGCACCATGGACATAAAAACTACAAATGGAAGAGTAAGCCACATAATAGATGGATCGAAGGAATAATAACATCACTGCGTGTTCAAATTACAGGCAATGGATAATAAACTAGTAATCAACTCTGCAGCAGACACTTTATATATCCCGGCGTTGTAGATAAATGTAGAAAGAAAAGAATTAAATGATTGTTCAAATTCACGGTTTGCCACTCATTCATCTACAGTGGTGTCTCTCCCTGACACAACGCAGTAAAGTGGGGTCACGGTTGGTTATTGCCTTGCTACAGAGCCCGACAATAAAAGTTGTATGCAGACTAGAATTAGGGTAAACAGTGTTGTCGAATCTAAATGCGTTTCTTTTTTTTTTATTAAAGTCTGCATAATGCATATATGCATATGCACCTACATATGTATTATGTATAGACATTAGATATCATATAGAGACGACTGATACAATATCAGTTTATATTTAGCTGTCTATTACTCTATTTAGTTCAGATGGAGATATGATGGGCAAACTTTGTGAAGAAATGATTAAAGAATCACAGGGCAGGCATTGAAGTGGGAGGCAAGTGATTCAAGAGAGAAAGGGTCCCGTAGAGAAACATTAAAATGAAATTTTCTCAGAGAAGCGAGAAATATCGGACACAATTCCATAGAAGAGACTGAACGAGTTGCACAGGATAGAGCGATATGAAGAAATCGCTTTCAGGCCCTATGTAACGTATAACGTACGGGAAGGGAGGTTGGGGGAATACAGTACAATACTCTGATAAATGGATACTAAAGCAGTCACAGCAGCCTTGAAGTTGCCTTATGAGAATCTACTGACCAGGACAATATCTTAAGTCATGCCTCGAAAAGTTTACAGCTAATAGACACAACATGAGTGAATGTCTTCTAAATATAAAAAAAAAATGTCCGTTGCCTTTCCAGACCTTGGGATATGAAGTGCCTGTCACTTCAAATTTCTAGTCTCTATTATGCAGGAGATAGGATGATCAATTCCTTTCATTACATGGGGAACGCCGAGTGTGGGATTGAACCCACAACCCTCTTGAGTCCCGACTCGGTAGGCAAACACTTACGCTTTACGCCAATCCGTCCTACGAGTGTCTTATATAGAAGCTTTATATATCAATTCTATTACTGTTATCTGCTGTACCTGCATGTACGTTTATCTACTGTTAAAACATATGTGTTAATTTACTATCATGTGACTACAGGGGTTTTCTTCGACGAAAGAGAAGACTTGGAAAATGCTTATACGAAGAACTTGATTAAGTTAATCACCGTCTGTTGGATGTGGTAAAGGCAGGAGAAGCAAGGCATTTATGTTTGCAGCGAGTAACGCGAACCATCAGTATACATACATTCCGGCGTAAACTGTGGTGAAATGTGCAGGCCTTTTGACTTGTATTTTGAAGCTTGTGGGTACGGTTCGAATTCGAACAGCGCCGTTCACTTAAGAGTAAATGTGTTTTACCGGAGATCCATAAGAAATTTACTATAACTGGGGAGCTCGTAGTTTGTGCAATATTATAGGCAAGGGGTGTGTCATTTCTGCTGAGACATGTGAGCCATATGGGGAAACCCGGTGCAATGAAGTTTATACTTCGCACTTAAACCTATTTTCATAAAGTCATTTCCCAGTATGCCTTTACATCAGCCTGCAGTAGCTTTCGGCTAACAGTACAGTAGCTCTAAATATCAACTAACAGTAGGTTTGAACATCAATTAACAGTGTGTCTAAACATCAACTAACAGTAGCTCTAAACATCAACTAACAGTAGGTCTAAATATCAACTAACAGTAGGTTTGAACATCAATTAACAGTGCCTCTAAACAGCAACTAACAGTAGCTCTAAACATCAACTAACAGTAAGTCTAAATATCAACCAACATAGCTCTAAACATCAACTAACAGTAGCTCTAAACATCAACTAACAGTAGCACCAAACAGCAACTAACAGTAGCACTAAACATCAACTAACAGTAGCACTAAACATCAACTAACAGTAGCACTAAACATCAACTAACAGTAGCACTAAACATCAACTAACAGTAGGTCTAAACATCAACTAACAGTAGGTCTAAACATCAACTAACAGTAGCACTAAACATCAACTAACAGTAGGTCTAAACATCAGATATCAATAGGTCTAAACATCAACTAACAGTAGGTCTAAACATCAAATAACAATAGCTCTAAACATCAACTAACAGTAGCTCTAAACATCAACTAACAGTAGGTCTAAATATCAACCAACATAGCTCTAAACATCAACTAACAGTAGCTCTAAACATCAACTAACAGTAGCACCAAACATCAACTAACAGTAGCACTAAACATCAACTAACAGTAGCACTAAACATCAACTAACAGTAGGTCTAAACATCAACTAACAGTAGGTCTAAACATCAACTAACAGTAGGTCTAAACATCAGATATCAATAGGTCTAAACATCAACTAACAGTAGGTCTAAACATCAAATAACAATAGCTCTAAACGTCAACTAACATAGCTCTAAATATCAAATAACAGTAGGTCTAAACATCAAATAACGGTAGCTCTAAACGTCAACTAACATAGCTCTAAATATCAAATAACAGTAGGTCTAAACATTAACTAACAGTGGGTCTAAACATCAACTAACAGTAGCTCTAAACATCAACTAACAGTAGGTCTAAACATCAACTATAGTCTGTCCATTAATTCGTGAGCACGTTTGAAATTGATTTTCTCGAAAACTACCTGTTGGATCTCAGTGATTTTTGCATGCAGCCTTAGAATATCCATGACGCTAAAATAAAGCTAACCAGTAGTCCATAGATGCTACGGATTTTGCACATCGGCGAATTCCTTTGATCTTTTATGACAATTGCAAATACGGGGCTCAAATTTTAGATTTTACAGTATCCCTAGAATTTGTCCATGTCAATTCTATTCATAGGTGTATCTCCATATTAACTTGATAGGTCAAGTAATTAAGTGTGTTGCCCTTTATGTGCAATCGTGAACTTGGATACAATATGCAACAGTTAGTTTTCCCCTTCGGTCACCATTAGACCCCAGGGTGTCTTAACTTCACCACAAATTGTATGATGGTAGACGCATTTGGATATGGAAATGTATACGTTGCTATTTCTCAGTCTGTAATCAAAATATGATTTGTATCATCCCGAATCTGACGATTCCATGAGGTTGATAATTGTTACTGGCTGGACAAATTGTAATCCATCTCGGTGCCAGTACTCGTCTTCCTCTCGGAGCACATGTTCAACACACTTCTTCTAGAACTGCATGTCTATCATTGAGAAGGACTCACGTGTCAGAGCTTCAACATCACACATTTTAAACGTCCTGTTCTGTTCGGCAACTTGCCCTTTACTTTAGCCCAGACAAGCTCTATCGGATTGAGCATGATATGGAGGTAGTCGCAAAGACGTGTGGCCGTATTCCGCAATGATTTTGTCAATATGAAACACCTTTGTCTTATTTGTCATCCTCACCAGGTGCAACAACTCGGGTTTCAAATATGTATCATCGAAGCTGACATTTTCCTTAGCAAGCCAAGTCCTAATTTGATCTTTTGTATTTGATGCAGTTGGTACTTTGTCTTCCGCTGATACTGCGTTGTGATAGGATGCATTATCCATTACCAAGCATGATGGTCTGTTTAGAATTGGAAGTAGATCTTTCTCCATCCAGTGCCTGAAAATATGTCCATTCATTTCTGTGTGGTAGTCCCTACCGTCGGTACTTTTGATTGGAAAATAAGTCCAGCGTCATGGACAAGACCTTCTTCACTGCTTCCTGCATGTGTTAGTATAATACGCTGGCCTTTGCTGCTTGGTTTTTTTCTTTTCTGTTCACCGTCTACTGATTGCCATTCTTTAGCATTGGTGTGGTGAGCATTAACCCAGGATTCGTCCAAATATACAATATCATAGCCTTGCCTCCGCCGCTCACGGATCTGCCTCAGGTATTTACTTCGGGCAGCAATTAAATGTGGCTTTTCACAAATAATATTCCTGCCGCCTATAGTTTTTCTGAAGGTGAAGCCGGCGGCTCTTACAATTTTTCATAGAGTACTTTTAGAAATGTCTATGCTGCAATCTGATTGCAGTTTTAATTTCAGTTTCCTGAGAGTAACAAGTTGATTTGTCGCAAACATTTTCAAGAGCTCCCGTCTTATGACATCTATGTCAAAGTCGTCAATTGTTCTTTTCCGTCCTTGCTTGACATTAATGCACTTTGTGTCCTGTTTAATCCATCGGGAAAAGGATTCTCTATTCAGACCAAGCGCCAGTTGCGCTCGTTTCTCAGGGTTATGAATATCGCAATATAGATGACCTCTCTTAGATTCCCTACGGAAGTGTTGGTATAGTAAAACTGTAACCTTCTGCATTGTTATAAATGTGCACTTCAGACTCATTATGAATGTGATATCAATGTCAGTTTTGATAAGCCAACAAATATGATACAATAGCTTCATACAAATAGCGAGATACGCCTATAACTATACAACGGTATCCCAATTATAACGTCATATGCTTTCCGCTTTCAAAGTCGACTGGGTTAGGTGCACGGGATTTCGTGAAATTGTTGTATACTCACGATATTTCTATGTTACCATAATGTATTTTTAGAACAACGCGTCTGTGTACCGTAGATCTGTTACTATTGTGTACAATCCGGTGAGGTTGATTTTAATATAACATGAAGAAGAAATATTTCAAACTACATCAAATTTTCTTGGAAAAAATATTTCTCTAGCGTCATGGATATTCTAAGGCTGCTTGCACAAAATCACTGAGATCCATCAGGTAGTTTTCGAGAAAATCAATTTCAAACGTGCTCACGAATTAATGGACAGACTATAACAGTAGGTCTAAACATCAAACTAACAGTAGGTCTAAACATCAAACTAACAGTAGCTCTAAACATCAACTAACAGTAGGTCTAAACATCAACTAACAGTAGGTCTAAACATCAACTAACAGTAGGTCTAAACATCAAACTAACAGTAGGTCTAAACATCAGCTAACAGTAGCTCTAAACGTCAACTAACAGTAGCTCTAAACGTCAACTAACATAGCTCTAAATATCAAATAACAGTAGGTCTAAACATCAACTAACAGTAGGTCTAAACATCAAACTAACAGTAGGTCTAAACATCAGCTAACAGTAGCTCTAAACGTCAACTAACATAGCTCTAAATATCAAATAACAGTAGGTCTAAACATCAGCTATCAGTAGATCTAAACATCAACCAACAGTAGATCTAAACATCAAATAACAGTAGCTCTAAACGTCAACTAACGTAGCTCTAAATATCATCTAACAGTAGGTCTAAATATCAATCTCGATTGATAGAAATGATACACAATGACCATGCATGTAGAAGACGATTAAAGATAATTATAAGGTCATGTGCAGGATTAACAGTCTGCTCAATTTAAACACATTGTCACGTAATAAACCACAGCGAGAACACGTACAATGTTGGGATGTGGTTCTAGTAGAATGAGTAATATAGCATGTCATATCGTCTTGAAGAGCAAGTCTTCGAATTATGAATTTCACTTTCGCTAAGTAGAGCCCAACATTTTAACATACCAGAACTTGAGTACGAGAACTCGAGATTCAGATACCAGCTCCTCAGTAATGTATAAGCGGAATAAATGAAGCCAGTTTTCCACTTTTCAACCTCATGTTTCCTCATTCCTAGTTCTTTCTCCCTCTTCTGGTCATTGTATTTGACTACCGTTACAATTATTGTCCGGTCTGTAGCATCACTATCGTGTGCTACGCTTAGCAGCGAAGAGAATCCGTTTTCAGTTACAACCAAGTCTTTTAAGTATTCCACTTCAAGCAGTCACTATGGTACTTACAGAAATTCGTGTTCATCTTTCTAAAATTGTAAATTTTACAGCCCTTTAACAGAATGTATTGAAAGTTGGTATGATAGCAACTGATATCCATGTTCTGAATAATCATTTTTTTGGTTGACATTCATAAAAACGATTACGTATAGGGTTTTGCTTCTTCATGTTGTTTAAAAATATAGCTTTTCTGTGAGGAAAAAAAAAGTTTTACATCTTCACACTCACGTTTCGTTAAAAAAATAAACCACGTTATAACATTTTATTAAAATGTAGAGCGAGAATTAAGAAGAAAACGTCAATTGCAAGAGAATGTTGCAGCGAGCGGTGTGCACGGTTAAATTTGTGGTGGGGTATTTTTTGTACGCACTACATCAGCGGATGTGAAAACGTGTCTTTAAAACACCCTGATGACAGTATATTAAAGTAGTTATATCATCAACTATTTTATAAGCAAAATTTCAAACAATTTGAAGTATACATGCATCGCTATGCAAAAAAACACACCTGAATGGGTTGTGCTGAAGATGCCATACAGCAGATGTGTAATCTATATATTTATCGGAATAAGTTGAATAACATTGTATGTTTGTCTATTAACATTAATTGAAGATATCTGGACACCCTACGGACTTGAATTTTGGCAAAAGGGTAGTTTTCATAGATGTAAAATTATAAAACCGAACTATTGGTTCGTCGCTATATCTAAATTCCAATTTAACGAAAATGCCAGGAAAAGTTAAAAACCGAAAAGTTGTATCTATGTTTTAACTTGCCGGTCACATGTTAAAGCGATGACGACGACTATTATTAATACGTATTTTAACACATTTTTTAAGATGTGCGTGTGGCCTAATTGATAAGTTCGTAGTCTACCATGCGTTCGATTCACGATAAGGCCAAGGATTAAACATTATTTTTTAAATTTATAAACACATCTGGTTACTATTCGATAAGTTTATAATCTGAATAAATTCAATTTGCCAATTGTTATTTTAGTCGATTTTGAGGGACGGGCCATGTTTCTTTAATATGTTCAGCCTCGCACTGTTTGGGACTTACAACTTTCGGAAATGATACAATTTCGTTGATCTATAGAAACTAATGAAATAGAAATATGTGATTGGAGAATGATAAGAAAAGTAAAATGAAGTCCAGAGACATGGAGACACATGCGATAAGATTAGTTATTGAACTTGACTACAAGCGTCGGAAGCGTGTAAAGGTGATTGATGAGGAAACTAAAGAGGAACGACTTGAAAGCTCAGCGGAAAAGGATAGCAAATGTAACTTTAAATGTGTTGAACGTTACGACTAGATTTAAACTAAATTCCCGTGCGAAGAACGGGTATATCTGCTAGTCCTACATATATAAATCTTGGAAGAGAATGGGTGACAATACATATGAATGCCAACACCACTTTTTCGTTTTATTTCACACTGGGTGGAAGCTAGCAGAGAACGCATTCCTGCAATGGTTGATTCTGAGGTCCAATCACATATATATGAAAACAACAAATATGGTTATGCTGTGGTGTACACGGATGGTTCAGCGATTCGAGACGACTAGCGTCACAATGGAAACAATGAAAGTAACTAGGGCTTTGAACTGGCTGGGCACACAAGAGTACACACATGCTTGTAACTGAGTGACTCAATTAACATGCTCAAGCAAATCTAGTCCGGCTGCATATGACATGAATAGCTCGACACACTGAGCACATCACTAACCTTTGGTTATATAACCTTTATTTTCTTACTGGGTCATGCGAGCGTGAAAGGCAACGAGCGTGCAGATTGGATAGCTAATTCAGCAGTGATCAAGGCGGGGACGGACAATGAACAGGTTAGCTATTAGAAAGGCTGTTCGAATATTTTTTTTTTAACCGACCTGTATACATCTGCATCTCCTATACAGAATGAAGGAGATGACAGAGAAATCGGGAGCTGCCAGGCATGGCAACTTTTCACAGTGTACAAGACGTTTGATGAATGAACACAGAACAGGAGTGATCAGTCACTTTAAGCTGCTGGAAATATTGAGAAGGAGATCTGAGCGGCTCTGGACCTATTCGGAGTACAATGATGATGATCTCCACTAATCACTATTCAAGAGGTCACTTTGATATTGTACAGATGCTGCTGCAGATACCTAAAAGATGTCATTTATACCATAACAATGAGAAGAGAGCCATCAGACGTTGGGTGTAGATAGAATATATTGGTCTATGTGGACAAGACAGAACTGGAATTCTTATATGATTGTGGACAAACAAGAAAGAAAAATACAAGTTGATGATTTTTGTTTACTATGATATTATAATTAGACGTGATATTTTGAAATGTTTACTGCGGTTGAACTTGTAACTCTCCGCAAACTGAAAGTGTGACTATATTTAGAATCGCTCTCTCTCTCTCTCTCTCTCTCTCTCTCTCTCTAGCCTGTGACGTCATTGGCGATTAGGGCAGCAATAAATGCACACCATTCTTTTCTGTTATTTGTCGCCCTCTGTATTGTGTTCCAGCCAGCGCCGGATTAGCCTAGTAGCAGAAGTAGCAAATGCTACGGGCCCCGCGCTTCTAGGGGCCCCGCGCCTATGTGACAGATGAAAATGGAAAAATAACCAGATGTTATATCAAAAACACGCAAACTGTCTGAATTTTTTAGTGTCGTATGTGATGGTACCGAATCCAACGAAATCGAAGTAGAAAATACAGAAGTCGCGTCTCACTGTGTGGTAAATGAAGGTAGTGCTATAGAAGAATCATCATTACCAATATTACCATTAAGATCAGCAACTCTTCACGATTTAGCCACATTTTTCACAAGACAAACTGAAATCGAATGTACAGCAAGTCCTCCCAATGTAGCCATATCATCTTCAAACTAAAGAGAGGCAGAAAGCACAGCACATGCTTCTAATGTAGCAACATCATCTACAAGCAAAAACACAACGAAAGTAAAATGTACTCCAACGATATTGGTGAATGGCCAAACAACTTCAAACAATCCACGATTTTGTCGAAAGTCGTTTTTCACATACACACATACACCAACAAACAAAACTCACATGAGAGATTGGTTGTGTTATACAGAAACTAAAGGACAACTGTTCTGTTTTGTTTGCAAAGTTATTGATTTAGGCTGTGCCATAGAGTGACTGGTGTATTTGGAATACTCCGGCAGTTAAAATCTATTACAGCAGAAGAGATCTTGAAAAGAACTCCAAATATTGTCAGCTCTTACCAAGAGGATTTGAAGAAAGCCTAGGCGACGAACTTGTGCAGTTCACTGAACTTCTTAAAATTAATGTAGCTGCTGCTATTAGCAACGAAAAGCATGAGGCTCTTGAACTGCAATTGTATAAACTTATAATGGAAAATTCATTAGAGTCGTGTTTCCCAAATGTAGAAATAGTCTTACGAATTTACTTGTCTTTAATGATTACTAACTGCAGCGGAGAAAGTTCTTTTACGACATTAAAGTGTATAAAAAGTGAGTTAAGGAACATGATGGGACAATATCGTCTAAATAACCTCACCTTAATGAACATTGAATGTAATTTACTTAGAGAAATTAATTTGTCTAGTATTATCTCTAAATTTGCTCACATTAAATCAAGAAAAGTTTGTTTGTAAAAGTTGTGTTTTATTATTTATTATCATATAAAACCTAGGGCCCCGCGCTAAAATTTGCTACGGGCCCCGCGCTAGCCTAATCCGGCACTGGTTCCAGCTGTGATTCATTTCTTTCAGTTCTACTATTCTCCTCCATGTCGTTTTGAGTCTTCCACTTTTTCGTTTACCATCTGGTGTCCATATCAATTCGTATACACTTAGCCTCCACAAGCATCACATCATCTCCATCCTCATTTTTGAATGATGGTGCTCATATTATCTTGTTGACACTGTGCAATCAGTTCTTGATTAGAGATAGTATTTGACCAGAACACACGTAATATCTTTCGCAGACAAGTACATTTAAAATACGATATTAAAATTGCAAAACCAATTCTGAGAAAAGCTTTAGGATTTTCTCGAGTTCTTTACTTCTGTCCACTCTCTGTGTTAAAAATATAAAATCCTGTGTGAAATATAGAGATTGTACTCTTCTCTATCATGTAAAGATACACATCTGAATCAAATTGACACACTAGTAAATCTTACTGTAAAACTAAGTTTTGATACACATTATGTTCGTGTAATATTCGAGAAACATTAATGGAATTTGATTCATTGGACAATCCATGCTGTCTGCGAAATAATAGCAAAACAATTTTAAGGACAGAAGTTATAAGACTGCATTCAAACATTCACTGCAATATATGAATAGGTTATAGCGAAAACTGTGCGAGATTGTGGGCATGTATTTCTGAAAGAACTATAGTCGTCTTCTATACATCATGTCGTGCCATTCTATATCAGTTAGTTCTCTATTTGGTTTTTGTTAACGGACTATTACCATGATTTTCATACCTGGTTAAAGATGAATAGAAGCAATGTCACTGCTCGGGGTTACAACATCGGTACACGGCCGCTTTCTGCAAATTTGTGCTTGGAAAGCGCTGACAAGAGAATACTGCCTCGCAGTTGTGATTATGCAATTATGTACTTAGATGAATGTGTTATATAACTATTTATAGACGGAGTTCATAACCTATCTTGTCCCTCTCTTTCTCTCTCTCTCTCTGTCATGCCCTTCAAACCCCGATTGGAGCATAGGCCCTCAACTAACTCATGCTAAATCTTCCTATTTTTAGCTATCTTCTGCAGCTCCTTTCAGCTCTTCTGTATAGTGTTAATCCTTTATTTCTTCTCCATGTATTTCTAGACCTTTCTCTCTTTCCCTTTCTCTCTTTCCCTTTCTCTCTAGGTTCCAGGAAAAGGCCCTTCTTGTTATAACCCCCTCGGTCATATCCGATATGACCTCTTAATTATGTCCACACTGTGTTCCATTGTTTAGTAAATCTGTTAATGGACTTTGCCATCTTTCTTTTAGCAATCGTGACAAGGTTGTATCCAGTGGCGGCTCGTCATTTGGGGCTAGTGGGGCCGGGCCCCACCAAAAATAAGGTGTAGAGTGTATTTATTATTTTATACATTAAAATATATCCTAACCGAAACCATGATTTTTCCGATAATATATGTCTGGCCCCACCAACAAAAATGATCACGAGCCGCCACTGGTTGTATCTGTTCTTGAACTATTTCCTCATCTAATAATTTAGCTACTAAACATAGCGTTGTAAATACAGAACTTATAGACTGTCGTTACTGCCCGTAGTACCGCTCGGTGTAGGACAGGTGGGACGTGAACTTGAGGAGTTTAATGGCCACATGGCTAGTGCAGTCGCCGCGAAGCTGTTCAGGCTAGGATATTTCATTTATGCGCACAACAGAAACAGAATCCGTGGCATTACTGTGAATTGAAGGGGGACTGCCTAGAGTAGTTGATAGTAGCTCGGCCTGCTAGCTGTGAGACGCCTCATAGCTCGGGTTCGAACCTACTGTCCGGCATTTGTTCGAGTCCCCTGGTCTTACTCAGGACGATAACGTGAGTACCTCTGAAGTCGGAGAAAATCTGCCTGTATGGCGAGGGAATACTAATTACGAGTACATTGAGCACACGGCTGCCAGTGTAAAGTAATTTACAATGTGCACGCTGCTGCCATTGTAAGAAATTGGAAAACGGATTTTCACGCAAAAATCAGTTTCAGAGATGAAACTTCGTCTGAGTTGAAAGCGGACGAAAGAAAAAAAACGAAAAAAAAAAAACACCAAAACCGTGAATTGAACACGGGTCTCCCGCAATGAGAGCCACGCTCTAATCCATTCGGTCAGACGCTCCTCTTACATAACTTATAAACAACGAATATTTCTTACCCACAATAAAATACAATGGCTGTATATTCTAACGTTTTAAGGCCCCGGCTATGGCAATATGTTCCTACATATAATCAACTTGACTTATCCCGAATATTGACAAGCTCAAATGTGCATTTCATAGTTGCCAGGCTGATCTCTTTAATTTCCGAGTGATTCTCACACAAAACATGTCTTTGACAAACTCTAAAAATAGTATAGGTCGTAGACTCTTGGGTTAAAGTTCAAAGTGACGTAAGACGCGCGCCATCAATTTCTCACGCTGCTCAAGTTTAATTTGTACTAGCTTTGATAAAGAGAAATGAATTGATCATAGATCTATCTGATGTTAATTAAAAACAAATGGGAAAGTATTTTGTTGATCACAACATGTTCCGAACCAGTTCAGCTAACATGTTATCTACCTTTACCTGACATTTATTAAGGCAGATATAGTATAAAAAAAGTGAAAAGAGTGAACAGCGTATTAATTCATTGATAACAAACAGTGGTGAAGAGAAGTGAAGAGACCAATGTGACGATTGATACAATGTGTCTTCTTCGAACGCTCCATATCGGCCACTTGTTAACCACTCTGTGATTTTATGTAATCTGAGCCTACGAATGATTGCACGTTTTGCCAGCTGTGCGCCTACAATAGGCCAGCACATCCGATTTCTGCGACGTTTTTTATTTACTAGGGTAGCTTCCTAGGCGAGGCCCGTACATCATCGCCTCTTACGACATGCCTTGTAGGTCGCAGTTGTACTATTCTTTGCTTCCTTGCGGACCCCGGCACCTCACGAGCGGATACAAGATGTGATAAATAACTTAAATATGACAGCAGAGGAAACAGAACATTCAAATTAAAGTTCAAGTTGACTTAATGTCAGACATTTTTACGTGCTATGCAAGTTTCAATTTTTGTACTAATGAACTTTTGATAAAAGAGAAATACATTGGTCAGAGCGTTATTGTGGTGCAAGATGAACCCGTGTTTTAACACAAACCCAATCTTTTAAAATTCAAAATAAGAAAAGAAAAATAATCTTTAATGTTTTCATGAATTAATGATGGATTCTAGAACATTACAGGGGTGTCTCCGATATCTCGATAGCGATGTTGATAACACGCCGCACTAGTATAGAATGGCGTGTATGTGTTGCTACCCTAAGCGGCAATGACTTCACAGGCTAGAGAGAGAGAGAGAGAGAGAGAGAGAGAGAGTATTTAGCTTGACATACCCAACAATCTTGGCCAGTCGAAATCTACACTAAACAGTTCACAAACTGTCCTTAATCATCGGAAGAGAGAAATACAGGAGAGGTAACACACAAATTGGGGATTGCTTGTAAAGATATACGCTTTAAAAAAATAGATTCAAACACGCGTGTAAATGCACGTCATCGTTTCCTGCGCTAATCCAATTTAAGCTGTTTATTGAACTCTTTTTGAGATAACGTCGACAAGATCATGTATATTTAATTATTGTAACAACAAGAGGTGTTAATGCCTAACTACTAGCGGTGTAATCCTTAGAGATGAAAAGCTAGTATTATTGAAATCGTGAACTACTTTCTGCAGAGAACATCATTTATAGGAGTTGTAGTGTAAGCTACATTCTATTCACAAATATTAGTATAGGCAGTTGGGTCTGGGTTGGCACAAGCGAAATAACAAAGCGATGCAGTGTATACAACACTCTCTTGATGTTGTGTGTGGTTAGTTTTCAGTACGACTAGACAGGAGATTGAATTTCAGATGTGGGAACTGTGTACATTATGAGTGTACAAGTGTTGATTAAACGGGGGAATAAATCGTTAAACTCGGAGTTCTGTGGGGAAAAAAAAGAAAAGAAAGTATTATAGAAAGCTTCTCGAGTTCTAATTTCTATTTTGATATCTACGGAGACGATATGATAATACGCTTAAAAGGCCTAAAGCAGAAATATTGACTTCATTGCACCGGGTTTTACCTCGTATGGTTCGGTCCCTCTTAGCATAAATGGCACGCCACATTTCTAGGGGTCTCTTGAAAACATGCACATTCTATATTCTAACCGAAATGTAAGTCGTGGCGCTCTAAAATATTATCTCTTACTGTTTATATATATATATATATATATATATTTATTTAATAAAGGAAAATGTTCCTTATAAAACCTTTTAATACTGATTTTTAAATTGTGTAGTTTTTCTATAAAATTTAATGCACATGTAAGAGCGGTCAAACACAGTCGAAGAAACGTAACAAATTTGCTTGTTTTTAATCCTGGTTTTGTTTATTGTTTATTTAGTTCACCATTCCACAAAGTAAACAACGAACGTTGTCCTTATCATAACTAAAAACTAGGCACGTCTTAGAGCGAATGTTGTTAAGAAAAAAATGTAGACCAAGAAATGTGTCCTTACAATAACTATGATGTAAACAAATAAAAGTACAGCTTACAAACCAGAAATGTCGCTTGATTTCAATTAGTACTCAACCATGTGTAGTTTTCCTTACAATAATGTTTAAAGATGTCCATACAACCAATATTCAGTCCAGTCGATCGATATCCTGGTATATTGGACAAGTAGTCCATACGTACTTCTTCTTTCAATGTAAAAGTTATGACCATGTTCACTGTTCTCAAGTGATGTTGGTTGGTATATCTTCACTCTTTACTCACAGAAAACACAGATGTGCCTGTCCGTACTTTACTCACATTTCAATGAGGACTTTCATTGTGTCTGATTCTGTGTTTGCAAATATGTGGATAAGAGGACATTTGTTATATCTGCCTTGTTCAAACTTCTCTCACTTGCAATGGATGCCGTTCCAGCTAATTTATATACACTTTCATTACCCTTCACCTCTGCATGTCTACGTGTGTAAAGTTCTTCACCTCTGCATGCCTACGTGTGTAAAGTTCTTCACCTCTGCATGCACACGTGTGTAAAGTTCTTCACCTCTGCATGCCCACGTGTGTAAAGTTCTTCACCTCTGCATGCCTACGTGTGTAAAGTCTTTCACCTCTGCATGCCCACGTGTGTAAAGTCTTTTACCTCTGCATGCCTACGCGTGTAAGATCTTTCACCTCTGCATGCCCACGTGTGTAAAGTTCTTCACCTCTGCATGCCCACGTGTGCAAAGTTCTTCACCTCTGCATGCCCACGTGTGTAACGTTCTTCACCTCTGCATGCCCACGTGTGTAAAGTTCTTCACCTCTGCATGCCCACGTGTGTAAAGTTCTTCACCTCTGCATGCCTATGTGTGTAAAGTTCTTCACCTCTGCATGCCCACGTGTGTAAAGTTCTTCACCTCTGCATGCCTACGTGTGTAAAGTTCTTCACCTCTGCATGCCCACGTGTGTAAAGTTCTTCACCTCTGCATGCCCACGTGTGTAAAGTTCTTCACCTCTGCATGCCCACGTTTGTAAAGTCCTTCACATCTGCATGCACAAAGTGTGTAAAGTCAAATACTTTCTTCATACGGGACTGCTGACATTTTATTTACCATTCAATGCAAAGCTTGAAGACCTCGATCCTAATAAATATACCTCGCCTGTTACTATCATTGCATGCTTAGTGTTTCTTCCTGCAAGCCACGAAATTTCCACAGAGACACTAACTATCTCTGTTGTCATAATTGAAGTGGTGGAATTGAATACCCAGATTCGCCCGAGTGGTTACCGGGGCCCAAATTTGGGGTGTAAAGAATATAACCACTATTACCTGCCACGCATATCGTAAGAGGCGACTAAGGAGGTTTGGCTGCAATCGGATGCACGTGTCCTAAACGTGTAGAAATCTATGCGTTTAGTGGCCTACCAAACCAATGTGCAACGTATACACGTTCTTGGCAAAGATCAAACATATCATGAAGAGTGATTACAATTGGTCGTAAAGAACGAACGCAGAGAAGAATGCCCAGATACCCTCCACGTTACAACCACTAAGAAACAAAACAAATATAGCGACAACTTACCCAAAACAAAATCTACCACAATCCAGAACGATGTTTGTTTACTATGGGATGTTTGTTTACTATGGGATGTTTGTTTACTATGGGATGTTTGTTTACTATGGGATGTTTGTTTACTATGGGATGTTTGTTTACTATGGGAATTCAGATCTAAGCAAAGACCATAATTTTTTGATAAAATGTAAGACTTTTTCTATTGAATATCTGAATTCACCAATAGATTATTTTCTGACTACTGACATTACATAATTTGTTCATCAAATAATTCACTACATCTAATCATAAATTCATATTTGTTAAGTAAAAACTATCAATAGATATATTTTTCGGATCAAAATAGAATGCGGGAAATGAAGAAAGGTGCTCATACAAGACAATCTAAAATTGAGAATATCGGTTGGAAGCTTTGAATTGTAGTTAGAACTAAAGAAAGAACAATTCAAAGCTCATAAAAAGTATATATATATATATATGTATATATATATGACATCAAAACTGCGTGGAGTGAAAGATCAGATGCTAGAGCCAATCCAACTAAGGTATATAAGACATGATTCTCGTTAAATAACCAAATCATCAATATATTTACGCCGATGGTCGGTCGGCATGTGTGGACAAGATATTGAAAGGGTGTCGGATCTCAAATATCTCCGAATCACTTTTCATAGAGACATGTCATTCCATATATTATATATATATATATATATATATATATATATATATATATATATATATATATATATATATATATATATATATATATATATGTCATACATGTAGGACACCAAATATATATATATATATGTCATACATGTAGGACACCAAATATATATATATATATATGTCATACATGTAGGACACCAAATATATATATATATGTCATACATGTAGGACACCAAATATATATATATATGTCATACATGTAGGACACCAAATATATATATATGTCATACATGTAGGACACCAAATATATATATATGTCATACATGTAGGACACCAAATATATATATGTCATACATGTAGGACACCAAATATATATATATATATATATGTCATACATGTAGGACACCAAATATATATATATGTCATACATGTAGGACATCAAATATATATATATATATATGTCATACATGTAGGACACCAAATATATATATATATATGTCATACATGTAGGACACCAAATATATATATGTCATACATGTAAGACACCAAATATATATATATATATAGAGGCAGACGTGGAGGCAAAACAAATGTTCGGTTAGTGTGTGAGTTGGGTAAATAGGTCGACTGGTGTGTTGCTTAGGTATATCGACCGACTAGTGTGTATGTTTAAGATAAAACGGTCAAATGCTGTGTGAGTAAGCTATATACGCTAACAAATGTTTGGGTAAGAGAAATTATAGAGCTAGCTTTCATGAGCTAGAACATATTGATTAACACATGAACTGACACGCACATGCCTGTGACATAATTTCCCCATAAATGAGGACACAGCAGGTGCACATCATTTACATACACATTTAGATCATTGCCGGTGTAAAATGGAATAATTTTGTTTATAATTATTATTACCCTAAGCTGTAAATTGTGTGTGTAGACACCAATTAAATGTAACCTTTTGTTTAGATCTGAACTAAATACAGTTTTATGTGGGTTGCAAGTAAATGAAATAATGTGTCTGGATTTCAACTTAATACAATGTGTTGTGTGGATCTCAACTAAATACAAGTTTGAGCGTGTGACCCATTAGAGAGCACAACAAAAAAAAAAAAAGAAGAGGAAGTGAGTGACATAAAAACTAAATTGACAGTCAGGTGATAAATTGATCCGGTGTTCTGGCATCTAGGTAGATCGATCATAATGTTCTGACTAACTAACTTTAAAGTTACACAGAAGTGATGTCACCACAACAGTTTCACATGAATCACATAGTTACATCATTGCAGATCGATATGTTTGGAATTTTCAGAGATCGATTGGTATTATCAGGCGTATGTAAATTATAAAGACGCACTAATATGGTAGTACTGTCGTTTGTAATACGAAATGATGGCGAAGCTACCTCTCGGCATAGTCATTGTTGAACTGGACTCGTTTTTATTATGTCCGTGCTATGTTGTTGTGTTCTCTATCTAGGCTGACAAACACGTTACCGATCTGTCGGGGTGTGTGAACAAATGTGTGGAATTTGGTTTATAATTGGTTATTGATTAACACAGTTGACCTTCCTTCGATTCTGGAAAACATGTAGTGCGCATTGTCTTACAGTAGATGGTAGCGGGTATCCATGCTCATGACTCCCGTAGTTGACTGATTCTTTGTTCCTCCTTTTCTACTCCTGTTATGTTTGATAACACATTCTCCCAGTCCCATTATCTAGTCATCGTTATTCTCCCAGTCCCATTATCTAGTCATCGTTATTCTCCCAGTCCCATTATCTAGTCATCGTTATTCTCCCAGTCCCATTATCTAGTCATCGTTATTCTCACATTCCCATTATCTAGTCATCGTTATTCTCACAGTTCCATTATCTAGTCATCGTTATTCTCACAGTTCCATTATCTAGTCATCGTTATTCTCACAGTCCCATTATCTAGTCATCGTTATTCTCACAGTCCCATTATCTAGTCATCGTTATTCTCCCAGTCCCATTATCTAGTCATCGTTATTCTCACAGTCCCATTATCTAGTCATCGTTATTCTCCCAGTTCCATTATCTAGTCATCGTTATTCTCCCAGTCCCATTATCTAGTCATCGTTATTCTCACAGTTCCATTATCTAGTCATCGTTATTCTCACAGTTCCATTATCTAGTCATCGTTATTCTCACAGTTCCATTATCTAGTCATCGTTATTCTCCCAGTCCCATTATCTAGTCATCGTTATTCTCACAGTTCCATTATCTAGTCATCGTTATTCTCACAGTTCCATTATCTAGTCATCGTTATTCTCCCAGTCCCATTATCTAGTCATCGTTATTCTCACAGTCCCATTATCTAGTCATCGTTATTCTCCCAGTTCCATTATCTAGTCATCGTTATTCTCACAGTTCCATTATCTAGTCATCGTTATTCTCACAGTTCCATTATCTAGTCATCGTTATTCTCCCAGTCCCATTATCTAGTCATCGTTATTCTCACAGTCCCATTATCTAGTCATCGTTATTCTCCCAGTTCCATTATCTAGTCATCGTTATTCTCACAGTTCCATTATCTAGTCATCGTTATTCTCACAGTTCCATTATCTAGTCATCGTTATTCTCACAGTTCCATTATCTAGTCATCGTTATTCTCACAGTTCCATTATCTAGTCATCGTTATTCTCACAGTTCCATTATCTAGTCATCGTTATTCTCCCAGTTCCATTATCTAGTCATCGTTATTCTCACAGTTCCATTATCTAGTCATCGTTATTCTCACAGTTCCATTATCTAGTCATCGTTATTCTCACAGTTCCATTATCTAGTCATCGTTATTCTCACAGTCCCATTATCTAGTCATCGTTATTCTCACAGTTCCATTATCTAGTCATCGTTATTCTCCCAGTCCCATTATCTAGTCATCGTTATTCTCACAGTTCCATTATCTAGTCATCGTTATTCTCACAGTTCCATTATCTAGTCATCGTTATTCTCACAGTTCCATTATCTAGTCATCGTTATTCTCCCAGTCCCATTATCTAGTCATCGTTATTCTCACAGTTCCATTATCTAGTCATCGTTATTCTCACAGTTCCATTATCTAGTCATCGTTATTCTCACAGTCCCATTATCTAGTCATCGTTATTCTCACAGTTCCATTATCTAGTCATCGTTATTCTCCCAGTTCCATTATCTAGTCATCGTTATTCTCCCAGTCCCATTATCTAGTCATCGTTATTCTCACAGTTCCATTATCTAGTCATCGTTATTCTCACAGTCCCATTATCTAGTCATCGTTATTCTCACAGTCCCATTATCTATTCATCGTTATTCTCCCAGTCCCATTATCTAGTCATCGTTATTCTCCCAGTCCCATTATCTAGTCATCGTTATTCTCACAGTTCCATTATCTAGTCATCGTTATTCTCACAGGTCCATTATCTAGTCATCGTTATTCTCACAGTTCCATTATCTAGTCATCGTTATTCTCCCAGTCCCATTATCTAGTCATCGTTATTCTCCCAGTCCCATTATCTAGTCATCGTTATTCTTCCATTTCTAGAATCGTACCATCGTTATTCGTCCATTCTCAGTGCGGTGTCATCGTTATTCTTCCATTCTCAGTACGGTGTCTTCGTTATTCTTCCATTCTCAGTACGGTGTCATCGTTATTCGTCCATTCTCAGTACGGTGTCATCGTTATTCGTCCATTCTCAGTACGGTGTCATCGTTATTCGTCCATTCTCAGTACGGTGTCATCGTTATTCGTCCATTCTCAGTACGGTGTCATCGTTATTCGTCCATTCTCAGTACGGTGTCATCGTTATTCGTCCATTCTCAGTACGGTGTCATCGTTATTCGTCCATTCTCAGTACGGTGTCATCGTTATTCTTCCATTCTCAGTACGGTGTCATCGTTATTCGTCCATTCTCAGTACGGTGTCATCGTTATTCGTCCATTCTCAGTACGGTGATTCTGCCAACCAAAGGATTGTGTCATTATTCCATTCTCATTTACGGGTGTCACCGTTATTTTCATATTCTCATGATACTATTATCGTTTTTTTTCCATTCTCAAGATTGTGGCATCGTTATTGTTCTATTCTCAAGATAAGACAGTCTACAGACATTAAGATCGCTAGAGAAACCGTGAGATCCAGATAAACCGATGTAGATATACAAATCTGAATGAACAGATCATGATAGATCTAGGCTTCCGGTTTCAAGATGGCGGCGGATAGCTGTGTTTGGTTTCGCTAGGCGGCGATGTTGGATTATTTCACCCTTTTCCAGTGTTTGTGCCGTGCAATGTTCGCGAATTCTACACGAGGGATGTTTATATTCATTGTGGGAATTATATTTTCAATGGATGGCCGACCTGGAGTGGGATGGGTCCGATGTTTCGCCGCTGATCGTTGCCGACATGCAGCGACCGTGTTAGCTTGAATACGGAACAAATAGGGACGAGCCCTCTCTCCCTCTGAAAAGGTGCTGAAGCCGGCGATACTAGGCCAAAAGGCGCACAAAAACCATAGTATCACGCATCTCACGCTTATATAAGATGATTATACCGTCCGATAAAAATTATGATGTAGATCGACACACCGAGCCGTGCGTAGTTGAAGTAGTGTTGGGCACGAAACCCGGTCCCGACCTACCCTTCCCATAGACATCGAAAGACACCCCGCCGTATCAGGCGACAGTACACTGAACATGATACAGAAAACGAGAACGCCAAAGTGCCACTTGTCATTATGCACTGGAACGCAGAAGGAGTAAACAGCAAGCAGGCTGGATATAACAAAAAACGGAATTGGAAAACGTCTTACACGAAAAGCAGGTCAGTATTTGCTGTATCCAAGAGACGCACTTGCAAGTAGACCAAACATTCAAAATAAGGGGATACCAATGCCATAGATCGGACAGACAAGATAGGAGAAAGGGAGGAGTACTCACTCTAGTGAAAAACAACATACATTCCACTGAAAAACAGACACACATGGACGGAGCCGAGTACCAACTTCTCGAACTACAAACAGATAGCACAAACATACAGTTACTAAATTATTACTGCCCAAACGACAAACCACAGAACCTCAACACAATACAGGTACCTGCCACTAACTTTATTGCAGTTGGAGATTTCAATAGTCACTCCCAGAGCTGGGGATACAACCACCTAGATCGCAGGGGGAAGAGGTAGAAACATGGCAAGACGACCACTCTCTTATACTAATCAATGCCCCCTCTGACACCCCCACCTTCTACTCCAGAAGATGGCACTCAACTTCCACTCCTGATCTAGCCTTCTCTACCCCCGACATATCCGGACTGATAAGCAGAGAGATAGGAGATCAACTAGGAGGAAGTGACCATCGGCCAGTATTTCTTACCATCCGGAGTGTAACCATTAACACCAGCCCTGCCATCACTAGATGGAACTATAAAAAGGCCAACTGGGAACTCTTCAGACATCAGACAACTTCACTTTTGTCTGAACTAATTGTGAAAGATGGTGATATCAATAAAGTAGTAAAAGACTTTAACAGATGCATTCTTCTAGCCGCAAAAGAAGCCATTCCTAGAGGATGTCAACAGGGATACATTCCATACTGGTCAAGCACACTGCAAAAGAGACAGGAGGACATGAATGAAGCCAGGAAGAATGCAGAATCTCTGCCTTCGCTAGAATCCCACAATAAATGGAAAAGGGCGAAGCAGCATTCCAGAAAATAAAGCTAATAGAAAAACGGAAAAGCTGGAGAGACAAAACAGCAGCTCTAAACCTAGAAAAAAGATGGTGGAAAACTCTGGCAACTAGTTAAGTCCCTAAATGAAGAACCTACATCAACAAGACAGAGCATTACACTGGAGGAAAGCGGCAAAATTATAAGGAAAAAACAAGCCGCAGATCTGCTTGCTACTACATATAGTAGAGAAAGCAATCTCAGCATAGACAAAGACCATCAAAAAAAATTAGAACAGAATTGCAAGGGAATGAAGGCTGCCTACACCCCTCTGCTCCAATGAGAGAACCTATCACTCTCGGAGAACTAAAAAACTCAATTTCTAAACTCAAAAATAAAAAATCACCTGGCCCAGACAAAATTAGCAACGAAATGCTTATAAACCTGAGCTTAGTAGCTAAGTTAAAGTTGCTTGAAATTATAAACCACAGCTGGCAGAAAGGTGTAGTCCCCTAAATCTGGAGAGAAGCCATCACATTACCCATACTGAAAAAAGAAAAATGCAGAACCAAGGCTTCAAGCTATCGACCAATCAGTCTGACAAGCTGTGTTGCTAAAACCATGGAAAGAGTCATCAACAACAGATTGAAATGGTTTTTAGAATCGGAGCAGATTTTGGTTCCAGAACAAGCAGGATTCAGGGAATGCCATAGCATAGAAGACCAAGTTACCTATGTAGCCCAGTCCGTTGAAGATGCCTTCCAAGAGAAAAAAAGGTGCTAACACTATGGGTAGACTTCAAGCAGCCCTTCGACAAGGTGTGGAAAGATGGTCTTATGGCAAAGCTCAAAAGAAATGGAATCCAAGGCAACATGCTAAGATGGATCCAATCGTTCCTGCACAATAGAAGAACCAGAGTCACACTCGATGGACATCAGAGCAAAAAGATCTTACTGCGTCATGGGGTACCTCAGGAGGAGTTATGTCTCCAACTCTCTTCCTCGTCTACATCAACGACCTAGTAAAGGATCTGCCAGCTGGAGTGAAGGCCGCTCTATATGCAGATGATTTAGTGCTATGGTGCGCAGACGAACACACAACATCTGCAACCGGTAGAATACAGCGAGCAGCAGATAAACTTATGGAATGGGCAGAGAAATGGTACGTTACAATCAACACAGACAAAACCTCCACAACACTGTTCTCCCTCTCCCCAGGGACAAAGCAGCCAACATACACTTAGGAACCACCCCAATACAAGAAGAAAGCAATCCAATTTATCTAGGGATCACATTTGATAAACGACTCACATGGAACAAGCATATAGAAAACACAGAAGGAAAGGCCAGACGAAAATTGGAATACTCAGAAAACTGGCAGGTACCAACTGGGGAGCTAATGAACACACACTTAAGAAAGTCTACAGCGGAACAATCAGACCTCACCTAGAGTTCGGCTCAACAGCATGGGCTACAGCTGCTAACACACACCTGCAGACATTGGACAGAGTGCAAAATCAAGCACTCAGGATCATCACCGGAGCCATGAAATCTACTCCTATCACAGAGATGCAGAAAATCACTGGAGTACAAGCCCTGGCTTACAGAAGGGAAACCAAGAATATGATCCAGATGGAGAAATACAACAGTATGCCCTTGCATCCGATGAAAGCAAGATTAAATGATCTGGCACTTGGACGACTAAAACGCAGCAGCTTCGTCCATCGGGGAAAGCGACTAAAAAAACAGTACCAAGATGACCTTCCAATGCACACAACACCGCTGATACCTAGTCTCGACCCTGTTCCCTGGGAACAAGTTAACGATACAGCAAAAATCATAACAACAATTAGTGGAATCACAACTGGAGAAATACACAATGACCTGCAGAAGAGAACAGCCACTATGTGCATGATCCAAGAAAACTACCCTAAACAATCATGGATCCACGTCTACACCGATGGATCTGCAACAGATGCAATTAAGAACGGAGGGCTGGTATCTATATTACATATCCCAACAATCACACCGAAACAAAGTACATGCCAACTGGTAAATTTTGTTCAAACTACACTGCAGAGGCTCAAGCACCACTACAGGCCGCAATCATGATCAATAATTCCAACTCTGACTGCCAACAAGTGGTATTTTTCACAGACGCGCTATCTGTTTTGCAAGCCCTACAGAGTAACCATTAATCCCTGAGAAAAGAGCTCAGCAAGATCTCTACCAACAAAAGAGTTACACTTCAGTGGGTACCATCACACTGCGGAGTGCCAGGTAACGAGAAGGCAGACAAACTTGCTAAAAGGGAGCAGAATGTGAACAAATAGATAATGAAATCACATACTTTGAAAAAAAAGAGCTATCATGGACATTAGAAAAGAACCTACACCATCCAATGATGACTACCACACACTTGACCGACAAGGACAGACTATCATCTTCCGACTCAGGATAGGTCATAACAGACTGAACAAACACCTCCACAGGCTGCGATTGTCCCCAACCCCTCTGTGCCCCTGTGGCTCCGCTGAACAAACCACAGAACATGTCCTGCAAGACTGCCCCTGTATGTCCTCCCAAGAAAGGAATGCTGGCCCTACAACACAACACTACATTCAAAACTACATGGCACTAGAGATGAGCTCCAGACTACAGTCGATTACATCATAAGAACGCGTCTAACGGTATAATCATCAAAAAGCGATCGCAAAGAAGAAGAAGATGATAGATCTAGATATCTTATATATATGGAAAAGATAAATCAGTTTGTGGAAAAAAACCAGTTTGAATATACGGTTATATAGATATAACTGACCAGAGTTTCAGAATGTAGAGACAATGTTATAGGTAGTCGAAATAGAGAGACATGTTCCTGGAAATAGATTCCGGAAATCAATCTAGACGAGTTCCGATTGACAGACTCAGTGAAGGATTATTACGCTGAACTGCATATAATTGAAGTATTGTGTGTCGTTGATACTAGAATGGCAGACAAGATGAGTGAGGTATTTTTTCTTTAAAATATCACAGAACTACAAGAACAGGGGGGTTCATACTGCTACAGATAATTCTTGTTGGTATATAGGATCGTCATTATGTGTGAGTTCTAATCATCCATATCAAACCTGACCAGCAAGCGTACAACAAGGGGTTAGACACTGCCACATCGACAGGACACATGCATAGATGAGATAGTCACAGCTCTCCAGCAGAAACACAGAGATGAGATTGTCACAGTTCTCAAGCAGGAATTTGCTCAACTGTTTACAGTTTATGACAAATCGAGAGCGAAAGCTAATCCAGCCAAGGCATCTCGTACATTGATAGAGCTGAACTTATAACCCGTAACTGTTGTCCTCCGTGTTGGTATGATCGTGAGCCCCGGTAACATTAGGCCGACGGGCTCAGGTAAACATTTTCAGAAATCAGACCCCAAGTGTCGCGTGACGCTCACATTTCAGTATTGTTAGATAGAAAGGATGGGATTTGGCCATTTCGTGTCTTTATTATTATCAGCTGAGGTGTAAGCATGTTCACAGTGTATATGAAGAGATTCCGTCTGCAGAACAGTATCGCCTATCACAGAGAGTCACACAGAAAAAGTATAACGAGTACAGAGCAAGAGGAAGACCACGCAAAAGATGGAGTGACGACATCAAGAAAAGCCTTAAGAAAGTGAATAACAACTTGCAAAGTGTATTAGAACAAGCACATATAAGATCATTACACCCCTCTCCACCACCCAACACTTCTATAAAGAAGTCAATGGTGGAGAGAAGAAAAAGTAGTACAGTATAAGACTATTCGTATGCTTTAATTTTGAAATCGTTACAGTAGGGAACTGTATGAACATTCAGTTCATAGTCAATTACTAATAATAAACAAATAATAGTCTAGATGTGTCTTTGTGTCAGGGTTACGTTTGGCCTGTTAGTAAGAGATACACGACCCATCTTTCTCTTATTATGTGCTCCGTGTGATCTTTTTATATGGGAAACTACGATCAAACGTTAGACCAAGATATTGGGAATATGTCGCGCCTGTACATTTTATGACCATTGGTGATGATGTTTGCAAGGTCAGCTTTCACTGTGAAGCTGCTTAAAGAGCACCACATTATGCAGTCTGTTGCTATGATTCATCTATGAGTTGGAGCGCTAAGAGATTATATGTACTTCTCCAAGTTCGTCTTTGCCAGGTTACTGCCTATCCACCAGGCTGATATTATAAATTCCTTAAGGGAGAGAGGACGTGTACATGATTCACGTAATAGCGGCGAATCTACAACTCTAACCAGACTGCAAGAACTCAAAAGTTAAGTGTGGTGTAGCTCGACAAGAACGCTATGCTGCCAGACAAAGGAGAATTGTAAACCAACAAAGAACCGGTGTTGTTAGTCGCCACACGCTGAGGGACATACTGAGGGAGAGATCGGAGCACTTATGGACTAATTTGTTCGACGTGCAGTGATGGTAATCCGACGACTAAACTAAACTAAACTGCCTATCCGATATAGTCCTGTATTTGAGGATGTAATCTGCAAAAGTTAAAGTTCGCTACGACGCAGAATGGGTGTTAGATATTGATAACTTTTACCTCATGCCGTTGAACAGATTTTAAAGTCTTATTATCATCAACATTACAAGTTCTATGCTGGTTCTTCAAAGTAATATCACTGTGCACATAATAGATTTAGTAATTCAGTTAACAAGTATTGCAGAGTTGAAAAATTAAACCTGCATATCGCAGCCTTTAATCATTCCCTCCAGTATGCTTGTCAGTAGTTTCATATTTTCTTTTATATCTCCAAAATATTTCTTCTTCGAACGCTCCATATCTACCACTTGTTAACCATTCTTTGTGATTTGTATGTGATCTGAGCCTAAGAGCGATTACACGTTGGACCAGTTATGCGCCTACAAAGAGGCCAACACATCCGATTTCTGCGACGCTTTTTATTTACTAGTGTAGCTTCACTACGCCCCTACATCAATCGCCTCTTACGACATGCCTTGTAGGTCGCATTGTTACTATTATTAGCTCCCATTGTGGGTCCCAGCAACACATGGGCGTCCAACATATTTGATTAGCCTATATTTGATCTCCTTCAACAGCTCCCTCATAATCTCTGTTATATCTATTATACCTGCATTAATCAATCAATCAGTCCGTTTGAGTCCGTTTAGCCGTGTTAATCAATTTATTCATGTCTTCTTATCTATAATGTAGAGAATTGATTTGCCCTTGTTTAAAGCATTTTCTTCGCATCGAAAGAGATTGATTGCTCTCCAGACAATTCCGATATTTGTAATTGGGTATCTTGTTCTTTCAGTTAGATAAGGAACACATTTCTGGGGGAATAAGAAGATGCCGCCTAATATACAAGTACTGCGAGATATCCAAGATGTCGCCTGACATAAAGTACTATGAGATATCCAAGATGCCACCTAACATAAAGTACTTGGAGATATCCAATGCTTAACACTGCAGCGATATATACATATGTAAATGTATGTATGTGTGCGTGCGCGTATGTATGTATGCATTTGTGCGTATGTAAGTATGTATGTCTGTCTGCTGTCTGTCTGTCTGCGAATGGCGGTACTATATTTATAGTTTTATAATTAATTCCTAGTTTAGTTTCACACAAGATTGAGCACTTTCTACATTTGCTTCTTATTCTCAATCATCTTCTCAAAAGTCAGGTCTGTTCCAAGTCGACAGTCTTTACCAAATAGGCGATATCAACCATAGGTCCGCCCTATCGTACTAGTCTGTTAAATCTGTTTTGTAGGTTATTATAAACTTAGCAGTCTTCTTTTTCTCCGAACGCTCCATATCGACCACTAGTTAACCACTCTTTGTGATTTCTATGTGATCCGAGCCTAAGAGCAATTGTACGTTGTGACAGTTATGCGCCTAGAAGTAGGCCAGTACATCCGATTTCTCCGACGCTTTTTATTTACTAGGGTAGTTTCCACAGGCCCCTACAACATTTGCCTCTTACGATGCCTTGTAGGTCGTAGTGTTACTATTCTTTGCTCCCCTTTCAAGTCTCGGCAACACACGGACGAAAATTAGCAGTCATGTAGTATATTTATCATATGTATGCTAATTCAAACCATTTGATCATGCATTTATATGTATATATGTATAGTGTACATATATTCCAGTCTATAGGTACATTTGACCACTCATCATTCTAACACCCGGATGTCACCGTTTCCTTTGTCTGACTCCCGCACCCTGTATGTCTGCGTGTTGCTTGCTTATCATACGTTGTACTATAGAAGACAGGTAGAGTTTCACAGCTTATTACGTACGTGTCCTCCTACCTGTTTAACTGCACTATTGTCGCCTGGTGGCGTTTCCAATCAATATAATGCGAACATGTTTCATGGCGCTTGGAACTTCCTATACACATTTAATACGCTACATTTAATTTATTCCGCTAGCTTACCTGATAGAAGTGCTAGCCTGGGGTGTTGTATTTGTTTTATTGTTCACCTTTATACACAATATCAACACTTCAAGAGTATGTTGTTTTACCGGCAAAGTATTGTAATCACGACCCAGGATAATAGGCAGATATGTATTGTCAACATTACTATAATATGAGATGGGCTGAAGTTAAACTGAGTAATTAGTCCCTTAATCGGGTATGAACGTGGGACTAGAATTACAGTTGACCTCCTTGTATGACGCCTGCGTTAAAGCATATGTGTGCTCTTACGGGGGTAGTTTTGTTGCAGTTTTAAACAATACTGCTGCTAGCGTCAAAGCATATGTGTGCTCTTACGGGGGTAGTTTTTGTTGCAGTTGTAAACACTACTGCTGCTAGCCGCCATACACCACCTTTCTTATTCCCCTTTTACAACATGCATAAGTTCATAGTTCATAGTTAGAAGTACTGTTCCAACTTCACTGCAACGGGTCACCCCATAATTGCTCCGTTCCGGTGCCAATGAAAATCACACGAAATGCCAACAACTGTAAAATGTTTCCTGTGGGAACTAATTCCAGAATGAAACAGTCGCGTACCGTCACAAAAAGCAACCTGCACCGCATAAAATGCATATGGCCGTCGCTAATGTAGCAATACAAAACTGCTCATCACTTTAATTGCATTACAACATGCATACTAGAATGAAAGCATCAGTGGTAGTAAGAAAGTAATTTTATTAGTGTTATGTACAGCACATTCTATTATATATAGAAGTCAATTATGGACAATAAATAAACAAACAAGAAGAGCTGTGTACAATATGGAGAAGCTTGTTTCACAGAAAAATATTAGGAATAAAATGGACAGCTAAAATGCTAAGAAATGAGGTGTTGAATGGGACCAATGCACTGATGAAGCGAACTATACTGACTAGGAAGTCGTGTTTTGTTGTTATTGTTGGTTGGTGGGGCAGAGTGGGAAACATGTTATAATAAAAGGAGAATCGCAATATTCATTGTCGCAATATGTAAAAGCATGGGATGAGAAACTGCATTAATCAAGGCTATCTATATAATGATGAAGAATAGATTACTTCTGTGGTAACAATATGCATAGTTATGGGATGAAAGATTGCGTTCATTGTTACAATATGTATAAGTAAATTAACCATTTTTCATACCATTAAGTACATTGGAAAATACGGCATTAGGACTGTATTTTTCATTTATCATCGGCACACGATGGGTGATGTCATCATGCCAGCCGCCTTTACTTCCAGAGCTTTCTTTCTAATCCCGGAGAGTTATTTGACCCCAAGTGAATGAGACGTTCTAGTCTAGACAGTCTTCTCTTCTACCACGAAGAGAACTACTCCATAACTTTGTTACAACCTCGAGGCGTACTGAAGATACAAGTGTTGATTTCCTTCCTTCTAGCAGATATCTCCAGGCTGCTAGCTTTACAACACCAGAGATTATGTCGATCTTTGCTTTGATATCCAGACGAATCAGTTAACAAGGTACTCCCCGTGGGGATGTGAATCAATGTCTTGACCAGTCTGTTTCCTAACCCTGACTTCTAGTGTGAAGCACGAGTTGTCTCTGAGCCTCCTACTGATCTCTAAACACGAAACCTAGACTACTGAGAGTAGAACTGAGTGCCAATGATAAAACTAAATGAATAAATCAAACGCTAATGAGGTTTCTCTAGTTACATCTACTTTGTCTTTGACTGTACTTAAGTCTGTACTATAACTATAATTAGAATGTTTGATGTTTGCTTGCATCTCTTCAGACTGTTTGATTGATGTAGTTAATTATCGTGTATCTTTCGGCTTATTTCAAATTATTAATTGACCATTATCGGTTCATCATAAACAAACATATCACTCTGCTGTCTAAAATTTAAATGGGAACGCTTATTTAAAAAGAGTATATGTAAATTGAGGTATTTTGGACATATGAAAAAGACACGAAGGGCTGGAGAAGACCATCATGGAAGGAGACATACCGGCAAAGAGAAGAAGAGGAAGATCATGGAGAAGATGGATTAAGGATGTCTTCTTCTTCTTTCTTCTTTGCGTTCGTTCTTTACGACCAATTGTAATCACTCTTTGTAATATGTTTGATATTTGCCAAGAACGTGTATACGTTGCACATTGGTTTGGTAGGCCCTAAACGCATAAACTTCTACACGTTTAGGTAATGTGCATCCGATTTCAGCCAAACCTCCTTAGCCGCCTCTTACTTCATGTGTGGCAGGTAACAGTGGTTCTATTCTTTACACCCCAAATTTGGGCCCCGGTAACCACTCGGACGATTAAGGATGTAACTGATGGTTTGAACATGACGGCCGCAGAGGCGGAACATCTGGCATATGAGAAAGATAAGTTCCAGAGGACTTTTGGGGTGGTAAAGTTCTGCTCAAGACAAGCTATTTCTTCTTTCTTCTCTCGATCGTTCTTTCCGATCGTTTTTATCATTCTATTGTGATATATAAACAGCCAAACACCAAGAACGGGTGTACGTTCACAGCCTTCAGTACCAATTGGAGCTCAGGTGCTTATCCTTCGGCAGCGTGTTCGGTTTCAATTAGCTGAGGCAAACTATTTGATGATTAATGTTATGTAAATAAAGATATGGTTGCTTTTTTAAAAGGTTCAATTTGTGTTGTATCATAAAGATGTAAGAGAAAGGCTGCAGAAAAATTATGAAGCAAATGCTAAACTTGTAAAAAACGACTTTTACTTTTAAAAATACTTCGTTATTTACTTGTTTCGCCTTTGTATTGTATCAACATATTGCATTTGTTAATCATATACATATTTCGATTGTGTGTAACTGGCACTGATAACGTGACAACGACATATTTCTTGATCATTTTGTCTGTTCTCTATTTGTGTCTTTGTAAGGCTGTCCGCGAATTTTGGATCCTAGAACTGCAGTACTAAAAGCCGCGATAGCGTAGTGGTTAGTGTACTCGTTTCTTAGGCTCGTGATCTGGGTTCAATTCCACAGTGGAAGTATTATTTTTTTCTACCGTTGCGACTATCAGAGCGACTCAGCCTCAACTGGGCACCAGAAAAATCACTGGGAAGTATAGGCGACAAGCGTGATGTTGACCACATCACTCATTGTTTACCAATGAAAAAGACATGCCTAACACCGTATTTCTCAGTATACCCCATGGTATGAAAAAGCTTTACTTTACTTACTTTTATTGTACTTTCTTATAAGTTTAGTTATTCACTATTTTCCTGTATATTTGAAACAATTGTAATGTATCTTTGCTTTTTTTTTAAAAGTCCTCCTTAATGTGGTCTTTTAATGAACTTTAGTATTTCCGAACTTTTGTCTCGTCTCAAGATTTACAGCAATTGCCATATTTCTCTCTTGCTATATGAATGGCAAATATAAGGAAGAAGCCGTAATAACACTTTCTGTTACTGAACCGATGTCACTACGCTTCCGACAAACCGATATGTCCTCTCTTGAAATCTTTGCCTCCCACTTCAATGCCTGCTTCGGTATTATTTGATCATTTCTTCTCAAGGTATGCCTAACATATCTCCATCTTCTCTTTTTTTAACAGCTGGTAATAGTTGTTGACCAGACATTTCTCTAATTTCATCACTTCTCCTGAATTCGTCCCATTTTATGTTTATTATTTTTCTCAGACACCTATTTTCAAATGCATGTAACTTGCTTTCTATATCTGTAGTCACTTTCCAACTCTCGCTGGCATATGTTGGGATTGATACAACATTTCAATTGCAATTTCTTAAACATTTGCTAATGCAATCAACATATTTATGTGATGTCCACCAATTTGTCTTTAGTTTGACATATAAGTTATACTACTATCATATTTAACACTACTCTAATTTTTTTAATAATTCACTTAGTTTGTATGTCCGACACATTACTAAAAATACAAACGTTGGCGTGGTATGCGCGCATGATGTGCAATACATAACACCGATTGACAAGGGTGTTACACGATACGGTGGGATTAACGCATTGGGTGTCATGCATCAAATTTTAGAACTTACGAGTATTTAAAATAGACACCTAAATAAACCATTGATTTAAAAACTCAACAGATATGAATGAAATATATTGTTGGTGATTTGGTACCGTCCGTCATTATGCCGTATTTTGACCTATTAAATAGAATACTTCCGAGATAGCATACACCGTGAAAGTCATTAGCGTAATATAAAATAGTATGAAATTCCACCTTATTGTTATAAACATTATGAAAAGCTGCTACACTAAATTGACATGCAGTATTTAAAAACTTCCGAGCTGTAGTATGAAGTGTCAATAATTTCTTTAAAAAGGATCTAAATGCGAAGGGTTGGCTTCATTGCAGCGCGTTTCCCCATATGGCTCCGTCATTGTCGACAAAACCGGCATGCCATCTGCTGAGAGTATTGCATAAAGCTGCAGCAACAATCCTAGGATCTCATGAAAAAGTGCACACGTGACTCGGTCCTGATTCGAAACCCCACCATTTAGAACGACAGGCAAACATATTAACCACTTCGCCATATAGACTCCCTATACAATAATGGCAAGTGTGTTACCATCAAGTATACTAATTCATGTCGTAGAGATGTGTACACAACTTTATTTTACTTGGATATATCGCAGTGCGATTAAGAAGAAAAACAATAAGAGAGAGATAAATTACCTTTAGGGCAACATTGCTTTGCTCTTTGTTATCAGGTTTGGTATGTTTTCTTTGTTATCACTGGTTCTTCATCAATGTTCTTTTCAACATAGGTATGTAGCTGCCTTATTGTAAAACTCTCAGTATAGTGACCTCTGTCAGCTGTTAGTGTTCATGTTGTATGGTATACATTACACAATTCTCTCTCTCTCTCTCTCTTATAATATATATATATATATATATATATATATATATATGATTCTTCTTCTTCTTCTTAGCAATATTTGAAAATATCATGTGTTTACTGTGCGGATAAAGTGTTTTACTTGTCCGTCAAACACCACACATTGAATGTTGAGCGAATTACGGATTCCATTTTTATTTTGTTCAACATACCAAGCTAAACATGCATTGCAGCTTATACTTGACGATAATAGAAAATTAAATACATTAAATCAGTGGCGGCTCATGATCAATTTTGTTGGTGGGCCAGACAGAAATTTTCAGAAAAATCATGGTTTCGGTTAGGTTATATTTTAATGTATAAAATAATAAATACACGTTATATCTTATTTTTGGTGGGACCCGGCCCCATAGGCCCTTAATGACGAGCCGCCACTGCATTAAATATATATAATCAAAGATCAAATATTATTAAGACAAAAGAGTCGTATGACAATTATGTTTTAATAATGGATACGCCCTAAACTAACAGAAGATACGATGGCTAAACGAGATGTGCTTCACATCAATTAACTACAATCATGTGTAGAACAAAATCCGCGACACTGAAACAAATATTTATTTCAACCAAGATCATTAAGAATCCTTTGAGGAAGCTAATAAGAAAATCGTATGCCATTTTAACATGAACTTTCATGAACTGGTCACAGGAACATACTTCTTGTAAGTGTTGTAATTTAGTGGATGTTCATGATTGATACATTAATCGATACATTAATCTGTTCGTAGATACATTAATCTGTTCGTAGATACATTAATCTGTTCGTAGATACATTAATCTGTTCGTAGATACATTAATCTGTTCGTAGATACATTAATCTGTTCGTAGATACATTAATCTGTTCGTAGATACATTAATCTGTTCGTAGATACATTAATCTGTTCGTAGATACATTAATCTGTTCGTAGATATATTAATCTGTTCGTAGATACATTAATCTGTTCGAAGATTACATAAATGTTATTCTATTATCAAAGGTCATGCTTGTAAATGTTTATGAGTAGTACTTCTATCTGATATGAATAATTCCATCCAACAATGAATCCATGTCAGTTTTGTTAGATATGATGTAGTAGTGACATGTCTATTCTGAACGCTGTAAGTCAGCGCTTTGATTTACCTCCTATAAGGAACATAGGTGCTGGTGTGGGAACCGGTTTAGAAATGAAGACATCAGGAAAAAGTGGGCACAACATCAGTTCTAAACTTCATCAAGAAACAGCAAATTAAATGGTTCCGTCACATAAGCATATTACCAACAGACCAAAGCGCAATGTTACTTCGATACAATGGATACAAAGCAAAAGGCAATCCACGTAAAAGGTGGACCTCAGAGATAACATAGGCGACAAAAAACACTGTTTATGAAGCGCACACAAAAGCCAGTACTAGAAATCTCTTCATATCATGACTCTGTTAGGCAAAACAGGATTATAAAAAATAAGAAGGAACATAGAAGAGTTATGACTCCCCAAAAATGTGCCGTATTGATTTGTTGATTGATTACTGCAGGAGTGGACAACCCTCTGCCCGCAGGCCAGAGCCGGCCGGCAACGTGTTTCTAATCCGACTACGAAGTTATTCAGAATTTAATACATTAAATGTTTAATAATATAGTCAGTTCCGTGACACATTGCATTAATATATTTTTAATGTTTGTGTCGATATTGAGCAGTATATACTTTTAGTTGATATCGCCGTGGATGATCTTTTTGATCTTTTCATTTGAACTCAATGACCAGCCATGCTAGCTTAGTGACATACATTTGTAACTTAATATTGATCTGTTACACTTGGAAATATACTGCCATTTATTTTAGAATAAAGTTATGACAGATGATCGTTTTGAGAACTCATTAACTCCTTGTGTACCAAACGCCACACTGGCTTTGGGTTGAGCTTCTTTACCAGGAGCCACACTAAAGAGCATATTTTATTTTAAAAACATATGACTTGTAAAAAGATGGCTTTTGCCCTGGCCACTAAGAGTTAATGATAAATATCTCACAAAGTATCTGATATGTATTAGAAAGGTGGGGAGGGGGAGGGAAGAGAAGATAATGTGTAATTATGTATCCAGTCTTTTGACCGCAAAAAGTTGCCTATCTCTGGATTAATTAATATATGGGTGCCTGGAGGTGTAAGTGTTACCTTAACTTTCGGGACAAATGTGTTGAATATATTATGGGGTAGAGGCAAGGGTTAATTCTTGTAAATGATTAATACTTTAATATAATTAGGTGATTAATCACAATAGATGAATGGAGCATAATGGTGCAGATTTCCACAAGTCAGTTCAATGTGCATGCTAGTGTAATAGAATATAAATTTGACTTAACCCCTTCCTCCTTCTAAGCCAATATACTGGCTTACAGCATTTTTTAAGATAACGCAAAGCCAGAATACTGGCTATTTCAGTACACATTACAATATACGTGCGGCCGGAGGTAAACAAAGATTACAGAATGAAAGGGTTAATAGTCAAAGTTGTTTTCCTCTTGATAGCTCACACAGTAAAAGTTTCCGACTTGGACATATACACCACTTTTTCTTTCTTTCTTGCTTTCATTCATATGCATATATATATATATATATATAAATAAATAAATAAATAAATAAATAAAAAATGCCCTTGGTCAAGCTATTCCTGTTCTGGCAGCCATTTGCATGCCTCATCAACTGTGGCACAGTTGTGTAATGTCTCTGTCAAGTTCTCTTCTTCAAGTGTTCCTCGATCTGCCTCACTCCCGATTGCATTGCAGATTCCAGTTCAGTAAAGGATTCCATTACAGAGTTTTATCCATCTTTTCCTGCCAATTTCTTCCTCAGCAATTCTATTCTTGGTTGTCTATACCATAAACACTTCATTACTAATTAATTACCTTTGGCCAATGTATGCATAAGATCTTTCTCAGGTAGCTATTAATAAATACCTGTATTTTGTAGGTACTTTTATTCCTAATTCTCTGTGTTTGTTCTGCGTACTTGAGTACTGTTTTCACATTGGAATGCAAACACATATACACAATTCTGTACAGAGTATCTATCCACTTATCAAGTATTAGTGTTACATTTATTTAAAATCTAACAGATATAAGGGCTTAACATGAATAGGCGAATAATAAATAACCTAAGATATGCGGATGGTACAGTGATATTAGCTGACAACGAACAAAAACTACAAGAACTATTAGAACAAATAAGCAACAGAAGTAAATTTCAGGGACAGGATGTAATATTGAGAAAACAAAAGCAATGGTAATAAGCAAAACAAGAGAGACAGACGCATTGAACATAATGGTAAATGGAGAAAGACTGAAACAATTGTCAAGTTAGGTGTATCTTGAACTACATATAATAACAGGAGAAGGCAGATGTGAAGAGGAAGTTCAGAAGAGAATAAGAATAGCAAAGAACATATTTCATCACCTTTCAACTCCCATCGGAGCACAGGTCTTCAACAAACTTCTTCCATCTCTTCCTCTCTCTTGCCATCCCTTCCAATTCTTTCCATGTTTTGCCTATCCTCTTTATATCCGCCTCCAGCTCTCTTCCCCAGGTCTGCCTAGGCCTTCCCCTACTCCTCTTTCCTGCGGGTTCCAAAACAATGCCTGTCTTGCGATGCTTCCGGTCGGTCTTCTCAATGTATGTCCTATCCATCGCCAGCGTCTCTTCCTGAGCTCTCTCCACTGGTATCTGCTTTGTTCTCTCCCTGAGTTCCTCGTTTGTAATCTTATCATACCATCTCAACCCCTCTATCCTACGTAAACATCCATTTACGAAGGTCTGCAGTTTTCTGATAGTTTCGTTTGTGGTCTTCCAGGTTTCCGAGCCATAGAACAGCACTGACCTCACATTTGACTGGAAAATTCTCAGTTTTGTGTTTGTTTTGATCTCCCTTGCCTTCCATATCTTACTCAATGCAATAAAGTTCCCCCTTGCTTTTGTATTCTTATCTTAACATCTTTGTTTGTTCCTCCTTCTGTGTCTATGTTGCTTCCAAGGTATGTGTATGATTCTACATCCTGCAGTGCTGTTTCCTCCAGCATAATCTGGTTTACATTTGCAGCATTTATTCTCATGACCTTGGTCTTCCCCTGTGTATTTTCAAACCTAGCTGCTGAGACTTATTATTTAGGTTATTCATTTTGTCTTTAATCTGTGCGTGGTTGTGAGACAGCAAAGCCAGATCGTCTGCAAAATCCAGGTCCTCCAGTTGTTTCACAAGTGTCCATTGTATTCCCCTCTGTTATCCGTTGTTGATTTCATGATCCAATCTATGGCCAGCAAGAACAGGAATGGTGATAACAAGCATCCCTGCCTCACCCCTGTAAAGAACATATTTAACAACATGAAAAATGTATTAACCCCAGAAAAAATAACAAATGAACAAAAGATAAGACTTGTCAATTGCAAAATATATTCATTATTGTTGTATGGAGCGGAAATGTGGAATCATCACAAAATCGGCCTCAGAGACTCTGTCTCTTGTAACTGTAGAGCATCTAGGCACACCCCAGAACATTTTTGTTTTCAAGACTGTCCCATCCTTACCCATCAAATAACGGAAATCAGATCTAAAGGAGCAGCCCTTATAGATAAATTGTGAGAGACCAACGAAGACCATTGGTGCACCCCATGTTGAACTAGTCACATAGCTGATGTTGATCACAGAATAGGAAGAGAAAGAATGAATGAATTTACATTTTTAGAAGATGGTAAGGCTAAAAAATGTTCTGTTATTTTATTGTAATTTTAAATTCTTCAGTAGAAAACTTATGCCACGAATATTTTGTGTAAATTGTATTTATAGGTCTCTAGTGACAGAAAAAACTGAGTGAAAACACTAATTACAGGCAATACAAAATGCAATGTTGTGTCTATCTCAAAACAGCATATACGAATTATTGTTATATTTTCAGGAGAAAAGTTGGATCAGAAGCAATGTGAATGCTTAGAGGAAGTTCTAAGGAGAGTACAGTTTAAGCTTCTAGACTTGGAAGCTAGCCATCTTGATGATGAGGTAACTAGAGCCAATATATTTTTTGATTCATCCACTCTAATTTAGACAAGATATTTAGTAACACTTCCAGTCTTCTGCCTGTTATGTTAGTTTTACCCTGAAATGTATTTGTTTTTATTTCTTATCATTTCATCTTGATATGATAAAACTGTCAGTCAGTTTTAGCATTTCATCTACGCACATTTTCTAGAGCAGAGTTTCTCAACTTTTTTTTTTGTTATCCTTGCAGAATCCTATAAATAATATTAATGTCTCGAATTGACTACATAAAAATTATTATTTACTGTTATTTGTATTTTTCAAGCAAGATATGCTGTACTGTCTCACATGAATGACTGCACTTTCTACAGTGTGGTAGGTGTGTGTGGTTTATTCTGTCTATTTCTATTGTATCTAGACAATAGAGATAGACAGAATAAACACCACACACCTACCACACTGTAGAAAGTGCAGTCATTCATGTGAGAAGGTACAGCATATCTTGCTTGAATGTCATGGACTACATAAAGCTAGACAAGAACTCCTCCCACCACATCCATCATAATACCCTTTACACTAGTCTTTCACAAAATGAACAAGGCACATTCCCCATATCAGCTGTCCAGGATAGGCACAAATGGAGAGAACACATCATCCTTGCTTTTAGCTCGGTTGCATGAGCTGAAAGACAAGAGATACAAGCGAAAACTCAAGTTGTCACAGTAAAACACTTGCCAATTGACCGTTTGTAAAGACGAAAAAAGGCCATATATATCTTTAAATATTAGCTTATTTGGTCTCTCTTTTTTGCTCTTACATTAAAAATTTGTAAGTTTGTTTAAACCAACGTTCAGATTTGCTTATTGTTCCCTCTCTCGTTTACTAATATTATCTTGTTTCTCTTTGTCTTTTCTTTAATTTGTCCTGTGTTGATTTTTGGCTAGTGTTAGTATGAGAAATTATGTTTTTATTTATTATTGTTCCCTCTGTCTCTTACTGTAATAATAGGGTTCAGACAAGTCATCCTGTTTTTTGTAACATTTAAAACAAAACAAAGGAACCATTTTTATACCATGTGATGATGATGCTCATCCATCACGGGTGATGATGACCACACAAATTTTCATCCAAGGGAATGTAGTTGCGCTATGTTTGTCTGTGTGTGCGTAGATGACTAGTGAACCCGATACGGGCTTGAAATGTTCTTGTACAGTGTGGGCAAGGTATACTTGCACTTGTGGGAAGTTTTACTGCCTTTCTGTTTTGACATCCATGACCATGTGGTATATAGGGTAATACAGTGTTAGGCCCATATTTTTAATTGACCATCGGCACAGGATGAGTGATGTGGTCAACATCATGCCTTTACTTCCCAGTGCTTTTCGTTGCACCCAATTGTGGGTGGATTGACCTGAGAGCCATAATGGTTTTTTTTAACATTCTGCTCGTATTATTACTATATTTTACTGAGTTACTATTTCTGAAATTGATAACTATGACTGCCAACTGCTAGATTTGCTGTTTATCACCATGATAATACTTTGGTCTCAAAGCCCAAGTGTTTTGTCTTAAAGATGCCTGCTGTTAAGGTGTTGTTATGAAGACCTTGAACAAAACAGTGGACTAGTACACAAATATACACTTTTTAATTCTCTATAGTTCGGATAAATTTCCACCAAGATAAACTGGAAACCCTATGTACAAAATGTACTCTAGAAGTGATAGTTACATCGGAAAACATTGGAGAATGTTATACTTTTTCCCCTGATGATTTGCACTATTTACATATGTTCTTAATTTTATTTTTGTTTTCTTTTGATTGTTTCTTTCCACATTTCAATTTTTGAGTTTATCCATCTGTTTCTTGTTGTACCCATTTTCTAAAAGCAGATTGTTTGTTATTGTAAACATTTAAAGCAGCTAGATTCTCAGATGTTCTAACCTTTATCTTTTTCTCTATCTCTCCACCACACCCTCTTCATCTGTCTGTATCTCCCACTACACCAAAACATTTTTTAAAGCCTTGAACACTCCAGAAAATTAGTGATTCTTTATCAACCACTAAAGCAAAAATAAAAAGCAATTTAATAGAAAATGTCCTTTCCTGGTTGTATCATAATATCTCATTTATCTCTCCTTGTAGTAAGTATGACTTTCTTAATCATCTCATCTTACACGCCATCATCTTATTTTCCTTTGTTTTAGATGACAACCCATGTTTGATATTGCTAGCAGAGTTTTGCTATAAATAAACTATAACATTTATGCATTATTGGTTCTCATTCTGATATTTGAATGTTTAAATTATGGTGATAGTAGATATGTCAACATTTTTGCCTTTTGATATCTTGTTTCAAATTCTGTGTCAGGTCATCCATCCTCTATAAATATGTTTCCCAGGTATTTGAATCACGGGGCTTGGTTTGTCTTGATGTTACTTAAAATCTCTTGGTAAACATCTCAACTTGTTTGTGAATCATGTTTGAAGAGCCTTGGTCATGCGACCTGACAGAATGAAAGTTCCAGTAAATAATAAAATGTTATCAGCTTTACTCATTGTCATGATGTCTAGTGTTGAAAATAACAACAAACTTAAACAAAGAATGCAGCATTCAAATCAGATTGCAAAAAAATATGTCATTGTTGTCAAAAGTAACATTTCTTTGTTACAAAATGAAATGTGTTTAAACACAAGTTAAAGGTATTCTATTTAAAGTTAAAGATATTCTCAATCAAAGTGAGAAGTATTTATTTCTTATTCTCGTTTGCCTGCTTTGAATTTAGATGTAGTCATGGCAGGGTGACTAGTATGTTGGCTCTGACTAATTTGTGCATGAAAGTTTGCTTTCCTTAGCATCAGTGTCTGTATCATAGAGTCTGTGCATAGGCTTGATTTATCTGTTATGTCATGTCCCATGGAGAAGAGGGGTAATCAGCCTCTGCTGATTGACAGTATGGTAATCATTACGGTGTAGAAAATGTTCTTTACTTACAGCCTGGATGGACTTTTTCTCAAATTATGGGATTTAACTATCTTTTCTGCTTACATTTTCCTACCTAGACTTTTACTATAGTGGTGTATATATATATATATGTCTGGCCTAGGGGATAAAGTGACTCGGTCTATTAACCCCAATGTTCTGAGTTCGAATCACGCTGCGGACAGTTTGGTTGCACAGTGTTTCGCATGGAATTTTACAAAAGGACGATGGCACCACCGTTCAGAAAGCAATGGCAAACTACTGAACGGGATAATGCCTAGAAAAATCATAAACAGCGTTTTAAAAAAGCTGGGGTTGATTCGCAAAATCCTGTAAAGGATATGCAATTAACTATTAACCCCTGCAATAGCATTATATAAAGTGCTCTGATGTATGCTTCCTGCAAGAACACTATCTAGGTTGATGCAATGCAGACTTCTTGCAAGAACACCACATAAAGTGTTGTGAAGCAGTCTTCTTGCAGGAGGTTATAAGACATTATTGTGTTCTTTATGATTGATACATTTGCATTCCTCTTCCCCAGTGTGCAGTGGCTCTCTTTGATATGATTGAGTATTATGAGTCAGCATGTCAGCTCAACATCTCCTCCAACAAGAATATACAGGCAAGAGGTTGGCAGGCCTGCTCCCGACTTGTAAGAAGGGCAAGTATTATTAGCAAGACCAACACGCTTGATTGAACATACATTAGTTACAAACATACACTCAATTGTTACACAATCTATCTTCAAATCCTCTCTTTATTGAGAAAGTAGCATTGTTTAAGAATGATTGATCAAGTGGTTGACTGATCATTACACATCAGTGAATTACCATGTGTGCTCTGCTGATCTCTATCTTACACAGAAAACTTTCAGGGCCAGTGCATGGGCTCTGTAGCGCCGGTGAGGGTTCATGATGTAATTTATGATTGTCACAGTTTGTATAAATTTTATTTAAGTTTTTTTTACACAGGCAGCGAAATCCTAGGATACAAATCTGACTTTGATCTATATTCTTGCTTTGATTCTATATTCTGGTGGTGTGATGATAAAATCAAAATGTATTAGTCATGCTCCATTTAATACTTTCTTCAGATTTATTTTGAAATCTGCTACTAGCAGCTGATGATCTGAATCACAGTCTGCGTTGGAAACTAATGTGTCTTGCTTTACACAAAGAAACTTTAGAAGCCATAAATGGACTGGGCAAAAGGATGGGAACAAAATAGGCTTAAAGTCATCCTCAATGGATTTGGCTGTCTCTCTAGTTACGGTCTCTGCTTTTACACAAAGAGACTTTAGGAGCCATACCTATACTGGGCAAAAGGATGGAAACAAAATAGGCTTAAAGTCATCCTAATGGATTTGGCTGCTTCTCTAGTTACTGTCGCTTATACAGTCCTGTCAAAGTTGCAGATACATTCTGTTATGACATACATCTGTTATTTCATTCTGTTTCACCCTTATCATAGACTCCAAACCTCACCTACCTGGACATGAGAAGTTGTGACCTCAATGACCGCAATATACCTATATTTGGTAGAGCTCTCAAGCTTGGTTGTCACCTCACTAATCTGCATATGGAAACGATGAATTTATCAGGCAGACCACTTGTGATTTTGGGTAGGTTTTTATTAGGATATTTGCTATGTCATTCATTCATCATCATCATTAATCCTCTCCGCTCCTCGTGGAGCATAGGCCTCAACAGTTGTTCGCCACTCTTCTCGGTCTCTGGCTGTTCTTTTATGTTCTCCCAGGTCAATTGAGCACTCTTCAGCTCCTCAGTAAGACCTCGTCTCCAAGTCTGCTTAGGCGTCCTCTTTTTCGTTTTCCCTGCGGGTTCCACTCGAGCACCTGTCTAGTGACACTCGACTGTGTCTTCCGCAAGGTATGGCCTATCCATCGCCATCTTCTCCTCTTGACCTGTGTCATCATAGGTTCCTGCTCTGTTCTTATCCACAGATCCGTGTTTGTAACTCTATCATACCATCTCAATCTGAGAATCCGCCGCAAACATCCGTTGACAAAGGTCTGGATCTTATTTGTATTTGCCCTAGTGACTCGCCAAGTTTCCGAGCCATACAGCAACACCGACTTCACATTTGAGCTGAAAATCCTGAGCTTTGTTTTCGTGGAGATGGCAGCGGACTTCCACACCATGTGCAGGATCGCAAAGGCCTGTCGGGCCTTCCTAATCCTAGCATTAATGTCCTCATCTGTACCTCCTGATCTGCTGATCTTACTTCCAAGGTAGACAAATTCATCCACATCTTCTATGTCCCTTCCCTCAATCCGTATTGGAACTTGCTGTATGTTGTTGCTACGCATTACTTTAGTCTTCTCTTGACTGATTTTAAGGCCGACTCAGTCCGCTTTGTGCCAGAGCATCCACTTTTCCTGCATGTCTTGTAGTCTATGCGAAAGCAAGGCGAGATCGTCCGCAAAATCCAGGTCTTCTAGCTTTGACATAAGTGTCCACTGTATGCCTTTTCCAGACCTGTCGTAGGCTGTGCGTGTGACCCAATCAAGTAGCACCAAGAAGAGGAGGGGGACAGCAGGCATCCCTGATGTCATTCATTAGTTGTTGATAATCTTTTGATTTATGTATAGAAACAAAATGTCAATAATGTATTTTACGATGGTGTGTCTTGAAATAAGTGATATAAATTTTACATCAGGATGATTTTAGTTTTAAACTTTAACGGTTATGACTTTTAAGATAATCAATATTAAGCTTGACTTTCTATCATTTCTGCCATTTCTTGCAACATCTCTCTTCTCCCTCCACCCCAATACTCAGGTAATGTAGGGTGCAATGACCTGGCCATGTATTTCATATGGAAGATAGTTGCATCCCTATGGATATCCTTTGCAAGCAGTTGACAATGGTGACAAAAGCAGCTTGGCGACTGTATTTGCATATAAAGGTACTGGGCATATGCCTAGACTCTTGGGAGGACCTGACTTTTGAGAACACAAACTGGAGATGTAATCTACAGTGGCATCTTAAGCTAGGTTAAGAAAATCATGTGCAGCAAGCAGAAGAGAACATGGCACGGAACATCTTCCTAATTGCAACTGAAGATTAGACACCTGTCATTCGTTCGTGGATGCTTTATCTTATAGTCAATCATGACTTCTTTTTCCTTTCCTCTAATCCTGTTTTGCCTCACAGCGTTAGGATAAAAAGAGATTTCTAGAACAGACTCTGGTATGTGCTTCACAAACAGTGTTTTACATCGAATCTTTTATCTCTGAGGTCCACCTTTTGCGTGGATGGCCTTTTACTTTGTATCCACTATATCGGAGTAACATTGCTCTTTGAGGCACACTGTCTGTTGGCAATCAGCTTATGTGGCCGAACCATTTAATTTGTTGTTTTTGATGAAGTTCAGTACTGATGTTGTACCCACTTTTTCCCCTGATGTCTTCATTTCTAAACTGGTCTTGTTGAAGGCTAATAGTGATTTAGTAACTTAGTTATTCTACTTCAACACTGAAGTTTAGAGACTTACCAAAGAAAGCGTCTCACAATTCCGCCAACTCTTTTCGCAGATTGATACTACTTCTGTAGAATTAGTAAACTTTGTATTTTTAATATTCTTCTTCACCCTTCAACCCTAGGGATGCATAAAATTGTAACCAAGGTTTCCAAGCCTCCCATCCAAGGTAATCTTTTCCAGATCTCTCCACTCTCTTCCCATTCTCTTGCATTCTGTTTCCAACTCCCGCCTCCAGGTGTTCCTGGGTCTTCCTTACATCTATTACCTTGAGGGTTCCATCGGAGGGCCTGTCTTGTGATGCTGCCAGGAGGTTTCCTCAGTGTGTGTCCTATCCATCACCACGTTCTGTCCTTTATCTCTTGTTATATTTGCAGTTATTCCACTCTATCTCACAGTTCCCTGTTTGTGGTCCTGTCATACCATCATAGATGGAGTATTTTCAATATGAGATTAGTTTATTGCTGGACATTATCCTGATTAAAATTGTTTGATTTTATTTACAGTGGCTGCCTTAAAAATGAATGAAACACTTCAAGAGTTGTTTCTAGCAGAAAACAAACTTGTGCCCACAGATGGAGTACAGCTTGGAAATCTACTTCGCTACAATCGTAAACTCAGTCTGTTAGATCTGCGCAATAATCACCTTCAGGTTGGTGTCTGTCTTAGAAATGTGCAACCACTGGATGCTGTAAATAATATTGGCTGTTTAGATATATACATATATAAATTTAGATTTATATATATATATATATTAAAAAGATAAAAATATAAAGATCAAAAAGAAAACGAGAGAAAATATATTTTAAAAAAAGATGAAGGTAATTCTTGTTATATTTAAAGCCATCATAGTTTCAAGTGTTGGCAACCTTGCAATAATAATCTTCAACATTTAGAGATTGAGGGATCAGTTGCTATCCTCGCTAATTTTCCACACCTGTAAAGGCAAAACACATAAAAACAAAATAATGTAGTTTTAAAAAGTACAAAAACAAAATACAGCTACATTTTGACCAAAAGGCATATATCAAGCAAAGGATACAAAATGAATGAAGAGATCAAGACAGTTCTTATGTTACATCACAGATACAATCAGACAGTAAATCCCTAACTGACCTAAAATGAATATATGTTACTAACAATGAAAAACGAAATATATATGTAAAATATAATTATCATCATCGTCATTAAATAGCTTGTCCTGAGCAGAACTTTGCCACCCCAACAGTAAAATATAATATATAAATTAATTATATATATATATATATATATATATATATATATATATATATATATATATATATATATATATATATATATATATATATATATATATATATATATATATATATATATATATATATATATATATATATATATATATATATATATATATATATATATATATATATATATATATATATATATATATAAACCCAGTGAGATGAGCCTGACTCTTTGCCTGAATGCCTCATAAATTCATCCCAAACAGATGATTATTGTGAGTTAGATTGGGGTAAACAACTGGTTGGTGGACAGAAAAATGCTCCAGCGAACTCTTAAAGTGTCTATTAAATTCTACGATATAGACACTACATGTTGGAAATCCATTACGCACGATCACCAATTGTGCTGCTGCAGCCTCACAAGAGGAACTCACATAGATGAGAATTGTTATACTGCAGAGACAGAAAAAAAACAAGCTGCTTAAAAAGATAGAACACTACTATGCTCAACCCTGATCTTGTATGTCCCACCAGTGGTACTAGATTGCGTTTCAAGATTGAACTCTAACAATCACCTCCTTGCACACCAGAGAGATGCAGCAATAAACACACATCTGAGGCTGCTGTCATCTTTGCCGCGATGGACAGCTATCAGTTGTCCATAAATTTCCTTCAATGCACTGAGGTTTTATCAAATTTCTAATCAGGCATTTTCCAAAATAACTTATGTTATATATGATACTTTATTTTCAGGATGTTGGTACTAGTCATATATCTGATGGACTGATGGAGCAAGGCAAGGGGCCTGGGTTGCGTACTTTAGTGTTGTGGAACAATGCAATAAATTACCAGGCCATGCCTGCATTAGGAAGAGCCCTTGTAAGTGAAAAATTCTTTTAAAGTCATTTTTCTTTTTTCGAATACAAAGAAACTTGTCAAAAATATAAGTATGAATTAATAGAACCATATTTCTTGGAGTAGTTTACAAGAATATGGCAGAATTTTGTTTTGTCAGCGCTGGGGTTAAGACAGGGAAGTATACAATCATCTTTTTTATTTAACCTGACTTGACAGTCTGATTATAGAAGTCACAGAGTAGAAACACTAGATCGGTGATGTCCATCATTTTTATATATTCAGGTGCATCTGACTAATGGCTATTGAAGCACAGAAGCTACGTGACAGTTGCAATAATAATAATAAAGTAATATTAATACTCTAATAGGAGGCATGGTTCCAGGAGTGTGAGACAGGGCATGACCACAACGAAGGTGGCAGCAGGACATCAAAGAAACTTTGAACATGACGCTTGAAGGTGTGGGAGAACTTGCCAGAGACAGAGTTTTTCAGGCGGGCTGTAATGAAAGCGACATTCGGCAAGGGGCGTGCTACTACTTGAAAATTAATTCTTCTTCTTTCTTTCTTTTGTCGTCACACTGCTACCGGGTTGTTGCCCAGTGTCGTGGTTTTCTGTTTTTGTCTTGCGCTGTTCTGGTGGCTTGTGTGATTGTTATCTTTGCTCTTTCACAGGATTCTGCTACGCCATCTTACCATCTTTTCCGTGGTCTTCCTTTTGCCTTCTTTCCCGATGTTCTGTTGTAGAAGACTCTGTATACTGTGGAGTTTGGATGCATTCTTATTAAGTGGCCAAACCACTTCATTCTTTGTTTATCTATGTAATTCAAGCACGGTTTTGTGAATATTAATACTGATATAAAAATAATAACAGATTAAAACTTAATCCTGACAAAACGCTTAACTATAAAAAATATTGTACTTGCATAATTAGTGTGAAATTTGCTTCAAGTTGATGAAATTCTAGTATTTAGTGGAAATTCAGAATTCATATAATATTCAACATTAAAGTTTTATGAATAGTGAAGAAATGTCTCTCTACGTAAATTTATTTTGCCAGTAGATACGCTACAGCTACACAATAAACACACAGATTTACCTCTGTATTCAAGAAAACAATACTGATGATACCATTCAGAATTAAAAGTGTCGCTTCATTGCTGTTTAGCCATGATTTTGAATAAAGATAATACTTTTTAATAATTGTTGCACACCTTTCGTAGTTAGTACAGATTAAGAAGCTATAATATCAATTTAGAATAATAAATAAGATTGCTGATAGATCAATAACATACTGTTACTAATATGAACTGAGACTGCCTGATTGGAAGTTAAAATTATGTGGTAGCAAGAGCAGATTTGGCTCAGATGGATTATTTCTTTGAAGGGATGAGTTGAGATACCAGTGCTTTTGCCAGTGGAAAAAGAAAAGGGTGGGGGTTTGGGAGTGGTAGAAGTTACAAAAGAAAACAAGATTGCAAAAGCGGAAAGACAATTTTCATGGGAGTACTGTAAAAAAAAATTGAGACATACTGTTGTTCAGAAATACTTGTTTTCTTGAAATTCTGATTAATGGTAAAGCAGATGGAGTAAAATAGGACGCCAAGAATGTATAAGACGAGCATCATGGCACCAGTTACCTGATTACTGATTGTCTACGTGTTCACTATTGTTACCGCCTGTGTGTTGCCGGGGCTCACAAGGGGAGCAAAGAATAGCAACCTGCATGGCATGTCATAAGAGGCGACTGTGGTAAGGGCATAAGGAAGCCCAGAAAAAAAGCATAGCAGAAATAGGATGTGCTGGCCTACTTGTAGGCGCATAACTGGCACAATGTACAATCTACAGTACAACAATGTACAGACTCGGATCACATGCAAATCACAAAGAGTGGTTAACAAGTGGTCGATATGAAGCATTCAAGAAGAAGACTATTATTACAAACCAAAATTTGTAATTCTATTGTTGTTTTTTTCCAGGCCGCAAATGAAAGTTTAGAAACACTTAATATAGGACACAATATCCTGACCAATGAAGGGGTTCACTTACTGAAGGATGGCCTTCTTAAAACAAACTCTTTGTTACGGATTGGGCTGCAGGGAACTAAGATAACAGATGAAGGTAAAGATTGTTTGTTTGACTCAAATCTAGACTGCCTGTGAGAATCTTCTTTGGTGTTTACTTGGTGTAAAACTTGGTGTAAAGCTGATTGCTTTAGCACACATTTTTTTTATTTTACTGCTCCATCTCAGTTCAACTTGCATTTAATTGGACTACTATTCTAGCCTGAGTCACAAAGCTATACTCATGTGCCCATTCTTATTGATTCATTCAGTATTATCTGAAAAGTGGAGGCTATTTCGGTGCGCAGACAGTGGACTGACTCACTACAAGTGTCAACAATTTGCAGAATTATATTAATCTTCGTTCTGGGGCACCAGGGTGTTGATAGCAATGAGAGAGCAGGCTGGCTCTGCCACAATATCGGGAGGGGGGCAGCCAATGGATAGAGCAAATATTTTGAAAACCCTCACAGAGTGTGGGCGAAAAAATATGTTTACCTAATCCAATCCATTTCAACTGCTAGATTACAAGAGCTTGAATTGAAGATTGGAGTGGCCAGAAAAGAACAGCCCAACAGATATATAAGTAGGCTCATCATTCAACATAGAACTGGTACATTTAGTCACTGGATGCTGTTGGAGATATTGTGAAGGAGATCGGAGCACATATGGATGTGTCCGTAGGGCAGATTTTTAGCAAAATTTAACAGATATGGACATAATAATAATAATGATAAGAGAAATGTTTAAAATTGTGTGAAAGTTAGTATTTTTTCCTGCATGTCTCTGGTATCCTTGTTTCTTTCAGGTGCTGTTGCACTAGCTGAATATATTGCTGATAGCACAATCTTGCTTCGGATAGATCTGCGAGACAATGATATAAAAACTGGTGGTCTCATGGCGCTCTCTCACGCCATGAGGGTAAACACATCTGTTACCAGGATAGATCTTGATAAAGAGCCCAAGAAGGAGTCTGTAAGTCTTATTTTTGAAGTTATCAAGATCAATAACATTCAATTTAATAAGTTAATTTGAGATGTCTAGGTTTTTTTTTACTTCATTAAACTCAACAGGTACATGTTGCTGAAGTAAATCATCATCATCAAATAGCTTGTCCTGAGCAGAACTTTACCACTCTAACAGTCCTTCTGAATTTCTGTCTCGCACATACCAGATGTCCCGCCTCTGCAGCCATCATGCTCAAATCATCAGTTACATCCTGAATCCATTTTCTCTATGGTCTCCCTCTTCTCATGTTTGCCGGGATGCCTCCTTCCATATTGGGCTTTACCAACCCTTCGTATCTCTTTATATGTCCAAAATACTCAATTTTTACATTCCTGTTTGTAACAGCTAGTTTTCTTTGATTTTGAGTTATTTCTGGCGAGATCTATTTGTTCTCTTCTCTGTCCATGATATATGGAGGACTCTTCTTAACGCTCATATTCTTTCTCTCTCTTGCATTTGTTCTTTGTGGCCATTTTTATCATTCTTATTTTGATATATAAACAACCTTTGCCAAGACCATTTTTTACGTCCCATCTTCAGTACCATTTGGAGCTCTAGTGCTTGTCCTTCGGCGACGTGCCCAATTTCAACCACCGTTTACTGGGTTCTCTCTCCATTAGCCTTTGACTGTTCACAGCCGACCTGCAAGGCAGCAGGTTGCTATTTTCTTTAAGGGTAGCGACCCTTAGATGACCTACCCTCCCGGTTTGTTGAGCGGCATCTACCCTGGTTACCAGTCTCTATTTGGTTTGCCTGCCGCCCAGTTTTGTGTACGCTTTATTCTGCTAGCCTTTGATTGTCCCCAATCAAACTACAAGGCAGTAGTGGTTCCCTGCTAGCAGAAACACACACTGGACTCAAGCCTCTGCTAGACTTACCAGTTTTTCTGCACATTTGGGTTGTCCGCTCACCCCTACGCCTGCCATGCCCCCTTGTCGCTCCACCATCAGCGCCTTGTACGTCTGCCCCACCGGTAGGCCCACCTGTGCATCGTTCGCATGCGTGTTCTCTCTGCTCTGGTGCCTGCCCACCGTGTCTATTAGTTCTCACCATGCACACGTCCACCATGCCTCCACTGTCTGGACACGGAGCTCAACTCGTGCCCCCACCTCAAGGCTTCGAATTTTGCCCTATGTGGGCCCACATGCAACTCATCTCGGGCCCAAGTTTTGCTCCACATCTCGGGCCCAAGTTTTGCTCCACGCAGGCCCACGTCTCTTCTCTGGATGCACCTCTCATCTCTTTATGCTTATCTGTTCAGCTTTTCCCATCGACTGGGAGAGACATGCATTAATAGTCACTCTCGGATTCCGCTCGTCTGTGTTGCGAGTAGATCTCATCCAATGTGACTATGTCTGCATCACTACCTATGCCGGAGTAGCTCTCCCTCTATCCCTACCTGCTTAGCCAGACAGGAACCATTGTCTGTTACCAGGATCACCACATGGAGGTGGGGTAGGATCTTGATTAGTGCCAGCTCACCAACCCTGACGCGACGTCCCCATGCGCCTTTGACCCCTCACTCATATTCAAAAGCACATATATTTTTTCCACTGCCTTGTCCATGTTTCACACCCAAATGTTGTCACTGGGAATATGCATGCAGAAGTAAATAACTGTTTTAAATAAACAAATTTAGCGTAAGATATTAGATGATAAAATATTAGTGACAAATGTACAATTGCCACTAAGAAGAATTAAAAAGAGGATGTGCAAAAATTTATAATCCAGATGCTTAGAAACAACAATGGTAAAGTGTACCGTGCAGGAAATCCGAAAAGAAACACCCTTTTCACACAGTGTGGTGTATTGGGGAACACATTGTTAGGCTTGTATTTTTCATTGGTCATCTGCACACAATGTGTAATTTTGTCAACATCATGCGAGACATGGGGATGAACTATAGACAGAGAAAGAGAAGAGGTGAGAAAGACATGGAATGAACTAAGCTGGCTTGCTCAAGACAGATCTGGTTGGAGGAAATTTGTTGATGCCTTTTTGTTCAAGGGGAGCTGAGAGAAGAAGATCGTTAACCAAGAGCACTCAAGTGTAGAGACCAAATCTGAGCCTATGTAAAGTTAAGAGAAAAAATTTTAACGGAACAGTTTTGATAAATTTTTTGGGCTGCTCAAAACTATTTCTCATTCGTTGCATAAAAATTACTGTTATATGTATATTTGTAAATGAGAGCTGTGTTAGCACAGTTATTAGAACACTTGCTTCTTAGACAGGTGGTCCCAGGTTAGATATTCTCATTTGGAGTGAGATTACTATCCAATGACAATGGCTCTAAAGCTGAACTGGCCTCAAATGGGTACCAAAAAAAGACTGAAAAGTAAAAAATGGCCAATAGGAGAATGGGCCATATCACCCATCATGTGCCATTGGTCAAATAAACATACAGATCTAACACTGTTTCCAATATACTACACTGAATGAAAACTGGTTCCTTAATTTATCCCTGTTCTGTGTTTATATCCTGAGTCTTTTGACATCTTTTACTTTCTTTGTCTCACAGAGTATGAAGGACTATGCTGAACAACAGAGCCATCTTCTTAGGGACATCTATACCTTCCAGCAGCGGAATATTCAGGCTGAAGTCACAAGGGAGGAACAAGAGAGAGCAGCATTGGAAGAGAAGGTAGAGTCCCTTCCTGCTGTCAGCCCAGAGGAAAAACAAGATGAGCAAACAACTGAAGTAATAGTTACAAGTTCTAGTACACAGTCAATCACATTATTTGAGAATGAAAAGGAAGAAGAGGAACTTAATGAAGATGCGGAACATGAGAAAGATAAAAAAGATGCTGAAAACGCCAAGGCAAAGAACATACTCCGAGAAAATCTGATTACAGAGTCTGAGCTTGATGAAGTGGACACCTCTCTCCATAAAGAGGATTTGAAAAACAGACATCGACCTAGTGTACTGTTTCCTTATCTAGAACTACCACCACAGGCTTCTCTAGATTCTCCATTGCCAACATCAAATGTCAGTCCACTCATGTCTGCACTTTCACAGTCTCTCTCTCTTCCTCCGCCGCCTCCTCCACCACCACCACCACCACCTCCTCCTTCTAAAAAAGGACTTTTGACCCTTACTGTTGGTTCTGCACCAGGAGAGATGATTCTAAGTCCTCAATATTTCCCCAAACAGATTGCTCGCAAAATATTTTCAGTCAGTCGTGTCAGCGAGGATTCATCCTGGCCTCCGCTGTCAACTTCTCCCACTCCACCTAATCCCTTTTCTGCTGCATTTGATCCTCTCAATGTTTCATCCATTCCCCTTATCCCTGTTTCATCATCAAAGCAGTTATCATCCTCATTACCACTGGTGGTGCCACAGTGTACTTTTGGGGTTTCCGAACATTCCAAATCAGCCCTTCAGATGTCTGTTAGCCCCAGTTCCTCATTATTTCAAGATCTTGCTGAAGAGACTGTCAGACATATGGTTTCACCAAGTAACGATATAAATGTCGGAAGTTTATTATCCCAGAATATTGAACCTGAGAAACTAACAGACAACAGCAAAAGTTGTGTTGTTGAAAGTGATACATCAATTTGCTCAGAATCTTCAGATAGCAATGTCAAATTCTCTAGCATTTTGGAGCAATCTACTCTTGATAAAAGTCTGCCTGCCTCCTCTCAAATTGTTGTAGACAGCTGTAATGATCTTGAATCTTCAGTGGTGAAAACAGGAAGTGATGTGTCATCATTGTCAATATCCAGTTCATGTGAAACAAACTCAGGGGCAGAGAATTTGGTTGTGATCACTTCACAAAATGAGAATTTAGTAAGATCAGATTTTTCAAAGGGAGGTGTAGAAACAATGCAGCAAGAACCATTGTTATTTCCAGAGAACACACCTGAAAATGAATATCTAAAAAATTCTTCACGGCCATCATATTCTTCACCAGAAACTGACTTGCCTGATTGTTTTGTGACTAAGGGGGGTGACATTGTGAAAGGAATTCCAGAAACAGATATTTCCAAAAATAAAACAGTAGGTGGATGTGATATTCATCCTTCTAGCAGTCCTGTCTTTACTATTGAAGAGAGCATTGAAAGTGTTGATAACCATTCAAACTTGGAAAAATATTTCAACAAGGGAGCTGGTGATGATGCAAGACAGGGAATAGGCATCCATGAGATAGATGCATTTTTTCAGCAGCACAAGCAAGATAATACTGCAGATTTCAGTGAAAATTCCCTGGTGGATTTGCATGAAAATATTCTCGCCCATGGGCACAGACATTGTAGACGATCAAGTGTCAATCTGCTTGAATAACTCAAACAACCCTTCACTGACTTTGCTAGAAGATTTGGCTCCTGACAGACATAAGAAAAACTCAGAGCTCAGTCCTTTTGAGTCTCTTGATAAGGAAGACCATTCAGGGTCTTCTTTTGAGGACTTCAGTGGGTTTGATATTGGTGCTACAGGTCATGAGGAAGATATGCAAGCAAATGCTTCAGGTTTATCAATAGAGGCCTCTAATGCAAAGTTGACAAGTGATTGTGCAGACAGTCTTGCTGATGTATGCAACTCCAGTAAAGACAACAGTGAGACTGAGAACGTCGACTTCAGTTTAGATGGAGAACCCTGGCTTGCTATTGGAGCTGAAAATGATGGTAATAGCATAGAAAAACCTGTGGAGTCTATAACACAGCCAGACTTTTTCACAACACTCTCTATGAATGGTCTAACCCAAGAGCTAGCTAATGCTCTTACATCACTAGACGGATCCACTACTTCATCTGGGAATGAGGATAATGACTTAGGTAAAATATAATTCATGTGCATGTTGTTTGTTTGGTGTGTAGCATTTGTGTTGTGCTATTGTTTTTTGTGTTATGTGCTGCTTATAAACTATTTATCATATTTTTGTTATAGAGTGATGCTTATTTTGATCTTAGAATAAACCCACATGGCTGTCTTGTACTCTAAAACCTTGTCTTTCAAATTTATTTTGCAATATTAATTTTTTTCAACAAATTTGTGCTTTTTTGTTCATATTCAAAACATTTTATTTGAAATTTATTTTGTTTATTTTAATTCTTTGCATTAATTGTGAGTGATATTAATTATTGTTTGCTTTGAAATTATAGTTGTCTTTCAGAGTTAGTTTGGATTGTGATTGAGTTCACTACTTCTTAAACTAAACCAAGTAATATAATTGAAAACACTTTGCTCAAGATTCCTTCTGTGTTCTAGTTCAGTATATACAAGTTGTGGATAGTGGTATTGTGCAAATATATTCTCAGACTTTGTCAAGCAACACTTATCATTTTTAAAACTTATCATTTTTAAAAATACAAGAATCTTAAGTTTTTTTATTTGTAAATGCATGTTCATTACAAGATGCACTTTATTGAAACTGACTACTGATGGTGAATAATTTGGAAATAGGAATAGGTAATGTCCCATTTGTATGGAAGAAGGAACATACATGCACTGGCAATAATGCAAGAAGGACCATAAATACACTGCCAATAATGAAAACAGGTCTTCATCATTGGCAAAAACAATATGGTTTCTGGAAAACAAAACAGTGATGACCACGACAACGAAGCCAACAGGACATTAAATGAACCTTGAATGCAGGATAACTGACTAGAGACTGAGAGTCTTTCAGATGGGTTGTGATAAGAGTGACATTCTGAAAAAGACAAGGTGAAAGCCAACATGAAGACAGCTCTACTAGAATATAATGAAATAATTAATAATCCAACCTAGCATGACCAGGCAGAGGCCTCTACAGGATGGATTGTGTGTGTGTAGAACAAGTGATCTACAGATAAAATCGGCATGCACACTATTTTCCATCTGCTGTAGAAGAGGCTGAGCAACAATAGATCTGGTCGGAGCATAGTGAAACATGTTCTGTTAATCAATATTTCATGCATACTGAAAATCTGACTAATATTTAAAGAACTCGTTTTCATACCTTGAGGTATATTGGGGAATACAGTGTTAGGACCATATTTTTCTGTGACCATCATGAATGATGTGGTCAATATCACACCGGCCGTCTTTACTTCTCAGTGTTTCTCTGGTACCCAAATGAGGCTGGGTCGACTTGAGAACCGTTACAGTTTGAAGAAATTCCACACCCACTATGGAATTGAAACCAGGACAATGTACCTATGAAGCAAGTACGCTATGCTGTCATGGCTCTTGACCAATATGGAGGAATGTGAAATATGTCCAAGAGACATTCTGCATACAATCTTTATAATGATAAATGTCATTGACTTTTTCTTCTTTGTCAATTCTGAGACTTTCTTAGTGTCATTTATGTTACCTTATTATTATTTTGTTATGGTAAGAAAGAATAACAGTTTAAGTTTTTAAGTAATGTCCAAGCACAAAAATACATCATTTAAAAAAACCGGAAAAAGCATACTTTGATTTTATTGATTGTCATGGAAGTGTGGAGATGTTTGTAGTCTATATAATGGAGTCAGATAACATATCCACTAACAATCCACTTAGGAGAAGGAATAACCTGGGTAGGGAAGACTTTCTAATCCTGAAAGATCATTTGTTTAGAAGAGACAACTCTGACACTAATCACATCAAACAACTGATGCCTAGTAGACTGAAGACCATCTGATAACAAATGCATGTTGAAATTAAATGCACAGGTCTAACATAATGTTGAAATCGAATCCACTAAATGATGATGTAAAAACCAAATAGAAAACATCATGATGATCATTCCATGGAGTTATGCCAGGAGGAGAGAGTACCGGACCATGGATGCCTCAAAAGGATCCAACCAGGGTAACTGGTGGCTAGTGTCCATTCTACTGTAAAGGCAAGGCATAGAGTGAAAGAGTAGCAACCATTGGCTTATAAGTTTATAAATTTACAATGGAACATGGAAAATGTCCCAAACAAAAAAGCTTCTCTAACATTTCCCCAATATGAAGACCAAATTGATATGGCAGTCATCCAACAAACGCACCTCAACAGCAACCACAAATTCTCTATCTATGGATACCAGACCTTCTGTTTTGACAGAGGACACAAAGGAGAAGCTCTTATTTTCATTAAAAATGAATACCAAGCAGTAAAGTGTCTGCGACTAACCAACAGTAACATAGAGATAAAAGGGGTCAACATCAAAATTAAGAAAACAAAACATTCAAACATTTCATGTGTATGATAAATACACCGAAGATGAAATACGTAAACACGAAGGAATGTAATTTTGCAAAATACAGTCACCTTGTTTTTAGTTTTACAATGCCAGTCTGTTGCCGGGGCCCTAAAGAGGAGAAAGAATAGTACCACTACGACCTACAAGGCATGTTGTAAGTGGCAACTGAGGTAGGGGCCTAGGAACACTACCCTAGTAAACAAAAAGCGAAGCAGAAATCAAATGTGCTGGCCTAATTGTAGATGCATAACTGGCACAATATATAATTGCTCTTAGACTCAAGATCACAAAAAGTGATTTAACAAGTGGTCGATTTGGAGCGTTCGAAGAAGTAGATTTACAAAATGCAATCACCTTGTTTTTGTATTTAGTAAAACATTTTTATTTTGTGTTCACATGTTGCCTTCATTGTGATCTACCAAATAAAGACCTTACAGTTTCAGAGGTGGAAATAAAAGACTACATCTGTATAGTTGTAGGAGACTTGTACAGTCATTCTGAAAGTGGGGATATACAGAAACAAATATCACAGATGAAGTAGATGACTGGAACATTGATAGAAATGGATATTTAATAAACAAGACAGATGACATCTTCTACTCAAGAAGATGGTATACCTCTTCCACCCGATATCTTGCATTCTCTACAGGGTACATGCTTCATAAAACTGATTGACAGGAAACCTGATCAACTGGTCAGAAGTGACCAATAAGGTTGATAATAGATATGGAGTATACCTCTCAGGAGATGAAACCATTTCCTCGCTTGAACTACCAGCCTGCCGACTGGTATAGATTTGCAAAACTGACAGGTACTGCAAGACAGTCAACACACAAAATTAAAATATGAAAATTGGTAGAAGGTCTAAAAAATGTAATACTACAAGTTACAGCAGAAGTCACCCTCTGAGAGATCAGGTCCTCGCCTCTCATTTCAAAGGTACTTGGTTCACTCCCTCATGGAGCCATCAGGATATTTTTCCAGAGATCCCTGATCTCAGTGTAGGTGTCGAGTTCCTAGTCCTTTCAGAGACAACGATAAAATTAAGTCCTATGTTCAAGACCTCTTGTTAGTTCAAAATCGAGAAGAGAAGGCTGGGAAGTCACTGTCAATGCAAAATTCATTAGAAAAATTAAAAACTGAAATTCCTACAAAATATTTCCACCATCTTCCGAATTACATCAGACATCCTCGCAGGTGCTACAGAGTTTGTGCACTGCTGCAGAGATCTTCATATGTAAGAAAGAGATCAGAACATGCTACTCACCAAAGTGCAATGATGATGTATCAATCAATTAATTTCAGACTAGATCTTCGCCCTTGTGTTGCTGTGGCTCACAAGGGGAGCAAAGATAGTAACACAGCAACCTACTAAGCATGTCATAAGAGGCCACTGAGGTAGGGGCCGAGGGAAGCTACCTTAGTAAATAAAAAGCAGCACAGAAATCGGATGTGCTGGCCTACTTGCAGGTGTATAACTGGCACAACGTACAATTGCCCTTAGACTCAGATCACATTAGAGTGGATAACAAGTGGTCGATGTGGAGCGTTCGAAGAAGAAGACTAGATCTTTTACTGTTATAAGCACAGAGTACTAGTTGTAGATCTTTTACTGTTATAAGCACAGATTACTAGTTGTAGATCTTTTACTGTTATAAGCACAGAGTACTAGTTGTAGATCTTTTACTGTTATAAGCACAGAGTACTAGTTGTAGATCTTTTACTGTTATAAGCACAGAGTACTAGTTGACTCAACAAAAGTAGACCAAATCATTTATTATTTCTCAATTTACATAAGTTTTTGCAGATGTGGTTCCTATATTTTATCTAGCGACTTTACTTCTGATTATGTCAGTGATACTAATCAAATGTACTCAGCCACTTACTCTCTTGTACCTTGTGGTGTAGAAGTTAGCCAAAGAGAATATTATATAACACTATTCACTGGATCTAGTCTAGTTCCTGATCCTTCAAAGACTTATCTAATGTTGGGTTCCCAGTGAATTGTAAGTCATTCTAAAGATCTAGTTACTTGATTCTGAATTTCCTGTGTTTAATAATAGTAAATATTGATCATTATTCCAAGTTTGCAGAGAAATCCAGACTGAAGCAAAACAGTTTACCTTTTTTACATTTGATTGTCATTCATAATTATTTATCACATTTTTTCCATATTGTTTCTGTTCTCTCTCTGTCATCCGTTTTAAAAACTGAAATAATCAAGTAGCTTGTCCCTTCAGGAACTTGGCTCCCATGACATTAGCCCTGAAAAACTCTCTATTCAGTGCAAGTTGACAGGCATTAGCATCAGTCATTCTCAGATCATTGATGACATCCTGCATCCATCATCTTCTAGGTTTTCCTCTCATTCTTTTTCCAAGCACTTTCCCTCCAGAATTATCTTCTCTAGGTGTTTATGTTGTTTTATATGTCTGAAATATTTAATATTCCTTGTTTTTACGTTCTTTAATAACCAACTCTCTTTAATATCAAGCTGTTAAAGAACAGAAGCATTTGTTCTCTTCTCTGTCCATTATATTCTAAGTACTCTTCTGTAGCATTTGCATTCAAAGGCATTAGTGATCTTCTCTTCCGCTTTGCCAATGGTCCAAGTATCACAACCATATGTTGCCAAGGTAAAAACTGAAATACTGGATAGAATTAACATTTATGCACTTCAGGTTCCTCCATAGATGCTCAATCACTTTCAACAAGCTCAAATCTACTAAAAACATCAGCGGTAGAACACTTACACATTAACTTTCTTGAAAATTTCAAATCTTCTTTCTACTCAAGGTCAGAGTACCAAATTTCATCTGGGTGACTGGGGAATCTACTATACCTGGAATTGTTCACCATACATTGGTCCCCAATTCCTGCTGACTACCACTTTGCTTCTTTCCAGTTTTATTTTTTCATATTGTTTTTAGAATTGGTGTTTTTATGCCTGCAAACAAATAACTGTACTTGTGAGGTCATGTTACTTTTGTTATATACATTTATAAAACTGCCAAAGTTTATAGATTATATTTGAAAGTTATTAGTCTTGAAAATGTTGCTAACTTCATTTTAACCTCCAGACTTGCGACCCCACGATGAATTTGAGAAGGAACTTGATGCATTGTTGGCTATAGTTCAGAGTGACCTTCCTTGGCCATTAAAAGGTAGCAAAAAAATTAACACTCTTTAATTATAGATATTTAGTAATTTCACTTATTGCTCACATTGTATGCATTTTTTAAGCTGCTGCATTGATTTTGCAGGTTGCCATAATGTATTCTGAAGTGCACAAACGTTTTTATGGTGTTTTTTGTGCACATTCCTGCACCAAAATCACTACCTGTGACATAGTTACATTATTTCTTTCAAATGACCCCCACCTAAATTTATGTTTGGTGTTGCACTATTATCTTATGTTAAATACTAAATTTTGTTGATTATTTGAAAAAAAATGTTGTTGTCCTTGTATTAAAGAGACATAGTATAACAAATATTTAACATGTGGTTGTTAAAAAACATTTTATGTTCAGCAAATTGGTACCACATATATCCCAGATACTTACAGCCAGAATATGCAGATACAAATGTTAATCATATGCATACTTTTCTGATTAACTATTTCATCTATTTAAGAACAGTAGTTCCAAGCTAACAGGAAAACTATTTCCAATATGAAGATAATGGTTGAAGCAGTTACTGCTGCCCTCCAATGGCTCTCTGAGGATGTGTTCTGGGTTCAAATCCAAGTCAATGCTTCAGATGGTCAAAAATGGCAGATTGTGGTATGAGGGGATGTCATCTATCAGGACTTCCAACCCCTGGGGGACTTATGTGGGCATGCTGGTGTTGAGACAGAGAGATCAGATAGACTTGCATCAGTAGGTACCGATTGTGATAAAAATGAAGATGGATAAGGGAGGTGTTCTTCTGTTGCACAGCCACCATTTGTTAAATGAGTTCACGGCAATGGATGCTGAATCGATACAGGGTTTCGAACCTGCTGCCTTGCAGGTCGGCTGCGGACAGTCAAAGGCTGACGGAGAGCGAACCCAGTAAACGCTGGTTGAAATTGGACACATTGCTAAAGGATAAGCACCAGAGCTTCAAATGGTACTGAAGATTGTGACATAAAATTACGTTCTTTGCAAAGGTTGTTTATATATCACAAAAGAATAATAAAAATGGCCAAAAAGAACGATTGCGGGAGAAAGAATCGATGCAGGGTTTAAACAAAGATAAAATCACATGTTGTGCAAGCAGAACTGGATACCTGCGGAGCACAGTGAGGAGTGTGTTTAGCCAGTGAGTTATGAGAACCATCAGCATGTTTGCTTCTCAACATTTGCTGGGGGAGACTGAGCACGCAAGAGTCTGTCCCTGAGTGTTATGATGTCGGTTCAGTAATCAAGAGCCAGGCTTAGAGCGCATTAAAGAATATGCTAAATTTAAAAAGCAAAGAATTCAATTTTATACCATATATTAAGGAACATATGTTAGGGCCGTATTTTTCACTCCTTTTTTTTTGCCTCCCATCATCATTTATTCTTCAAAATATACGGAATAAACCGTTATGCTGATTTTAGCTTCATCTTTAAAAAAGATATTACGGGCCAGTATATTGGCTCAGAAAGGTGAATGGGTTAAAGCAGATCAATTTATAGATCATTTTTATATTCTACGTAGATCCCTTGAGTGTATTGATTGATAGGACCAACATCATTGCACTTCTGTGAGTTACCATGTGTGCTCCTATCTCTTTCTTAGACAGGAAGATCTCATCTGCAGTGCATGAACTCCGTATCACAAGCGAGGGTTCCCAATGTAATTTAGAAGATGAAGATATTTTATATTCAGTATATATATATGGAACTGCAGTAAAACTATTTGATTGGCAAAACACGTAATTACAAAGTACTGTAGTTTTACAAAAACAATGACAAAATACAGCAACGTTTCGACCAACAAGGCCTTTATCAAGCAAACGAACAAACAGGAGTGACAAATTAAAATGAAACACAAATGGACGACCAAATACAAACGTATCTAAGGAAAATCTGGAATAAAAACGAATAACGAAATAAATGTAACACAAAAACACACATAAAAACTAGAAATAGAAATAGATATTTTATAGGAATTGTTCATTTAAAAAAAACCACTTTGGTAATGAATTTTGCCTGGGCAGCGACATTCCAGCCTGTTCTTCTCGATTTTGAACTGCCAAAGGTTCTTTTACGTGCTCAAATTGAACACGGGACATTTTTTTTCCCCCCGATCCAGAAGCACTTGAGCTTTTCAGTCCTTCGGCTCGGTGCCATGGACATCGTAACCCTTCGGTTCGGTGCCACGAACATCGTAAATCTGGGGAATCTGTGGCTTTTTATGCTATCCCGCAGAATTGAACCCGCACACACAGAGGGATAGTCACCCATAGTCCAACGGGCTACGAACACGCTGGGCAGACGGGCGAACACGGGACATACGTTTTATCGTCGTCTTTGATAGGATTAAGAACTTGATCTCACCTACACTGCGATCAGGATCTCTGGAAAACATATTGATGATTTCTACGAGGTAGCGAACCAAGTACCTTTGGAGTGAGAAGCGAGTACCTAACTTCTACGCCATAGAGACACCTTCTTGAGTGTAATAAAACATGACCAAAATAATGTGACAGTAATGCTATAAATGAGAGCCGCTGTAGCGTAGTTGTTAGTGAACTTGCTTCGCAAGGCTGGTGATCTGGGTTCAGCTCCCGCAATGCGCATGGAATTTTTCCGACCACGACGGCTCTCAGGTTGACCCAGCCTCAACTGGGTACCAGACAGGCTCTGGGAAAGTAAAGGCGGCCGGCGTGATGCTGACCACATCACCCATCGTGTGCCGACGGTCAATGAAAAATACAGGTCTAACACTGTATTAACCCATACACCACAAAGTATGAAAGGGTTCCTTTACTTTTTAATGCTATAAATAATGTATATTTTGTGTTGTCTTTCAGATTCATGAGAGCATTGATCCAAGCATCATCATCCCTGTTGAGTAGGATGACCCATTTGCCATATTTATTTATGGTTTAAGAAATGTATGCAGAAAAGACTTCTAAGAATGATTTCATTGTGATTTCCCTGTGATGTACGAAAACTTGTGTTATATATATCTTTACTAGTTTCAAAGCTGATTTGCATTTGTTAATATGAAAGACTGCAGTAAAACTATGCTCAATGGCGTAATCTCAAAACACAAAGTAAGGTCATTTTATGGAGTACAACAACAAACCAAATTAACATTTTGACCAAAATGTCTTTATCAGGTAGTGACCATACAGTTTTGAAGGTGTTCTACATGAGATAAAAACTGCTCTCCATAAATCAGATTCAGTCTTGTCACAGTATGTCATCTTGACTCCCATCAATTAAAAAATAAAATTCTTTGGTCTCCTCACGACTGCCTGTTGGATGAAGACACTAAAGTAGATGTTGAATGAAGACATTAAATGAATCGATCAACAATTTAAGAAGTTTGGAATTGCCCATTGTACAAGTAGAACTTGATGTTGGGGAGGTCAGAGTGAGGGGTGTGTTTAACCAGTGATCCCCAGAAACCATCAGTATGCATGCTCTTTGACATCTGCTTGGGGAGACTGAGCACCTATGGTTCTGCCCGGAGTGTAATGACCTCGGTTCAGTAGCCACTAAAAAAAGATAGCATTTCTTAAATTTCCTTTTCAATGGATCCCCTTTACAATGGACTGAGTGTTTATTCTTCCCCCCGTCTGTGATTATGCACCTGTCCAACAGGTATATACTTGATTGCATCATCTTTTCTGTCAGGATGAATGCATAGTTATCATTAATTGTTGTTGGAACCTTTCCATCTTAGTAGACAATAGTGTGTACTTTCTGCTTCATAGAGATAAAAATAAAATTCTAGACAATAACAATGTGTGGCAAGACCAATCTGCATCAGGAAAAGTTTTTCACAATTATTGCCTTGAATTACGGAGACATGTTTCACCTTGTGTGTCCAGAGTTGGCTTTTATTGAGTGTAGTATCTAATAGTTTTGTCTTACTTGAGTAAAGATTTAAATAGTGCTCTATACATCTTTCCAGTTGCTTATTCTTATCTTCAGGTGATTTTTTTTTCTCATGAAAATTGTTTGCATTTACATGTAATAAAAGTAAAGTTTTCAGAAGAACATTTACAAAAATGCTGCACTATATTACTGTTATTAAAATAGAGCTGGATGCTTGAGGGGCTGGGAGATACGTGTGTTTAACCAGTGAGCCACAGGACCCATCAGTATGCATACCCTTTGAAATCTGTTAGGGGAGACTGGGCATCTATGGGTCTGAATGGAGTGATGTGACGTCAGTTAAGTAACCAATCCCTGTTTAACACTTTCGCTGCCAGCCATTTTTCAACAAAGTCTGGCTTACTGCCAGGCTATTTTTCGGCATGATCAGTTTTCAGAGTGACAATTAAAAAAAATTGTACAAAATTAACTAATAAACTTAGGAATTTTAAACTATGGAATAGTGTTCATATATTAATGAACTACTAACCTGTCTATATGTGAAATATATTTTTTATAATCCACAAGCTGTTGAAGTAACTGATATCCCCATACCTATCCACAATATGATATGCCGTCATTTTCGAGTTGGGTGTCCGTAACCTACTCCTGTACACCTGGGAATGTCTGCTATCGATCTATAAACATCGTCACATGAATCACAGTTCAAATTCATATCACATTCAGAGTTCATTTTAACACTATCACTGGCTAAAAAGTTCGAAAAAGAGTCATTTTGGACATCACTATTCATCAGCTACGTCGTCCATTTTGAAAATTTTTGTCTACTTACGAATAATCGTGAAAAATCGGACTTATACTGATGTTTACCGCGTGTGTGTTAGATCCGCCATTCTGGAGAGCTCGTTGGAACAATACAGAAGTAGTACGTCATGGGACCCCGTTGACAAGCGATACGCCCGTTTAAAAGGACTTCGTCGGCGCACATGTCCGCGACTAAAGTCGCAGACGGCAGCGAAAGGGAGTTGGTACTTCGCCGACTTTTGTCGTCGATGGTAGCAAAAGTGTTAATAAGGATGATTGTGATAAACTATATTTAAAAAAAAAAACAGTATAAAATATTTTTTATGTTTACCTGCTATGAGTTCAGGTGTAGTCATGGGGCCTAATATGGCGGCTCTGTTTGATTTTTGTGTGAATGCTTGCTTTCCTTATCACTAGTGTCCCTCGCCATTCAGGCGAGTCTTAATCCGGCTTCAGAGGTGCTTGTAATTTAGTTCCCAAATAAAGGTTCAAGGTATTCTAGTCCAACTATGTACCATGTGCACATCAAGAATTTAGGCCAAGCTGATCTCAAACCCCAGAAATTGAGTAGATGGTCACTAGAGAAGAGTGTTATTAACTTCTTTACTGGTGACCCCCCTTATGAGTAGAAATTAAGGATCATATAAAAGCAGCATTTGTAATTTAAACTTAAAATAGTACATTGCTCAGTTGATTGATCGAACCATCATCATTACACTTCAGTGATAGCCATGTGCGCTCTGATCACTTTCTTATACAGGAAGATCTCAGTGGCAGTTTAAACAAACTTCTTCTTCTTTCTCGAATCCTGTTTGCCTTACAGCGTCAGGTCAAGAAGAAATTTCTAAAACGGGCCCTAGTATGCACTTCGTAGATAGTCTCTTTCGTCGCCTCTGTTATCTCTGAGATCCATCTTTTGTGTGGCCGACCTTTTGCTTTGTACCCATTGTATCGGAGCAGCATTGCTCTTTGAGGGCACTGTCTGTTGGTAATCTGCTTACGTGGCTGAACCATTTAATTTGTTGTTTCTTGATGAAGTCTAGTACTGATGTTGCACCCACTTTTTCCTGATGTCTTCATTTCTCAACCGGTCTCTTCTTGTGACACCCAGTATTTTGCGTAGACACTTCATCTCTGTCGTGACTAGTTTTCTTCTATTGTTTGTTGTCAGCGTCCAGGTTTGGCACTGGTAACATAATGTGCGGAGAAAGATTGTGTTGAACATTGCTCTTTTTAAACAAACACATGTAGATATAACAGGATGTTCCTGAATGTAAACAAACACATGTAGATATAACAGGATGTTCCTGAATGTAAACAAACACATGTAGATATAACAGGATGTTCCTGAATGTAAACAAACACATGTAGATATAACAGGATGTTCCTGAATGTAAACAAACACATGTGGATATAACAGGATGTTCCTGAATGTAAACAAACACATTTAGATATAACAAAATGTTCCTGAATGTAAACGAACACATTTAGATATAACAAAATGTTCCTGAATGTAAACAAACACATTTAGATATAACAAAATGTTCCTGAATGTAAACAAACACATTTAGATATAACAAAATGTTCCTGAATGTAAACGAACACATTTAGATATAACAAAATGTTCCTGAATGTAAACAAACACATTTAGATATAACAAAATGTTCCTGAATGTAAACAAACACATTTAGATATAACAGGATGTTCCTGAATGTAAACAAACACATTTAGATATAACAAAATGTTCCTGAATGTAAACAAACACATTTAGATATAACAAAATGTTCCTGAATGTAAACAAACACATTTAGATATAACAAGATGTTCCTGAATGTAAACAAACACATGTGGATATAACAAAATGTTCCTGAATGTAAACAAACACATTTAGATATAACAAAATGTTCCTGAATGTAAACAAACACATTTAAGTTAATATGAACATTGGGGCATATCCTTTACAGAACATCACCATCAACCACAGTAAACGAGTCGTCAATTTTCTAGGCACCACTTATACTTTCAGTAGTTTACCATTGCTTTCTGAACAGTCTATTTTGGCAGTTTGTAAAAATCCATTGAACAAATTTGCTTCCAAACTGCCCACCGTGATGTTTGAACAAGGTACGCTTGGGTTGTGATTGAGTTCACTACTTCTTAAACTAAACCAAGTAATATAATTGAAAACACTTTGCTCAAGATTCCTTCTGTGTTCTAGTTCAGTATATACAAGTTGTGGATAGTGGTATTGTGCAAATATATTCTCAGACTTTGTCAAGCAAAGACAAGACAACATTCTTGATGTTAGTTCAAATATTCATTTGTTGTAAGATATTACTCCAGGATTATGTTATAATATTTCATTGTTATTGGATTATGTTATGACAAATTTCATTGTTACATGATTATGTTATAACATTTCATTACATGATCGCCGAGTGGTTACGGGGCCCAAATTTGGGATATAAAGAATAGAACCACTGTTACCTGCCATGCATGTCGTAAGAGGCGACTAAGGAGGTTTGGCTGAAATCGGATGCACATGTCCTAAGCGTGTTTATGCGTTTAGGGGCCTACCAAACCAATGTGCAATGTATACACGTTCTTGGCAAAGATCAAACATATCACAAAGAGTGATTAAAATTGGTTGTAAAGAACGAACACAAAGAAGAAGATTGTTACAGGATTATGTTATAACATATTTCATTGTTACTGGATTATGTTATAACATATTTCATTGTTACAGGATTATAACATATTTCATTGTTACAGGATTATGTTATAACATATTTCATTGTTACAGGATTATGTTATAACATATTTTATTGTTGCAGGATTATGTAATAACATATTTCATTGTTACAGGATTATGTTATAACATATTTCATTGTTACAGGATTATGTTATAACATATTTCATTGTTACTGGATTATGTTATAACATATTTCATTGTTACTGGATTATGTTATAACACATTTCATTGTTACAGGATTATGTTATAACATATTTTATTGTTACAGGATTATGTTATAACATATTTCATTGTTACAGGATTATGTTATAACATAATTCGTTGTTACTATCCTAGAAATGTGATGACGTATTATACAATCTCAATCTGTTTTGACTATATTCTGATTCATGTTTTCTTGTGGATGCTAAACTGACATTATTATTCAATGAGAGTATGGGACCACTGCATCTATAGTTGTGTGTCCTGTAGAAATGTTCAAGCATTTAATTTTACCTCTACAGTGGCATACCTGTCAACTAGTAAAATGTGTCATTGATGTGTACAGTTTTTTTTGCAGATGTAGCCAAAATCGCAATTCATCATGTTTGTACAGTTTCTTTCATTTTTGTTGGGAGATTTTATCTTGTATTTGTTTTCTGTACAAATGGTGACTTGAGTTTATGATTTCTGAGCAGATCTGCTGTGAGACGTTGTGTTTACCAAACTCGATTCTACTAACCGCTCGCACAGTATAATTATATATATATATATATACAGTGTATATTAATTTAGTGTTGTGATTTGTGGAGCTGTTAGTAGATTTAAATTTAGACTATCATAAACCTAAACATTTTTGTTGTTGACAAGACTAGTCATACACATAGATATTTATGTATTTATCTTTGTATATTAACAATTTAATTTGCAAAGTAAATTCGAGAGAACAAGTACAGTGTCCAAAATAAAGTGAGCATCAGTTTTTCAAAATGAAATAGTCAAGCTGGGCATTTATTTGAAAGAAATAATTTTGGATTCTTTGTTACGTTGTCCAGGTTTTTGTCTCAGGAGGTTGACAAATAACAGTTTCTCTAGCAATTATTGTATTTTATCATAAAAGTTTGTTAGTCTCATGACTATTTTTCCTTAGTTTCTCATTATATATGATTAATGAGGGTTTATTCTTTCTTCCCCAACAATAAGTGTCCCTATTATACACACTGGACACTTCATTTTTCTTATTTGTGAGTTTTGCCTTTTGGTTGGTTCTGTCCCATAAGTCACCCTAGTATATCTACATTCCAAACCAGGATTTGGTCATCTTCATTCATAGCAAGATATTTCGTATTTAAGTGAATTTTTGCTTGCAGACACTAATTTCAGACACTTCATGATAAAACCCAAATGGTTCTGAATTACTACTCTCTGTGTTATTTATGAAATATGTTTAAAATAAGTGATATGTAGTTACTTTAACATGTAGCATTTATTTCATGTTGTCTAGTAGTGGTTTGTATGTAAGTGTAAATATATATTTACATTACACATCTTTGTAAATATTATTAACTTTTCCTTGTTAACTTCTTGTTTTGCCCACTAAAGTAAAATTTCATATTTTTGTTTCATTTCACAAATGTTGTATATTGCACCCAATGTGTTTAACTTGTACTTTGGTAGCAGTTGCTAGTCAATTGTTATATTATTTGTTTCATTATGCAGTGTGACTGCCTCATCAATCTCTCTGAATGAATGAATGCAGAGTCTGAATGTTGCTGATTTTGAAGATTGTGATCTGTTTGAATAAGGTATGCATGGTAATCCTAGATACATGATGTGTTCAAGTGATTTTTTCTCAAGAATTATTACCAATAGAACTATAGAGCTGATAGTAAACTTAACCACTTTTCTTAAAAGTTTCAGTTTGGAATATATTCATTGCACTCCGGACATGTCCATAGGTGCTCTGATCTTTTTCGCAATATATCCAACATCTTCCAGCGACTGACTGTACCAGTTCAATGTTGATTGATGAGCCTACTCAAATATCTGTTATTTTCTGAAATATGTCTAAGTCTGTAGGGTTTATGAAAGGAATTTATTGTTGTTTGGTTAAAGATATTTCAAGGTATCATAACGGAGATTGTGGATGTTACAGCCAACCTACAATGACTCTGAGATTCCACTCACTAGGGCAGGTATTGTGTCTGGCCCCGTTCATGCTGCATATGTCCAAACCAGCTAGTTTCTGTATGAATAGACACTTTCTATAGATACTTTCAATCTACAAAGTCTTACATGGGATTTATTGTCTTGGACATGCATAAAAAAAAGAACTTTATAGTCTGAACAAACTCCTTTATAGTCTTCAGCAAGAAACAACAAATTAAATCGTTCCACCACAGAAGCAGATTACCAACAGACAGTGTGCCTCAATGAGCAATGTTACTCAGATACAGTGGATATAAAACAAAAGATTGTCTTCACAAAAGGTGGACCTCAGAATTAATAGAGGTGGTGAAATACACTATTTATGAAGCACACACAAGCCTGTTCTAAAAATCTCTTCTTATCCTGATGCTGTTAGGTAAAACAGGATTAAAGAAAAGTCAAGTCTGTAGTCTGTGTTGGATCGGAATAAGGGAGATATACTATAGTTGTTTAGCTACTACCTATTGGATGAGGACACAACAATTAATGACCCATCTATACTTCTGATTGAGGAATTTTAATGTTAAATTTGCCAAAGTAGGATTGGACTCTCCATGGGCAGAATGAGGAGTGTATAACCAGCGAGTCAGAGAAACCGTAAGCATACATACCCTTTATCTACTAGGGTAGACTGAGCACCTTGGTTCTGTCCAGAATGCTATGAAGTTGGTTTAATAACCAATAATTAGTCTCAGCTTGATACATTTGCCTGTCAAGTTGCTATTTATCTACTTATTTTTCTCCTCCCCTATGGAGTCATGTTATGGTTTCTATTGACTACACAGCCAATTAAAAGTCTCATATTTGTGTGTATGTATCTTTTCTGCCTGTTTGAAGAAAGTTCTTGATGATGTTATTCAGCAAAATGTCAGAGCACTTAATCCTTTTATTTTGTTAAATTACATATATTTTCAAAATGACCTTTATGAAGTTGATACGGTACAGCTCTGAATACATAAAATATATCAAGGAAAATAACGAACAAAATCAGTGACACTACATGCAGATCTTGTAAAGAATATATATATGATAAATGATCTAGTGTCTCGCATTAATAGTTTTTTGTATTATTATTCAAATCATTATTTTTCATTTGCTGGGTATGTTTATAATGTTACTATTTTCTAGATACACTGCATGGGTGAGTTTTATTTGAAAAGTTTTTCACATTCTACTGTCCTAGCACCTAGTGATTGTACATTGAGCCCAGTTCTTGGGTAGAGTGGGCAGGGCACTCATTATTTTCTTATAAGCCAATAGCTGGTACCACCAGATACTGTATAAAAGGGAGGGTACTTGTAGGCCCAGAAGTCCCACACTCCACGATTTTTAAAATTTCAGAATAAAATACTGACATTAAAATAATTCAGCTTCAAATGAATTTAAGTTGTATCTATGTACGGAAACCACCATTGGCTTTTTGTTTTTAATTACACTATTCCTTTCATTAGCAGTTACTTGATGCTCCAACCTGATAACATACTATATCATTAGATATGAAACTGAGGATTGACGAGGATGAACCATCTCTATTAGATTAGTGATCCATATACCACTTTGTATATGTAGATGAGTTTCAGCAAAAGGAATGGGTAACTAACAGCACAAAGGATAGGAGGTTGTGGTGATTCATGATTGCCTATGCCAGCTGATATAGCATATGTAAGAAAGAGATAAGAAAGTAATCTGAGAATGACCTACAACTTGTGTCTTTCTTTCATCATTATGGTGTTATCAAAGAAAGAAAGAAATGAATACCAGCAGTGAATGAATTAGTAAGGAAATAACAAATATTCTTAGGTTGATTATTAATGTTTATATTATTTAGTTGCTTTTTTATTATTATGATTATGGTGTTCAAATCCTGGTAGAGTCATTTCTTCAGTTACTAATCTGTAGATGGGTATCCAGACTTTCTGAGTTGTGAGAACATATGGAATCATCATTGGAGCAAACTGTATAAGGGCTGTGTCGCTGACTCTTTCAGCTGTAAGGGACCAAGCACCTAATGGGGAGCACCTATGATTACATAAATGTCGATTCTATTCATTTTTTAGCATGCTCAGGTCATAACAAATTTGTTGAAATATTGACACAGTAACATTTTATTTGTTTATCAGTCATCATCAGTGAGAAAGAGAATCAGAGAGAAAAGAAAAAAAAAAAAAAAAAGACAAGGGAACATAAAGAGTATGAGAACAAAATATTTAGGCAGTAGCTCTGTACATTTCAGAAAGAAATAATCAAATGAATCAAGAAAAGTAGAGAAAGTTAGAGAAAATGGCATTCAAATATAAGTAAAAGAAGTGAGAATTCTAGCAAACAATAGAAAAAATAAAGATGGAACGAAGGAGCATTACAAACAAAGATAATCCAGACTAAAATTATAGAAAAATGCAGATTAAAATGTGGACTCTTAAAACTGAGTTTATTCAAAGTCTTTTCTTTATGTATGATAAATCTCTCTCTCTGGTTTTGTTACAAGTAAATATGTATACATAACATCTCTCTCACAAATTTTGTGTATTAGTAAGTAACAACATAAACAAAAATATATAAAGGTCTCTTCTTATTCCAGGTTAGGTATAGGTAGTCCAACAACTGTTGTTAGTCCTCTGTTTATTTTTCGTCCACAATGGATTTCCAGACCGGCATTAGTCTTGAATTCCGACGTTGCTGCATGCCTGTGCAATGAAGGTGTTCATTGGACTAATTTCCTGGATTCATAAAGAACTATAAATATAATATCATTAACATATTTTCACAGTGGTTCTAAAATTTTGCATTTCCATTTTACCTATTAAACTTTCTTAGATAAACAGTGAACACCTTATTAATAATATTATTTTCATTCTCTATAATTAAATAAGTTGTGGAGAGACATGATCGCCTATGCCAACAGGTATAGCACTTGATTGATAATTAAATAATAATAATAATAGCAGAACATATATGAAAGTTAAAACATATAATTACTAGTTCCTTATTATTTTATGTTATAATTAACATTATTATTACTATTTCATGACACATATTTTCAATCTACAAAAAATCCAAATAAATTCAATCAATAATTACTGTGTAAATATTCATCCACATTACCACTGCTCTAAATATTTAGAATTTATAGTCAATATATCTAGTAATTTTGGCATGGACACCTCACGTGTCTATAGATTTGTTTTGGGAACTGCTGCAATATATATATATAATATATATAATATATATATATATATATATATTGCTGCTTTCAAAGCAGAAACATCATTTCCTAAGCTAATGTTGTGTATAGGTTCCATTATTAAATTCAGAGACTGTTTGGGAAAAAAGGTTTTTGTTCTTGTTTATTTGAAATTGATGTGAATAAATTGTTTCATTTTTACATATGGATATATTGTGTGAAATATGTTTCAGATTTGTTGTTTTCAACATTTGATGTTTAGGATGTTAGATTAACGTGTACTGCAAAAGTTTTGTTCGCATGGTAAAATTCTTAGAAAACATCAGTCTTCTTTGAACGCTCTATATCGACCACTTGTTAAACCACTCTTTACGATTTGTATGTGATCTGAGCCTAATAGCGATGATCTTGACCAAAAAACCAAAGTGAGACTTATTTAACACAATCCGTACTAACTGCCACACCAAGATAATCTGTTATAATAAAACATAGGCCCCATGTTCAAGTTGAGCACACATAAGAACACTTGGCAGTTTTCTTCTTTGAGCGTTCCATATCGACCACTTGTTAACCACTCTTTGTGATTTTTATGTGATCTGAGCCTAATAGCAACTGTATGTTGTGCCAGTTTGCGCTTACAGGTAGGCCAGCACATCCGATTTCTGCAATGCTTTTTATTTACGAAGGTAGCTTCCCTACATCAGTCGCCTCTTATGATGACATGCCTTGTGGGTCGCAGTGGTACAATTCTTTGCTCCCCGACTCCACACGGGCGTCCAGAGAACATCAAAGAAAGTATAATAATAATAATAATTCCTCTCCTGCCGTTATACGTTACATAGGGCCTGCAAGTAATTTCTCTATACCGCTCTATTCTGGGTAACTCGCTCAATCTCCTCCATGGAACTGAGACCGATATTTCCTGCCTCTCTCAGCAAAAGTTCGCTTCAGGGTTTCCTTAGGTTGACCTCTCTTTCTTGAACCCTTTGCATCCCACTTCAATGCCTGCTTTGATATTCTTTGATCATTTCTCCTCAAGGTGTGCCCAACATATCTCCATCTTCTCTTTCTTATAACAGTTGTCACTAGTGGTTGACCAGACATGTCTCTGATTTCAAAGAAAGTATAAGTTGAACTGAAATTTCATATAAAACCACTAACTAGAAGGTGTAAAACACATCAAAAAAAAAAAAACCACAAGTGTTGCTGGTGTTGAAATTCTGCAAACCTAACAATTGTAGCGTTTCAACAACAAACCAGTTGAGTCCTTCTCCTTCGAAGCCAAGTGTCAACATTTCGAATTGTGTTAACTCTTTTCAGGACTACAACTGTTACTCTCCACCGAAATGAATTCTGGGCTGTCTTCTGTTCTTCTCACTCGCATAAACCTCATCTTCTACTGTTCTATGCCACACATTTTTGGCCTCCCACTCTTTTCTTCCCCTTGTGGGTTCCAATCAAGTGCATTTAAGATTATGTTGTTTCCATGAAGGTGTGTCCAATTCATTGCTTTCTTTCAAGTTTGATCAACTTCTGACCTGTTCTCCTCCACAATTCTGTATTTGTTATCACTTTGTGTCATCTGATACAGATTTTACAATATCTGATATAGATTCATCTGTTGGTGAATGTCTCAATATTACATGTTTAAACTAAGCAACATATCTGCAGATAATGCTCAAAGTAACAGTGACCGAAGAAACATAAATTATTTTAAACTAAGGTGTAAACACAGTGTCTCAGTCCTATGTATATTATTAATTATTACATGAGCAGAGGACAATGAACAAACAGTGAGCAGACAAGATTTAGGTAAATAGGCACAATCATTTTACATTTCATTAAAAGAAATTAAAATAAATAAACCTAAAGAAATTAAGGGTGAAAAAGAAAAGGTTTTAAAGCCAAAGGATTGACTTCATTGCACCGGGTTTTACCCCATATGGCTCGGTCCTCTCCGCAGAAATGGCACGCCACCTGCCGAGAGTATTGCACAAGCACGAACTCCGTAGCTCTAGCAACAATCCTAGGGGTCTCTGGAAAAAACTGCACTCGTGAACAGAAGGCCACGGTCCGGATTCGAACCCACAACCTTCGACTCGCAAGGCAAAGGGCTTAACCACTCAGCAACAGAGACCCCCAGGTGAAAAAGAACAATATTGAAAGAGATCAAATAAAATAGGTCAATGAAATATTTTGGACACATATTAAAATGTTCTATAGTATTTACAGACTGTAGGACATTAAATGCCTATTTCTTCACATGTCTAGGTCAAAGTGTGCAAGAAGTAGGAGAGCAAGTTAATGTCCTCAGTTATGGAATGTTGGCTGAGAGATATTAACTTAAAGCCTTTAGTGTCTGATTAAAAAAGCACAAGCCACAAATATTGCACTAATCTATTCCTCTTAAACACATAAAGAGTCATGCAACTTGTGAAAACTATACTGGAAACACATTTTGAGAGCAGGAGTGGGGACAATGTCCTAAGTTAGAGAGAAACAAACAATGAATATGATCATTGACGAAGTGGGTGAACTGGCTAGAGACAGAGTGAATTTCAGATGTGCTGCAAAGAGAGCAACGTCCTACAAAGGATATGCACCTTGTTGTTGAGAGAGAAACATCATGAGGTGAATAAAAAAATTTCATAATGTTCCATAAAGGCATGAGAATGTTGGAGGTTCAGTACAACCAACCATCAATACGGATCAAACTGATCTGAGATAGTGTCAGATACATGGCACACTATGTTAATTAAGAAACACATACACAACCAGTCAGCTAACTTCTAGTGAAACAGATGTTAAAACCAGCACTGGTTCCCAACTCTCTTGGCAAGTCTTCCATCTCCAACATGATTATTTAAGACTTGGGTCATGCTCTTGAATACATCAACATTCACATAACAACCCTGGAAATAATGACATTTAAATAAAATTGCATATTTCTACTTCGTTTGAAACAATTAATTCAATTAAAAATGAACAATATAGAATCAATAATTTATAAATAATATTATGTTGTATGTTAACCACACAAAAAATAAACAGTGATGAGGTTCGATGGGATGCCAATGCACATAGAGCATTTATCATCAAAAATGCACATGAGAAAAAAAATGAATATTACTGGGCACCTGACATAAAGGGAAAGGTTAGATCACCCAGGATAATACTGATATTTACCGCCCGAATGGTTACTGTGGGGCCAAATTTGGGGTGTAAAGAATAGAACCACTGTTACCTGCCACGCATGTCGTAAGAGGCAACTAAGGAGGTTTGGCTGAAATAGAATGCATGTGTCCTAAACGTGTTGAAGTCTATGTGTTTAGGGGTCTAACAAACCAATGTGCAACGTATTCACATTCTTGGCAAAGATCAAACATATCACAAAGAGTGATTAAAATTGGTCGAAAACAACGCAAAGAAGAAGTGACTGATGTTTATAGGCAGTCAATATCATGGAACAGATGAAAGTCAATAGAAATGATAAAAAACATTATGGACAACAAAGTAAGTTGTAAAAATTCAGTTCACACATACCAGCTATTTTATTAGCACATGGTGTGTTATTGCTTTCTCTTAAGGATTTTATTCTTGTAAAGTGGCAAGTGTTGCACTGTTTTGCCCTTTCCATCCATAATCAGCATGCTTTTGTTGGGGCTGCAACCCTAGACTGAGGCCTATCCTAGCCTGAGATATATCCATAAGTGAGGTCAATCCTAGTCTGAAATCATCCTAGACTGATGTCTATTGTAGTCTGTCCTGGTCAGAGGCTTATCCTAGTCAGAGGTATATTTTTCAGCAAGGCAACAGTTGTTTGTCATAGTGTAGGCTCTCCAGGAAATCTTGTGTACATGAAGTTTTCATTTTTCTAGGTGGCATTTCCTTCTAGTTGAAGGCATTTCCTTCATTTAAGAAGGACCTGACTTAGCAAGTAATAATCCCAGTGGGGTATTCCAACAGAATTAATAAAATCCTATATAATTCATTTAAAAGCATACATAATATTAATATTTTAGTTATATAAATAAAGCTTACCTTTAAATGTCTCTTTCCTCCATTGGACTTGAAATGGTTTCTTCCATGCAGCATTCGAAGATTGTTAAACACAACCAGCTCACCTGGTTGCAGTCTATGATTGAGCTGTATGAATGACATTTTTAACAGAAAAAATCCTGAGTAAATAAATCAACATAAATTTGATGTTAGTAAAACAGAACTTCTAGAACATTTATATATTTAGTTGTATTTAACGGATCTCAGAAATTTGGATCATTTCAGAGACTTTGGAGATCTCTGTGGCATAGAAGTTAGGTGCTCGCATCTTGTTCTAAAGGTACTCAGTTTGCTCCCTCATGGACCTATATTTTTCAAGAGATTCCCTGATCACAGTGTAGGTGAGATCAAGTTTCTAGTCCTATTGGAGATGGATGATAAAACATAGGTCCCACGTTCAAGTTGAGCATATAAAAGAACCCTTGGCAGTTCAAAATCGAAAAGAGCAGGATGGAAATCCACTGCCCTGACAAAATTCAGAACAATTTTTTTAAAGTCTCTACAAAATATCTTCACCATCTTCTAAATTACACTGGAGATTCTCACCGGTGCTACAGAGTTCATGCACTGCAGCTGAGATCTTCCTGTGTAAGAAAGAGATCGTAGCACACATGGTTACTCACAGGTGCTACGATGATGGTCCTGTGAATGAATGAATCACTCATGTTACTGAAGTATTAACACATTTTAAGCAAATGATTTAGAACTGAATTAAAAATACACTTAAATAGAGACATCTAACAAGGTATATGAGTGAAATGAGTTATGTGGTATATTATCTAGCAGCAAAAAAAAAAATGTTTTTTTTTTTTCCGTCGCTTTCAACTCAGACGAGTTCCATCTCTGAAACTGATTTTTGCGTGAAAATCTGTTTTTCCAATTTCTTACACTGGCAGCCGTGTGCTCAATGTACTCGTAATTAGTATTCCTCGCCATAAAGGCAGATTTTCTCCGACTTCAGAGGTACTCATGTTATCGTCCTGAGTAAGACTAGGGACTCGAACAAATGCCGGACAGTAGGTTCGAACCCGAGCTGTGAGGCGTCTCACAGCTAGCAGGCGAGCTACTATCAACTACTCTAGGCAGTCCCCCATGTGTTTGTTGTTAAATGGAGCATGTCTTACTATAAGAATGTTCAGTCCTAGTTATAGTAGCTATTTTATTGATTCTTGTATGTGAGATGGAAAAATGTCAACATTGAATTTCATTGTTAGTAATAAGGGCAGATGTGTGTGACGATCCATGATAGTCATAAGCAAACTGACATGATAATTATCTTCTTTTACTTGATTATGATCTGATAAAGCAGCCAGTGGTTGTTCCACCTCGTTGCATCTTGTAGGACAACAATAAAATTTCTTGCTCATTTTGTGACTATCCGTTTGGTGTCCCAATTCTAACTCACACTGTGTATCTCTGAGGTTGTCCTAAGTCTATCTCTCTTTTGCCTTCCTCTGAAGTTTACTGTATGGCAGTTCCTGGTTGTTTTTTTTTGCTGGTGCAGTATTGCTTAATCTTAGCATGATAACTTGTCTTTTTTGTGGTTTATATTCCAATCCGTCTTGTTGACTGTTCTTGGGCAGTGGGCCTGTTTTTTCTTGAATTTGTTGATAGCATTCGATGATGAATGTGATATCATTTATGTATTCTAATTCTTCAAGTATGAAGAACTGTATTCCTCTAGGAATCTCTTCTCTGTCTCCTCACTCAATCTATCTCTCTTTAGCCTGTTACGCCCTTGGCGTTTAGGGCAGCAACAAACGCACACCATTCTTCCCAGTTCATGGCCTTCCTCTGTATTGTGTTCCAGCTATGATTCATTTCCTTCAGTTCTTGCTCTATCGTTCTCCTCCAGGTCGTCTTGGGTCTTCCACGCTTCGCCTACCCTCTGGAGTCCATCTCAGTGCAGTTTTCGTGTCGGAGTCAGTCTCCATGCGCATCACATGTCCAATCCATCTCCAGCGTCATCTTCGGATGATAGTGCCATATTCTCTTGTTGGCATCGTGCAAGCAATTCTTGGTTCGAGATAATAGTCGGCCAGTACACGCGTAAGATTTTTCGCAGACAAGTTGTATGAAATGTGGAGACTGGACATATCCTGTTCTGTCATTCTCCAGCATTCTGATCCATACAGCAATGTTGACAGCACACAGCTGTTGTAGATACTAGTCTTGGTTCTGATGCTGTATTGGGCAGATTTCAAGGCGGTCTGAAGGGTCATGAATGCACTTCGTGCCTTACTCAGTCTGTTTTTAATGTCAGATCCAGCACCTCCTTCATTGCTAATAACACTTCCAAGGTATTTAATCTATGATAGACAAGAATAGAATGATTGATCATCATCATCAAGTAGCTTGTCCTGAGCAGAACTTTGCCACCTTAACAGTCCTTCAGAAGTTCTCTCTCTCTCGTAGGCTAGATGTCCCGCCTCTGCAGCCATCATGCTCAAACCATCAGTTACATCTTGAATCCATCTTCTCCGTGGTCTTCCTCCTCTCCTCTTTGCCGGGATGCCTCCTTCCATGATGGTCTTCTTCAGCCTTCCCTGTCTCTTTATATGTCCAAAATACTTGAATTTTCTTATTTGTAGCATCTGCCAGTTATCTTTGATTTTGAATGATTGATAGAGGATACCTATCCATTTTTACTTTAAATGATTGGCTTTGTTGATAAGCATGAGCAAAATAAACCTAAAGTAACCGCAGTGAAATATTTTCTTAATTAATAATAAAAAACAAATGTCCATTCTCTAGTATTTTGTCTGCCCTCACAGTGCAGAGGTATAACCCCTATCATGATACATGTTGCAGGGCATGAGCATTTGAATAAGATATGACATCACACCATGTTAGAGAATACCAGAACGTGCACAGATGGCTAAAGCATCTAAGCATCAACAAAAGTATGAACGTTAGAAATTAACATAGTACACAGAGATAATAATTCTGTAGAAGTCCCAAGGCTAGGAAAGAAATGAGGAATAATGAAACAAATAAATGTTAGGTTTAAGTAGCATATGTAAGCGACTTTGCAACAGATACCCATCCATACCGTAAGATGTTAGTTGTAAGGTAAGATGTTAGAGAAGTATATTTCAGTGCAGCAGTTTTCAGAATAGAATAAGCACTTTTCCCTGAAAGCATGTGCAGCCAGCCAGAAACAAAAATGTCAAATAGAATATTTCATTTCAAAACATGAACAATAAAAGTACAAATTATTCATAAATATTATTCTGTTTATGTGCTCACCAAGTAGCGGGAGTTACTCATTGACTTTGCAAACATCTCATATGCTCTGTAATAGCCCTCAACATCTTCCTGAAATAAAAAATAAAACAGAAATCATAAACTCTCTGCTGCTTATATGTATGCTCTGTCATTAAGTGTTAGAGTCCCTTCGAATTTGGGGGGGTCTCTATGGCACAGTATGTCTATTATTAAGAGCCTCTATGATGGTTCACAGTGGGCAGTTCGCACTGATGGTGGACACAGCGACTGGTTTATGGTTGAAACCGGAGTAAAGCAAGGCTGTATTCTATCTCCTCTATTGTTTGGAGTGGCCATTGACTGGGTGATGCGAAAATGTTGCAGGGACGAAACTGACATCGATTGGGTAGAAAATAGTCAACTAGAAGATTTGGATTTTGCAGATGATATTGCTTTGTTAAGTAGAAACAACCAAGATATGCAAAGAAAAACAGACAACTTGTCATCTATAGCATCAAAAGTTGGACTGCAGATAAGCTATGAAAAAACAAATATAATGAAGATACCTATAGCAAGTAATGCAGATATCACACTGGAATCTAAAATGATAAAAATAACAGAGCAGTTCACCTATTTAGGTAGCAATTTTGATTGCACAGGAAATGTTAAAAATAAATTATGATACGAATTGGCAAAGCAACATCAGCTTTTAACTCTTAGTGGACCAAGCGCCACGCTAAGTGGCGTTTGGTTATCAAAATGTGAAAGCGCTTGTAAAAACGTGACTTTTGCCCTGGTCCACTAAGAGTTAAAAGTCTAAATAAAATATGGAACTGCAAGTTATATAGTATTAAAACTAAATTACGAATTTTCAATTCAAATGTTGTATCAATCCTAACATATGCCAGCGAGAGTTGGAAAATGACTAAAGATATAGAAAGCAAGTTGAATGCATTTGAAAATAGATGTCTGCGAAAAATAATGAATATAAAATGGAACGAATTCAGGAGAAGTGATGAAATCAGAGACATGTCTGGTCAACCACTAGTGACAACTGTTATAAGAAAGAGAAGATGGAGATATGTTGGGCACACCTTGAGGAGAAATGATCAACGAATATCAAAGCAGGCATTGAAGTGGGATGCAAAGGGTTCAAGAAAGAGAGTCGACCTAAGGAGACCCTGAGCGAACTTTGCTGAGAGAGGCAGGAAATATCGGTCTCAGTTCCATGGAGGAGATTGAGCGAGTTGCCCAGGATAGAGCGCTATGGAGAAATTACTTGCAGGCCCTATGTAACATATAACGAGAGGAATTATTATATGGTGAAGTGGTTAAGATGTTTGCCTGTCATTCTGATGGTTTTTGGTTTGAATCTGGGCCGAGTCACATGTGCAATTTTTTTAAGAGATCCCTAGGATTGCTGCTGGAGCTACGGAGTTTGTGCTTTGTGCAACACTCTCAGTAGATGTGTGTCATTTCTACAGACATAGGCGAAGCCATATGGAGAAACCCGGTACAATGAAGTCAATTCTTCGCCTTTATCAAATGTCAGAGAAGGAAAAATTATCCTATTAATTGCAGAAATTATGGTAATGTACACTGTTACTTTGTGAACTCGTTTCGTAAGGCTGGTGGTCTGGGTTCAGCTCCCGCAATGCGTGTGGAATTTTCCCGACCGCGACGGCTCTCAGGTCGACCCAGCCTCAACTGGGTACCAGAGATGCTCTGGGAAAGTAAAGGCAGCCGGTGTGATGCTGACCACGTCACCCATCGTGTGCCGACGGTCAATGAAAAAAACAGGCCTAACACTGTATTGACCTATATACCACAAGGTATGAAATGGTTCCTTTACTTTACTTTTACACTGTTACTTTAGATTTGCTTTGTTGTCTTGAATTTAAAAAAAAGGATTTCAAGCAGAATTGATTTTCTTACCTTGCTCAATAAAAACTTTGAAAAAATCTGGGACAGTATACAGTTAAAGCTTATGTCAGAGCATAAGTGTTAAAAGTAAACTACATACACAAAACGTCATCTAAAGATACATGAATGCCATCATCTATATGTGCCGTCTCCGTATCAAAGGTTGGCTGCAATGGATTTCTGAAGTCCCCTGATTCTTGCTTTGATGTTAAACTCCACAATTTGTCCATTTCTTAATGTTTACATCACACTTGTGTCTCAATCTTTCTCTTGCTCGTCACTCTTCAACTTTCCTTTCTAATAAGGTTTTGATCAATTTGTCATGTCTCTTTATGTGTCAGAAATATTGTATTTGTTTGATTTCTATTTCCTGTAGTAATTTTTTCATCATAACTAGGTTTTCTAAAGCTTCTTTATTTGGTTGTACATATAAAAAGTTGGATTGCAAAAGATGCAGCTTAAAACAGAGGATGGTAAATCTATATTGTAATACCAGGTAAAGAACACATAGAACATGGACATTCTAACAGTCAAGTACTTACAAAAAATGATTAAACCTCAACAGAATTTTAAAAAGCAGACAACCAAAAAGACAATAAATCACAAAGACACAACTGATTATGCAGTTTTTCGGGGACTGCCTAGAGTAGTTGATAGTAGCTCGGCCTGCTAGCTGTGAGACGCCTCATAGCTCGGGTTCGAACCCACTATCCGGCATTTGTTCGAGTCCCCTGGTCTTACTCAGGACGATAACGTGAGTACCTCTGAAGTCGGAGAAAATCTGCCTGTATGGCGAGGAATACTAATTACGAGTACATTGAGCACACGGCTGCCAGTGTAAAGTAATTTACAATGTGCAGCGTTGCTGCCATTGTAAGAAATTGGAAAAACGGATTTTCACGCAAAATCAGTTTCAGAGATGAAACTTCGTCTGAGTTGAAAGCGGACGAAAGAAAAAAATTAAAAAAAAAAATAAAAATGCAGTTTTTCTTATTAACATCTGTGTTTGAAGGCATAACCACAATTCTCAACATTTTGCACACATCATTGGGTCTCTCTATGGCTAATCCTTTGCCATGCGTTCCGAAAGTCGTGGGTTCAAATTCTGACAGCACTGTTCTGTTTACAAGTGCATTTTTTCCAGAGACCCTAGGATTGTTGTCAGAGCTACGGAGTTCGTGCTTTGTGCAATACTGTCGGCAGGTGGCGTGCCACTTCTGTGGAGAGGGACCAAGCTAAATGGGGTAAAACCCGGTGCAATGAAGACAATCCTTTGGCTTTAGACCTTTAGCACACATGAATCAATTAATACTATTGTTACATAAACAAAGTTAGTCTTACCCCAGCAACCGAAAGCGGACCTTCAAATGGTGGAGCCCAATATACAGCCACTATCTGTCAAAACAAAACAATTCACAATAAATAAGTGCATTGCTAAAGTATGTTTATATTTACTGATACAGACAGTGTTTGTGTTATTTTACTTTGTTACATGTTTCATGGGGATGGATTAGAGTAATGCATAAGCGATGACCTATCGACTTGGACACAAGAGGGTTGTGGATTCAATTCCACACTTGACATTCCACACATGAAAAAAGGAATCGGCTCTCCTACCTTGAAATGACGTGTGAAGTGACTTCATACCCTAAGGTTTGAAAAGGCTATGATAAATTTTTTTAAATTATATTTTTATGATATTGCTTTATTTTCTCCAGAACTTGCCATTTAATCGTAAGTCACTAATTGTAAAACTTCATAACATATAATCTTGAAGACATCAACAAATAACATATTGTCAGGTTATACTTCTTTATGTGAAGTCCAAGATCAATGTAAACAAAAAATGTCAACTAATGGTATGACTTTTTTTATTGGTTAGGTGCTCTGTTTGCTCAATCTTCCAAACATATCTATCGTTTGTTTAGAAAGTTGAAACCACCACTACGACTAATGGATTTTGATTTGATTTTTGTTTTCCTGCTTTTTTACCTCTCTTTTTATTTTGGTGTATATATTTTTCAAGTGTTTAACAACACATCAATACATTGTTTCACATAGCTTTGATATATCCTCCTTCTTCAACGCATTTTGGTTCCCTTGTGTGCTCATGTTAGCAACATGTTTAGTTACATGAGTGTGAGCAATCATCCTACCCAGCTTCACTTTCTCTCTAAAGTATTCATCACTAGTGTATGAATCTATCAATTCTCTAATCCTGTTTTGCCTTTCAGCCACAGGTCGAAATAGAGGCACCTGGAGCGAGTCTCTTTATGCACTTTGTACAAGGCGGAATTAAATGCCTCTGATATTTCATCGATCCATTGTTTACATGGTCATCCTCTGGGTCTGTTGCCGTTGTATCTGAGTGCTAGTGCTCTTTGTGGGAGACTGTCTTGTGGTAGCCTTGAGTGTATTAGCATTAGTACAGTGATACAAGTCTTGATATTTTAAACATTTACCTCCCCTAAGTGGTTCAGTCTAATATGAGGCTTTTGATTGACAATGTGAACTGGGTAGTCTCTGAAAGAAACAATCACATATTAATGTCTTAACTAAACAATGAGATAAAAACAAACAAATCATTTCAACACTCAGTTCTTCTTCTTCTTTGAACGCTCCTTATCAAACACTTGTCAACCACTCTGTGATTTGTATGTGATCTGACCCTAAGAGTGAGTGTACATTGTGCCAGTTATGCGCCTACAAGTAGGCCATCACATCCGATTTCTGCGCTGTTCTTTATTTAATAGGCTAGCATCCCTAGGGCCTACATCAGCCACCTCTTATGACATGCATTGTAGGTCGCAGTGGTACTATTCTTTGCTTCCCTTGTGTGCCCCGGCATCACACGGGCGATGAAAGGAATGATTTGAGAGCAAACACACAAGACAAATATAATGCTGCAATTGCAAAGAAAAATAGGATAGAAGAATTTAGAAATTTATACGGGGTGTTCAAGATTAAAGCAGCCCCATTGACAAATCGAAAGTTGCCAGATAATCTATCGCGTTATGTTTATGTACTATTTAAACCGGTTCTGACTAGCTCGTTTACGTCACATTTGTTCATCGCCCCTTCCCGCACTACAATTACATACCGTCACATAACCTTCACCTATACTACGTCATAACTGAACCTTCTCATTTTCATACATATATGCCAGATTGACTCCATTCACAGGCTGCTATTATCTTGAACACCCTGTATTTGCCAAAAGTGAAAAAAAGCAAATATCGTATCTTTGTTATAAACTAGCATCAAAACATACTTATGCTGACTGGTTAAAATCATAAAGACTGGTTTATTAGTGGTTATTCTAAGCAATACTTATGCTGACTGGTTAAAATCATAAAGACTGGTTTATTAGTGGTTATTCTAGAGCAATACTTATGCTGACTGGTTAAAATCATAAAGACTGGTTTATTAGTGGTTATTCTAGAGCAATACTTATGCTGACTGGTTAAAATCATAAAGACTGGTTTATTAGTGGTTATTCTAGAGCAAAAAAAAAGACGAAGAATAGTAGCCTAGCAGAATGTGTAATCAAGGTAAGAGAAACCTAGAATGTTGGAAATTCATTACAAAAAACATTTGATGATACTTGATCTTATAATTAGTGTAATGAGAGAATAACAGTCAAATAAAAAGGTATATCTGAATACAGAACCTGTCGTAATGAACTTTCTGGAATGTTGCAGGCACTGTTGTTAATGTTTGGAATAAATCAGGGTAGTTAACCCTGAACTCATTAGCAATGGTAAAAGCATCAAGAAATATGCTTTCTCCGCCGTCAACGCATCGCTCAAATCTGAAAACATCACAAAATATTTTTAGCTCACATAATGCATTAAAAAATAAAAACTAATATAAAAATCCTTGAAAAAATCAAAGTGAGATTTATTTAACACAGTCTGTACTAACTGTCGCACAGGGTGCACCAAAATTATATGTTAAAATAATGCATAGGTCCCATGTTCAAGTCGAGCACACAAAAGAACACTTGGCAGTTTTTCTTCTTCAAAAGCTCCATATCGACCACTTGTTAACCACTCTGTGTGATTTGTATGTGATCTGAGCCTAAGAGCAATTGTACATTGTGCCAGTTAAGCGTCTATAAGTAGGCAAGCATGTCCTGTTTCTGCTATGTTTTTTTATTTACTAGACTAGCTTCGCTAGACCCCTACCTCAGTTACCTTTTACGACATGCCTTGTAGGTCCAAGTGTTACTATTCTTTGCTCCCCTTGCGAGCTCCAGCAACACACGAGCGACTTGGCAGTTAAAAATCAGTAAAAGTAAGCTACAAAGCTGTTGTCAGTCAAAATTAATTGACAGCTTAAAATAAAATTGCTACCAAAATGTTCACCATCTTCAAAATGACATCGGGGACCATCGCTGGAGCTACGGAGTTCATGCACTGCCGATGAAATCTTTCTGCTAAGAAGGGGATCGGAGCACACATGGTTACTCACCAAAGTGCAATGATGGTATTCTAATCAATCAATCCTATAACATGGTTACTTCCAGAAATATAAACAACAATACATTAAGAAGACATGTCTTCTGCCAATAGATATAATGTGCTCTTTTCAACTCACTTGAGACAGTGCAGCAACTGAAGACCAGGAGGTGACTCATAGTAGACCAAGTCCATATGAAAACCAATATAAACATCTGAGTATGCAACATTTATAGGGTCATCTGTCACTTTCACATCAAAAGTCTGAAATATTCAAAGGTATAATTTGATACAGTGAAAATTTGGCTCAGAGAAACAATGAAAAGCCCAATTTGACTCAGTTCACTACCAAACACTGGGGATTTGTCCAAGGTATATATTCGTTAGCTGACTGATGTGAAAATAGATTTGAATGCTTATTGACAGAAATCATAGAGCAATATAGAAGAGAAACCAAGAAAAAAAAGTCAATGTAAGATGGGTGTCTGAAATTTAATAAACAGAACATCAAATGAAAAGTTAACAATAAAAATATCCAATAAAAATCAAGTATGAGTGATAAAAGAGATCACAAGTGAAATAACAGAATATAAGGAGAGCATGAGGGTAAGTAGACAAAAGAAACAACACGATTAGCGAGAAAAGAACATCAAGAGGGGAACAATACTATTAGTGGCAAGGAAAGACGAAGAGGTAGTCAAGACATGTCTGTTTGAATATATCGCTATGACAAAAGCAGTCTGTTTGATTGTAACACCATTGTAGGGGCAGTCTGTTTGATTGTAACGCCATGGTAGGGGCAGTCTGATTGTAACACCATGGTAGCGGTAGTCTGTTTGATTGTAACACAATGGTAGGGGGCAGTCTGTTTGATTGTAACGCCATGGTAGCGGTAGTCTGTTTGATTGTAACACAATGGTAGGGGGCAGTCTGTTTGATTGTAATGCCATGGTAGGGGCAGTCTGTTTGATTATAACACCATGGTAGGAGCAGTCTGTTTGAATATAACACCATAGCAAAATGCAAAAAATAGGCCTTTCCTGGGATCAATAAATCAATTCTTAATAAATGAGATGCTTGGTAATAGTGAGTACATAGTGAGAATTTTTGTTCTCTAAAACACACATTTATAAGTAACATATTGATTTCATATTGATACATATAGAGAAAGGATACTTGTAGAGAAAGGATACTTGTAGAGAAATGATAGTACTTACTGTTCCATATATAGTGCTAGCTATGGGACCAACTAACTCAGCTACCTGTTAAATAAAATAAGAAATAACAGTAACAAGATTTCAGTGATAACAGACATATGTTTTAAATAGCAAGCAGCATATGATCACTTTCACACTACAAGATTAGGCACTGTAAGATACAAATATGGTGCTACAGAACAAAAATTTCTATTATCCTATTAATTTACTTCCCTGTGTGGATTCAAGGATTCCTTACTTGGAAGAAATGAATATACCAACTGCAAATTGCATAGAATAGTGTTACCAATGTTGCTGAAGATCCTCTAGTAAAATATGTACCGTAGTGGGAAGGAAATAATAGGTCCCCTGCTCATTACAAAGAATATTCACAATTTCTGTGCCAAATAGTGAAGTTTATACTTTCTACCCCAGGATGGTGATACTAGTGGTAGCAGACAAAGTGTTTCTAAGAGTTATTTTTAAAAAATATTCCATAAAGCTGTTTGACTAAAGATGGTGATAGATGAAAACCCATACAGATTCTACTCTAGAGGGTACTTTGTCATGACAATTTTAAAATCTTGAGGTATGCTGATGGTGACATGGTTGATTACTAAACAACAGATACGTCTTCAACAGATTTCCCCACAGTGGAGGTAGTGTCAATCTTCTATTTGCTAGCCAGATACGTCTTTATCCAGGTAATCCTATGTTGAGACGAAGCAAAGTCTTGTCAAGGTCTGATTCCTTGTCATGAAGCAGTGTATAAAGCATCTCTGCATTCCATCAGTTATCAGTTATATGAGGACTATCATCATAGCACTCCGGACATGTCCATAGGTGCTCCGATCTCCGCCTCAGCAAATCCAGCAGCGTCCAGCGACCCAACACGCCAGTTCGATGTTGATTAATTAATCTCTTTGCATATTTAGTATGTCGTTCTTTTCGGGCTGCACCAATATTGACACCCATCTCTTTCAATCGGGTCAGCGAGTGGGACTCACAGCCCTGAAACTCCTCTGTTCGGAAAGACTCTCTCAATGCATGAAGAATGTCACTTCGATCCATGGCAGCTCCCTCTGATATTATAGCCAAGCCAGCCAATCTATCAGCTCATTCATTACCCCTAACTCCTGCGTGCCCAGGGACAAAAATGAAGGTGATTTCTCTGCGTTCCATACTGTATACAAATTGAAGGAGGTGACCAAGTAAGACCTTTCAGATAAAATAAATTCAGACAAAAACTACCACACTAAAAGCAAGGTCTTCATCAGGGTGTTTCCTAGTCATGAAGTCTATGCAAAGCAACTCTGCATCCCACAACATATAACACCTTTCAAGAAAAATATATTCCTACAAAAACTACCACACTAAAAGCACATGTTTGGTTCTAGACTTCTTGAACGGGTTCAGAATGAAGGTATGTGTATAGTTCTGGGCTGCACTAGAGATACCCCCATTGTGAAGATGAGATATATGCTTGGCCTTCTGTCACTACGCCCCCGTCATGCAATCGCCCAAACCAAGGCATATATGCGGGTTACTTCGGATAAGAGACATCCACTACACAAGAACACTAATGATGTTAAGGGCACGAGAATCAAGCGTGGCATGTCGTGGATGGCCCAGGCTGAGAGAACAATTGGCCAGGTGACTACGGTTGCGACCCTACCAAAGGGGAAGAATGGATCCCAACAGATGGTAGCATGATGAACTATCTCAACGTTATCATTACTCTTGGAAGAGAATGTAGAGATTGGGGCAACATGAAGGCTGATCTCGCAGTTAAGCAGCTGATAGAAGATAATGCAAGGGATGATGATGTTATTGTATATACCGATGGGTCGGTTCAACGTGGTGAGAAATCCGGCTGGGGTTTCTTGGCTAATGCGCATGGTAGGGTTGTTGCAGAGCGAAGTGGGGTATACAGGACAACTACTTCTAGTATGAGGATGGAGGTTGAGGCCGTTACTGCTGCCCTCCATTGGATTTCTGGGACTTCATTTACTGGGGCAGTTGTTGTATCTGACTCTCAGTCGATGCTTCACAAGATCCAGAAAGGAATTTCGGTATGAGTGGATGTCGTCTATAGAAGTTTCTAACCTCCAGCGGCTTACGTGGATATACTGTCCTGGGCATGCGGGTGTTTACGGTAATGAGAGAGCGGCCAGGCTTGCATCAACAGCATCGATTGTTGGGGAGTTGAAGATGGATAAGGGGATATTCTTCGGTCTCTTTGCGACTCTGTTGGATGAGGACACTAAAATCGATGTTGAATCGATCAAGCGATTTAAGTAGTTTGGAGTTACCCGTTGTTCAAGTCGAACTGGATGCCTGAGAGGCAGAGTGAGAGGTGTGTTTAATCAGCGAGCCACAGGCACCATCAGTATGCATACTCTTCAATATCTGTTGGGGAGACTGAGCACCTATGGGTCTGCCCGAGTGCAATGACGTCAGTTTAGTAACCAATAACCAATAAGACTTCTTGCAACTGCAGTGGTGGAACAATGTTCCTATTGAAATGAGTGCGGTCAAATGATGATACCACTTTATACCATATTATGCCTGTGTGTTGCCGGAGCCCGCAAGAAAGAAAAAAATAATAACACTGCTACCTACAAGGCATGCCGTAGAGGCGCGTAGGGATCTAGAGAAGCTACCTAGTAAATAAAAGTGTTGCAGAAATCGGATGTGCTGGCCTACTTGTAGGCGCATAACTGACACAACGTACAATTGCTCTTAGGCTCAGATCACATACAAATCACAAAGAGTGATTAACAAATGGTCAATATGGAGTGTTCAAAGAAGTATACCATATTATTCACACATAACATCTTCTTTTTCTTTTATCATCATACTGTTACTGGGTTGTTGCCCAGTGTCATGGTTTTCTGTTTGTGTCTTGTGATGCTCTAGTGGCTTGGGTGATATTTATTTTGCTTTTTTGATAGGATTCTGCTATGCCATCTATCCATATTTTTTGTGGTCTTCCTCTTGCCTTCTTTCCTGATGCTCTGTTGTAGAAGGCTCTGTATACAGTGGAGTTCAGTTTATAAGACATATAACATCAATAAACTATGATGTTCATCAGAAGAGCAATATTATCAATCAAGTGGATTTATCTAATTGCAGGACAGACTTTATAAATAACTTAATGAAGTATAGACAGTCACAAAGAATGAATAACATTATAGAATGGATGAATATGAACAGAACTAATTAACAGAACTAGAAGTTGTGAAGTTTCATTACTACCAATGCAAACAAGATTGGTACATGATGATGATAATGTAGTTTTATTTGTGTATTTACCTTGACTACTTGTGAGTCTTCTGTTGGTACATCTGTGACAATACTTAAACCAGCTTCATTTATCTGCTGCAGCCATCTTGGAAACAAGCAATTTACTATTACAATTTTGAACTAACCATTTTCTATGTTGATGAGCTACTGCAGTGGTTCTCAACTTATTTTTGTTTCTGACCCTCTTAGAAGTTCTATCATTCATTTTTGTTTCTGACCCTCTTAGAAGTTCTATCATTCTTCTTCTTCTTCTTCTGCTAACATTCTTCACGGCCAATTTGATCATTCTTATTGTGATGTATAATTGGTCCACTGGCAAGAACGGGGTGATCTACGCCGGGTCGATTGTGCGCCCATGGTGACTAGGCCCGCCCGTCCGTTTCAGCCAGCTTTTGATTTACTAGGGTGAACTTTCCCTAGAACGATCCTTACGGATCTACGCCTTTTCGATCAACTTTGCCGTATATTTGGGCTTTGTGATCTACGCCAAGACAGTGAGTTACGCTGCTTTACCCGTTCTGACTGAGAAATATTTCTCGGGCTTGTCAGCTTGTCCTCGGACGGCGTCTTACTCGTATAAAACACCGTGTAAAGTATCGGCCTTCGCCAATGTTCAGGACCGGACTTCCTGTCTGATCCGTACATTGTCGGCCTTGCTTTACCGTACATTTTGAGTTTGATCCGGGGAAGGAACATTCTCTGCCTTTTCTAGCGCGTATCGGTCGTGGCAATTTGCAATTTTACCTCGAAAGCACTGGCATGGGACCAGTACAAACAATGTAGAGGAGTCGTTTCAGTGGGCACTATAAGCGTAACTGAGGATTTTGCGCTGCCGCCATCACCCGCCCCAGTTATTCGGGGATGTTGAGTTCGACTGCAATCGAACCTTGCCCAGTTGCCCCAAGGCTGGCAGTTCCTTTAGGCATCACCAACCTCAGTTCTTCCGGGGATGTTAATTTTAATCGCACAGTACCTTGCACGGTTTTCCCAGGGCGGGTAGTTTCGTTATGCACTAAACGCAACTTGTTCTTTTGCGCTCGGCAAACCTTGCCCAATACATGTATCTGCACCAGGCTACCAATGCGGGGTCAGCTGCAATCTTCTCTCGCACCAACACGAGGGTAGACTTTCATTCGTTACGGTCCTGTCTTATTTATTCCTGCCGACGGGCTGGCAATGCTTGCCCCCTCCTCAGGGCTTCGAGCTTCGCCCTACGTGGGCATACGTTTGGTCACTGGATGCACCTCTCATCCATGTCTGAGTCGTTCGTTGCTGTTTCTTTGCGTTCAGGGACTTGGGCAATATCTTGTTGGACATCGGTCAGGAGAATTGTGCATTTTATTTGTATGTATCTTTATCGTCTTTTCGTAATTGCGCTGCTACCACTACCAGTAGTTTCCTCTCCCCGATCCCTGCCCTCTTAGCCAGACCAGAACCAGAGTCTGTTTCCAGGGTCACCGCGTGGAAGTTAGGGGCAGGGTCTTGGTTAGCGCGCCCCTCGCTAACCCTGGCTCATGTTACCACCATGACCTCATGAGCCTTTTGAATTGAACCTCGACTGATTTAATGAGCCATTCGCGGTTTCACCGTGAGACAGTGTGAACTTAGACATGCATGGCTTAATCTTTGAGACAAGCATATGACTACTGGCAGGATCAACCAGATAGCTGTCATGGACGAGACCGGACCGACAATGCTCGGGGTAGGTAGACAGCGCTCTGTGCAGAGCGGATCCCGACGTCCCCGCGAAAATGCGAAGTGAGCGAAAGCGACCGGCTCGCTTCCCACAGTTTGCGGCAAGACTCGCCTCGCCAAGCAAAAAACGACACCATGTTACTACCTGCGGACCCACAAGCTCGTTGCAAGAGCCGGGCCTTTTAACGAGACCACCGTCGAGCGTTTAAAATTTTAGACTGACTGCATCACACGCGAACGAGAAACTCCGATATACGGACACACACACACCACCAATAAGACCGCGAGCGAGTCTTAATAGCAGACGCTACCTTGTCCCTTATTCGCTGGGAGCCCGTTCGCGTGAAAAGCGAGGAGGCCGCGCAGCCGTTAGAACTATGCACGCAATTGGTTATCGACACTGGGAACGCGTTCGCTGACTGGCTCGCCCGTCCGGTTATTTTCAAAACGGGAAGGCACAGTTTGCAGACGCACAACCCAGATGATCGTGTCATCTATTGAACCTCGACTGATTTAATGAGCCATTAGCGGTTTCACCGTGAGACAGTGTGAACTTAGACATGCATGGCTTAATCTTTGAGACAAGCATATGACTACTGGCAGGATCAACCAGATAGCTGTCATGGACGAGACCGGACCGACAATGCTCGGGGTAGGTAGACAGCGCTCTGTGCAGAGCGGATCCCGCGTCCCGGCGAAATGCGAAGTGAAGCGAAAGCGACCGCGCTCGCTTCCCACAGTTTTGCCGGCAAGACTTGCGCCTCGCCAAGCAAAAACGACACCATGTTACTACCTGCGGACCCACAAGCTCGTTGCGAGCCGGGCCTTTTAACGAGACCACCGTCGAGCGTTTAAATTTTAGACTGACTGCATCACACCGCGACCGAGAAACTCCGATATACGGACACACACACCACCAATAAGACCGCGCGAGCCAGCAGTCTTAATAGCAGACAGCTACCTTGTCCCTTATTCGCTGGGAGCCTCGTTCGCGTGAAAAGCGAGGAGGCACGCGCAGCCGTTAGAGACTATGCACGCATGGTGGTTATCGACACTGGGAACGCGTTGCTGACTGGCTCGCCCGTCCGGTTATTTTCAAAAGCGGGAGGCACAGTTTGCAGGCGCACAACCCAGATGGATCGTGTCATCTATTGAACCTCGACTGATTTAATGAGCCATTAGCGGTTTCACCGTGAGACAGTGTGAACTTAGACATGCATGGCTTAATCTTTGAGACAAGCATATGACTACTGGCAGGATCAACCAGATAGCTGTCATGGACGAGACCGGACCGACAATGCTCGGGGTAGGTAGACAGCGCTCTGTGCAGAGCGGATCCCGAGCGTCCCGGCGAAATGCGAAATTGAAGCGAAGCGACCGAGCGCTCGCTTCCCACAGTTTTGCGGCAAGACTCGCGCCTCGCCAAACAACGACACCATGTTACTACCTGCGGACCCACAAGCTCGTTGCGAGCCGGGCCTTTTAACGAGACCACCGTCGAGCGTTTAAAATTTTAGACTGACTGCATCACACCGCGACCGAGAAACTCCGATATACGGACACACACCCACCACCAATAAGACCGCGCGCGGCGAGCGAGCGAGTCTTAATAGCAGGCTACCTTGTCCCTTATTCGCTGGGAGCCTCGTTCGCGTGAAAGCGAGGAGGCCGCGCAGCCGTTAGAGACTATGCACGCAATTGGTTATCGACACTGGGAACCGCGTTCGCTGACTGGCTCGCCCGTCGGTTATTTTCAAAGCGGGAGGCACAGTTTGCAGGCGCACAACCCAGATGTTCTATCATTCATTTTTGTTTCTGACCCTCTTAGAAGTTCTATCATTCATTTTTGTTTCTGATCCTCTTAGAAGTTCTATCATTCATTTTTGTTTCTAACCACCTTAGAAGTTCTATCATTCATTTTTGTTTCTGACCCTCTTAGAAGTTCTATCATTCATTTTTGTTTCTAACCCCCTTAGAAGTTCTATCATTCATTTTTGTTTCTGACCCCTTAGAGTTCTATCATTCATTTTTGTTTCTAACCCCTTAGAAGTTCTAGCATTCATTTTTGTTTCTGACCCACCTTAGAAATTCTATCATTCATTTTTGCAGAGCCCACCCCATAGTGTTAGGACATAGTGTTAGGAACCATTTCAGCATTAGGTTCTATTATAATATAATAACATTTCCCGTAGCCTTTTCAGACCTTAGGGTATGAAGTCACTTAACTTCACATTTCTAGTCCCTAGTGTGCAGGAGGTAGGAGATCCAATTTCTTTTATCAAGTGTGGAACGTCAAGTGTGGGAATAAACCCACAACCCTCTTGTGTGTTAGTCGATAGGCAAACGCTTATGCATTATGCTAATTCGTCCCACATAGGTGCTAGTAGGAAAGCTCAATTGACAAAATAATATAAAGGTTAGTGATAAGTTGCAGCCCTACTGGGAATGAAAATGAGTAAGATAGAGAGTGAGAGAGAGAGAGAGTGAGTGAGTGAGAGAAAGAGAGAGAGAGATATGCTTGTATAAAGAAAATATTCCAAGAAAGCAGAATCAATATGAATTTAGTTTATGATTTTACCAGCTAAAATAACCTGTGTGTTGCCAGGGCCCACAAGGGGAGCAAAGAATAGTAACACTGCGACCTACAAGGCATGTTGTAAGAGGCCACTGAGGTAGGGCCTAGGGAAGCTACCCAATAAATAATACTTTTGAACACATAGCAATATATACATTTAAAAAAACAGTTGCAATAGGTTCTGGTCATAAATGATGTGTGTATGTCCTTATGAAATATTTTTGTCATAAATTTATAAATTATAAAAGATATATTACTATATATGATTAGTGATGCTTAGAATCTCTAGCATAGCGAAATAAGTATTCAGAATCTGAACTGTCACCATCGCTAGATAATTTATCTTGATTTTCTCTAGAGCCACTAGAGCAGCGCAAGACAAAAGACAGAAAACCATGACACTGAGCAAATACCCTGTAATAATGTGTTCACAAAAGAAGATGAACATCTTAACTGTACACAAGATTTAAAACAAAAAAATATAGAAATAAACTAAAGATATTAGTCCTCTTTTCATACAAGTAAAAGGTATCTATAATTATATATTTTGTATAGTTTATGTGTACAAATTTTGCTGAAATGATCTTAGACTACAATTAAAAGGGGACACTTCACACTATGAAAGTTTCATTTTTTAAAACTCTAAAAAATAGTTGCCCATACTTTAGAAGTCCACTTTTTGTTGTTGTGATTTCCTCGTAAGTAGAAGTTGGAATTTTCTGAAGAGATAGAAATAAAGAAACATGTCATATAAAATAAGATATGTCGATATTAATTCTTTAAAATGTACAATTATTGAGTACACATTAATTATATCCTAGTTTGACATACTTCAATATATATATATATACTACTCATGGAGTAGGTAAGAAAGGTAAATGAACCCTTTTTTATACCATGTGGTATATAGGGTAATATGGTGTTAAGCTCATATTTTTCATTGACCGTCGGCACAGGATCGGTGATGTGGTCAACACCATGCCCTTACTTCCCAGTGCATGTCCTGGTACCCAATTTGTTGCTGGGTCGACCTGAGAGCCGTTATGGTCTGAAAAAATTCCACACCCACTGTGATATTGAACCCGGACCACTAGCATAAGAAGCGAGCTCACTATAACTATGCTACTGCGGCTCTCTACTCAGGGAGTGGTGGGTGTCAAACGTCAGAATTCCCTTTCAGGTACACACATGTTCTGGACATTTTAACTCAAACATGAACCAATATAATTTACTACCAAAAGGTTTTTATTAGGGATAAAGCCCGTCTGCCCAGCGTGTTTGTAGCGCGTTGGACTATGGGTGACTATCCCTCTGTGTGTCTTGAGGGTTTAATTCCACGGGATGGCAGAAAAAGCCACAGATTCCCAAGATTTACAGTGTTCGTGGCACCGAACTGAAGGGTTACGATGTCCATGGCACCGAGCCGAAGAGCTGAAAAACTCAAGTGCTTCTGGATCGAAAAAAAAAAAAAAAATTGGGATAAAATTTCAGAAATGAAATAACTAAACAAACTGTCATTAATTTAAAGTGTATTATCAATTATGGAAACTCGCAATTAAGCAGTTGATAGAAAGTAATGCAAATAGTGATGATGGTGGTGTTTATATCGATAGGTCTGTGCATTGTGGTGAGAAGTCAGGCTGGGGTTTCTTGGCTAGCGCGCATGGTAGGGTTGTTGCAGAGAAAAGTGGAGCATACAGGACAACTACTTCCAGTATGAGGATGGTGGTTCAGGCTGTTGCCCTCCATTCACTCTCTGGGACTGCGTTTATACTTGTGCCTTTGTTGTTTCTGACTTTCAGTCAATGCTTTGGAAGATCCAGAATGGCAGGTTGCAGTATGAGGGGATGTCATCTATAGAGATTTCCAACCTCCAGAAACTCATGTGGATCTGCTGTCCTGGGCATGCGAGTGTTCGTGGCAATGAGAGAGAGGGCAGACTTGCATAAAAAGCACTGATTGTTGGGGAGTTTCGGATAGATAAGGAGGATGTTCTTCTGTCTCTTGGCAACCTACTAATGAATGAGGACACTAAAATTGATGTTGAATCAACCCAGCGATTTAAGGAGTCTGGGATTACACATTGTACAAGTAGAGCTGGATGCTTGAGAAGCGGAGAAAGTATTGTGTTTAACCAGCGAGCCACAAGAACCATCAGTATGCATATCCTTCAACATCTGTTAGAGGAGACTGAGCACCAATGGGTTTGCCCAGAGTGCTGTGATTTCAGTTAAGTAACCAATAATCCAATTATGGAGTCACTAGAGGAGTTTTATGACAATAAAATCATTTTGCACCTTTATAAAAGCTCTGATAACCTGTGTCCTCATGGTTAAGAGAACTGCGTTTAACCACTCAGACAATCACTAATCCAATGGAATTAAAAAATGAACTTTAATACACAAAAAAGTTACTATTACCGATACTGCATTGTCACACATGACAGCTTGTCGATGTGCCAGGATTGTCTCTCTGCTGTAATTATGTTTCCTCAAATAACTATGTGGTATATGTCCTTGATGACTGCCTTTCAATCCCTTCCATGAAACCATCAGAGTATTATCTTAAAATATTAATAGAATTTAGGCCATATATTACATATAAATGTATGTGTGTGTATATATATACTGATTGATGCAGTACGACGGAAAAAACATGTGAGAAACCCCAGCAGATAATCACTCAGCATAAAACAGGATTTGTTAGTCTAAAAACTCACTGAAAGACATGCTTAGGAGATTGAAGCAATTATGGACATGTCCGATGTAGAAGATCTTCAAATGAACAATGAACTATCAAAAGTTTTGTTCCTCATGTGCATTCTGGGACTCAGTTTTGGGAAGATAGAATAGGATCAATGCTTTTTGGGAAGATAGAAAATGATCAATTCATTCAATTAAGCATGTGGCAAATGTCATAAGTAAGAGTTGCATCAATTAGACCTAACAGACATTATGTAAATCAAACTGCTACAAATTCAGCCAATGTGAGAACATATTAATATTTGTGTGCAGGATTCCACAAGAAAGATAAAAGCAGTTGTTGACAAATGGTTCTACTGAAGTGATAAAGGAATAATTACCAGGTGTTCTGTAAAAACAATGAATGAGTACGTCATCACTTGTAACATTATATAAAATCTGATAAACCTTCAATAACTAAGTCCCAAAAAGAACCAAAAAAAAGTTTATTGCATATCCTTTACAGGACTTTGCGAATGAATCCCAGCTTTTTAACGCTGTTTGTGATTTTTCTAGGCATTATTACGTTCAGTAGTTTGCCATTGCTTTCTGAATGGGTGGTGCCATCATCCTTTGTAAAAATCCATGCGAAACAATTTGCAACTAAACTGTCCAGGCGTGATTCGAACTCAGAACGTCGGGTTAATTAATAGACCGAGTCACTATCCCCTAAGCCACAGACGCCTCTAAAAGGAACAAAGAGGACATAAAAAAAACAAAGTATCCATGACTTATTATAGATTTCAATATATAATTATAACTATTATAGTTTACAAATGTTAATTTTTGTTGTATCTTTACCCAGGTGGATGATGGAGTTGGTTGTCCACTCTTGCCGTTATGCGTGGGCGGAGCTTTAATTTGTCTTCCAGGGCCAGATGAGTCGTCCTTGTGTTATCTTCTTTCTTTCTTTTGTCCTTCTCTACTTTTTTTTCCCTTAGGCGTAGCAGGTTTAACTGATGATCGGTTTCCGAGATAATGCACACTCAGTCGCTTGATATGTTGTGGTATTGTGGAGTTTTAAGATGTCTGTAACTCCATCAATCCATCTTTTCTTGGTCTGCCCTTCCTCTTGATGATTCCATTTTCAGGTTGTACGCTCTTGCAACTGGTGTATTCGGGTTCGTTCTGACCAAGCGGCCAAACTATTTGAGTTTCTGTTTTTCAATGAGTCTAATAGCTGGTGTTGTTCCGACTGTTCTTCAAATTTCCTCATTTCTTATATGGTCTCTTCTTGTTTTATTTACTGCTTTCCTCAAGCATCTCATTTCACATGTGGTAATTTTCCTTTCTTGTTCTTTTGTCAGTGCCCATGTCTGGTATGTGATGTTGTTGGCTTACTGGATTCTAGTTTTGATCTGTCTGTCCAGTCTACTATTAGATGTGAAGATACTTGTGTTATATCCATGTTTATTAAGTGTGGTCTTGATATTGTCTATGCATCTTTTTCTTAATCTTCCCTTGACTCTAGTACGTGATCTCTTTTTATTGTATGCTGTTATTGGTAGTTGGTTGTATTCCATTCTCATTAAATGTCCAAACCACTGCATTTGTTGTCTTTCAATGTATTCGGTGCATGAAGTTATGCCCACTCTTCTTCTGATGTCCATGTTAATGTTATACATTGGAATGTAAATCAAGCAGTCCAAACTGAAAAAGATTTTCAGGTATCAAAATTTACAAGTCTCTGGCATTGAAATTAATAGAGGTTAAAAGTCACTATAGCAGACTTGGTATGGGCATTGTCCAGATCACCAGACCTAGCAAACTCCGTTCTTTAAGTAATTCTAAAAAGAAGACGAGTTAAAGGCATAAATAAAAAAGATAAAGATTGATAAAATAAAAGATTAGACAGTGCTCAGTATAAATCAAATTCAGAGACTTATACAAGTCAGATCTAGAAAATGCTGATATGGAGATCATCCTCATCAGTTCCCAAATGAAACCTTATGGAAGCACAATGTTACGGGAGCTGAAGAAGAAGAATAGACTTCATTCAGAGTGAAAAAACTGACACTCAGCAACTATCAGCAGAAGTTTTGCTGAATGTGTTGATGACATAGCATTTTCTCATTAGTTTCAGAAATTCCTTTAATAATTCTTTGAGTAATGATTCTCAGTTACAGCTGGGTTGTGTTACCTCTTAAATCGGAGAAGACACACCTGTTTGGCAGGGGACACTGATAATAAGGAGAGCAGGCCTTGAAGCAAAAATCAGTCAGAAGCACCATACCATGTGCCCTGGCTATGCCTGAATTCATAGCTGGCGAACGCAAGAAGAAGAAGCTTGGTTACGCGGCACACAAGCTGTCATCAACGTGTCTTGTAATAATATATAGTACCAATAAATGGTACAAAAATGGCAGTAATGAAAATGGATGTATAGGGCCAAAACGTGCAGATATCAGTCTCTTTGTTCAAACTATACAGCAAAATCCTTTTCAGGGGATGAAGAAAAAGAATCCATATGCCAGGTATGGTGATAATTCTTAAATTTAATTTTTAAATATACCACGAATTTTACCTTTAGCAAGAATACTGTCGATGTAAAGACTAGCTGAAACACTGGCTGGATCAAGAAGTCGTTGTCCATTCTTGTGTCGACAAACCTCACAGTGGCAGTTGTGTCTCAGCCACACACTGTGGAACCTAATTAAACAATGAATGTTATTTAGTAAAGAGAACTGAAAACATATCTTCATCTTCGAACATCCCATATCGAACACTTGTCAACCACTCTGTATGATTTTATGTGTTCTGAGCCTAAGAGTGATTGTACGTTGTGCCAGTTATGCACCTACAAGTAGACCAGCACATTCAATTTTGTACGTTGTGCCAGTTATGCACCTACAAGTAGACCAGCACATTCAATTTTGTACGTTGTGCCAGTTATGCACCTACAAGTAGACCAGCACATTCAATTTTGTACGTTGTGCCAGTTATGCACCTACAAGTAGACCAGCACATTCAATTTTGTACGTTGTGCCAGTTATGCACCTACAAGTAGGCCAGCACATTCAATTTCTGCTATGTTTTTTATTAACTAGGGTAGCTTCCCTAGGTCCTACATCAGCTGCCTCTTACAACATGCCTGGTAGTGGTACTATTCTTTGCTTCTTTTGCGGGTCCCGGCACCACACAGGCGGAAAACAAAATAATATTACTGTAGTAACCACAGTTCTGTGACATCTTTTTTGTGACAGTATTTCCTTACAGCTCTATCTACACATTTTCTCACTGATTCTATACCAGAAGCTGCAGAAATGGCCAAGATTATTTATTTACATTATTCTACTGTCTCACACCAAATCAAGCATATTTTCATGTACAATTAGTGCTAAATTTACATTAATGACTTCCAATTCATATTACAGTTTTTAATCTACTGCAAGTCTATCTATTTCTGCATTGTGGGTTGATGTAAAAATTCAATTACGATAACAAATGATCTTAGCAGGGACCAGGATTTATTCTACAAACCATGGGCATTGGCTATCTGAGGATATGTTTTTTGCAGTGCCACAAAATAATTTCACTGAAATTTAGATTTATGTTACTAGTACCGCTTTAACTCTTTCCATACACAGTTATTTCCACAGTTTTTCACAGTTAATTCAAGGGAGGTAAATTTTTGTAAAAATCATAACTCAATAAATAAACCTATATTTATGTCTTATAATATAATAATTTGATGAAAACTGGAAAACCTATAAGAATAACAAGGTTAAAAAATAGTAGAAGTGAAACTAGACAGATTTCTTATAAGGGAAACAACACCAATGGTGCAGCGTATGGCGATTGGCCTTCAACAGAATTCTGCTGTGGCGCAGTGTGCAGAACTTTGTGCCAACTTTATGCGACGTAGATGTTTCTAGATGTACCTTTCTAATCTATACTATTTAAAAGGAACAGATTTCCATGTTTATTATATTCATATTGCATAGATGTAGATCTAGACAAATAGCTGCTCCAAATATTGTCCATGAAACGGTTACATGTTTATACTTTACTTTAAAAGTTACAACGAATACTCCCTGTTGTATTTATTTATTAGTTGTGATCTGAAATACTCACTCAGTCTGGAATCCATCTTCCCACTTGATGGAACATATCTTAGCATTAGAGTTTAGAGTTACTGATTCAACACTGGAAGTACTGCTGGTCTGAAATAAAGAAGAATAATGAAAATACATAATGGGTTATAAGTGGCATTGCTCTGTAAATGCTATAAATAAACTGGGACAGATTAGTGTAATGCATAAGCGTTCACCAATCGACTTAGACATAAGAGGGTTGTGGGTTCCATCTCACACTCGAATGCAAGGAAAGGAATTGGCCTTCCTACCTCCAGAACACTAGGACCTAGAAATGTGAAGTGACCACATAGCCTAAGGTCTGAAAAGGCTGGGGGAAATTTTATATAAATAAACAGAGGTCCCCATTATCCTCATCATTTGAACACCAATCTTCAATTTCTTCTGCTTAACTGGTACATCTGGTTTGCTTATCTGCAGTAACTTCCTTAGCCAGTAAATCTGATGTCTTGTTTCCTAGTATTCAATCCTAGTTTTCCATCCTGAGATGGTATTTACAACATGGCAACTTTGCTCTTGTTGCAGAGTTCAAACAATAGGGTTGCAGATCTATAATTTTTTGGGTTAAAGTACTTGGAGTCTTGATCTTGCATTTGTCAAAAATACCCAAAGATATATATGACGAAACATGTAAAACAAAGTACTGTAGTTTTACAAAATATAAAAACAATGACAATACACAGAAAAGTTTCAATCAAAAGGCCTTTATCAAGCAAAGGATACAACAGAAATTAAGAATTTCACTTCTACTTCTTTCACATCACACTACATATAGAATACAACAATAAAATTCTAACGGCATTAAAAACTAAAGATATATACCACGACTGGTGTTCCAGTTTCTCATTTCCTCACCTTGCTTGCCTGTATTCTTGCATTACAGTTATGAGAGAGAAAAGAAGTGATTTGAAAAATGTTTGAAAAATATCGTAGAAATTATAATTTTGCTAACATTAAACTTACTATCGAAACAAACGTGGAATGTTTTCTTTTAATTTCATTGCTGACAAACTGATGACAAACGGACGCAGTGTGAAAACTGTGCAACTGAATCAATGAAGGAAAATGTACTGAAAAGAAAAAAAGGCAAACCTTGAATATAAGCTAAAGGGTTTTAAGATCATCAATTAAACTGCAACATGTTACTGAAAATATTTCAAATTAAATCATATATTTTAGATTGCAAGTTCCAAGTGCTTTTCCTAATATTGAGAGCCACAACAGCGTAGTGGTTAGAGCACTTGCTTTGTCGACTCTTTCTCTCAGGATCAAATTCCACAGTGTAATGGAATATTTTCAGACCATAATGGCCCAGGTCAACCCAGCTTCAATTTAGTACCAAAGAAACAATGGGAAATGAAGCGGCTGGCATGATGTTGACCATATCGCCCACCGTTTGTCGTTTGCCAAATGAAAATACTGGCCTAACAATGTATTCCCCAGTGTATCTCACAATATGAAAATAAGTTCTTTATTTACTTTTTACTTCTTAACGTTCACAAGCAATATCATTTATTAAAACAAAACATCACATCTTTCCATGAATTTCAAATCAAATGCAGTATGAGTAGCTCCTGCAAGGCTGGATGCAGGGTATGTATGACCAGCGAGCCACATGTACCCTTTACCATCTACTAGCAAACACTAAGCTCTGATGGATCTGCACATAGTGTTGTGAGGAGGTTTCTGTTAACTGAAACCTAATCTTCAGAAGTCCACTGATAACAATTTGGTTGATTGTGTTCTGCGGCCACTATCCTTTCTGACCATTTTTTCCAGATTAATATTCTTTAATCTTCTCCTATGAGCAAAAACTATCATCCTAACTTGTTGATAGAAAGCAAAATATTTTCAGCTGTTTCAGATCTGTCTCTAAGCTGCCTATTTAACTTCTTCATCTATGAAACCAATCATTAGATTCAAAATAATTATTATAATTAATTTATTCAAATACTTGTATATGACAAACATATAAAATATAACATATTTACAATGCATGCTTTCTATGAAACAATTAAACTATAATATGAATTTAATAATATTGGAGTGATAAAGAATGAAATCTTACATATATTGAAGTGCTGAGGAACAACAGGTTTTAGACCTTTTGACATAATTCTTGAGACATACTTAACAGATAGTCTTGAGGCCATTTTAATCCTGGTAACAGTAAAAGAAAACACAATATGTTATTACAACTGGAAATATTTGAATCTGGCACATATAAAAACTGTATGGCCAGAAGACAAGGTTCTCTCTAACTAAAGACAAAAACAGTCTTTTCTAGCCTGTCAGATTTATGCACACAATTCAAACTGTTTTTATAAAAATATTTATATTAAAATATTTTAAAAAGTTCACAAAGATTAACTATTAGAACAACTGATAAGAAAGACATATTTTTTTTTTTTAGACACATATAGAAATGGTAAGAATGGAAGATAAGAGCAGCATTAATTTTTTATTTAAATACTTGCTACACTAAAGTTTAAAAGCTGCACTAACACATGTGGTTGCATATAGTTATAAGTAAAACAAGTTAAAGTGTGGTCACATGCCAAGAAAGTAGAGTATACACAAATCTATTTTGCACAAATCTATTTCTTTGGTAAGGTGTGTCCATTTGTCATACAAGTTGCTATACAGTCATAGTTAAAACAAAGTGTGTCCATTTGTCATACAAGTTGCTATACAGTCATAGTTAAAACAAAGTAAGTGGGTCCATTTGTTTATACAAGTTGCTATACAGTCATAGTTAAAACAAGGTATGTGTGTCCCATACAGAAATCTCAGAAGTTCTTAAACTATAAGAGATGTGTATGATCAATTGTTCCGGTCGGTCACACAGGGATAAAGCAAAAACAATTAACATGCTAGCATCATCATCATCAATCCTTGTGTTGCTCAAGGAAACATAAGGCAGAGTAAAAAAATATCCATTCAATTTGATCTTATGCTTTTCATACTACCTCCAACCTATTCCTATGCATGCCTCCTGCTCTGGCTCAAAGGTTTTCCTTTTTGGGCATTTAGGCCTCTCTTTATTTTTCCTTGTCCTTGCGGTGTCCACTGCATTGCATGTCTTGGTTGCTTTTCTTATTCTAGCTAGCTTTCCAGTAAACAAATCTTTTGGACACAGAAATGAACAAAAGAAACATAAGTTGCACAACAACAGTATATCTAATGATGACATGACATTCAATGAAGCAGTGATTCTAAGACTACAGAGACACTTGAGAAAATGAATCAGGAGACTAAAACCTGTAAGTTATCAATAAGTATAATACTTGTGAACTGCTGGAAGAACATATGAGTGTGCCCAAAGTCTGGTGCACCTAGTCAGTATTCATCATCATCAAATACCTTGTCTTGAGCAGAACTTTGCTCCCTAGCTACAGACTTTCTCCCTCTCATAGACCAGATGTCCTGCCTCTGCAGCCACCATGCTAAAACCAACAGTTGTATCCTGAATACATCTTCTCTGTGGTCTTCCTCTTTGCCGGGATGCCTCCTTTCATAATGGCCTTCTCCAACCCTTTGTGTCATTTTTATGTGTCCAAAATACTTAAATTTTCTCATTCTTATGTGTAGCATTAGCCAGTTTTTTTTATTTTGAGTTCTTTTTGGATATATCTTATTGTTATCTTCCCTGTCCATGATATACAGACGACTCTACAGCATTACATATTACTGTTTGGATTATCTAAGCATCTTCTTGGAAGGTAGATTGCCATTGCTTTCCTTCCTGGCAGTGACAAACTAATCCATGACCATATCCAATGTCTCTATTACAGAGATTCTCTGCCTACCATCGTGAGTTTTATAAGGGAGCAAAGAACAGTACCACTGAAACCTGCCATGCATGAGGACCAAGGCGCGGGTTGAAAGTGGGGTGGAGTATGACTATTGCATCCTAAAGAAAAATCTATGTCCAAAATTCAACAAAAAGTACAATTATAAGAACAAAAACTGTAAAGTGACTTGGAAGCCATGGAAAGGATGGCACAAAACAGAAAAGAATGAATGACGCATCTTTTTTGTTGAAGGCATGTGCTTCAGAAGCAGTTGAAAGAATTATTATTAAAGTTCAGTTTTCAGTCTAACCATTAACTTAGTAAGACTTCTACAAAAATAGCATTCCAGGTAAAAAGTAAATAGATTAAGCAAAACACCAAGAAAGAAAAACATAGTTAAGTTGATAATATCAAATTCAAAACAGTGAAAGAACAAAAATAATGTGGCAGTATCATGGTATAAGTATAAGTTATATAAGTATGAGCATGATATGATGAATGGTTGGCAGGTAAGTGAGCAACGAACGAAGATTGGAGATAAAAATTAAAATTCAACACAGTGCGTAAGTAAAGGAACGTTACTATTATTAACCAAATATTTTAAATTACAGTTGATATATTCAAAGAAAATACAATCAACACCAGATAATAAATAACATAGGTGTTAAAAATAACACTTCTTGTCAGCAAAGTCCGAAGCTGTACTGTTTTCTTATCATAGCTCACGATGGACTGCTATTATTGATACACAGCCAGTCTTCACCAGTAAAAAATGTTCAACTTCCGAGATTTCCAACGCAACATAAACTTTAAGTCTAATGTCACCACAGTTCCAAAATCTCGACAGCGAATTGGTCAAATCTGTTCCAGATTGTTTGTTTTGTTGTGATGAGTAGCTAAGGTTGAAGGTCGGTAATGGTACTTAGTCTCCGTAGATGTGGCAAGCTGCGGATTTGGGTTATAAAAAAAATGGAGAATCGTCGTCGGAGTTAGTGTATAAGGCTTTATAAGCCGCTTGAGAGGGATTGAGAACATACGGATGTTATCACATACGCATGCAGTCTGATTGCAATGTCGTCAATTGAAATAAGTTTTTTTCTAATAATTTGTCTGCAAATAATTAACGTTTCATTTTGTTGCAATCAGTACAAGAATACTTGTCATTTACATTTATATGGCACTCTATTGATGGAACGAGCAGTCGACTAGAGCAGAATTTAAACCTCGGTAAATGTGTTATTTGAATCCAGAGCGCTAGCTGCTGTGCTGTGGAGGCATAGCCTTCTGATGCAAGATATAGTCTAAAACTGTGGGAGAACTACTATACATATCATATGCGGTGTTAGATATTAGTATGGAGATGATTCATGTGACATACTTGTGGGGTGTGCGATTGATTACTACAGTTTCAGTTTGGAATATCTTCATTGCGCTCCGGACATGTCCATAGCAGGTGCTCCGATCTCCTTCGTAATATCTCCAACAGCGTCCAGCGGCTGCCGGTACCAGCTCTATTTTGATTGATGAGCCTACTCGTGTACCTGTTATACTATTCTTTTCTTGCCATACCAATCTTCACACCCACCTCTCGCAATCTAGTAGTTGACGTGGATTGGTTTAGATGAAGGTCCTCTCTACAGCCACGCTCTATGAGGGCATTCACGATGTCAGTTCTGTCCATTGGCTGGCTCTCTGATATGGCGGCAGAGCCAGCCAGCCTGTCTGCTCTCTCATTGATAAACGACACCCATGTGCCCCAGAACAAAGACAAGTGTAATTCTGCAAATTGTTGACACCTGCAGTGGTTCAGTCCATTGCCTGCGCACCGAACCGGCCTAAACCTTTCGGATCATACTCAATGAGTCACTCAAAATGCACGCATGAGTGTAGTTTTGTGACTCTAACCAGAGTAGTGCATTGGTCACCGCCAGTACCTCCATTGTCATGCTGCTTGTTGTCATACTAAATACACCACTGGCTTCCTTGACCATTCTGCCACATGAGCTTACAGAGAAGGCCCATGCAGACTTTTCGTGACGAACTACCGATCCATCCGTGTAAATCACAACGTCGTCTGCATTGCAGTTTTCATCAATGATAGCTTTAACGCCTGCATTCAACGCCGCGGGATTTTCCTCTCTGCAACCTTTGTCAAATTTAATGATGGTTGAAAAAGTGTTCCAGTATATTGGAGGCATCGGTATCCATTCTTCCCCATGGTCAATATTATTGAGCCCGCATACCAGCTGAACAGTATCTGCGGTACGGCCAATCCATCACTTGCCCCGCTTTAACCGATTTCCACCACTGGTGCTGAGCTGTTCATGCAATGGGTGATCCTTTTGGCACTTATTTTGAGATAGGCACGTGCTCTAGCTATCTTGAGTATACTCCATGGTCGGAAAATCCAGGAGAAACCTCATCGCCACACAGGGTTATCCCTTGTGCAATCGAGGATGATGCGCATAGTTTCTTCTGTATTCTCTCTAGTCTTTCAATTTGCGTTTAGCTGACAGTGAGGATGGCCATTGCATATTCAATGATCGAGAGGACCAGTGTCTGATACAGGATGACAAGCAGTCGTTGCTCGATGTTAACAGCCGCCATGACTCTCATTGCCGCCAAACCTTTGCGTGCCTTGACAATGACATACTCAACATGTTCCCGGAAACACAGGCTGCGGTCAAAGGTCACACCCAAAATTTCATCGATTTATCTACGGGTAGAACAATACCACGAAGTTTCACACTAGGCGTTTGTTAACTGACAACATGACAAATAGTAGAGTTGCATGAGTAACAACGAGAGATAAGTAACAAATTAACAAAATTAGATGAATACGAATGAAACCAGTCGTTCAATTCATAAAAGTAGAAAATATTATTTTTGGTCAGCGGACAAGGATCACGTATGTCGTTCACCACAACACGGCAAAGAGCGACACTGAAAATGTATTTTGAATGCAGGCAATAGTAAGAACATGCAAAAGTGACGGTATCAAGAACAGCTTTAGAGAAATGAATACCAACTGCGTGCAACAAAGTGCATTAGACAAAGTGAGCATGAGATCGAACCGCCCCTCACCCTCTCCTTCCCCCTTCCAACCTCAACACTACGGTACTAGATAAGAAGAGAAGGCGTGACAAATATTACGTATAGAACTTGATGTTCTAAAATATAACTAACAAATCTAACAAAGCTGTTTTAGCAGCACAGTGTTTAATGACAAAGTATTGACTTCATTGCACCTGGGTTTTTTAATACCTCATATGGCTCAGTTCTTAGCCACAGAAGTGGCATACCACCTGCCGAAAGTATCACACAAAGCTCGAACTCTGTATCTCTGGAAACAAATTCACCCGTGAGCAGAACGGTGCCGGTCCAGGTTCAAACCTACAACTTCAGAAAGCAAAGCAAATACATAACCATTTAGTCACAGAGTCCCCCAACAGCACCGTGTCCAAGGTTTTAAAAAATGCATTGGAACAACAGAACTGTTCTATCAATTCCTGTATGTTTGAAAAGAACAAATATAAACAAAATATCTAGATTAATTTTGTCTTTAAATAAGATCAATGTTTACACAAAACATTACATGAAGGGAAGATAAATATAAAATCTGTGAGAATTATTTTGTTCAAGTTCTGTCCCCTACGTCGTACACTAGATGTGCTCGCTAGGAATAAGTTTGAATGGTTGCAGCGTGGCCAACGTTACAAACTGGCCTAAATGCTCTATTTGTCAAGATGGAGGGTGAGGCGGATTATTCAAACGTGTTTAGTAAACATATGGACATTTTAGTAAACATACGGACTCAAACGAACTTCTTCAGTAAACATAACAACAAAATAATGATGCATAGTAAGTGCTGTGTACCAAAATGTAGATCAAATTACGATTGTAATTATATATGTATAATATAAGTTAATTTAACAAGTACCTTCTTCAGTAAACCTAACAGCTGTTGTCAGTGTTGTAAACAATAAAACATAACAATAAAATAACGATACCTAGCTAGTAAGTAATGTGTACCAAAATGTAGATCAAATTACGATTATAATTATATTTGTATAATTTAACAATTACCTTCTTTAATAAACATAACAACAAAATAACGATGCCTAGAAAGTGTTGTGTACCAAATTGTAGATCTAATTATGAGGGAGATTATGTTAAAGCATTCAAGGTTCCAAATTAAAATCGTCAGGAAATTCGGGACAAATGGATCAAAAATATTCCACGTCAAGATTGGCTTCCCACGAAACATAGTGTTGTTTGTATCAAACATTTTAGAGAAGAAGATTTAGTACGTTCAGATAAATATACAGATGCAAATGATGTAGAACACATTATTGACAGGTGTTGTGTAGTTTTAAAACCTGATGCTGTTCCCACTGTGTTTCATAACCTTCCATCTTATATGTCAAAAGCGCCTGTCGTTCTTCGTAAGAATCCACAAGCACGAGCTACAGCAGTACAAGAAAGATATAATAAAGATGTTGAAGATTGGCTGGCGTCAGATCTGATCAGTGATTTTAAAGTTTTTCAGGACAATTATGAAGCAAGGTTACAAGATAATTTAAATGCAAAGTTTCTGCAGATTTGTAAAGACAAGGAATATGTTCTATTGTACACTGTAATTGTTGAAACCATGGAAGCACCAGCTATAGGACTAAGTATTAAAATAGACCAGGACATGTCCTTTACTGTTCACCTGAAGGGAGTTTCCATAGAAAAAGTTCCTTTAACTGGCTGTCAAGTAGTGGAAAAATTGAGAGATGGTCTCATGTTGAGAATCTTTTGTCCTATTGTTTATATAAAGATTTAGAAGAAGATCGAACTGTTGACTATTACATGACAAAGGTACATGCTAATCTGATTGAAGCAATTAGTTTATCATCCACCACAACAAGCACTAGTGTTGTGCCAGAGAAAACACTTCAATTCCTCGCTGAACAGTTGCAGCTGGTCAGAACTCCAGATAACAGAAAACGGTACAGCAGTAACACCCACTGTTTTGCATTCATGACATATATAAAATCCCCAGTATGCTACAGATTTCTAAGAAGATCAAATTATCTGTGTCTCACGGCACACTCAGAAATCATCATGGCACACTCAGAAATTTAATTATGCCATTGACAAAGTCTGTAGATTCTGACATCAGTAAATATTTACAGATCAAGAGCAGCAAACTTTCTGCAACTGACCAAATTGTAGCCATTCAGATGGATGCAATTTATGTCAAAGCTGCACTAAATTATACTGGAGGAAAATTGATTGACACAGCATCAAATGCAGTCGAAAGTGCTACCACTGTGCAGGCATTTTTTATTTCTTCAATATTTGGCAATTACACTAAAGTGGTTGGACTAATTCCAATGAAGAAGATGACATCAGATGACTTGCAAGGAAATTTGATTCAGACTATACAGACAGTGCAGTCCGTTGGTTTTAAAGTCCTGGCTGTTATTGCGGATAACAATGCAGTAAACAGAAAAGTGTACAAACAACTTGCAGGAAGTTCACAGAATGCATACACTTTGAGAATCAGTGTATTCTGGAACACCAATCTTTTGCTTCATGATTCAGTACATATATTGAAATGCATATGGCACAACTGGATCAACCAGAAGGACACGGAGCAAACTTTTGTTTTCCCTTGTTATCCTGTATCACAATCAGAGGAACTCATGAGAGCAAAGATGTCCAGCTTGAAAATTTTGTATAATAAAGAATGTAACAACATTACCAAATTAGCACCTGCGATTACTCACAAAGCACTGTTTCCATCTAGTTTTGATAGACAGAAGGTATCTCTAGCCCTTGCTGTGTTCAACGAGTATAATGTTGCAGCTCTACGGCTCAGTGATCAGGAGGATGGTACTGCAACTTTTATTAATACAATACTACAGTGGTGGAACATTATAAATGTTAAAAATAAATTTATTGGAACAAAGCTTCGAAACCCATTTGCCATGCCTATAACAGCTACTGATAAAACTAATTTGTTGAATTTGGAACAGCTATGCAAATGGGTGGAAGCATGGCATAATCTACCAGTAAGAGAAGGAAGCTCACCAGGAAACATTCCATGCTTTGATTCACACATTGAAGGCAATGATAGATTTAACTAAATATGCATTCACAAACATCATGAACATAGAGTACATCTTGTTAGAAAAACTACAAACGGACAATCTTGAGGCCAGATTCAGTGAGTACAGGCAACTTTCAGGAGCAAACTACCTTGTTTCTGTGCAGCAAATTTTGGAAACTGAAAAGAAACTAAGGATTTATTCTGTTTTGTGTATGTGCTCCTCGAGATGTGGTGATATTCCAATTCGTGACTTATTAGCAGTGTTCAGTACAGACAATGAGATGGAGACAAGTGCTGCCAAGCAAGGAGACCCATGGTTTGAAGTGAATGTAGAAAATTCTGAAATCATAGTGCCTGACGGAACTGTGGATGTACTTGTCTACATCAGTGGATTTGCTGCCTACAGACTGTGTAGAAGATTAAAGTGCCCTTCATGTTGCCTACTTATTCAGCAAGCTAAGGGCATTACAGCAGAAATTGAACCTGATCTGTCCTGGTTAGACTACACACATTTAATAGATAGGGATGGACTGAAGTACCCATCACAAGACCTCACTGTTCTCTGCTTCATATCATATCTAGTTGTTCAAAAGCTGATATCATCTGAATATGAAGATAAGTTCTTGGCCACGACAAACCAGAAGGAGATTGTCATACAAATTGTAACTGCTAGCTACTTAAAATTCTCATTAGACAGTACTGCATGTGTCTGCGGAGCTCAAAAGAAAACTTTATTGTCCGCGGTTCCAACATTTGCTAACATTTTCCTCAACAATTATAGAAAAATAAGGAATGATCAATGCAATGTTCAGCAAACTGCTTCTTCACAAAAAGGAAAGTAGCAAAATTCAGTAGTAGATAAATATATTTATGTAATACTGTTTAGTTTCTGTGCTAATCAAGCTGTGGTGATGTGCAAACTTGTGACTGACTAATTCATGGATTATTGATAAGTGATGTTAGTTTATGTGCTAATCAAGATGTGGTGTTGTGCAAACATGTAGCTTACTTATTCATGGATAACTGAAGAGAGACTACCATAAGCTGAAGTAAGTACAATAGTTATCATATTTAAAATTAATCTAAGTATTCTGTATAAAATTAAACTAAAATAGTATGTGAGAGCAACAACTATAGCTACTCATCAGAAAACATCTTCTATAACACACACATGCATCCAACAACAAGTTTCTAACATCTGCAAGATGTATTGTCTAGATCAGCGTTTCCAAATAGTAACAGTCAATAGTTAGTCTGTAGAATACACCGCCTCAGCCTGTGACGTCACATGGCAATATTGCCGTCCGCGCTGAGGCCAGTTTGTAACGTTGGCCACGGTTGCAGTGATGATGTGACCCAATACTGATCTAGATAGCAATTCACTGTATTAGTATTCCTAATTTTTCATTGCCCGAAATTTGTGACTCTCACTCTCTCACTCTCTCTCTCTCGCGCTCTCTTTCTCTGCCTTTTAAGCCAGGATTGGGACATAGACCCTCAACCAACTCATGTCAAGTCTTTTCTCTCTCTCTTTGCCTTTTTACCCGGGTTGGGGTATAGGCCCTCAACCAACTCATGCCAAGTCTTCCTATCTCTAGCTATCTCCTGCAGCTCCCTCCAGCTCTTCTTTATATTGTTGATCTCTGCCTCCAAATCTCGTCTCCATGTATTTCTCGGCCTCCCTTCTTTCGCTGTCCCTGCGGGTTCCAGGCAAGGACCCTTCTTGTTATATTCCTCTTCGGTTTTCGCAAAGTGTGTCCTATCCAGCGCCAGCGTCTTTTTAACCTGTTCGTTCACTGGAATCTGTCTTGTTCTCTCCATAAGTTCCTCATTTGTGACCCTATCATACCATCTTATTCCCTCTATTCTGCGCAGACACCAGTTGATGAATGTTTGCAATTTATGCGCTATTGTTTTAGTTGTTCTCCATGTTTCTGACCCATACAGTAGAACTGCTTTAACATTAGAGTTAAATATCCAAATTTTTGTTCTAGATTTGATTTCTTTGGACTTCCAAATGTTTCACAGTGCAATGAAAGCTCCTCTTGCCTTCTGTATTCTTATTTTAACATCTCTATCTGTTCCACCCTCTTTGTCTACGTTGCTGCCCAAATATGTGTATGATTCTACCTCTTGAAGTGGATTTCCCAGGAGATCGAGTTGTCGTTTGCTTGGTTAATTCTCAATATCTTTGTCTTTCCCTATGAATGTTCAGCCCTAGTTGCTGGGACCTTTGATTCAATGTGTTAAGCTTATCCTGCATCTGATTTTGTGTATGTGACAGAAGGGCTATATCATCAGCGAAGTCCAGATCATCTAGTTGCTCTGTCAGAGTCCATTGGATTCCATTTCTGGTGTTAGTTACTGTGGTCTTCATAATCCAGTCTATTGTCAGTAAGAACAACAAAGGTGATAGAAGACATCCCTGACGCACTCCTGTTTCTATTCCGAAAGTATCTGTTAGTTTACCTTCATGAAGAACTCTACATTTCATATCTGTATATGTTGCTTTTATTAGGTTAATAATTTTCTGTGGGATTCCATAATGCCTCATTAATTTCCAAAGGGTTTCCTTATCAATACTGTCAAAAGCCTTCTCATAATCAACAAATCCAATATAAAGTGGGGATTTCCATTCAATACTTTGCTCTATTATTATACGTAATGTGGCTATCTGGTCAGCACAGGATCTATTTGGTCGGAAGCCTGCCTGTTCATCTCTTAGCTTTATATCGATGGTATCTCTCAGTCTCTCCAGGATGACTCTGCTTAGTATTTTCCCAGGTACTGACAACAGCATTATTCCCTATAGTTTTCACACTTCTGAAGGTCCCTTTCTTTGGTAGCTTCACCAGGTATCCTTCTCTCCAGTTTGCTGGTATTTCTTCGGTCTCCCAGATTCTGCTAAATAATTTATACAGTATTTCTGTGGATGTGTTTATGTTGGCTTTAACCGCCTCTGCTGGAATACCATCTGGACCGGCCGCTTTTCCATCTTTTAAAAGTTTAATGGCTTTACTAATCTCCTCCTTGGATGGTTTCTCACAGTTGATGTCCAAGTCAATTTCTGCCGGTTGGATATCTGGGGTTTGTAGGTGCTGGTCTGTTCAGGAGTTCCTTGAAGTATTCCATCCATCTTTCCATTTGGTCTCTAACATTAGTGATAGTTTCCCACTACTATTTTTGATCAACCCATTTGATGGTCTGTATTTTCCTGCTAGCTTTCTAGTGATATTGTAAAGATCCCTAAGTTTCCTTTTCCTGCAGCTACCTCTGCTTCTCTTGCTAGATCTTCTACGTATTGTCTTTTATCTAACTTTATTTGTTTCTTCACTTTCTTGCTAGCTTCTGTGTACTTTTCCTGGGCTATGGCTTTGGCAGTTCTAGTTTTGCTATTATTTAAATCTGCTTTCCTCTTTTTCCTTTCTTCTATTTCCTTGAGAGTTTCTGGAGTTATCCATGCCTTATGATTCCGCTCCTTCTTTCCTAATACCTCTGTGCATGTTTCATTCCAAATATTTTTGGCTTGTTGCCAGCATTCTTCCGCACTCACCTCATCTTCTAATTGCCGCAACACCTCATACTTATTAGAGACTGTGACCGTGAACTGTTCCTTTGTTTCTTGACTTCTGAGGTATCCTACATTATATTGGTGTCTATGTTCATGGGATGTTATGTATCGCTTAAGCTTCAGTTTAATTTTACTTATCAGCAAATGGTGATCCGAATCTACATCTGCCCCCTTAGGACCCTTACATCTTGTAGAGATGACCTGAATTTCTTGTTTATGCATATGTGGTCAATTTGATTTTCTGTTCTGTGATCTGGTGATACCCAGGTTGCTTTATGTATTCTTTTATGTGGAAAGACACTTCCACCTATGACGTATTGATTCGCTGCACAGAAATTAGTGAATAGTTCTCCATTTTCGTTCATTATTCCTAGTCCGTGTTTCCCATGATCTCCTCGTAGCCTATGTTGTCCGAACCTATTTTGGCATTGAGGTCACCCATCAGAATTTTGATGTTCCCATTTCTCTGATTACCTATAGTATTTTGAAGTTTTATGTAAAATTCCTCTTTTACTTTTCCTCTTTATCATTGGTAGGTGCATAACACTGGGTCACATTCAAGAATACTTTCTTTTGGTGGTTCTGAATGTTGCTGTGATTATCCTAGGACTCACTGCTTCCCACTTTATTAGTGCAGTCTCCACTTCTTTAGATAGCATTAAAGCCACTCCTTCACTATGGGCGGCATTTTCTTCCATATGGCCTGAGAACAGCATTGTTTCTCCTGTGTTTAGACGTTGTTTGCCTGCACCATTCCACCTAGTTTCACATAATCCCAAGATGCCAATCCCGTGAAATTTCATCTCATTTACAACCTGTGCTGTCTTTCCCATTTGATACATACTTCTAACATTCCAGGTGCCAATTCTGGAGCTTTTCCTAGGTGAAAGGAAGATAATCTGCAGTGTAGACTCCTTGCGGCTTTTTCTGCATCGCTTCATACCTCTTCTAGAAGAGCTTCCTTTCCTCTTGGCTGGCACAGTTTTTATTTTATTTTATGTGACTTGTTCATGGTTGGTTGGATTTTGTGGCTAAAATTTTCTACTGGATAGGGTAGCCAGCCCTACGCCAAACCCCACCTTAGTCGCCTCTTACGACATGCCTTGTAGGTCGCAGTGCTGCTACTCTTTGCTCCCCTTGCGGGCCCCGGCAGCACACGGGCGTCAAGTCTTTCTATCTCTAGCTATCTCCTCCACTCTCTTAGACTATCCTACAGGAACAGTTACGGTGGAAGAAAGAAAGGAGGGCAGAGAAAATCCTGGTCTGACATCATCAATAGCTGGTCGGGGCAGAGTTTCTCCACACTCGCCCGAGAAATTGATGACAGAAATTCATGGCGTGCTATTTTACTGATGTTTCCACATTGACACGCACTGACCCTAACGGGTTATGGGCTTTATTATTGTATTATATCTCCTGCAGCTTCCTCCAGCTCTTCTTATATTGTTTATCTCTGCCTCCAAATCCCGTCTCCATGTATTTCTCGCCTCCTTCTTTCGGTGTCCCTGCGGGTTCCAGATAAGGGCCCTTCTTGTTATATTCCCCTCCGGTTTTCGCAGTGTGTCCTGTTCAGAGCCATCGTTTTAAAAAAAATCTCTTGGTTCCTGGAATCTGTCTTGTTCTCTCCATAAGTTCTTCATTTTGGTTGGATTTTGTGGCTCAAATGTTCTTCTGGATATGGTAGACAGCCCTACGTTGACCCCACCTTAATCCTCTCTTACGACATGCCTTGTAGGTCGCATTGTTGTTAGTCTTTGCTCCCCTTGCAAGCCTCGGCAACACACGGCCGTGAAATATGTGACATTTATCAGAAATGCTTTTGTCACTACAAACATTTCGTCTGAAGCGTATTTCTATTATACAATTAGTGGTTTTTCTAGAACTGAGAGATTAAATGTTTGGATATCTAGTGGTTTGTTTAGAACTAGGAGATTAGATGTAGGGGCATGTAGTGGTTTGTCTAGAACTGAGAAATTTGATGTAAGGGCAGGTAGTGGTTTGTCTATTACTGAGAGAATAAATATAGGAGCAGGTAGTGGTTTATCTAGTACTGAGAGATTAGATATAAGGGCAGGTAGTGGTTTGTCTAGAACTGAGAAATTTGATGTAAGGGCAGGTAGTGGTTTGTCTATTACTGAGAGATTAGATGTAGGGGCAAGCTAGTGGTTTGTCTAGTACTGAGAGAATAGATGTAGGGGCAGGTAGTGGTTTGTCTAGAACTGAGAGATTAGATGTAGGACAGCTAGTGGTTTGTCTAGTACTGCGAGAATAGATGTAGGGGCAGGTAGTGGTTTGTCTAGAACTGAGAAATTTGATGTAAGGGCAGGTAGTGGTTTGTCTATTACTGAGAGATTAGATGTAGGGGCAAGCTAGTGGTTTGTCTATTACTGAGAGAATAGATGTAGGAGCAGGTAGTGGTTTGTCTAGTACTGAGAGAATAGATGTAGGGGCAGGTAGTGGTATGTCTAGTACTGAGAGAATAGATGTAGGGGCAGGTAGTGGTATGTCTAGAACTGAGAAATTTGATGTAAGGGCAGGTAGTGGTTTGTCTATTACTGAGAGAATAGATGTAAGGGCAGGTAGTGGTTTGTCTAGTACTAAGAGAATAGATGTAGGACAGCTAGTGGTTTGTCTATTACAGAGAAAATAGATGTAAGGGCAGGTAGTGGTTTGTCTAGTACTAAGAGAATAGATGTAGGGGCAAGTAGTGGTTTGCCTAGAACTTAGAGATTATATGTTGGGGCAGGTAGTGGTTTATCTAGTACTAAGAGAATAGATGTAGGGGCAAGCTAGTGGTTTGTCTAGTACTGAGAGAATAGATGTAAAGGCAAGTAGTGGTTTGCCTAGAACTTAGAGATTATATGTTGGGGCAGGTAGTGGTTTATCTAGAACTGAAAGATTAGAAGTAGAAATCAAAGTAGATATTTATGAGATATTAAATGTTTTATTGATGCGGTATTTGAGATGGACCAAGATATTAAATGTGAAAGCACATATGTTCTATATCTTCTCTGTAACTCTTCTTCTCACCGCCTTGTAAAATCGTTGGTAAAGATAAGATGTAAGACTGAAGTAAAAACGTCATACTTCAAGACTGTCTGAATATGATACACTAAGTAAAGCTCCCTGGTCTTGTGAAGCTGGACAGAAAACGGCACGGACGTCTGTGTAAGCAACAAATGACAACGAAGTTTATACAAGAGACAACGTTGAATATATAGACAATATTTCAAGCGAACGAAAGGAAGTAAGGAAGCAAAAACGTGTTATTTTCACATACTTTCATTTTAGGGTCGTTATGGATTTTTCGTCTGAGTCTGTTGTATCTGGTGGCTTCTTCTTCTTCTTCCTCCTTCGCCCCTAGGGAAGCATATGTCCGCAACCAAGGCCTTCCATGCCCGCCTATCCAAGGCCTTTCTTTTCAGATCTCTCCATTCTCTCCCCATCTTCTTGCATTCCGTCTCCAAATCCTGTCTCCATGTGTTCCTGGGTCCATCCTCTATTGGAAGCTCTACCTCTATTGCCCAGGGGATTCCATCGTAGAGCCTGTCTTATGATGCTGTTAGGGGGTTTCCTCATTATTTGTCCTATCCATCGCCACCTTCTGCTCCTTATCTCCTGTTCCACCTGTCGTTGTCCCGTTCTATCCCAGAGTTCCCTGTTTGTAGTCTTGTCATACCATCGCAGATGGAGTATCCTGCGCAGGCATCTATTGATGAATGTCTGCAACGTTTTGTGTTCCTCTTAGTTGTTCTCCATGCCTCCACTTCAAATAGAAGGACAGCCTTGACATTTGAGTTAAATATCATTATCTTAGTTTTATTCCTGATCATTCTTGAACTCCATATGTTCTTCAGAATGACAAAGACTGATCTTGCCTTTTGTATTCTAACCCTAACATCTTCATCTGAGCCACCTTGAATGTTGATAACACTTCCCAGATATGTAAACATGTCCACCTCCTTTAATGGTGATCCTCTCAGTATGATCAGGTCTCTGGAATTAGCATTTAATCTCGTGATTTCCCCATTCCCCCATTAATAGTCAGACCCAGTTGTTGTGAGATTATTTCCAGTTTAGCTGTTTTCTCTTGCATCTGTTGATAGTTGAGGGAGAGGAGTTCTAGATCGTCTACAAAATCTAAATCCTCCAATTGACTCATCATGGTCCACTGTATTCCATTTCTCCCCTGGCTGTTGTTGATCTCATTATCCAGTCAATAGCCAGCAGGAAGAGGAAGGGTGATGAAAGGCAGCCCTGTCTCACACTTGTCTTTATTTCAATGGCCTATCAGTTTGTATTCATGCAGTACTCTACCTATTGTCTCCTCATACATTTTCTGTATTAGGTTGGTTAGCTTCTGGGGGACGCCATAATGTCGTAGTAGTTTCCAGAGTGTTTCCCTGTCTAGGCTATTGAATTCCTTTTCATAATCGACAAAGTTGATATAGAGGATGAATTCGAGTCGATGCTCTATTCCACTATGATACGCAGCGTTGATATTTGATCCGTGATGTCTGGTGTACTAAAGAATTATATTCTCCATTCCGCTTGTTCTGTATCACATGCACGATAAAGACATTTTAGTGGAAATGTCGATGTGTCTTGTATTTGATCTTTGTAAAACTAAGCTACTTCGTTGTTACGTGTTTCGTCTTATATACTGAGTACTGAGCTGTGAATTTACCGTTTCTGCACGTATACTCTATACAAGTGTATATTTCCTTGTAAACAGAGTCAAGTTTAAGCTCTACACCAACAATTGTACTATTATATTGCTTTCATAGGCATGCCAGCAAAATTATATTGTTACTTGTCATAAAGAGGATAGAAAGAAAGTTAGAATACCAAATGTAAATGAAGTGCCAAATAAAACACCAGGCCCAGACAATATCCCGGCCGACCTAATCAAAGCAACTAAAGAGGTAGGAATCAGCTGGCTCCATAGACTATTCAACCAAGTCTGGATCACACAAGAAACACCAGAAGATTGGAGGAATGCTACAATTGTTCCCATCTGGAAGAAGAAAGGTAGCAAGAGGGACTGTACAAAGTATAGAGGCATAGCGCTACTGAGCCACACTGGGAAAATATTCTGCAAAATACTTGAGAAAAGGCTCCGCCACATCATCGAGCCACAGCTTAATGACTCCCAAATGGGATTCAGGAAGAACAAAAGCTGTACAGACGCAATATTCGCCCTCAGACAGTTAGTAGAAAGGACTATCGAATCCGACAAACATTTACACGTTGCATTTGTAGATCAGGAAAAAGCGTTCGACCGCGTAGATAGGCACAAGTTGTGGAAAATACTAACAACCTATGGGGTTAATGAACACCTAATCAACCTTGCAAGAACATTTATACTGACAGCCAATGTACGATTAGAACAAATACAGGATTATCAGAAAAGTTTCACGTAGGGTCAGGAGTAAGACAAGGTTGCGTACTATCCCCGCTGCTATTCATCACGTACATTGACCACATTTGTAAAATAGCTAACACCAGCGAAGGAAACAACCTCGGAGAACTCTTAAATGAATTTCTTTTGCAGACGATCAGGCAATCATATCAACAACAGAAGAACAGCTACAACAACACATCAACAGACTCCAGTTAGCATGTAACGAATACAACATGAGAATTAACATCGACAAAACAGAAGTAATGACATTCGCCAGAGAGGGAAACACTACCAACATCTCCATCGATAATCATCTACTAAATCAAGCAAAAGATTTCACATACCTGGGGAGCATTTTTTCAGCAAATGGAAGAATAACTAATGAAATTCAACACAGATGCAACAAAGCAAATCAAATGATAGGGCAAATGGCGCCAATTTTAAGATGCAAACACGTCACCATGAACACAAAAAGAGCAATGTTCAACACAATCTTTCTCCCACATTATGTTACCAGTGCCAAACCTGACGCTGACAACAAACGATAGAAGAAAACTAGTCACAACAGAGATGAAGTGTCTACGCAGAATGCTGGGTGTAACAAGAAGAGACCGGTTGAGAAATGAAGACATCAGGAAAAAGTGGGTACAACATCAGTACTAGACTTCATCAAGAAACAACAAATTAAATGGTTCGGTCACGTAAGCAGATTACCATCAGACAGTGCACCCTAAAGAGCAATGCTGCTCCGATACAATGGGTACAAAGCAAAAGGCCGGCCACGCAAAAGATGGACCTCAGAGATAACAGAGGCGACGAAAGAGACTATCTACGGAGCGTATACTAGGGCCCGTTTTAGAAATCTCTTCCTGACCTGACGCTGCGAGGCATACATGATTCGAGAAAGAAAGAAAGATCTTATCTTTAACATTGGAAACGTCTAACGATATAAAAGACTAGGGTTGAGGTAATAATAACAACCATCCATCACAAGCGATGATGACAACATCATCAAACGTGTGTTGTTGTACATCTCTATCGTGTGCGAGATGACTATAGAGTCCAATCCTGGAACACAATCTCTACTACAGGTGGAAAATACATCATCAAGGTTGAACATGTGGATGTTGTGTATTATGTCCTTTTGTGTAGCTCATTTTCCCTGTGCGATTTAGTAGTGATTCTGCAATTCTCCTGTAGTAGCTAGCCAGTCCCCTCCTCCCCCACCTCCCCACCTCCCAGGTGGCAGCTGAGGAACCAGACAGTTAGCTTTAGTGTGTAGCTTGTATATATTTAGATATTATATTAGCAGATTTATTCCTTTTGGGTTGTGGGATGGATGTTAATTACACATATACGTTATATGATGTTGATCCAAATGTTGGAGGTTTTAATAGATTAATTGAGATTTTTTGTGTGGACTTGCGTCTGGGAGACGTAGGCTCAAACTATGGTGGAAAAGGTTATGGACTTCGATGACTCGGGGCTCTGAGAGATGTTGGAGCAGATTTAAATATTGAAAGTTAGTTCATTCCCCTGGGATTGGGGGTTGGTTAATATTACCTCGTGGAATTTGAAGGAAAACCATCAAATAATAACAACTTAAACTATATAAAAAGGAGAACTATATGAAAAGGAAAGCAATAGGGAAAAAAGGAGGGCCGAACATTAAGAAATGGAAACCCAAAATCATAAGAGAAGGACTACAGCCTAAGTAAGCAACAACATCATCTCGATACTCACTCAAGCAGAAATCAGAGCATATAAGTAATCATCGTCACAAAAGTAAACAATAAAAGTGGATCTAACAACTGACCCCGCCCCCTACTACACTCCTCTATGGGAATTCTTATTATGTTGTTTGAGCAGCACATTTGACGATCTTGCACAAGGGATTCTTAGCACATTTGACGATCTTGCACAAGGGATTCTCAGCACATTTGACGATCTTGCACAAGGGATTCCCAGCACATTTGACGATCTTGCACAAGGGATTACCAGCACATTTGACGATCTTGCACAAGGGATTCCCAGCACATTTGACGATCTTGCACAAGGGATTCCCAGCACATTTGACGATCTTGCACAAGGGATTCCCAGCACATTTGACGATCTTGCACAAGGGATTACCAGCACATTTGACGATCTTGCACAAGGGATTCCCAGCACATTTGACGATCTTGCACAAGGGATTACCAGCACATTTGACGATCTTGCACAAGGGATTACCAGCACATTTGACGATCTTGCACAAGGGATTCTTAGCACATTTGACGATCTTGCACAAGGGATTCTCAGCACATTTGACGATCTTGCACAAGGGATTCCCAGCACATTTGACGATCTTGCACAAGGGATTCCCAGCACATTTGACGATCTTGCACAAGGGATTACCAGCACATTTGACGATCTTGCACAAGGGATTCCCAGCACATTTGACGATCTTGCACAAGGGATTCCCAGCACATTTGACGATCTTGCACAAGGGATTCCCAGCACATTTGACGATCTTGCACAAGGGATTACCAGCACATTTGACGATCTTGCACAAGGGATTCCCAGCACATTTGACGATCTTGCACAAGGGATTCCCAGCACATTTGACGATCTTGCACAAGGGATTCCCAGCACATTCCCGTGGTGTCTATATCGAAGCAATTTATATACACTTTAAGTGTCTATTAACATGCATATAGCTAGCTCTTCTTCATTTCACACATTGGTATCTTGGTCTGAGGGTATCCATTGTTTTATCAATCAAACTCGGCGTTATGATGACCATGTTATGTACAGAATGATCTCTGTTGTTATCCCAACAACATTTCTGTCATCTATTTCTCGCTACATACCTTAATCTAAGTCGCTAAAATTGTTGCAATCCAGGTTAGGAGATATGGTGAAACGAAATCTGCAAATTTCGTTAGAAAAACTTTGATTAATTCATTCAACACGTGCAGAGGAAATTACAACCCAAAAAAATGCAGACATGATCAGGAAAATAAATATGTGTTCAGATTGTAAAAACAAAAAATAAACAATTAAAATGTAAATTTCTAGCACGTGTAATTTACAATTTTGTCGGGAAATAGATTTGCAAAAGTTATATGCAAGATACGATTTTTTCCAGAAGGTTTAATGTAGGATTGTATTTAATGTAAAAAAAAAACATTATTGAGCATAAATTCGATAAACTGCTTACGTTTCCGTTTTTCAGCTAAAGCTGCTAACTTAATATTATTATTGTTTGATTTGGTCTGAGAACATTTAATTCAAAGTGGAACAACGTAATTTTAAGGTGTTTTTTTTATTTAACAGTGGACATGTGTAATAAATGATTATCTGGCACATAATCAGAGAATATTGAATTGATATAACAGAACTTTTAAAAGAAAAATGCGGGTATGCATGTTATATATATATATATATATATATATATATATATATCGTCTTCTCTCTTTCTCTCTCTCTCGCTCTCTCTCTCTCTCCCTCTCTCTCTCTCTCTCTCTAGCTTGTGATGCCCCTGGCAATATAATCCGAGAATATTAAATTTATATATGTTATATACAGCACTTTTGTTTTTAATATAAACAGGTGGGCATATTTGTTTTTATATATTTCCCTTTCTTTTTATCTAACCTGTGACGTCCATTGCGCTTAGGGCAGCAACAAATGCAGACATTCTCTGCTTGTGCTCATCTTCTGTACTGTGTTTCAGTTCTGTTTCATTTCTTTCAGTTCCTGTTCTACTGTACTCCTCCAGATCGTTTTGGGTCTTCCCCCTTTATCGTTTACCCTCTGGTATCCATTTTGGTGCAATTTTAATGACATAATTAGTATTCATGCATATCACACTTCTGACCCATTTCCATCGTCTTTTTTTGGGATGATGGTGTTCATATTTTCTTGCTGACACAGTGAAATCAGTTTTTGGTTAGAGATAACTTTTGGCCAGAACACGCGTAAGATCTTTCGCAGACCCTCTTCTTCTTCTTCTTCTTCTTCTTCTTCTTCTAACGCTCCATATCGACCAATTGTTAAGCCATTCTGTGTGATGCGTATGTGGTCTAAGCCTAAGAGTGATTTGCGTTGTGCCAGTTGTGCGCCTACAAGTAAGTCAGCACATCCTATTTCTGCTACGCTTTTTATTTACTAGGGTAGCTTCCTAGACCCCTACCTCAGTCGCCTCTTACGACGTGTCTTGTAGGTCGCAGTGATACTATTCTTTGCTCCCAATGCGAGCCCAGATAACACACAGACAATGTGTATGGAGGGTTGAAAATGTGAACCTATCTTGATCTAATATATATTTTAGTGTTTCTTTAATATTCAGAAGTGCTACATTTGTGCATTATGTTCAAAAATAAGATTATGATGTTTTCTGTAAAATAAAAAAAGATAATGTTTATTTACAGGTGGTTAAAAATCGCCCCATCACAATTCTCCCTCCCTTATCCTCTCCGGAAAACTGACCCATTCCCATCATCAAACCTCCTATCCGTCACACAGATTTTTTACACTTAATTGGAACAAATTTATAACGTATTCCATGAGTCATGCCTGCGAAAGTCTTCTGTGCAAGCAAGATATCGAATCATGCCTGCCTCGATTAATTTTTGTGTGCTTTTTGTGTATCTGTTGAAGAGGGGTGTTCAAAGTGCAACCAATATTGCAGAGTGATGTACAAAGTGCAACCAATATTGCAGAGTGATGTACAAAGTGCAACCAATATTGCAGAGTGATGTACAAAGTGCAACCAATATTGCAGAGTGATGTTCAAAGTACAACCAATATTGCAGAGTGATGTACAAAGTGCAACCAATATTCAACAAACATTGTTATATTGAGTTGAATTATTTAAGAACGATTTTGAAACTCTTGAAATCTGTTTCACAATAGAACTCAATTTAAATAGTTGAATGCGATTTTCCGCCCGAGTGGTTACCGGGGCCCAAATGTGGGTGTAAAGAATAGAACCACTGTTACCTGCCACACATGTCGTAAGAGGCGACTAAGGAGGTTTGGATGAAATCGGATGCACGGGTCCGCTAGGGAATGCTAACCCGAAACAAATGCTTGCAGAAAACGGATGCACCAGGCCGTAAGGCGCATAACATGGTGCAACGACCCTCACAATGTGGAATGGGATAACGGATTCTGCGGTCGTCAATCTGCATCGGAGATTTAGCCACGCAGTAAGAATGTCAGACCTACCATCACGAGGGTGGCCAAAATTTACTGCGGGAAGAGGTCGGCACAAACGGGAAGCAGAAACCATAGGAATTATATCCTACAGAACTGCCCCAGTATGCAGACTTGAGAAGAAAGAGGTGGCCCATTTACACTAGCGTCCAAGACAAACTGTATGGCATGGCTGATAATCTGAGGCAGACGGCTGCCTTTATTAGAGAATCCGAAATCCCAATCTAGTGAGAACGCAGAAGAAAAAGAATGCGATTTTCTGCGATTTTTCATAACACAGACCGATATAAAAATTGAATTATTAAAATGAAATAAATAATTGTGAAAGAAAAGGGTGGGGATACACTGTATTCCTAGAACAACAAAAACTGAAATATATTTATACAACTGCTCGAAGAACACAACAGTCACATGTCTAACCTTGATCATATATGTGGTAGGGGATGCGATCCACGATTTGACTATACAGTCACCTCCGCAAACATCAGAGAGGTGCAACAATATTCGCCGGAGGCTGTTGTCATCATCGCTTGTGATGGACGATTATTACTATTGTAATTTATATATATATGTGTGTGTGTGGGTGCGTGCGTGCGTGTGTGTGTGTGCGCGCGCGCGTGTACGTATGTATTTTCCATCACATGTAATATAATTAATAAAAGTATATTTATATCAGCAAGCAGTTATAAGAATAGTTGGTGAGACATCAGATCGGTTTGATATAAATCAAAAGAATTAGCCAGAGTTTTCTAATTCACGGATATATTGTCCCAAAATATTGTCCGATTATAAAAGAAGAATAACAAATGATATTTTATCAACGGAGAAAAAACAAAGAAAATATAGAAGATATGAACAGTTTCGAATGTTTCGGTTCACTGCTAACAAGACATGGAAATGATATGCAGGAATGAAAAGAAGAACAAACACATCATAGCAAAAAAATTTAAAAAACTGTAAACAACTAAATTAATCAGTATGGAAGGGGAAATGATAGGAAAACAAAAAAAAGAATACTAAAAGCATACACATTCTCAGTGCATGGGTGCGAAACATTGGCATTTAACAAAGAAATGTAAAACCATATATGTGCCTTTGAATATAAGTGTTTGCTGAAGAGTTCTCCGTATATCACGAACAGAGAAGAACAAATAGATTTATACAGAAAGAGCTCAAAATCTAAGAAAACTGGCGGATGCTAAAAATAAGAATGAGACATTTGAAGTATTTTGGGCATATAAAAAGACATAAAGGGTTAGAGAAGACCATTATGAAAGGAGGATCTACAAAGTGGAGAGGTGAAAGACCACAGAGAAGATGGATCCGGGTTGTAACTGATGACTTCAACATCTGGCCTATGATAAAGATAAATTCCGAAGGATTGTTACTGTGGCAAAGTTCTGCTTAGGACAAACTATGTGATGATGATATATTGTCCTTTTACGCATAGAATAAATAATGAGAAAATGCAGACAAATAGAAATTTGTTGTTGACAAAATTTGAGGTTATGAAACACAATGATTAAATATGTCAGTGACACGTATTATTTATTATTTACATCAACTATCCACTAAGAATAATAGAGGAACAAATAGTAAAAATCTTATAGAATAGTGAGGAACAAAATACTTTGTCTTAACACCAAGAAAACCTTGCAATGATAAGATACAATACAACAGGAAAACCTTGCAATGATAAGATACAATACACCAGGAAAACCTTGCAATGATAAGATACAATACAACAGGAAAACCTTGCAATGATAAGATACAATACACCAGGAAAGCCTTGCAATGATAAGATACAATACACCAGGAAAACCTTGCAATGATAAGATACAATACACCAGGAAAACCTTGCAATGATAAGATACAATACAACAGGAAAACCTTGCAATGATAAGATACAATACAACAGGAAAGCCTTGCAATGATAAGATACAATACACCAGGAAAACCTTGCTATGATAAGATACAATACACCAGGAAAACCTTGCTATGATAAGATACAATACACCAGGAAAACCTTGCTGAGATTGATCAATAAGAGAATAATTTTTCGACATTAATTTTGATTTCAATCTGTTGCCCTATCTTTAATTCGATTTGCTTAATTATTTCTAGCTTAACAGATTTAGAAATAATTAGTGTGTGGATATTGTCTGCAAAACTGTGTCATTAGTCCTGGTACCGTGGAGGAAAGACAACACATTCAGTGGTTTGAACATTTAATGAGAATGAAATACAACCAACCACCGATAACAGTATACAATAAAAAGAGATCAAGCACTAGAACCAAGGAAGGGCCAAGAAAAAGATGGATAAACAATATCAAGACTACACTAAATAAACACGGGTATAACACAACAAGGGCGACTCATGTGGTCATGGAAAGCAAATTAAAGCAAGAGTGGACAACCAGTTCCATCATTCCCTGGGAAAGACAATAGACAATAAACCGTGGAGCCATGCACATAACTTTTGCTACAAGGGTACCTGTGTTTAGTATATACAATTAGAAATGGAGAAATTAGAAAATCTCTACGAATTAAACCAGTCATTTATTTCATAAAAAGAACAACAGATTAAATGATTTGGTCATCTGTCAAGAATGACCTGCTATCGTCTAAGACAGAAAGCCAAATTGAACAAATATAATAAATACAAACATACAGAGTAAACTAAAGACCAACAAGAAGAGAAAGTGACAGCATCAAGAACATCGTTATACGAGAATAAATTAATGTAACGACTTTAAAAAAAAAGTGCGTTAGACAAAGCACACAAAATATCCTTATATCTCTCCCAATACTTCAATGAGATACAATGGAGGAAGACAAGAAGAATAATTGTAGATATAATAATAATAATTCCTCTCGTACCGTTATACGTTACATAGGGCCTGCACGTAATTTCTCCATACCGCTCTATCCAGGGCAACTAGCTCAATCTCCTCCATGGAACTGAGACCGATATTTCTTGCCTCTCTCAGCAAAGTTCGTTTCAGGGTCTCTTTAGGTTGACCTCTCTTTCTTGAACCCTTTGCATCCCACTTCAATGCCTGCTTTGATATTCGTTGATCATTTCTCCTCAAGGTGTGCCCAACATATCTCCATCTTCTCGTTCTTATAACAGTTGTCACTAGTGGTTGACCAGACATGTCCCTGATTTCATCACTTCTCCTGAATTCGTTCCATTTTATATTCATTATTTTTCGCAGACATCTATTTTCAAATGCATTCAACTTGCTTTCTATATCTTTAGTCATTTTCCAACTCTCGCTGGCATATGTTAGGATTGATACAACATTTGAATTGAAAATTCGTAATTTAGTTTTAATACTATATAACTTGCAGTTCCATATTTTATTTAGACTTTTAAAAGCTGATGTTGCTTTTCCAATTCTTATCATAATTTATTTTTAACATTTCCTGTGCAATCAAAATTGCTACCTAAATAGGTGAATTGTAATAATTGTACCTAAATTGTAGATATGTTTTGATATTATTGAACAATAAGGAGGAACAATTATCAGTCCTTCCACAGTATGGGGTTGGGATACAGAAAACACAACATTTCTATCGCGGAGTTAAATTCACAGGTAGACTGACACGAAAAAAGCCAGAGCCAACTATAAACTTATGCACTCAGGTAAGAATTATGGGAAATCAGACCCCAACTACACCATGTGACCTCGCATTCCAGTATTGGTGTATATAGACGGCTTAATTTTAAAATCAACACAAAATGCTAACTCAAAGTTATATTATGCAACAAGTTAAGTTTAACAATAAGGAATATCAGTATTATGAATATTTTCACCAATAAATAACCATAGACTCACAGAATTGAGTAAAATTTCAAAAAAGCTTACAGTGCTCTATCAAACATCTATATTTTCCGGCCCCTTTTCTGATCTAGGTCAGAGAACTCCCAGTCAGTTGTCTGGTCTAGTTATCTAGAGTTGGCTGTTAAATAGCACATCAACAAGGTAGCAGAAAATGCCAGGAGGAAGTTAGCCATTTCGAGAAAGTTAAGTGGGACCACATGGGGAGCCAGCCAGAAAATACTTTAAAATATTTACCAGAAGTGCATACGACCACACTTGGAAACTGGGTCAGCTGCATGGCGCTGTCATCGTCAAATACCGCTTTAAAAGAACTGAATTAGATGCAAGACCAGGCGCTTCGTGTCATCACACTAGTAATAAAATCAATACATATAGTTGAGATAGGAAACGTTGGGGAGGCGGATAAAAACACTGAGATAATGCATAGACACAAAAGTACTTACACGGAAAGAAAAGTTTCTGTATATGCAACGCCACAAAATGAAAGACATTCCAAAATCTAGCAATAGGGCTGCTGAAAAGAAGCAGTTTTATTCATCAGGCCAAAAGACTCCATGTGTAAACTTTATACCTACCTAAAGTTGACATTTACCTAAAGTCTGTGCCAGAGTAAACCCCCATGGAGAGAGGAGACTGGACTAGAAGTATGTATCAAGACTGAAGTGAAAAGAGTACTCGACACAGATGGCACCAACAGAATGGTGTACACAGTAAAACAGACATTTTCAATTTCCTTGATGACGAATACTCACAAGATCTTTGGGTCAGGGAATACACGGTCAGCAGAAAATGCAATGAAAAATGGAAGAGCAGGAATGTACGTAAAATACTCAAATACTGTCAGAGATACGATTAAAGTACCAACGGGGAAATTCTGTCATAACTGTGAAGCAGAGATTCAAACAATCAGGTGGCAACTAACGAACTGTTGAATACCAAACTTGATTCACAATCTGTTGTATTTTTGATAGATAAATCGGCACAACAAACACTTCGGTCCAGAAAATGTCCAGGTTTACAGACCCTACTGTCTAAACCGCGCAAGCATTGCAGGGTGCCTTGTAGTGCATAACGTCTCATTGTGTAATACCAGGAAATGAAACAGCAGATCAACTGGCATAAGAAGATGCTGCAGGAGAGCAACCGGGTGTACCATTACCTACAACCAAAATTATTCGCCTATAAAACTTGAAAGAACTTTTATTAACACACATTTTTAAAAGCTTTGATGACAAGAAATGATGAGGTTTTAAAAGAGGCCTGCACATTAAGAAGCATGATCAAAAGAATAAGAATCAGGCATTCAATGTTCTTCTAGCACATGATGGGGAAAGGAGGTATGGAGCATTTAGTGACAACGGGTAAAATGCATTCAATACGACATGGTGGAAATCAGAGGGAGATGTTGAATGGTTTTGACATCGTAGTTTGACAAGAGATCGACGTCAGACCTGATTAACCGTACCAGGGAGAGGGAGAGTTGTGGATAAGCAGGATCGGATACGTCAGCAAACATGACACTTGATAGGATTTGATAAGCTTTATATTTTGATGTAAAGTACATTTTTGTTTTAGTATTTCCCGGTATAATCTTTATTTAGTCTCAAATAGTAGAAAGATTATGACTTGATTTTGATCTATAGTCCGTTCAACTTGTCATGCCCGCAGATAAAAATATGTATCTTTGTAACCATTTGATGAAATAATTTGAAAACTTGCATGTGAACTACACATGTTCCTGACGCTACAAAATATTTTTTGCCTTTCAAACAATCATACCATCTAGAAGTTTCCTTCTTTGTGTTATATATTTAACGTGTCCATTGGCATGATTGGAGAAAACTAATATTTACAGCCATTTCATACATTGATGACAAAAATAGCAACATTCAAGACGAATACTGTGGTTTTTTGAACAATTCTTGCATTTGCCATGCACCAAATCTACTCGGGCTTGACCATGATAATTAAATGACGTCATTAGTGCGAGACGGACTTACAGCGGTTAAAGGAGTATATCGAAATTAGTGTGAGGCTATTGGGTCATATTATTGATTTCTCAAAACAGACATTGATATAACATTTCTCATGACTTTGAAGTTACAATGAAAAAAGTATCATTAATGCTATACGTGTATTTCCGCAAAGAGGCACATATGGGTCAGCTGTACTACAGTATACAAGAACCAGAGAAAATAGCTATTTTATTGTAGTGATACCTCCCTACCACATATGTTAACACACGCACATTGTAACGAAGAAGTAGCAATTTGAAAAGAATCTCTCCAGTAGCTCCGTCATAACAAGGTTCTATAGAAAAGTTCTTAGAACATCCTGGACAGAGAAGAGAAGAAACAAAGACATTCTACAAGACCTGAATATCAAGGAGCATTGGCTCATAAATAACATCATGTCCTGGAATATGAAACATTTTGGCCACATTAAACGCCACAGTGGTCTGAAGAGAAAGGTAATGAAAGGCATGGCTCCTGGAAAACAAGGCAGGGGATGACGGAGATGGCAGCAGGACATCAAAGAAACCTTGAACATGAAGCTGGAAGAGGCAAAAGAACTTGCAAGAGACATAGAGCTTTTCAGTCAGGCTGTGATGAATGTGACATTCTGCAAGGGCCATGCTACTACTTGAGCTCCGTCATTGCCAGTCCCAAGCCTGGACATGAAAGGGGATGGCATTATGACATGGCAGCTAACTTTAACTGTAATGTAAGTTATTTAAAAACAATAATACAACTATGTCTACATTTCTTGTTTATTTCATGACTGTATTGCAAGTATCAACATTGGTCCATATAGGCTGAGATGATACGCCTTTGCTGAAACTTTTCAAATGTCATTATTTTTACTATAAAAAATAAATTTCGTTTTCAGACTAGCCAAAAGCTGCTTAACATCAAAGGAAACCGTTATATTACAAATCCTTTCCTATAGCAATTTTCTTCCATCAGAAATTTGCGTCGGTATATTCTAAGGTTGGCAACGTTTCGCATGGAACTGATGGTTTTTCTACAATTTGCATTGGGCTGTGGGCATGAGTTGTTGAACGGACTATAGTTACTATTCTCAAACTTTGAAACCAAAGGTTGAGTCCTTGTTCGTTCGATTGACACTACCGGGTATGTTGGTTTTTAGTCTTTCCAAATATATGCGATCAACTAATAATTTTTTTATATTTAGCTGAAAAAATAATCAGTCTTATACAAGAATATATATATATATATCTCTTTAGCCTGTTACGCCCTTGGCGTTTTGGCCCAAAAAACTCACACCATTCTTCCTGTTCATGGCCTTCCTCTGTATTGTGTTCCCAGCTTGATTCATTTCCTTCAGCTCTTGCTCTATCCGTTCTCCTCCAGGTCGTCTTGGTCTTCCACGCTTTCGCCTACTCTGAGTCCATCTCGGGCAGTTTGTGTCGGAGCCAGTCTCCATCCCATCACATGTCCAATCCATCTCCAGCGTCGTCTTCGGATGATAGGTCCCCATATTCTCTTGTTGGCATCGTATATATATATGAAATTTTAAAGAGAACAATGCCGAATGAGATTTATGCATCGGTTTTATCCAAATGTTTCGGTCGCTTCCCAGAAATGACATACGACCTGTCAAGAGTATTGCACAAAAAGGGGAAATCCCTAGATCCGGCAACAGTCCTAGGTTTCTGGAAAAAATTAACTCGTGAACAAAAAGGTTTGGTCGGATTCGAACCTACGACTTTGGAACTTATTATTGAATTTTGTATAAAAAGAAAGAGAGAAGATAAAATTGAATTTTGTATAAAAGAAAGAGATGAAGACTAAAATTGAATTTTGTATAAAAGAAAGAGATGAAGACTAAAATTGAATTTTGTATAAAAGAAAGAGATGAAGACTAAAATTGAATTTTGTATAAAAGAAAGAGATGAAGACTAAAATTGAATTTTGTATAAAAGAAAGAGATGAAGACTAAAATTGAATTTTGTATAAAGAGAGATGAAGACTAAAATTGAATTTTGTATGAAAAAGAGATGAAGATAAAATTGAATTTTGTATAAAAGAAAGAGATGAAGACTAAAATTGAATTTGTATAAAGAAAGAGAGAAGACTAAAATTGAATTTTGTATAAAAGAAAGAGATGAAGACTAAAATTAATTTGTATAAAGAAAGAGATGAAGACTAAATTAATTTTGATGAAAAAGAATGAAGACTAAAATTGAATTTTGTATAAAAGAAAGAGATGAAGACTAAAATTCAGGAAAAACTAAAATTTGTCCACCAATATAATCAAGAAACTTGTCCATAGTATTGTATTCATTCTGATTCGAAGTGTAAGTTACTAGATTACTCTCTGTAGTTTTTATGTACTAAAATATAATCAAAAAACTTGTCCATAGTATTGTATTCATTCTGGGTTCGTGAAGGTACTTACTGAGATTGCTTCTTAGCTTGATGTACTGTGCCTCGCCTCTGTTCCAAAGCCCCGGTTCAAGTTGAGCCAAAGAGCTATTACAGTTGAAAATCAACAAGAGTAAGTTGAAAACGTTTGGGCGGAAAACAAATTAATATCAAGTAAATAAAATTTACCTTCTGCGTTCGTTCTTAGCACCAAATTGTGGCCTCTCTCTGTGGCGTGCGTGTGGTTTGGGACAAAGAACGGAGTACGTTGTTTCTAGTTCTTAGCTTTAAACAAAAAGCTTCTGTACTTGTACATTTTATCATCACATCCAAATTTCGGTTTTGGGGATTTTCTGGTTTACAACCCCCAAACCATGACATTTTCCTGGCTCCTCTGAACATCATCTTTTTTACAGGAACTAGATTGTCGTTTGCTCTTTATTTACCACTTTTCAGCGAGAGTAGATTAACCACAGCCTTTTACAATATCTATGAATCTACTGTTTATCCACTATTCCTCACCTGTTGCCTGGATCACGGAAGATAGAGAACGAGAATGCCGCTCACTGCTTTCTTTCAAAGAACAGGGGAAAGGCAAACACTATATGGCCTTTTCGTCTTTACAAACGGTCCCAATGAAGTGCTTTACGTAAACTTCTGAGTTTTCGCTTTTCTCTTTTCGTTCAGCCTATACATAAGTCTCTTCTCAAAGATTTGCGCCCTTTCGCAGTTCTTTCCACACAACTTTGTCATCAGCTAGTCTTTCCCATGTCTGGGGCCCTTTTAGAAAAATTTTTCATTGAGGCTTTGCAGACATCTTTATATCTGAGCAGTGGTCTGCCCTGATGCCTCTTCCCCTCCGAAAGTTTACAAAACAACATTTGTTTTGGTATGCGACAAGTTTCCATTCTTCTCACATGCCCCAACCATCTTAGTCGTCTACTGATGAGAATGCCCATGATGGAAGGCAGGTTTGCACGTTTCAGTACTTAAGGCAACACATGACCATTATAACTTAACTACGTTACTCAAAGTCATTGATAAAAGCAAAGAAAAAATAAGAATTAATGTATTTCTCAAGTCACTACATACTTGTGAACACTTTCATACACTTCAACGTAGATGAACAGGTAAACAGACGTACATATTATCTAAAAAAAACTGAACACAGACAGACATCATTGTTTAACGCAGTTCTATATTTTTACTTTACTTGTTTGATCATATCAACACATTTCCCAGACATTGGTCACTCTAATTATGTTCATATTATGCACATGTTTCTTAATGCTGTATAATATCTTTGTCTATTTTTATTATAAATAAATACACATACTAACGCTAATTATAAAGCAGATTGGACAATAATATAATTAACTATAAATGTTAGTTGTAATAATTTACGCTTAAATTTATTAAGGAAATACTATAACCCAAAATATTACACAAAATGATAATCATAATTGTAACGTCGTTTTCCACGCTTTTGTAAATTATTTAATAATGCCAGAGCGTCCTAATTCTCTTCTGGGTAGCCAAGGACTCGCCGAAGAAGCAACAGAATATTTTGATCTGGGTTAGAATCGTCCTGGGCTCTGGCAAGCATTACGTCAGAGCGCTTTCCTTTTAGTAGCATTCTCCGTCGTAGATCGTCCATCTCCCGTACCTGTTGCCGCTGCTGATTTTCAATTACCATGTCTGTCAACACTGACAATGCGTTTGTAATGGATAGATTGTCTCTGGTTCTATTGATTTCTCTATTGTTTGCATTTCGTCTACGAAGACTATGAGAGCGTGATCTGTCGTCGTTGCTGTTCTGCTTGACTATTCCAGTCATTTGCATCTGCTCTAATGATGATACCGCTGGTGTGAACATAGCATATGTGTCAGCGATGACCCAAATGTGAAGACATAGGCTAATGTATACCAGAAGCATTGACGTATTATTAGCCATTGTAAGTGATGAGAATGCCTCCTGCCTGAAATAAAAGATCAGTGGTGTTAATAAGTGCGATATTGCAAACTGGCAAACGTAAGTTTTAACAAGTATATGGCGACACATGCAATTAATCACAACCAAATGGCAATCTATAGAACAAATATACATGAATGTTTTTGTACTTCATTGGTTTCTGAATAAGATTCATATTAGAACTATCATCATCGTGTGATCTGTCGCATGGGATAGACGATCTTTTATTTCCATAAACGTCTGTCTTTTTTTTCCGATTCAGAAGCACTTGATCTTTTAGCTCTTCGGCTCGGTGTCATGGACATCGTAACCCTTCGGTTCGGTGCCACGAACACCGTAAATCTGGGGAACCTGTGGCTTTTCTGCCAGCCCGCGGAATTGAACCCGCGCTCACAGAGAGCTAGTCACCCGTAGTCCAACGCGCTACGAATACGCTGGGCAGGTGGGCAAACGTCTGTCTTAAGTACTACAGCTCTGTCGCTATATTATTGGGGCGGACAATGGATAGAGCTGACATTTTGAATGCCTACATAGAGTGTGGTCGCAAAGTAGATTTTCATTTAAGGTGGCAGACCCACCCAGCACAAGGGTTGTCTTTTTTTTTTAAAAATAACAGAAAAGAAACTTACAAACATATTGTCATACAATTTGGCCACATGTTGCAAAAGACATTGTTTATGATGATAAATAACGTTTAATTATGAGAATAAATCATAATTAAAAAAATAATTAATTTTCTTGAAAATATATTTTAATTCCCCCTCTTTTCCGCTCCCTCCCCTACCTCCCTTCATCGTGCAGTGTATTTAACAAATATAAGAAGTGTAAAGAATGCCAAACTGGCATATGATGTACACATCACGCATATAGCCGTCCATCGCAAGCGATGATGACAACAATCTCAGACGTGTGCTGTTGCACCTCTCTGGTGTGTGCGGAGGTGACTGTAGGGTCCAATCCTAGAACAGAATCCCCGACCACAGGTGGGGCATACATGATCAAGGTTAGACATGTGCGTGTTGTGTGCTCTGTCTTTTCGCGCTGCTCGTTTTCTCTGTGACTCAACAATACGATGATTCTCAGCTATTCGGGTTCCTCTTTGTTGTTACAGCGCCACATTTGGTGATCTTGCGCAAGGGATTCCCAGCACGTATTGTCTATATCGAAGCATTTCAGAGACACTTTAAGAGTGTCTTTAAAGCGTTTTTCTGTCCACCAGTTGAACGTCTGCCCCCTTCAAGCTCGCCATACATCGACTGTTTTGGGATGCGTTTATCAGGCATCCGAGCAACGTGACCGACCCATCTCACTTGGGCCTCCTGCAACAGGGTGTTGACGCTTGGGATCTTTGCTCTTGTGAGGACTTCGCTGTCTGGAAGTTTGTCCTGCCAGTTTATTTTTAGTATTCTGCGTAGACAGCTTGTGTGGAAATGGTTTAATTTTCTTGCGTGTCTGCTATATACTGTCCATGTCTCGCTTGCGTACAGCAGTGTGGTTAGCACTATGGCCTGGTAAACTTTCAGCTTTGTGACTATGCTTATCCTCTTCCGTTCCCACACAGTGACACGTAACCTTCCGGACGCAGCACTGGCTTTGGATATCCTATTGTTGACCTCAGAATCTATATTTGCCGATCTGGATAGGAGGCTGCCAAGATAAGCCACCCATAGTTATAGCATGAACCTCCGAAAAATGTCTAACCCAATTGTTTTTGTAGATATGACTTTTGCAATATTACCCTTCCAAAAAAAAAAAAAAATTTAAATTAGAACAGCAATATCTCTGCTGATATACAGTTTAGACAAAAAGTGGAGGTTCAAGCTATAATTATGGGTGATATGTACATCATATGCCAGTTTGGCATTCTTTGCACTTCTTATATTTGTGAAATACACTGCATGGTGAAGGAGAGGGGTTTTAAAAAATATATTTTCAAGAAAATTAATTTTTGTTAAATACATAATTACAATGCATTCACTAAACGTTGTTTATCATCGAACACAATGTAATTTGCAACTTGTGGTCAAACTGAATGACAATATGTTTGCTAGTTTTTTTCTGTTAATTTTTAAAAAGACAGCCCTTGTTCTCGGTGGGTCTCCCGTCTTAAACCATGTGTTCCCAAAATGGGCGGTACCGTCCCCAGTGGTCGCTGAATCCTTCCAGGTGGGGGAGAGGCGATAGTGGGTTCAGAAGCATTTGAGGGAGTTTTTCGTTATTTTACGATTGAATAATCATGAAAAATTTGAATTTTGCATTTTAATTCATCTTTTCCCCATCTTACAAGATCCATTTTTTTCATCCATTTTCTATTTCATGTTTATAATCAAATGAAAATTGACCATATATGACAGAAATATATATCAATTTTCTATGTCAAAGTTAAAATAGTAAAGTTTATGTCGTGCAAAGTGTGCCGAAAAAGTATGGGAATCTATGATATAAACCAATCCATGTCAACTACTAGATTGCAGGAGCTAGAATTGAAGATTTGAGTAGCAAATAAGAACAGCACAATAGGTATATGAGTAGGCTCATCAATCAAAATCGAACTGGTACGGTCAGTCGCTGGACGTTGTTGGAGATATTGCGACGGAGATCGGAGCACCTATGGTCATGTCCAGAGTGCAATGGATATACTATTTGTCTTTTGTATATCCCCAAGGGGAAGATGTAGTTGGCTGTCCACTCTTGCCGTTAAGCGTAGGGATGGGAACTTTAATTTGCTTTCTAAGGCCAGATTAGTCGGCCTTGTTGTGTTATATCCATGTTTATGTAGTGTGGTCTTGATATTGCCTATCCATCTTTTCTTGGTCTTCCCTTAACTCTAGTACCCGATCTCTTTTTATTTTATGCTGTTATTGGTGGTTGGTTGTATTTTATTCTCATTAAATGTCCAAACCACTGCATTTGTTGTCTTTCGATGTATTAGGTGCATGAAGTTATGTCCACTCTGCTTATGATGTGCTCCTTTCATAGTCTGTCTTTTGCAATGAATATATTCCAACCTGAAAGTGAAACTGACTAGAGTTACGATGTTGACACTCTTCCACGCCATGATGTTAGACTATAAATAAAACTATCTCTGTCATTTCGAGTTTCTCTATGACAAAGTGAATGAGAGTTGAGTCTTGTACAGTACAACTGTACAACCCATGATTGAACTTTGTATACTACAACTGTGCAACCCATGATTGAACCTAGTATACTACAACTTTGCAACCCATGATTGAACTTTGTATACTACAAGTGTGCAACCCATGAGTGAACCTAGTATACTACAACTTTGCAACCCATGATTGAACTTTGTATACTACAAGTGTGCAACCCATGAGTGAACTTAGTAAACAATCAACTGTGCAATCCATGGTTGAAATTAATACATTACAACTTTGCAATTCATGATTGAATCTAGTACACTGAAACTGTGAAGCACGTGATTTACTTTAACAATTTAACGCAGTACAAATGTGCAAAGTAAAGTTCACATCCCTACGCTTAACGGCAAGACTGGACAACCAATTCCATCAGCTATCTAGGGAAAGACAATGGACAATAGACAAAGGTGCAACATCCACATTTTTTTGAAAACTAAATTAAAGAAAAATACAATTTTTGGCTATTTCTTGTCTAGCAAAATAATGATGCAAAATATGTCCACATTAAGAAAAGACGTTCACTCATACGCACACATAAACACACACCCCCATTTATATATATATATATATATAAAAGTAAAAAGTAAAGGAACCCTTTCATACCTCGTGGTATATAGGTCAATACAGGGCCTGTATTTTTCATTGACCGTCGGCACACGATGGGTGATGTGGTCAGCATCACGCCGGCCGCCTTTACTTTCCCAGAGCATGTCTGGTACCCAGTTGAGGCTGGGTCGACCTGAGAGCCGTCGCGGTCGGGAAAAATTCCACGCACATTGCGGGAACCCAGACCACCAGCCTTGCGAAGCGAGTTCACTAACAACTACGCTACAGCGGCTCTCGATATATATATATATATATATATATATATATATTCGCCACACATACAATTAAGCACAACTACACAAACATATGCACGTGCACACACACACTCGTACCATATACACATACACGCGTTTTCGAGTACACAGTGCACACACCCACGCACAACCTATACAAATATGGATTTCACTCTCAGGCATTAATCTACATAAAAATCGTTTTAATTTTAATTCCCCAGATCATCTTAATGCATTAAAACGTCTCTTACAATGAAAGTCTCCCATTCCATGTTTTTACAATCTAAAAATAGCATCTGTCATTTAAAAAAATATAATGATATTAATCAGAGAATTTGGTTCGTAGCTGGTGGAAAATGAGGAAGTAGTGGATTACCAAACTAGACCGATGTATGGTATGGGTTATCCAACAAGATCGTTATCGTAGTCACATAGGCCGGCTTGGATAAGTCTGAAAAGTTTCTGGTCAACGTGATTACTGTACTGCTGTGACTGATCTAGCAAGACAGCATCAGGTTTCCAATTGCAAAATACAATTCAGAGAATCTTAAACGGAATGATCCCAAATGACAACATTGCAGCATTAATGTAAAGTAATTCGATAAAAACAGCGACACTTAATCTTAGGGAGCTACATGAAAATGAGCTCAGGTAAATATATTTTTTATAGATACAAGACATTATTTTTTTAAAATCCTTGTAGATATTTTAAACGGATTAAGTTCTAACAGATTAACGATAACATACTTGCTAATGTGGAATAAAGTAGGGCAAAACACGTAATTACAAAGTACTGTAGTTTTACAAATTACAAAACAATGACAAAATACAGCAACGTTTCGACCAACAAGGCCTTTATCAAGCAAACGAATAAACAGGAGTGACAAATTAAAATGAAACACAAATGGACGACCAAATACAAACGTATCTAAGGAAAATCTCTTCCTTAGATTTTCCTTAGATACGTTTGTATTTGGTCGTCCATTTGTGTTTCATTTTAATTTGTCACTCCTGTTTGTTCGTTTGCTTGATAAAGGCCTTGTTGGTCGAAACGTTGCTGTATTTTGTCATTGTTTTGTAATTTGTAAAACTACAGTACTTGTAATTACGTGTTTTGCCAATCAAATAGTTTTACTGCAGTTCCATATATATATACTGAATAAAGTAGGGCAGACGATTAACCAAAATCACAATAAACCGTTGAATTTAAAGTATATACCAAACACTCACTGAAAGAAAATAACAAACTTATTAAGAAAGAATACCAAGTCTAACAATAACAGAACAAAGACGAACAATGACAGAGAGCTAGTACATGCTCCAGCCAATGATATTTACATTAGAAGAAGATTGAATAATAATCTTGGAAAATGTGTTTGAAGTTATCATCTGGGACAAAGTTAACGGAGGTTTTGTTATGATGGGCGACTTTGAAACGCAGAGTAGGCAAGAAAATAGCATCAGGAAAAACCTCATTAGTGTCGTTCAATAACAAGTCAACGGAGTAACAGGCCAAAACAAATGTTATTCTGTGAACTTTTGGATGGGAAGAGGCACCAGGACAGACCACTGCTCAGATATAAAGATGTCTGCAACGCCTCAAATGAAAAACTTTTCTATAGGTCTCAGCACATGTGAAAAACTAGCTGATGACAGAGTTGTGTAGAAAGCCAAATTTAGAAAGGGCGCAGAGTCTTTTGAGAAGAGACTTATGTATGAGCTGAACGACAAGAGAGAAAAGCGAAAACTCAGAAGTTGTCACAGTAAAACACTTGCCAATTGACCGTCTGTAAAGTTGTCACAGTAAAACACTTGCCTATTGACCGTCTGTAAAGTTGTCACAGTAAAACACTTGCCAATTGACTGTCTGTGAAGTTGTCACAGTAAAACACTTGCCAATTGACCGTCTGTAAAGTTGTCACAGTAAAACACTTGCCTATTGACCGTCTGTAAAGTTGTCACAGTAAAACACTTGCCTATTGACCGTCTGTAAAGTTGTCACAGTAAAACACTTGCCTATTGACCGTCTGTAAAGTTGTCACAGTAAAACACTTGCCTATTGACCGTCTGTAAAGATGAAAAATGCCATATATAGAATATCCACGATAGACTACGCCAGCCGGTATAGGACATGATAATGACTATGCAAAAAAATAAAAAAAATTGTCCCAATAGTTAATAACAAACGTTTTCAGCCAAGCCAATCAGGGTCAAATTAAAACATGGTACATTAAGAACAATATAAACATATCATCTCAGGTCTTCTTCTTCTTTCTCGAATCCTGTATGCCTCACAGCGTCAGGTCAGGAAGAGATTTCTAAAACAGGTCTCATCTCAGGTCGATTGCATATAAAAACAAATAACAACATAAGAAATAAGTAACATATGCCAGAGCTAATCCAAATAGACGTATTTACTCACAGTACAATCGATGGGTTTTAGATAAAACAAACAGTACTACAAATAGAAACATAGAAACACAAAGTCAAGATAAAAATATGCAGTTCTTAGAAATCTGAACCAAAAAAATTAAGTCTTCTTTCTGCTTTTTAAAAATCTTGTTTTGCCTCACAGAGTCAAAATAAAGAAGCTATTTATAGAACGTGCTGTGGTGTGCGCTTCATAAACAGTGTTTTTGTCGTATCTGTTAATTCTGAGATCTACCTGTTACGTGGACGGCATTCTAAATGTAGAAACTTAATAAGAAACTATAAAATTGATTGCAATCGTCGTCACTCTACTAAAATACTGTTTCTTATATGTACAGCCCCAAACAATATATCTTTCATACAATAATATCTTTCATACAATAAAATCTTTCATAATATGAAATAATTCGTATAATACAAGGTCGCGGTATTGAAAGTTACATAGAACGTTTGTCAACGTTACATAGAAACATTTCTACAGAATGAATATTAATCATTTGTTTTAAAAAAAAAATACAGTTAGATTAGTTGATAACTTCAACGTTTTTCAAGAGTCCTTCTCGTGTTACTCCTGTGTCAGAGCAGTTTAATTGTCAGAGCAAGTAGACATAATTCATCGATAGTCAGACGTATATATGTACCAGTGGAAGGTGTTCGTTTAGCGGAACGGTTTGTTTCAGCGATATTGTATCCGAAATTAATATGTAAGCGATCTAGCACTGACAGTTTCAGTCTGATGAAAGGGACCGAGAACTTATGAGGTCGGTCTGAGTTTAATGACGTAGATTCATATTAAACTTTTATTTTTCTTCAAGGATGTTGTAAAAAAGATGAATCGCAACACTATTATGCTGTTGCAATTAAATGAAATTCACTGAATCTCAGTTCTTTTATCTCACAATAGGATGAAATTCAATATATCTAAACATTTTAGAATGTTGCAACACAGTGAACTTCACTCCACATAAACTCTTTTAGTAAGTTACAATGAGATGGATTCTAGTTCATCAGAACTTTCTGGGGTCAACGATAATGAAGTTGATAATATACTACGCTAGTGACCATTTGTTATGGACATTCCAGAGTTAGAGATCAGCTTGGGCTAAAAACTGTCCGTGTCCACACGGTACGCAGTCGCACTTCAGGATCGCTTACATGGAGATCAAAGTTTCAAGTACCTCTGAAGTCGGATTAATGCTCGTCCGAATGGTGAGGGGCACTGATGATAAGAAAAGCAATCCTTCACGTACAAATGAGTCAGAGATGCCATATTAGGCGTCATGACTACGCCTGAATTCATATCGTGAGAACAAGAAAAATAGGATTTTCTTAGAATATTGTAATAAAATGGAACCCATTGTTTGACAACTCTTAGAATATTGCAATAAAATGGAACCCATTGTTTCATAACTCTTAGAATATTGTAATAAAATGGAATCTATTGTTTCATAACTCTTAGAATATTGCAATAAAATGGAACCCATTGTTTCATAACTCTTAGAATATTGCAATAAAATGGAATCTATTGTTTCATAACTCTTAGAATATTGTAATAAAATGGAATCTATTGTTTCATAACTCTTAGAATATTGCAATAAAATGGAACCCATTGTTTCATAACTCTTAGAATATTGCAATAAAATGGAATCTATTGTTTCATAACTCTTAGAATATTGCAATAAATGGAACCATTGTTTGACAACTCTTAGAATATTGCAATAAAATGGAACCCATTGTTTGACAACTCTTAGAATATTGCAATAAAATGGAACCCATTGTTTGACAACTCTTAGAATATTGCAATAAAATGGAATCTATTGTTTGACAACTCTTAGAATATTGCAATAAAATGGAATCTATTGTTTGACAACTCTTAGAATATTGTAATAAAATGGAATCTATTGTTTGACAACTCTTAGAATATTGCAATAAAATGGAATCTATTGTTTGACAACTCTTAGAATATTGCAATAAAATGGAACCCATTGTTTCATAACTCTTAGAATATTGTAATAAAATGGAATCTATTGTTTCATAACTCTTAGAATATTGCAATAAAATGGAATCTATTGTTTCATAACTCTTAGAATATTGCAATAAAATGGAATCTATTGTTTCATAACTCTTAGAATATTGCAATAAAATGGAACCCATTGTTTGACAACTCTTAGAATATTGCAATAAAATGGAACCCATTGTTTGACAACTCTTAGAATATTGCAATAAAATGGAACCCATTGTTTGACAACTCTTAGAATATTGCAATAAAATGGAACCCATTGTTTGACAACTCTTAGAATATTGCAATAAAATGGAACCCATTGTTTGACAACTCTTAGAATATTGCAATAAAATGAAATCTATTGTTTGACAACTCTTAGAATATTGCAATAAAATGGAATCTATTGTTTGACAACTCTTAGAATATTGTAATAAAATGGAATCTATTGTTTCACAACTTTTAGAATATTGCAATAAAATGGAACCTATTGTTTGACAACTCTTAGAATATTGCAATAAAATGGAATCTATTGTTTCACAACTTTTAGAATATTGCAATAAAATGGAATCTATTGTTTGACAACTCTTAGAATATTACAATAAAATGGAATCTATTGTTTCATAACTCTTAGAATATTGCAATAAAATGGAATCTATTGTTTCATAACTCTTAGAATATTGTAATAAAATGGAATATATTGTTTCATAACTCAAAGAATATTGCAATAAAATGGAATCTATTGTTTCATAACTCTTAGAATATTGCAATAAAATGGAATCTATTGTTTGACAACTCTTAGAATATTGCAATAAAATGGAACCCATTGTTTGACAACTCTTAGAATATTGCAATAAAATGGAACCCATTGTTTGACAACTCTTAGAATATTGCAATAAAATGGAACCCATTGTTTGACAACTCTTAGAATATTGCAATAAAATGTAATCTATTGTTTGACAACTCTTAGAATATTGCAATAAAATGGAATCTATTGTTTGACAACTCTTAGAATATTGTAATAAAATGGAACCCATTGTTTGACAACTCTTAGAATATTGCAATAAAATGGAATCTATTGTTTCATAACTCTTAGAATATTGCAATAAAATGGAATCTATTGTTTCATAACTCTTAGAATATTGTAATAAAATGGAATCTATTGTTTCATAACTCTTAGAATATTGCAATAAAATGGAATCTATTGTTTCATAACTCTTAGAATATTGTAATAAAATGGAATCTATTGTTTCATAACTCTTAGAATATTGCAATAAAATGGAATCTATTGTTTCATAACTCTTAGAATATTGTAATAAAATGGAATCTATTGTTTCATAACTCTTAGAATATTGCAATAAAATGGAATCTATTGTTTCATAACTCTTAGAATATTGTAATAAAATGGAATCTATTGTTTCATAACTCTTAGAATATTGCAATAAAATGGAATCTATTGTTTCATAACTCTTAGAATATTGCAATAAATGGAACCATTGTTTCACAACTCTTAGAATATTGCAATAAAATGGAATCTATTGTTTCATAACTCTTAGAATATTGCAATAAAATGGAATCTATTGTTTGACAACTCTTAGAATATTGCAATAAAATGGAATCTATTGTTTCATAACTCTTAGAATATTGGAATAAAATGGAACCCATTGTTTCACAACTCTTAGAATATTGCAATAAAATGGAACCCATTGTTTGACAACTCTTAGAATATTGCAATAAAATGGAACCCATTGTTTCACAACTCTTAGAATATTGCAATAAAATGGAATCTATTGTTTGATAACTCTTAGAATATTGCAATAAAATGGAACCCATTGTTTGACAACTCTTAGAATATTGCAATAAAATGGAACCCATTGTTTGACAACTCTTAGAATATTGCAATAAAATGGAACCCATTGTTTGACAACTCTTAGAATATTGCAATAAAATGGAACCCATTGTTTCACAACTCTTAGAATATTGCAATAAAATGGAACAAATTGTTTCACAACTTTTAGAATATTGCAATAAAATGGAACCCATTGTTTCACAACTTTCAGATTATTGCAATAAAATGGAATCTATTGTTTGACAACTCTTAGAATATTGCAATAAAATGGAATCTATTGTTTCATAACTCTTAGAATATTGCAATAAAATGGAACCCATTGTTTCACAACTCTTAGAATATTGCAATAAAATGGAACCCATTGTTTCACAACTTTTAGAATATTGCAATAAAATGGAATCTATTGTTTGACAACTCTTAGAATATTGCAATAAAATGGAATCTATTGTTTCATAACTCTTAGAATATTGCAATAAATGGAACCATTGTTTCACAACTCTTAGAATATTGCAATAAAATGGAACCCATTGTTTGACAACTCTTAGAATATTGCAATAAAATGGAACCCATTGTTTCACAACTCTTAGAATATTGCAATAAAATGGAATCTATTGTTTGACAACTCTTAGAATATTGCAATAAAATGGAACCCATTGTTTGACAACTCTTAGAATATTGCAATAAAATGGAACCCATTGTTTGACAACTCTTAGAATATTGCAATAAAATGGAACCCATTGTTTGACAACTCTTAGAATATTGCAATTAAATGGAACCCATTGTTTGACAACTCTTAGAATATTGCAATTAAATGGAACCCATTGTTTGACAACTCTTAGAATATTGCAATAAAATGGAATCTATTGTTTCACAACTCTTAGAATATTGCAATAAAATGGAACCCATTATTTCACAACTCTTAGAATATTGCAATAAAATGGAACCCATTATTTCACAACTCTTAGAATATTGTAATAAAATGGAATCTATTGTTTCACAACTCTTAGAATATTGCAATAAAATGGAACCCATTGTTTGACAACTCTTAGAATATTGCAATAAAATGGAATCTATTGTTTCATAACTCTTAGAATATTGCAATAAAATGGAATCTATTGTTTCACAACTCTTAGAATATTGCAATAAAATGGAACCCATTGTTTGACAACTCTTAGAATATTGCAATAAAATGGAACCCATTGTTTCACAACTCTTAGAATATTGCAATAAAATGGAATCTATTGTTTCACAACTCTTAGAATATTGCAATAAAATGGAACCCATTATTTCACCACTCTTAGAATATTGCAATAAAATGGAACCCATTGTTTCACAACTCTTAGAATATTGCAATAAAATGGAATCTATTGTTTGACAACTCTTAGAATATTGCAATAAAATGGAACCCATTGTTTGTCAACTCTTAGAATATTGCAATAAAATGGAACCCATTGTTTCACAACTCTTAGAATATTGCAATAAAATGGAACCCATTGTTTCACAACTCTTAGAATATTGCAATAAAATGGAATCTATTGTTTGACAACTCTTAGAATATTGCAATAAAATGGAACCCATTGTTTGACAACTCTTAGAATATTGCAATAAAATGGAACCCATTGTTTGACAACTCTTAGAATATTGCAATAAAATGGAACCCATTGTTTGACAACTCTTAGAATATTGCAATTAAATGGAACCCATTGTTTGACAACTCTTAGAATATTGCAATAAAATGGAACCCATTGTTTCACAACTCTTAGAATATTACAATAAAATGGAACCCATTGTTTGACAACTCTTAGAATATTGCAATAAAATGGAATCTATTGTTTGACAACTCTTAGAATATTGCAATAAAATGGAATCTATTGTTTCACAACTCTTAGAATATTGCAATAAAATGGAACCCATTGTTTCACAACTCTTAGAATATTGCAATAAAATGGAATCTATTGTTTCACAACTCTTAGAATATTGCAATAAAATGGAACCCATTATTTCACAACTCTTAGAATATTGCAATAAAATGGAACCCATTGTTTGACAACTCTTAGAATATTGTAATAAAATGGAATCTATTGTTTGACAACTCTTAGAATATTGCAATAAAATGGAACCCATTGTTTGACAACTCTTAGAATATTGCAATAAAATGGAACCCATTGTTTGACAACTCTTAGAATATTGTAATAAAATGGAACCCATTGTTTGACAACTCTTAGAATATTGTAATAAAATGGAATCTATTGTTTCACAACTCTTAGAATATTGCAATAAAATGGAACCCATTGTTTGACAACTCTTAGAATATTGCAATAAAATGGAATCTATTGTTTCATAACTCTTAGAATATTGCAATAAAATGGAATCTATTGTTTCATAACTCTTAGAATATTGCAATAAAATGGAATCTATTGTTTCATAACTCTTAGAATATTGCAATAAAATGGAACCCATTGTTTGACAACTCTTAGAATATTGCAATAAAATGGAATCTATTGTTTCATAACTCTTAGAATATTGCAATAAAATGGAACCCATTGTTTGACAACTCTTAGAATATTGCAATAAAATGGAATCTATTGTTTCATAACTCTTAGAATATTGCAATAAAATGGAATCTATTGTTTCATAACTCTTAGAATATTGCAATAAAATGGAACCCATTGTTTGACAACTCTTAGAATATTGCAATAAAATGGAATCTATTGTTTCATAACTCTTAGAATATTGCAATAAAATGGAACCCATTGTTTGACAACTCTTAGAATATTGCAATAAAATGGAATCTATTGTTTCATAACTCTTAGAATATTGCAATAAAATGGAACCCATTGTTTCACAACTCTTAGAATATTGCAATAAAATGGAATCTATTGTTTGACAACTCTTAGAATATTGCAATAAAATGGAACCCATTGTTTCACAACTCTTAGAATATTGCAATAAAATGGAATCTATTGTTTCATAACTCTTAGAATATTGCAATAAAATGGAATCTATTGTTTCATAACTCTTAGAATATTGCAATAAAATGGAATCTATTGTTTCATAACTCTTAGAATATTGCAATAAAATGGAACCCATTGTTTGTCAACTCTTAGAATATTGCAATAAAATGGAATCTATTGTTTCATAACTCTTAGGATGTTGCAATAAAATGGAATCTATTGTTTCACAACTCTTAGGATGTTGCAATAAAATGGAACCCATTGTTTCACAACTCTTAGGATGTTGCAAAAATAATAATATGGAAACCACTGTATTACAGTTTTCTTAGAATGTTGCAATAACATCAACTTTATCACAACTTTCTTAAAACTTTGCAATAAGATGGAATCAATTGTATCACAACTCTCTCCCCCCCCTCTCTCTCTCTCTCTTTCTCTCTCTCTCTCTAATTCTCTTAGAATGTTGCTATATGATGGAAGCCACTGTATCACAACTCTCTCTCTCTCTCTAATTCTCTTTTAGAATGTTGCTATATGATGGAAGTCACTGTATCACAACTCTCTTTAGAATGTGGACATTGAGTAGACACAACAAAAACATATTGTAACATGTTAAAGATAATATCTTGATAGATATATAAAACAATAAATTATTATTATGTTGGAAAGGTAATATCAAAGAAAATTGCACGACTTAAAAAGAAAAGTAAAAATAAAGTAAAAAGTCAGTTTTTATACGATGATGTAAATTTGGGGATACTTTGTTAGGTCCCATTTTCTTTTGACCAATAAAGCACGATGGATAATTTGATAAACATCCTTTACTTTATAGTATTTCTTAGCTACCCAATTTAGCTGGGTTAGTCTGAGAGCCATACAGTCGGGGAAAATTCCATTACGGAAGGAGTCATCCTGGCCAAGGGAAGGTAAAGACCACGTACAAGATGGATTCATGATGTAACTGATGGTTTGAGCATGGCGGCTGCAGAGATGGAACATTTGACCTATGAGTCAGACAGAGAGAGAGCAATTTCGAAGTACTGTTAGTGTGGCAAAATTCTGCTCATGACAAGCTATCGGATGTTGATGATGATGTTATGTTAATATTGAACGATCATAAAGACAACAGTGATAACAGATGGAATGCTTGAAGGTGCATCTGCTTCCAATTTAAAGCAGCTAAATTAACGTTTTCTATCTGAAGTCCATGTGGAATTAGAGATTCTCAAATTGGTAACTAAATTAATTAAAGGACATTCTAATTTTTATCTTCTGTTCTGCAGTTGTAAACTGGACACAGTTGTTTTCTGTAAATTAAATTACTGTTTCCAAAAATTAGATTATTCTTTTTTTAAAAATCAAATCTTTTAATACGAGAAAAACAGAAGTGATACATTTTTATTGGTTACTGGTTGATAGAATCACCTTTATTACACTTGTAGTGAAGAGATAATAGAATCACCTTTATTACACTTGTAGTGAAGAGATAATAGAATCACCTTTATTACACTTGTAGTGAAGAGATAATAGAATCACCTTTATTACACTTGTAGTGAAGAGATAATATCTTAGTCTTCTTCTGTAGATCTCGACTAGCATAGTTGTTAGTGCACTAGCTATCTAGGCTTGTGGTCTAAGCTGGATTCCCAGTTGAAGGGTGATATCTTCAACTGCAAATAATTCTCGAGTTGATCTAGTCTCAATTTGGTACCAGAACAACATTGAGTAGTTGTTTGTTTGTTTGTTTGTTTGTTTGTTTGCGTTCGTTCATTACGACCAGTTTGATCACTATTTGTGATATGTTTGGTCTTTTCAAGAACGACTTACGTTGCGCTTCGATTTCTAGGCCTCTACTCGTTTAGGGCAGGTACATCCATAATTTTCGGCCTACGGAAAATGTTTAAGTCTGTCTCGCTGACAGTCCCTTACACTTTCCCTTTCATCATGTGATGAAACGCTCTTTAATTATATTTTTTCGCAGTATATTTGGGCACGACACTGGGTAGTAAAGGTGACTAGTATGATGTTGACCACATCACTGATATTGTGTCATTGAACAAGATGTTTTGACTTGTATGATGTTGACCACATCACTGATATTGTGTCATTGAACAAGATGTTTTGACTTGTATGATGTTGACCACATCACTGATATTGTGTCATTGAACAAGATGTTTTGACTTGTATGATGTTGACCACATCACTGATATTGTGTCATTGAACAAGATGTTTTGACTAGTATGATGTTGACTACATCACTGATATTGTGTCATTGAACAAGATGTTTTGACTAGTATGATGTTGACTACATCACTGATATTGTGTCATTGAACAAGATGTTTTGACTTGTATGATGTTGACCACATCACTGATATTGTGTCATTGAACAAGATGTTTTGACTTGTATGATGTTGACCACATCACTGATATTGTGTCATTGAACAAGATGTTTTGACTAGTTATGATGTTGACCACATCACTGATATTGTGTCATTGAACAAGATGTTTTGACTTGTATGATGTTGACCACATCACTGATATTGTGTCATTGAACAAGATGTTTTGACTTGTATGATGTTGACCACATCACTGATGTTGTGTCATTGAACAAGATGTTTTGACTTGTATGATGTTGACCACATCACTGATATTGTGTCATTGAACCAAGATGTTTTACCGGCCTAACACCATATTTCGCAACATAAAGCAACATACCACATGATATGAAAACGGGATCTTTATTTTTATGTGCATGATGATGGATCACATGGTTAGCTAACTAAACATAGTCCAGTAGTTAGAGCATTGTAATGGCAGCTGCATCATTCAGATCATTGAATAACGTATGGAGATGTCGTCCAACGAGAGACGCTGGCTAAGCTCAATATGTACAGATCTTCCGACGCTGGCTAAGCTCAATATGTACAGATCTTCAGACGCTGGCTAAGTACAGATATGTACAGATCTTCAGACGCTGGCTAAGCTCAATATGTACAGATCTTCAGACGCTGGCTAAGTACAGATATGTACAGATCTTCAGACGCTGGCTAAGTACAGATATGTACAGATCTTCAGACGCAAAAGTACAGATATGTACAGATCTTCAGACGCTGGCTAAGTACAAATATGTACAGATCTTCAGACGCTGCCTAAGCTCAATATGTACAGATCTTCTTCTTCAAACTCTCCATATCGACCACTTGTTAACCACTCTGTGTGATTTGTATGTGATCTGAGTCTAAGAGCGATTGTATATTGTGCCAGTTATGCGCCCACAAGTATGCCAGCACATCCGATTTCTGCTATGTATTTTATTCACTAGGTAGCTTCCCTAGGTCCTACATCAGTCGCCTTGTAGGTCGCAGTCGTACTATTCTTTGCTTCCCTTGCGGGCCCCGGCACCACACGGGCGTGTATAGATCAAACGTGCATTCAGTATTACTATGTGGATTAGATACATGGGGAAACAAGTAACCAAAAACAGATATTAGCATGGTATACTTTGAGAGAAAATGTCTCACAAGAGTTCTCCGAATATGTTTTGATCAAAGAATACCTAATAGTGAGATAATGAGACAAACATGCATCAACAATATCAACGGGGAAAGAAGTAGTAGATGAAGAAGTGGTTGGGACAGGACCGTGCGGTATATTTTCTCAGTATGATGCAAGTCTTCGAAGTGCTACCCCTTACATATTTTATTTCCTTAAAATAACCTTCAATTGTAATTTTGATTTTGCTACTTATGCTGCCCCCCTTACTGTGCCGCCTAATGCGGTCGCCTCTCTGTATCATAGCCCGGTACGACCCTGGGTTGGGACATTCATTAAGAATGTGAACAGACAGAAGAAAAACACATGTAATTTGTGATCACAGAAGTAAACAAATAGAGATGTCTGTAGAAAAATAAGGATGAAATGTAAATTATTGAAGAAGAACAGCAATAAGTAAATCAAATATTTTGGATCAAATAAAGATATTAAGGCAATGTTTATAATTTTATTTTCTTAAAATCATATCCCGCCTTTCGACTCACATTATTATGTACCCCCTATCTTTCCTCTCATTTCCCAGCATATTAGCAAAGTAAATTCTGAAAAGCCACAATGTAAATAGGAATTGTAAATAGTAAATAAAAGTAGATAAAACTTTTTTTTTTCTAATTTGATTCTATAATTATGTATTACTCTTTGTGAATTCTAAAATAAAAGTCGAAGGAACTTTGAAAAACATAAAAATCCCAGTTAATGTAATCCTTTGTGAGCTTGATGTCTGACGCAAATAGTTTTATTTAAGATAGTACTTTAGCAAATTTCAGTCTCAAATCCTCACGGTTAATAACCAAACGATTTCTTTTTTTTCTGAGTAAGTCATTTTCAGCGCTAAAGTCACATTTGACTAAATATAACCACGGAAAGGGCTACAGTGATTGTTTTGCAAAAATTGTTGAATTTTGGTATTTTTATTTCTGTCTCGTCATAAAGCTATTATCAATATAAGGGAAGACTGCAATAAAACTATGCAGAACTGACAAAACACGTAAAAACAAAGTACTTTAATTTTACAAGGTTATGTATGCTGTATAAGAAGTCTGAATTTCTTCGTTTATGGTGTATTCTTTGCTTGATAAAAATCTTTTAGTCAAAAAGTCGCTGTATATTGTTTTTGTATCACAGAAAACGTATAACAAGTACAAAGCAAGAGGAAAACCACGCAAAAGATGAAGCGACGGCATCACGAGCAACCTTACGAACATGAATAACAGTTTACAAAGTGCCTTAAAACAAGTACACACAAGATCACCCGTCTCCCCGTCCTCCCCACCCCCAACACTTCTATTAAGAAGTAAATGGTGGAAGAGAAGAAGTAGATTATATTTCTTTTTTTTTTCAACTCTCACAGTAATCTTATACAAATGTGGTAAAGTGTTTATCTAGTTTAAATTGACCAGGTTATTGGTTAGAGATGATCCAACACATAATACACAAGTTGGAGACATTTCACAATAAATGTTTAAGAAGAATCCTGCGAATTTTCTGGCCAAATACCATAACAAATGAGGAACTTTTGAAACGAACAGACTGTGCATCTTTCTAGACAATCATTAGAAGACGAAGATGAAGGTGGATTAGACATGTACGTCGTATGCCAGTAGAGGCATTGGCTAGGACAGCTCTCAGGTGGACAGCGAATGGGAAGAGAATGCCTGGACGTCTAAAGGAAACATGGAGAAGAACTGTGGAGAGAGAGAGAGAGTTGAAGAAGTGAGATCAGACGTGGGAGACAGTTGGTAGAAAGGCAGCAGAACGGCAGCAGTGGAAGTCTCTTGTGGAAGCCTTATGTGTCACTCGGGACACGAAGAGAACATAGATAGATTGGTTAGAAATTCGACGTCATAGTACTCCAGGTAATCCCATAGATGCTCAGTCTCCCCAAACGAATGTCGATGGTATCCATACTAGTGGTTACCGTGGCACAAGGATTAAATATACTACTCTCTCTGTCCCTCATGCATCCAATTATACTTGTTCAACTTGTTTCAAACTCTTTAAATCGCTAGATATATTCTACACAATTTTAGTTATCCGTTATATTAGCACTATCATCATAGCACTCCGGACATGTCCATAGGCGCTCCGATCTCCACCTCAGCAAATCCAGCAGCGTCCAGCAGCCCAACACGTCAGTTCGATGTTGATTAATCAATCTCTTTGCATATTTAATATGTCGTTCTTTTCAGGCTGCACCAGTATTGACACCCATCTCTCTCAATCTGGTCAGCGAGTGGGATTCACAGCCCTGAAATTCCTCTGTTCGGTAAGACTCTCTCAATGCGTGAAGAATGTCATTTCTATCCATGGCAGCTCCCTCTGATATTGTAGCCAAGCCAGCCAATCTATCAGCTCGCTCATTACCTTAACTTCTTCGTGTCCAGGGAAAAAAATGAAGGTGATTTCTCTGATCATTGTCTGTACCAATACCTCCACAATTTTAGTATCCTTGTCCAACGCGAGGTCGCCAAGAGACCGACGAACATCCCCCTTATCTAAAGTCCGTAACGATCAATACTGTTTCATTGACCGCGAACACCAGCAAGCCAATTGGTCTACAATGCGTGTTCTGTGCATGGCTCGGCATCCAGCAAAGGTGTGGTCGAACAGTCTCTCTTAGGAAGGGCGAAAAGAGAAAAAGTCAAGCCTGCTGATGACCTGCATGCACATCACACAAGCCAATTCCACCGTCTAGTGATGTAGACCGGAAAACGTTGACACCGAGGTCCAAGGTTAACTCGGCTCTGACTCGCTTATGGGGATGGGCTCTACTATGTCAAATTTCCTTTTCTACAGCCAACACGAATAAAAGGCATTTCAGAAATCGAATGTGCTAGCCTACATGTCTGTAGGAGCCAGACTGGCGAACAATAAACTCACACTTTTAGCCATACTTCTAATCACATGCATACAGCAAAAGTGATTTTTTTTTTTATCCTGAAGCACTTGAGCTGAATGCTCTCCGGCTCGGTGTCATGGACATCGTAACCCTTCGGCTCGGTGCCACGAACACCGTAAATCTGGGGAACCTGTAGCTTTTCTGCCAGTCCGCGGAGCTGAACCCGCACTTACAGAGGACTAGTCACCCGTAGTCCAACGCGCTACGAACACGCCAACGAGTGATTTAATAAGTGGTTGATGTAGAGCGAAAATGCACAATAATTTGATTAAAATTGATGCCACAGCTATGGACAACTAGTAAACAAACAACATATCATCATCATCTTAAGAGTCATCATCACCAGGTGCCTGCCGACTGGCGTAGGCGATCATGGATCCCCACAAATATATGTCTCTTGTGTTTGCTATCAACTTAGATGTTGACGCTCTACCGTGCCATTAAGTCAGACTATCCAAAATTTTCTTTATCTGTCTTCCTCTGTTTCGTCTTCCCTCAATTTTACCGGTTGTCACAATGTGTTCTAACCCTCCCCTCCTCATCACATGTCCGAAAATTGATGACGGCCTCTTTCTTATATTGATGATAAGCTTACTCTCTGTCTTGACCTTATTCAACACCTCCACATGAGTCATTTTAGCAGTCCATGAGATTCTCAACATTCTTCTGTAAAACCACATAGCTGTGACCCTCATAGATTTTTCGATCTGTTTATTTATTGTCCATGACTCGCATCCGTATGTCAGTATTAATATATATATATATATATATATATATATATATATATATATACAAACAGCATATACAAATCTTGAAATAAAAACATATATGTAAAATAATATAAATTCATCTAAAACTTAAACAATCTTGCCTAGTTATTTTTACAACAAATACTTCAAAATGTAAAATTGGCACTCTCATTTTGCAATGACAGATCTAACGATGTAAGCACATGTCGCTAAGTATTTATTTTGCTGTTTTTGTACGGTTGCAGCCCGTCTTTTGATAATTTATCTCTGTAATTGTGATTTTTGTAAAACGAAATCAGCGATGGGAAAGGAGGAGGAAGGATGGGGGAATGGGGGAGAAGAAAGTGAAGTTTCTCTTTAGCGTGTGAAGCATAGTGTTCGCCTGTTGATCCAATCTATCACAACTTTCTGTTATTAAGCTCTAGCTGTATCATTTAGCGTCTTATTCTCTTCCACAAGTTTGTGTTTTTTACATGATATCGTCATCTGAAAGGAATTATGTGGCGTTGACATCTGTTGCTAAATACTTGCAGTTAGACTGGACAATGCGTCTGGTCAGTTAAAAATGGAGGGGGTGGCGATCTAAAGGTGAAGGATTTACTTTATTGAAACGTGTTTCTCGATACGTCTCGGTCATTAAAAGCCGAAATTGCTAGCCACGTGTCAAGAGTATTGCACAAAACATGAATTCAATAACACCGGAAACATTCCTATGGAATCTCTGAGATAAAATGGAATCTCTGAGAAAAAAATGCACTTTCGAACAAAATGACACTGTCCGGATTCGAACTCCGGTCTCCAGAACGCAAGGCAAACGTTAAAGCGCTTCGTTACAGAGACCCGATCCTCCCTTTCCAAATAGGGCTATCTGAAATGGATTATGTAGAGGGGACAGCTTCTGCTGAATATCTTTACTTGGGAAGTGCACAATATTAATTATTACATCATCTGTCTGGTCTTATAGTAGTAGAGCAGAATATATATGTATTTTTTGCGTGATGTCATTTTTTCAGACAAAAAGATTGTTCCATACTTGATTTAAAAAAAAACTGTAATTACTGCATGTAGCACCACTTTTTAGGGCGGTGTAGAACTGGTGGGACGTGAGCCTGAGGAACTTAATGGCCGCATGGCTAGTACAGTTAACGGGATTTAAAAGCTAATCTGCGTTTGCTTAATAGTGGCATTGGCATCTTTGTGTTTTTCTCCATATTTGCTAATGCTACTGCATAAACTGATAGGAAAATAATTAGAATACCAAGAGTATGCATATTTCCAATTACAACATATACAGGTGAAGCATGGCTATTTAACATGACAGTGGAAAGCATATGTGCTTTTGAATATAAGTGTTGCAGAAGAGTTCTCCTTATTTTATGGACAGAGAAGAGAACAAACAAATTTATCCAGAACGAACTCAAAATCAAATAAAACTGGCTTATGCTAGAAATAAGAATGAGAAAATATAAGTACGAGTATTTGGGACAAATAAAAGACACAGCGGGTTGGAGAAGACCATTATGGAAGGAGGCATCCGGCAAAGAGGAGAAGAGAAAGACAATGGAAAATTGGAATCAGAATGTAACTGATGATTTGAGTATGATGGCTGCAGAGGCGGAACATCTGGGATAGGAGAGAGAGAGAGAGAGAAATTCCGAAGGACTGTTAGGGTAACAAAGTTCTGCTCAGAACACCCTATTTGATGATGATGCCTGCATAGATATGTATAGTTGTGTAATTATTCAGTTATTTAATCATCTTTCTTGATAAGAATATTTTGTTTGTTAGTAAATATAATACCCTTTATTTTACTCACATGAACTTGTTCACATGTGTTGGGTTCTGTCTATTCTGCTTATATCATGTCTTGGTTGTTTTCACCAGGTCACAGCCATCCGATCATGTTCTTCTGGCGATTGAAGTCGATTTGCTCTAGAGAATCGTTTTATATCGTCGTATGGTACCTTGCGACCTCATGGACTTCATGCACTACATTCCTATGCTTCTTAGTACTATCTCTTCTCATGCACCTTATTCTATATGTGTATATGTTTAATGTATATATGTTTTATATATGTGCCTAGAAAGTCAACGACTCGTTTACTGTGGTTGATGACTGCGTCCTTTACGACATGTCATGAATTTCAAATATATATATATATATATATATATATATATATATATATGATTTTTATTTTTTATTGTTTTTCTTCTTTTTTCCACTTCTAGTTTTTTTGCATTTATTTCGTTATTTATTTTTAGTCACAGATTTTCTTTTAAGGCCGTTAGAAATTTATTGTTATATTCTATATGTAGTGTGCAGTGAAAGAAGTGAAATTCTTCACTTCTGTTGTATCCTTTGCTTGATAAAGAACTTTTGGTCGAAACGTTGCTGTGTATTGTCATTGTTTTTGTATTTTGTAACAGAACTGTCATTTTTTACGTGTTTCGCCATTACCATATCATCTATAAAATCAAGATCTTCCAATTATTTATTAAACGACAATCTCTGTTGTTTAAAAAAAAAGTTATGTTGTTTGTCCAATAACAGTCTATTTCCATCACAAAGATTGTTATGACAACAGATATAGCTGCCGGACAGATATTTAAATTTTCAAATGTTTTAATATTTTATCTTTGCCTGGTACTTTACAAGCTGTGTCTCCTGTTAATATTTAATGCTCGTATTTTTTAGTTTTGACATTTCCAACTTTGTTATTTCGCATTTCATTAATTTCACTTGTTACGTAATTTTTATGTATGTAAAAATAATTTATGTTATAAGAACAACATTTGATTGCGCAAGACATGCATGAATACAAAGAAGAAAATATACTATATATTTCATAATGTTACAGCACGATATTAAAACAAAAAGTCATGACAAAATTACATCAATCTAGACACTAAAAGTCAGAATTGTTAAACGACATCAGAATGTTATCGTTGAGATTCAAAAGAGATTCAAAAGAACAGAATAGTTAGAAAGGGCGCATAGTGTAGACTTAGTCTTAGGCGAAGATCATCAAGCCCAAATATACGGAGAAAAATTATCGTTGAAAACACGAAAGAAAAGAGCTACCCTAGTAAATAAAAAGCGCACAGAAGTCAGATGTGACGGCCTAGGCACCCATAGGCGCATAACTGGCACAACTTACAATCTTTCTTAGGCTCAAATCACATACAAAACACAAAGAGTGATTTAATAAGTGGTCGATATGGGGCGTTCGCAGAAGAAGAAGAAGAAAGAACGGGAAAATATAAAGTTGTAAACAAAGAACCGACGGTGGTGAAAGAAGTTAAAGCTGTAGTCAACAAATAAAACAAAAAAAAGACCATATACTGATGATGATAACGTCCCCAACAGTATTAATGAGAAACATGAAACATCAAACGATGGAAACAACAAAAGAAATAAAACTGACCACTATAAACACAAGATACAATTTACAAAGGAACAGAAAATCCTTCTAATTCGAACGCTCCATATCGACCATTTGTTAAACCACTCTTTGTGATTTGAATGTGATCTGAGCCTGAAAGCGATTGTACGCTGTGCAAGTTATGCGCCTACAAGTAGACCAGCACATCCGTTTTCTGCTATGATTTTTATTTATTATGGTAGCTTCCCTAGGCCCCTACTTTAGCGTCTCTTTCGACATGCCGTGTAGGTCGCAGTGCTACTCTTCTTTGCTCCGGCTCCGGCAACACACAGACAGAATTCAAAATGAACGTCAGTAACCGATGATGAAATCAACACCTGAACTCAGGCTCGTGCGGTATATTTTCTCAGTATGATGCAAGTCTTCGAAATGTCGCCCTTTAAATGTTTTTCTTTAAAAAAACCTTCCTTTGTGATTTTGCTATCTATGCCGCCCCATTAGATTCCGTCTGATGTGTTCGCCTTTCTTTATCATAGCATGGCACGGCTCTGCCTGAACTATTACCGCACATCACAATTTTAAGGTTGGGTTAACAACATAGCAGTGAATGAAAATCGTGAATGAGAACTAAAGTGAACAGCAAAAAAAAAAAAAACAGAAAAGAATAAATAACATCAGAAACTAATGCACAAAAGGGGGCAAAAGCATTACCGATAAATACATCAGCAATTGAATCTGTAGGCAGCAAACAAGATAACAGATGACTATAAATGGGATAATGATAAAACTTAACGTCTATCACTGATACAGGAAATTCAATAATGCAATTATACTTCCGTCAATGTAGACGACTCAGGTTATTGTCTGTCTATGGAAGTAATAGTAGAAGTTAATATGGTCTGGCCACCTGCTACTTTTAAAACACAAAAAAAGTTTTTATTTTTTTAAACCATTACAGTTTACTGGTGATAATAATAATAATAATAATTTCTCTCGTACCGTTATACGTTACATAGGGCCTGCAAGTAATTTCTTCATACCGCTCTATCCTGGGCAATAACATAGTTGGTGATAGCATTAACATAATTACTTTTTGCAGTCCACTTCTAATAGTCAACGTTGTTAACTGAAATGTTTCTCTCTGAGATCAGTATTTTCTCTTGATATTTCATCCTTTTGTGCATACTTGAGTCCGTGTTTATTAGTATAATTACTTAAACAACTGTCTGGTTACAAGCGAAGTCAGACATGATCTGAGTCCTAGATCTCCACTTATCTGCAACATTTCAAAGTGACCACTATTCTCTCTGATGTTCTTGTGTATAGTCAATGGATTCACTGAAACTTTATTTTATCACGTTCTACTAGGTTAGAATTGATTCTTCTTTATCTTATTATTATTCATTTCCTTCCCACTGGAACTTGAGGCTACAACTTAACACTATCATTTGCCCGTCTGCCCAGCGTGTTCGTAGTGCGTTGGACTACGGGTGACTATCCTCTGTGTGTGCGGGTTCAATTCCGCGGGATGGCAGAAAAAACCACAGATTTCCCAGATTTACGGTGTTCGTGGCACCGAACCGAAGGTTACGATGTCCATGGCACCGAGCCGAAGAGCTGAAAAGCTCAAGTGCTTCTGGATCGGAAAAAACACACAAAAAAACACTATCATTTACATTATTCTTTTTCAAATTCAAAGTTCTTAATGAAGCATAGTATTACCATTTTTCTTTAAACAATCCATGTTTTTAATTAACAGAATAGATGAGACTGCAGTAAAGCTATTTGATTTGGCAAAACGTACTCACAAGTACTGTAGTTTTACAAATTACAAAGAATGAGAAAATACAGCAACTTTTCGACCAACAAGGCGTTTACTTGATAAATTTACTTGTTCGTTTGCTTGATAAAGGCCTTGTTGGTCGAAACGTTGCTGTATTTTGTCATTGTTTTTGTAATTTGTAAAACTACAGTACTTGTGATTACGTGTTTTGCCATGTTTTTATTGCATTTTTGCAACCAAAACCCACAATTTTTAATCATATATTTGGGTTGTTAGCTCTAACTTTCATAATCTGGGACAATATTGTTCATTATCTTATCTTATCTTAACCACATTTGTCGTGAAGCGTCGTGGAGAGAGTTAGTTTTCTATCTTGTGCCAGGTGTTTTGCGCTTGACGTTGTCAGTCCAAGCTTTCGCAGGGACTCTGAGATGTTATCTATCCATCGTGTTCTTGGCCTGCCTCGTGCTCTGCGCCATGAGCGTCGATTATTGTAGACACGTGATGGTAGTAAATGTTGTTCCATTCTCATTAGATGGCCGAATCACTTGATTCTTTGCTTCTCAATGTACTGTATGCATGGTATAGTACCAACGATGCTTCTGATATTCTCGTTTCTCACTCTATCTCTCCTTGTAACATTGAAAGCTTTTCGTAGACATCTCATTTCACATGTTGTAATCTTTCTTTCTTGTGTCTTAGTCAGGGCCATGTTTCTTCATTAGGTACACTTTGTGTACATGGGATACAGGCAGCACCGGCTGGTCATTAAGGGCCAGTGGGGCTCGGCCCCACCAAAAACCGAAAGGGGAATAACTTCCCAGAATAGACAAATAATAGTAAATACTCGAAAACTATGATTTTCCGAAAATGTGCCTGGCCCCACCAAGAAAAATGACAACGAACCGCCACTGGATACAGGTAACATTTAATTGATATCAAACCACGAACCGCCACTGGATACAGGTAACATTTAATTGATATCAAACCACGAACCGCCACTGGATACAGGTAACATTTAATTGATATCAAACCACGAACCGCCACTGGATACAGGTAACATTTAATTGATATCAAACCACGAACCGCCACTGGATACAGGTAACATTTCATTGATATCAAACCACGAACCGCCACTGGATACAGGTAACATTTCATTGATATCAAACCACGAACCGCCACTGGATACAGGTAACATTTCATTGATATCAAACCACGAACCGCCACTGGATACAGGTAACATTTAATTGATATCAAACCACGAACCGCCACTGGATACAGGTAACATTTCATTGATATCAAACCACGAACCGCCACTGGATACAGGTAACATTTAATTGATATCAAACCACGAACCGCCACTGGATACAGGTAACATTTCATTGATATCAAACCACGAACCGCCACTGGATACAGGTAACATTTAATTGATATCAAACCATTCTTTATATTACAACATTTACTGAGTTATGGTGTGATAATTTGTCAGATTGGTCGTAGTGAAGACCGCCAGAGCTGACTCATACGTATAACCAATTTTAATACCATGAGGTATATTGAGAACTACGATGTTAGGCCCGTATTTTTCTTTGCTCAGTCGCACACGACGAATGGTGTGGTCAACATCACATTAATCCCCTTTGCTTCCCAGTGTTTCTCTGATCCCCAACTGCGACTGGCTCGAACTGAGAGCAGCTACTGCTGGAAGCCAATTCCACTTTCATTGTGGAACTGAACCCACACCACATGCATATAAAGCAAGTGCACTAACCACTATTCTATAGCGGCTCTCCTTATCAAGAAAAGACAACGGTTAATATGCAACCGATGCAGCGATATCTGATAATATGGACAGCATAATCACAACCTTTTACGACATCCTTAGTTGTAGATGGTAGCAATGACCGTAGACTTCATCTCTCATAAACTAACCACACGAATAGAAGCTTACAGTATCCAAAAGTTATCCTAAATAACAATTAAAATAAGGTAAGAAAACTGCACTGACAACAAATTGTTATCCTTCGAATTAAAGCTTAAATAAAACCAATCATATGAAACATTTTGCATGTATTTTTTAATCTACTTCGTCTGGGATTTGAGGAGTTATTATACGGAAAACTAACTTGCACTGGAATAAAGAAACAGTGAAATCGCATTTGCACTGTTGTCATTGCATGCTCCAGCTTTGAGTTGAATGAAGTAGGATATCCATCTGATGAGATTTCGAGAGCAACTTAAATATGGATTTAGGGATTATCCAAATATTTATTTGAATGATACGCGTAGTTTGAAAGTTAAAATGAACTTAACGAAAAAGATAATCACACGGAAAAGGTATAGATTATTTATAATAGAGGGAGTTTATAATGGAAATTTATAATGGAAGAATTTTATAATGGCAATTTATAACGGAGGGAGTTTAAACATTGTTTATGATTTCGACGACTTCTTCTTCATCCATCGCCCATAGGGAGGCATATGTAGGTAACCACGGTCTTTCAAGCCCTCCACTTCCCAGATCCCTCCACTTTCTCCCCATTTTCTTGCATTTCGTCTCCAACTCCCGTCCCCATGTGTTCTTGTATCTTTACTTGCCTCTATTACCATGATGGTTCCATAGAAGGGCCTGTCTGGTGATGCTATCCGGAGATCTCTTCAGTGTGTGCCCTATCCATTACCATGATTTCGGCTAGAGTTTATTGTGCACTGTTTTACTTGCAATTTTTTTAAAACTAAATGGCTACTGGTTACTGAACTGACGTCATACGACTCCGAACAGACCCATAATTGCTTAGTCTCCACCAATAGATGTGTAGGGTATGCATACCGATGGTTCCTGTGGCTCGCTTGTTAAAAATACTCCTCTCTCTACCTTCAGACATCCAATTATACTTGTTCAAAATGTAACTGCAAACGTCTTACATCACTGGGTAAATTCAACATCAATTTTAGTGTCTTCATCAAAAACAAGAGGTCGTCAAGAGACCAAAGAACATCCCTTTTATACATCCTAAACTTCTCGATAATCGATGCTGTCGTTGCGAGCAAGTCTGCTCTCTCATTGTCACGAACACCCGCATGCCCAGGGCAGCATATTCACGTAATCCTCTGGAGGTTTGAAACCTCTATAAACAACATCTTCTCATACTTAAAACTGCCATTTTGGATCTTCCTCGCCCGAGTGATTACCGGGGCCCAAATTTGGGGTGTAAAGAATAGAATCACTGTTACCTGCCACGCATATCGTAAGAGGCGACTAAGGAGGTTTGGCTGAAATCGGATGCACATGTCCTAAACATGTAGAAGTCTATGCGTTTAGGGCCTACCAAACCAATGTGCAACGTATACACGTTCTTGGCAAAGATTAAACTTATCACAGAGTGATTAAAATTGGTTGTAAAGAACGAACGCAAAGAAGAAGAAGAAGAAGAAGAAGGATCTTCCAAATCAGCGATTGAGAGTGAGATACAACAATAGCTCCAGCAAATGGAGTCTCGGAAAGTCACTGGAGAGCAGCATTAACAGCCTCAACCTCCATTCTTATACTGGAAGTAGTTGTCTTGTATGCTCCACTATGTTCTGCAATGACCCTACCATTCGCGACTTTTTACCACGATGCACAGACCCACCTGGAAAAACAACATCATCATCATCGCTTGCATTATCTGTTATCAGCTGCATAATTTCATCTTCAGTCTTCATGTTGCCCCAATCTCTACAATCCATTACAAGAGTAATGATAACATTGCGGTAGTTGACCATGCTACCATCTACTTGAATTTATTGATTGAGAAATCTAGCATAGATACAACATGCGTTTACAATATTTATGAATCTATCCAGTGGCGGTTCGTCATTAAGGGCTAGTGGGACCGGGCCCCACCAAAAATAATGTTTAACGTGTATTTATTATTTTATAAATTAAAATATAGCAACCAAAACCATGATTTCTCCGGAAAAAATGTCTGGCCCCACCAACAAAAATGATCACGAGCCGCAACTGAATCTATGTATGTAAGAATACTTTCTTTCAGATAATATTACATTGTCTTTATTTTAAAAATCTTCCAACGCATTGTTATGTTTTTAAGTACGCCTTGGTAACTAATACGTCTAACGTTTGATCTCATCTACACCTCTACTTCAAATGAAAATAAAACACACATTTAGTATAATCCTTCATCTGTACGTCTTAACTCTTCCAATACCAGAAGTGTTACTGTGTTCTAACAACACTATTTTATGACACCATAATTTTATCACAAGACAGTTTTGTGTTTACATTGTTAACAGTATGGTAAAGTAAAGGAAATCTTTTTATAACCACGTGTTATAAAGAGAAATACGGTGTTATGACCGTATTTTTCATTGACCGTCGGCATACGATGGGTAATGTGGTCAACATTACACCGACCACATTTACTTCCCAGTGCTTTTAAGGCTGAGTCGACCTGAGAGTCAGTCCTGTCGGAAAAAAATCCGCCCAGAATTTAACCCGGACCACTACCCTAAGAAGCGAATTCACTAACAACTACGCTACTGCGGTTCCCAATTGCAGTATGTATCATATTAATATATATATAATGAATTATACTACACACATACGCGCACGTACACACATGTGTACGCACACACACACATACTCCCACACACACACATTTATATACATATATACATATATATATATATATATATATATATATATATATATTATATATATATTATATTTGTTTTACTAATTGTAGTTTCGATAAAAACGTGGAGGAAAGAGAAAGAAAGTGCTCTATGTTAAAAGTCGCTATAGTGGCTGGTAGAGTAATTGAATACCATTTGTACGTCTCTATAGTGGTTCATGGTATAGATTGAGTGAAAGAAGTTTAACATGAATACAAACTGTTTTGAACAAAAGCTTACTGTATCATGTACTGGTACTCCCTGAGACTGACTATGGACTGGACATTCTGACCATCCTGACAATCAGCAGAGCCCAACTGATTTGATGTATATTTCTGGAATATCCTTCCTGAACTTCTACAAATAACTATTTGGGAGGGTGGAGGCAGGGCCGTGTCGTGCTATGATATAGAGAGGCCGTCGCATCAGGCGGAAACGTAAGGGGCCGGCATAAGCAGCAAAATCAAAATCACAATTTAAGATTATTTTAAAGAAAACAATTTAAGGGGTGACATTTCTAATACTTGCATCACACTGAGAAAATATACCGCACGGCCCAGGGTGGGAGGTGGGGGAGGGAGAGTTCTATGGTGCGTGGAGATAGAATGCTGTTCTCTCGATCCAAATGTGCTCGATTTGTGTCCGCGTGGATCGATCAGTATATTGTTTTAGAGATCCCTGTTCTGAATATAGGCGTGACCTAGATTCTAGTTCTATCGGAAACGGACGACAAAAAGTACATTTTGTTCAAAGTGAGCAAGCAAAAGATCACTTGAAAGTTTAAAACCGATAAGATTAAACTGCAAAACCACTACCTTGGCAAAATTCATTAAAAAGATAAAACTTCAAAACCACTACCTTGGCAAAATTAATTAAAAAGATTAAACTGCACAAGCACTACCTTGGCAAAATTCATTAAAAAGATAAAACTGTAAAACCACTACCTTGGCAAAATTCATGAAAAAGATAAAACTGTAAAACCACTACCTTGGCAAAATTTATTAAAAATATTAAACTGTAAAACCACTACTGTGGCAAAATTCATGAAAAAGATTTTTTAAAAAAATTCCTACACAACTTTTCACCATCTTCAAAATTTTATCAGCAAATCCTCGCCGGTGGTACGGAGCGCGTGCACTGCTGTTGTAATTCGTATGATACTAGAAGACCATCTAAAACTATTTGAAACTAGTTTCATTAATTTATCCATATCGTAGCCAATTTTGTTTTCACATTCATTATGTCTGCTGCTAAAAGGTTTTCGTTTTCATCTTGTTCTTTAATTAACGTTCTAAAGCAGCGCTGTTCAACGTAGTTCCCGCCATGGCGCCATGGCGCCCGTCTAATATATCCTAGCACCATATTATTTCCTCCGACTTAAACGTTAATTAGAATTTAAAGAAATAAATGACGTTTATGAATAACAGTATAATAGCTTTTTCGTTAGTCCAATATTTGTTTTTTTTAAACACCCAATTTAATTTGTAATCAGGTGTAAGTTTTTATCTGTTACTATTTTTATTATTGTTACTATAAATATTTCTTTACTATTATTATTATTGCAATTGCCACATGACGTCAGTGTATCCACAGCCATTAGTTAGATGCGCCCAATATATAAAAACATTAGATGGCACTGGACTAAAGGTTCTGAAGTCGAAAATGTCATTATTTGAACCTTGTTTCCCTACTTGTCAAGTCTCTTTTGGCAGAAATGACACTCTACCTGCTTCCCGAAAGGGTTGCACAAAGCATGAACTCCATAACTTCAACATCAATCCTCGCGATCTCCGGACAAATATGTGCATGTAAACTAAACGACCCGGTACTTCCAAGAAGATGGAATACGTGCAACCGAGTTCAGAAAAAAGAATAGTGATGGCCAAAAATGCTTTGAACAATATGAGACAGATATTAATATTCAAACAAGTTAAAAAGGATCTGAAGGCCAAGTAGTGATTTCATTTGCAATATATTTCCCAATACGACCCCGTCAATTTCGGCAGAAATGGTATGCCATCTGCAGAGAGTTTTGCCCAAAAGACGAACACCATAGCTCCAGCAATAATCCTAGGATCTGCAGAAAAAAAACTGCGAATGTGAACTGGACGATGCAATTCGTATTCTAACCTACAACGTTCATAACGCATAGAAAAACGACTTAACTACTTCGCCACAAAGATCCCCAAACTACATATATCTAGTAACATAGTACTGGTACAGTACATTGATCTAGTAACATAGTACTGGTACAGTACATTGACCTAGTAAAATAGTGCTGATAAAGTACATTGACCTAGTAAAATAATGCTGATACAGTACATTGATCCAGTAACATAGTACTGGTACAGTACATTGATCCAGTAACATAGTACTGGTACAGTACATTGATCCAGTAACATAGCACTGATACAGTACATTGATCTAGTAACATAGTACTGGTACAGTACATTGATCTAGTAACATAGTACTGGTACAGTACATTGATCTAGTAACATAGTACTGGTGTAGTACATTGATCTAGTAAAATAGTACTAGTACAGTACATTGATCTAGTAAAATAGTACTGGTACAGTACATTTATCTAGTAACATAGTACTGGTACGGTACATTGATCCAGTAACATAGTACTGGTACAGTACATTGATCTAGTAACATAGTACTGCTACAGTACATTGATCTAGTAACATAGCACTGGTACAGTACATTGATCTAGTAAAATAGTGATGGTATAGTACATTGACAATTTCATGGACAGCAAAGAAAACAAATGTGGAGGTTTTAAATCAGACCTGCACACAAAGAAACCTTATCAAAAGAATAAGAATCAGACAATCAAGGTTATTCGGTATATAATGCGAAGAGAAGGTTTAAAACATTTGGTGACTCCAGGTAAAATTCAGGGAAGGAGAGATCGTGGAAGACAGAGGAGAAGATGTTGGATGGCCTGGCATCATGGTTCGACAAATATCGACGTCAGAACTGATTACATGCACCAAGCAAAGAGAGTTGTGGAGAGACATGATCGCCTACGCCGGCAGGTATGGCACTTGATTGATTGATAGTACATTGATACATTAGCATAATATTGTTGACGTACATATATACATTAACTTAGTACTGTTGAGATACATAGATACAGTAATATAGTATTGGCAAAGTACATAGGAAACAACAGCAGGGCACTGGTAAAGTATATAGATTCAGTAACATGGTACTGTTAAAGTACATATGAAACAGTAGTAGGGTACTGGTAAAGTACCTTGTTACAGTAACATAGTACTTGTACGGTAGAACGGTACAGTAACATGGTACTGGTAAAGTACATAGACACAGTACATGCTAAGTATATATTTACAGTAACATAATACCGGTAACGTTCATAGATACAGTAACATAGTACTTGTAACGTACATAGCAAACTAAGAATGACAGATTTCAAACATGTATTTTATTGTATAGTAATATTACCTTACTTCAAATTTACTTACCTAATAAATTATAGATTAGTAAGTTCTTGAACTCGCCAAGAATTGGTTCAAATAATTATCAAAAATCACCGGGACTAACAGAAATTCTTCGAGTAATGTGAGAAAGATGTCTTGGAGGCTCTGTTGGTTCTTCTAGTCTTCAGGAGATGTGAACACAGTGGAATTACTGATAAATATATGTATGGTATGGGTGAGTTAGAGAAACATGAAGTCAAGCATCTCTCACTTCGTAGTATCTATGTCGATAGTTGATCAAACATGCTTGACTTTTATAGTCAAATGGTGATTTGAGTTGATTTTAATTTATAACAAATTCAGGTCTCAAGCGGCAGTAACTCACCTTGCTTCCTTCGTGTTTCAGACACACCCATCTACACCCCACACACATTTATGGTTTGATTCAGACCAGAAGGCGGAGACTTGTGCATTCCCGTGCATTCGATAAACAGTCTCTGCACAAGAAAAAATCCCGCCACATCCACCAGCCTCCTCCTAATAACAAACTATTAGAGTAATTTAGTGCCTAGAATACGACACGAGTGCCCCTTATTTACTTCACACTTCCTCTATAACTCACCATTAGTCAGAAATAGTTTTATTTCAATCATTATTTTGTTTCATTATTTGTATTCCCCCATTATTTCTGTTTCTTTAATTTTGTTTAGAAACTATATGTTTGTTCTCATATCTTCATCTATTCTTGTTCTTTACTTCATCGTTTTAAACATTGTGTGTTCTCTTTTGTTTTGCCTTTATTTCCAATATCAACAATCTTCGTTTAGTTAGACATTCTTAGTCTATTCCCTCTTCTATGACCATTATTGTGGGAATAGAATTATTGATCTTTTTACGAGTCATGTATGATAATGCTTGCTTTCTCTTTCTAAGTTTCAGTGTAAAGGTCGATCCATCTTGATATCCAGGATGAGTGGTTACATTGATGTTACATCGACACGTTAAGACTCTTGTAAGCCAAGTAAACTATATGTTTTACATTTCAAAATGAATGTCTTTAAAGAATCCTTCAAATAAGTTGGTCATAAGATCACAAATGAAGTGCTGAGGAAGGAAACTAATGGCACATTAATTGGTAATGACGATCAAAGACAGAAGATAAAGATCGTTTAGACATGTTTGTAGAATGTCATCGAGTACTTCGGTAAAGATAACGCTCTTCGATTGACAGCAGACGGAGGGAGGAGACTTGTCATGAAAAGAAAACCTCAAGGCGGTAAGGGAAATTTAAAAATATGTGGACTGACACGGGATATCATGGGTAGAGATGCAGACCTGCAGCCATAATGAATGTGTTATGTTTTAGCTATGACGTGAAAAGTATATATATAATATATATTTATGCTGTATATACTCGTATATATACAAAAGCAAAGTAAACTTTATTTGAGATCTGGTAGAACCAGTTATTATGCTAATATAATAACGTGGTTTCGTTGAAAGGAGATAATTCTAATTTTTCATGTTTGTTCGCCTACACGCTTTGATATAAACAATAAACGGTTCGTCTTCAGGTTGAAAGAGCTTGCCTCGGCTTGGAGGCTTTAATCCCATACATAACAAACACTAACAAGGCGTTATTGTTATTGAACACCCAAGAGGATGTACAAATGATGAACCCCTCTCGTACTTAAGGTCAAACAACTTTTGGTAAAGTATTGCTCACTCTGACCGAACGGATTAGAGCGCGGCTTCCATGCGGGAGACCCGTGTTCAGTTCACGGTAAGACAGGGAAGTTTTTTTTATTATAGGCATAAATGAAAAATCCTAACCTGAACAGCATTGCGGCTACTGCACTAGTCATTCGGTCATTAAATGTTTTTTGGCTCTCGTCCTACATGTCCTACACCGGCCTAAAAAACGGTACTACGGGCAGTAACGACAGTGTTTATTTTGTTGTTGTTACTCACTGCATTTAATATTACATGAATGTCAAGTGTTAGAGACATCGCAGCACTAAGAATTAGTATATGAAAGCGTGATGGTCAAGTTCTTTATTCACGATCTTCTCCTTTCTTTAACTTAACCAAACAAAGACTGACTAACAAGGTCGACAAGAGATATTACATGAGTGTCAAGAGATATTACATTAGTATCCAACTTATCTAGGGATCACATTTGATAAACGACTCACATGGAACAAGCATATAGAAACACAGAAGGAAAGGCCAGACGAAAAATTGGAATACTCAGAAAACTGGCAGGTACCAACTGGGGAGCTAATGAACACACACTTAAGAAAGTCTACAGCGGAACAATCAGACCTCACCTAGAATTCAGCTCAACAGCATGGGCTACAGCTGCTAACACACACCTGCAGACATTGGACAGAGTGCAAAATCAAGCACTCAGGATCATCACCAGAGCCATGAAATCTACGCCTATCACAGAGATGCAAAAAAAACCACTGGAGTACAAGCCCTGGCTTACAGAAGGAAACCAAAAATATGATCCAGATGGAGAAATACACCAGTATGCCCTTGCATCCAATGAAAGCAAGATTAAATGATCTGGCACTTGGACGACTAAAACGCAACAGCTTCGTCCATCGGGGAAAGCGACTAAAAAGACAGTACCAAGATGACCTACCAATGCACACAACACCGCTGATACCTAGTCTCGACCCTGTTCCTGGGAACAAGTTAGCGATACAGCAGTACCATTTAGACACACATGAATTAACCCTTTAGCCACCCTAAGCCGATATACTGGCACGCGGTATTTTACAAAATGACGCAAAGCTAGTATACTGTTTATTTCAATATACAGTGCAATATAAATGCGTCAGAACGTAAATAAAATTAGACTGAAAAGATTAGAAACAAACAGCGGTAAGGGACTGAGAGATATAGTGATACCCAGTGCAGTGAAGTAGATCCTTCGTCTTTTGAGCCTTTAGATATACATATGTCTCCCTCATTCTCTCTTATTCCATTTTCCCCCCCAGGCAAATAGGAATCCATATTAGTACAAACATTTATTTAAAACAAACAACAGAAAATAGTTACATATGGTAAATAAATTCTAAGCTCATAACAAGTCAATGTTAGTTGTTATTTTTTTTTAAACTCTTAAAACTCACTATGTTATATGTTTTAATTATGAGCTATCTGCAGACATTTTTATGCTGTCTTAAATTAAAAGCGAAACAAACCTCTTCCTGAGACATAACGCACTAATAGCTCTTTAGATCAGGTGCCCGGAAATCAACCTGAATGCCAACCCATTTTCAAGACGAACAAAACAAGACCAGATTGACACAATTTATGGCAGCATGAGGGCTAGCGTTAAGTTTTACGAAGAAATGACATGAACATGTGAGCAGGAAAAAAATAATAAAATAAACAAAAGAATGATTTTTATTTTGCTTCTTTGCTGGTCTTGCAGTAAGAAGCCATAATGTCCTTCAATTCTAATTTGGTGACATCCCATGCGTGGACACGCAACCGACGTAGTATTCGTAGAAGGCGTTTTAGAAGGCTAGCATTTCGTTTATAGAAAATGTCGACGTGTACTTTTGCAGCAATGTTGAGGAAACTATAGAAATCGGTGTGCAACAAATTTTTATCTGTCGATCACTGACCGGTGTTAGTGATAATAAATAATAATAATAATTCCTCTCGTACCGTTATACGTTACATAGGGCCTGCAAGTAATTTCTCCATACCGCTCTATCCTGGGCAACTCGCTTAATCTCATCCATGGAATTGAGACCGATATTTCTTGCCTCTCTCAGCAAAGTTTGTTTCAGGGTCTCTTTAGGTCGATCTCTCTTTCTTGAACCCTTTGCATCCCACTTCAATGCCTGCTTTGATATTCCTTGATCATTTCTCCTCAAGGTGTGTCCAACATATCTCCATCTTCTCTTTCTTATAACAGTTGTCACTTGTGGTGTTAGTGATATATATATATATATTAAAATGGTCTCAAGACGATTTATTGACTTAATTTTACCAGATTTTACCATAGCTCTCCAGCCTTGTCGGCAGAAATAGCACGCCATATGCCGATAGTATTGCAAAAAGTACGAACTCTGTAGCTCCAGTAACAATCCTATGGATCTTTTGACAAATATGCACATGTGACTCGGTCCAGATTCGAACCCACAACTTTCAGAACGATAAGCAAACGCCTTAACCACTTCGCCATAGAGGCCCGGACTAGTGATATAATGATGTGAATGGAAAAAAACCACAAATTTTTATTACATCATAATCGTTATTTAATCTTTTAATATAGCATATTCATAGCAGAATGTCACCCTCATAATAGGTTTACCCCCTCCCCAAACCCCCACCCAAGATTTTCTTTCTCTAGACAATTCCCCGCCTCCTCAGTTATCACGATCAAGGTTTACTACTTAATGTATTATTCAACCACAGCCGTCTTGGTCATCCAATACTTCTTTTTTCATAAACCGTGTCCTCCATTATTTCTCTGTGTATTTTTCTTCGAACGCTCTATATCAACCACTTATTAATCACTCTTTATTATTTGTATGTGATCCGAGCCTAAGAGCGATTTATGTTGTGCCAGTTATGCGTCTACAAGTAGGCTAGCACATTCGATTTCTGCGACGCTTTTTTATTTACTAGGGTAGCTTCCTAGGCCCCTACATCAGTTGCCTCTTACGACATGCTTTGTAGGTAGCAGCGTTACTATTCTTTGCTCCCCTTGCAAGCACTGGTAACACACATACGTCTCTCTGTGTCTAAAACACTGCGACGTTTAATATGACAAACATTAATCCATTCACTCTTCTGAGCCGATATATTGGCTCGTGATATTGTGTAACATGACACAACGACAGTACACTGGCTAATTCAGTTTATTTTGTAACATGACACAACGACAGTACATTGGCTAATTCAGTTTATTTTGTAACATGACACAACGTCAGTACATTGGCTAATTCAGTTTATTTTGTAACATGACACAACGACAGTACATTGGCTAATTCAGTTTATTTTGTAACATGACACAACGTCAGTACATTGGCTAATTCACTTTGTTTTGTAACCTGACACAAAGCTAGTACACTGGGTAATTCAGTTTCCATTGCAATATAAGTGCTGCTTCTAGGGGTTAAACATAAACGGAGTGAAAGAGATAAGTTTACTAGACAAAAATCGTATTTATGAGCCATTGTTCTTTGATGCTTCGGGAATTTTAGTAGGTCACAATTGTGTCTCTTACTTTACTCAGTGCGCTCTAACAATTTTTCTGCAGTACTTTATTTCAAGAGATTCATTTTCTAATTTGAATGTTTGTTTAATGGTTCATAATTCAAATCCATATATTGCTACTGGAAAATGTGCATGTCCTCTGAAGTTTACTGTTGTTAACTTTCTTTTTATTATGCCAAACGTTCTTCATACTAACTCATAACTGAATTGTTATGACCAGTCATCTACTTTTAATTTCTTTTGTACATTCTCCATAGTTGTTAATTACCGAATCAAGATATTGTTTGTTTGTTATGTGGGGGATTAGCGCCACTTCAAGCCGAGACACACTCTTTCAACCTAAGGGCGAACCTTATTTTAGTTATATCAGAGCGGTAGACCAACAAACATGAAAAATAAGAATTAGCTCCAAGACAAGCCTTACTACGACATCTGATGGTCTAGTAAATTAGATCCCCAAGTAAAAGATCATGAAACCTGTAGTCAAACCACGTACTATACACCCAGAAAATTGTGTTGGCCTAAGTTTGCCTCCAGTCTCGGATTTAGCACGGCACGTGGTTACAAACGAAGCATATTATCGACCTCGCTATCGCCTCACCCAGTACACAGCTTCAAATTGTCTTTCCTTGTGATAGAGATGTATATTATATTTTTAATGATTAAATTTACGGTTAACACGTAAACCTTGCTTAATATTCATTATATATTAACCCATACCGACTTGGGAACCAATACTAAGTTAATACTAGTAAATCTACATTGTAATTAAGTATACATGTACATGATGTCGTCAAGCAGGTGAGGGTGAAGATAATATTCAACAAGTTTGTGTTTTCTTCTAAAATAATGACAATATTAATAATAGTATAAATACAAAATGTAAGCGGATAAGAACAATTATATATTGAGAAATTCTGGTCACGAGGAACAAGATTGTATAGGGTAAGAACAATTATCTATTGACGAAATCTGGTCACGAGCAGCCAAAGTGTAAGCGGGTAAGAACAATTATTGCATTGATCTACCACCCTGTTTATTATTATCACCCAGTTGTAAACTATGTCACTCTACATAGTTCATAGTTCATTTGTACGGTTCCAACTTCAGTGCAACGGGTCACCCCATAATTGCTCCCTTCCTGTGCCAACGAAAATCACACGAAATGCTAACAACTGTCTCCTGTGGCGAGAACTGAATCCAGAATGAAACAGCCGTGTACCGCCACAAAAAGTAACCAGCACCGCATACATGCATATGGCCACCGCTAAAAGTGTCAACACAAAACTGTTCATCACTTGAATTGAAATTCATGTCGAAGGGCTCATCACTCACGACAAAATCCAGCTTTCTGTACACTGCATACGGTAGATTGAGCTGGTTCGGCATAACCGCTGCCCGCCATTTTCTGAATACCCACAATCACAACAAACGCACGGTTGACACAGCAAAAGCATTCCATGTAACATTCATAGCTCACAACGTTGCTCAAGCACTAACTCAGTAGCTCGGCAAACGCAACCGGAAAATACCCGACCAAACATGACGGAAATATGCTAACAAAGTCTTGTCCAGAATCAAACAGTCCTGCTTCTGAATGGCCCTCCCGCATTCCGCCATTGCTGGCCAGATTTTCACATACTCTACAATACAACACAAACTCAGTGGTTGTTTAATTTATGATATATATGAAGCAGGACCAATTCTTTTTTTAATTATTTTTTCTAATCTAAAACGAGTACAACAAAAACCGAATGCAAATAAAAATGAAATTGCACAAATTATTATATATAATTTACAAGAAAAACTATATAACCCTCAGACACTTATTTCGTCTGTGTTACAAAACTAAATATGAACATACCACTTGTCTAAACATATTGTCAAAGTATATATTATAATATACTAATACTATTTACTATAATATTATCAGTTATAGGGCGACTATCGTCATATTATTCATGCCAACAAGTGCTCAAATCTCCGCCTCAGCACATTCAGCCTCGTCCAGCGTCCCAACACGCCAGTTCGATGTTAATTAATCAACATTTTTGCATATTTGGTATGTCGTTTTTTTCGGGCTGTAGCAATAACAACACCTATCTCTCTCAATCTCGTCAGCGGCTGAGATTCACAACCCTGAAACTCCTCTATTCGGAAAGACTCTGTCAATAACGTAAGAATGCCATTTAGGTCCATTGCAGTTCCCGCTGATATTGTAGCCAAGCCAGCCAATCTACCAGCTCGCTCATTACCACTGTCTCCTGCGTGTCGAGGGACAAAAATGAAGGAGATTCCTCTAATTCCTGACTGCACTAGTATAATTTAATGTTAAAAATTCGTGATCATCTTAACCGACCGAAAGAAAATCCTCCACTTGGCAGAAATTATTGTTTTTTACATTTTTATGTAGCTAACACTAAAAGAGGTTGACACATTTACATATCTGGAAAGTGTCGTCAACATTCAAGGTGGCACAGATGAAGACGTTAGGGTTAGAATACAAAAGGCAAGATCAGCATTTGCCATTCTGAAGAACATATGGAGTTCAAGAATGATCAAGAATAAAACTAAGATAATGATATTTAACTCAAATGTCAAGTCTGTCCTTCTGTATGGAGCGGAGACATGGAGAACGACTAAGGTGAACACCAAAAAGCTGCAGACATTCATTAATAGATGCCTACGCAGGATACTCCATTTGAGATGGTATGACAAGACCACAAACAGAGAAATGTGGGATAGGGCAGGACAACGGCAGGTGGAACAGAAGATAATGAGCAGAAGGTGGCGATGGATAGGACACACACTGAGGAAACCCCTGACAGCATCGTGAGACAGGCTCTCCGATGGAACCCCAGGGCAATAGAAGTAAGGGAAGACCCAGAAACACCTGGAGACGGGAGTTAGAGATGGAATGTAAAAAAAAACGGGGAGAGAGTGGCGAGATCTGGAAAAGATGACCTTGGATAGGCGGGCTTGGAAGGCCTTGGTTGCGGACCTATGCTTCCGTAGGGGCGAAGGGTGAAGAAGATGTAGCTAACAGTGGCGACCTTCCTAGCGTATTTTTTGCCCACCCAAACCTTTAGTGCTATAAGATTTTCATTATATGTAATTACTAAAATTACAGCGATGTTGATTTGGTATACTTTTAGAAGTTTAGCAGTACGATCGACACGGTTGTCTATAATTAAGCATTTCCGTGTTCCACGTGCAATTCAGTGCAAGTAAAAATCGGGAACACCTTGGAATTAATCAGTTCACAATGTATCCTAACAACTGTCATTGGCGTATGCCCACAGAATTTATTTTCACTGATAGAAGTGGAAGGTATCATTTGTTCACTATGTCATATTGCTTTTTATAATATGTAATAGGGATACGCCTTTGCAAACATTTGCCATAATTTTGTGTATTACTGTAAATTCTAAACTTTGATTATCATTTTGTTGTCCTTATGCAAAATTATATAACAAAAACGTGTTTTTTGCATTAACCAAGCTACCTACCAATTAGTTAAACATTTCTTCTTCTTCTTCTTCTTCGATCGTTCTAGACTTGTTTTAATCATTCTCTTTGTGATATATAAACAGTCAAACATCAGAACGTAATACACGTGCACCTATTTGAGCTTAGTTGCTTATCCTTCGGTGGGGTGTTCGATTTCAGCCAGCTATTGTGTGCGGATTCGCTTCTTCCGCTAGCCTTTGACTGGCCCCAGCCAGACCCACATGGCAGTGGGCTGCTATTTCTTTCAGGGCAGCGACCCTTAGACGGCCTGCATTCCCGGGCTTATGAGCGCTATCTTCCCAGCAAACCGGTCATTTTAATGAACACCTTGGTTTGCCGCCCGTTCAGGTTTGTTTACGGTTTGCTCCGCTAGACTTTGATTGTCCCCAATCAATCTACAAGGCAGCAGTAGTTCCCTTCGAGCGGGAACGCGCACTGGGCTTACCTCTGCTGGGCATTCCAGTTGTTTTGCACATTTGGGTGGGACACACACCGCTGCAACGCTGCCGCGCTTGCACTAGTTAGCCTCTGCCGGGCTTCCCAGTTCTGCTCATATGGGTGGGACGCACACCCTCTGGCCTGCCATGCTCGCTGCTGCATTGCTTGCATTGCCGGTCCGCCCCTCGATGGGGCCCAATAGCATGCTCTTTCTGCACTGGTGCCTACCTCACCATTTCCGTCAATTCCAACTGGGCTTTTCTGCTTCGACGGGGCAAAGCCGAGTTTGCCCCTTGATGACCTTGTGCAACTCGATTCGACTCCCAGCATACTCATCGGCCCTTGAGCAGTGCCTCCGTGGGCGTGAGGTATATAAGACAGCTTGCAAAAAATCACTGGTATGCATCAGGTAGATATCGTACAAATTAAACTTTAGTGTGATCACAAATTTTGGAACGAATTATTGTATATAATGTTGATCTTCACTATCAACAATTAGCTATTAAAAAGTAATACATAGGGATTCTACCTAGGTTTATCGTTTCCCCAGGAGTAGCTGTTTTGTTGAATGTTTAATTCGTCCGTCACTGTCGAATCGAAAATGCCTATTGTAAAGCTCGATTATCTGCCTAGTTAATAGTTCGACTCATAGTTTTGGTCACTGTCTGTAGTTTAGCGTTATGATAGTTCGAATGATAGCTTGGTCACTGTCTGTAGTTTAGCATTCTGATAGTTCGAATAATAGCTTGGTCACTATCTGTAGTTTAGCATTCTGATAGTTCGAATAATAGTTTTGGTCACTGTCTGTAGTTTAGCATTCTGATAGTTCGAATAATAGCTTGGTCACTGTCTGTGGTTTTGAGAGCCGCGGTAGCGTAGTTGTTAGTGAACTCGCTTCTCAAGGCTGGTGGTCTGGGTTCAGTTCCGCAAAGCGCGTGGAATTTTTCCCGACCGCAACGGCTCTCAGGTCGACCCAGCCTCAACTGGGTACCAGACATGCTCTGGGAAAGTAAAGGCGGCCGGCGTGATGCTGACCACATCACCCATCGTGTGCCGACGGTCAATGAAAAATACAGGCCTAACACTGTATTGACCTATATACCACGAGGTATGAAAGGGTTCCTTTACTTACTTTTACTTTCTTACTGTCTGTGGTTTAGCATTCTGATAGTTCGAATAATAGCTTGGTCACTGTCTGTAGTTTAGCATTCTGATAGTTCGAATAATAGCTTGGTCACTGTCTGTAGAGTAGCATTCTGATAGTTCGAATAATAGCTTGGTCACTGTCTGTAGAGTAGCATTCTGATAGTTCGAATAATAGCTTGGTCACTGTCTGTAGAGTAGCATTCTGATAGTTCGAATGATAGCTTGTTCACTATCTGTAGTTTAGCGTTATGATAGTTCGAATAATAGCTTGGTCACTGTCTGTAGAGTAGCATTCTGATAGTTCGAATAATAGCTTGGTCACTGTCTGTAGAGTAGCATTCTGATAGTTCGAATAATAGCTTGGTCACTGTCTGTAGAGTAGCATTCTGATAGTTCGAATAATAGCTTGGTCACTGTCTGTAGAGTAGCATTCTGATAGTTCGAATAATAACTTGGTCACTGTCTGTAGTTTAGCATTCTGATAGTTCGAATAATAGCTTGTTCACTATCTGTAGTTTAGCATTCTGATAGTTCGAATAATAGCTTGGTCACTATCTGTAGTTTAGCATTCTGATAGTTCGAATAATAACTTGGTCACTGTCTGTAGTTTAGCATTCTGATAGTTCGAATAATAACTTGTTCACTGTCTGTAGTTTAGCATTCTGATTGTTCGAATAATAGCTTGTTCACTGTCTGTAGTTTAGCATTCTGATAGTTCGAATAATAGCTTGTTCCCTGTCTGTAGTTTAGCATTCTGATAGTTCGAATAATAACTTGTTCACTTTCTGTAGTTTAGCATTCTGATAGTTCGAATAATAACTTGTTCACTGTCTGTAGTTTAGCATTCTGATAGTTCGAATAATAGCTTGTTCACTGTCTGTAGTTTAGCATTCTGATAGTTCGAATAATAGCTTGTTCACTGTCTGTAGTTTAGCATTCTGATAGTTCGAATAATAGCTTGGTCACTAACTGTAGATTGACACGCTGATAGCTTTGTCTAATAGCTTTGTCACTATATGTAGATTAATTATATCTGTCCTTATGTCTATCGTATCTGCTTTCTAATATGAAGAATCTCGTTCTGTTTTATCGTCTAGTCTCAAGCTAGACCAACTCTCTTCTGTTCTATAGTCTAGTTTCAAACTAGAACAAATATTTTTGTTCTATAGTCTAGTTTCTAACTAGAACAATTCTCTTTCTGTTCTACAGTCTAGTTTCTAACTAGAACAATTCTCTTTCTGTTCTACAGTCTAGTTTCTAACTAGAATAATTCTTGTTCTGTTCTATAGTCTAGTTTCAAACAATAACAACTCTTTTTCTGTAAATATCTTCAAGTGTTTACCTATTAAGACGAACTTGTCCTTGTTTTCATCACTTAACTATAACCTATACGCTGACTCAAATTGCTTCTCACTTCGATTCTCCAATCTCTAAGTTTTTTTTATGATTACTATCACTAGTTCTTGAAGTTCTCAATGTGACCTAACACGACATATTTTTATGTCTAGTTTGATGCTAATCATGTTATGCGCTGCTTTCTAATTTCGACTCTGAAGTCCCAGGTCCTCGTTTCATTCTGGTCTCTCTGTATATTTATATATAATATCACGCTGGAATCTAAAATTATAAAAATAACAGAGCAATTTCCCTATTTAGGTAGAAATTTTGATTGTACAAGATTTGAGAGGAAAGATCGGGGAAGGCAAATGGAGAAGATAGGTCAGTTAACATCGTGATGCGACAAGTGATTGATGTTAGAACTGACAAAGTGCTCCAGATAGAGAGAGAAAGAGATAGAGTTGTTGGAGACATAGTCACCTACGCCTCCTTAATGATGATGATAATGATGATGATGATATATTTGTCTGTTGTGTCTCTTCATATACGTCTCTTTCTCTCTCTTTCTCTTTCTTTCTCTTTCTTTCTCTCTCTCTCTTTCTATCAGATTATCTACATACTCATCTATATTTGTTTTGTCTGTCTCTATTCAATTATTCAGTTCTTTATTTATCAATCCAATCAGTGGCGGCTCGTGATCATTTTTGTTGGTGGGGCCAGACATTTTTCTCCGGATAAATCATAGTTTTTTTGGTTGCTATATTTTAATTTATAAAATAATAAATACACGATATACATTATTTTTGGTGGGGCCCGGCCCATTGGCCCTTAATGACGAGCTGCCACTGAATCCAATTATGATTCATTTTGAAACTTTGTTGTGTTTTTTTTTTTACTTTACCGAAACACAGTTTTACTAAAGAAACAGCAGTGAAAATAGATGTCTCTAAAGAGATTATATTACTGTAAACATCTTTAATTATTTTGTCAAATCCTCATCAGTTCAAGAAATCATGAACCCAATAAGAACTTTCATGAAGACGAATGACAATTATTTCTATATCTAATCCTGTTTTGTCACAGAAGATAAGAAGAGATATCTAGAACGGGTTGTTGTGCGCGCTGTGAACTTGGCAGCTTTTACAGCCTCTGTTATTTCCCAGTTTCTCCTTTTTCGTGGACTACCTTTTGTCTTGTATCTGACTGTATCTGACTGTATCTGACTGTATCTGACTGTATCTGACTGTATCTGACTGTATCTGACTGTATCTGACTGTATCTGACTGTATCTGACTGTATCTGACTGTATCTGACTGTATCTGACTGTATCTGACTGTATCTGACTGAATAGCATTGCCCGTTGAGGGTCACTGTTGGTAATCTGATTATGTCTTCGTACCATTTAATTTGTTGTTTCCTGATAACGCTGAGGTTCTACCCTCTTTTTTCTTGATGTTTTGATTCATAAACGGGTCTTTTCATGATATTCCGAGCACTTTGTGTAAACACTTCAACTCTGTCATGACTAGTTTTCTGATGTTGGTTGATATCACCGTCCAGGTCTGGTACTGATAACATGATATTCGGAATATAGATAGTGTTGTACAATAGTCTTTTAGTGAAATATTCTCTTTCACAATATTCTCATTGAAATAAATCATGGCTGCTTGTCATGCTGTTGAATCGTAGTATGCAGGATGAGTTTTTTTTTTAATTCTTAAAAATTGTATATTATTTTTTAATTGTGTCCCAAAAAGAAAAACATTAAAAACACTGACGTTATTTTAACTTGAATTCGTTTCATTACAGTTGAGTGACAGATATTTTAACTGATCGGTCTTCCGTTCATAACTCTGTGTGTTTGTGTGTGTGCAAGTGGCAGCTCTTTATATTTGTATTTGTATTTAATAAGTATACAAAGCACAGTTATAGTGTGCTGTATACAGGCATCAATGTATATAACATGGTTTGAAAACTTACCTAAATTCTTCGCAAGAACTTAATTCTTATTTTTCTTATCTTTATAATATTATTCGTTCTGGCATAACAAAAACATAGATTTGTTTTTAGATTGAAAGCGGCATGCCTCGGCTTAAAGATGCTTTCTGCCCTACATAACAAACAACAAACAATCAAGGTTTTCAAGCATTTTGAACTACGATTCATAAGACTTCAAAATTCTGATTCGTTTTCTCTTAGTATAACCACTCTATAAATCACATTTTGTAATTTTGGTATGATTTGGATCATTTAGACGTGAGTACCTTTCCCTAAGTTTAAAGTCAAGCTGTTCAAGTCACTCTAGCCATGGATTTGTTTTTGTTGTGGGCATAAATGAAAAATCCTAACCTGAACTGTTTCACGGCGACTGTACTAGCTATGCGGTCATTAAATTCAACATGTTTCCGTCCCACATGTCCTACACCGCCCTAAAAAGCGGAAGTACATGCAGTAACGATAGTGTTTTTTTAATAAATCACATTTTGTTATTTTTGTGTGATTTGGGTCATTTAGACGTGAGTACCTTTCACTAAATTTATAGTCAAGCTGTGACATCCGAGTCTTTCGACAAACCCATCATGCATTTTTCACGTTTGGGTTCGCTTTCGCTGTTTTTTTAATGGTGATGTTATCACTGAGAATACTAATATTTTCACAGAATTTAATTTTCAATGGATCGTCAATATCTTTAATTTACACAACAGAACATCATCGTGTTTTTTTCGCACCTCTAATATACAACTAGACGCGTGACCTCATCTACCTTGAACTTAGGTGCTGCTAATTTGTTTGAACAATGTTCATCTTAGAAGTGGAAACGAACTAATGAACTTTAGTGTGGATAAGTAGAGTCTAACCTTCATTTTAGGCCAACGCTAGACAAAACAATTACAATGATCGAAACCCACTTGTACCAAAAATGACTATCACAATAAAACCGAACTTCACATATATTTTTTTTTAATGTATATGTTTTTTTCGGTGATCGGTTCAGAAAAATATGAATATGGCTGTCTGTATACATACATTTTGAGTAATGACACAAAATGTGGAAACAAAGATAGACCCAAAAAAGACACGAAGACGAATTAAGTTTTTTATTTAGTTAACTGCGGCACTATAGTCTGGCAAAGCGGTTGGTGATCGAGGGAGAGCTACCATGCAGTAAGGTAGTTGTGTGAGCGCAATCAAAAACGTTATGCAATCTGATGACAAATAAAATGAGAATCCTGGAGTGGATGCATGTACGCGTGTCTCCTGGCCGATGTCTAGAAGCAAAACATGTACAAATGCCCAAGAAACAGGGTACGGAAACGGTACAACGAGTCGTTTGTAGGCGTTACCCCAAGACAACTAGAGTCAATAGTCGCACTATAGTTACCTGCTCTCGGCAAGACTATTTAAAAGGACGTGAAAATGTAATAAGTCAGTGTTGTGTCGACGCAAGGGAAGACTCTTCTAAAATCAGAGGACAAACACAATTGACTTGGTTGGGTAATGTTGGTGCCGCGAAATTTCAAAAGTTGCGTACTAGTGCCTAATGAAACTCCCCCTCCTTCCCCATTTTTACCCCATGTTTACTTGTACTCAAACTCATCCTAATATATCTACTTCATGTGAAGAGAAAAAACGGAGTAACAACTTCCAATTCTTCCCTAGTGGCAACAATACGACACGCGTCCAAGAGCGGTTGAGAACGTTCCTAATCCGGTACGACCTCAACGAAATTAGCAGGGTTGCAGATAGCAAAGTCGATAGTACACTTCCTTAGTGATCACGTGTCGTAACAATTCCGGGATTCGAGGTCATCATGGAATACACATTTTCTGTACGCACACGGTTTTATGCCAGGTTCCATGATTCCAGATCCTTGCTTGGGTACCTAAGTACATCCGAAATCGCAATAATACTTGCATGAATGACGAGGGGCACTGAAAAAAGAAAGCAAACATTCACGCTAAAATCAGTCAGAGGCAGGATACTAGTCGCCCTGAATGCGTCTGAATTCATAGAGAACAAAAGAGACGAAGAAGAAGAAGAAGAAGTAATGAGAATCTGCAAACAACTATAGAAGATATCCCAAAGCACAATATACTAACAGGCCTGGGATATCTCAATACACAAGTAAGTAGTGACAACGTAGGTAGAAACTATTTAAAAATGAAACTGGAAAATTATTAACAACAGAGAAAGATTTTGCAATTTCAGTGAAGCAAATGATCTGGTTATATGAGGAGCACGGTTTTCTCATAAACAATTCATAAGATGATTGAATATCTCCAGATGAACACACAGAGAACTAGATTGTCTATATTCTTACAACTGGAAAATGGAGACGTTCTTTGCAATATGCCAGAATAAGAAGATTTTGAAGTAAACACAAACTACTGATAGGGAAATGTTGTACTTGAACTAAGGAAAACTAAACTAGGAGAGAAATGTTGTACTTGAACTAAGGAAAACAAAACTAGGAGAGAAATGTTGTACTTGGACTAAGGAAAACTAAACTAGGAGAGAAATGTTGTACTTGAACTAAGGAAAACTAAACTAGGAGAGAAATGTTGTACTTGAACTAAGGAAAACTAAACTAGGAGAGAAATGTTGTACTTGAACTAAGGAAAACTAAACTAGGAGAGAAATATTGTACTTGGACTAAAGAAAACTAAACTAGGAGAGAAATGTTGTACTTGAACTAAAGAAAACTAAACTAGGAGAGAAATGTTGTACTTGAACTAAGGAAAACTAAACTAGGAGAGAAATGTTGTACTTGAACTAAGGAAAATTAAACTAGGAGAGAATAACAATAACGATTTGATGTAACAAAACTATATAATCCACAAATAAAACAGCAGCTCATACTAGCTTTAACAAACAAATTCTACATTTTAATAAAGAACATGGACATGGTAATCAACAAATTAAATCAAACAGTGAAACTAGATGAAAAAATATATTGAAATGAAGAAGATACAAAAAAAACCATGAACGAATTTTTCAGAAAACTTTGGACAAAACTGCGCAACGCAAAGAAAAAAAAGTAACTGCTCAGTGCAAAATCAGTCAGATTAACTTAAAGAATACAATTTTTGCAGAATATGGCCATAGCAATTTTTTTTAAAGTTGCTAAAAACAGGCGCAAGGACTGATAAATCACATATATAAAAAGGTTGTTAGTGGAATAAAAAAAAAAGACGGTAACGAGAGTTGACAAGAAGATGTTGTACAACATAACTAAGAAACTGAAGGAAAATGTTGTCTCTTGTGAAAACTTGATTTTACAATTAAGAAATTAAAAGTTGATTAATGAAAAGAAATATATAGCGTGGCGGTGTAAAGAACATTTACAACATCTGCTAAATTGTCCAAACTCACCTACTCTTGCGAATATAAGCAGGAATAGAAGGGAATTTAGATACAAACGTTTATCTCAAACATAGAAGAGAAAGGAATTACAAAGGCTCAAAAGATAAACAAATCACCCGCTGGTGACGATATATTCCCAGAGATGTTAAAGGTGGAGAAAAGAACAAATCTTTACTGAAAGATTTCTCAAGAAATCTGAATGAAAGTAGAAGTCCCCCCAAAAAATCCAAAAAAAATAGAAACATCATTAGACTTCCAATTAACGGAAATATGTGTAATTGTGAAAACTGGAAAGGTAAAACCTTTTCTGTCAATAACGAGTAAGAACTTTAGACGCATTATTCTCAAGAGAATGACCCCAACAGTGGCCACTAAAATCAGATAAGAACAAATATATTTTAAGGAGGGAAAATCATATAGTAGTCACATTTTCGCCAATTGTCAAATTCTTAAATAAAGCAAAAAATGAAATGGTACAGTTTGTATTGTCTTGTTTGTTTATGAGAACACTTTTTGACAATCTACATAGGAAATATATATGTGGAGGATCTTGCGTCATTACAGTATACTACAGAAAATGGTGAATGCCATAAAAGCATTGCTCACAAAATTTCTATGCGAGGTAATTTGTGACAATAACAAAACAGAAAGTGCTTATGGTCAAAACGTGAAATATTGGTCTCAGTTCCATGGAAGAGATTGGGCGAGTTTCCCAGGATAGAGCGGTATGGAGAAATTACTTGCAGGTCCTATGTAACGTATAACGGTACGAGAGGAATTATTATTATTATTGTTGGGCTAGGCAATGGGTGCTGTAAGAAATAAGGGTATTTGGTTCGAATCCTGTACTCGGTCATTTGCTTTTTCCGGAAGCCCTAACACGTATACATTGTCTATTTACTAATCAAGTCATTGGCTCCGTTGCTTCCCTTGGAGTTCTTAAAAAAATGTCTTATTCTCTTCTAACATTAAGGACTGAAAGTTGCGAAGATCCATGATCGTCAATGTCACCAGCCACTGCACCAGAGAATGATGATCGTACATACAGTACACAACTCTTGTCATTCGTACACAACTTTTTGTATTTTAGTTAGTTGTGTCCCTTGCACTGTAAAGAGTATGTTTTTAGTACGTGTGATTTTATAAAATAATAATGATATTTGGTAGTGCTATTCAACGTTTGTACACATTGGGGCGCATCTGACTAATGAATGTGGGACGCAGGCGACATGTGTCAATTGCAATAATAATACTAATATTAATAATAAAGTGATATTAATAGCAACATCAATAAAAATAGTAACATATGAAAAAAAAGTCTGAGTCTGGAGTATTTTTTCCTATGTTACTATTTTTATTGATGTTGCTATTAATATCACTTTATTATATTGTATTATTATGCAATTGACATATGCCTGCGCCCATTCATTAGTAGGTATGAAGGTATTAGTAGGTATGAAATTCATTAGTAGGTATGAAACTGAAATAATTGAAATATTAATGTCTTCATTGTACAGTTGGTAGTCGTGTTTTTTTCGACTAGTTCTTTGCAATTGGAGGTGATTTAGTTTATTACATATTTTAAAAAATCTTATTGAGATAGGGTTAAAATACTATATGACACCGTGCTTTTGATTTTTATTTCTGTATTAACATCGATATGCTCCAAAAAGGGATCATCTCCGGTTTTTTTTTTTATGTACAGATATCATCATCTTATTCTATTCATTCGCTTTAGACACCATCTGGTTGCAGATAAAGTGAATGCATTTACAGCTTCCTTCGACAGTTTATTAGCCACTGTTTGCATACTTAACTGTGTACTATCATAGCATGTCATCTGTTTATATTACCACTCAGTGGCGGCTCGTGATCCTTTTTGTTGGTGGGGCCAGACACACATTTTTGGAAAAATCATGGCTCTGTATTAGGTTGCATTTTAATTAATTAAATAATAAATGCACGTGACACATTATTTTGATGAGGTCTGGACCCACTGGCCCTTAATGACGGGCCGCCACTGTTACCACTTTAAGAAATGTTGTAGCTGGGCAACCAAATCATTGATGTAAATCAAAGTAAAAGTGTCAGGGATAGAACTCCTTCCCGAGGGACGCCATAATGTTGTAGGAATTTAGTACCTTTTGGAGTAATGGTCTTCTTCGAACGTTCTATATTGACCACTTTTTTACCACTCTGATCACTTTTACCACTCTGACCACTTTTTTACCACTCTGACCACTTATTTACCACTCTTTGTGATCTGTATGACATCTGAGTATGTCTTCCAATTTGGATGATATCTCAACCAGATCTTCGAGCCGGAGTTGATATGACCTGATACAATCCAGTGTTATTAGAACTGTTTCTTCTTCATCTTCATCTTCTTCTTCTTCCTCTGCAAACGCTTCATATCAACCACTTGTTAAACCACTCTGTGTGATCTGTATGTCATCTGAGCCTAAGAGCGATTGTACGTTGTGTCAGTTATGCACCAACAAATAGGCCAGCACATCCAATTTCTGCGTCGCTTTTTATTAACTAGGGTAGCTTCCTAGGCCCAGACCTCAATCGCCTTCTACAACATGCCTTGTAGGTCACAGTGGTACTATTCTTTCCTTCTCTTGGGGGCCCCAGCACCACACAGGCGAGGAGCAGTCTAATTATACTTGTCTTCTATATTTCTATAAATATGTTTTTACCCATTTTTACATCCTATCTGCTATTCCGAAACTTCTAAGCGTCTTCGTAAGCCATTTTCCCAAAACATATCAATTGTTTTAATTAGCTTTCTTCATATCGCTAGACATTTTTTTATCTTGAAAAGTATCTTCCTATCTCCTGGGAAAATGTAGATTACCTGATCTTCTGTAAAGTAGCACTGTTCAAAAACCTTCCTTCTATGACACAGAAACATTTTCGTTTTCAATGTGACACTCGTCTGACCGAATGGACCGTGCGGGCTACAATTCGGGAGAGCCGGGTTGAATGCCCGATAAGACCAATGAGGATTTTTTCTATCGGGGGCATAAATAAAAAATCCGAACCTGAAAAGTTTCGAGAAGACTGCACTAGCCATGCGCCATTAAATTTCATAGGCTCATGTTATCCCTGTCCTACTCCGTCCTAACAAACGGTAATACAGTCAGAAGCGACAGATACCGTAGCCTGAGATTGAAGATACGTTCCATCAGTGGCGGCTCGTGATCATTTTTGTTTATGGGGCCAGATATTTTTTCCGGATAAATCATGATTTTTGGTTGCTATATTTTAATTTAAATAATAATAAATACACGTTATACATTATTTGTGGTGGGTCACGGCCCCACTGGCCCTTAATAACGAGCCGACACTGCGTTCCATTGTTTTATAGAGACAGCTTGTAAGACTGATTTGTCTGTTGCTGGATGTCATGGAAATATCTTTCTCATATTTTAGAAGCTGTTTCCTGGCGGATTTACACAATGTCTGTGTGACTCTGCCCAGCTATTCTCGAATATTCTAAAATAAACAAACTTCTAATGTTGACTGCGATAGAAATTTTGACATGCAGGAATTAGGATTGATAGTTCTATTTAAAATTACGTATCAAAACAGATGGCACTCTTAATTGTGTCGTTATATCCCCTTTTCCATAATGTGATTGTGCTGGTTCTCTCAATATATTATTTTGAGCAATTAAAACAATGCCTTCTTTCTCTTTTTCTTATTTGACCTGAATAAGTCGTTTCTTAGTCGTTTAGATTTTGTTGACAACGAAGCTTTGATATATACGCTATTTCACCATTTGCAGTACACTTTTTACCCAGTTAGAATATAACATTACTGGCTCCTCAAACCCCCTAATGCCCACGTGCCCAGCGTGTTCGTAGCACGTTGGACTACAGGTGACAAGTCCTCTGTAAGTGCGGGTTCAACTCCGCGGACTGGCAGAAAAGCTACAGGTTCCCCAGATTTACGGTGTTCGTGGCACCAAACCGAAGGGTTACTATGTCCATGACACCGAGCCGAAGAGCTTTCAGCTCAAGTGCTTCTGGATCGGGAAAAAACAAAAACTAAAGTTTACTACTATATTTTTGGTTTTTAAATATAGCATGTGTTTTTAAAAACAACAATTGATAAATAATTAGTACAATTTTCTGTCGTTGTGGATGATTCAATTTGGTTCAGATATAGAATGAAACAAGAAACTAATTCTAGAGTGGAAGTATTGAAATACCGAAGTGTTTTGTCAGAGGAAACAATTACATATTAAATAACAATAAAGTTCGAAGAAATGAACTGGAATATTATGATATATTATTACTCTATATGGGTGTATTTATTTTCTTGTTTTCCTGCAATTTTGTCAAGTGAAAATACGTATCATTCAATATATATATATTAAGCTAATTTATTAGGAAAAACAGGACGTTTATAGTTACAATAGACGGATATAGCAGATATAGTAAACGTGAACGAATTGTGATACACTTCATGTACTCTGTACGTTCAAGTGTCTGTTTCGTTGAAACAGAGGTCATTGCTATTATATTACATATACTTTGTTAATCTCAACAACCTACATTAATGACCTAATTACATTAAGCGTGGGAGTGGGAAGAAAAACAATATTAGCGTTATCCGCCCCCACTTATTAGTACTTGGTCATCATTGTCATTTTGAAAATGCACTTCAAACTTAGAATTGGCTGATAAACGACATACTATACAGAAAAATTACATACTTTGGTTACATCAAGCGTCACGATGGCCTGGAAAGAACAATACTAGAGGGCAGGGTCCCAGGACGCAGAGGCAGACCAAGAAGAAGATGGCTACAAGATATTAAAGAAACCATGAATATGACCATCGACGAAGTGGGTGAACTGGCTAGAGACATAGTGAATTTCAGATGTGCTGCAAAGAGAGCAACGTCCTATAAAGGATACGCACCTTGATGATGATGATCCCTGTAGACGGTGTTAAGGGAGGGTTGTTTGAGCCGAAGAATTAACTTCATTGCACCGGGTTTTACCCCATATGACTCGGTCCCTCTCTGCTGAACTGGCACGCCACTTGCACAGAGTATTGCACAAAGCCCGAACCCCGTAGCTCCGGCAACAATCCTAGGGATCTCTGAAAAAATACACTCGTGAACAGAACGGCGCGGTCCGGATTCGAACCCACAATCTTGGAATCGCAAGGCAAGGGCGTAACCACTTAACCACTTAACCACTTAACCACTTAACCACTAACCACTTAACCACTTAACCACTTAACCACTTAACCACTTAACCACTTAACCACTTAACCACTTAACCACTTAACCACTTAACCATTTAACCACTTAACCACTTAACCATTTAACCACTTAACCACTTAACCACTTAACCACTTAACCACTTAACCATTTAACCACTTAACCACTTAACCACTTAACCACTTAACCATTTAGCCACTTAACCACTTAACCACTTAACCACTTAACCACTTAACCACTTAACCACTTAACCACTCGTAAGTCGATTCTAACAACATTCAACCTAAAACCGTATTTCCCCAATTATATTAGATCAGTGATATTCAACGTGTTTATTTACTAGGGCGCATTTGAGTGATTGTTGGGGATGCGGGGCGCCATGTTTCCATTTTACTAATAATACAGACAATAATAAAAGTAATTCAATTTTGTAATAAAGTTAACCGATAATTGGCGCCCACAATAGCATACCTGTCTCATAGTAACCATGTCAGAAAAGTAGCTTAGTGAAGGTGGTGTTTGGGGACAGCAATCTTGTCATGCAAATAAACTAGTAAACAATAATCAATCAATCAAGTACCATACCTGCTGCGTAGGTGATCATGTTTCTCCACAACTCTCTTTCTCTCTCTCTCTCTCTCTCTCTCTCTCTCTCGCTCACTCACTTCTTCATGCAGATAATCAGTTCTGACGTCGATCTTTTGTCGAACCAAGATGTCAGACCATCCAACATCTTCTCTCTCTATCTTCCACGATCTCGCCTTCCCTGAACTTTACCTGCTGTCACCAAATCTTTTAAACCTCCTCTTCGCATTATATGCCCGAAGAACCCTGAGTTACTGATTCTTATTCTTTTGATAAGGTTTCTTCGTGTGCAGGCCTGATTTTAAAACCTCATCATAAGGTGTCTTCACCGTTCATGGAATTTTCAGTATTCTTCTATAAAACCACATGTCTGTGGCATCCAGTGATATTATTCATTGTTTGTTCATTGTCCATAATTCGCTGACATACATAAGTATTCCCTCACAGTTTGGATTTAGAAGAGGAGTAGGATGCACTCTGAGACAACTGAGTGAAAAAGCAATATAATATAACAAAGAGCTACACTTATTATTCATCGATCAAGAAAAGGCATTTGACAGAATAGATAGAAGTATTCTATGGGAAACACTAGAAAACTATGGGATCAAGGGACAACTGCTAGACAATATCAGAGCAATATACACAAATAGCCACAGTGTGATAAGAACAACAGACGGAATGACAGACTCATTCAAAACAAAATCAGGAGTAAGACAGGGTTGTGTGCTCTCACCTCTTCTCTTCAACATATATATAGACAGAATAGTGAAAGAGGCACAGTGCGAAAAAGACCTTATTAACATAGACAATGATCACGACGATCAATTAAATAACCAAATCAACAAATTGCTTTTTGCGGACGACCAAAGTTTAATGTATGAAGATGAAGATCAGCTACAACATCACATGAATTCATTGCTAATAGCATGTAGAAAGTACAACATGAAAATCAACAAACAAAAGACCGAGACCATGAAAATCAGCAGAACACCAAGCCAAACATACAAATAGATAACACCAAAGTAAAGCAAGTTTCCGAATTAAAATATTTAGGCAGTATTTTTACAGAGGACGGAAAACTAGATAGAGAAATAGAGACAAGGTGTCAAAAAGCAAATGCGGTGACCTACCAGCTGGCACCATTACTACAACACCCAAAGATCAAGATGGAAGTGAAAAGACAGATGATAAAAAGTATTTTCCAACCAACACTTTGTTACCAGTGCCAAACTTGGTCTCTTACAGCAACACATCACAGAAAGCTCACCACTTGTGAAATGAAATACTTGAGGAAGGCAGTGGGAGTCACCAGGAAAGACAGACTACGAAATGAGGACATCAGAAGCAGAGTGGGCATAACTTCATGCACCGAATATATCGAAAGACAATAAATGCAGAGGTTTGGACATTTAATGAGAATGAAATACAACCAACCACCAATAACAGCATACAATAAAAAAAGATCAGGTACTAGAGCTAAGGGAAGACCAAGAAAAGATAGATAGACAATATCAAGACCACACTACATAAACACGGATACAACACAACAAGGGCAACTCATATAGCCCTAGAACGCAAATTAAAGCTCCCATCCCTACGCTTAACGGCAAGAGTGGACAGCCAACTTACATCTTCCACCTGGGAATAGACAATAGACATAAATATTGGTTCAATATAGCACTGAAGTACTCGTTTTTGCAGTGTCATTGGTAGTGAAATCACTAGCGCATATTAGTGCTTTGACGCATGCTGCATAAGAAGTGATAAGATGCGATATAAACCTCATGTTCCTAATATGAGTTCAAATGGCGCGTTTGAATGATCCCCGACACAAATCATGTCGTCCCATCAACAACAACAACCAGTCTGCTTCTTCTTCTTCTTCTTTACGTTCGTTCTTTTCAACCAATTTTAATCACTCTTTGTGATATGTTTGATCTTTGCCAAGAACGTGTATACGTTATACATTGGTTTGGTAGGCCCTAAACGCATAGAATTCTTTACATTTAGGACACGTGCATCCGATTTCAGCCAAACCTCCTTAGTGGCCTCTTACGACATGCGTGGCAGTTAACAGTGGTTCTATTCTTTACACCCCAAATTTGAGCCCCGGTAACCACTCGAGCGAACCAGTCTATTATCTATGTACTCTTACTGTCATTATTGATTTTGTATGACTAACTATGTGCTCTTTCCTTTTCTTACAGCAATCGTATATTTTGATTATGTGTACATTGTTCCATTTCTTAGAGCAATCGTATATTTTGATTATGTGTACATTGTTCCATTTCTTACAGCAATCGTATATTTTGATTATGTGTACATTGTTCCATTTCTTAGAGCAATCGTATATTTTGATTATGTGTACATTGTTCCATTTCTTACAGCAATCGTATATTTTGATTATGTGTACATTGTTCCATTTCTTAGAGCAATCGTATATTTTGATTATGTGTACATTGTTCCATTTCTTACAGCAATCGTATATTTTGATTATGTTTACATTGTTCCATTTCTTAGTGGTCCTTTATCACAAATTTCATTTATGTTGTAGTTTTGCGGGAAAAAATATGAGGTAATGTCATAGCCTAAAATGAAAACTAAAATTTTAAAGTGTTGGGGAATTCCCAAGAAGTTTTCCTAGATTCACTTATTTAGTCATGCATTTATATAATCTATGTTTATTGACTGTTACGTCCACTATACATTTTTTTTTTACATATGAAAATGTCTTTTGACAATGGTGAAGCATGGGTAATATCCACGTCTTGAGAGTCTAGTGGTGGAAGTTCAATGTTGTCGTGCATACCCTACCATTTTTATAAAAATGATAACAAGGAAAGTCCATAAATCTTTGCCAGATTACATTTTTACTGTTCAAGTTTTTTCGATCTCTGGCATCTTGATTACAATTTTTTTTTAACTGAGAAATTCCAATTATGTTATCAAGTGATTTATTATTTTAACCAATGAAGAGAGCGCACTGACAACCAAAAAAAGGAAGTGTTATTATGGTTCAACCTAAGTTGCCAGTTTGTAATTTGCGTGACTATTATTGCCAAATCAAATATGTCGCAAATGGATAATTGGAAATGAAATAGTGGGCCCATTGTTTTTTAATGCAATATACAAGGTTCAAAGTTTCAATACGTCATAAAGATTAAGGATATTTAATACAGCATGTATTTAATACATCATACCAGGTCAAATATCTCTCCTTCAAAACCCGTTGCAAAAGTTGCATAGAATAACACAAACGTATAGGGTAATGGACAAGTACTAACAGGTATAGTTTGAACAGGTTGATGGATTGATTGATTGGACCATCATGATTACACTTATGTGAGTAACCATGTATACTCTGACCTCTTTCTTACACAGGAAGATCTCAGCGGCAGTGCACGAACTACGTAGTATCGGCGAGGGTCCTCGATGTAATTTAGAAGATGTTAAAACTATTTTGTAGGAATTTTTATTTTGTTATTTTTCTAATAAATCTTTCCCGGGCAGTGGCTTTCCAACCTGCTCTTCGCGAATTTGAATTGCTAAGGGTTCTTTTTACTCAACTTGAACACGATACCTACGTTTTATCGTCTGTCTCCGATAGGACTAGAAACTCGATCTCAACTACACTCAGGGGTTTCTGGAAAAATACTCCCATGGCTCCACGAGGGAGCGAACCACGTACCTATGGAACAAGATGCTAGTGCCTAACCTCTACGCCACATAGATTCCCCCACGAGAATATGTATAAGCTGATAAAAGTTTGTGGAATAAACAACTTTGTAAGAGAAGTCACATTTTTTTCACATACAGACATTCACAAACTAACATGGGAACTTCCAAACGGACATAGAACCAGATAGAACTAATAATAATCAATAGCAGATGGAGACACTTTGCAGGATGTAAAGATAAGAGAAGAAGCATCGTAGGAAGTGACTGCCACAGAAACAAAGCCCATAGAGAAGGGAAACTATATATATTTAATTAAAAAATAGGTTCACAGTTTTCTATACTCAAAGAGTTACACAGGGTCTAGGGAACAGCAACGTCAGTTACACAGGGTCTAGGGAACAGCAACGTCAGTTACACAGGGTCTAGGAAACAGCAACGTCAGTTACACAGGGTCTAGGGAACAGCAACGTCAGTTACACAGGGTCTAGGAAACAGCAACGTCAGTTACACAGGGTCTAGGGAACAGCAACGTCAGTTACACAGGGTCTACGAAACAGCAACGTCAGTTACACAGGGTCTAGGGAACAGCAAAGTCAGTTACACAGGGTCTAGGGAACAGCAACGTCAGTTACACAGGGTCTAGGGAACAGCAACGTCAGTTACACAGGGTCTAGGAAACAGCAACGTCAGTTACACAGGGTCTAGAGAACAGCAAAGTCAGTTACACAGGGTCTAGGGAACAGCAACGTCAGTTACACAGGGTCTAGGGAACAGCAACGTCAGTTACACAGGGTCTAGGGAACAGCAACGTCAGTTACACAGGGTCTAGGAAACAGCAACGTCAGTTACACAGGGTCTAGGGAACAGCAACGTCAGTTACACAGGGTCTAGGAAACAGCAACGTCAGTTACACAGGGTCTAGGAAACAGCAACGTCAGTTACACAGGGTCTAGAGAACAGCAAAGTCAGTTACACAGGGTCTAGGGAACAGCAAAGTCAGCTCAACTGTTATGTTATGTTATGTTATGCGATCGACGTCACGGCACATTGGGCATTCCCATGCATGCTCTGTCCTCCGCTGCAGCAGCCATCCTAAAGTCCATTTGCTCACCGTACCCATGAGAAGTTGATTACTATATCTTCTCTCTCTACCACAAAGACGACACTGTCTGGCATGTCCACACTTAACGCCTAATTCTCGAACTCGTTCCAGTGTCTGAGACGTGCCCATGTCACATAATTGAGAGCGCACCGCATTGATGATATCGGCTCTGTCCATATTTCTGCCCACTTGAGTCAGCTCAACTAAACGGGGCATTCTTTGACCACGTGTTGGTATGAAATGCTCAGTTTTAGAGTTCACTGTACATTTGTAAATGAAACTTAGTATCTGTTGGTTTACTTTTCAAGTGTACTTTAGAGATTATCCAAGTTTTTTATCAATCTTTATTCTCTTCGTATTCCGTCTGACACATACGGTTTCCACAAACGATTTTCTTTGTTGTTGTTCTGTCGTCTTTCCATTAATTATTTCCCACGTTTTCCATTCATTGAGAGCCGCGGTAGCGTAGTTGTTAGGGAACTCGCTTCTCAAGGCAGGTGGTCTGGGTTCAACTCCCGCGGTGCGCGCGGAATTGTTCCCGACCGCGACGGCTCTCAGGTCGACACAGCCTCAACTGGGTACCAGACATGCTCTGGGAAAGTAAAAGCGGCCGGTGTGATGCTGACCACATCACCCATCGTGTGCCGACGGTCAATGAAAATACAGGCCTAACACTGTATTGCCCTATATACCACAAGGTATGAAAGGGTTCCTTTACTTTCCACTCATTCCCTTCCCAGTCCAGTTCCTCCATTTATCCTTTACTTTATGTCAATTTCGTCAATAATGAAATAACAATTCTAATTAAAGGCAGTAAAAGACAATTCATGGGTGACTGTACAAGACAAGCTGAACATAGAAATGAGCAAAGAAGAATGTGAAAGATAACAAAAGTCATGAGTCGAATACTAAGTGCAACAGTTTTACAAGTAAGAGACACACGAAGAGCAGTCATCATTACCAAAACAGGATAGAAGGAAATATGGTCGGAACACTTCAAGAACACTCTCAATAAGAAACAACCACAAATACTGCAGAATATTCCTGAAGCTGAGAACGATCTTGACATAAATGTGGATGATTCGAAAATAGAAGAGATCATCCTCATAGAATGATGTGTCATGAGCAGAATTTTACCACCCCAACAATCCTTCAAAATGTATTTCTCTCTCACAGACCAGTTACCCTGCCTTCGCTGCCGTCATGCTCAAATGATCTGTCCCATCCTGAATCCATCTTCTCTGTGGTCTTTCCATTCTGCTCTTTGCGCAGAGACTTCCTCCATAATTACCATCTCCAACCACTGGCGTCTTTTTTATTTGTACAAAATACTTCAATTTTTCTCATTTTTTTGACAGCATCAACTAGATTTTTTATTTGGAGATTTTTCTAGATATATCTATTTATTTTCTTCTCTGTCAGTGTTGAACGAAGGACTCTTCTATAATACTTATATTGAAAAGCACATATATGCTTTTCCACTCTCTTTAAAATAAAAATGAGAGTGTAACAGAGGCGCCCTCATCAGTCAACCATTCTCTTCCTGAATGTTATATTCTGAGGGATGCAACAGACAACAGGAGATATATCTCAGAAAATGTAATGGGTAATGTTCACCAGATTGGAAGATGTGAAATATACAGATGACATTGCATTGCTGGCACATTCCTAGGAACACATACTCAGGAAATAAACAGGCAGACTTGCACATACACAGTCAACAAATTGGACCGAACATAAACATTAGGAAACGGAAGTGTTGACCATAAATTTCAACATGAACAACTCCGCAGCAGTAAAAATAAGGAACCCGGAACTGGCAACAACAGATAAGTCCACATATTTAGGAAACGTAGTAATAACATGTGGTGGTGGGGGAGGGGAGAACAGGGGGTTATCGGCGAGGATATCAAAGGAAAAGAGAAATAAAGTCAGAATAGGCTTTCCCACTTTAAACAACATTTGAAGATTTTCCCAGAATAGTACACAACTAAATTATGGATCAATAGGAGCTGTGTACTTTTGGAAGGATCTGAATGCGCATGAAACACATAAAATGAGACATCTAAACTGTCAGCGTTTTATACAAACTGCCTGAGAAGATTATCTGGACAAAATTAGCAAACTAAGAACTACTTAACTGTTACAACCAGGAGAGAACATACAGAGATAAAAGACAAACGTTGTAGCTTGATGGGAGAATGTGTACTGAAACTCAGAAGAAGTTATCCAGATACCATAACAATAGAATAGCTAGTTTTAAGAACCCCAGGGGAAGTAGAGGAGCCAATGAAAATGATCAATAAATTAACAGTGGACAATTATTATGGTTTCCGGCCACAAAAAAAATTACCAAAGACATGATTCGAACCACAGACCTTTGTTTCTTACGGCACACATTGCCTAGCCTTACTGACGAGTGTTTTCAGAAACACAACCAACTAGCTTTCCTTATAATGAGGTACCAGATCTCTAGATACCAGTAGGAGAATTGTTATGAATTGAGCATCAGATGGAACAGAGAAGTTGTGGCAGACCAAGTATTACTGGCGAAGAATAGTGAAGTTGTGGCAGACCAAGTATTACTGGCGAAGAACAGGGAGGTTGTAGCAGACCAAGAAAGGGCGAAGAACAGTGCAGATGTGGCAGACCAAGAACAACCAGCTGGCGAAGAACAGTGGAGGAGATGTAACATTTAAATCAATCATGTCTCTGTCAATTGTGGCCAATAACTAAGAATGGTAGAGCAATTTTGCTGTTGTTCTACACGACGCCCCACTGATTGCTTTGTCAAACCGTGTCTAGGAAATAAAATAAAACACAAAAGAAGTAGGGATTGAAATGAACAGAAACTATGAACTGTTATATCTCACTAATGAGTGTGTTTTAAGTGTGGGTTTATTGTAGGTCGTGATTACTAAGTAAATATTCCACATGAGCAGGAACTAAAGATACAAACTGGTTTATTATATCGATCAACTTAATCTGTAAATCTCTCTCTCTCTCTCTCTCTATATATATATATATATATATATATATATATATATATATATATATGTCTATCTATCTATCTGTCTATCTGTCTGTCTGTCTGTCTGTCTGTCTGTCTGTCTGTCTGTCTGTCTGCCTGCCTGCCTGCCTGCCTGCCTGCCTGCCTGCCTGCCTGTCTGCCTGTCTGCCTGTCTGTCTGTCTGTCTGTCTGTCTGTCTGTCTGTCTGTCTGTCTGTCTATCCAAATGTATGTGTCTGTCTATCTGTCATTCTCTCTGTCTGTCATTTATCTACTTATATATTTAACTATATATTTGTCATTCTGCATATACATGTTTGTTCATACTGACCCTCTGTGCCTATTATATGGCCTTTTTCGTCTTTACAGACGGTCATTTGGCAAGTGTTTTACTGTGACAACTTCTGAGTTTTCGCTTTTCTCTCTTATCGTTCAGCTCATACATAAGTCTCTTCTCAAAAGACTCTGCCTCTTTCGTAATTTGGCTTTCCACACAACTCTGTCATCAGCTAGTCCTTCCCGTGTGCTGGGACCTATAGAAAAGTTTTTCATTGAGGCTTTGCAGACATCTTTATATCTGAGCAGTGGTCTGCCCTGGTGCCTCTTCCCTTCCGAAAGTTCACAGAACAACATTTGTTTTGGTATGCGATAAGTTTCCATTCTTCTCACATGCCCCAACCATCTTAGTCGTCTACTGCTGAGCATGCCCATGATGGAAGGCAGGTTTGCACGTTGCAGTACATCAGAGTTGGTTATCTTGTCGTACCACCTGATGTTCATAATCTAGCAGAGACATCGAAGGTGAAAGATGTTAAGTCTCCTCTCGTGTCTTGAGTAGGCTGTCCATGTTTCTGAGCCATATAGTGAAGAACTAATTACACAGGCTCAATATATTTGAATCTTCGTCTGCAATGTCAGTTTTGTGTTGTCCCACGCTCACTTTGATAGTTTGCCGAATGTAGTAGCCGCACTCCCTACACGAGCGTTGATTTCTTCATCAAGAGAAAGGCTGGCAGTAACCATGTACCCGAGATAGCAAAATTTTGGAACTGGTGTTAGATGGTTACCATGTAAAGTGATATTTGTTGTGTTACCTCCTGGGCATAGTACAATTGTTTTGGAGACACTTATAGTCAGAGAAAATAGGTCGCATGTCTTTGACAAATTATTGATTAGGCATTGCAGTGTAGTCTCACTGTGAGCGACTAAGGCAGCATCGTCAGCGAAAAGGAGGTCCCTGAGAAGAATTTCCGTCGTTTTTGTCTTGGCTCTTAAGCGAGACAAGTTAAAGAGTGAACCATCAGATCTAGTGCGGATGAAAACATCACCATCAGCGTCCCCTAAGGCGTGGTTCAAAAGGACTGCGAAGAAGATGCCAAAGAGGGTGGGAGCAAGGACACAACCCTGCTTGACTCCACTCTTAACCTCGAAACTATCAGATGTGCTGCCATCGAACTGTATGCTGGCTTTCATGCCCTCATGGAGGGAGACAATCAACTGGAGCAACTTTGGGGGACAGCCAATATGTTTCAGTATTTTATAAAGACTTGGCCTATATACATTCTAATCTTATACATATATTGTCATTATTGCGCATTTTTTATTCATCAAAGTAAAGAATTGTTTGACTGTCTCCGGCTGAGGCTAGACATCCCGGATGTTTGTGTTATTTATTTATAATTTATTTATCTGTAATTTGACCCATTTAACAACTTGGTACTCCAGACGTCTTCTGTCACAGTTTCGTTTGATTTGGGTTTTCCCGTTCATAAGTACAAAATGATAGTGACGTAGATCAAGTCACGATTATGTTCGACTTTTTTTTTCAATTTATGTCCGTCTTCACTTTTCACTTATCGGTATTTGTTTTTCGTTTTTGTACATCTCAACGAGTTTGATAATAACAGATGGCTTTGTTACTTGTTTTTCAATGTTCTATATTTCTCAGTTATGTAGATACCAATTATTATTATATATATATATTTGTGGGTGTGTTTTGGGCAATATTAGGCAAAGTATACAGGTCTGATTAAGACGTTCTCTTTTCCATTTTCCGTCCGGGTTCCACTCGAGTGTTTGCTTAGTGATACTCGACTGTGGTCATGTATTGGTTTAATTAGGTAGAAACACAAATTTTCTATTTTCATATCACGTGTGTGTGTGTGTGTGTACTTGTGTGTGTGTACTTATGTGTGTGTACGTGTGTGTGTGCACTTGTGTGCGTGCGTACTTATGTGTGTACTTGTGGGTGTGTACTTGTGGGTGTGTACTTATTGTGTACTTGTGTGTGTACTTGCGTGTGTGTACTTATGTACGTACTTGTGTGTGTACTTGTGTGTGTACTTGTGTGTGTACTCGTGTGTGTACTTGTGTGTGTGTAGTTGTGTGTGTGTACTTGAGTATGTACTTGTGTGTGTACTTGTGTGTGTGTGTGTGTACTTGTGTGTGTGTACTTGTGTGTGCGAGACTTTTGTATAGAAAAATGCACCCTGCTCTCTCTCTCTCTCTCTCTCTTTTGGTGAGTGCGTTTAAAAATAATAAATATAGATTAACCTCTATCTATTTCTTTCTCCCACCCCCCTCTCTCTCTCTCTTTCTCTCTCTCTCTCTCTCTCTCTCCTCTCTCTCTTATGTGTGTTTCTGTACATATAGTTTACTCCTCCATGTATAAATATAGATTCACACAATCTTTCTCCCTTTCTCATGTGCGCGCGCGTGTGTGTGTGTTTACACGAATATTAACTCCCATATATTCTCTGGTGTGTGTGTGTGTGTGTGTGTATTGTCGTAAATTCTCATCCCCCTCCTTTTCCTACTTGCCTTGTGTATGTTCTTTATAAATTATCTCTTTCATTCTCATGTGTATTTTACCAGGCAGGCAAAAGCCCATCTCTTGCTCTCTCTTCCCCTCTCTCTCTCTCTCTCTCTGTGTCTGTTTTTCTACTCTCTCATGTTATCAACCTCTACTTCCTGTTCCCAATTTTGTTTTTCTCACAATTATACTTCCTAAAAGAAAATAATGTCAATATTAGTCATAGTTTTTTTAAAAATCTCTTATAAGACATCCCGGATCTTTCTCATGACTTGTGATGTCTTTATCCGATTTATTTTCTAGGCCAAGTTTGTTATGTGTCAGTGGTTTTCATCTTTACGCAACTCAATGTCAGATCTAAGTCCGTTCAGCCCAATCTATTTTGTTTAAAGGAATAGTAAATATAGATTATAAATGTAATAGTTGAGCGTATCAAATACTGTGAATGCAAAACCTCATACATGTTAGTAGTTAAGTTGAATGTATATGAATGTATATACCCGTTCCTTGATAAACAATAAGGCAGTGGGTGACGACAGCATTACTGCAGAAATGCTCAAAGCGGCTGATGATACAACTATTAGTCAGGTGCAAGAACTATTTAATAAAGTATGGGAAGAAGAAACCGTCCCAGATCAATGGGAAAAGGGAATAATTGTTAAGATCCCCAAAAAAGGTGATCTCACAGATTGCAACAACTGGAGAGGGACCACCCTATTATCAGTAATGACCAAGACTTTCTGCAAAATCATTCTTAATAGAATCAGAAGAGCAGTGGACACAACCCTGAGAGAAGAACAAGCTGGTTTTAGACCTGGGAGAAGCTGCCTAGACCAATAATTACACTACGACTAATTTTGGAGGAACATGTTGAGAAGCAACAACCACTTATTCTAAATTTCATCGATTTAAAAAAAAGCCTTTGATAGTCTACACAGAATCTCTCTGTGGAATATTCTGAAATGCTATGGAATACCAAACAAAATAATAAACATTATCAAGAGCCACTACGATGGTTCATAGTGTGCAGTTCGCACTGATGGTGGACTGGTTCGCACTGGTTTATGGTGGAAACCGGAGTAAAGCAAGGCTGTATTCTATCTCCGCTATTGTTTGGAGTGGCCATTGACTGGGTCATGAGGAAATGTTGCAGGAGCGAAAAAAGCATCGAGTGGGTAGAAAATAGTCAACTAGAATATTTGGTCCTTCGAAACTAAATGCTACAGAAAGATCCTACGAATACCATGGACAGAAAAAGAAAGAACACTGATGTCCGGAAAGAACTAAACGTTAAAGAGAATTGGCTGATAAACAACATACTATACAGAAAAATTACATACTTTGGTCACATCAAGCGTCACGATGGCCTGGAAAGAACAATATTAGAGGGCAGGGCAGAGCCGGATTAGACCAGCGCGGGGCCCGTAGCAAATTTTAGCGCGGGGCCCTAAGTTTTGTACGATAATAAATAATAAAACATAAATTTTACAAACAAACTTGTCTCGATTTAATGTGAGCAAATTTAGAGATAATACTAGACAAATCAATTTCTCTAAGTAAATTACATTCAATGTTCATTAAGGTGAGGTTATTTAGACGATCTTGTCCCATCATGTTTCTTAACTCACTTTTTATACGCTTTAATGTTGAAAAAGAACGTTCTCCGCTGCAGTTAGTAATCATTAAAGACAAGTAAATTCGTAAGACTATTTCTACATTTGGGAAACACGACTCTAATGAATTTTCCATTATAAGTTTATAAAATTGCAGTTCAAGGGCCTCATTCTTTTCGTTGCTAATAGCAGCAGCTACATTAGTTTTAAGAAGTTCAGCGAACTGCACAAGTTCGTCGCCTAGGCTTTCTTCCAAATCCTCTTGGTAAGAGCTGACAATATTTGGAGTTCTTTTCAAGATCTCTTCTGCTGTAAGAGATTTTAACTGCCGAAATGTTCCAAATACATCAGTCACTCTATGGTACGCTTCCATGCGTTTAGCTAAGGCAGAGAGTACATTATCAATTATGACAATAAACACCTGACTTTCAAATTTTTGTTTGGGTGTTTGATTTTCTACAACTTCATCGAGCGTAGTAGAGCCACTAAAATCGTCGTACTTAGTATTTCGCTTGCGTCGTCGTGAAGTTTGTTGCTGATATTCTTGACAGTGAGTCAGGATTTTGGCTTTGGCCTCAATATCTGAAAATGTAGGCCGCATTGCTTGAACGTACCCGTGTAACGATTCATAAAGAGCATATCCCGTGTTAAGGTCTTGATCAGGTGACTGTAATGAAGCGCTAGACGCTTGCAAGCGTTCTAGAATTCCGTTCCATAAAATGCTAACTATTCCGTTTCCAACTTACTCATCTCCAAAACTAGCCCATACGCTTGATTACGACACTCTACCTTTTGATCCATGTTTTTTGAGATGTCATCCAAAACTTGTTTGATAATGGTAAAACCACATAAAAGTGCTTTTGTCGCATCAGCTCGGGAAGACCACCTGGTGTCCGACAGTCTCTTCAAAGTCGGGAGTTTTGAACCTGTATCTTCCAGTGCTTTTGTAAGAATGTCCCATCGATAGGTAGAAGCGGAAAAGAATGTATAGAGACTTTCAACAAAATCGAAAAAATTTAACCACTTAACATGACTATAACTCTGATTTAAAACATTTGAATTCATTGAAAACGAAAATGATAGAAACTATTTTTTAAAATTAATTTCTCACTGAAACATAAAATTAGCTATGTAAAATAAAATAATAATAAAATAACAAGATGGGAGGATTTAAATACATTCAAAGTTAGCAGAACAAATAAAAATTACTCTCTGTGTCCGTTTGTGTGCTTCTCTGTAAAATTATGCAGCTCTGTGTTGCGGCTTCTTGTTGCGGCTCCTTCAAGTGTGTCCAAGTTTTCTGTTTAATCATTTGGCCCTCCCTCGCATTATTTTCTGGGACATCTAGTCGAGTGCAAAACAGTTTCTCACAAAAACGTGAATGACATGAAATTTATTTAGGAGTGCCCAGATCTGCTCATGTCTTAGAACAATATTTCATACGTCCACTTGCATTTATTTTAAACTAAGTTTCGCGCGCAAAAAATACTGAACGAACAGAGACTTGAACTGGGTTATGAGTCAAATTTAATTGTTCTTTTGTTCAAGCTTTCAAGTTTTCGTTTATTAGAAGCGTGTGCACACAAGAGACACTCCTATACAAAAAGTAAGCGCGGGGCCCGTAGCATTTGCTACTTCTGCTACTATGCTAATCCGGCTCTGGGGCAGGGTCCCAGGACGCAGAGGCAGACCAAGAAGAAGATGGCTACACGATATTAAAGAAACCATGAACATGACCATCGACGAAGTGGGTGAACTAGCAAGAGACAGAGTGAATTTCAGATGTGCTGCAAAGAGAGCAACGTCCTATAAAGGATATGCACCTTGATGATGAGAATATTTGGATTTTGCAGATGATATTGCCTTGTTAAGTAGAAACAACCAAGATAAGCAAAGAAAAACAGATAACTTGTCATCTATAGCATCAAAAGTTGGACTGCAGATAAGCTATGAAAAACAAATATAATGAAGACACCTATGGCACGTAATGCAGATATCACACTGGAATCTAAAATGATAAAAATAACAGAGCAGTTCACCTATTTAGGTAGCAATTGTGATTGCACAGGAAATGTTAAAAAGAAATTATGATACGAATTGGCAAAGCAGCATCAGCTTTTAAAAGTCTAAATAAAATATGGAACTGCAAGTTATATAGTATTAAACCAAATTACGAATTTTCAATTCAAATGTTGTATCAATCCTAACATATACCAGCGAGAGTTGGAAAATGACTAAAGATATAGAAAGCAAGTTGAATGCATTTGAAAATAGATGTCTGCGAAAAATAATGAATATAAAATGGAACGAATTCAGAAGAAGTGATGAAATCAGAGACATGTCTGGTCAACAACTAGTGACAACTGTTATAAGAAAGAGAAGATGGAGATATGTTGGGCACACCTTGAGGAGAAATGATCAACGAATATCAAAGCAGGCATTGAAGTGGGATGCAAAGGGTTCAAGAAAGAGAGGTCGACCTAAAGAGACACTGAAACGAACTTTGCTGAGAGAGGCAGGAAATATCGGTCTCAGTTCCATGGATGAGATTGGGCGAGTTGCCCAGGATAGAGCGGTATGGAGAAATTACTTGCAGGCTCTATGTAACGTATAACGGTACGAGAGGAGTTATTATTATTATATGAATATAGATGTCTGCAAAACATAATGAACATAAAATGGGAGGAATTCAAGATAAAGATCTGGTCAACCACTAGTAACAACTGTTATAAGAAGCAGACGATAGAGATATGTTGGACACACCTTGAGAAGAAATGATCAAAGAATACCAAAGCAGGTACTGAAGTAGGAGGATCATCCCTATTCATCGTCAGAATTCGGCTCACACTCTAGGGTGTCACTTTTGACACTTCTCTCCCTTCTGTTCCTGCCATACGACATTGGATTCTGCCTGTGTTCGTTCCCGGGACACACAGGATGCATATTAGCCAAGTAGGGCTCGAGTCGTTCTTGGTGAACGGTGGTCGAGACATTCCTAGTTTAGTCACTGGGACCCGTTCTAGTGTCATGTTCTATCCCATTTTCTTACTTGCATACTTATCTTCTGCACGTTATCGTCTGGCATACATATCTGTGGGACACTTACAGTGTGATACTGTTGACAAACCCCCGGGATCATTGGAGTACATACCCGCCTTTGCTATCGGAGTGTATGCAATCTATATTAGCCTAATATGGCTCATGTTGTATGGGGGTGTACGTGTTTACACATCAGTATGCTATGTCGGTAATTAACGCCATTATCTCACGTTTCTTCCACCTACCTCTCCTGCTCTTCCCACGTGTGGTCTTTGTTCCCACCTGTACAAACAATATCTTATGTAACCTGCCACTGACCCTTTCCGATTGACCAGCCAATCGGTAAACTAATAGTCTTCCTATTTCCTGTCCATTCTATCATTCACGAGATGCTGACCAAGAGCCACGCAGGTACGTATGCCAGTATCTTTTGATTCACATCATTTGTTAGTATTATGTTTTGGTTAATTTAGTTTTTTGTGTAAGTTTTTTTGTTCTTGATAAAGGTCTAAGCACCGAAACGTTGAGTGTTGTTTTTTCATATCTTATAATTAATTTTTCCTTCTTATGTAATACTGTATATACCTGTCTTTGCTCTATCGCCTATTTGCTCAGTATTACCGCAGCCACCTTAACGATTTTCTCCAGATCTGATCTGATCCAGTCTGACAGATTTGTTGATTTTCGTACATCGCATGAAGTAGGAGGCAAAGGTTCAAGAAAGAGAGAACGCCCTAGTGAAACCCTGAAACGAACTTTGCTGAGAGAGGCAAGAAATATCGGACTCAATTCCATGGAATAGATTGCACGAGTCAGCAATGACAGAGCGTTATGGAGAATGCACTTGCAGGCCCTATGTAACGTATAACTGTACTACAGGAATATATAAATATATATATATAATATCTCATACACAGAAACGGTTGTACATGATGAATAGTTAGTTGCATTATCACTAGGTTTGTTCTGAAAATACTGGATTGTATCAGGTCATATCAACTCCGGTTCGAAGGTCTGGTTGAAATATCATCTAAAGTAGAAGTATGTCTGCGACAAACATGGCTCGACACCATAGTCTTAGAACACTAAACAATTCTTTATGTGATAGTAACAGTGCTTTTTGAGCCGTTGGATATGGTTGCTGGCCACGACGTTCACACAATAGTTTTTCACTGTTGCAGAGTCTATCAATTGTCTGATGTTAGATATGTTTGCTAATTACGGGCAACAATTAATCTCATGTAATTTCTTTTCTTCTTATCAAAGTATTTTCTTTGCAGACGTAGGAGGTATACTCAAATTTGATTCACGACAAAAAAAAGTAATTATGACAGTATCTGAATCAATATAGTGGTTCTTTATTATATTTGATACTGGTTATTCCAATTAGGGCTCTCTGTGACGTAGAGGCTAGGAGCTCGTTTCTCGTGACAAAGATACCAGGTTCGCTTCCTCGTGGAACAATCTGGATATTTTTTCCAGATCGAGTTCCTAGTCCTATCGGAGACGGACGATAAAACGTAGGCCCGTGTTCAATTTGAGCACGTAAAAGAGCCCTTGGTAGTTCAAAATCTAGAAGAGCAGTCTGGAAAGCCGCTGTCCGGGCAAAATTCATTAGAGAAGATTTAAAATAAAAGTTCCTAAAAATATCTTCACCATCTTCAAAATTACATTGGCGACCCACGCCTGTGCTACGGAGTTCGTTCACTGCAGTTGATATCTTCCTGTGTAAGAAATAGATCGGAGCACACATGGTTAATCACCGAAGTGCATTGATGATGTTCCTATCAATCAATCAATCATTCAAATTTGTCTTGTTTTGTGACGTCAGATCTTTCCCATGCATTCAATGTGCTCTGCAACTATTTTATTCTACTGCCGAAATACTAATTATTTAGTTTAAACTTGCGGAATTGAAAATTAATTTGATCTTTAATTTCAAACCTGATAGGTAATACTCATAATGTAACGTGTCTCACGCTGAGAACCACTGTGACGTGTTGACTACCGTCTAGTCTAAATACAGTATATGACGTCACTAAAGCTGGGTTTACCCAGTCCGGAAACTCGAAGTAGAATGTTGTTTGTGGTTGTAACAAACTACATACATAATTTTGGTAAACAATAAATGTCTGATGAAACACTGTACACACATATTTATTAACATTCATTTTGATGCTGCCATTTGTAGTTCACACTATTTTATCATTTTTCTCCCTCTGCATTCCAACTGCATTTATTTGTTATGTAGGGGTTTAAAAGTCTCTTTAAGCCTAGGCATGCATCTTTCAATGTAAGGATGAGTCTTTTCTGTTTTTTTTGCTTTAATCAGCGCGTGTAAGCTAACATACATCAGAAAATAAGAACTAACTCCTTGCGGAATTATACCGGAACCAAGTACAACAAACACAATATTGACGTCACTGATATTCTGTTTGTACTTATTTACTTCTGCTTAGAGACGGAAATTAAAATGCTAAATAGGAAAACAGGCAAAATCGTGTGTGTCTAGTCTATTTTTAGCCTACTACGCGTTGATCCTTTGTAGTTAATATCCAATCATATATTATCAACCTACATTAATATGTAATCTCAAAAGTTCACTACTTAACCGGATTTCAATTTTCTCTGCCCATTACGGAAACTCGACAACTATCTCTGTGGATAATAAGTTTAGTATAATAAATGATGTAATCATCTATGAATCAGGAATGTGACATGTGACCTAGAATTCCCCATAGAAACCAGAGACCTTCATCCGACATCTTTATCACTTCTCGGTACTGTGAGCAAATGGACTTTAGGATGGTTGATGCAGCGGAGGACAGGGCACGAATGGGAATGCTCAATCTACCATGACGTCGATCGAGTAACTTCTTTATCATATACTAGACGATGACTAGATGATGACATACTATCAGGAAGGCTAGAATTGAGAACAAATGTACAATTGCGAAATCGTGCAGAACATAGGTGAATAGAGTTGGAGATTTATCTTTGAAAAAGTGACTTTTGTACTCGTACTAATAAGCACTATCCAACAATAGTAAGGTCCGTACAGTCATCAAGAACCTCATTGCCTCTAAAGACCTTCCTACCGGCGCATCATCACTATGTGTCATCGACAGTTGTTTGGGCAAACCCGCATTCTATATGCTCCCAAAATTCATAAACTTCACAATCCTGGTAGGCCTATTGTTTCTGCTTGCTCTTGTCCTACGGAACATATCTCCGCATTCCTTGACAGTATCTTCAACCCTATAGTCACCACACTACCTTCATTCTTGAAAGATACTAACCACACTTTGTCTGTTTTTCTTCTATTAAGTTGTTGCCTGGCAGGACTTATCGCCTCTTCCTCCTTGATGTCTGCTCACTGTATACCTCTATACCTCATTCTGACGGACTTCAAGCTCTCCAGTTTTTCTCGACAGGAGAACTAACCCTCTTGTCTCCACCTCGACTCTCCTTCGTCTTGCAGAACTAGTTCTCACTCTCAACTCCTTTCAGTTCAATGACCAGTTCTTCGAACAGATTAGTGGGGTCGCCATGGGTACTAAAATGGGACCCAGCTATGCTTGTCTATTCATGGGTCATCTTGAACACTTAGTATGGAACACCTACGATGGCCTTCTTCCGTCCGTGTATCATAGATACATCGATGATTGTATTGGAGTTACCGATATGTCTGAAGCCGATTTATCACGCTTCATTACCTTCATCAATGCCTTCAATCCTGCTATTCGGTTCACCTCTCACATCTCTACCTCCTGTGTCAATTTTCTTGACATCACTATCACCATCAGCCTATCCACTATCACTACATCAGTATACTACAAGCCTACTGATACACATAGCTTTCTTCTGTATACCTCTTCCCATCCCCAGGCTTGTCGTGACTCTTTACCTTTCTCTCAACTCTTACGCCTTCGTCGCCTCTGCAGCGAGGACGACGATTTTCTTGATAGAGCTCATGAGATGCTTGATTTCTTCCGCCAGCGCCTATACCCGGAGAATGTGCTTACATCTGCCATGCATCGGGTTCAGCTAATTGCTCGCCAGGAGGCCCTCTCTCACATACTTAGAACCCCCAATTCTGACAGGGTTAAACTTATCTTAACTTTCCACCCCCATAGTTCCCTGGTGAAAAGGTCTTATTCCATCATCTCCCTATTCTTCAGTCTGATCCTGAGACACGTTCAGTCTTCCAACACTATCCTTTGGTGGCGTACAGACGGGACAGAAGCCTCAAGGATTTGTTGGTAAACAGTCGCCTCAAGCCTAACATCCAGAGTCACTTTGGCACCATCCAATGTGGCCGTCGGCGCTGTAATACATGTGCATATGTAATACAGACCCGTACTGTCTCTTTTCCAAAAGCTACCTATACCATTCAAGACAGTTTCACGTGTGAGTCCGCAATATCATCTATGCTATCACCTGCAAACGATGCCATAAGGCCTATATTGGTGAAACCGGTAAGAGGCTCAGTGACCGATTCGCCCAACACTTACGCGATATTCGCCAGTGCTCTGTGACTCCTGTGGCCACTCATTTCAATGATACTGGCCATTCAGGAGTTGACGATGTCCAGGTAACAGCCATCCGATCATGTTCCTCCGATGATCGCAGTCGATTCGCCCTGGAGAACCGTTTTATTTCATTCTATGGCACTTTTCGACCTCTTGGACTCAACGCATTACATTCCTATGCTTCTTAGTACTGTCTTATCTCGTGCCTTGTTATCTATATGTGTGTTTGCTCCATATATGTGTCATTTATCCACTATATTGTTTATTGTTCCTCTCCTTTTCCACTTTCGGTTTTTGTGTTGCACTCATTTCGTTGTTCGTTTTTATTCCCAGATTTTCATTAGATAGGTTTATGTTTCCACATGTAATCGTCCATTTGTAGTGTTCCTCGAAATTCGTCATTCTTGTTGTATTGTTTGTTTGATAAAGGCCTTTTGGTCGAAACGTTGCTGTTTATCGTCACTGTTTATGTATTTTGTAAAACTGTAGTACTTTGTTTTACGTGTTTACTAATAAGCACAATCTCAAGAAACATTATCACAACATGTATGTGACTGGAACCAACACAAAAGTCTCCTTTCTTCTTTTCTCTAATCATGTTTTGCCTCACAGCTTCAGGATAAGAAGAGATTTCTAGAACTGGCTTTTGTATGCGTTTCTCTAATCATTCTTTGCCTCACAGTTTCAGGATAAGAAGAGATTTCTAGAAGTGACTTTTGTATGCGTTTCTCTAATCATGTTTTGCCTCACAGTTTCAGGATAAGAAGAGATTTCTAGAACTGACTTTTGTATGCTTTTCTCTAATCATGTTTTGCCTCACAGCTTCAGGATAAGAAGAGATTTCTAGAACTGACTTTTGTATGCGTTTCTCTAATCATGTTTTGCCTCACAGCTTCAGGATAAGAAGAGATTTCTAGAACTGGCTTTTGTATGCGTTTCTCTAATCATGTTTTGCCTCACAGCTTCAGGATAAGTAGAGGTTTCTAGAACTGACTTTTACGTGCGCTTCATAAACAATGTTTTTCGCCACCTCTGTTATCTCTGAGATCCAACTTTTGCGTGGACGGCCTTTTGCTTTTGTATATAGGCGTAAAAGTGAAGAGTATAAATGTAAAATAATACATGGCGAGGAACAGTGGGAGAAGGGTTCATAGTTTTATATATAAGCTGTTAACAAATTCAGAATTGGCACAACTAGCCTGTGCCATTGTGAAAAGGATGGAGGCCCTAAAAGTAACAGTAAAATTCATGACAAAATTTGATTCATCTGTCTAGGCGGGGATCGAGAGAGAGAGAGATATGTAAGCTGTTCATATATATTCGGAGCTGTGTTATCATGTCTTTAGCTTTTCATATGTGTCCTTGATTAACTATGTACTATTATGTACTACTATGTACCTTGATTCTATCTACCTGAGCGAGTTGCCCAGGATAGAGCGGTATAGAGAAATTACTTGCAGGCGCTATGTAACGTATAACGGTACGAGAGGATATATTATTATGTATCTTGATATTGTACTATGTCCATAACTATATATATATATATATTCTTGCTTGTCTATATATGTCCTTAGCTATTCGTATATATCCGTAACTGTATCTACCTGTTCTGAGCTGTCATAATGTGTCATTTTTTGTCCATATTTGTTTCTAATTGTATCCAAATATAAACAGTATGTACGATGTATGTATGTTGTTATGTTTTGTTATGTTATTCGATCGACCCCATGGCACGTTGGACATTTTCAATGCGTGCTCCGTCCTCCGCTGCAGCAGCCATCCCAAAGTCCACTTGCTCACCATACCCATGAGAAGTTGATTAGTATATCTTTGCTATCTACTACGAAGACGACACTGTTTGGCACATCCAAACTTAACATATAATTCTCGCATTCGCTCCAATGTCTGAGACTCGCCAATATCACATAAATGAGCGCGTACAGCATTAATAACATCGGCTCTGCCCATACATCTGCCAGCTTGAGCACAGTCAACTCCAGATAACTAGGCCAGACAACTGGCTGGGGGTTCCCAGACCTAAATCAGAAAAGGGGGCCGGAAAATATAGATGTTTGATAGAACGCTGCAAGCTTTTTTGCAATCTTAATCAATTCTGTGAGTGTATGGTTATTTATTGGTGAAAAATATTCATAATATTGATATTCCTTATTGTTAACCTTAACTTGTTGCATAATATAACTTCGATTTAGCATTTTGTGTTGATTTTAAAATAAATTTGTCTATATACACCAATACTGGAATGCGAGGCCACGTGGTGTAGTTGGGATCTGATTTCCCATAATTCTTAATTGAGTCCGAAGGCCCATAAGTTTATAGTTGGCTCTGGTTTGAGACGGGGTATTGTTTGCAAGAAAGTCAGCACGTTCATTGCCTTGGACTCCATCATGTGTGTACAGTCAAGTCAGATGTTTGAGATGTGAACTCGGAATGCTGTCCTTCCATTCCGCGAGCAGACTTCCAGATTCAATCATTTGAAGCATATTCATCGACTCTGATATGAAAATCGTATGGGTCGCTTGTTGCTTAGCACCCCACGAGAGAGCCCTGGAGCAGCGGTGATCTCCAAAGTCATGCTCGATGTTGTTGTCTCGAAAGCGCCACAGTCCTCATTAAGTCGTCGTCTAGAGTATGTATGTATGTATATAAGTGTTTATGTATGTGTGTATATGTGTCTGTATATGTGTAGCTATCGCTCTATGTGTGTGTGTTTGTCTGTTTATCTGTATGTGTGTATGCGTATGGATGTATATGTATTTGTGTATGCATATGTATAATGTAAGTGTGGATGTATGTGTGGATGTATGTGTGTGTATGTATGTATGTATGTATGTATGTATGTATGTATGTATGTATGTATGTATGTATGTATGTATGTATGTATGTATGTATGTATGTATGTATGTATGTATGTATGTTGTGTGTGCGTATGTGTGTGTGTGTGTGCATACTTGTGTATGTATGTATGTATGTGTGTGTGTGTATGTATGTATGTACACATGATTATACTGGGGTGCGCATTTATGTAAGTGTGTCTGTGGGTGTGTATGTATGTATGTATGTATGTATAAGTGTATGTATGTATACATGATTGTGCTGGGGGGTCTATGTATGTATGTGTGTATGTATATATGTATGTATGTGTGTATGTATGTGTGTATGTGTGTAAGTGTATGTAGTGTGTATGTGTGTAAGTGTATGTAAGTGTGCATGTATGTGTGTAAGTGTGTCTGTGTGTATGTGTGTAAATGTGTATGTGTGTATGTATGTATGTATGTATGTATGTGCCTATATATGTATGTGCGTAAGTGTCTATGTGTGTGTAAGTGTGCATGTGTGTGTAAATGTAAGTACGTATACATGACTGTGCTGCGGTGTCTAAGTATGTATACATCTAGATACACCTTCAGTGGATGAGATCTTTATATGAATTTAACAAGAATAACAAATGTTGAAAGAATGAATGAACGATATACATGAAACAAGAACAACAAATGTTGAAAGAATGAATGAACGATATACATGAAACAAGAATAACAAATGTTGAAAGAAAGAATGAATGATATACATGAAACAATGAAACAAGAATAACAAATATTGAAAGAAAGAATGAACGATATACATGAAACAATGAAACAAAAAAACAACACTTAAGAAAATTTGAAAAGAATTCACGTTCCCTCCCACGCGAATAAAGACAACACACCCACACATGTCTCAAGAAGTTAGACATCACTGGTATGTCATTTACCGAGAGGCAATTCATATTTTCCAATTATTAGCTAACTATAAACGAGTCGTTTCCTCATTCATTATTTCCACGAATGCTTTACCGTAGCTATCCTGAAAATGAAGTCCACAAATAGATTTCGAAAATGTTAAATGTAAGTGATCATTTTCAGGAAACATTACAAGAAAGTAAAAAGAGATTTTTCTTTTTTTCTTTCAAGTTGTTAATATGTAGTGAAATATTATTTTACTGATAATCGTATGAAAAGATGAGAGGTATGATCAGTTTATTCAAAGTTAATTCTTATTTATGTTTGTTGGTCTACACGTTCTGATATAACCAGAAAAAAGGCTCGTCCTTAGGTTGAAAGTGCGTGCAACGGCCTAAAGAGGCTTTAATCCCCTACTTAACAAATAAACGAAGAAATAGTTTATTCATTTGTCTGTACAATGTATAGCAATGAAGAGGTACATAAATGTCTAATATGTGAGTGGAATGTGAGAGTATGGGTAGATGTCGAAATGTGTGGTGTAGTGTGATTTACTCCATCCACAAATTCTTTATAAACATAACATATGGTGGGATGAAGAAGGTTATCATGAGAAGATAATTGAATAAATGTAAAATAGAGCATCAATGCAACAAGAAAGATAATATTATGAGATCTAAAGAAAGAAGTTGAGATCTTCATACGTTGCATAGGTCATCACACTTCGCATATGTCACAACACGTTGAAGTAACATTTACACAATAAATAACTATTTTTCATACTATGATGTATATTGGGAAATACAGTGTTAGGACTGTATTTTTTTTAAACTACTCCTGATCATTGACACACGATGTGTAAAGTGGTCAACATCGCCTGGTCGTTTTTTCTATTTCTTTTATGGTACCCAAATAATACATATAAGCGGAAAATCATATCGACAGAGATGAGGTGTCTTAGAAGAGCTGCAGGTGTGACAATAAGAGACAAAATTAGAAATGAAGAAATCAGAAGGAGACTAGATGTGAAACCAGTTATGCAATTCATAAATGAACAACAGATTAAATGGTTTGGACACCTGACCAGAATACTCTGGTATCGCCTACCACAGAGAGCCACACAGAAAAGTATAATGAGTACAAGGCAAGAGGAAGACCACGCAAAAGATGGAGCGAGGGCATCAAGAACAACCTTACGAACATGAATATCAGCTTACAAGGTGCCTTAAAAAAAGTACACACAAGATCACTACGTTTCCCCCAACACTTCTATAAAGAAGTAAATGGTGGAAGAGAAGAACAAGCAGACACAAGATCACTACGTTTCCTCCCCAACACTTCTATAAAGAAGTAAATGGTGGAAGAGAAGAACAAGCAGACACAAGATCACTACGTTTCTCCCAACACTTCTATAAAGAAGTAAATGGTGGAAGAGAAGAACAAGCAGACACAAGATCACTACGTTTCCTCTCCAACACTTCTATAAAGAAGTAAATGGTGGAAGAGAAGAACAAGCACACACAAGATCACTACGTTTCCTCCCCAACACTTCTATAAAGAAGTCAATGGTGGAAGAGAAGAAGACAAGCACACACAAGATCACTACGTTTCCCCCAACACTTCTATAAAGAAGTAAATGGTGGAAGAGAAGAACAAACACACACAAGATCACTACGTTTCCTCCCAACACTTCTATAAAGAAGTCAATGGTGGAAGAGAAGAAGAAGAAATAATACATGTTCATTCTGAAAGCCGTTGGGGTAGTTTTAAAAATCCATTCTCGCTATGGATCTGAACCCGGATCACTTGCTTAAGAAGCGAGTGCACTAACCACTTATCTACACAAGTTTTATATATATATACTAGCTGATGAACCCGGCATCGCACGGATGAAAGTTAGTAATCCTTGATGAGGAATTGATGAAGCCGTTCCAAGAGATGTCATCTTCTTCTTCAGCGATCGCTGGTCATACGCTTAATTTACTGGGGACCACAAAATGGGCAGTTAGTTTCAGGTCTGTCAGGTTTCCCAAAGCTTAGTTTTCAGGTCGACTGGGTGTGGTCACATGTTGCTTCTCAGCTCACCCAGGAGAAGACAGTCTTGCAGGAAGAAGATATAAATTCTCTATTATGAGATGAGATGATGAGAACCAGATCAACAGCATCGGTCATTGGGCACTTGAAGATCGATAGATCCATCAGTTTCTCGAATATCACCTGTTGGATGAAGACAATAAGATTGATATTTGTTTTATCCAGCGATTTAATGAGTTTTAATGTACTCGCTGTAGAATTAGAACTTGTTACCTAAGGGACAGAGTTAGGAATGTGTTTAACCAGCGGGCCACGGGAGCCATAGTATTCTTACACTTTGACCAGTTGGTGGAGAGTGAGCACATATCGTTCTACCCGCAGAGTTATAACATCTGTTGGTGAAGACTGGGCACCTATGGTTCTACCTTCTGAGTTATGACATCTGTTGGTGGAGACTGGGCACCTATGGTTCTACCTTCAGAGTTATGACATATGTTGGTGGAGACTGGGCACCTATGGTTCTACCTTCAGAGTTATGACATCTGTTGGTGGAGAGTGAGCACCTATGGTTCTACCTTCAGAGTTATGACATCTGTTGGTGGAGAGTGAGCACCTATAGTTCTACCTTCAGAGTTATGACATCTGTTGGTGGAGAGTGGGCACCTATGGTTCTACCCGCAGAGTTATGACGTCGGTTCTGTAAGCAATAAATGTAAGCTATTCAAGCACTAAACGTATTGGGAAATCCTAGTCGTATGATATGACAATTTTATAACAGTTTTTTTTTAATTTGTATTTTAAACGCCCAGAGCAACATTTGCGTTAGCAGATTAAAGTGGGTCAAATATATGTATAGGAAATATATATATATATATATATATATATATATATATGTAATTTTCAAAAACGCTGTTGATGAAAGCTAACACGTTTTCCCGATACTTTAGTAATATATTCCATACTGTTGTCTGCTTGTATCCTGGTTACCGTTTTTTTTAGAATTGGCGTCATGTTATGACTAATTATTTTAGAAAGATGGACAGAATATGTAAAAGATCTTTCGAAGACAACAGAAGTACCAATCCAAAACCAAATAATAATGATGGCGCAAACATTCTCTGATCGTAGGTAGAAAAAGCAATACAAAAATGTACAGAGGAAAGGATGCAGTATTAGTCAATCTAAAAATAGAAATGATAAAAGCCCTGGGATCTATCTATCTATATATCTATCTATCTATCTATCAATCTATATCTATCTATCTGTCTGTCTGTCTGTCTGTCTATCATCTGTCTATATGTCTATCTATCATCTGTATATCTATCATCTGTCTATCTGTCTGTCTGTCTCTGTCTGTCTCTCTGTATGTATACTATCTAAGATATATACATATATCTCGCTCTCACTATATATCTCTATATATATTATATTGTCTATTCTGTTTTTGTGTGTGTTTCATAAATAGTGTTTTTCTGCGCCTCTATTTTTTTTTTTTATTTCCACCTTTTGAGTGAACGGACTTTTGATTTATATCAACTGTATCGGAGGAGAATTTCACTTTGAGGTGCACTGTCTGTTGGTAATCTACTTCTGTTGCCGACCCATTTGAATTTGTTGTTTCTTGATGAAGTTTAACACTGATGTTGCTCATACCTTTTACCTGATGTCTTCATTTCTAAGTCAGTCTCTTCTTGATACTCCCAGCATTCTGCGTAGACACTTTATTTCTGTTGTGACTAGTTTTCTTCTAACATTTGATGTCAGCGTTCAGGTTTTGCACTGATAGCATAATGATTGGAGAAAGATTATGTTTTACAAGACTCTTTTAATTGTTATGGTGACATGTTTGTATTTCAAAATTGATGCCATTTGTATTGTGGTTTGATTTGCTCTATGTTAGATTTCGTTATTCTTCCAAGTGCTGAAATAATACTCCCTAGGTATGTAAAGTATTGGACTTGTTTTAATTGATGTTTGTCAAAGTGTCTACACAGAATGCTGGGAGTATCAAGAAGAGACCGGTTTAGAAATTAAGACATCAGGAAAAATGTGGGTATAACATCAATATCAGGGAATTCTCCAGAAAACAACAAATTAAAAGATTAGGCCACATTGGCAGATAACAAACAAACAGTACGCCTCAAATAGCAATGTTACTCCGGTACAGTAGATAAAAAGCAAAAGACCGTCCACACAAAAGGTGAACCTTGGAGATAACAGAGGCGACGAAAAAACTGTTTATGAAGCTCACCCAAAATCCATTCTAGAAATCTCTGCTTATCCGGACTCTGTGAGGTAAAACAGGATAAGAGTAAAGAAAAAAGTCGATGAATATATTGTTTTCCTCTCTAGAGTAAGTCATTACTTTGGTTTTGTCGATGTTTATTCTCATTAATGTATTGATAGTTGGTCTCAGTGGCGGCTCGTGATCATTTCTCCTGGTGGGTCCAGACCCACATTTTCGGATAAATCATGTTTTTTTAGTATTTACTATTCCGGGAAGTTATTCCCCCTTCGATTATTGGTGGGGCCGTGCCCCACTGGTCCTAATGAAGAGCCGCCCTGGTTGGTCCTATGTTGTTGATATGATTGCCCAATCGTCGACAAAAACAATATCGCTTATGAGCTCCCCAAGGTTGTTCCCTTCACTGTTGTTAGCTATTTCACAGATTTGATTGATATCTGTGGTGAAGGTTAGATGTGATAGTACGCATCTTTGTCTTTCTCCTGTTCCAATATGGAACTTTTGGGATAGACCTGTGTTGGTTCTAGCTGTTTGAGAATTTTGCGACTATCACTCGAAAATTCTAATTTGACAGCATTTTATCAGAATGTATTTGAAAGTTGAAATGATCAGACTGATATCCATGTCCTGAATAAAATCTATTTGTTACCTCTATAAAAATGATTTCTTAAAGTATTTTGCGTCGTCGGGTTGTCTAAAAATACAATAGTTAATTTGAGTCTGTCAGTGGATAAAAATATATATGTTTTACAACTTCCCATTCTCCATGGGCGTCCATACGTTAAGGCAAGGAGGGTAGGTGCGGCAAGAGTCAAACTTGAAAAACGTCTTTTTGATAACAAAGTTCTATGCGAATCTGGTCTTCTTCATTTCCACGAAGTAAACTATCAACTAAATATTTTGTAAATTTCTGTTTCCCCTCTCCTAGAAAATGTATGTGAACGTCCATGCTATTCACCTCTTTTATTCAAAAACTAAACTATGTGATGTGATAGTGTTATATAAAGAATGGTTATTGGTTACTGAACCGACATCATAACGCATCGAGTTTGGATATATGCGCTTACTCTCTCCCAACATATATCGTTATTTGGGTATTGGTTATTGGTTACTAAACTGACGTCATTGGACTCCGGGCAGACCCATAGGTGCTCAGTTTCTCCCAACAGATATCGAATGGTATCATACATTCTGTTGGTTCCTGTGGCTCGCTGGTTCTCCACTTCTTCTTCTTCTTTGCGTTCGTTCTTTACTACCAATTTTAATCACCCTTTGTGATATGTTTGATCTTTGTCAAGAACGTGTATACGTTGCACATTGGTTTGGTAGGCCAGTAAACGCATAGATTTCTACACGTTTAGGACATGTGCATCCGATTTCATCCAAACCTCCTTAGTCGCCTCTTACGACATGCGTGGAAGGTAATAGTGGTTCTATTTTTTACACCCAAATTTGGGCTCCGGTAAACACACGGGCGGGCTCGCTGGTTAATTAAACACGCTCTGAAACATTTACCATTATTTTCAACGCCTTTATCTCTCTTATTTTCCTTATTACCAGTGTTTTAATTATCACACATTGTTTTAATTATCACACATTGTTTCAATTATCACACATTGTTTTAATTATCACACATTGTTTTGATCAAATTATCGCCCTTGTGTTGCTGGTGCTCACAAAGGGAGCAAATAATAGTAACACTGCGACCTACAAGGCATGTCTTAACCCTTTCCATTTCCCACCGTAATTTATTTGTACCTCTGGACTAATTTATACTGCAATGTACACTGAATTGGCCAGTATACTGTCTTTGCGACATTTAGAAAAAATACTTTAGCCGGTATATCGGCTCAGAAGGATCAAGGGGTTAAGAGGTGACTGAGGTAGGGGCCTAGGAAAGCTACCCTAGTAAATAAAAGCGTCACAGAAATCGGATGTGCTGGCCTACTTGTAGGTGCATAACTGACATAACGAACAAATGCTCTTAGACTTAGATCACATACAAATCACAAAGAGTGGTTTAACAAGTTGTTAATATGGAGTGTTCAAAGAAGAAGAAAATGATATAATGAAAGAACAAATAAACAAAATATTTGTATGAGAATTTTGTGTTCTTGTTGAAATTCATCAATGGTGTGTATTTTTTTATACATTACAATGATGGAGTATACGGAGTCTTCTACAAAAGAACATCAGGAAAGAAGGCGAGAGGAAGACCACAAAAAAAGATAGATTGCACAGCAGAATTCTGTCCCCAAAAAATAATAATTATCACTCGAGCAGCGCAAAGCAAAATAGAAAATCATGACACTGGGCAACAGCCCGGTAACAGTGTGGCGACAAAAAAAGAAGAAGAATGACAGATCTGCGTCTGGTTGTTTGACTGAGCTAAATCAAACATCAATCCATGCTTACCTTTTTGTTAAAACAAGGCAGAACATTTTGTTTTATTTCAATTTATATCAAGACAACACTGTAACAAAACTTGAACACAAAATATATCATAGAAAAGAAAGGGTAAAATCAGAGGGAGCTGCCATGGATCGAAATGACATTCTTCACGAATTGAGAGTCTTTCCGAACAGAGGAGTTTCAGGGCTGTGAATCCCACTCGCTGACCAGATTGGAAGAGATGGGTGTCAATAATGGTGCAGCCCGAAAAGAATGACATACTAAATATGCAAGGAGATTGATTAATCAACATCCAACTGGCATGTTGGATTTTCTGAGGCGGAGATCGGAGCACCTATGGACATGTCCGAGTGCTATGATGATAGTCCTCATATAACTGAAAAGGGTAAAAGAAGAATAAAAGGGTAAAAAGTAAAGGGACCCTTTTTCATACCTCAAGGAATATTGGGTCTTGCGGTGTTAGGCCTGTATTTTTCATTGACCGTCGACACACGATGGGTGATGTGGTTAAAATCATGCTGGCCACCTTTACTTCCCAGTGCTTTTTCTGGTATCCATTTGTGGCTTTGTCAACCTGACAGCAATTATGGTCTGAAAATATTCCATGCCCACTGTGGAATTGAACTCAGATCCCTAGTGTAAGTAGCAAGTTCACTAACAACTATGCTCCTGCGCGAAAAGAAAGAATGCTAGATATAAATATAAGAACGCAACTCTGTGAAATTTATGAATCAATAGTCATTTTATTACTTTTTTTTGTGGTCTTTACCTCTTTTACAAAGCAAAGTCAATAAATAAAAGAGTTTTCCAACAGATTTTGATAAAAACATTGTGCAGAACAAATTGTATGTCAGGAATGGAAGATATACATTTGATAAACGTGATAAAACTCACATTTAATCAACATAATAGTACTAAGTAAAAAAATATGCATCACAGTTAAATAATGCTATGTGCAGACATTTTCAAGTCTGATTGATTGATTGATTTGATAGGACCATCATCATTGCACTTGTGTGAGTAACCATGTGTGCACCGATCTCTTTCTTACACAGGAAGATCTCAGCTGCAGTGCACAAACTCCGTAGCACAGCGAGGGTTCCCGATGTAATTTTGAAGATGGTGATAACTCTGAGAATACTTGTACATTAAAAACTGGGAAAGCAGAAATATTCAAAACACAAATATAACCTTGTTAAATACATGATTTTTACTGGATGCTACTGAGCCAAAGGTAAAAAGTAATCATTATCATATGTCATGTCAGCTGGCATAGGCAATTAGAGATCTCCACAAACCTGTGGATAAGAACAGGACAGGAATCCATGATGATCCCAGGTTAAGAGGAGAAAATGGCCATGGGTCGAGAATACACTGTGGAAGACACAGTTCAGTGCCACTAGACAAGCACTTAGTGGAACACACAAGGGAAAAGAGGACGGTTCTAAACAGACCTGGAGATGGAGTCTTCTTGAGGACCTGAAGATTGCTTGACTATCCAGGAAAGCCATTAAAAAAACAGAGACCAGGAAAAGTGGCAAACATGTATGTTTCAAATGTGGTTATGGGTGGTTCTGCAAGAGGCTACATTAAATTATTCTTTAAAACTGCTATTTTTTTTTTTTTCTTTTCCGATCCAAAAGCACTTGAGCTTTTCAGTTCTTCGACTCGGTGCCATGGACATCGTAACCCTTCGATCCGGTGCCATGAACACCGTAAATCTGGGAATCTGTGGCTTTTTCTGCCATCCCACGGAATTGAACCCGCACACACAGAGGATAGTCACCCGTAGTCAAGCGCTATGAACAAGCTGGGCAGACGGGCTTAAAACTGCTATAAAAACCACCATTGTTAAAGGCTTCCTGTAAGAATGAAAAACTGCATCAGTGAACCAAAAAGGAAAAATGATGACGACAAATATTGAAACCACGTTAATTCTTCTTCTTCTTGAGCGCTTCATATCAACCATGTGTTAACCACTCTGTGTGATGTGTATGTGATCTAAGCCTAAGAGCGATTGTACGTTGTGCCAGTTATGCGCCTACAAGTAGGCCAGCACATCCAATTTCTGCATTGCTTTTTATTTACTAGGTAGTTTCCCCCAGGTTCAACATCAGTCGCCTCTTACGACATGCCTTGTAGGTCACAGTGGAACTATTCTTTGCTTCCTTTGCGGGCCCTGGCACCACACAGACGAAACCAAGTTAATTGATTTAAACCAAAATTAAATTGACTACACCAAAAAAGTACTTAATTGAAAAAAGGCAGTAATAGTGAAAAAATGATTAATGTAAGAAAAATAGTTTCTGCAAAATATAATAGACATGTGATTAATAAAAGTAACTGTTTGATATTGTTATTATCAATATCAAGGAGAGAAATGTGTGGTTGAGAGAACTCTGTGCTCTGAATCTTGAGGACACATTTTGAGTTCCATTACAGTGTAGCTTTTTATTTCTTTCCTTGTGAAGCACACATTTTTGTGATGACAGCATAGTCAAGCATCTCATATATTTCAACACAATAATTCATCCCAACAACCTTCCAACACAATAATCCCAATTTGTAAATTAACTCCTTGTGGACCAAATGCCATATTACGTGGCTTTGGGTTGACGCTTTTACCAGGAACCACACTAAAGGGCATTTTTATTATAAAAACTAATTTTTGCCCTGATCCACTAAGAGTTAAAAGAAGTAATAAATAGAAAAAAAAATAATTTACTCAATTAGGAGAGTGTAGAAAAACTGGCATATATGGCAGTGAAAACATTTCCAATTTAGGAAAAGCAGGTAAAAATTAATACAAATTGGCATGTCCAAGAACATAGTAATATCAGTAGTTATGTACATTAACACTAGACACATTTTTCAATATGTAGCAGATACAAATATTTGTCAAAATAAGAAACTGAGACATTAATAGCAGCAAAATGTCTAGAAAGATAAGGTAAAAAGAAACAAAAATATATACCAGTGCCAAACTGTAAGTGAAATTACAAAAATAATGACAACTAATATTGTCTAGTTGTATGTTGACCTATTTAAAAATCAACACCATAAGATGAACAGACTTGCACTAGTACCTGATTGTGCTGCAAAAAATGTACACACATAAAACATGTGTACATGTATAAAACAATAACACATATACAAGTCTACTGCCACGGTAATGTGGTTCTGCAAGAGTGCGATGACAACAAGAAATATTTACAGCGAGTCTCCAAAATTCATCCTATATACTTCAATTTTACAGAGTAAAATGGCAGGTGTGCCTCATTAGTGCCATGAATTATGCCAGTGACAATCTTGTGCTCCTGGCTGGTACAACCAAGCTGAACGTGTCATTGAAGGAGAATTTTAACTAAAAGAGCAAACTTTCATTCAGGTTGTCTAACAACTGTAAAATAAAGTAAGCAAAGCAAAGTAAAGTAAAGTAAAGAGACCACTTACATACCATGTGATATTTTGGGGAATACTGTGTTAGAGACCAGTACTTTACTTTGACCAACAGCACTGCACATGATAGGTGTGTGTGGTAAATATCTTACGACCGCCATTACTTGCAAGGATTTCTTAGGTACTCATTTGAGGTTGGATAGACATTAGAGTCATTATGGCCAGACAAAATTTCACTCCAACTGTGGAATTTGATCCTGGGACCATACACCTACAAAGCAAGTGCAAAAACCACTACACTATCACGATTCTCAAACTTTAACCCTCCCCCCAAAAACAATTTTTGGACAAACTCTGGAACTACTAACTTGACAACATCACAACTGAGGCTCATGGCACAACCCATAGAAAAATCATTTTACAAACAAATTCTCTATTATATAAATATTTTGAACAGACATTTTGATCTTTCTATTTGCGTCACAGTATCACAAATAGAGTAAAAAAATGTATGAAAATATCATGAAAATAATTTATCTTTATACAAAGCAGAGAAATGACAATCAACATAATCAAAGTAAATTTTATATTTTCTGCTGGCTATCATTACCAACATTTTCTTGCATAATTTTAGATCATCTTATGGTAAACAATGATGTAGTGACCTTGAAACTCCAGAATAAATAATTAATGTTATCAGTTACTATTTATATGAGAATTATCATCATAGCACTCTGGAAATGTCCATAGATGCTCTGATCCCTACCTCAGCAAATCTAGCAGCATCCAGCTGCCCAACATGTCACTTCTATGTTGATTAATCAATATTTTCTCATATTTGGTATGTCATAATTATTAAATGATTATATTAACTAACGAATAATGAATATGTGATTACCCTAGATACTAAATAATAAACTTGTGATTCGATTGACAAATACATATGTGATTATCTGAACTAGTGGAGTCGCAATGTGTGATTCTGTGAACTAGTTAAGTATCAATGCAGAATTATAAAAAAAAGTAGTGAACAATGACTGTGCTTATATGAAGTAATCAACTGTGACTTGTGTGAGATCATATAAATAGTGAATTATTACAGCATTATTTTATAAACATTGAATTACATATGTGTGATTCTATGTACTGTGAATTACGATTGTGTTATTAGAAATGATTCAAAGAAAAAATATAAAACAATATGCTAACCACAATTAAATTGATGATCTGCGTATATGTGGCGACAGACTTTGGCAAATGGCATTAATTTCTCTACCTTATAGAATCGTCCAGAGTAATCTCAGAAATTTAGAACTAAGCACTATAAGATAATAGTACCTATTTATCAGTTAAACATGGCTTCCTTTTGAGCCTACTGAGCCATCAATATCTGAATCAGTACTACAGTCTACTTTACATTCGGAGTCTGATTCTTCTGATCTGCAGTTAATAAATATGATATAACTTTATAATGTCATCTTTCAGAAAACATTTTAATGTAAACTGGGAATCACAATAAAAAGAAATACAGAATCTCCCCTTATTACATACTTTCTAGAATACAAACAAAAGTTCTTAGTTGTCGATGAGCAAGCTCCACTATAATGAAACAATGATGGTTTCAGATTTTAAAAGTGAGAGGGATCACACATGACATTTTATTTTCTAATGGAATTGTAGGATGCAATAGCAGTCAAAATTTGAGGCATATGTTCTGCGTATTAAAAAAATGAGTAATACTGTGTGCAAAGGAAGAAAATATTTTTTTTTTAAACGATGACTGTAAAATGTAATTGATTCTTAGATGCACCCCATTTGTAGAGATGTGTATATTTTTTTAATGTCCTTAGAATTGAATAAATGTGGAATAACATTGTAAATAAATCAATTACATGCTCTATAAATAGCTGCCTATGAGAATAAGTTACTGCATAAAGATCTTATAAACAACATTTCGTTAGATAATGTAACGAAACTTGCTGCTATAAACTAGTGCAAAACAAAATATTCACAAACCAGTTATAAAACAGGCATATTACCATCATGAATAAATACTGAAAAATTCACCAATCGTTAACGTAAATTTTAAAAAATATTGTTATGTGGTTATTCAAGTCCCAAAATTTGATCAACCAGTGATTCAAAATGGCAAGTGTTATTTACTTGTCATATTACTGCCATTTATTTATGTCATCACTGAAACTATATCAAGCAAAAATGTATTTGATATTAATAGTTTGGAAGTTTTGTGAAAAGACATATATTGAATTTTTTCCCTGCGGACAAATATCTTATATTGAATTTTTCCCTGCGGACAAACGTCTTATTGTTTGATAAGCTCATTTAATGTATAATTTCAGGAAAAAATCATGATTTGTTTTTATCAATGAAATTATCTAGACAGAACTTATGTGAGAGCTGTTTTGTGAGAATCTTCTCTCGTTGTCTTGTGTAACTGGCTATGAAGAATTTGGAATTTCCTTTAATCTTTACATGTTCATGTCTCACAGGACCATTGAAGAAAATAATTACTTCACAATACATTTCTAAGTATTTCTTTTTACATACAACACCATCACTAGTTGGGACTTCAATCACAAAATGAATAGACCGCTGGTTCGAAAAAGTTGCTAAGCTTTCTTGCCTGCTCAAGCTTTTGACTCTGGACAGTGACATGTTAATGATGGTAATGTTTGGGGTACTTTTTTCAGAGATCTGAAAGTTAATTACTCGAGCTTTTACCACTGAAAATAGAAACACAAAAAAATGGTTTTATTATATAAAACAGATTAAATATTATATAAATTTCATATATGTGTGTAATGTATTATAGTTCGTTCCAAAATTCCTGATCATCTTTACCGACCGATATAAAATCATCCACGTGACAGAAATTTTTGATTTTTGCATTTTTATATAGGTAACAGTGACGACGTTCCAAAAGTATTTTTGCCCACCCAAACCTTTAGTTCTGTAAGATTTTTATTATATGTTATTACTAAATTTACCGCGATGTTGATCTGGTATACTTGTTGAAATTTTACAGTACGATTGTCAAGTTTGTCTATAACTAAGCATTTCCGTGTTCCAAATGCAATTCAGTGCACGTCAAAATCGGGAATCCGTGGAATTAATCAGTTCACAATGTTTCCTACCGACTGTCATTGGCGTACGTACGCAACATTTACTTTCATTTATAGAAGTGGAAGGTATCATTTGTTCACTATGTGACCTTTCTTTTATAATATGTAATAGGAATACACCTTTGCAATCATTCTTCAACATTTTGTGTATTACTGTAAGTTCTAAACTTTGATGATCATTTTGTTGTGCTTATGCAAAATTATATAACAAAAAATGTTTTTGCAAAAATGCAAAAATTACTTGTATCCATCAGATAGATTTCGTACAAATTAAACCTTAGTGTGATCATGAATTTTGGAACGAACTATAGTAATATCAATCAATCCTGTGCTGTCTCTGCATCAAATGTTGGCTGCAATGGCTCTCCAACAAGTTCTGTTCCTTGCCGTGATGGTACACTTTGTCAGACTATTGCCTGTTTACTTGAAGACGTTTTCTCCTAATTGTATCTCTGTCTTCCCCTTGCTCTACTGTCTGCTACCTTCCCTTCTAAGATGACTTTCAACAGTGTCATGTCTCTTAATGTGACAAAAATCCCTTAATTGTCTAATTTCTATCTAGCATGAGCAGTACAACGAATAACTAATATTTTACAAACATAAAAATCCCACTTTAAAGTACCACATCTGAGTTATACTGTAGTATGGTATCAGATCTGATTAGTCATAGGTAGACAATCAGAGCTGAATCATGCCAATTCCTTTAAGTGACAAACATACTTCACCGTTCTCGTTCTTGTTTTTGTTATCAACCAGTTTTCTTTAATTCTGAGTTCTTGTTGGATAGAATGATTTGTTATTTTCTCTGTCCATAGAATTTTTAGAACTCTTCTACAATATTTATATTTGAAAGCATTAATTGTTTTTCAGCTTATTTACTTAATGTTCAAGTCTCACTTCTGTGTGCGACCAATGGGAATATGCATGCTCTTAGTGCTCTGTTTTTTCTTGCCATATATGCTTCACTCCATAAATATTGAAGTTCATTAAGTTTCTCATGGAACAATGAAAAATTGATGATAAGATATTGCAATACATACCATGTTGACTTGTACAGGCATAATCAATAACGCCATCAAAATATTTCAATGCTGTAGGGTGACACATACGTTGCACATCTTCACGGAAATGTTTTCTCAGCTTTGCATCTTTTAGAACAACCTGAATACCAGAAGAAAAAGTTTATAATGAGTTTTACTACTTGAAATTTATCAGATATCTGCTATTGGTAATCTTTGGGTGGGAATGATGTTATAAATCTTTGGTATGCACAGTGATACTACCATCAACCTTTAGATACGATTGGTGACAATATCATCTGTATTAGGGTATGCATGATAACGATATCATTTGTCATACTTACTTACTCATTCCCCTTGCTTCTTGTGGAGCATAAGGCCTCAACAGTTGTCCTTCACCTCCCATGATTGTTTTATCACTTTCCACAATAATCCGACATCCTTCAGTTTCTTATGAAGATTTCTCCATGTCTGTTTTGGGAATCGCCTTTACCATTTCACCTGCGAGTTCCACTTAAGTGCTTGTGTATTGACACTCGATTGTGTCTTCTGCAGGGTATGTCGCTTAGGTTAAGTATAATGATATTACCATACATTATTATATTATTATTTCACTAAAAATTTTTGAGTTTGTATGAGAAGTATGTTGTACAAACAATCTTATAGAGTTTGTGGTCTCTATCAATTACTGGGTGGTATAGCTGACCCATCTCTGAGTACAAATGTTCATGTCATAGACAACTTGGTCGTAAATATTGGCAAGAAAATGCATAACATATATCACACATTCTAGCAACAATATTATATATATATATGTTTATAAAACTAATGTGACATGGGAAATTAAAAAAAGGTTAGAAGCATACCAATGCTTTTATCACACTGGAAAACTGGACACTATTTGAGAAGTATAGAGTACTATTATCACAGATGGATAAATTATTTGCTAATGATTGTACTACTGTAAAAAAGATTGGAAAACAACCCTCTCCCTCCTTCCCCACCACCAACACAACAACAAATATCAGGACATAAATAGCTGATAGAGAGCAGATAATTTTTGCAAGATAGTGTTACAACCAATAGAGAGAAATGGAGAGATTCACAACAGCTAAGCTCAGTGAATCAACAAATGAAATAATTCTGCAAATCTTCATTTTTACTAATGAATGTGGTAATATATTATGTTTTTATTTTTAAAAAAAAGGGTTTAACAGCCGAAGGATTGGCCTCATTGCACCGGGTTTTAACCCATATGGCTCAGTCCTCTCTGCAGAAATGGCACACCATCTGATAAGAGTATTGCACAAAGCACGAACTCCGTAGCTCCAGCAACAATCCTAGGGGTCTCTGGAAAAAACTGCATTTGTGAACAGAATGGCGCGGCCCGGACTCGAACCCACGACCTTCGACTCACAAGGCAAAGGGCTTAACCATTTAGCCACAGAGACCAGTAAAGTTTGTGATACTATCCATTTCTGTGTGGATGCATGTGAAACACATGACTCCAACTATTGTTTGCCACTGATATCTATTGTGGTTTTTTAGATGCATCCATAACATTCCAATTGCAAAAGTTGCATGTTCTGCCATCCTCTACGCTCAATTTGCTGCTTTTGTTCCGATTAAAAGCGAACAATACATGTTTTATAACTAACAAACATGCTATGTCCTTGCTAGGATAAAAATTTGTTAATAGGCTCTAAAAATTGAGACAAGATATTCTACTCTACCTTTCCATTTCTGCATTTGGAATATCTCTTATCAAACAGATCTCGATTTCCACAACATTTCATTTTTCCATTTCTTGTCAGTGGGAACTGTCCTCCGCAGCAATCTGTAGTGCTGGAGTCAATGGCAGAAGACCCACAACATTCAGTGTTGCTATGAAGTGTGTGTACAATGCCATCACAGCAGACCTCATTTGAGTAGTCATAGCTTGTATCGTTGCAAGAGGAAATGCAGGGGTTACTAGGATCTTCAAATCTATATACTTTCGAGTCCACCAAACAGCATCTGTAGAACAAATTATCTAAATATTAATGATGGCAATGAGCTATGATTTTACTATCATAACAACTATCTATATGCACTTCAGCTTCACGGGTAGATACTGGGACTCTGTTGTGAAGTGTAGGACAAGATCACTACACTTTACTAAGCAAGTTATAGGAAGTGACTAACAAGCACTGTGCATGGAGCCAGCAGTCTATACTATTACACACATTTCTATATAAAATATGACTGTAAGAGTACATGATTTAGCACAATCCTTCTTCAAGGAGTCCAGTTGCAGGTAAGCTACCATTCTTCATTGGCATAAAATAGGAAAAATGATGATAATGCACTTTTAAAAAATTGTTGGCTAAAAAACATTCTGTTTCAGTTCCATTAATATGGAGTTTCTCACACTTACTTATAAATTAAGTCATGGATTTTGTTAATATAGATATCCTATACAAAAATAATGAACATAAAATGGAATGAATTCAGAAGTGATGCAATTAGAGAAATGTCTAGTCAATCACTAGTAACAACTGTTATAAGAGGGAGAAGATGAAGATATGTTAGACATACCTTTAGAAGAAATGATCAAAGAATACCAAAGCAGGCATTGAAGTGGAGTGCAAAGGGGTTCAAGAAAGAGAGCGCCTTAGGAGACCGGGAAATGAACATTGCTGAGAGAGGCAACTAATATCGGTCTCAATTCCATGGAAGAGTTTGAGCGAGTTGCCCAGGATAGAGCGGAATGAAGAAATTACTTGCAGGCCCTATGTAGCATATACGCATCGAGAGGAATTAGTATTATTGTTATTATTATAGATATCCTATATGTTCATGAACTAATTTACCGTATATATAAACTTTTACTATAAAGACCGAAGATATTTGAGGGAGCTGATGATTTTTTGATACAGATGACAACTGTACTATTCATTTCAGATTTTTTAAAGATATAAATAGAAAAGATATAAATAAATTTTACACACATAAATTACGTACCTCCCTTCAGTCACAGGTATGTTGCTAATCTCAGAGTCACAACACTGTTGTGACTTGCTGTTGTAAAGTATACCATCACAGCATTGATTATGATCTGAACTGATATCTCCCACTTTACCCCCACAACAAATCTGTGTATCTGGATTATAAAAACTGAAACGGGTGCATGGCTTTGTGCCTGGTAGAGCCTGTACGACATGCCCGTCAAAACAATGCTGATTATTCTTTGAACTGTATGTTGCTCCAGTAGAAGTCATTTCGTTGTAACAGCATTCATCATCTGTTATATTATTTTTATTACAGGGTATGATGTCTGCACAACACAGTTTATTGTCTGTTATACCTTCTCCATTGCAGCAGACTTCATTTTTAGGTATTATGTTGAATCCATGACCTGAATGAGAAGAAAAATTAATAGGATACTTTTTACTATAAGTGCAGCTAAAATCTAGGTCATCCAAAAAATATAATCAATTCATCTCATCTTGTTCCTCTTGTACCCTTGCGTGTGTCAAGGTGAACATAAAGGTTAAATTTAGTTCATTCAAAATAATATAATAGTCCTGATTTTATGTTTCTAATATTTTAACATTTGTGCATGATTTTCTAAATTTGAAATATATTTGCAGGAGGGGTTTCTAAAATGTCCATGATAGCCATAGTAGCATAGTTGTTAACAAAATTACTTCTTAGACATATGGTCAGGGTTCAATTTCACATTAAACATGTAATATTTTTCTGACCATAATGGCTCTCAGGTCTGCCCAGTCTCAAGTGGGTACCATGAGAAGCACTGGAAAATAAAGACGGCCGGCGTGATGTTGACCACATCACCCTTGGTGTGCCAACGGTCAATATGGGCCTAGCACCGTATTTTCCAATATACCTCGAGGTATAAAAATAGTTCCTTTTATAAAAGTTATATTTCATGTCTATAGATTTATGCAATGAAGTGGTGTGGAAAGTTTTAATTCTTTTATTGGGCTTAGTGTTGCAGACTACTTGGTGCCCATGTTGTCATAGTACTTGTTTGATGTTGCCTATTCATCTGCCTCTTTGTCCTACTTGTGTTTTCAGATAGACCAGATCTTCTACTGTTGTATGTGCAATGTGGTAATAATCTTTATACTTTGTCTTTAATTGTTTATCTTCATATTGTATCTCTCACATATTGAGTTTCGTGAGTTTGTATGACACTACAATTTGTTCTCATTGCCACACATCAAACTTTAGTTATCTGCAAATCTACCTTCAGTAGATTATGGTCAGTTTTCTTAATCTATCATGTACTTGTCACCTACTAGACTAATCTCTAGGTACACTTCCGATTATATTTTATCCATGTACAGATCAAATAAAAGAAGTGATAGGACAGTCTTGCCAGACACCTGATCTCAAATGAGTCTATTGTTTTTACAATATGCTTGGTACATACATCTCTCACATTATCTTATAATTGTCCTTTAATTCCGTAATCAACATGTATGGATCATAGTTTATTCTGTGAATTCTGCAAATTGCAAGTACAGATTACAATTTATCCTATGAACTCTACTGAAAGTCTATTTCTGATTTCAAAATGTAATGACAAGTTATAAATGTTATATATACCGTAGCAGGTTTCTAAAGTGCCTGTATATTGGGAACAAATTTCTGAAGCAATAGTTAATATTAACAAAATATTAAACATTTGGGGAGAAAATTTTTAATGAGTGAAGAGAAGATTGGCTTAATTATTAATCCTCATTACTTGCCATCTGTTTGATTGAAATTTGATAATAAATTCATTTGATAAAGAAGGTTGATAAGATTTTTCTTAACATAAAAAATAATTAGAAAAATTATTGAGAAAAAACAAATTTAGAATATAAATAGGTTAGATGTTGTTAAAAGTAAAGAGAACATCTGGCTCAAAATGTGAAAAAAATGTAAAGGAACTGAAAACGAAAAACAAAAAAAATCTAAATAGATTAAATACTAACTAGAAAAAAAAAATACAGATGGATAAGGAATGTGTTACGGTATTCGAAGTAGAAAATTTGTTTGACATTGTAATGCAGATCTTACCTTCACAGCAACTATGGGTGTTAGTATTGTAGGTCAGGGCATCAGCACAACATCCTTCAGTTACTCCATCAACGTATTTACTGCCACAAGATTGTTTTCTTGGTTCTTTTTGAAGCACTTTACCATCATGGCAGTCTTGACATGTTTCATTGTAGTAACCTACAACAATATCATATAATTACAACATATATATACAACAATATGATATACATATATAGATATACATATATAGATATTTATATATACATATCATGAAGGTGCGTATCCTTTATAGAACGTTGCTCTCTTTGCAGCACATCTGAAATTCACTCTGTCTCTTGCCAGTTCACCCACTTGTCGATGGTCATGTTCATGGTTTCTTTAATATCTTGTAGCCATCTTCTTCTTGGTCTGCCTCTGCGTCCTGGGACCCTGCCCTCTAGTATTGTTCTTTCCAGGCCATCATGACGCTTGATGTGACCAAAGTATGTAATTTCTCTGTATAGTATGCTGTTTATCAGCCAATTCTCTTTATCATTTAGTTCTTTTAGGACATCAGTGTTCTTTCTTTTTCTGTCCATGGTATTCGTAGGATCTTTCTGTAGCATTTAGTTTCGAAGGACTGAATTTTCGTTCTTAATTTTTGTGTAATAGTCCATGATTCACAACCATAAGTAGCCACTGGGAAAATGCATGCTCTCAATATTTTTAATTTTATAATTTTAGTATTTTGCTGGTGCTTTGCCACATATTCTATACACACACATACATATCTTAATTATAGAACTGATTGCCTGTTTGTGTGCCAGAGGAAAACAAGTGAGAACGGTCAACTTTGGAATAGTGAAATTTGGACATTCTATTCCTGTAGAAATGTGTTTGTCAATATGTGTGTGTGTGTGTGCATATATATATATATATATACACATGGTGGCGGGAATTATAATTTGTTTTCTCAATATAGGACACCAGGACCATCCTGGGAAATTTTTAAATATAACATGAAAAGAAGCAAGAATGTATTGACTGAGATGTAATGCAATGTATATTATTACATACCTATTGGAATGTGGAGACATTGATGTCAGTGGCAACAAACCGATATCAATTTTTTTTTATTTGCCTTAATCTGCTATGAATTTAGATGCAGTCATGGTGTCTAATATGGCACCTTTGACTGATTTGTGCGTGAACGCTGGTTTTCCTTATCACCAGTGTCCATCCCTGTTACGGTGAGCTTTACTCCTCCTTCAGAGGTACATGTAATTTAGATCCCCAAGTAAAGGATCAGGATTTTCTGTATTACAACTGTGCACCATGTTGACACCAAGAATTTGTTGGCCTGAGCTGGTCTTGAACCCCAGAATTTCCACAGTGCGTTGTCAGTAGCACAGAATGTTATCAACTTCGAAATTGACGATCCCTACTGACCTAGGTGCAAAATTACTTTCACTCTAAACATTTGACATTTTTATGTGGTCATCTACAGACTCTTCACACTCAGATTTCACAATCCTACTGGATTAACACACTAAGGGACTACCTTCTACTGTTTCTGTATATAAATAATCAAGTATCTTTGTTTAAACTAGTAATTAATCTAACGTGTCAAATCTGAACCAGATTCAAGCCACTAAACACTTAGTCATACATGTGCAACTTGTTTTACTAACTTACCTTCACCACAGCAGTAGATTCCTGCTTCACTGGAGATTAAATGTGTTTTGTATCCGGTAAGACGTTCTCTGCAACATTTGTGCTTAGTTGTATCATAGATCAAATGGTCACAGCATTGTTGATTTGTGTTCCACTCTGTTGGAAGTTCTCGTTTTCTTGCTGGTAGGTCGTAAAGGACATCTAGTATAAAAATATATCATAAATACATGGATAGTTTACTCAATGGGTTTATATATATATATATATATTTATATCTGAAGACAATGCAGCAAAACTAGCTGCCTGTTAAGAAGTATTATATTAACATTTTAAAATGTGTTCAATTTAAAAAAAAAATCAAATCATGTTTTTGCAAACCACAACATTATAAACTTGAGCAAGGAGACTGAAATATTACAATTTGAAAATCTTGGAAGTTGTTGAACAGTTCAAAAATATATATCCTAAATATAAAACTACAAAACAATTTTGGGTCCAAAATTGGGTGTTAATTATATCTATGTTTACAATCAGACCACAAACATTACTTTCTTCATGTATTTGATTATTGAACTGATATCACTGCAATAGGGCAGACCATAGGTGCTCAGTCTCTTCCAACAGATATAGAAAGGTATGCATACTGATGGCTCCCATAGCTTGCTGGTTAAACACACTCCTCTGCCCCTCAGGCATCCAGTTCTACTTGTACAACGGTTAACTCCAAACTGCTTAAATCGCTGGATCGATTCAACATCTATATTAGTGTCTTCATCTAACAGGCAGTCGCGAAGAGACTGAAGAACATCCCCCTTATCCATCTTCAACTTCCTAACAATCGATCCTGCAACAATTGATCCTGCAACAATCTTCATCTATAGTTACTTGTATCTACAACTTTCTTACCCTTTTTAATGACAATAACTTCTGTCAGATAGTTATTTTTTCCATTATTGATGCTTCCTTCAGGCATTTCAAAGTGTCATTTTCGCAATAAAGGTTTCATTAATACATCCTAAAGTTTCTCTTAACATGGTGGTATATTCTAACACATTGATTTTTATCTATCCTTTAATGTTTCAAACTTACAATATCATGCTTGCTTGTCCTCACTCCTTCCTTCTATTGTGGTTTTTTTTTGTATCTATATAAATATTTTATCATTATTACATTTGTAAATGACAGCAACACAACCACCAGGGTATACAACTACAACACAAGAAGAGGACACAAAAGTAGAACAGTATTTTTTTAAAATGAATCTTACCGCTGCAGCAACTATTTTTTCTTGTATCATACTCAGAGTTATTACAAATTTTTTTATATTTTTCCAAAACTCTGGGAGGGTTGTAGTTACGTAGACATTTCTCAGCTTGTTTATCAAAAACCTTTTCACCACAGCAACCAAACAAGGAGTTGTGAAGAAATTGTAAATCATTACAGCAAAAATGTGTGTGCATATTTGTTATGTTGTCACCACAGCATACTAATGAGTCCTTTTGGTGCACTAAAAAGATAAGAATTATAAATAAGAGTATGTTAATATAATTTTAATGTAACTAAAATGTGTAAGCAAGAAAGAAACAGAAGCACATAACATTATGATGCTAAGAGGTTGATAGACCAACTAAGAAAATAAATGCACAAATTTTAGAAAATGGCAATATTTAGAACACACTGCTGGAGGTTACTAGTGTAGAAGGTTAGATGCTAGCCATCTATACCAAAGCTTCTGAGTTTGCTACCTCTTCTAGGTAGAACCCTTGGGAGTTAGATAATGAAATTGTTCATTTGTTTGTTGGGATCATCTTCATGGCACATCAGACATGTCCATAATTGTTTCGACCTCCTCCTAAGCATGTATTTCAGTGTGGTTAAACTAGCAACTCCGGTTCTGTGCTGGTTGATATATGGTGACATATGTTAGATTTAATTAACCATTTAAATGGTATTAGTTTTCATCTTACAATTATACAATCTTGGTAGTTATGTTTTGTTACCAGAGATGAAAATCGTTGTGACATATCATGACTTCTGAAGTTGACTTTCACATGCATCTACCTTATTAGTATTACACTACTGCAGAGTCTCACTGTTTTCCATCCGGGGCACATGGGTGTCGTAGGCAATGAGAGAGCAGACAGGCTGGCTGGCTCTGTCGCTATATCAGAGGGCCAGCCAATGGACAGAGCTGACATCGTGAACGCCCTCATAGAGCGTGGTTGCAGAGAAGACCTTCATCTAAACCAATCCACGTCAACTACTAGATTGCGAGAACGGGGTTTGAGGATTGGGGTGGCAAGAAAAGAACGGTACAACAGGTATACGAGTAGGCTCATCAATCAAAATAGAACTGGTACGGTCCAGTTGCTGGACGCTGTTGGAGATATTGCGAAGGAGATCGGAGCACCTATGAACATGTCCGAAGTGCAATGAAGATATTCTAAACTGAAACTGAAACTGTTTTCCAGCCATTATGTCATCCATAATAGCCTCCTCTTCTTATATTTTTTACTATCAAAATATTTTCAGGTGTAAAAAAATGTTCTATGTTACCTTCTAAGCTAATTTATGTCTTATTTTTTTGCTAGTTAGCTGTGATCTTTTAATTCCAGAATGTTGACAAATTAATTACTTGACTGACTGAATAAACATTAGAACAGCTTACCTTGTGCATCACTAAGATTGATGACTTTGTGTTGGCAACACATTGTGGATTCTTCATCCACAGGTTTCCCACCACAGCAGGCTTGCTTATGGTAGAGTACATCATGGCTGGAACTGTCTCTTTTCACATTGGATCGAACAAAGAGGTCCATAACCTTACCTCCACAGCATAATTGTTTATTTTTAAAATAAGTAATTCTGTCATCTGAAAAGTATAAAAAATGCAAGGTAATTATTATTGTCTATTTACACAAATTAATGAACTTTCAAAGCAGAACAAAAAATTAGAATCATTCATTTTTGTAGCTTGTAATTAGAGAGTTAGAGTACACACAACATGATACAAACATAAGAAGAATAAGAGGGTGAAGAAGGGAAAGTTAATTTAGAGTTGCATGATCACTAACACCAGACAGAATGACACATAAGAGAGAGAGAGAGTGGAGAGAGAGAGAGAGAGAGAGAGAGAGAGAGAGAGAGAGAGACAAGACAGAACACATTAATGACATGTATCATGCTAGGAATATGAAAAACCTGTCAGCCATGTTAACAAAATTGGTACATAATGCACAAAAAAGAAAATATAAAATAAAGTAGTTTTACAAAGTACAAAAAACAGGCATAATTGATGCTTTGATGAAATTGTACCTATCAATCAAAGGATACAATAACAATGACACTATACATAACACAGGACATGCACAATGAGAAAGATCAAAGAGTTCATCTTTGATGAAAGGTTCTACAGCATACAACATTGCAAACATATACAATATGACACACAATACAGTTATATGGTATATTAAGAAATGTCTGCTCATTTTTCAATCATTATAACTTTCCAGCCAGTGACTGAAAGTGTTTAAAGTATACATATTGACAAACTGATCTCTATGACATTAATAAACAACTCTTTGCTTATATGAAAATGGTCCCATACAGAATGTCTCTTCTTTAGGTTGTATAAAAAAAGTTTCAGGTTATCGGGACACAAACAAGAACTGTTTTACATTCTTAGTCACCTTTTCCTTTCAAAGATAACAAAAGTGGGAATATTATAGATTATAGAAGCAAGGAAACACTAAAATATTGTTTGCATTATTTTCTTTGGGGTTACAGCAAGTCTTCAATGGTGCGCAAGAGAATATTGCTGTGGGTATATAATACAATGACAGATCTGAAAACACCATCAGTTATCAGAGTACTATCACATAGCACTCTGGACGACCGATGCTTTAAATCCCTGCCTCAACAAATCCAGAAGTCCAACACACCAGTTTGCTGTTGATTAATCAATCTCTGCATATTTGGTAATCCTTTGTTTTTGGTATGCCTTTCTTTTTGGGCTGTGCCAATATTGACACCTATCTTTTGATATGAAAACACCATATCTTATGTAATACAAATTGAAGGCAGTGGATTGAAGTGATAAAATACTGAACAATCTATTTATCACAATCAATTTTAAGTGTAAAATTTTCTCTACTCACAAAGTAACTTTAATATTGTACAGACACTTATGCAGTAAAGCTAACGGAGGTCACTTTTGCAATGATATAAACTACATGAAGATGTGAACTCAGCAGGCGTTTGGTGTAGATAGAGCATCATTTTCTCAGTGGATGAGATGGTGATCAAGCAAGGAATAAAACGAAGAATTGATGATTTCAACAAAGATAGTATTAGACATGCAATTTTGAAAATGAAGGCAAATAAACTTTTTACTCTTCACAAACCTTTTAAAGTTTTGCTACATTCAGAATCCAACTTTGAATTCGCAAAAAAACAATTATAGGCATCGGTGTCAAATTCTAAAAATCTGCTTCATAAAGGAATATCATTTGTGAAAAGTCACAGCTCGCTGCTGTCCACAGCAAATACTTGAAGCATATTTCTGAGGTAAGCAAATCTTTGACTAATGACACTTCCTTCCGTTGAACCTCTCTAACCCGCACATGGTTATGATTCCATAGTGTCCCTTACTTGTTTACCATTCTCTTTGTTAAAGAAGTAAAATTCAATGTGAAATAAGAGAGACTGTGTTCGTCTTTATATTGTAAAGATACATCCCTGATACACTATTGGTGTTGTATTGTAAAATCTGATTTTGGTACACAATTTTTGTAATATTAAAAAACTATAATTGAATTGACCACCGTGCTCAATCCAAAAGCATGTAAAATTATAAAATCTTTTAATTCATGTAAAAGACTGCATGTACAAATGCACTGTAGTACAAGTAGATCAGTAAGTTATATGAAACATTTCAGCAGACTGTGGGAGCAAATTTCAAAACATATAGCAGAAGTTGATTTATTTATACAGTATGTAAAACTTTAATGAGATTTACTAACAAAAACATACCACAACACTCCTGTTGTTCATTAATACGCAGTTGGATTGCATTATTACAACAGATTTTGTACACATCATCATATGTTTGATGATTATCTTCAGAAAGATCACATAGACGAAGCTCTGTTAAGGGGAAAAAAGTTTAAACAATAAGATTAGTAAACATGTAACATTTTTTTGAGTCACACATTAATGGAAAAATATTTATTTCATCCATATTTTAATATGTTTTTGAGTCTCTTAGTTTGCTATTATGCATTAAAAATACTTTCTCTAAAACATGTGTTGGGCTCAGCTTTTCAGAAAATGATCTCTCTCTCTTGTATCATGCTTGTCTTTGTAAGTGATTATAGATGTATCTTCATGTACCTAGACTCTTTTGTTAACTTGCATACATGTCATGATGCTAAGCTGTCTAGTATTTTCTCTCTTTGTCAGGTCTCTATCGGACGAGTAAGGTCTGCTAAATGTCTTATCCAAATAATGAGAAGTTACTGCAACTAAGCCAACTGTAGTTTCTTAGTAGTTTAATTATTGGATCCAGTGTTGCCTGTTTCTACTAACATTGTTCTGGCAAATCATGAACATCGTGGCCAACAGATTAGACCACCTGAAGTCTGCTGCGATTAATCTCTAGACTATCAGTGAGACAACCTTACAGATACCTCTGATAGAGGAATTTCTCAAATAAATGTTGCTGATGCAGGACCCACCAGCATGTAGACACATCCCGATCCCCATCACAACTTGTCTGGGGAGCATACCCCAACTCAAAAAGCAAAGTGATTTCCAGCAGTTGGTGTTTGCGTTGAGTTCAGGACAGTAGAGAATCACCTTCATGTTTATGATCAAACATGCAGGAGTCGAGATGTTAGACTACGCCCATGTTGTAACTGCAGCAACTAAAAGTCAATTGTGGTGTCTGTCGCTAGATTTGAACACTATACTGGTAGTAGGTGATGTTTCCTAGCCAACACACAACTAACTGGCAGTCGCCGTGTGCTGACAGAGATACTGAAGATGAGATAGGGGAACACTTGGGTAAGGATGGACTATAGTTGCTTGTGCAATGAGGATGTTCTGAAACTGATGACTAACTAAATCAACTAAATGACCAGTCTTATAACACTAGTTAATGTTTTGCGAAAATCGTTTCACATTTCATGAACATACCTACGCTATCATGACTTCATGTTTCAGTTAATCAATCAAGTGTCAGACCTGCAGACGTAGGCGACGCGATCATGTCTTTCGACAACTGTCTCTCCTTAGTGCAGTTAATCAGTTCTGTTGCCGATCTTTTGTCGAACCACGATATCTGATCATCCAACATCATCTCCCTGTCTTCCACGATCTCTCCTTGCTTTAATTTTACCCGTTGTCACCAGTTGTTCTTCTTCTTCGAACGCTCCACATCGACCAGTGAGTGTGAGTTAACTACTTTTTGTAATTTGGATGTGATCTTAGCCAAGGAGCGATTTTACGTTGTGCCAGTTATGCGCCTACAATCGCAGTGATGCGCCAGTACATCCGATTTCTGTCTTGCTTTTTATTCACTCGGTTAGCTTCCCTAGGCTCCTACCTCAGTTGCCTCTTACGACATGCTTTGTAGGTCTCAGTGTTACTATTCTTTGCTTTCCTTGCGAGCTCCAGCAGCACACGGCGACCAATTGTTCTAATCTCCTCTTCGCATTATATGCCTCATGTTTACGAAACAAAACACAGTTTTTGAATATGTATTAAATAATATCGTTGTAATTTATATTACATTACCGAATGGCAATTTATACTGGTATTTTGCTATTTAAAACAAAATATATAAGTAGATGATAACTGCAAAAAGTATTTAGAAAATGTATTTTTAAAAGTAATACTAATATCAACAAGTTGGCACTTGTCAACAAGTTGTATAAATAATAAATAGTAGGTATTATTTAATGAAAGGATTAAGGATTATAATATGATGTTACAAACTGACTCTTACTTGCGTTACATAGGAGCATATTTACTCCAAAGAGTGAAAGAACTATGAACATTCGCAACATAACCATTCTAACGTTATGAATCCGTCTTAGCGGAGTTGATAAAATAAATAAATATATCTATAATGATGCGGATACCTACATTAAATGAACGCTCTTGCTCTTTTATAACTCCATTTTTGAAATTTGGTTTTTGGAAAATTTATGATTCTATTTTTAACGTTTAAAGTGGTGATATTCTATATTTAAATGATATTTTACCCGCTCTGTGCGTAATAGTAATTACTTACTACCGGTACCATACGTGGAAAATCCTGTTTACTGGATACATCATTATTACATATTATATTAGGTAATTTAATCCAATTAAAATATTAGTGTGAATAGTAGCCCCCCGTACCAATCCGGGTTAGACAAGGGACACTGAGTGCTTTATAATAAATAAAATTTCCCATATCCTTTTTTTATGGGAAAATATACGTGTAAGACAGAGGGAGAAGATGTTGAATGGTCTGACCTCTTGGTTCGACAAAAGATCGACGTCAGAACTGATTACCTGCACGAAGGAGAGAGAGTTGTGGAGAGACATGATCGCCTACGCAGTCAGGCATTGCACTTGATTGATAGCCTTTTCAGAACTTGGGGTATGAAATGCTTGTCACTTCACATTTCTAGCACCTAATGATCAGGAGGTAGGAGGGTAATTTCCTTTCCTCGCGTGTAGAACATCGAGTGTGGAATTTAACCCTCAACCCTTTTGTGTCCGAGTCGGTAGGCGAACACTTACGCATTACGCAAATCCGTTTCACGATCATTGTAATAAGCTATACTAATATGTAGCAGTAACCATTGATCGCAGCCACTTTCGCAGTATTTGAAGCTATGGTAATTGCGTACCAACTTCCAGAGACAATGCAGTTGCAGACATCTGTTATTTCTGGAGACCACCTTTTTCGTCGAAGACATTTTACTTCGCATCTACTGTATCGGAGTAGCATTGCTCCTTGTGGGCACATTGTCTGTTGGCAAGCTGCTTATGTGGCCGAACCATTTAATTTGTTGTTTCTTGATGAAGTTCAGTACTGATGTTGTACCCGCTTTTTTCTGTGTCTTCATTTCTAAACCGGTCTTTTCTTGATACTCCCAGCATTCTGCGTAGACGCTTCATCTCTGTCGTGACTAGTTTTATTCCAGCATTTGATGTCAGGGTCCAGGTGTAGCACTGGCAGCATAGTGTTGGGAGAAAGATTGTGCTGTAGAATGCTCTGTTAGCCTATCCTCACGATAATATAGGTGCGCGTTTGAAACGTGTTCAAAGTGGAAGCACGCGTATAATCTATATCTGTACTACACATACATTAGGACGATTGCGACCCTTCGGGAGGTTCAAAACTGCAAGATGCGGTAAGAATGGATATCGTCTATCGATGCTTCTATGTGCTTACATTGATTTACATTCCTGGATATGTATGTTCTCGCGGTAAAGACAGAGTAGACAAGCCAGCATCCCAAGTATATACAGTCGTTGATGTTGATTGGGAATAAAAAGTGTGATTCGAATGCTCAGCGATTTCCTATTGAATGAAGTCATGACCAAACTATAATGTGGCGTAAGAAATTAAAAATCAAATGTAGAACTTGACAACTTGTGAGTGGGGTGGGGACATAATGAGGAGCGTGCTTAACCAGCGAAGTTAGCCTATATGCTTATATTTGCCAATTTTCACCAAATACTCCAACCTTTGACTTCTCATTATATAGTCTGAAAGTACCCCAACCTTTGACTTTACATTATATAGTCTGAAAGTACTCCAACCTTTGTCTTCTCATTATATGGTCTGAAAGTACTCCGAACCTGTCTTTACATTATATAGTCTGAAAGTACTCCAACCTTTGTCTTATTATATAATCTGAAAGTACTCCAACCGTTGTCTTTTCTTTATATACTCTGAAAGAAAATTGACTTTCTTCCCAATGATTGATTATTCTCCCCCAACACATTATAATGTCTCTTCTTAGTTGCCAATTGTGTTGTTAACATTTGTATATGTCTTGTCTACGCACTTAGCGATCTAATTACTGACGATCCATAACCAGTTTTGAGAAAATACATCCGACTTTTTCTATTCAACTCATATCGCCATGTTCACTGTTTGCTCTTCTTGCTTTAACTAAAAGATACCATAAATGGTTCATCTTCAAATAGCTTGTCCTGAGCAGAACTTAGCCCCCCCTCCCTAACAGTCCTTCGGAATTTCTCTCTCTCATAGGCCAGATGTTCTGCGGTGTCATGCAGCAGTCATGCTCAAACCATCACATATATCATGAATCCATCTTATCCGTGGTCTTCCTCCTCGCTGGGATGTCCCCTTCCATAATGGTAGTCCCAAACCTTTACAAAATAGCCTTGTTGGTCGAAACGTTGCTGTATTTTGTCATTGTTTTTGTAATTTGTAAAACTACAGTACTTTGTGATTACGTGTTTTGCCAATCCCAAACCTTTAGTGTCTTTGTATATGTCCAAAATGCTTCAATTCTTTCATTCATTCATTTGTAGCATCAGCCAGTTTTCTTAGATTTTTCGGTTCTTTATGGATAGACCTATTTGTTCTCTTCTGTCCGTGATATATGGAGGACTCTTCTGTAACACATATTCACAAGCACATATATGTTTTTCCACTGCCTTGTTAAATGTCCATGCTTCACACCAATACGTTGCCCCTTGGAGTATTCTGGTATTTTTCTCCCTATCAGTTTCATTCCAAACTGTTTTTAGGAAACGTTTAATTCGAAAGACTGGGTGGCAAAGTTATGCTCAGGACAAGCTATTTGATCGACGATGAGCCATTTATGGTAACTCACGGCCAAACTGTAGACAAAACAAGAAGAGCACACCGTAAAAATAAAAATTGCAGTTTTGGATTGTATGTTTAAATTGCAAGCATGTAAAGAGCTCCCCGCGTTTGTTCTTACTTGTATAATAACAATAGACGGTAATTGGAAGAATAATTTTGTCTTGTAATCTCTTTAAACAACGCCATAAACAAAATGCTGCTGAATTATTTTGATGCTATTGACGTTGTGAGAATCAGGATAGAACATAAAATAAATGCAAAATATTAGAAAAAATGCTAAGATCATACAATTGATAAGGTTTAAACTTCAGGGTACGCTGATTACAATGAGAACGATAGTAATTAACTGAACCTAGAACTTTTAATGTGATGATGACGGTGTGAAAAATATCTTTTTAATTTGTGTGGCTTTTTTTCTGGCTTTTTCAGTGAAAAATCAACATTTGAATCTGGCAACTCTGGTCGTAACCTGAGTTTATTTACAACGTAAGATTTGCTCGAGACAAATAGACAGATGGACCACAAGACAGGTTAAATTACTACACTAAACTATCAATGTTATTAAACTATTTAGATTACCTCTCAGTATTTTGGCGCTTGCAAACAACAGAATGATGAGCGAAAATACTCAAACAGTGCTTGTACATTGGATTGATTGTATGTATTCTCCTCCAGAACAACTTATTGTCGATAGCATTGAATCAATGATGAATAATGAATGCAATTAAACGATATCTGTAACGTACAACTGTTTCTTCGCGATCGACGATTGTAATTTATTTCTAATATTAAATTTATCACTACACCTAGCACATAATACTGTCGGTGTAGACTATTTGAACCATGAATAATCTTCAATCATCATGACTACATCAGCAGCCGTGTGTGTCGTCTTCACATCGATCATTCAATGATATCAATGATCGATCACGACGATGATCGAAGGTTTACTCGCACTCACTACACTTGACTACACACATTTTTTATAATGACTTCAGTAACAATCATTGTTACAATTGATTTCCATCAAATTCTCGTGGTGTTTCTCTAACAATTATATTTCTGTTTCTTTCCTTGCTTTCTTATTTCTAACTTTCTTCATCACAACTATCTCCCCCCAATAAATGAATAATTATATTATAAGCAAGGAGCGCATCTCAATAATCTCATGTCCAGTGTCCTTGCCTTTAATTTTAAACTTTAATGTGACATCAAAATACTTGTCCAACTTTTATATCTTTTAGTAATTCTCACTCTTAGTTGTTGCAGCACTTCTTTGTTAGTTTTCGTCCCTTCCATTATATTCTCTTAGTATTTCCCCATTTGTTTATGTACATCTACGTCTCCAAAGCTTTGATTCTCAGTTTCTGTGTATTACTGTATTCCTTATGCGCAATGAGTCGTCAATGACATGACAATCAATGTTAGTAATCTTTCTCAAACTGTTCAATATATTGATATCGTTAGTTTTTTCAGCCATTTCTGCTCACTTCTTAACTTCAATATTAATTTGTCTATCATCTGTTATTATAAGTTCCAGATATAAAAAGCGTGATGCTTGTGAAATTATCTCAATTTCTAATTCTTTGTTCATCTTCTGTATTTTACTTTTTACCATGTTTAAAAAAAAATATTGATGTCTAGTTGAGATAATTTACTCCTGTTATTTACTTGGTCTACCAATTCTAACAATTCTTGTTTGTTCTTGGCTAATGACTAATAGTACTCTGTCATCTGCATATCTTTAGTTGTTTATAGTTCTGTCACTGATATTAAGCTAACGGCATTCTTTCCACTTTTTTGAAAGTGTGTTCTGTATGTGGAATGCCCAATATATATGACGTCGATCGATAACATAACACACATATATAGTGTGTGTTATGTTATTCAATCGACATATTGGGCATTCCTATGTGTGCTCTGTCCTCTGCTACAGCCATCCCAAAGTCCACTTGCTCAAAGTACCCATCAGAAGTTGATTAGCATATCTTCTCTCTATATACCATGAAGATAACACTGTCTGGCATGTCCAAATTTAACTTCTAATTCTCGCTATCTCTCTAGTATCTGAGACTCGCCCATACCACATAAATGAGAGTGCATCCCACTGATGACATGGTCTCTATCCATACTTCTGTCAGTTTGAGATACATATATATAAATATGTATATAAAATAGGTAAGGGGATAGAACACACACCTGACTTACTCTCTTTATATAAATAAATTATATTTTTGTGAGATATTAATACACATATAAGTGTGGCTTTTATAGTTGTTTTCATCACTTTAAGTGTTTTTCTTATGCCATTTTGTTGCATTACTATAATTAGCTGGTAACCACTGAATTTTTCAGTGCACAAAACAGCTGCTATTTTGGCTATTCAGGACTTGTATTACTGACAGGGCATCTGTTAAACTGACAACTTGTTTCTCTGTCTGGGCTTTGTATTTAGTATGGCCATCTGCTGCATATTGCAAGTTTTCTACTGCTGTATTATGGTATTTGTTGTGGATTATCTTTACATTTGTTTTTTTTTTAAAAGGGTTGCATAGGACAACAGAAAAAGATATGTGACAGCTTAACATCATTGCACAGAAAAAATCAGCATAACAATTTATGAAGAGTAGAAAGAGTTATCTCATAGGATTAATGAGAAATGTGTATAGAAAAGTTTTCAAAAAGAACACTCAACATTCATACATGTTACCATCTGCTGAAACTGAACACTTATGTCTTTACCAAGAATGCAGTGAAGTTGGTTGTATTAACCTATAACCAAAAAACAGCTCTAGTGATTTGAAGTTGGGAAGTTCCATTACCACTTACCAGGATGGTATGTTACTGTGTCAATAATTTTGATTTTGAAAAGGTAATATCTTAGTGAATGAGCAAAACGCTTTCACAAAAAATAACTATATGTGAAATGCGCTGCCTGTGAAAAGTTACCAACAACACCAGAAAAGACAGAGTCACCAACATCAGCGTAAGAAAGTTGGCACAGAACCTTGATTGAATTACATTGAGAAACAAAGAATGAAGTGGTTTGGCCACTTAATAAGAATGCATTAAAACCACAGTATTTAGAGTCTTCTATAACAGAACATCAGGGAAGAAGGCGAGAGGAAGACCTCGAAAAAGATAGTTATATGGCATAGCAGAATCCTGTCAAAGAGCAAATATAATAATCACCCAAGCCACCAGAACAGCGCAAGACAAAACAGAAAACCACGACACTGGGCAACAACCTGGTAGCAGTGTGACGACACAAGAAGAAGAAAAATATCTTGCACTTTTTATTTGAAAAATTGTTTCTTGTATAATTGTTTATATAAAATCCTCACTTTTCTGCTTTGTAGAGAACACATTGGGTTTGTCATGGCATGATACAGCATGGGTTCCTCATATAAATCAGGGCAACATCTTGGATTATTTCTCTGAGAGGTCGAACCCTTTTTATGATAGGACATGCAATAATGAGGCAATCAAGATGCAGAGACTCAATCTGGATCAATTGTTGTAAGTTAGCGCTTAACATGATTATTTGTTATTACAAAACTTGCTTTTAAGTTTAATAAGTGTTAATCCAATATGAAGAAGAAAGAAAACGGATACCAATAATGTACATTAGCCAAAAAAATTATCACCAAAATTGTGGACACATGTAGATACTGATGGTTCTGTTAAAAACATTGTCGAAAATAAGCAAGGTAATATTCTTATAAAACTAAATCACAGGAAATACTGTTTATCAGTTGCCACAAGGTTATACTGCATCATATTCAAAACTGAAGCAGAAACTTGTAGACATGCAGCAGACAGACATCTGTATTAAATATAAAAACCCAGGCAGAGTCACAAATTGTCATCTGCACAGATGCCCTTACAGTAATACAAATCCTGAGGAGTGAAAAAACCGCTTATTTGTGCATTGATGTTGACCCAGTGCTTCAAGAAGTAAATAATTCAATGACTACCAGCTCATTGTAAGATTCCAGGAAAGGAAGTAGCAGATAAACTCTCCTTACAACCTGGGGCACTGTAACAAAATGACATAGGAGCAACATTTGAAGGGATGAAAACAACTATAAATGCCACACTTAAATCAATATGGAAAGTAGACCGACAAAGTCAAATAAAAAAAAATGATTCATACGATCACATCCCCAGACATGACCAGATCCCCAGACATGACCAGATCGGTGTTCTAGTGCTGACTGCTATCTTTATAAAAAATCATTAATGGGAATGTCTGAAAGCGACAGACGAAGAAAAGGGAAAGATGCAAGTGATGTTCTTTCATCATTAGTTGTTTCTTTGGCATTTGTAGTAAAAGCTTTATTGGTTGTTGGATTACAGAACCACCATTAGTACATTCTGGGCACACTCCTAGGTGCTCAGCCTCTGTAGCATATAAGGAAAGGTTTACACGCCAATATATGAACGGATTATTAGAAAGGGAGATAACCAAATCAAAATAGTTATTTGCATATAGACTTTAAGTTGATTCTCTTAGATTCCACTAAACAATTCTTTACCTTGAACACACATGAAAAAAAACCATCACCAGAGAAACATGTAGTACAGATGGTACCTTGAACTTACTTTCTCTTCAGTACCAAATGTATGACATAAGTGTGAAATGGACTTTGCTTGAAAATTTGCCTTTACCACTTGTTGATTAATAAAAAGTATTGCAGTCTTTATCAACATTCGTAACTGACATAAATAAAACATTTTAAACAAAAGAAACATTGTAGGTCTTGCTCTTTTAAAACTAGTAGATAATTTACATGTACAATTGAATTAGCTTTAATGTTAGGCCTCATTTTCTTACTAGAACTGGTAGATGGTAAATGATGAAATAACAAATTAATGAACTGTGGTATATCTTCAATTTCTTTGATTAAAGCCAAAGGTTAAATACCTTTTTTGTTGGAAATTTGGAGAAACATTTTGAGGCAGTACCCCTACTGGACACACTTTGAAGATCATTGGTGCCCTTTGGTCGCCGCTAGTGAAATCGATAACTAGAGAGACATGCAGTGGAAATTCCTGTTTGGGAGGCCAGCTTGGGTCCAAAATATTCTATGTCCATACGGTACACGATTGGAATACAGGATACTCTGATCCTTTACTTGGGGATCTAAGTTACAAGTACCTTTAAAGTTGAAGTAAAGCATGCCTGAATGATGAGTGACACTTGTGATAAGGAAATATTTTACATTCTCTATCCAGATTGTTAATAGTTTTCTATCTCAAATCTCTTTTTCAAAAGAGAGGCCTAACATTTGGCGTGTTTTAACATGCAAAATTTAGTAATTAACAAGATTATATGATTATCTGCCATTGTGTTTAGTATTTTTATTATTTGAATTAACGTAAGTCAGTAAAATAAAAGTAATACACGGTTTAATATTCACTTAATTGCATAAAGTGATACCAAGCAAACTTCATTTGTAAACAAAGTGACAGATCAGGTGCTAGAGTGCACATAACATCGGAAAAAGCAGATGTTTCTCAGACAATTGATTCAAGTCAAAAATTAACATGTGTAAATTCACATAGTATGATCTACACATGTATATGGATGTGAAATAAAGGTGGCATTCAGTATCCCAAGCTTGATATTGAAGGATAGATGCTGAAAGAGACATGATAACAGAACAATCAGGAAAGAGATGAGAAACGTGAAATGCAGTCAGAATTTATAGATCCTTACACAAAATATATCAGATGTTATATCATTCTGTGGGCATCTGTAGGCAAGGCCGTGCGGTATATTTTCTCAGTATGATGCAAGTCTTCAAATGCCGCCCCTTAAATCTTTTTTCTTTAAAATAACCGTAAATTGTAATTTTGATTTGCTGCTTATGCCGCCCCTTAAATCTTTTTTCTTTAAAATAACCGTAAATTGTAATTTTGATTTGCTGCTTATGCCGCCTCCTTTACGGTGCCGCCTGATGCGTCCGCCTCTCTATATCATAGCACTGCACAGCCCTGTCTGTAGGCTTAGCGGTAGTAAGCTCAATCTCAACCCAAGAGTACACTGGCCAACAAAGACAGACATCAACACAAAGCTGTTTGGAAGCTTTGATGAACTAACAAATACAACATACATCCAGAGAACCGGACTCATTGTGTAGACATTGAACATCAGCGAACGAGAAGAAGAACCCAAGAGTACCTGGTTCAGACTACACTGTGAGCAGTTTGGAAGCAAATTTGTTCCCGTGGATTTTTACGTAGGTAAAAATAAACCTCATTGTTCAGAAAACAATGGCAAACTATTGAACGTATAAGTGGTGTCGAGAAAATCAACGACTCATTTACTGTGGTTGATGGCAATGTCCTGTAAAGGATATGCCACAGTTTTATATTTTTTCATATCATTCTATTCCACTGACTGTTCTATTTTGTAGAAACATGACAGGACTTGAATACTCACTTTTGCATGCTCAAGAGCCAATCTTGTATGTTATTCGCAAGCAGCATCGCTACTCACCAACCCAAGGTACTTTTATTTCATTTAATTTGTGCACCATAAATGTTGAATTGTAGTTTTGTTTGATAAAATATCTAGCAAAATACTTGCCGCTATAACCAGTATAGCCAGATAGAAGAGCTGAAAATCAATCAGAAGTAAACAGAAATAATGACTCAGAACTGGTCAAACTAGAAGATAAAATCCTTCCAACTACACAACTGCTTTCACATATCTTGGAAGTGTTATCAGCCACAAAGAAGGAGCAGGATCTGACATAAAGCAGACTTAATACGGCATAAAGTACATTCATGACCCATCAGAAGGTCTGGGAATCGGCCCACTATAGTGTGCCAACATCCAAACTTACAGTTAACTCTAAGGACAGACATTTGTGGAGATTCATGATTTTCTTTGCAAGCTGGCAATGCACATAATGATGATGTGAAAGCAGAATTCAGATCCCTGAACATATACTTCAGAACTACCCAGGTTATATAACTCATGTCATCAGATCTTGCCAGGAGGTACAGAGCCTAGCAGAACTTATGGGTGCTTGATTTGAAATACTGCAAACTTTATCCTAATGACACATCTGCAGATCTAGCATGACCACAGACATGAACAAGAAGACAAGTAATAACAGTGAAGCACAATATATAATGTTTTGCAGATAAACAACAGGTTTTGTGTCTAGAAACCTAACTACCCTGATCATTTCTAGACATGGTGTACGCTTCAATCAACTCATCTGTTAAATAGTATCTGGCTCATTAAGTCAGGTCCCACTGATGTAGCATAACATTCTCTGCTATCATCACTTTCAGCAGAATAACTGCTAGAAGGGATTAAGCATTGATCGTTGCCCCAAGTTTAGTGACACTGGTTTTAATAATGGGAAACTTTTTTGCTTTCCTTTTATGAAGAGACAATTTTTTATCTGCTTGACTACAAGTCACTGTATGTACTAATCCTTGTAATGTTACCTTCTCTTGTATTTAGTGACTCCCCTTGCAGATTACTACATTATAGCTGGTGTAGTCTACCAAGGACCAGACCTGTGTTCTGTTGTTAACTCCCGACTGGTAAGCATTTCTGTGTGGAGAAATTAGTCTCTATGTGTTCTATTAGCTGTTCATTTTACCAGTTCATTATGATAGTAGTATAATTAATAATACAGTTTTGTTGTTAAATACCACATTGATTTTTTTGTTGTGCTCAGAATTTTGTTATGTATAAAAGGGGCAATGCAAATTGACACTTAATATTTCCTTAAGTTATTTTTACAATAACATAGTGGTTTACCAGTGCCATTGATTATTTTCTATAGTTCATCTATATTGTATGTAATGTTGCTTGTATTTTAGATTAGATTAAGTATTGTGGACAAATTAGTTATAAAATTATATTGTATATGTAGTATTTAACAGATTGATCTAAATGTTCTCCCTTTAATTTTCAACTGTATTGGTTCTTGTCGTAGTTTACCTATTTGATATTAACTTTCCCCTTATTTGTTATTTTCATTTCTCTTTAAGGATATTTTAACAAAGTATCTCATTTCTGCATATACCAAATATTTTTTTTTTCCAATTTATTTTTAATTATTGTTTTTTACTTTGGTTCCTTTTTCCCCCTCACATCTTCTTTATTTTGTAAAATGTGTGTGATTGAAATGCTATACTGTAGGGAAGAAATATTTAAAATTCTTGATCTCCATATTTGAAGAGATACCATCCAATTATTTATTCATTGCCTATATTTCTGTACTATATGGTAGGAACAAATATCAGAGGCCGTTAGGGATTTATTGTGTTACTGTAGATATTAAATGTTTCTGTATATTGTTTTTGCACTTTGTAAAATTACAGTACTTTGTTTTTATGTTTTTCACCATATAATAATTGACCAGTGTTTGTAGTTAGATTTGACTGGACAACAGTACAATAATAGTAAGAAGATGAAATTGTGTATCTAAAGATATCATTGTTAATGTTTTTTCTTTCAGCTCAACACACTTCACAACTTACAGTCAGCCTTTGATGAAGGTGGGTAAATGATTAATTGGTTGATGTTTGATCTCCAAGCATTGCCATGTATTGAAGTTAATGTTTGGGACTTCATGTAGGATGTTACTCCTGGAAATTCATTTAGATAGAGTGTGTTTCTAGAGCTTTCTTTAAAATCCCAGAGGGCTGCTAGAATTAGTGTGCAGCAAGCACAAGACCTCCCGTTAAAAGCAGGAAATGTAAAAATTTCCTCTTGAGAGAAAGAGGAAATCGAAAGGTGGAGAGAGAATTTTCAACAGTTACTAAACTGCCGTGTGTACTTACTGTCATATCAGAGGTGGAGGAGAAATTAGATATAAACATCCACTGCATCTCAGAAGTAGAATAAAAAGAATCCATTTAAGACCCAGAAGAAGAATAAACCACCTGGCATGTATGAATTTTGTGCAGAAATGCTGTGATGGCAGAAGTATCAGAAACACCAAAATTCCTGTACAAAATTATATATGATGTATGGGATAAAGAAGTAATTCCAGAAGAATAGAGACTAGGCTATATTATCAAGTTACCAAATAAGTGGGGTTTAAAGAAATGTAGCAACTGGAAAGGAATAACCCTGTTATCACTAACGAATAAAAGATTTAGTAGAGTGGTCCCTCAAAGAATGGAAATAGCAGTGGATAACAAAATTAGAAAAGAACAAGCAGGTTTTAGGAAGGGGAAGCAATGCATAGATCATATTTTTTCACTGCACTAGATAGTTGAGCTTGAATGGTGAGAAACACTGGTGATAAGGAAGCAAGCTTTCAGACAAAAATCAGTCAGAAGTGCCATATTTATACTGAATTCGTAGAGGGCGAACGGAAAAAATCAATCTAACTCTGAGAATTTATGATCAAGCCGAATGAGTAGGTAAGGGTACCCACAAGGATGGATGAGATCATTGAGCTATAAGTACAATCAGAAACTACTGAACACCTGTAGATATGTGAAGTCAGGTCTGTTAATCAATAATCAGTAGTTACTGCCCATGCACATAAAGTGTGATGTCATGTTTGTTGTGTATGTCTTATTTAACAGCACATGGATATGGAAGGTTTCATCCATCAAAGGGCTACTCTTGGGAATTCAAAGAAAAAGAAGAGAAAGGTAAGATAAACTTTACGTGGGAAGGGAACAAAAGAAACTATTCTACAAACAATTGTATATGTTTTATTTGTTTCTTACTGGTGTCTAGTTTTACTTCATTTTTATCTTATAGTCATTTTTTATAGTCATTTTTATTTTAAAAGTTATTTTTAAAATTTTTTACTGACAAATACTAATTGCAATGAACAAAATAAAAGCAAAATTCATTAGACATATTTTGTTGCTGTTTTGCATCTTCATCTTTTCATCGTTTTCATCTTTTTCTTCTCTCATATCGGGGAACATTCTCTCGTCTCTAGAGCTTTTCTTTTCACACCCAAGAAACTCCAACTCTCAGTGGCTTGTGCCATACTGGGAGTTAAGTTCAATACTCAGAGGGGACCTGTAACAACAAAAGAGGAACCCGGATAGCTGAGAATCATCGTATTGTTGAGTCACAGAGAAAACGAGCAGCCCGAAAAGACAGAGCACACAACACGCACATGTCTAACCTTGATCATGTATGCCCCACCTGTGGTCGGGGATTCTGTTCTAGGATTGGACTCTACAGTCACCTCCGCACACACCAGAGAGGTGCAACAGTACACGTCTGAGATTGTTGTCATCATCGCTCGCGATGGACGGCTATTATTCCAATAGGATACATACTTTGAAAGGAAGCCTAGAAATCCTAGGGACAACTGAAATGATTAAGAGTGAAAGAACATAGAAGATACATCTGAGATGCTTGCTAAAATAATGAACATTCATTGTACTGAGGTTCTGAAAAGATAGATGTGGATGACATTGATTGTCAATGTCACTAGGCACAACACATGATGATGATTATATCTCATATATACACATATATAATTATTTTTCTTTTGAACATTTCTTTCAACTCTATGGAGCACATGTCCTCAGCAAACATTCACCACATTTCTATCCTGCAAAGTTCTTTCCGGGTTGTTTCATATCAATCACCCAAAATCAATTTCCAATTCTCTTCTATCTATTGATCTCTCTCTCTCTCTCTCTCTCTTTATATATATATTTAAGACATGGAAAGATCTGAAATGGATGTCGCAGAATAGAAATGAATGGTGAATGTTTGTTCAGAATCTGTGCTCTGGTGTGTGTGTGTGTGTGTGTGTATATATATATTTACATATGTATGTGCAATGTTTCTAAAGGAAACCAATCACTAGCAATAAGAAATCAGCCGTTTGTTTTGCTAATTTAAATTGTTTTTTTTAGAACCTACAGCAAAGGACAAGAAAATTAAGAAAAAAGAAGAAGCCAGCTCAGCATTTCAGAGGAAACGTGTTGATTTGTTGTTGGGAGAGTTAGCTAAGAAGCACCCTCCTCTGTTCATGCCACCACCTCATCAGCCGCCAGTCAAAGGTTTGCTTTTTCTTGTTGACGTTATATACCAAATGCTAGACTATGTGGATGTTTTAATCTAAAGGTCTTTATCAAGCATCATGAAACCAGAAAAAAGTCAAGACGTACAACTGATTTTTTAAGAGACCGTCACCAGATGAACAGTATTTTGGAATTTAAAAAAAAAACAGCACGACAGAATTTGAAATAATCATCTGCAATCCCAGAAAAAGATGAATTGATGGAGTTACAGACATCTTAAAACTTCACAATACCACAGCATATCAAGCGACCAAGCATGCACTATCTTGGAAACCGATTATCAATTAAACCTGCAACACCTAACGGCAAAAAAGCAGAGAAGGATCAAAGAAAGAAAAAGAGAATAATTCTGTATCCATGAAAATAAGCATAGATAATATATAAATCCACTGTTGTCATATGGGAGTGAGTTGTCACTTGTCGAGCAACAAATTTGTAGTGATCATCGGCGGTCAAAATACGTAATTATTTTTACATATACATAGTGTAATATTTTCAGGGTAAAAAAAAATTTGTTAATGAAAGAAGTTAGACATGCAAGGGCAAAAGATTACAACATGTGAGAAAAAGTCATTCCACTTCCATTTGGCATGTTTTGAGACAATGAAAGTCAGAACACATAACAAAAACTAAATATGAATGAAAGATTAAAATATTATATATTACAAGAACCATAGCCTTGCTGTACAATACAAAAACAAGGCATGTGATGTGATAATACAGCACAAGGAAAAATCAATAAATATAACTGATAGAGAATACCATGAACAGAATTATGAAAGTAGTCATCTTCAGCCAACAAGCCACTCAAACAAGACCGAATTATATACTTATTGTCAATGTCTACCAACAATCATTGCTGGCTATGTTATCCTTGTATTTTGACACCCTTCGAAGAATAGTGGATAAATTTTGTTACATTTCTAAATTATGCGTGAATTCACTACCAATGACAGTGTGAAAATGAATACTTCAGTGCTATATTGGGCCAACACTTATGTATGGCAGCATATCATGGACAATGAACAATCAATCAATAAGATCATTGGAAGCCACAGAGATGTGGTTTTACAGAAGAATGCTGAAAATTCCATAGCGCGAAGAAAACAAATGAGGTTTTAAAACAGTCCTGCACACAAAGAAACCGTATCAAAAGAATAATAATTAAACAATCAAGGTCCTTCAGGCATATAATGCGAAGAGGAGGTTTAGAACATTTGGTGACAACAGGTAAAAATTTGGGGAAGTAGAGATCATGGAAGACAGATGGAGAAGATGTTGGGTGGTTTGACAAAATATTGACATCAGAAAAAGGTAGATAAAGGTATGTTAAAGGAGGTCCCTTTATGCAGGAATACGGCTTGTCGTGTTGTCAGGATGGCTTGTGATTATTATTTCATTATTATAGTTTCGGTATTTTCCTTAAAGTGGTTAGTGTTACTATTGTTTATTGATTGTATCGCAGTTCAGGTTTATTTATTTCTGGTGGTACCATTTTTTCTTATATCGTTGATTCGGTTTCCGTTTCATTCTCTATATCTTCCTTATCCTAGGTTTATGTGGTTGATTTTATGATGTGATTGTGGTGGAAGCTAGATGGTAAACCACACCAACGCTAAATGATACAAACACTGTTTTTCAATTTATATTCATTTTATTTTGGATGTTAACTTGTAGAGTGTATCACAACACGTCCATTCAGCTAAAGTGTTTTTGTTGTCTCTCTATTTACTAACTCTTCCTAGCAACTGTTACTAAATCGTCACTATTTTACTACGCAAAAGCGTCATGTCTCGTAGTTATGTGTTGCACTTCTACTTAGAGAGTGCAACACATAGTCTCAACTATTAAATATCTAATTATACTACACTAACTATATGGCTAACTGTCCATTCCTCCGCTGCCACCTGGGGAACTATGACACCCCCTGGAGACCTGCCGTCGCCCGACGGCGAACTCCCAACAAAATCGCACAGGTAGTGTTCAATAGGGTGATTAGAGTGGTGAGAGCTGAAAGGGAACAAGTCACCTCACGTGTTAACGTGGCTCCACAACAACTAACTATAACAGCCAACCATGGTCGAAAAGAAAAAGAAAATCCTGACGGGATCTCAGGAAGACCCAGTTGAACAAGCTAAATGGGAACTAGTCACCACACGTCGTTGAACGTGACTCGTCAACTGGTCATAGGTGACCATGGTTAACAACAACAGTAACCCCTCTGTGCTCTTGTGCTGAAACCATGTAATATAAATTAATCAGCATTATATTAATTAATCTGGAAAATCTGCGCCAGATAACTCCGAGCGCGACCCAACAGCATAACACTTGGCCAATGTGAGGTGGCTGTACTGGACATCCATTCCTCACATGAGGTAGTATGGGTTTGATGGCAGCTTGTATCAGTATGTCACTAACACTATGTCTTTCTTGCATGTCAGAGTCTTGTCACACTATCTGAAATCTCAAACAAAAAAACAAGTTACAAATCGAAACAAAAGGAAAAACATATATATAACGTTAAACTTTTCACGTTATATGTCCTCCACGAGGTAATATTAACCAACCCCAAATCCAGGGAAATAATGAACTCCCAAGATTTAACATATGACCAACGAATATGGAACAACTTATATATGATGCCTAATTACCAACATCATATATTAATATTAACCAACCCCCAATCCCGGGGCATAAATAATCCAAGAATCCAAAATACTCGGATCGACATCATATAACCATATCTAGCAATGAACGGTGAAAAGTTAATGTCTGCCATCAACATCAACCGACCTCAAATATCCCCACCATTATCAAATATCAAATAATTGATGTTTGCCATCAACATCAACCGACCTCTGTGAGGTAATTATAATCAGCCTCCCCGTGGCAGAGGAGGGGATCCTAACGATACCATCAATGCTCCCTTTTTCTCATCTTAGATCCGCAATGAAAGAAGTTCACAACGTCGTCATAATAAACATCCATTCACAATTAATTTCACAATTAAAAAAAAAACATTGCAAATATTTTCCATAGAATCTCCAAACATGTGGAGTGATATAATATAACCCTCCTGGGCTATTGATCATCCACCCCCAACCCCAAAGAATATCTCCAAACAGTATACAAATTCAATTTACATAATAAATCCTCACCAAGGGAATCGCTATCATAATTACTAATACCCAAGTCGCATCTATGTTAAACAACAATTTTTATACTCTCATTCATTTTCTGCCAACAAATGTCCAAGACATTTTCATTATCCCAAGAAATTTTCACATCTCTTAATGTGTCGGCCAGAAATTGTTAATCTAGATTGTTTATTTTCACCAATTGGACTAATAACAAAATGACTTGATTTCGTATCAGGCATCTGAACCACTTTGTATATTTTGGTAGAATACAAATTTCTCAATTTGTCCGAATCTTTATTTAGGCCTATTTTTCTATGTACCAAAGCGTCCAATGGAATAATATCAACATATCCTTGGCTGTCATCAAGTTTCTTATGCAGACATGCTATTCTGTCGCTGGCATCTTTACGAGCCTTTGTTAATTTCTTTTTGTGAATAACCATGTCACCATTTCCCAGGGTATCACAATGAAATAAATCGTCAATCACAAAATTAATAGGCAACTTAGGGTGCCTACCATAAAGCAAATAATATGGAGACCAACCTGTGGATGTATGGGGAGTAATATTATAACCTAACACCACGTATGGAACATGAAGAGACCATTCCAACTTAGCAGAGTCTGCCAACGAGCGAATCATAGTCAACAAGGTCCTATTAAAACGCTCGCATATTCCATTTCCTCTTGGATTGTATGGTGAGGTCCTGGACTTTTTAATACCATACTTATGACAAAGAGCAAGTATAACGGTAGACTCAAATGCCTTTCCTTGGTCAGAGTGGATTTTACTTGGTATTCCAAAGTCGGGTATCCATCTATGCTGTATGACATCCGCCACTGTATTCGCAGTCTGATCTTTGGTAGGAACGGCCATCACATACTTAGTAAAAACGTCAGTCAAAACTAAAACATGTTTAAAACCACAGTTATCTCTGGGGAGCTCCATAAAGTCCATGGCTACCATTTCCAAGGGATAGCTTGCAACAATGTGTCCGTAAACCGCTGTGATTTTGTTTGGAGGTTTAGTCATATTACAAATGGCACAGGACTTTACTAATGCACCTACATCCCTGGACATACCATACCAAAAAAAAACGGGATTTTAATAACGACAAGGTCTTATCTCGCCCTTGATGGCCAATCTCATGGATAGCCGATAGTACTATCTGGCGTAGAGCCGGAGGTAGTACAATTTTCAATTCATTACTTTCACAGTTGTCTCCCATTTTCATACAGAGGACACCCTTTACTAAACAAAGACCAGCACGGGACAACCATAACCGCTGAGATTCCCTGTGCCATGTGGTGGTGTCCGCCGGAGTATCGGCTTCCAGAGCTTCGATCACCACCCGCAGCGGGGAATCCTGTAACTGTAAACTTTTGACATCGGATAAACTATAAGAGCGGGATTGTTCTGTGGTAGCAATTCCCATCGTGTGTACAGTAAGATCACAACTGTAAGGAGGAGGTTTTAAATGAATTGAATTAATTCCTATATCCTCATCTTCAGACAACGATGTACACTCTGTATCATCCAGCGGAACAGGCAAAGGATACCGCGATAGGAAATCGGCATTCTTATTTAACGTGCCTCTACGATGCTTAATTTCATAATCAAAAATCGCCATCTGTGAGAGCCATCTTTGCTCAATAGCACCCAGTTGTGCTTTATTTGAAAAAGTCAAACCCTTATTATCCGTATACACAGTAACCTTGTTACCCAATAGATATGAACGAAACTTTTCGGTGACGGCCCATTTCAAACCCAATAATTCGAGTTTAAAACTGCTTTTAATATTTTTCTCCTCCCTGCGGAGAGTCCTACTGGCATAAGCTATAACCTTACTGTGACCATCTTGATGCTGACTCAACACTGCTCCTAATCCACAAAAAGAGGCATCAATGTCCAAAATAAACGGACTGCCGAAATCAGGAAATCCCAGAATGGGTGCAGTGATCAACTTAGTTTGTAGATCCCGAAAAGAATTCTCGCAATCACCACTCCAATTAAAATTTTCCGATCCTTTGGTTATATGTCGTTTTGAACCTCTAGTAAGGCCTGAAGGATGGCATTCATTCACCATATCTATAAGAGGTTTCGAAATCTGTGAAAACCTGGGGATGAATTTTCTATAATACCCCGCCATACCCAGAAAAGCCCTCACTTGCTTTACACTAGTGGGTGCGTTAAGATTCTTTATGGCTGAAACTTTAGAGGGCTGGGTTGCAATGCCACTACCGGAAACAGTGTGCCCCAAAAATTCAACCGAGTTCCTGCAAAAAACACATTTATTTGGATTAACCTTTAGACCTATTGACCGTATCCTTTCCAGCACATTACCCAACCGAATCAAATGGTCCTCAAAAGTAGTTGAAAAAACCAACATGTCATCTAAATATACCAATAAAGACTTGAACATAAAATCGTTCATAGAGTTTTGCATTAACCTCTGAAATGTACCTGCAGAATTGGTTAAACCCATGGGCATTCTCGTATACTCGTACAATCCAAAGGGCGTACAAAAGGCAGTCTTATCAATATCATCCCGGTTCATGGCTACCTGGTAATATCCACTAGTCAAATCCAGAGTAGAAAACAATTTTGCTCCGTTTAGCGAATCCAGGTAGTCATCGATGCGAGGTAGGGGGTACGCGTCCTTAATAGTTTTTTTTGTTCAACTCCCGATAGTCAACACAGAGGCGCAAAGATCCATTCTTCTTTTTTACTAACACCACAGGTGCAGCCCAGGGACTGACACTCTCGCGAATGACCTGTTTTTGTAGGAGATCTGCAATGTGGCTCTGTACCTCCGTATAAAACGCAGGCGGGATTCGCCTGTATGGTAATTTAATAGGACTGGTCTCATGTAACCGAATCTGGTGCCGAACCTTGTCAGCATAACCTACATCTGAATCAGTATACGAAAATACATTGTCATATCTACATAAAAGAGCCAACATTTCAGCCTTTTGATTAGTAGACCCATACATTTTACTGAGGTTGAATCGGCTCGATCCAATATTTATGTTCAAGGGACCACCAACTCCAAACTTCTCTCCAACATTGACAGTGCATTCAATGGAATTCGTAGAGATGGCACTAAATGTCACCCCACTCAAAGAATCAACCTCACAAATATCGCCCACCACTGTTCCATTTGAAAGGAAAACATCTTCATATGTAATATTCAAAACATGAATAGCGCAAATTCCCCTATTTAAATCAGTTACAGTATTGCAGCACACAATACCCTTTCGCAGCAAAGAACGGTTGGATTCAAAAATGACCTGCCGACCCATACTAATCCCACCTTTAACTCGAACCCACACCACTCCCAATGAACTAGCTTTAATATGCGATTTCTTTCCCTTAGCAGACCAAATAAAGGCTGGAAGAGAGGACGGTACCACTTTATCAGGTACGGACTGGATAGAAGGACCTAGAATTGGTCGAAATAACCGCAGGCGACTAAGGATATTAGTACCGATGATAACCGGATAATCACTATCACCAAGAGATGAAGTTTCCTTAAAAATATAAAAACCGCAATCCTTGAGAAAAGTATTATAGAGCTCTATGTTAACAACAACATAGCCCAAGTAAGGAATTTGAAGACCATTTGCAGCTGTTAGCTGCACCCAATTATCCTCGTTTAAAATAGACTGCGGAAAATAAGTGCGAAAGCAACTCTCTGTGAGAGCCGAGATCTGGGAGCCCGTGTCAATCAGACCTCTAAAGACATTACCCCCAATCCAAACATCTTTTAATAGATGATCCCCTACAAATGTCGATTTCGGGCTCTGTCCTCCGTCACCCAGGGTCGTGCCCCTCTCCCTGAGTGGCGTACGTTTAACAAGTTACACCTACATTCCCCGTTCCCCATTTTGCATCGGGAGCAGCTAAACCGAGCCCCAGGCCGTCCGATTTGCGTTGGTGGGAAGCGAGCATGGTAGTCATTTTTACCCGTATTGCGCCCATTCGAGTTATTCATAGGCCTGACCTCCAAATTCTGGACTCTTCGCTGAAGTGCCCTCACCTGGGAAGACATTTCATATGCGTGTGGTGAAACCGGTTTGTTCTCCCATCGCATGGCAGCTTCACGACAAAGGAGGAAGGAGATGGAAGGATCCTCCACCACTTTCTCCAACAACATCCTGGAACATAGTCGATCCCCCACCAAATTTATAAACCGATCCCTCAACACACAAACATCCATGGTTACTTGCCTTTCCCTTATCTGGGCAGCAGTAATCTTTTTGTACAGATCCATCAGCCGATGTGAGAAGTCGCGGATAGATTCCCCCCCTTGTTGCTCTGCCTTATAAAATATGGAAAGGAGATCATGAGCGGACCTATTATCTCCATATTCCATTACTAATCGATCCAATAACAAGTCGGGATCCTGAATGGTCAACGATAGGATCTCTATCTCGGAACGTATTGAATCAGATACATGATCCAATATGGCATCCCTTTTATCCCGACCTGTCAGTCCATACGACCTCCAGTAGAGACGAATATCTCTAGCAAACTCGTCGACTGTAGGGCCATCTCGGACTCCAAAATTCCTGACCAGCCTGCTGGGAAGACGTGGACCATTTCCTGCCCCAATACCTGCCTGATCAGTTCGTTCAAAACCCTCATCTTGGATTGAAGGACCTGCCAAGGTAGCAGCAGTAATTGATACATCCCGAGTTGTGACCTCCAACATGGCATCCTCACATATTTTGCCGCCCCTGGTAGCCCGATGAGTCATTGTAAAATCGGACCGTTGAATTTAAAAACTTAGTATTACAACCCTAGCGTCGTAATGTGTAAAGCACTACGAATATAAAACCATAAATATATTGATGCAAAATTGTCTATCACACAATCATAATCTATAGCTGTAGACACAATATTTTGAACAATATGGACAGTTAGTAAAATATGCCATAATAATATGAAAATATACTTACATCATTAAAAAAATGTCATGGAAAAATTTCATTGGTACACAGCACATAATGTGATTAGTCACCTAACCAGCAAAACTGTCCAATATAAAGCAATCCAACCGATGTAGAGACCAATCAACACTGTCCTCCGTTAGCGACCAGCACCAACACACATCAAAGGATGGGCATGAAGGACATGCGCTGGATCCTGAGATATGAATAAATGAGGTTTGATTACCGGTGGGTAATCACGCTGGGCTCCTTCAGGGATTGAAGGACGAAAAGGACAAGCGTTGGGTCCTTTATATAAATTTGAATAAATAAGAACAATAGCCTGACCGGTGGGTAATCACGCCGGTCGCCTTCAAGGATTGAAGGACAAAAAGGACAAGCGTTGGGTCCTTTATATAAATTTGAATAAATAAGAACAATAGCCTGACCGGTGGGTAATCACGCCGGTCGCCTTCAAGGATTGAAGGACAAAAAGACAAGCGTTGGGTCCTTTATATAAATTTGAATAAATAAGAACAATAGCCTGACCGGTGGGTAATCACGCCGGTCGCCTTCAAGGATTGAAGGACAAAAAGGACAAGCGTTGGGACCTTTATATAAATTTGAATAAATAATAACAATAGCCTGACCGGTGGGTAATCACGCCGGTCGCCTTCAAGGATTGAAGGACAAAAAGGACAAGCGTTGGGTCCTTTAAATAGATTTGAAGAAATTACACATATATAAAATTGGGTCCAGCGAGTGGAGATAGACCGATGGCTGCAGAACGTGAAGATACAAACGACAGTAGTAAATAGCTATATAAAATATGACACTCACGTAATTTCCGGTCCACGACTGTTATTAGGGCAGATCTTTTTATTCATCTTGACACCATTGTTAAAGGAGGTCCCTTTATGCAGGAATAGATTGTTAAAGGAGGTCCCTTTTTGCAGGAACAGGGCTTGTCGTGTTGTCAGGATGGCTTGTGATTATTATTTCATTATTATAGTTTCGGTATTTTCCTTAAAGTGGTTAGTGTTACTATTGTTTATTGATTGTATCGCAGTTCAGGTTTATTTATTTCTGGTGGTACCATTTTTTCTTATATCGTTGATTCGGTTTCCGTTTCATTCTCTATATCTTCCTTATCCTAGGTTTATGTGGTTGATTTTATGATGTGATTGTGGTGGAAGCTAGATGGTAAACCACACCAACGCTAAATGATACAAACACTGTTTTTCAATTTATATTCATTTTATTTTGGATGTTAACTTGTAGAGTGTATCACAACACGTCCATTCAGCTAAAGTGTTTTTGTTGTCTCTCTATTTACTAACTCTTCCTAGCAACTGTTACTAAATCGTCACTATTTTACTACGCAAAAGCGTCATGTCTCGTAGTTATGTGTTGCACTTCTACTTAGAGAGTGCAACACATAGTCTCAACTATTAAATATCTAATTATACTACACTAACTATATGGCTAACTGTCCATTCCTCCGCTGCCACCTGGGGAACTATGACAGGTATATATGACTTTCCATAACAGATCATTTATTGTGTTCTTTCTGATTAATTCAGATTTATATTGTGACTTTTACCAATTTTATCAGCAGTTATAACAGAAGATACAAAGATTGATATTAAAGTGGAAAAGTTGGAAGAGAAACCTACAACAAATGGCAGCATGCGACCACCACCAGAGAAGAAACAGAAACTGAGATGATGACAAACATTGTGATTGCTGTTTGTACAAAGTATATAAATGCTGTACTGATTGCTGCTTGTTCTGTATGAAGTATATAAATGCTGTACTGATTGCTTATTTGTTCTGTATGAAGTATATAAATGCTGTACTGGTGACGATTGCATGTGCTGAAATATACAGTTTGCTATGTTTGTCTCATGCCACTGTTAGCAGTGATTTGCAAATACAAACAAAATTCTCAAAAACACTACACCATCAGTTTGCCACCACTATTATAAGGAATATAGATAGCCTAGGTTCTGAGATGGAAAAACTATTAATAATCTAGATTGAGACTAGTGGCAATGTTTCACTGACAAAATCATCCATCGTTTGACTTATTATATTTATTTGGGACTTATTTCATTAACCCTTTCACTCCGTAATTGTTTTTTCACTTCCGAAATCAGTTATAGTGCAGTGTATACTTAACTAGTCAGTATACTGACTGTGTGTAATCTCACAAAAACCCAGCAGTCAGTATATCGGCTCAGTATATACCATTGTTCACACTTGGTTACTATGTTTCTACACAATTAAACTCCACCCTTCTCACAAAAAGTGTGATTTAATTATGAAAATGGCATTCCAACAAGTACGAAGACATATTCGACTAATGGACACTACTCTAATAATGTGAGAGTTCCTGCAAACTTGGCGAACTGATGTTTGGAAATTTCTGAATGCAAAAATATTTTTTTCAAACTTTTGAGGCTTTACTCTTGTCATTGGTAACAAACGTTGATTCATAGTTTGGAAGGTAAATTGTACTAGCTAGATATTCATATTTAATTAAAAGTAGCATGGGTAACAAACAAACAGAAGTCTGGCAGATCAGTTAAATGCAGATTCCGTGGTAACATTCAAGTAAGGAACCGCCCGAGTGGTTACCGGGGCCCAAATTTGGGGTGTAAAGAATAGAACCACTGTTACCTGCCACACATGTCGAAAGAGGCGACTAAGGAGGTTTGGCTTAAATCTGATGCACATGTCCTAAACGTGTAGAAATCTATGCATTTAGGGGCCAACCAAACCAATGTGCAACGTATACACATTCTTGGCAAAGATGAAACATCACAAAAAGTGATTAAAATTGGTCGTAAAGAACGAACGCAAAGAAGAAGAAGTAAGGAACACAAGGTTTTCATACCCGTTATTGACACTGCTGTAAAACCTTGCCCCTCTGCAGAAAAAATTCAGCCATAAGAACAATATTTATCAAATGAGCAGAATAGTAGACATCATAATGGGTTTGTCCTTATTGATATGGATCATCTCTTCACCTTTCTTACTTCTACTATCAGATGTGATGTGTGCAGTCACTATACTGTGTCATGTGAACTGAATCATAAATCACGAAATGGATTCTAACATGATATAACACTAAGGTGCACAAGTTGTGATGAATGGGAGACAAAACTGGCAACTAGTGGAGAAGCAGAGACAAGTGGACTTAAAGAAGTGAATTTGAGAATGGTGGCATTTGTTAGATCACTTGGAAGAGGCTATAGTGCACAACATTTTTCCATGTACCTGAATAGTCCAGAACCAATGACGAACAATAATTATAAAAAGTGTTCTAAAAAATACTTTCAGCCAGCAGGGAAGTTGCGAACGAAAGTATAAATACAGCAGTTGCTGAACTGGGGAGAAATGCACTAAATCCTATCAGACCTTGATGATAGTACCAAAATCACACCTGGAAGTGATGTAAATCATGTAATTGACTGTACTGAATCAGTAGACGGCACCTGGCAGCGGAGAGGTTACTCTAGTCACAATGGTGTTGTTACAGCCATTTCTGTTGATACTGGCAAATGTGTGGACACAGATGTACTCTGCATCAATATGTGTAGAGGCTGCCAGTATTGGGAGGAAGGAAAGGGAACACCAGAATATGAGTCATGGAGACTAATTCATAATTGTAAAATCAATCACATAGGCAGGAGCTATGGAAGCTGTCGGTGCGGTGCAGATTTTTTTACACTCCATGAATAGAAAGCTCAGATACACTCAGTATTTAGGGAATGGAGACTCATATAAGAATGTTTTTGAAGCAAAACCATACGGTGAGAATGTACTAATAAAGTTACAATGTGTTGGTTATGTGCAGAAAAGATGTGGTACAAGACTTAGACGGTTAGTTATTGAAAATAAGGGAAAGAAACTTGATGATGACAAGGGCATAGGAGGAATTGGGAGGCTGACCAGCAAGAAAATAAGACACACTGCAAAACTATTATGGTTTCTGTATTCGCCAGAATGTTGGTAGCCTCGAACAGATGAAAGTTGATGTCAAGGCTGTACTTCACCATGTTGGATCTTCAAAGGAAAAACCATCACATGACTTTTCTGGTGCAAATTCAAGTCGGATCCTGACAATTACATGCATAAAAATGGTCTTCCAGATGCAGTTATTAAATTCATTGAAACGGTGTTCAAGGACCTGGTGGATGAAAATCTGCTTTGCAAATGCATCCACGGAAAGACACAAAACACCAATGAATGTTTAAATAAGTTGATTTGGGATCGCTGTCCAAAAGAATATTTTGTAGAAAAAGGAAGTAGTGTATAGTGCTGTGGCTTATTACAATGACGGTGCAGCATCAATAGTCAAGTTATTTTATAAACTTGGGCTTCCCAGTGGATACTATTCTGTGGAAAGAAATAGTCAAGGACACCATTCGAATAAATTGTTTGGAGGTGAAGGCATCAAAAGCAACACAGAAAGGAGAAAACACTGAGAGCCATCAGAAAAGGATTCCTAGATGCCACAGTAGCCAGAGGAGGAGATATGTACACAACTGTGGTCATTAGCAGCACTCTGGTAAGTAAAATAGTGGACAGTTTTCATTTTTGGATGTTCCCCATCAATTGTATTTTTTATGTTGTCAAACTTTCAAACATGATATCTCAAAACATTTTTTGTTTAATTGACTTGACATTTGGCACATATATTCTTAGGTATACAATGTATCCACTGTAGTAATATAATCTCAATACAATAAAAATAGCTATATTTTCTTCAATTCAAGCAAGTTTGATAAATGGGAATTTTACCACTTTTGGGAGTGGTATATATCATTTAAATTCATTTTTTAAAGTTCTCAATGAAATTCAAATATTTTACTACAGATTTTATCCAACTGACTGTCGCGAACATGTATGCTAAAAATGAAGGCTTTCAAAGAATTGAGTGCTGAGTAATCTTGTTTGAAAAAAGTACCTATTTTTAGTAATCGCGGCCATATTAGAAACTAATTTGCATATTTTTTTTTTTTTAAAAATCAAATCATTTTTTAAACCCTATTGAATATAACTGAGTTGAAATCATTGTTATATAGGATTATTTGTATATTGTTTATAATGCTGTATATATATATATTTATATGTATAATAAATTATATATCAAACTCAAATTTGATTTTCAACTTTAATTTATGAATGTTGAACATATGTATGGAGTGATGTCACTCTACTGGCTATATAACTATATCTTCTTATTTGCATTCGGTTTCTTATGCTCATCTAAACCTTGAGATGGGTTGCCTCTATGAAGCTGCATGTTAGTTGGAATTCTTCATAGCTTGTTCTGTAGGCTTCGTTTCGTTGGTGTATGTACGATGGACATGACTGCAGGATATGCTCTGGAGTCTGTTTCTGTCTGGTATGCACGCTGTGCAGTCTGGGCAGGCTTTATTCTGTGCATGTGGTGGTTGAAGCTGCAGTGACCTGTTCTTAGGCAAAAGATTGTTGTGTTCTGTTTTCTGTTTAGTCTGCTGATGGGATCTTGTGGGTGTTTGCTGTGGGTTTGTTGCCTCCACACCTCTTTGTACTTTCGCTTGATATGTGTCTTGATTTCTGGTAGTGACACTGGGAGTTTGTGATGATTGTAGACTGTTAATTCTCAAGATTATTTAGTTACTTATATTCTGAAGTACCACTTTTTTATATGCGATAAATAAAACACAAGTTCTTAACCCTTTGGACGCCATATACGGAAATATACGGGTTTACAGAGGACGCGTATACTGGAAATATACGGGTTTTTATATTGTTTCAGAAGAATTCGCTAAATAAAACGAGAAGTCCAAATTTTATATAGCTTGAACTGTGACCTATAAGTAGGACGAACGCGAAATTTTCCTTATTTCACGCCGAAAACTGATCGGAGGTAGTATTTCTTTGTGAATTTTATAAATTGTGCTTCGTAGTTCGAAATTTTTTGGGAAATGGCTTCTAATTTCAATACCGATAGTGAAAGTGAGGACTTTGAGTTTGAGGGACATTTCATGCAGCTAGGTGAGATAGGGATTACATTAGATCTTGTGATTCTGAGAGTGATGTTGAATTGTCCAGTGACGACGAAGCTGAACCTGTCGACCACGATGTTCAATTAGATTTAGAGGATTTTTCTTCCGACATCGAGGAGACCGACCCTGTGCCCGTTGTTGACAGGGATGGTTGGAGTGATACCACTTCCCCCTTAGTTGTGGAGCCATTTATGGAAGAGAGTGGGCCTTCTCATACACTAGAGGAGGGTGCAGAACCATTCGATTATTTCAGCTTAATTTTTGAGGAGCAGTTTTTTGAATTTATGGCAGATCAAACGAATTTGTACGCTGATCAACGTCAGAAAAGAGCTGGGAAAATCCAAAACCTGTTATTGGTGTAGGGCATGCCGCAAGGAGGAGAAGAAGAGGCCCCGAGAGTCAGTTTTTGGATGCAACCTCTGCCAAATACATCTGTGCAGAGGGGAGTGCTTTTCCAAATACCATGCATCACTCCACAGTTGACCGGAGTGAGTAAATTTTCATTTTTTTTATACAAAACTTATTCTAAAATTTTTCACTTTTCATTTTGTTCCAAATTTCACAGCATATTTTCAGCACCTGTCTTATTTCATTGCCTCATTGTAAATTTCTTGTGAAACTTTATCCAGTTCACAGTATTGTTGCTCATTATTTGAATGTTCTACAAGCAATAGTTTTATTATTATTAATTTTTAGAAAGACATGTTGCGTTTTTGAGGAGTTATTCCCCTTTTAGTGTTTTTTATGAGGTAATTTTTTTTGACGTGCTGGGGACCAAAGGGTTAAAGCCATGGACGGGACACCCTAGTAACAGACATGTCAGACTAATAAAGAAATTATTGACATGATCCTAGCTATTGTCAAACCCTATGCCTGTTTGACAAAGCAAGAATTGATATGACATTGACTGTGATCAAACCCTTTGCCAGAATGGAATCAACCTATCATCTTCAGTGTATGAAAAGTGGCCAAGTCCTCCATGGAGTAGAGGACTGCCCAGCTTCCGGCATTGTACCAACTGCCATCTTCAGTCAATCTTCTGGAATTAGAAATAAAACTCTGGAAACTGTTCAAATGTGTCACAAGAATTATCTGCTATGAGTCAAAAGTACCAGCTCCAATGTGTGGCATAGGAACAAAGAGTTACACTCTTATTCCCTTGAGGATGGAAAACAAAGACATGAGGCAAATAAGCAACCTCTGAAAATGATGTAAAAATGTATACTTCGTCCCATTATAAAACAAAAATGTAGACTGTCCGGTCTCTGTGACAATGAGACATAATGCAGAATGCTCAGCCTTGGTCACAATATGAGAGAGAAAAATGTAGACTGTCTATACTTGGTCACAATGTGAGATAAATATGAATGCCATGCTACAGAAAATATTGTTCTCCAATATTCTTGGCAAGAGAAGTGGTATGACCAATTTTATTGTGCAGACGTTTAGTGATATCCGGTTTCAGACTTTACCTCAAGATGGCTGCAAAGAACGATGAAAAAATATAATTATACTTTATCACCAGTGGCATTCAGATTAGATTGATGCACCACTGGATGATGTTTGTTCCAGTGTAGAGAAGACTGTCATGGAATCATTGCTGTGTAAGTGTTCTGAGGCTGACATTTTTTGTCAGCTGGACATGCGGATCATAGGACAGTTTTCCTCCACTTTCTCTGGCCGTTTTCTTTATGGACTCCGAGGATAATCTGATATCCTTGAGCTTCTCAAGAAGACTCCAGGTATGTTTAGGGTGTCCCCTTTTCCATGCAAGTTTCACTCAAGTGCTAGTCTGGTGACACTTGACTGTGTCTTCCGGTATGCTTGACCCACAGAGATTTTCTCCTCCTGATCTAAGTCATCATGGGGGTCCTGTCCTTATCCACAGGTCTTCTGTGTTTGTCACTGCCATACCATCTCAGTCTGAGACATTTGTTGATAAAGGTCTGAATCTTGTTTTTATTTAACTTGGTGACTTGTCACATTTCCGAGTTATACAATGAGATTTCACATTTGAGTTGAATATCATGAGCTTTGTTTTAGTGGAGATGGGAGTAGAGTTCCACACTGCATGCAGTAGAGCAAAGGCTTGTCAGGCTGACTGCAAAGACATAGATTCTATTCAGTTCTTCGGTCTGTCTTATCATGATGATGAAATAAATCATCTCTAGCTCAAAAGTCATGTCTCTGTCATTGCACAAACTCAAGCGAACAGAAAAAAAAACCAATTTGAACATCATAACATAAAACTTGGATTATTTTTTTTTTACTCATCACTTGTACACATTTAATGATTTTAACAAAATGTGAAGTTTTTACACTACAATCCATGATCATAAATCTCTTTCACATAAATCAATCTAATGATACTTCATTTTTTAATGATTTATCTTACCATCAGCATAATTGATTATTACTTAAACTAACAAAACACTTCTGATTATCACATTCAGATGTATCATAGTTAAATTTCTTGTTACTTTTCTGTTTGGGAGTGTAGAAGTTAATCATAGAGAACTCTACACAATTCTATCATCTTCTAGTTTGGTTCCAGTCTAGTTAGTCATCCCTCAGAGTAATATTGTCCTGCTAGGGAACTTTAGAGTATCCTGTAGGTCTAGTTCCTTTTTGGTTCAAACTTGCTATAGTAGTCCATCTACTCACAGTTTGTAGGCATAGTTGAACCCCTTCATTTGCAACTGTTTTAGGTCTACAGGAGCTAGGCTACCAGAACATCACATCTCTCATCTTGTGGGCAACATTTTTCAAATTCCTTACTTCTGATGGTTAAAGCTATTTTTGTGGACAGTACTCTTTGTCCATGACCGACAATTATATATCATTACTGACAAAAGAAAACCATACAATGTAATTACTGACAACTGCATTTTGTAACGGTTTCTTGAAAACATCCTTACAGTAATGAAAGCAAACATTACAATACAATTAACTACAAAGCTTCTTTAAAAAATATAAACACTGCAATATGATGATAAACTATAATATTTTTTATAAGCAGAAAAAAAACAGATAAATACTGTAATGTTGATATATTTATAGAATCTTTATCTAAAAATTCTACAAGGAAAAAAGTTATATAGTTTGCAAGACCGCCACTTTTATTAATGGATCTAAACAAAGCACTAAGGATGTACATTACCAAAATTAACATGCTATGGAGATTTTTACTGAATCTACCTTTATAACTTTCTCTGTTTACTTACTTTTGTAGTGAGACATCATTGGGATTCTGGAGTTTTCAGTTTTGTGTATCCATCAACTAATATTACTGGAATGTCTCCAAAGACTTATACCTTTGTGTTACCCTCAGAACATAATGCTGCAGCTGTCAGTCCCTGCTCATTTAAATTTAAGCTTTCTTCTATGCCCTTTCCATGATGCCTCCAGTGATTTGACTTCCTTTATAAACACCCATCACTAGATGATGTTTTCATTGTTGGACCAAAATCAAGGGAATAAAACACATGGGAACAAAATCAAGCATATATCTGGTTATATTGTTGGATTGTTTCCTGAGTGCATGTCCTATCCATCTCCATTTTCTCTCATTAATATTCGGTTGTGTTGACTGTTCTCTTTAACAAGTCTATTTGCAAACTAGACATCAAATTAGTTAGTTACTATCTAGGTAGAATCTGATTCTGCAGAACATACTTCAAAGTTAGTTTTTTATGTTAATTATAACAGCATAGATTTCTCCAGTGAGTATTGGTAGTTTGTTGCAATTATCTTGGACAAATTAACTCTGATATTTCAATGTTACATTGTTCACTTTAGTCTCCTTTTCACTGTTCTATCAGGGTGCTCTCCTCCATTATTTAATCCATCCTTTATGTGTTACACTTAAACTGTAAATAAAAATAATGCTTTTCTGGTATCCCTGAATTTATTACTGAACAAATTCTAGTTTCATCTAATCAGTAAATATATATGTATATATCTAATCACCTATATTATATTATTGATGTCTTACATTTACATCACATTCACTACGTCTACATTGATAATGTAACAAAAATAGTCTTGATATTTTCTTGTTACAATTATGCTATTACTATTGTTAAGTGCTGCAGTCAACGCTACAGAAATATTTCTAAATCTAAAGTGTACTAGCTAATCTGATATCTATTGTAAAACTCCTTTCTACTGTTTTATCACCTTACTTTTTCTGCTGGAACAATCTCCATTAATCACATGTACCTTCATTCTCGTTCATAAAATACAACAGAAGTCAAGTTGTTCTGCTATGGGGTTCAAACCTACCTAGACAAATATGTGATTAATGTTTGATAGAGGCCTGTTGGTCAATATGTTGCTGTGTATTGTTTTTGTACTTTGTAAAACTACAGTACTTTGTATTTTTACGTGTTTAGACAAGTATGTCATAACTAGAATTAATCACAGAAAAATCGTGGTTAGTTTTTAACAGACTTTGCAAATATTCTTTCCCTCAGAGATAACAAAACAATACAGTTAAGAGGTGGTTACACATAAATGCTTAGTTGCAATATCTTATAGCAACAATGAAGACACAACTGCAGCTACAGAATTGACAGTTAGTTATAAGCCAGGTGAAAACAACAGAGTTACTAGCAATAGTGTTGACTCTTAGCAGATGAATCACTGTTCACAGAGAAAGCAGCATGACTGTGCTATCTGGTATGTCACAAGCTGGACATACAACCTTTTCCTAATCAAAGCAAATATCACAAATTAAACAACATTTATCACATCATATTAAATACATGATAGAAAATTGTGTAATATACACTCTTACATAATGTGTGAATAAATAAACATGTACCCTTATAAATTAACAGGGAAACTTTCTCACCAAACATTAATCAGGTTTCTGAAATTTCTTTTGGTTCTGGGAGTTCACTAGCAAGATTGTTAGCAATGGGATTAACGGCTGTTTGTCCAACTAAAAAATGTGACTTTTACAAGTTATAGAGCCAAATTCTGAAGTTTAACTCGGCCACCTGTTCCTCTACATTATAACAACTAAAACTTCATATAAAGACATTCCATTTGTTGGTTTACTAGAAAGTAATATGCATGGTTCAATCTTTGTCATTTCAGAATTTTGACATCTGTTGGGGTACTAGATAAAAAAAAAGGGTTATTTTCCTACCAGGTAGAAATGTTATTTTATGAAACAGGAGAAAAGTAATTTTGTTAAGGTGGGTATGTTATTTTGAAACAGTTGGACAAGTTATTTTTGAAACAGTTGGACAAGTTATTTTTGAAACGAGTGGACAAGTTATTTTTGAAACAGGTGGATAAGTTATATTTTAAAAAAAAAAAGCAAGAATATTTTGTTCTGTTAAAAGATCAAAATACAATTTTTTTAAATATAACTGTTAACCAAGTTCATTTTAAAAAAACTGGGTACCTCAGTTCAAAACAATTTAAATACACATCTGAGAAAATTTAAAGCTTTTTCTTAAAGAAAAAATACCAAAACATTGATATATAAAGATACATTTTACAAGTTTGCTGTTATCATAATATAGTCATGTGACATATGTTTACAAATGACTGAGAATACAGACACAAAAACTTTCATTTTAAGCTAAGGATGAGCTACTAAAGTATGTTATTACTGTTTGAAAATTAACTAGCAACAATAAATTACTTTGGAAAGTCTTGTCTGAATTTTTGTAAAAAAATGGTATATATATATATATATATATGAGCCTAAAAAATGTAGATATTATGTTGAGCATTCTCTCATGGAACTGTAAGCATATAAGGATTAACTATATACTCAACAATAACGGAGTCAAGTTTCATTATGTATAAACATGACCATCACAAATATTAACACCACCTTAGTGATACAATAATGCTAGAGGTAAATGAAACCCTGCACCAGATGTTGGAATCAAAATAAACTTATATGTTCTTGGAGGAGTTGATAATGACTGAGAATTGCACGCATACAAAGAATAAAAACAGAAATAATTATAACAGAAGGAGCAAAACAATCACCAAACAAGAAACCAAGTAAGAAGTGAGAAATAAGTGATAACTTCTCAAATGTTTAGATAACAATGAAAATCATATTTCTGGATTGGAATATACAATTTTTAGATGATATTTTAAAGTACAGTCGAGCCAAGCTAAACTTATGTCCAATTAAGTAAATCCGAAGATCTGATTTAAACTAAAATGCATGCCCTTTCTTGGGACTTTCTCAGAGTACAATTAATCCAGCTCGCCCTTTAAATGCAGTGTCAATAAATCTTTCTTGAAAACGTGTATTCAACAAAAAATATTTTATATATTGAGAGCTATCTCCTATTAACTCTTAGTGGACCAGGGCAAAAGTCACGTTTTTACAAGCCCTTTCACGTTTTGATAACCAAACGCCACTTAGCGTGGCGGAATGTAAAACGCGTCCACTTCAAACGCCACTTAGCGTGGCGCTTGGTCCACTAAGAGTTAATCTTTCTATTAACACTTACATGAAATTCCTTTTATCTGTTGATATATTGTTTGAATTTAATCAAGTATTAAATAACTAACTTGTATAAACAAACCTATTCATGGACTAGGTTCTAAAATTGTTTAACCATGTAGTTTATGCAATAATATTATACACTGTCACTCATTATCAACCAACGATGTGTTTCTACTCCTTAAAGGGATATTTAATTGTGCTCAGTGTTTTTAATTATGTAGTTTATACTTCAGAAGAATTCTATATTATTACCTAGTATTGCTCAATAACATTTAATCCAAGTTACATCAGGGATGCTTTATTTTAATATGAAATAAAATGTTTTCGCAATTGCTCTCAAGTGATTTTGTTTACGAAAATCAACTTTCTGTATCACAATTTGCATAGGGGAGAAATGCTGTATAACAATAGTTTTTCCAATGAAAACTAATATTACAATATAAAGCATAGATTTAATTACAGCAACATTTTACAGGTTTAATAATGTTAATGTGTCCAGAAAAGGCTGTTCTACAACAGGTTTTCTCAATCTAGAAAAGCCCCAGAAATATTTATTTTACTAAGAGCAAATTTTATTATTGCGTTCTATATTTTAGTGACCAATGGTCATCAATTACCTTTCAAACAGAAGTGTTTCCTTTTATAACAATTTAGGCTAACCCAATTTTGTTTGTTTGGTTGGAAGCTGTTCAGCTTATGCAGGCTCGACTGTATCTTTGTAAAGAGAAAATTGCAGAATAGCACTATCATTTATAAACTCCAACCTGACATTTACACATACACTAAAAAACTGTTCATATACTGATTAAAAGACAAAATGTAGGACATATACAGACACCAGTACAAGATATATTGAATGAACAAAATCACAAAGTGACTGCAATTTAGTATATTCTATGCCCCACTGTTCTATGAAATATGAGATATGACACAGCACCACAAAACAATGTCAGAAGTTAGTGGCGCACATAAAACTACTAATGACACAAATTCTACTCATCAGAATCTGGGATCATATGCAGCAGAAAAGTTAAGATGGAAGACATGCACAATATTTAAAATCTACTCCATTTATCAATGTCTAAATTGCCTGTCTATGTCCTAAAAAAACCATTCTTATTTATTTCAGTCGTCATATCACAGAAAATGTTCACAACTAACTTGTGCAACTTTAATGTGTTGCTGTGTCTATCAGAATTATCAATGAAGGTCTTGGTGGGTCTTATTTAAAACCAGGTCTATCATCACCAGATGCTTCAGGGATGAGACATCCAAGAATGGAGGCTTCTCCTCAGCAGCTTACTGAGCCTTCTCTTTCTTCTTAAGGAATGGCAGCTTGCTCTGAACACTGCAATGAACATTCAATGAAGCATTAATATCACAAAATTACAGGAGAGTAATGATTACTAAACGTCTTATCTAAATAATGACAAAATGCTTGCAAATAAGCCAACAGTTGTATCTTGAGTGCTCTAATTATTGAATATAATGTTTCCTGTTTCTACAAATACAGCTATGGTAAACATCTGGTGAAAAATACTCCAGATCCCCTAAGTCTACTGGGGTTAATCTCTAGATATTGGTGAAGTAACCCTACATAAACCTCAGCAGAGAAAGTCCTACAATAGGTGCAGGAACCACAGGCACTCGTGTATGTTCCAATTCATATCATGACTTTCTCAATGAGCACACCCTGGCTAAAAAAAAACGAAGATAAGGCTACTCTTTAATGTTTAACTCTTTAAAATCTCAAATGTTTAGATGTGGTATTAAGATGAGCAAAAACATGGTCTTAGTCTCCATAACTTCCTCCAATGAAGACAGAAAATAATCAGTCCTAACAGGCAATGGTACTTATCATACATTTAATGACTATGCTCAGATATCTTACACAGAATGGGACTGCAAACCATTATCAATTGGATTTATGGATGCAAATGATCTTGGCAAAAAAGCAGAGAAGGACATAAAAAAGAAGAAATGATCTGTGTTTGAACTTTTGAGTGGGAGAAACTGATCATAGAGACAAGACAATATTAACGGACAATTTTATCTAGAGGTAATTAAATATTTCTTTAAAAAGACTAAATTTACTTACATTTCTAAAACCTTGTTTATCTGTGACTTGGCCACTTCAATATTGCGGTCAATCTGAACCTGAAATAGATAAAACATGTTGTATAAATATTCTTATTCAATGTGCCAGCTGTGTCTGGGCTTTTATCTTTCAACTCATTATCATGTAATGGTATTTAATACTGGTACATTACTTTACTTTATAATGTGCTTCATTTTTGTGGTCTCTGAGAAAACATATTTCTAACATACAACTCTTGGTGCTCAAAAGATGCTGCTCGGCAGTTTCATAAAGTTGTGTGGATAGCTTCTGTTGTGACTGGATTGTAAGTGATATATGTTGTGGTTTGGATCCCCCAAAAAATTAAGCACTTCTCCCAAAAAGGTGGTTTATGCTGCTGTTGGGTTAGGTTTAGTCATGTGTCAATAAAAATCCCTGTAAAGTTTCTCGCTATCGCATATTTCATCGGCCACATTTATTTATTTGCTGCTTGTATGATTTATTTGACTGTTCGTTGATGCACACAGGTGTTCTTGTATTGATTGCTATTGTACTAATTACTTTTACTTTATTAATGTTAACTATTTCTGACATCAATGGAAGATATGTCTATATTACAGCATGCTTGCTATAACATAAAATGATAGGATAAACGTTACTGCTTGAACCTCAAGGAATTCAGAGTTTGCACTCATTCTCATGTGTACTATTAGGGGAGTCACTGATTCTCCTGTGAACTGTTAGGACGGTCACTCATTATTCTGTGAACTGTTAGGGAGGTCACTCATCCTCTTGTGAACTTTTAGGGAGGTTTTTCCAAAACTTTTTGTTCATACCCAGGAGGCTACATTCCTGTCAGCAATGTGTGCAATATTTGTCTCTGAGAAAATGATTTTGATGCAGAACATTATCAGTCGATTGGGACATATATTATCTTTAGTACTGTTTTTCCCTCTCATTTCCTGTCAGGACATAGACACATTGACCACTGGTGGAACCTACTATTATCACCCACGCTGACAGGGTCAACCTGATGCCTGTCAGGGACCTAATACTTGACGTTTCCACAAGCAGTAGGTTTGGTGCAACCAGGCGCAACATTTTGTGACTCCCTGAGGATACATCATTTTTCAGTTGTAACTTTCCAACCCTTACTCACTTTGCATTACTCCAATTGCATTACTGCAGCATGTTTTAAGGGGTCACCGTGGGGAGGTAGAATAGGATCTTGGTCAGTGCCAAATTACAAAACCTGCTGAATTGTCCTTTTATTCACAGCATCTTTGGTCCCAGGACAAATTAAAGAAGTTTGACATTACCGCAACAATTTGGTATTGTGAAATGGTCTTAGCATGTTGCAGATATGATATATTTAAAATCATACATAGCAAAGATAGAAACATAAAGTTACCTGATATGTCTCGTATATTTTTGGCACAGTAAAGAGCAGGACAAGGTCTGAAAAATAATATACGATAGTTTATTATATGCAAAATGGAGTCAAAATGTGACTTTGATACTGCATAGAAGTAGAAATTGAAGAAGACATGGAACACACAAACCAGAGACTATGATAGAAATGAAGGTTATAAAGTCACCTAGAATAGATGAGAAAGTGATAGACAGACAAGAAGAACATGGCATCTAAGACTCAGTTAATGAGTTGATGTCCGGCATATCTGTCTTTGATGATTGTTTTCCATGTGCATGTGTTTATATCAAGAGCCATCATTTCACACTTACAGATATTTCTAAATCCCATTTTGAGTCCTCCAGTGGGGAGATGTGATTCAGCCACCCTGAGGTATATTTGCTTGAGGACAGTTTGTATTGTGGGAATTTCTGTTCTATCAAGCAGATATCAGACTAAGTCAGTCTGAACAATCTAGTGACTGTACTGCTAATGCTCCTGTTGATCTCTATCACCAGCAAGAGTTTTCAAAGATAGTTGAGCTTAGGTAAAACAAACTCACAGACAACCTCCAGTTTGTAACTGAACATTTTAATTGATATGGTACGCTTACATTTTGCCTTATTACATGCATTTTATTTAGTTAGGCTGATGGTAAGCTCAAAGTCTGTGAATGCACTTGCAAATCGATGTGTAGTTTAAGCTGCATTGTCTGCATAAAGGTCTTTTGTGCCTTTTTTTATCTTTGATCTGTCTTGATAAGTTTTCTATCTGATATTGTGTGGAGATAAATTCCTTCTGTGGCAGTACCAAAAGTCTAGCTGAAGTTTGACTTACTGCTAAAGTGTAATTCGATTCTTACCTGTAACCCAAGGTACTGGCTTATTGCTTAAGTACAATTTAATTCTAACCTGTAACCTATGGTAACAATCCAGTGCTATATTGATCCAATATTTCTGTTTTAAATCAGGCCAGCACAAAAAGAAACCTTATCAAAAGAATAAGAATCCGTCAATCAAGGTTCTTCAGGCATATAATGCGAAGAGAAGGTTCAGAACATTTGGTAACAACAGGTAAAATTCAGGGAAGGAGAGATTGCGGAAGACAGAGGAAGAAGATGCTGGATGGCCTGACATCATGGTTCAACACAAGATCGACGTCAGAACTGATTACATGCACCAAGCAGAGAGGGTTGTGGAGAGACATGATCGCCTACGCCGGCAGGCATGGCACTTGATTGAACCTATGGTATTGACTTACTTATACAGCATACTTTATTTCTCAAAGACATCATCATATATCAATGGATACACTCAAGAAGACTTCAATACAGATGCACAACTCCATAGCATCAGGGAAGATTCTCACTGAATAGACCTTCTAATATTTTGTTGCACAACTCTCTACATAAGAAAGATTGAATTATCTATCCCCTTACAAGATAGTAGTGGCATCATACAAAACATGACAGGGACAATTGCCATCTTGAACCAAAAATCCAATAAAAAGCAGAGGATGGTCCTTTTAGTTAATGAGTGTGCTAAAAGTGTGAGGAAGTGGGGAGAAAAGAGGCTGCAGACTTGTGCTGGGAGAATTGTGGTTGAGTTTAGCAGAGGGTATAATTCGACTTGTGTGCGCACTGGAGAATGTGGTGGAGCCTGGTGGATGGAGATGCTGGTGGCTCCTTCCCTATCATTATCATACTTGACGGAGAAAATTTTAGACATTGGCGAACCAGAGTTTCACAGAAGGTGACAATGCTACTCACATGAACCGCTCGGTTTTTCTTCATTTGTGAGTGGCGTGGCTTTTGCAGTTCAGTGTAGCAGAAGAGTTATTAGAGAAGAGAGCTCTACTTTTGCTGTGCTGGCAAGTAGAATGAATGACTATGGAAGTTATGGTCACGAACAAGACAATGGCCTGGCTGTAAACTCAAATTGCCACCATGTCTGCATTCTCAGTGACTTAATGAGCTTGCTCAGGAAGGTTTGGGTGAGCAGTGTGAGTAGACAGTGAGCGAGTTTGTTGAGTTCGTGACTGCAGGTTTTCTACACGGACGTGGGAGTCAGGGGAAATGAATGAGCAGACAAAGTTACAATGAAACGCAGTAGAGCAACGGGTGAGGCTGAAGTCGTGGGCGCCATTGGAGAGACGGGTTGGCCGGTGGGGTTCAGGTGGTGAATTGGATTTTGCATCTATGTTTCAACTGCAGAAACTTGAGACAAGCATGGTGTTGCTAGAACTGAACACTATGCGGTGAGTGGATGATATATCATTGGCCATCATGGAAACGGGTTGTCAGTAGCAACATGCTGGCAGATATATTGAGTATAGTATGAGATTGGAGCACTTATGGACATGCTCCTTGTGCAATGAGGATGAGCTATTTGATGCCTAACTAACTTTATTTCTGGCCACTAACCTAAGGAGCACCAAAAAAATGTGTAGTATATACAGTGACAAAGATTTTATGTTAATTATTAACAATATGGATAATAAACAAACGATGCAAGTACAAGCGTCACAAACACATAAATGTTATGTTAAACTTCTAAAAAATTACATCCCTTTTCAGTGTTCTCAGCTCGCCTCCTCCATTTCTAAATTTACAAACCTACTTACCTATGATAATAATTGTAATGCCATTAAACCAGGATCCAACATATGTCAGTACCCACAACAGAAGTCCAAACTGAAACAATTTTTAAAACATGGAGAAAAGTTAGTCATTTATTTAAACCTGTTAGTCGTACCTGATTATGAGCAAATAATTCAACCCGCTTATATCTTCTGTTGTTCGATGTTTATGTTTCCCCAGAGTTGTCTAGCATTTGTTTCACCATTTATAATTGTTTTCAATAGCCTCACAACTTCCATAAAATTGATGCAATTCTCATTTCCTCTTTCAACCTACGATTGTCTGGACATTATTTACCTTATAATATGATATCTTTGATGAGCAAGAGAAATCTTATCTTATTTTGCAGATGATTTCATAAATTGAATGGATATTTTTAAGCACCACTCTTTTTTTCAAAAACAACTGTTGTTAACTAATAGGAAAGTCTTGTATACAAGCATGCGTTGCTCATATGGAAGACACAATTATTTTATTCTCAGACACTGGAACGAGTTCGAGAATTAGGCGTTAAGTTTAGACATGCCAGACAGTGTCATCTTCGTGGTAGAGAAGATATAGTAATCAACTTTTCATGGGTACAGTGAGCAAATGGACTTCGGGATGGTTGCTGCAGCGGAGGACAGAGCACGAATGGGAATGCCCAATGTGCCATGACGTTGATAGCATAGCATAACAATTATTTTATTCTTTAAAATATCTAGTTTCTGGAAAAAATAGGACAAAGTAATATATATGCTAACATATTAACACCTTGTTGGTTTAGCTAACATGTTTCTTACCTTGATGGAGTCTACAGTGTCCTCAACCAAGAACAGACGTCTCACTTCCTTCAATGCAACATTAGTGTTCTTTAGAACTGTCTGGATGACACTCTTGAGTTTCTCTTCACTTAAGGTTATGTCCAAGTCCAAGAAGGGTCTGAAGTTGATACGTACATATGTATTACACTGGTCATTATCAACTATGTTACAGTACACTTGACTGTTCTTCTAAACAACATAAGATAACATTTACAGTTTGCTATATTCTACTAAACATCTCCAAACAAGTACCAGCTGTGAACCCCGGTACATCCCGATACTAGCTCCTGCTTCCAAAGTTGATGTTAAATATATCGATCTTTCATCTCCTTTGTCAGCAGTTGTGTATACTGCTTAAGGATGACTCAAATTCTTAGCGTGCTCAGTGTAGTTTAGTTAGACCAGTCAAAGCCATTGCCAGGGGATGGGAGTGTACACTAGCAGGCTCCACGCATGAGTTGGGCAGAGGCGAAGGAATCAAATAAGCTTCAGACCATAAAAAAAATTGAGTGCCTCTCGTTGTGAGGTGCTATATCTTGCACACTTTGAGCACGTAAAAGAACCCTTGGCAGTTCAAAATTGAAAAGAGCAGGCTGGAAAGCCACTGCCAGGGCAAAATTCATTAGAAAAGATTAAAAATAAAATTCCTACAAAAATCTTCAAAATTACATTGGGGACCCTCACCAGTGCTACAAAGTTTGTGCACTGCAGCTGAGATCTTCCTGTGTAAGAAAGAGATAGGGCCACACATGGTTACTCACCAAAGTGCAATGATGATGGTCCAATCAATAAGTCAATCCATTTGTTGGAAGACTGACACATAAAATGAAGCAAATTAAACAGAAATTAAACTATACCATAAGTTACCATTTAGTGTCCCATTCTTTACTACTTACTTAAATGGATGGCCATCATTAGATTTCTGCACAGCTCCCATGATCTTCTTGTAGACAACAAAGCTGAAGGTGACAGTAAGAACAGCTAAGGACAGATAAGCCACCACACTGACAAATGAGAAAATGGCCAGAGCCAGGAGAACCAACAGCATAGTTCCAAAGACGATGCCAGTTTTTTTAACATCTCGCCAGTAGATCAGATCTTTCACTAAAAAGAACACAAATTATAGTGAGCATATCAGACAGGTACATCTTTCTTATGAAATATATACATTCGATATTTTACTAGAATATAATCTTTTTCTTTGTCTCTTATGTGCCAAGAGTGTTGGTGGGATATTAAATGAGCTCTTTTCAACTCCCCTTGAAGCATAAGGCATCAACAAATTTTCTCCAATCAGATCTGTCTTGAGCAAGCCAGCTTAGTTCATTCCAGGTCTTCCTGCTTCTTTTCTTCTCTGTTTGGCCCGGTATCTGATTGCAAAAAATATGTTGATGTTTCAGCAACTAGCTTTTTTTCTACGTGGGTTGTCAACCCAACACAAAACCCTTCAGACTGAAGGGTAGGAGTTCCCTTTTTGTCTGATCCTTATCCTTTTATCTGTTCAGCATGATTAAACCTACCAGCAGCAATGCTACCTCCAACATAACTCTCTGGGTAACTGGAATACTCAAGCCCTCCCACCAACTACATGACAGGGACACTGTTGGGAGGGATTCTATGAACTACCACAACTTCTTCTTTTCTTTAGTGTTGGTTGCACTTCGTTCTCTGAGTCTCAAGAATAAGTTGTCTAGTATCTTCTCTCTTCATTGTAAACTATCTATCTTTCCATTACTTCGACATGCTCTCATAATGTGATCAAAACTTTCTCTTCTTCTTACATGTGCACATAAAAAAGTAATCACTACATCTTTCGGATCTACATGACTACAACCTTTGGTGGTGTATAATAAATGCTGTTGTTGGTGATGCCCTAGGGAGCCCTCTAATGCATTCTTTATCTCTGTGCCACAGACAATGAGATTTCTAATTCAGACTCCACTATTTCTTTTGGAGACTACCTAAATGGTTACATTGGGAGTATCTGTGGCAATGTCATACAGTGCTTCACAGCTATATTATTTGATTCCTGTGTAGAGTTATTAGTATATTTTCCAGTGATCTCTGATCTCAATGTAGGTGAGATCTAGTACCTAGTGCTAATGAAGATAGAAGATAAAATGTAAGGCGGATGTGCAAGATAAGCGCATAAAAGAACCAGTGGCAGTATAACATGGATAAAAGTATGCTTGAAAGCCTCTGCCAGTGCATTAACACCAATTTAACAAATTTCCAGCATCCACAAAATTACATAGAGAGCCGTCACCTATGCTACAGTTTGTGCAGCGTCGTTGAGTTCTTCCTGTGTAAGAAAATGATGGGAGCACATATCATTATTCACCGCTATCTATCAATCAATCCTTCACAGTACTAACCTCTAATAGTTTCATTTTTAAAAACACAAACAAATCTGAACACATAATCTTTGTTGAGTTTGTCATGGTTATGAATAAATGCTACCAACCATATTTCATTCTGACTAAAGCTACAATGCTGTGCATGGGCTTTTTCAGCAAGCTCAGGAGGACAAATAATATTAGAGGCCAGTGGATCATACACAACAACCACAAGTAGTTTGACAACACAATAGCACAATTTGAGTCTTATTTTACAATATCTGATAAGGAATCAGCAATTCAGGTGATGATTGTATTACCATAAACATATTTCTCCAGGTGGCAGAAAACAAATATCAAATTTACAAACAATTTACTCTACATTGCTATGAAAGAAAGATCACAAGGTATTTGTTTGTCAGATCATTTATGTTGAAAGTGTAATGTTATGTCTGATGTCATCATGTATGTACATCAGATAAAGCAGACCAATCTACTGATGTTTTAAAAAATGATGGTAGAATCATATCATTCTCAAATAGCTTGTCTTGAGCAGAACTTTGCCACCCTAACAGTCCTTCGGAATCTCTCTTTCTCTCATAGGTCAGATGTCCTGCCTCTGCAGCCGTCATGCTCAAATCAGCAGTTACATCCTGAATCTATCTTCTCCATGGTCTTTTTCTTTTCTTTTGACTCTTTTCTTCTATGCCAGTATGTCTCCTTCCATAATGGTCGTCTCCAACTTTTCATGTCTCTTTACATGTCCAAAATACTTCAATTTTCTCATTCTTATTTTGTAGCATTAGCTAGTTTTCCTTGATTTTGAGTTCCTTTTGGATATATCTATCTATCCTATACCAAGGACTCCTCTGTAACATTTATATTCAAAAGCAATGACACAGTGTGATACATATTGATGGTAGAACATGACAGTAAATAACATAAAATGTAAGAGAAGCAAGATGAAACAAAAACTTACAATATTACACAATAACTACAGTAGGTAAACAAAATGAGAAAAGAAAAGGGTAATATTAAGTGTATCAATCATAGCCATATAAGGTGTTACATACAAATATGATGCACAGTGCAATATAGATAGATATGATTGTCTTGGACAAATTGACTAGAAATCTCAGCTGAACACAATTGAATAGCTATAACTTGGACATCTCAACCTGTATAATGTTAGTGCTAATCAGGTAGATGACTACAGGGGTCAAAGAGTGATGGCAGGTATCATGCAATTATTGGCAGAAATGGTCAGCAAGCTTCATGCCTGCTTTGCCTATGTAAGTTATATCCAACAGTTTTTAAATGTTGGCATAGCTAGGTTGCTGAACTCACATGTAATGTCATCTTCAATAACAAAATATAGCTTTATAAAATGATACAGTATGGGCACATATCACATAAACACATATTGTTGCAAAGTCGACTATCACAACGGATTGTGCAAAAGGACTCTAAACATTTACTTTTAGACAACTAAACTGCCGTTTTGTTAAAACTCCTATCTTGTTTGAGGATCATCAAAAAAACATTATGAAAAACTGAACATGTTTAAACATTATATTTGTGAGGAAAGTATGAAACAAGATTTTAGAACTCTCAATGTGGACCATGCATAGAAAGTTAAAAGAAGAGCTCTTGATCTTATTACAACTCACATTTAGCGTGACCTAATCTACCCATCAAATGTTGAATTCACATTGAAGCAAGACTGGACACTCAGAAGTATGAGACCAACTAACGATTTTGAGTGAAAGAACAGACAGACACACACAAATTAGTTAAACTTGCTGGCACATGAAACAAAAAGCTAATTGTATATTAGCAACATTAGTAGAAGGCAGGCTCAATTTGACATATACTTAGAAACATATTGAAAACTTGAAACTATAGAAAAGATTCAAGAAGCAGAAATTTGACATGATGGTTTGGGAAGCTCCGTACAGTTTAATTGATGAATATACAAATAATTATGGAAGAGATTAATCGCCAGTGGCACAATATATGATGACGCTATTAGTTCACACAGTGAGACGGATTAACATAATGCATAAGCGTTCGCCTATCACCTCGGACAAAAGAGGGTTGTGGGTTCAATCCTACACTCGACATTCCTCACATGAGGAAAGGAATTGACCCTCACACCTCCTGCACATTGGACCTAGAAATATTGAAGTGACTGGCACTTCATATCATAAGGCCCGAAAAGACAACGGGAAATTTGTTTTATTTTTTATTTATTAGTTCACAAACTCTATACAAACATATATACAAGTAAATAAATCCCCTTGCTGCATGCTTCTAACAGTATCATTAATAACAATATCCTGAAGCACTATCCCCATAACCAAGTACAGTTGTCCTATCAGCAAAACAGTGCTACAAAATTCCCATCAACTACATGTTATCGGTAATCAAACAAACTCATTGTTCAGAATATTGTATAGATACCAAACCTAATCATGTACTAATCTATTATCAAACAACTTGAGTATATTGATTGTTTGTGTGTGTGTATAATGTACACCAAATTTACAACTCTTTGTTCATACTAGTCAGTAACTACAAGTTATTCAATGTGAATGTAAACAGCTGGATACAATCATAATTAAGCAGTTGCAGTTCCAAAAATGTACATAAATGGTACATTAAACAACTGATTTCATAAACAACATTCAGAACTTTGACATAAAAAAAAGACATTGTGAAAGTGACAGAAAATATAACTTCATCTACAGCTGTAAAAACAATCATAAACTGAGATGCAAGTTCAGTTATCAGTTATATGAGTACTATCATCATAGCACTTTGGACATGTCCATATGTGCTCCGATATCCACCTCAACAAATCCAGTGGCCCAACATGCCAGTTCAATGTAGATTAATCAATTTTTGTGCATTTTTAAACTGAGATGTCATTATAGTTCTGCTTTTTGTAAATGACATGTGCCCACAAGAATCTCTGTGTGGATACTAAGGTTCTTTATTGGAGAGGAAAGAATATGACTAATACATTATTCAAAAAAACTATACAACAGTAATCCCATAGCATTTGTCACATGTGTGAAGTGTTAAGGACCTCACAAGAATCTCTGTGTGGATACTAAGGTTCTTTATTGGAGAGGAAAGAATATGACTAATACATTATTCAAAAAAACTATACAACAGTAATCCCATAGCATTTGTCACATGTGTGAAGTGTTAAGGACCTCACATTACTAGGTCTTATCACTTGAAGGTGTGGTAGCTGGTTTTATTTGTCAACATCATCCTCCCCTATACCAGCATATCAAGTACTTAATTACAGCTAGGTCAGCAGATGTGTGCAAAACTGAAGGGGTGTTCCTGGTATCATTTTATTACACAACCAGCTTTTCAACCATTTGACTAAGATACTGTTGTTAATTACCCAGTCCTATAGTGTTTTTCAATATAACAACAAGCATGTGATGTGTTGACTAATACAGGTTGTGCATGGAGTTTTTATCATATATCTTCTTTTTTCTAATCCTGTTTTGTCAGCAGGATAAGATGAAGACATTTCCAGAACAGTTTTTGTGTGCGCTTAGTACAATGTGTCTTTCCATGCCTGTTATTTCTGTGGTCCACCTTTCGCCTTGTATCCACTGTATATAAGTAGCATTGCCCCATAAGACAATGTCTGTTGGTAATATTTTGATGTGACCGAACCATTTAATTGTCTATTTCATGATGAAGTTCATACTGCTGTTGCACCCACTCCTCCCCCTCCCCCAATAAATAAATTGTTGATTGTACACTAAGATGATCAATATTTTTCCAATTAGCTGGCTTGTTAACAGGGGGAAGAAAAGCTATAATGTATCACAGATCACAACTTAAAGTGATAGAGGACATGTTGAACTATTCTCACCTCTACCTTTGCAAACACAAACAATCAATGTAACAAAAAATCAATGTCCACCAGAAACATTAATAAATTGTTAATTGTACACTAAGATGATCAATATTTTTCAAATTACCTGGCTTGATAACAAGGGGAAGAAAAGCTATAATGTATTACAGATCAAGACTTAAAGTGATAGAAGACATTGAACTATTCTTACCTCTACCTTTGCAGACACAAACAATCAATGTAACAAAAAACTGTGAGGAAATTTCTGTCATAAAAAGCTACATTGCAATTTTTTTTTTATATCTAGATTTTAATTAAAAATGAAAGATGACAGGACACGATGATTGACATACAGCACTGAATATATAAAGGCGTGTTTTGTGTTGAAAGAGTGAAGAATAAACATATATATATAGCTGAAGGATGTGTCTGCCTGTAAACAATTATTTCAACAGTTTGGAAAGTTGAAAATCTGTTCAGTGATTTTAATGAAAATGAAAATCGTGGCATATCCCAAAGGACGTAGCCATCAACCACAGAAAACAAGTCGTTGATTTTCTAGGCACCACTTATACGTTCAGTAGTTTGCCATTGCTTTCTGAACGGGTGGCGCCATCGTCCTTTGTTAAAATCAACGGAAACAATTTGCAAGCAAACTGTCCGCAGCGTGATTCGAACTCAGAACGTCGGGGTTTTAAACAGTTCATTAAATAGGTTTCACACGTTGCTGAAGAACTATTTATCTTTTAGACTTCATTCCCCTCACGTCCTGATAACTGATGAAATCTTATGGGGAAATGCTGCTAACTCTAGTGACCTAATGAGAAATGTTTCTTTGAAATTGGTACTTTATTAATTAATTGTTTTAAACAAATTTCCAACAATAACCAAGTAACGACTACTAAGTTTCGAGTATTTGTTGAAAACGTAATGAGTAGTTACAATTACTTAAAAGTAACTAAAACGAACGCAGTGACATACCAGCTGTCACCACTAGTAAAACATCCAAGCATTAACATGGCAATCAGACGACAACTGATAAACTGCATATTTATTCCAACTCTCTGTTACCAGTGCCAAACATGGCCCCTGAATAAGACACCAGAAAGAAAGATAACATGTGAAATGAGATGTCTACGAAAAGCTGTCAACTTTACAATGAGAGATAGAGTGAGAAACGAGAATATCAGAAGCATTGTTGGTACAATACCATGCATACATTACATCGAGAAGCAAAGAATCAAGTGATTCGGCCATCTAATGAGAATGAAACTACATTTACTACCATCACGTGCCTACAATAATCGACACTCAGGGCGAAGAGCACGAGGCAGGCCAAGAACACGATGGATAGATAACATCTCAGTCCCTGCGAAAGCATGAACTGGCAACGTCAAGCGCTACACACCTGGCACAAGATTGAAACTAAATCTCCACACACTGCTTCACGGCAAATGTGGTTAAGATAAGATAAATTAAACATTACTTTACTAATCCACACACCATTCACCTGTGACGATATATTCTAATAGGAACGCTTCATTTAACCCATGGGTTCTAAAATTGGGCGGTACCGTATCGCCCCCCTCTCCCAGCCCAGTGGACACTGAAGCCTTCCAGGGGGCGATAGTGGGTTCAGGAGCATTGGGGAGAGGTTCGTCATTTTGCGATTGAATAATCATAAAAAATTTGAATTCTGCATTTTAATTCATTTTATGCCCATCTTACACGTTCCATTTTTGCATCAATTTTCTATTTCATGTATATAATCATTTGAAAAAATGATCATGTATGACAGAAATATATATCAATTCTCTATGTCAAAGTGAAAATAGAGCATATATATATATGGGGGCCGGTTGGCAAACTGTTATGATGGGGAAGGAGCGTTACAAAGTTTATGTCGTGCAAAGTGGGTGGTGGGCCGAAATGCTGGAACAGATTTAGAAATGCTATTGAGTTATGGTTGCCAGCTTTCAGGATTACATGTCTAGTAGGAGGAACATAACACTGCACCCACTAATTACTGCGCAAATTCGAAGCAGATTGGTGCACGTCGATTTCTCTTCCATTGTGAGAGTATATTCTTATGAGAGGGGGATGTATAGTTGTTAATCTGTGAGAGTTACATCATTTGGATATGTGAAAAAGCTGAATGAGATACGAACTTTCGTGCTCATTTTTGTTGGTGGGACCAGACATACATTTTCAGACAAATCATGGTTTTAGGTTAGGTTATATTTTAATTCATAAAATAATAAATACATGTTGCACATTATTTTTGGTGAAATAATGCCTTAATGACGAGCCGCCACTGCGTAGAAGTAAACCTATTTAAAAAAAATCAGAATTGGCCTCCTTGCCGGAAGTGGACGCCGAATCATTTATTTTAACATGGCTTTTTTAACATGTCATGACTGTTTGTTTCCAAATAATGGAGTCATTGATCTACATGGTGAAAGATAAAAGATGCGTATAAATGATAGATAAAAATAACAAGTAATTACATCTTCATTAATGAAGGTTTGATTTGCTACATTTTTGGGCTCATCCTAAAGAAAACTATAAAACTATCCAACGTTTGTATATTGTTGGAGCGCATCTGACTTATGACTGTGGAGACGCGGGCGTCATGTGGCAATTACAATAATACTTATAATAATAAAGTAATATTAATAGTAACAAGAATAAAAAATTATAATGGATGTAAACAATCCTGACTACAAGTTTATTTTTTGTTTGCTTACGTAAAAACTGAATGAAACTGTTATTCAGAAACACATTTTTATTCTGGAGGGAAAAAACAGGGCGCGGGAGAAGGTCGCCCGCGGGCACAGAGCTGGAGATCATTGATTTGGGACTTTCGGTCTTATTACAATTTCTTTTTAGCAAACCATAATCTGCCCAACCAACTGTTGAATTCACACAGCAGTAATGATACACACTCATATGTTACGCACTTAAGTGACCATCTGTCGTGAACCGAGCAAATTGACAAACACATAGCCACGAGCGTATGGGACATGTCTCACACATATAATATATTCGGCTTGTTTAGGTAGGTGTGACCAAAGACTTGCTTATATATGAAAGCTGCGTTTTAAAATTGTTTCAAACTTTTAACCTGCAATTTACTAATTAGACTTGATCCTTATATCTAGACATTTGAGCAATACGAATGCCATTCAGAAATAAAATAGTAGCTGTGCTAAATCTGATTGTGACTTTGTGCTTGTTACAGAACAAACGACGGATAGAGCAATAGCTACGACGCTAGAGCTCATAGATTAATTCTTCTTCTTCTTCTTTAGCGATCTCTGGTTATGCGTTTAATTTACTGTGGATCACAAACTGAGTGGTCAGCTTCAGGTCTGTGAGGCTTCCCCATAGCTTAGTTTTCAGGTGTAGATTAATTGAAAACTGTTATTTGGGCACTAAAGTTTAGATGAGAAAAGTCAACAGTATGGATGTCACAGGTACTATCAAAACGTTGTGCATATATGCTAGGGTATTCCACACCAATGAAGTTGACAATTTTGTTGGGAAAGTACTTAAATTTTCTTATGGTAGGTTATGTCGTATTTCTTCCTCAGTTTAGGTTGCGATGGTTGTGAAGACTTAGCATAACTACTACTTATAGTTGAAGAAGTATGTGTGTGGTATTCTGAAATCAATCTTAAGCCTGGCGTGACAAGGGAGATGTCTGGGCATTTGTTTGTTTAGATTTCTTTACGGTCACGTCATAAACATAAGTAATCATCTAATCATATTTATTTTGTGTGAAATTGAATCGTCAATATGGAAATAAATGAAGGTGATTTCTCTGATCATTGTCTGTACCAGTACCTCTACCCAGTTGCGTCTCACCATACCTGATTCGACTTTACGAATCATGCTCATGGAGTCACTGAGTATGAAAACACGAGCAGGAGTTAGGGGTAATGAACGAGCTGATAGATTGGCTGGCTTGGCTACAATATCAGAGGGAACTGCAATGGATCGAAGTGACATTCTTCACGCATTGAGAGAGTATTTCCGAACAGAGGAGTTTCAGGGCTGTGAATCCCATCGCTGACCCGATTGAAAGAGATGGGTGTCAATATTGGTGCAGCCCAAAAGAACGACATACTAAATATGCAAAGAGATTGATTAATCAACATCGAACTGGCGTGTTGGGTCGCTGGACGCTGCTGGATTTGCTGAGACGGAGATCGGAGTACCTATGGACATGTCCGGAGTGATTTGATGATAGTTCTCATATAACTGATAACTGATATGGAAATTTATACGAAGACTCATTGTGGCGTTATTCTAATATAAATATAACACGGCAGTATCGTGGTGGCATGGTTCTAATATGAATATAATTGGCAAGCACCGTATTAAAGAAATATTGTAGAACGAGGAATGTTTGTATTTCAAATCGTCTAATAAGACACATACGCATCTGAGGTGGTCAGACCCGATCAGTTCAGGAGAAAACCGAGGGGAGGTTGCAGTGATACTTAATAAATTGGCGTTTTATAACAAGGACATGTATGTATGGTATCACATAAGCAAGCAAAGTGAACAATTAAATCATAAAACTAACAAAAATCCAACGTTTCGATTATAAGTCTTTTTTCAAGGACACATACACACAAAAGAAAAAACTAAATAAACCAAATCATAGATCTAAGTAGGTAGGATGACTAGAGATAGATACTAATAAAACATACATTAACAAGAGAAAAAAATACATGGCACTAATTTCAAACAACTTGCAGTAATGTGATTAACTATGCATGTAAAAAAAAAAGGATACGAAAATGTAAAATTATGTACGATGTAAAACAAAAATGCGCCTTTCTTCTGAAAATAGATCGTTTATTTCCATTTACTTTTCTAAAATACTATACTTCATTAAAATATTCAAACCCCAACCTGCTACATAATCAGGCCACAAAGCTATATGTACATTCATGCATGCAGTGAAATGTGACAGCGTGCAATTCAAATAAAATATAAAGGGCGGTCTATTTTAAGACTAATAAATGCAATCATGAAATCTTTCGCAAACATGACAGCGTTTGCCATTTTCTAGTTGCAGGTAACGGTATACACGACACTTTAACAGGAAGGAAGTAAGAGTAGTACATCTAGCTTCTTTCTTTATGTTTCCAAACATTTAATTGAAACAATGAATCTATTCTTATTCTGCGATCAACTTCTGCTATGTGACTAATCCAGTATGCGTCATGAAGGAACTAATATGTAATACATATTCTTCCTCTTTTAAAGCTACATATCGATCATTTGCTAAACCACTCTTTGTGATCTGTATGTGATCCGAGCCCAAGAGCGAGTGTACGTTGTGCCAGGTATGCGCCTACATGTAGGCCAGCACATCCGATTTCTGCGCTGTTTTTAATTTACTAGGGTAGCATCCCTAGGCACCACATCAGTCGCCTCTTACGACATGCATTGTAGGTTGCAGTGGTACTATTCTTTGCTTCCTTGCGGGCCCCTGCACCACATTGGCGGGCCAGCACATCCGATTTCTACCACGCTTTTTATTTACTAGGTTAGCTTCACTAGGTCCCTACCTCAGTCGCCTCTCACGACATGCCTTGTAGGCCGCAGTGATACTATTCTGTGCTCCCCTTGTGAACACCGGCAACACACGTGTGGTAGCACACATAATAACTAATAACCAACCCCGGCAACACACGTGTGGTAGCACACATAATAACTAATAACCAACCCCGGCAACACACGTGTGGTAGCACACATAATAACTAATAACCAACCCCGGCAACACACGTGTGGTAGCACACATAATAACTAATAACCAACCCCGGCAACACACGTGTGGTAGCACACATAATAACTAATAACCAACCCCGGCAACACACGTGTGGTAGCACACATAATAACTAATAACCAACCCCGGCAACACACGTGTGGTAGCACACATAATAACTAATAACCAACCCCGGCAACACACGTGTGGTAGCACACATAATAACTAATAACCAACCCCGGCAACACACGTGTGGTAGCACACATAATAACTAATAACCAACCCCGGCAACACACGTGTGGTAGCACACATAATAACTAATAACCAATCTATAGCACCGTGCGAAGTTATTTAATACAACATTGGCAAAATGTAAGTTCTTGGGACACCACCGGAAAGTTGTTAGTGACAAAGATGATCATTGCGATACAAGTTACACTGTATTAGCATCAGTGGCGGTTTGTCATTAAGGGACAGTGGGACTGGGCCCCACCCAAAATAATGTGTAACGCGTATTTATTATTTTATAAATTAAAATATAACCTAACACAAAACCATGATTTTTCGGAAATGATGTGTCTGGCCCCACCAACAAAAATGAGCACGAGCCGGCACTGATTAGCATCATGGATGAAAAGCGTGGTATATCCTTTACAGAACGCAACCATCAACCACAGTAAACGAGTCATTAATTTTCTAGGCACTACTTATAAGTTCAGTAGTTTGCCATTGCTTTCTGAACGGATTAGCATCATGCAGCCATCTATTCCAGTTTAGTTCGATCCGACTGTTTCAGCTACTTGAAAACATGTTATCGCATTATAAAACCCTTTACTGGTTTATTAAATGCAGAGAACAAAATAATGAGGATATAAGATGAGGATGAAGAGATGGTGCCTCCTCTTTGAAAAGATAAAGGTTGAAAAAGCGTGCTTCGGCTTAAAGGGTTTAATCCCCTACATAACAAACACATTGTCTATCATTAGTTCCTCGCAGAGTTAGGATGTGGGTTATCAAGGGAGATAATTCGTCAGCTCGCCTATAAATGTTAAAGCTTAGAACTATGAGATCTCTACCCCATCATACCCCAACAGCGTTATAAACTATATGAATACTTTTACATCTGTAGATAGGTCGACAGAAATGAATCCTGTTGACACGTATATCAAAACATAAATATTGTATTTGGAGGCAGATAAGATAGACAAATGCATTGAGAGAGCGAGTTGTTTCCATCCACAGAAGATAGCCAAAGTAAGTATCGTCAGTATACAACGCTGAAGTGAGGATAGCTTCTTGATTAGAAATGCCAGTTTCCCAGATGTATTACCCTTCCAACTGATGACACACATGGGAATCAAGAAATAACGATTCTACGGTTACAGTTACGCAAGTACGTTCGCAGTTCTCAAATCTCATGATAGAGGCCCAAAAAAGAACGAGGCCGTTCTGGTGATTGCAGTGTGATCTTTAATATAATATATATAAACACACACAGACCAATAGACAGGAGAAAGATAGTAAAAGAAAAAGGAATGCTAGTGTTACAATATGATTACTTCAATAACACAACATCATGAATGTGTATTGGTAAAGTTAGTAACTAAGGAATAATAGATACAGGCAATACAACATCTATATTAGGTTTAATCCGAGTACTATTATAGAGGATTTATGTTCAAGAGTGAATGAATGAACTGTATCAGAGCTAAGTGTGATACACAACTCAATGTCAGAACAAGAGTTGTCAGCTTAATTATCCACTGCCATGTGTATAGGGAGACTTGGTTGAGGGCATATGCCCCAATCCGGATTAAAAAGGCAGAGAGAGAGAGAGAGAGAGACTTTCATATGTATTGATCCTCATCATCATCATCATCATCATGTGCCATGCCGGCGTATGCGATCATGGATCTCCACAAATCTCTGTCTCTGCTATCATCTCAGATGTTGATGCTCTTCCATGCCATGAAGTCAGGATATCCAACATTTTCTCTCTGTCTTCCTCTATCTCGTCTACCTTCGATTTTACCTGTTGTCACAATGTGTTCTAAACCCCCTCTTCCTCATTTTATGTCCGAAAAATGAAATGTGTTGATATGCACTATAAATATTTGATTTATAGTACAGGTATGTCAAACTGTCGACCTAAGGAGACCCTGAAACGAACTTTTCTGAGAGAGGCAGGACATATCGGTCTCAGTTCCATGGAGGAGATTGAGCGAGTTGCCCAGGATAGAGCGGTATGGAGAAATTACTTGCAGGCCCTATGTAACGTATAACGATACGAGAGGAATTATTATAATATTATTATTATGTCAAACTAGTAGGTCATGCTCGGGAAATCCTTCTACAGTGTGCTAAAGCATGAATGAATGTCATACATAAAGGGTTGAACACATTAACTATCAAAGTGAACAGTAAGCTTTGACTAAAATCATTCATGTTCACTTTGCTGCACAGCAGATGTATGTATACACTTAAGCTGTCGTTTTCTTAAATCAACAGCAGATTTTCATGAATAAAAATGTCATTTTGTAGATAAATGACTATATGAATACGCCGTATATGACTCTGTGATTGGATACCGGCAGTTTACGTGCTAACCTTCAGCACATTATATGCACATCAGGTAGTTAGTAACAACGTAGTAATTCGTAAGAGCTATTAGGTTGGCTTCGAGAGCATCAGTGTTGTATGTATACATTGAGTATGTGGAACATCAAGTAGTTAGTTGCAACCTTAGTTGTTTGCAACGTTAAAGTCATAAGACTGGCTTCGATAACATCAATGTTGTATGTATACATTGAGTATGTGGTACATCAAGTAGTTAGTTGCAACCTTAGTTGTTTGCAACGTTAAAGTCATAAGACTGGCTTCGATAACATCAATGTTGTATGTATACATTGAGTATGTGGTACATCAAGTAGTTAGTTGCAACCTTAGTTGTTTGCAACGTTAAAGTCATAAGACTGGCTTCGATAACATCAATGTTGTATGTATACATTGAGTATGTGGTACATCAAGTAGTTAGTTGCAACCTTAGTTGTTTGCAACGTTAAAGTCATAAGACTGGCTTCGATAACATCAATGTTGTATGTATACATTGAGTATGTGGTACATCAAGTAGTTAGTTGCAACCTTAGTTGTTTGCAACGTTAAAGTCATAAGACTGGCTTCGATAACATCAATGGTGTATGTATACATTGTGTATGTGGTACATCAAGTAGTTAGTAGCAACATAATAGCCATTAGGCTGGCTGCGTGGAAACTATTTACACAAATAACAAAATCACTAAACGACCACATGTTGGAATATACCAGATAAGACTGCTGAAATATGTAATAAAAACAGAACGAGTTGGAAAGAGTTACCTGAGAGGACGTATGAGAAATGCGTATGAACAGCCAGCCACCGAAACCAGAAGCACGCATACCGTTCGAAGTAAACTGAAAGAGACTTAGTACCAATGGAGTTGACCAAAGTGCAGTGATGTATATTCTATAAACAAATCACACATGTAATGTTGATTGAGTGTGCAGTGTTAGATACATCAGAGCACTACTCCATGGCATTTTTGGTGAGGTAATCAGTATTATTCCTTGCTCTTTCTTCCTTTCTTTAACATAGTCATGTTTCTTGGTACAACAGGATCGACATATGCGCTAAAACGGGGAACGATCCAGTACCATTAAACTTTCTAACCCAACACTCTAACTACTAAACTTCACCGGTGTAATTGTAGCAATGAATTTCATATAAAGATATACTGTATGACTAAACAAAGCACATCAACTGGATTTATTGTTCTACACTCTATGTCATAACTGGTGTGACACAAAACAAGAGTAAAGATGTGTTCAATATTTGAATTAGAAAAAAACCCCGACTGGGGACCACTGTAATGCACATGCCGTAATCGACATCAAAATAAACTATGACATATAGACATGTTATGCGAGTGTATTGACACGCGTGTGTGTGCGTGCGTTGATTATGTGAGAAATATGAATACTAACGAAGCAGCAGCCGATCGGCCAGAGGATCATGGGATGTATTGCAGAGTGTGTGAAAAATCTCATAGTGTTAAAGATCGCATCAGTGTAAAAATGATGGCACAGAAACTATATGGAACTATGTACGTACAACACCTACACGCATATATAAATATATATAGACACGCAAAGAGGATACCACAAATATTTTGGGCCTGATCAATCCACAAGTTTAATAGATATGTTTGACATTCCATTATTTGTTATCTTTTCTTCTTGTGCTCCTATCCTCCTGTACTGTTCTCAGTCCACATGAAGCACATCCCATCGAACATGACAAATACTTCACTACAAACTGGTGCAGAAACAGACAATGTATAAATAGTTAAGGTTTAGCATAATTATGATGTAAATATGCAGAAGAATGTGACGCCTTTCATTGGGAAGAGGATGGTGAAGGAAGGAATGTAACATAAAGGAGCTCTAGCAAAACTAGTGATAAATGTAAGTTCTCAGTAGCTCTCGCTGCTGTTCTGAAATTATATTTATAGTTCATCGAGTTGGGCATCAAATTACAACTGTATCGACAACCATGTCGGGGTCACGATCAATGTAAGTTTGATTGCAGAAGCCAGTTTTACGACGAACTAACGAATAGCACGCATAAAACAATTGTTGATCATTTATTCTTGATTATGAATCCCAACTATTTCATGACCTGATGCTGTATTAGTGTACGCTATTTTTCTCAACGCATAATTTGACATTCTATTTGATTAATATTATTCTTTCTTAATGTTCTTTTTTATTTTCATATAACTCTTTGGGGAAGGGGGAGGAGAAGAAGAGGGGAGAGAGAGAGAACTGTTGAACCGTTTTGTCTTGAACTCAGATGACTATGTTTGATTTAATGTAGTAAAACACACGAGTTTATACCTACTTTCGGCTACCATATCCAAACATGGACAAAGGGAAAAAACAAAGTCACAAAAAATAACTACATGTCAAATTTGATGTCTATAAAAAGTTACCAACAACGCCAGAAAGGACAGAGTCACTAACATCAGCATACAAAAGAAAGTTCGGACAGAACCTTGCTTGAATTACATTGAAAAACAAAGAATGATGTGGTTTGGACACTTAATAAGAATGCATCCCAACTCCATAGCATACAGAGTCTTCTACAACAGAACGTTAGGAAAGCAGGCGAGAGGAAGACCACGAAAAATATAGACAGATGGCATTGCAGTATCCTGTCAAAGAGCAAAAATAACTATCACCAAAGCCACTAGAACAGTGAAAGACAAAACAGAAAACCACGACACTGGGCAACAACTCGGTAGCAGTGTGACGACAACAGAAGAAGAAGAACACGAGTTCACAAAGAGGTAACACAATAATAGTAATATTTTTTTTTTAAATAATGACATACATATATCATCATTGATGACTCGCTAGTTGAACAACCTATGACCACTAAATAGAAGTGTAATATTGTCTACGTGAGATAAGTCAATTGTCAGATTACAAAACTGGGCCACTATTTATTCAGCGGTAACCATGTAGAGGAAAAACAAAACTCATATTGAACAGATGTCATTAATAAGTAACTAGAACTACTGACATGCAGTGCACTAGAATTCATTGAATGCAGTATAACCACTGATAAATAGCCATTTGTAATAAATATTAATGTGATGTCAGAGTGTGTATGTTGTTATGTTTACAGGGGATCCGTTTTCATACCATGAGGTATATTGGTGAATACGGGTAGTAGAGCCGTATTTTTCTTTGATTAACGGCATATAATGGGTGACGAGATCGACAGGTCACCTTTACTTCAAAGTGTTTCTCTTGCACTAAATGGAGACTGGGTCGACATGAGAGCCGTTAGAATGGGTGGATTGGGAAGAGGTGAGACTGGGTCGACATGAGAGCCATTAGAATGGGGGAGGGGTGAGAATGGGTCGACATGAGAGCCGTTAGAATGGGGGTGGGGTGAATTCCACTTTAACTGAGGAATGTATCCGCCCACGACGAAAGTGCACTAGCCACTATGCTATCGCGGCTTTCGGTTAAGTTTATAACAGAACTGCAGTACTTCGCCTTTCAGCACAGCACATTCTATTTTTGTTATTAACTTTATGTTTGGGTTAGATCTCCCGGTTTAAATGATTATGGTACGTTTTGATAGAATTCAAGCATTTTATGATATATTCAATGTTGTCCGTACAACGACTTTACAGCCAGTTCTGATAGATTTTCAACCGCTTAGGCTCCTTTCATGTGGCAATACTTAAACACCTGATTTAGTTTTATCGCACATCTAGAATATGACTAGGCGCTCGATCTTACCTACCATGAGATCATGAATCATTGGAAATTAGTTAAGAAAATGACGTCTCGAGTAGTTTTGGAGTGTGCGGGGAATACCGTACTTAAAAGTAGCAAAGACAACGCCCCCTAAAGATCACCGTTAAACACAATGAGAGATATGAAATGTACAAAGCAGACGATTATCTTACAGAACAGAACGAAGCAGCCCGCGTGTGAACACTTACGAGAAGACAATGATTAGATCGCAACATACAACAAAAAAAAACCCCAACAACTGGCAACATCAATAGTGGACAGCTCAACATAGAGTGACTGAAAGGTCCAGAAAACAAAATGTCACAAAAGAACACAATGACGGTATAACAATTACTTCAACTGTCACGTATGAATAAAGGGAATCGACAGCGAAGTCGATAACACGCTTTGATAGTAGCCACGTGTCGTGCTAATTCTGTGGCGCGAGACCAACCAGGGACCCCAACACAATTGTCGGTGTGCACACGGTATTATTTACTTGGGGATCAAAATTACAAGTACTTCTGAAGTTGGAATAATGCTGGAGAAATAGTGAGGGACACTGATGATAAAGAAGGCAAGTTTTCACACCAACAATCAGAGATGCCATATTACAATACTCGTGTGGGGGACTGCCTAGAGTAGTTGATAGTAGCTCGGCCTGCTAGCTGTGAGACGCCTCATAGCTCGGGTTCGAACCTACTGTCCGGCATTTGTTCGAGTCCCCTGGTCTTACTCAGGACGATAACGTGAGTACCTCTGAAGTCGGAGAAAATCTGCCTGTATGGCGAGGAATACTAATTACGAGTATATTGAGCACACGGCTGCCAGTGTAAAGTAATTTACAATGTGCACGCTGCTGCCATTGTAAGAAATTGGAAAAACGGATTTTCACAATACTCGTGAATTCATAGAGGGTGATGAGCGAGACGAACATAATTAGCATTAAAATACTCGAAACAGATAAGTGTGTATGGAGAGAACTGAGCAACAAACGATGATGATGATGAATCATAATGAATCCATCTGCTACATGCAACTGTAAAAAATATTATTATAATTTCATATACAAATTATATATAGACATCTCTCTCTCTCTCCATATATATATATATATATAATTTAGATTCATAATCTATATATTACCAATTCTGCGTTTTTTTAACACAAGAGGAATACAGGTATCCTCCGCTTTTCAAATATTCGTTCTAAATTACTTCGTTTCTACGAAAGATATTAAACATGTATATTTTTACGATAACTAAATGGTATCAGAAGGTCACTTTTGCTTTCATAGAAAACAATGATAAGCGAAAAGCAATTAGACAGTACACGCCATTTGAGAAAGACAACTCAATCCAAGACAATAGCAAGACAATATAGCAGACAAGATAAAGACTGCTCTTAATCTGAGAGAGACAATACATCAAGTGAATGGGTGAGAGAAGATTGCTAGCAGTATCACTGAAAGATAAAATAATACACAGCTGATAAGAGCTGACACACCGTGTGTCACTTCTTACAATTACTTCCTTTACCAGAAGCCCAAGAGCAACATTTTATCCGATCAATACTGACAAAAAACAGAACAGAATAATAGTGGATGGAAGTCGATTTTCTACGCAGGCACAATCCAACATTATCATTCAAACTCAAACTACGTAGAAAACTATTATGGGGAGGCAACTCCAGTATGAACTGTGCTTAATGGTATTTACCCCCCCCCTCTCTTTGGTTTCAACCAGATCTTATTTATGGGTCTCTATGGCTAAGTGGTTACGCCTTTGTCTTGCGTTCCGAGGGTTCGAATACGGACCGCACCGTTCTGTTCACGAGTGCATTTTTTAAAGAGACCCCCTAGCTACGGAGTTCGTGCTTGGTGCAATACTGTCGACAGGTGGTGTACCATTTCTGCGTACAGGGATCGAGTAATATGGAATAAAACCCGATGAAATGAAGTCAATCCTTAGGCTTAAACATATATAGTTCTGCTTTTGTCTGTCATGCCTTCTAGACTTCATCGTTGCATTAAGTCGTTTCTTTTGACACTGTCTTCATTTCGTTGCAACACTCATCTTATGTAATGTCTGACTAAGCCATGTTGTCAGAAGAGATCATCCGATGGACTTATTTGTTGTTGCCAATTTCTTTTGGCCAAGTCTCAAAACTACGTGCCATTCCTTCGCATATGCTTTGTCTGATAGTTGTTTCATCATCAGACTTAATCACAGGCTTCGCGTTTTCCTATTTGTACTACCGCTGGGATCATTATAACGGATCGATTGTCAGTGTCAATAATGCATGTATTGATGGATGACAAGCATGTGCTATGTTTTTTTTCCTGCTATTATTTCTGATTAATCTGTAATCGATATCCGATTTACTATATCTAAACCGGTTCACCTTTCTTCACTAACGTATATGTCATTTTCAAAGCTTTAAAAACAATAATACGATATTATAATATTCATCCATTAGTATTATATATAAATTGAGAGGAAAAACAGGTATATTTTAATTGCACAAATAACGTTACCATGTGGAGAACTTATTTATACGATAATAGTTGTAACTTGAGTCAAATTGGAGCAGATTTCAAGTGTTTAGTTTATTACTTATTCTTCTTTTTTGCGTTCGTTCTTTACCACCAATTTTAATCACTCTTTGAGATATGTTTGATCTTTGCTAAGAACGTGTATACGTTGCACATTGGTTTGGTAGACCCTAAACGCATAGACTTCTACAACTTTGAGACACGTGCATCCGATTTCAGCCAGACCTCCTTAGTCGTCTCTTACGACATGCGTGGCAGGTAACAGTGGTTCTATTCTTTACACCCCAAATTTGAGACCCGGTAACCACTCGGACGAGTTTATTACAGTATGGGATTAACATTACCATATATTTGTTGCAATACAATTAGTGTATTGATGTTCGAGAGAGATGGGGATGAGGTGTTCCTCTGCAATGTATCACTATTGTATACTGGGAGCCGACTGTAGGTGATCCAATTTCAACAATATCCCAATGCTCGTGTTTATCTCATGCATTTTATTTGACTTCCTCATTTTTTTAGTTTTCCCATGTAATGTATGCAGTTGGTTGGCTCTGATATAAGTACAAAATACAACTGCAAGAACTCAAAGTTAGGTGTGGTGTAGCTCGACAAGAACGCTATGCTGGCAGACAAAGAATTGTAAACCAACAAAGAACCGGTGTCGTTAGTCGCCACACGCTGAGGGACATACTGAGGGAGAGATCGGAGCACTTATGGACTAATTTGTTCGACGTGCAGTGATGATGATCCGACGACTAAACTAAACTAAAATAAGTACAAAATGATTCGTTCTTATGTAGAAAGGAGGTGCCACGGCGTAAATAGTCTTTAAGTATAATTATGTAGTACATCGATGTGTATCCATTTATTAGTATAATTATGTAGTATATCGATGTGTGAGTTTCTTGCTTTCATGAATGTCCGTGTCTAAACAAGTCTGTTAAAGTCAGTACTACACTCGACATAGCATAAACAAACGATCAGATAGCGTCGCAAGATAAGTTAGAATGAGATCTATATATAACATCTGACACACCATAAATATTTCAGCCATAACGTGTACACGCATCCCTTGCGTGAATAAATATCTACGTCGTGTCAATGTACGTTCCATATTTCATAAGCCAATATTTTCGTTCTTAACAATTTATACCAAAGTACTTCCATGCTCTTTAAAAACGTCGAATATTTTTTTTTTAAATTATGGTTCTTCTATTAAGCAGATGTTACCCAACGTCATCGATTATCATTATGCGATAGCTGTGACATGATTAGAATAATGCAGTACTGGTAATAGAGTAATACTATTGTCGCACAAAATGAGGAGAGGAGTTTACAATTGACTTACTAACCTTGACCTATTCTAAGTGTTGACTGTACATGTATGTCACGTTGGATCTGCGGGTACAGAGAACAAAGGTCTTGTTCTTAATGTCCCATGACATTGACATGTAGAGCTATGTGAAGATAGCTTCTAGTTCGATGTAGATGTGACACAAAGACTAGATCGTGTTAACAGCGCTGGCAACAGCTTTTGTTACACCGACCTTTGACTAGTTCATAAGACGTCCTTACACTGAAGTACCTGACTGATCTCTACGGTGAAGTAGTTAAGTCATTTGCCTGGCGTTTCGAAGGTTGTAGGTTCGAATCCGGACCGAGTCACGTGTGCAATTTTTCCAGATCCCTAGGATTGTTGCTGGAGCTAAGCAATTCGTGCTTTGTACAACACTCTCGACAGGTGACATGTCATTTCTGCCGAGCGAGAAGACTGGGCCATATGGGAAAACCCGGTGCAATTAAGTCAATCATTCGCTTTTCTAGTACCTGACATAAACAATAGCAATCCAGCACTCTGACGCATGAGCGACGATCTCCACCAGAACGTCTGATGCTTCTTTAGTATTGTTTTTGTTCATGTGGTTTGTTTAAAGGGCCCTCATATGGGATATTGGATACCCTACTCCAAAAATAATCAGACTTTCTTCTCCAATAACCAACACAGCGTTTAGTAACACATTTTCTCTATTATATTCTAACGCCCATATATGGTATCCAAATAATAAATAAATAAAAAAGCAAACTCGTAAACATGACAATGCAAAAATAACAAAACATAGTGCGGAGATAAAACTGTTTCACATAGAAGATATGGTCATGCTGCTGTTGTACAACCCATCCATTTGTACAGATATATGACGACTGTTGAAATTTAAACATTGACAAAGTGTAAGTAGCGAAACACGTATATATATATATATATATATATGTTTATATAGAGACATACTTTTTCCTGAAAACAAAGTGTAAGGACTTCCAACATTTCAAAAGGTATGACTACACGACAACAACACGTAAACCGGGAAAGACAATCAATTCAAATAGGAATCTCAGGGGAGAGGGAGGCCATAGTGGGTTTATCAATTTTAAATACACTTCTGGATCGATAGTGAGTGATTACAGGCACGACACGTCCAATAAAGAATATAGTTTTGGGAAATAATCGTTGTCGGTTTTGTTGGATATGAGAAGACGTTGAATAATCGAAGACGCCAGGGACAGAGACACATACAGTGAGAAAGAAAGTGTTATCTTTCGATTATTCTGGAAGTATTAATCATGAATAAAGTTGTTGGCATACACAAATTTCTGCAATAGGGCACTGATAAGATTTTTTTTTAAAAGCATAACGGTTATTTTAAAGTATGACTCAGATTAATGAAGTAAAAGAACTATACAAATCAAAATAATATATAGAGATAAGAAGTATGTTGTAAATTGAGTAATAGAAAGGTTACAAATTAGACCACTGCCAATCTCTGGAGTGGAGAAGGCGGGGGTACACTGATAAAAAGGAAAACATGCATTAACGCAAAAAAAAGCCAGAAGCGACATTCCAGCTCCTTGATCACGACTGAAGTCATAGCGGGCGAACGCAAGACCACTGCCACAAAACCAAAAGTCATTACACACAGAAACAGAAATGAAGAACATAACACCAGTTTGTCAATCACTGATATAAAACTCCGCGTGGATTGAAGAGCACGATAACAAGGTTGACTTGGTTAGTGGAAGGATACTTGTAGAGAATGATGTTTACCTACACCATTAATCTACCTTTATCATGGTTGGACATTTTGTGTATCTTGACGATCCTTCAGGCTAAGTCGGCGGAAGTCTAACTCTTTGCAAGTCTAACCAAGCCGGACAAACTGAAGGTGAAAGGCCAGATGAAATTACGAGGAATTGGATAGGGCCCCCTTAAGGTGATAACGCGGAACCCATCGACGAGAGGTAAAAGATCTGGCTGCAACCAACCCATCCCCTCAGCTGAGACAAATAACAGTCATCTACCATGAGGAGGACATTTTTTTTTCTTGTTTTATCTACTTCTATGACACTTTTCACAAATATATGGGGATTAAACTCTAGTGTCTAGCGAGCACACCCTGCACAAAAGTCCGGGTTGGTGAGCCCGACAGCAGAAATCACCTACAGTACAATGACTGTAGACAAACCCGGGAAGGCAGATCCCGCAAGCAGAGGACTGCAACTGTCTAGAAAACAAACTCAAAAAAATATGTCCACACAAACGGAATACGCCAGCCATTATTGCTAGGGAGGAATCGACACATACTAATAACTCAATGACAATGGTCTAAAACTACTTTCTCCACATAAAAACACATTTCACTTATTGTTACATAAGTACCAGATACAGTCAAATTATGAAAGAACCATGCTAGATAATAAAACAAAAATCATACATGCTATTAAAGGATTATAATTCATCATCTAATGACAAATATGGCACACAAAGGATCAGTACAAAATGTGTCATAGACTCTCCTCAACATGTTGCAATTCTAACAGCAGAGAACGGAACGGTACAATGTGATATCTTATTATATTTACTAAGTAAATATATGATCAGTTTTATTGTGTGGATCAGAAACATGGAAAACAAATACACAAAGACAGATAGTTGCGTAAGAAGCTTTGATGGAAGATGTCTCAGAAGATTTCTTCGAATTCGTTGGGATCAAAGAATACCTAATACTGAGATCACCCGGCGTACAAGCATTAAGAATATTAACGAGAAAATAAAAAGGAAGAGATGGAAGTGGTTAGGACATACATTAAGAATGCCGAAGACTTAGACACCCACGCGTGGGTACTAAATTGGAATAATGGAGACAAGAGGGGTAGAAGAAGACCTGTAGAGACAGGGAGATGAATTGCAGACAGAGGAAATGCGGGAAAGACCTGTAATGAACTAAGTTGGCGTGTCAAGACAGATCTGGCTGGAGACAAGTTGTTGATGCCTTATGCTTCTTCAAGGGAAGTTAAGAAAAAAATTGAGCTTACTAATTTAGAACTGGAATTAGATCAAATATGTATTCATGGTAGAAGCCACCCGTATTAACAGAACACACACATGTTATGGAACAAGTAAGGAAGGCAAAAGAGAAGCAGATACATGACACTTAACAGAGAACAGCTCTAAAAAAAAAAAAAAAAAATCTTTGCTATACTACTTATGATAACCATGGACTGAGCAAAGTGGAATTTGATTTCGTCTTACTAGATACAACATAGCGTGATTGTGGTCACAGACGGCTACTCCCGAAGAAGTACGATACAATATGGTTGCTAGTTCAGTATAAAGCAATACACACAACAAAGACAAAATCACAATCATTATTACTTCCACAATCATGGATTTCAGAATAAAACCAAGCAGTACAAAAGCTCCAAAGAAAAAAACAAAAAACTAATAAAAGCATGCACCATGCTACATATTGATTCATTCCATTTCACGAAGGGAGAATGTCTACACAAGAGCAAAGTTAAATAACCGAGCATACCAGACAGGAAGCAGTAACTTACACAATGATGAATGTCTGGAAGCGTCAGCTTTGTCTTCCTTAGACTCTGTTCATACACACATATATATATATAGTGAAACACGTACAAACAAAGTACTATAGTTTCACAAAATACAGAAACAGTGACGATAAACAGCAACGTTTCGACCAACAAGGCCTTTATCAAGCTTTATATTATTGATATATATATATATATATATATCAATAATCAAACCTTCAGGATATGGCACAACCAATAGTTTCATCAAGATAGCATTTTATAACTAATTCAATAGTAGTGATTCTATTGTTGGTACAAAACCACTACATTTTACTAGGTTGTCCTATCAGTGCCTGACAAATCAGCATTATTGGATGGAAAACTATTACAATTTGACTTAATAGTTAGTGCCTGATATTCTTTTTTATTGGAACAAAACTACTATAGTTTGCCCTATCAGTGTCTAACACGTAATCTTTCATTCTTTTCATTAATCATGTTTTGCCTCACAGCGTCAGAATAAGAAGAGATCTCTAGAATGGGTTCTTGTGTGCGCTTTGTACATTGTGACTTTACAGCCTGTTATTTCTGTGGTTTACCTTTTGCCTTGCATACATTGTATTGGGGTAACATTGCTCGGCGCACTTCTGTTGGCAATCTGTTTAATGAAGGTTTTTCTAAACTGATGTTGTATCCATTTTTCCTCCCGGATGTTTTCATTTCTAAACCTGCCTTTTCTTGATGTTTCCAACATTCTGCTTAGACACTTCATCTCTGTCGTGACTAGTTTTATTCTGTCGTTTGGTATCATCCAGGTTTGGCACTGATAGCATAATGTTGGGAGAACGATCACGTTGTACAATGATTTTTTAATGTTCATGGTGGCATACTTGCATTTTCACAAATGGTGCCATTTGTCTTATGGTTTGATTTACTGCACATATGTTGGATTTCGTTAGTTCTTCTATCTGCTGAAAACAAAGCTCCCCCGATATGTAAAGTCTTCAACATGTTTTAATTGATGTTTGTCGGAGATACCTGTAACGCTTTCCTCTCAAGAGAATGTCATTACTTCGGTTTTGTCTTTGTTAATTTTCATCTTGCAGTCACCGCATGTTAACTGGAGTCTGTTAATGTGTTGTAGCTATTCTTCTGTTGATATGATTGCCAGATCGTCGGCAAAAAAATCAATTTAATTAGGAGTTCACCAAGACTGGTGTTAGCTATTTTACAGACTTAGTCGACAGATGTGATAAACAACAGCGGTGATTCTACGCATCCTTGTCTTACTCCAGACCCAACTCGAAACTTTTCTTGCAGACCTGTGTTTGTTCTAATTGTACACTGGCTGTTTATATAGAGACAGACTTTTTCCTGATCCACAAACGCAATGTGTAGGTGTTTATTGGATTCGACAGTCCTTCCCACTAACTGTCTAAAGGGCTAATATTGTCTAGGTACAGCTTCTGTTCTTCCGGAATTCCATTTGTGAATGGTTAAACGGTGGCTCGATAGTTAGCAGCATTTCCCCCAGTATTTTGCAGAATATATATTTTCGCGGTGTGATTCAGTAGCGATATTTCTATATATTCCGTGCAGTCCCTTTTGCTACCTTTCCTCTTCCAGATGGAAACTATTATTGCATGTCTCCTATCTTTTGGTGTTTCTTACGCGATCCAGACTTCATTGAATAGTCTGTGTAGCAAATTTATTCCCACAAAGTTGCATTAAGTAGACCGACAGTAACAATGTCTGGGTTTGCTGCTAGGTTGGATGGAGACATTGATAGAGCATTTATTTTAAACTCAGAGTGTTAGACTTGTTTCTAGTTCTTTATTTATGTTTACTGTGCTTTCTTGTGTTATTTTGCTTCTCTGGTTGCACATTGAGAAGTTAATTAAAGTAGTACCGCCATCTGTCAATTACCATTTCTTGTTCGCTTAAAGCCTTTCCTTTTCCATCGATAATAATTTTCGTGGGATCGTATTGTTCTTATCTGCTCCTCGTAATGTTCTTATCTACTCTTCGCGACTGTTATTTTCTTACAGAACTTTCTTATTGCGCTTTTCTATTAACAAGTCATGATTGTATTAAAATGAATAGGAATATTGCACTTTAACAAACAAACAAAAATAGGGGGATAAAGGGAGGAACAGGAGAAGGAGAGAGAGAGAGAGAGAGAGAGAGAGAGAGAGAGAGAGAGATTATGGGATACTGTTAACTTTAGTAATGGAAAACGTTATCTATTTCATGTATTAACTTCTTTTTTTCTTTACTTATTTACTACTTATTGAGTATGAATTTAATGGTCACTTTTTGACAAAATAAACATCAAACAGTAATTTTAGGTGCAAAAATTAAATGACTACAGCACACACAAAATTATAACTAAATTACATTTACAATTCTAATAATTTACTAATTTTAGAGATTCAAGTTATAATACAACATCGCACATGCTGTGCAGAAACATCAATGAATATAAAAAAGAACTACAATAATAACGGAATAGAGTTGAATGAGATGATAATAAAGTGCATAAACAATGTGACAGGGTTGGCATTTTGACTAAACTGCCGCCCGTGTGTTGCCGGGGCCCTCAAGGAGAGCAAAGAATAGTAATACTGCGACCTACAAGGCATGTCATAAGAGGCAGGGGTCTAGGTAAGCTACCATGTAAATAAAAAAGCGTCGCAGAAATCAGATGTGCTGGCGCATAACTGGCACAGCGTACAACCTCTCCTAGGCTCGGATCACATACAAATCACAAAGAGTGGTTAACAAGTGATCGATATGGAGTGTTCGAAGAACAAGAAGACTACACTGCGCGTATCAAGGATAGAGAATAAAACAGGACTAAAAAACAACTAATATAAATTAATAATGCGTTATTAATTAACTAGAATATAAAAGATGAATCATAGCTGGAACACAATACAGAAAACAGTCAAGAATATAGGAAAATGATGTGCATTTGTTTCTGCCCTAAGCGCCAGGTGAGTCACAGGCTAGAGAGAGTTAGACACAGAGAGAGAGAGTTAGACACAGAGAGAGAGAGAGAGAGGGAGGGAGAGAGAGAGCTAGAATATAAAAAAATTGTAGATCCATAATGGGACACATAAAACACAACAATTGAAACTAATGTTAGATAGAATGGGAAACGTATGACATTGAAACTTCTTCTTCCAACGCCCCACATCGATCAATTGTCAACCAATCTGTGTGATTTGTATGTGATCTGAGCGTAAGAGAGATTGTACGTTGTGCCAGTTATGCGCCCACAAGTAGGCCAGCACATCTGATTTCTGCACTGCTTTTTTATTTACTAGGGTAGCATCCCTAGGGCCTACACCAGTCGCCTCTTACGACATGCACTGTAGGTTGCAGTGGGACTGTTCATTGCTTCCCCTGCGGGCTCCGGCACAACACAGGAGGAGACATTGAAACAAATAAGATATCTAAGAATTTTGAAAAAAATATATAAATGAAGCTGATAGATTACAATTTCTAGAGTTTTACTCAAGATCTTTTCTTAGTTTAGAGTTTTAAAAAAAAAAAAACTTTAAGTCAATTAAACATAGTTCTTTAATTATACATTTTAAAATTCATTGTAACTAATACTTTTTTTTTAATTTGACCCGTTATTGTAATACCAATTTATCATATATATTAACTGTTTCTTTTGTACCGTCTTCCGTTTTGCCAGCTTTATTTTAGGTTTTTAGTTTATTAATATTCTTATTCTTTGTTCACTGCCAAGCATCAGCCTGAATATGTTCAATGACAGTAGTGGTCTGTCTTAGGTTGTCAATTATGAAGATCTCTAAAAAGCTTGAGCTAAAATTGCCCTAGTGACTGCCATAGCAGTCTTCTCTGCTTCTTGCATGTTGAACATCTTTCTACAAGATGTTGATAAATCTGTTGTCAGTGCCACTGTCACACGTATCAAAGTTGCTATCTTTAGCTAATTGAAAAGTTGGAACATCAGTCTATTGTGCCGTGTGTGGAGTCTGAAGATTATGACTTCATCTTCTCTTTTCCTCCGCATCCCTGTTACATCGGGTGAAAGTGTGTCACAATAGCATAATAGTTAAAGAGTACTTGCTTCATAGACATGTTGTTTCAGGATCATATTCCACAATGGAGTAGGATTGTTTTTTTCACAATATTTCTCAGGTCGATACCGTCTCAATTGGGTACCAGATTAACACTAGGAAGTAAAGGTCACAGTCTTGATGTTTACCACATCATCCATTGCATGATTTGGTTAATAACAAAATTCTAAAAAGTCCTGGCACCATGTTCCTCAATATACCACATGGTATGAAAACTGGTTCTTCACTTTTTTTTAAAATACTTGATTTGGTGAGGTGTCAGTCTACTGAATTTTCAAGTTGTTTATAAGCCTTGCTGTCTTTCCAGTTTTTCAATTACTGAAGGTGATTCATTTCGATTATTTAATGGGCTTCATGTTCCACGTCATTACTTTCATTTATTGGCAGCCAAGTTTTTGTCAAGTCATTCGATATTGGTGCTATTACACATGATGTAGTGTCTTTTTTTCCAACATATTCTTAACTACTCCAAGTTGAGCATGCACGTTTTTTCATGATTATCATTTTGTCTTGTTGCTCATTAATATAACATTGTCATCACCATATTTTAAGTGCTTCTGCTATACCATTTATGTTGCACATTAATATTACTTTGTATATATGTATAACTTAAACTGGGTGAAGGAAAAACTGCAACAATCAAAAGAGAAGAGAAATTGTTGCAAGTAGCTACTTAAACAAAACAACAGAGCTAGACATGTATCATTCCTTCAGGGGCGGCATCATCATATAGTCAGTTATGACTAATATAGGTTATTACTATATTTGCAAATAATAGTTTTTTCTGTAACTCCAATTACTGGTAATGAAAACAACCAGATGTTCACGAAATATTACCGTTGTCATCTGTTGGATAGTTTTAATTGTTCTTGTACATCATTTATTTAACAATAACCACAAAACACATATTAACAAATAATCTATAACAATACTAAAACAGAACATTCAATGAGCAGTTTGAATCACTCAGAAAAACTGGATTCATAAAATGAGAACACTGATACAGAAATGACTTGCAAAAGATATTAGTCACATGTAAACAAATGTTGATGTGCAAGCAAAATAAATAGGGAAAATAATCATACCTCTGGGATCAACACCTTTCAGCCATGTCCCTGTTTTAAAAAATGAGGGAAAAAATAAATGATCAACTACAAAACAAAATGTTGAAGCATCAGAAAAATGTCAATGGTCGAAAATGTTATGTTACATTTCAAATACACATATATTTTTACGTACACATCAGGCTAATATAATTTATATTTGATTAAATGATACATATCGCAGAAAGAACAGTGCAAATGCAGTCCCTGCAATAGAAGTTTCAAAGTGAAATATTTGAGTAGTAAGTGTATTTTATCTATTTATTTGTAAATTGTATGCATCAGTTACACTGTTTACATTGAACAATAAATCAACCCCATTAATGAAATGTCTTATATGTTAGCGAGCTCGCTTAACTATCAAACTCTTTTTAAATGTAGTTTTCCTTACAACTGTTCTTCTTCTACTTTTTTTCGAACGCTCCATATTGACCACGTGTTAACCACTCTGTGTGATATGTATGTGATCCGAGCCAAAGAGCGATTGTATGTTGTGCCAGTTGTGTGCCTACAAGTAAGCCAGCACAACCCCCATTTTGCTATGTTTTTTATTTACTAAGGTAGTTTCCCCTAGGTTCTACATCAGTTGCCTTTTAAGATATGCATTGTAGGTCGCAGTGGTACTATTCTTTGCTTCCCTCGGACCCCGCGTTTCAACTGTTCAGCAATCACTATAGGTATATTAAATAATAATTCATAAAGCTTCATTACAAACAATAAATCACTAGGTACAAATTAAAAGCAACAAAATATATAATAATCTTACCAAGTTTTCAACCCTCAATCTCATAAATGAGAGATTAGCTCCCTGACCGTTTGGCAACATATCCTACATTCATTAAATATATGTTCGGAATAATTATAATTTCCATTCTTTTATGATGATAGAGTGTTTTTAACAGTTTTAGCCCCTCATGGGCGCACCACATAGTTATTTTGTAACAAAATTTGGAAGGCTGTGCTGTATACACACAATATTGTTAGTGAATCTTTTGTTGTCATTCTGAAGCTTCCAGTGCAGATGACTACTTTTAATAAATGTTTATATATAAGTTTGAATAACTCAGAAAAACTAGATTTGTAAAATTAAATACCGAAACAGAAATTACTACCGAAAGATATTAGTCGCATGTAAACAAATGTTGGCGTGTAAACAAAATAAACAGAAAATATTCAAATATATATATATATATACATATGTGTGTGCACTTATATGTTTGTGCTTGGCGAATCTTGTCTTTTACAAAACAAAGTGTACAATCTGTTCATATACAAGATTGAAATCTAGTGAACTGCAAAACAATTCTTCTTCTCTGTTTATAACCGACCTGCAATTATTTTTAACTCTTTAACAACTCTTTCACTTGCAGAAAGAAGGATGTTTTTAAAAGCAAATATTAAAACTTGATGATAACAAACATAAAAATATGAGCTGACAATAAATCATATATAATGAAAGCTAACATAGCTTCTAAGTTCCTGGTACATTATTATACAAATAAACTCATTTTAAAATAAACTAGAAGGCAAACTACATTGTGGAACTATATTTTGATGTTGTCATGTACTGTTTGAAACTTATGTAGAAAAGCTGAAAAGTACATGGTGGTTCAAAAGTCTTGCAATTTCTGATATTAAACTACATGATATATAATAACAATGAGGATATGTAACTTAAATTGTAGAAATATAAATCTAGTACTTATAATTCATAGCACATTTTGAATGGTTTTCGTGTTGATGAAGTGATCAAAAAGTATGTTGTGCACGTATGTTGTGCGCAGAGACATAACTAATAGTGGATAATGTAGCACCTATCTGTGCATCTAAAGGAGACATGCAGAAGAATTGTGGAAAGAGAGTTGAAAGATTGTGCTCTGCCATGGGAAACAATTGGAATAAAGGCAACAGAATGGCAACAATGGAAATTTCTGGTGGAAGCCTTATGTGTCAAACGGAACATGAAGAGGATATAGATAGATAGAATGTCAGACAAACACTACACACAAACAGTTCCACATAGGAGAACTTATGATACTCTTCAGATATTGCATAGGTTTCAATAGACTTAGATACCATGTTTAAGAAGACTAAAAGATAGAACTATTGATGCGAGCTATTGTGGAACTCATGTGATAACTGAATAATTCTTACCAAAGTGTCTAATGAAGACCAAGTAAAAGTTTTTATGCCATCACCAGTACCATTCTGTGACAAGACAGAAAATGAAACAAATTTAGGATGGTCACTCTAACTTTTCAAAGATTCCAAGATTAAGTTTGAGAGTGTTACTAGGAGAAAAAGAAAATACTCATGTTCTAAACATTTAGTGTCACTAGACAAGCACTTGAGTAAACCAGCAGGGAAAACGGAAGAGGGATGTCCTAAACAGACCTGGAGATTAAGTCTTCTTGAGGAACTGAAGAGTGCTCAACTTTCCTGGGAGGCCATAAAGAAAACACAGAACGCGAAAAGTGGCGAACAACTGTTGAGACCATATACTCCTCAAAGAATAAGTCAAGTCAGGTAAGTCAAACATTTAATCTACATACAAGAGTTATCTTTATCAAAATTGAAGTGGTTAGGCTGTGAGAAATATCACATCACTCAAAACTATTTTGAACTGCAAAAATTTATCTTGCTCCTACTGACCCATTTAGATTATAAAATGGTCCTTATGACTGATATGCTGACAGTTGGTAGTCTAATTTAACAGTCTATGAATTTCAGTTTTATATCTTCATTAACACTATGTACCTGAAGTAACTAAACAATATATGAAATAACCACACTGTGGACAGAATTGTATAGAGTGATTTAGAAAATAATTGTGTTTGTAACAGACTAGAAAACTTTTGAGTGCTAAAGATGATGCAGACAAACTACAAATCAAGCACTGAATTACATCATGTGATGTAAAGGATGTTCAGGTCAAAGTCTAATTCTGAGTGTATGTTAAATATATAGCCATCTTTGCACCAAAGGTTGGCTGTAATGGCTCCTCAGTTCTATCCATAACAATACTATTGTCTGTCCATGTCTTGATTTTCTCATCCCAGTTGTATCTCTGTCTTCCCCCTTCCAAGATGGCTTGTCTCTTAATGTGACCAAAACGTCTCAGTTGTTTAAGTTCTACCTAGTATGAGCAGTTCTCTTTTCCCATCTTGTTGAAGTACTTGTTTATTAGTTCAGTTCTATTTCCCTGACGTCCTATTCTTCTGTATATTCATGTTTCAATTGTATTTATCAATCCAGCTATTTAAGAACATTGCAATTACATGTTGGATGTAAAAGTAGAGCTGGATGCTTAAGGGGAAGAGAGATGAGTCTGTTTAACCAGCGAGCCATAGGAACCATCAGTATGCATACTCTTCTACATCTGTTAGAGTAGACCTATGAGTCTGTCAAGATTGCTGTGGTGGCAGTTCAGTAACTAATAACAGTTTCTGGCCAACTATAAATATTATTCAAGAATTTACATAATTATTAAGGAACTAACGGATGTCTTGTCAATGTCATGGAGAAAAATAGAAAGTATAAAACTGTAAAGACGTACAAATAACCAACTATGCTAACCATAACGAGCAAATTTATGCAATTTAGAATTTACATATCTTTTATTAGTCTCAATTTCTGCTGAAATATTCCTTTATGTGATTGTTATGTGTTATATAACATTACTTTGATATTTCACTTTTACCTTGGGCTGTAGAGACAATGTAATATATACATAATTCAATATCAGATGTTACTGTTGGCTGACGACCAACAGATTGAGTAATGAAAGATTCAACCCAGTGATTTATCTGATATTAGAAGCCACAGAGATGTTTTACAGAAGAAAGCTGAAAATTCCATGGGCAGCAAAGAAAACAAATGATGAGGCTCTAAAAGAGGCCTGCACACACAAAAACCTTATTTAAAAAAATAAGAATCAGGCATTCAAGGTTCATCTGCATATAATGCAACGAGGATGTTTTGAACATTTGGTGACAATGGGTAAAATACAGGGAAGGAGATATTGTGGAAGGCAGAGATAGAAGATGTTGGATAGTCTAATAATGTAGTTCAACAATAGATCAACATCAGAACTGTAGAACTGCATCAGGGAGAGAGTTGTGGAGAGACATGATCGTCTACACTGGCAGGCATGACACTTGATTGATTGAACCTATGGTATTGGCTTACTTATACAGCATACTTTATTTCTCAAAGACATGTTACTCAGCGCACATAGCTTGAAAACATAACTTGATACCTGCTGAAACATGACTATCTAGTAGTATCATCATAATGGTATTTCAGTTAAATAGTTCTGGTGCCATATATGCATACTTGTCTGGCTAACAAAGCAAGAAATGACGAGGTCTGCTATATGTTTGTTTCCTGCGTAGGAATCAAAACATTTCTCATCTTCATCCCAATTCTAGAGTTTGTGAGATATTCACCATGTTCCCTTCAAAGTAAAAGACTACCCAGCTTGTGACATTGCATCCACTGCAGCAATGATGCAAATGGCCCTCAATAATTTGAAAGACAGCTCAGAAAACCTACCCCATTAGAAAAGAGTTGCAGGAGAAGTACTGATATGGAGTTGAAAGTACAAACTCAGCTGCCTCGCACAGGCAGCATGAGTGCTAAACATGTACTCGCTCTGTGAGTGTAAACAAAAAGAAACAAACAAACGTGAGCAGGGTAACAAGCTTGAAATATTTATAGTAACTGTTTAATCAATGTCTGAAATAACGAAGAGTGGACAGGGATGAGGGGAGTGTTTGTATTTTTTATTCTACTTCATATAATTGTACTAACTATACTCATTACTGTGGGATGGATTAAAATAATGCATAAGTATTCGCCTATCGACTCGGACACAAGAGGGTTGTGGGTTCAATTTCAAGCTTACCGTTCCACTTATGAGGAAAGAAATTGGCCCTCCTATATATCGTGTAAACTAGGGACTAGAAATGTGAAGTGACTCTTCATACCCTAAAGTCTGAAACGGCTACGAGACATATTTTAAAAAAATATTAATTAATGTTATTGTGATAAGTTAAATGAACTCAGAATTAACTGTTCACAAATAAGGACAATTGAGCAAACAATGCAATTAAATAAACGTAACTTAATTCAACTTAAACAAAGGAGAAGGAAACAAGATAAATTAAGAAAAGATGTGCTCATTATCTCTGTGAAAATGTAATACCTTTCTTGAATGTACAATATGAAATTTATTTAATCCAAACTCAGTAAATATATCAGAAAGCTTAACTAATTGATTAACAGTTAACTCTTTCCACGCCCATTTATTTCCTCAATTTTTAAGCAGTTAATTCAAGGAAGTAAAAAAAAAAAAAAAAATTACGATCCCAACTACTTATCAATAAATAAACATATATATATTATTATATACTAAATTGAAATAAACTCGACAACCTAACAGAATAACAAGGTTAAAAAGTACTATAAGTAAAACAGAAGAAGTAAAACTAAAAAGACTTCTTATAAGGGAAGCAACTCTATGGCGCAGTGTGCGGCTTAAAGCGTGCAACGGACTTCCGCCATGGCGCAGTGTGCGGCTTAAAGCGTGGAAAGAGTTAAACTAACTATACAGAATGTCCAGAGTTAAAGCTTAATAGTTTTTTAGTTAGATTATAGCAAAAGGAAGATTTATGATGTGGCAATAAAATTGCTGGAGGACTATGAATGTGAACAATAATGTTTAGAATATATAAACTAAAAAGCAAGATCACAAAGAAGACGATCAACAATAGAACTGGTAAAGAACATGAGGCACTTAATAATATTGAGAGACATGATTGCTTTCAAAATGGGAACTTGAAAAAAAAACAACTAAACTTAATCATGGCAAAATATGCACATGAACAAAACCACAATAATTAAAGAAAAATATAATCAATTATAAACAAAATCTATTAACTTTTTATGAATAATTATAGAGAAGACAACATTATATGCTGATATTTTGAAGTAAAGCTTGTTTGTACTATATGCTATCTAATTAGTGTTTTATTACACGTTGAAGAAAATTTCTTTGTTAATATGACTTTAAGGTGGGCCTTTTATCTAAGCGTTCTAATTGATATTGGTAATAGCTATTCCCAATTAAGTATGATTTAATAACTAAGTTTACAGCAAACTATACAAAAAATGAAGTAAGGTAGTTTTACAATGAAAACACACAAACAAGACCATGCTATGTTTTGACTTAGAAACCTTTACCAAGCAAAGGTGAAGTCTCTGTGGCTATGTCCATGGCTTGCGTTCCGAAGGTTGTAGGTTCGGATCTGGACTGCATCGTTCTGTTCCTGACTGCATTTTTTTTACCCCTAGGATTGTTGCAGGAGCTATCGAGTTCATGCAATACTATCGGCAGATGGCGTGCCATTTCTGCACAGAGGACCCAAGCCATATAGGGTAAATACAGGTGCAATGAAGTCAATCCTTCGTCTTTAGAACCTTTATCAAGCAAAAAATGGGTCTCTGTGGCGTAGAGGTTAGGTGCTTTCCTCTTGTTCCAGAAGTACTTGGTTTGTTCCTTTGTGGAGCTATCAGGATATTTTTCCAGAGATCATTGATCTCAGTGAAGTGAGATCGAATTACTAGTCCTATCGGAGACATGCGATAAAACGTAGGTCCTTGTTTAAATTGCGCATGTTAAATTTGAGCACCCGTAAAAGACCCCTTGGCAGTTCACATCGAGAAGAGCAGATTGGAAAGCAGCTGGCCGGGCAAAATTCATTAGCAAAAGATTAAAAATAAAATTCCTACAAAATATCTTCACCATCTTCTAAATTATATTGGGAACCTCGCCGGTGCTGAAGAGTTCTTGCACTGCTGCTGAGATCTTCCTGGGTAAGAAAGAGATCGAAGCACACATGGTTACTCACCAAAGTGTAATGATGATGGTCCTATCAATCAATCAAGCATATGATAAAAGACAACACATGATACAGAGCAACTATTCAATATGAAAAAGAGCATGGATACAATGAGAACATTAATGGTAGGACTCCTAACTGCCATAGCAACAAAAATAAAAATATGTGACTGCACATGAAAATAATTTGAAAAACTACAAATAGTAATAAGGATATGAATATATTAGAGAGAAAGAAAAAAATATGATATCAATAATATATCTTATAATATTTAGTGACTTAGTTGCTGATTTACACTTGCATATTAATATTATAGCTGTACTGTGCACTTGCATTTTATTTTATTGCAAATAGTGACCAGAATTGTTTATCTGTGTTCAGTCAATGGGAGTTTGAACCCACATAACTAACATACATAAGTAATTTCTTTATGATTTATTTAGTCTTCACAGACATTTGATCATTACTAATCAATACTAATTTAAATAGTTACTTTTCTTGTAATTATGTAGCTAACAAAGGTCAGTTGTACCTGAGAACAAGGTGTCAAGTTCAAAGTTGCAATGTTTATTCAGATATCTTAAAATTTAGCTTCTTTTATTTAATTTTTTTTTTAAATGCAGCTCAGAGGTTTTCAAATTGTCTGTTGTGGATCCTAGTGGTATCACTGGATGTCGTCTAGGTTTTATTTGATTTGAACAGCGCACCAAAATGATGAGCTGTGCAGGTGATCCTGTTCAATTACAGTTTTTCTCTAAACAACACCTAACAATTGTTGCCTATATTGACTTGTTTACTGGGAACAATTTCATTTAAACAATGCTGCTATTACTTGGACTAGTCTGTTCTGTACTTCCTAGCAATTAATTAAACGGCACAGGTGTTTAAATATTTGACTTTTATTTTTCAAGTGCAATGTTGTATTCTGGACAATTTTGTTTTTCAGATATCCTACCTCATCGCTCGTCTAGTATAACTACTTATGAAGCACTCTTCATGATTTAACTATTTGTGTCGAAGTATGGTGTGCTATGTTCACTGCAATGTTGCATAGTCTGTATGTTTCAGTCCAGCATATCTGAAATTTTCCTGTACTTTTTGCTGGGGTTAACTCTCCAGATGGTAAAATTCTTTAATTTTCTTTATTTGTCCAATTTCCAGTGAAACACGCAACTGCAATTTATAACTAAGTTATATTCAATTTCAAATCAGCGCCCTTAATGAAACATAATTCTGAAATTTTTCTTAACAATATGTTCAATTTTCCCTGCTTTTCCTGTTACAAAATCATTTTTACACATTTTTGTTGTTAGCCCTAATCCAACTATCAATAATATGGTGGAAAACTATCAGATAGAACTCAAATTTATACTGATGATTACTGATAAGATAAAAAAATGTATAAACCCACTTTATAGCACCATGTCTACTGAATTATACAGAAACATATTGTCAGATCTCATTTATCACAGGATAGTCCGTCAGAGCTGACTAATGTCCTTGATGGTAGATTTGTAATCCTTGATGGTAGGATTTAAATTCAACTATTTTGTATCTCAAATTTTGCCAGGACAGTGACTTTACAGTCTGCTCTTTTTGGGATTTGTCAAAGTTCTTGTATGCGCTCATCTCGAACACAGGACATATGCTTTAACCATTTATCCACAATAGGACTAAGCATTTGATCTCATCTACTCTGATACCAGGAACCACTGGAAAATTGAACAGAGCAATTTTGGAAAGTGACGCAAGCACTGTACTACAGAGACATCTGTTTATTAGATATAACATTCATTTCTGAAATCTAAACTGTAGTCTTTTTCCCCCTTACCAAGTATTCTGGTAGCTCTTTTTCATACTTTCTGTGTATCATCAATGTATTGTAAGATTCTTTGCATATCATGGTTCACACATAAGCAGTGCTTGAAAAATGTTGGTTTCTGTCACCCATGATGAGTGTTTACCCCATAGAAAGATCAAAATAATTTCAGATTAATTATCACTTGAATGTATACAGGGCTGCTGCTGCTGCTAAGGCACTTATTCAATCTAAACTGCTAACTGATTAATGAGATACTTATTTCACTGGCAAGCTAGCAGCAATAAACATTAAATTTTCACTGGCAAGCTAGCATTGACACAAATTAAATATCATTACTGGTAGTTTTTCAATACAATATAATTGGAATATGCTGTCAATTACTGAATGGAAGGAACTGTAATGAAAATGTGCAAAAATGCAATACTGTAAAAAAAAAGCCAAGCTGAAGTCAGGTTAAGAATGATTACCAATGGCCAAAAGTTGTCGATAAAAGATAGTCTGTTCTAAAAGACCCACTTGCTTGTTTACATGTACTTCAGAGGAAGTGGATTCTTCTGATAATCCATGATCAGGTTTTGTTCCGCCTATCATGTGCCAAAAAATAAATCAAAATAGAATACAACCCTACAACTGAATTTAAACTTTTACAAGGAGTAAAATACAACTTTAGTTATTTCCTTATAAAAATATTCAGTGTTATAATAAAAGTGGAGCCTATCAATCTTCTCCTCTGTGTAATATTGGAGATAAAATCATCCATACACCATAGCAATAAAAATGTAAAGGAACCCTTTTTATTGACCGTCGGCACACGATGGATAATGTGGTCACCATCACGCAGGCTGTCTTTATTTCCCAGTGCTTTTCATGTTACCCAATTGAGGATGGGTCGACCTGAGAGACATTACGGTCTGAAAAATACTAAATGCCCACTGTGAAATTGAATCCAGACCACTAGTCTAAGAAGCGAGTTCACTGACAACTACGCTATTGCTATCCATACACTGAAAAAAATCTAACCAGAATATAGCAAAACTTTTTAATGTGATGCAACATCATGCAACCTGTAATTTGGAAGTAGAAAACCATCAATTTTGTTTTAAAAAATGATGTTGAGAATTGTAATTACATGAGCATTTATCAAAGCAAGTAAACTACCATACAGTCTTCATGTATCATATCTGATCGTTTTTTAAAAGAAATAAGAATGGGGCCTCAGATGTAATGAATAAGATGACAGAAGACAGCAAATTAGACCTGATTAATAACATCTTCAAATGGTGTATATTGCCACCTTGCTGTAAACTTTGACAAAGCATGATTTTCAGGACAAACAAAGAAGATAATGAGCCGTAAACATAACATATTGCTGATTTTAATATTCTAAAGCTAAGATTCAGGGCTTGGAATGTGAATATTTAAAAGAGTTGGACATTTTTCATGGCAAAAAAGAAATTCATTTAAAAAAAATTATGGAAAAATCAAGAGACACTTAACAATAAAATATAGAAAACATTAAGAGTTATGACCCTGTATTGAACTACTAGAGCAAAAGGTTGAAGCCAACCAGGTATGAGGACAAAGGCATTAGTGTGTAGGAAAAATCTACATGGATAAAAAAACATCCACAGAGAAGAAAACAAATAAATCTATCCAGAAAGAGCACAAAATCAAAGAAAACTGGCTGATGCTACAAATAAGAAAATTGAAGTATTTGACATAAATACACACAAAAGGTTGGAGAAAACCATTATAGATGGAGGCATCCGGGCAAATAAAGAGAACAGGCAGACTACAGAGACGAAGGATTCAGGATGTAATTGGTCATTTAAGCATAATGGCTGCAGAGGCAGGACATCTGGTGTATGAGAGAAAAGAAAATCTGAAGGGTGACAAATTTCTGCTCAGAAAAGCTATTTGATGTGATGATTTCTAATACTGACATAACATTATGATTAACACTGATGATATACAGATTTCATGGCTATTCTACAAATTATACATTTATATATATTGCATAAAACTAAATTTATCCTTTGTGTGGGCATGCTTGTTGTTCATGCACTATGATCAGTCATGCAGCTGAGGACAAATTTGTTAAAATAAATGCAATACAGAGCTTGGACTGAAAAAAGTAACATTATTAATAATAAAATTTACTGAAGACTGCGCATGCACACACATAATAAAATGTGACCACTACAGTATGGACAAATAAAGTACAATTTAACAAACAAAATATAAAGAAAGGGTGATCCATACCAGTGTTATAAGAAAACCATGACCACTATGTTCGGTTGAAAAGAAAGAAATCTCAATAACTAAACTGTATACCAGCATCTGCCTCAGTGCCATGTTTAGCTAAGGCCATATTTAGAAGATTTAAGTAGGTAGTAGAAAGGTCTTCAATTCAAGCTTGCCCCAAAATACATATTCTTTCTTATAGTCTGCGTTCAGCATTTTCAGGTCACTATTTCACCATCCTAAGATCACTATTCACTATTTTTAAATATGTTGACTTGTAAATTCGGTGGGGGAAAAATATAATGATCAGTCATTTTTTAGGTGCCAAAATTGATATTATTACTCATATTTGCTGGCCAATTTTTAAATACTCTTATTTTTTTTTTAAATTTAATTCGAAAAAATAAAAATTTATTGTGATAGAAAGTGGATGCAAAATAATTTATATTAAATGTAGTTTAAATTAAACTACTTTTTATTTTAATAACTGAGAGATAGCTTTGAAGTTAGATGCAAATGTTACATGCATCATACTGCTATGTCAAACCAGAGCATTAATATTTGTGCAAGGCACACTATCACTATGTATGTGTATATCACTACAAAAAATAGGAATGCACTTTTTTTACTGCAAAATCAGAGGGAAATGCAGTCTAAAACTCGAGTGATGATATAACAATACCTTCAGCAGTTTCCTCTGAACTTCGTTCAACTTGTTTACTTTCTCTTTGAAAATCATCAATATCTTGAACAGGTTTTCTAGTGGTGGGAATGGGCTCTGTATTATGGCTAGAAGAAAGGGGTGCTGATGTTGCAAGTGAAGAAAGAATATCTTCAGCTTCAGAATTAGCAAAATCAATGAGAGGTTCAATATCTGGCACTGGAGCAGATGGCTGGTCAAAGTGAACCTGAAATTTGTCATCTTCTTTCTGAGAAATTATAGGTTCAGAGTTATATGCATATGCCTCAGCTTCTGAAGCACCAACACCATAACGATCTTCCTCTGCTTCATCCTCACCCGCATTATCTGTGGTTGTGGAGATTTCCGCATCTTGGTTGGAGTCGTAGCCAAAGGCACCTGGCCCAGATGCCGATGGGCTATCACCATCGTGATCAAAACCGATACCTGTAGCATCTACTTTTTCAAAATCATCATTAGAATATCCAGAACTTTCAGGGCGACTGTCATGGTGATCTGACGGATTAATACCAGCCATTATGGTTCGAAAAATACTATCTTGTTTCACAATTTCTATACAATAATACGTTTGTACTAGTCGTGTACTTTGTCTGCTGATTAACACATCCAAATATCCTGGCCGTTCTTGAATTGACGTATTTGTGGGCATGCGCAGAGAGCATAATAATTCAACGAAGGGATGTCACTCTAAAAAAACTTTTATCGCAAATCACATGACTAAACATTGTCTGGAATTATGTGATCTTAGCTTGCTTGCACAAACTATCAAAATAAAACTGGCTGATTTAAAAGGGTTTTAAAGCCGAAGGATTGACTTAATTGCATCCGGTTTTACCCCATATGGCTCGGTCCCTCTCAGCAGAAATGGCACGCCACCTGCCGAGAATATTGCACGAACTCCGTAGCTCCAGCAACAATCCTAGGGTCTCTGGAAAAACTGAACTCGTGAACAGAACGGCGCGGTCCGGACTCGAACTCACGACCTTCGACTCACAAGGCAAAGGGTTTAACCACTTAGCCACAGAGACCGAGAAAAGTATTTTGGACATTTAAAGAAACAAGAAACGCAAAGGTTGGAGACGATTATTATGAAAGAGACATCCCGGAAAATAAGAGAAGAGGAAGACCACGGCGAAGATGGATTCAGGATGTAACTAATGAAGATCTATCAGAGAGAGAAATTCCAAAGGACTGTTACTTAGTGTGGCAAAGTTCAGGACAATGATGATGATAAGCAGTGACGGCTCGTGATCATTTTTGTTGGTGGGGTCAGACACATATTTTCGAAAAAATCATGGTTTTGGGTTAGTTTATATTTCAATATATGAAATAATATATACATGTTACACATTATTTTTTGGGGGCCTGGCCCCACTGACCCCTAATGACGAGCCGCCACTGATGATAAGCATGCCCGCGGTACACAAAAATAGCTCGAAATGAACGGAAAAAAACAGGTGGATATGCAGTTTTACATGAGCAACGGAAAATAAATATCTTCAAATATTAAAAATAAGAGCCAACCTATCTGTCTATCTATCTAATCTAATATATTAAATCAACAAATGGGTAATTTTCACAAGCAGGCATCAATACCAAGCAATGTTTTGCTAGCTTCGAACATGGTAGCACAGAGAATCGCAAAATGTAAGAAATCACATACAATCGCAGAATAACCCATTCTACCGGTTGCTATAGAGACGAAGAACATTATGATCTATGAGTCAAAATCGGCGGCTCCGGAAACAGACGACCCCCAAAAAGTCTAGTTAAGTTTGTGCAGATCGAAGAGGGAGAGGCTAACCTGGTGCTCCCCGAAAAGGCTATGCTGAAGTCAGATGTGTCGGCCCAAAAAGTGCAGATATCAAAGCTCTTACTGAAAACTTCGATACATCGCATACTTCGATTCCATTCTTCGGACTGCATCTTACTGTGACTAGCGGGAGTATGAAAGCAAACGAGGGATAAGACAAAATATATATTGGTTATTGGTTACTAAACTGACGTCATTGCACTCCGGGCAGACCCATAGGTGCTCAGTCTCCCCAACAAATATCGAAGAGTATGCATTCTGATGGTTCCTGTGGCTCGCTGATTAAACACACCTCTCACTCTGCCTCTCAGGCATCCAGTTCGACTTGAACAACGAGTAACTCCAAACTGCCTAAATCGTTTGATCGATTCAACATCGATTTTAGTGTCCTCATCCAACAGACAGTTGCGAAGAGACAGAAGAATATCCCCCTTATCCATCTCCAACTCCCCAGCAATCGATGCTGTTGATGCAAGCCTGTTCGCTTCTCATTACCGTAAACACCCGCATGCCCAGGACAGTATATCCACGTAAGCCGCTGGAGATTAGAAACTCCTATAGACGACATCCACTCATACCGAAACCTGCCTTTCTGGATCTTGTGAAGCATCGACTGAGAGTCAGATACAACAATTGCCCCAGTAAATGAAGTCCCAGAGATCCAATGGAGGGCAGCAGTAACGGCCTCAACCTCTATCCTCATACTAGAAGTAGTTGTCCTGTATGCCCCACTTCGCTCTGCAACAACCCTACCATGCGCATTAGCCAAGAAACCCCAGCCGGATTTCTCACCACGTTGAACCGACCCATCGGTATATACAACAACATCATCATCCCTTGCATTATCTTCTATCAGCTGCTTAGCTGCGAAACCAGCCTTCATGTTGGTCAAATCTCTACATTCTCTTCCAAGAGTAATGATAACGTTGAGATAGTTGGTCGTGCTACCATCTGTTGGGATCCATTCTTCCCTTTTGGTAGGGTCGCAACCGTAGTCATCTGGCCAATTGTTCTCTCAGCCTGGGCCATCCACGACATGCCACGCTTGATTCTCGTGCCCTTAACATCATTAGTGGTCTTGTGTAATGGATGTCTCTTATCCGTAGTAACCCGCATATATGTCTTGGTTTGGGCGAATGCATGACGGGAGCGTAGTGACAGAAGGCCAAGATATCTCATCTTCACAATGGGGGTATCTCTAGTGCAGCCCATGACTATACGCATACCTTCATTCTGAACCCGTTCGAGTCGTTCACATTGTGATCTTGATATCGTAAGAATTCCGAGTCCGTAATCTACCACTGACATAATCAGTCGATCGAACAAAAGGACAAGTAGTCTCTGTTCAAGGTGTGCGGCCACCATAACTTTGAGAGCCGCAAGACCACGCTTGCACCGTTGTATCGTCTGTTCAATATGGTGTTTGAAAGATAAACTACGATCGAAGGTTATTTCAAGATAGCGCAGCCTGTATCTGCGCTCGATGGTATGTTCATCAAAGATTACACGGGGTAGGTCAGGCTTGACTATGTGATTATTCAACGAGCACTACAACATACATGCTTTTTCAGGATTGACCTGAGAGCGAGACTTTCTACACCAACCCGAGATGGTATGCAATGTTTTCTGAATGTTGTCAACCATCTCTCGTCTATCTGACCAGAGCCAACTATAAACTACTGGGCCTTCGGGCTCAGGTAAGAATTGGGGAAATCAGACCCCAACTACACCACGTGACCTCGCATTCCAGTATTGGTGTATTTAGACGAATTCATTTTAAAATCAACACAAAATGCTAACTCAAAGTCATATTATGCAACAAGTTAAGTTTAACAATAAGGAATATCAATATTATAAATATTTTTCACCAATAAATAACCATAGACTCACATAATTGAGTAAGATTGCAAAAAAGCGTGCAGTGTTCTATCAAACATCTGTAATTACCAGATCCATTTTCGTATCTAGGTCATGGAATATCCGGCCAGTTGTCTGGCATGTGCTAGAGCCTGGCTGTGATCTGACCCAGTCCTGTATATTAAGATATCATCTGCAAATGTCAATGTCCGACCCAATCCGGTTGGCTGAATTTTAGTTACATTTGCTGTGTAATATTAAACAACACGGGTGATAGAGAGCCCTGTGGTAATCCCGGGCATATACGTGCAGGATCCGATGTCCATGTTCCTAAACGTAGTGCAAAAATATATAAAATTGTATTAATGTACTTAAAGAAATCCTATTTTTTATTACATGTAATAATGTACTTAATGGAATACTATTTCCTAAATAAAGCATGTAATACTGCACTTAATGAAATACTTTTTTCTACTACATGTATTAATGTATTTTTTTAAAATTTATTTATTTTACACACACTTGTTCATGTTCCTAAAAAGTAAAAAGGGATTAGAACAACTAAACTTTTTCTTTAAACACATACTTCAAATACCACATTCTTTTTCAGAATAAAAAAGATCTAAGATTATGTTCACTGACAAAACAAGATGTCAACCAAAAATTGCAATCAATAACGGAGAAATTCAAATGCTACCAATTGTAAATATATTGGCTCTGTCAGTAACAATAATGCGCAGATTGTACCGACAAAAATCATAAGGCGACTGACCATCATTACAATTCAGAGATTAACATAGTATTCAGAATCTATGGAACAACTAACACAAACATACAGAAGTAAAACTTCTGAGGACTCTTGTAGCAACATATGATTGTGAATCTTTGACCATTAGAGAAGCATTATCTTCTACTATAGGCACGACAAAACAACGTTTTTATAAGCACTGAATTTTGGTGTACAATGTGCAGATTTCAAAGTTTTCTTTAAAAAAAATTACCCTGTTATATTCTTTAAAAACAGGTATACATATACAGCATCAAATGGATCTTGTGAATAATTGTTATAAATACCAAGTGCTACCTATAAATTCTTAGAATATCATATACACAAAAATGTGATGTCCTACAAGACTTAAACATTGAGTAGAATTGGCTCGTAAACAATATCATGCTCATGTAACTAAAATATTTTGGTCACATCAGATATCACAGTAGTGATTTAGAGAGAACAAGAGAGATGGAGAAAGAGAGAGGGCGCAATAAGGAAGGACATGGTATCTGGAGGACGAGGCATGAAACAATCACATCGACGGGGACAACAACACATTAGGGAAACCTTGAACACGATGGTGGAGGAGGTAGGGGAACTAGCTAGAAATTGAGTCTTTCAGGTGGGCTGAGATGAAGCGTTCAGCAAAGGACATGATATACGAAGAGTTTTAATGTAGCTAGTGAAATACTATCTAGTGAAATACTATTTAGTTTTTAAATGGAAAGTTGAATTTGTTATTTCTCAATATCTTTGATCCTATCCGTCACAGCATCTCTCCCTTTTTCAACTTTCCTTTCTAATGTGTGTTCGATTGAGAAGCTCCAGTGTAATGTCACATCGTCCCACATTACACCCAACAAATACAGAGTATCACGTCACGGAGATACATTCGTTTTACAGCTATCATAGGCAGTTTTCTATTTCAAACAAACTAGTGGTTGACCAGACATTATTCCGAGTTTAAAACCTTTTCTGAATCCGTCCCATTTTGTATCTTTTTTTTCCTCGTAGACATCTATATTTAGATGTATTCAATTTACTTCTATATCTTCAGTTATACTCTAACTCTCGCGGACTTACGTTAGGATTGATATAATGAGGGAATTGAAAATTCGTAATTTAGTTCAGTTGAGGATCATCATCATTGCGCATCAGACATGTCCATAATTGCCCCAATCTCCATCCAAGCATGTATTTCAGTGTGTTTAGACTAACAATTTCCGTTCTGTGTTGGTTGATGGGTTGGTTGGTTGTTCCGTTCTGTACTGGCATTTGTCGTGGTTTTCCCGGCTTGCCGTCTTGGTGGGGAGGGAGGAGGAGGAGGAGGAGGGAGGAGTGTCGTCATGCCTGTTCACATGTAGGACTAACAATAAGAAGGAAGTAAATGTCATTGCCTCGGGGTGGGGTTTTCGGCGTAGCGAAGAATATAATTACTGTCGCCCCACAACGTAATGTCGAGATGGAGTAAAAGGTGCCTTAGAGGGGGAGGGTTTTGAGGCCAGCGACAGAACGCTGTAAAAAAAAAAAACAGCCACAGGAACAGAAAACATCTAAATTACTCATGAAGATCCGAATGACATAGTTAAAAACTGCCAATAATAAAGGACATGGTGAAAACCTATGAGAGGAGTCAGCCCCGACGGCTTGTCTCTGACACACAGGGTCGCTACAAAATGTCCATGCTGGAACGTCAGAACGATGTATGTGTCAGGCAGGATTAATGAAATAGCCAACTTAATGCTAAACAATCGGATGGACTAAATCAAGAGATACAAGGGAGACAATGACGATGGATTAAACATGTCCTCAGGATGAGAAAAGAACGACGATAAAAACATAATATAATTTATTAGGGAAAGCGGAAGAAAGGTAAGCCTGTACGCCCATTTGGAAGAACTTTTGAGGCAGAGCTGAAAGACATACATAGGACTAGGTTTGAGTTGGGAAAAATGCACAAGATCTAATTGAGTGAGCATTTTTTGGACTCTACCTTATGTGCCATTGGGCGCGACTAGGACTGATAAAACGTCATTGCAGCATGAAACAATCATGGGTGTTGTCCTACAACGAATAACTCCTGATTAAGCTGGTGAAGATCGCTTCTCGGATCAAAGTGTAGTATCTGTATCGCTTGATATCTGTCACGTGGCCCATTATATGGGTTCACAAAGTTATCAGCTTGTGTTACGGAACTAGTGCCCATTTGATCGAAGCCAAAGGTCGTGAGCCTTCATTAAATGCCACAAGGCTACCCTTGTACCGAGTGCCATCGATCGAAGGATTGATGGGGCTTGATAGTTTATAAACGTTTTCACGTTCCGTTGTACGGGGTCCACCTGGTATGGCACATCAGGGCGAGCCCTTAAAAAAAAAAAAAAAAATTAAAAAAATTAGCTGGTTGAAGAGAGTTTGTTGATGGCACACATTCCACTATAATTCCTTATGGACTTTGATTGTTTCATTGGTATCTTGTTATTGGTACGCTCCTCACACTGGTCAGTGATGAAAGGTGTCGAATGAAATGTAGGTAATACCAAGGCAAATTCACTTAATTTCCCAGTGCTAACAGCAAACTCTTGGTGGATTTGCTGCAAGCACACCCCCGTCCTCTTCACATAAATCGACGTCAACAGTTACTAAGCAGCTGTAACTAATCACACGTGATATTGAAACCTGACTCACAAATTATGTTGTATGCATAACACATTTACACTATTCCGTAGCGGCTTTATATGCCACGATCCGTGTGTATTTTTTATGTTCTGTGTGTATTTGTTTGCAAAGCAGGATACAGTCGGAAAAGATAACCGGATTTTAAAAAAACACATTATGTAGATATGTAGTACGTCGCACAACATCCGGGATGGTTGATATAATCTGGACACAAATTAAGGTTGAAGATTAAATCTATTTTTCTAAGGTTGGTGTTGTCATGGCATTTAGTTTAATTTTTTTTCAAGAAGTGTGTACGTCTGTAATAAAATAAAATGTATTTGAAATAATATGAAAATATATTTTAAATAACTGATTTTAAAAAAAAACAGTTATTTAAAATACATTTTTAAAAGTTATATTTAATACAATGTCACATTTGTGAACAAGCATCAATCTTATGAAGGAATTATATATTAAGAACTAATAGAATTGAGCATGTGTAGTGTTCCATCCTGATCAATAATTGTTTCGTGCAAGGTCACATCAAAACTAGGCTATACCTATTTAAAAATATTTATACTGTTGATCCAGTTTTCATTTCTACATACGTATTGTTATATTGTTATAAATGTTTATATCCAGAATCATATATATATAATATATATATATATGTGTGTGTGTCCATTCTGCTCTGATAAAGTGTCATCTCCGCTTTGCAGATAAGATATAACAGATCTCCCAACACATTCTAACTCTTGCCATTATGGTACATTACACAAACTACTTTGTTCCCTTCTTTAATCTCCACCTGTGTCATTGTCTTCATCTTGCTTGCATATTCTCAACCGTTCATTATTGTACCGCTGTCGACAGTCACCATATGTGTTCATATTATTTGATTTGCTTAGATTTTTGTTCTATTTAAAAAAATATCTCCATTTTTTGACAACTTATTTGTTTCTGTGTGCTTCATGTTCTTTACATATTCTACGTCTAAAAACGTTCAATTTTATCTTCTATTTGTTTGTTCAATGTCCTAGTTTAATGCAAAAGAAACATATTTATAGCCATCATCATTATCATCATCACGTAGTTTGTTTCTTGGAACTTGGTTTACATGACCTCAAGTAATAGCATGCCCCTTACGGAACGTCACTTTCATCACAGACCGCCTGAAAAACTTTCTGTTTCTAGCAAGTTCTTCCGCCTCTTCCAGCGTCATGTTCAATGTTTCTTTGGTGTCCTGCTGCCTCCGTTGTCTTGGTCGTCCCTGCCTCGTGTTCCAGAAACCACGTCTTCCATTACCGTTCTCTCCAAACCACTGTGACGTTTAACGTGGCCAAATATGTCTTCTTCCGGGACATGTTTTTTATGAGCCAATGCTCGTCGATATGCAGGTTTAGTAGGATATCTGTTTTTTTCCCTCTTCTCTGTCCAGGATGTTCTAAGTACTTTTCTGTGATGCATTGTTTCAAAAGCTTCTATATTGTTCTTTAATGTTTACATGACAGCAATTCAAAATGCCTCCATGTCCTGCATGATGTGTTCGGCTTCTTCCGTAGTGATATTTGCCTATCAACTTCTCGGAAGCTATGTCTACTGTTATATATATATATCAGCTGTAATATCTACTCTATCAGTTGCAAAGATTTGTTAGTTTGTTTCGTTGATATGCATGTTTTATAGTTATATGTTTCATACAATATTTTTGGACAATTGAAAGCAATACATTATAAATATTTCAATTGTTTAATCTAGAAAATTATGATGTGAAGCATTGTGTGAAGATTAAAATGACGTTGTTTAACATAGTGTTCTGCATGCGTTTTTATGAGCTCTTTAGTTGTAGAATTTGTTTGATGCTGTATTTATATCTGTCTCTTGGTCTTCCTTGCGCTCTTATGACAGGTCTCTACACATGTAGGCTCAAAGGGGTAGTTCATACTATATATTGAGTAATATTACATTTTTAAAATTTACTGTCGCACATGTCATGCAAGTGTAATATAAATGTGTACATTTACTTTTCAACCTGATATTTTTTCAATTTATACTTAACCCTTACTTAACCAAGTGATACAACAATGGAATTGAAAATTCGTTTTTTAATCCTGACGATTACTTAAGACGGAATTATATACTTAACCCTTTGACTTTTAATTTTGCAGTCTACATTTATCATTTTTCAATTGTTTTTTTACATGCTCAACTTGAACACAAGACCTACCTTTTTTGATCGTCCGTTGCTATAAAACGAGGAACACGATCCCACCTACACTGAGATCAAGGATCTCCGGAAGTAATCTTAACTGAGTTACGTTTTTCGATAAATACTCGTTACTCGGTAAGTTAATACTCGTCAAATCAGTTGCATATGCCGTTAACCCCTTCACACTTATAAGCCGAAATATCGGCTCGCGGTATTTTTGAAATTTTTCTCAAAGCCGATATGCTGGATAATTCAATATACATTTCAATATGCATGTTTTCGGTGGTACGTAAAATTAAAGTGAAATATTTATAATGTATTGCTTTCAATTGTCAAAAAATATTGTATTTAACATATAACTATAAACCGTAACTATAACTATAAACATTTAACATATAACTATGCATTGCTTCCCATGCGGGTCCCGGCACTACATGGGCGAATATCTTGATGTAAATTCGTGTAGAACGATCTGGATATTTTCCCGGAGATCCTTGATCTCAGTGTAGGTGGGATCGAGTTCCGCGTTATATAGTAAACGGACGATCAAAAAATGTAGGTCTCGTGTTCACGTTGAACACGTTAAAAAAACAAAACAATTGAAAAATGATAAATGTAGGCTGTAAAATTAAAAGTCAAAGGGTTAAGTATATAATTTCGTAATAAGTAACGTCAGAATTAAAAAACGAATTTTCAATTCCATTGTTGTATCAATTCTAACATATGTCAGCGAGAGTTAAATTAAACCTTGAAACGAACTTTACTAAGAGAAGCCAGAAAACCGGACTCAATTTCTTAGAAGAGATTGAGCGAGCGAGTTTCCCGGAATAAAGCGTTATGGAGAAATTACGTGCACATCCTATGTAACATATAACGGTACGAGAGGAATATAATAACAAAATAATCGTCAGAATGTGATCATCCATATAGGGTGAGCATTATTAATCATGTAATCTAAAGAATGGTTATTAGAAAGAGAAAAACTATGCAGTCTTCACTTCAATAATATCATTACCAATGAATTTAGTTTTAAGTTAGATTCTAGGCTACATACTTTCGTTATTTCCGGGAGGGGAAAGGGGGAGACTGTTGCATCTATGTTGCGCAAAAATTACTACATGTAGTTATATTATTACCATAAACTCGCATTATGCACATTCGTGGTTTATGATGTGGTACAGACAATACACACACACACACGCCACACATATATATACGAGTACATATAATATGTCATGATCACACGTGACACACATATCAAAACTACTTATAATTAAGTGATTCTGTGCAGCAAATATGTATCTAAAGCGTTTCCTCAATCCCAACTGTTCATAAATTGACAAGGTCACTCATTAAAAAAGTTCATTTTGAGAATTAGAAAATGTCTTTTGAATTTCGGTACTGGTGCAATGTTTAAACAAAATCTTTTAAAATCTACTTTTTCCGTAAGAAGGAATTTCTCTCAACATTTTCGGACACTGCTGCACAATACTTTGTCCCGTAACTGCGTTCAAGACTTGGTTTATAATGGTGTGAAAGTGTATATGAATTGCAGCTTTGTGTATAATAAAAACAGTTGCAGCGTTTTCTAAGCTTCTTACTTACTTACTTAATCCGTCATGCCTAGTGACACATGGGGCTTCAGAAAGGACTTTCCATGCTCTCCTGTCCCGTGCAACCTTCAGCGCAGAGCCCCACGTCAGAGATGCGGTGTCCAGTTCCTCTTCCATCATGCGCCTCCATGTTGTCCGTGGTCTGCCTTTCTTTCTCTTTCCTCTGGTGTCCAAGTGAGGGCTATCCTTGCAGGCATTTTTTGTCTCATTCTCATAACATGTCCGAGCCATTTCCATCTTCTCTTTTGAGTATGTCATTCATTGCCTCTTGTCTTGTGTCTTGGAGTAGTTGGTTATTGGATATTTTTACTGGCCAAAAGATTCCCAAGATTCTGCGAAGACAAGAGTGGTGGAAAACTGACAGCCTGCTAGTATCTCCTTTGGTCATCCTCCAACACTCCGATCCGTAGAGCAAAACTGGCAAAACAATGCTTTTATAGAGTTTAAGCTTTGTGGTCCTATTGTAGATTTTGGACTTCCATACTGGTTTCATTCTGGCAAAACAATGCTTTTATAGAGTTTAAGCTTTGTGGTCCTATTGTAGATTTTGGACTTCCATACTGGTTTCATTCTGGCAAAACAATGCTTTTATAGAGTTTAAGCTTTGTGGTTCTATTATAGATTTTGGACTTCCATACTGGTTTCTAAGCTTCAACCACACCTAAACTGATATGGACTCATTAGAATGGTTATTTGTTGAGTGATGTCCATGACGGGATGAGTATTTAGATCTTATCTCGCTTGTATTATAACATTTACTCATGCAAGCATGTTGCAATTATGTCAAATCGAATTGTTAATATGGCGATTGATTGCCATTTATTTTCTAAATTAATATTTACATACACATATAGCATATAGTGAACAACCCCAAGTTTACATATTTAGATTGTGTGTGGATGTTCATAACACATCCGTTATCCGTTATCCCCGCATAAATATCTAGATTTCTTCTTCTTCAAACGCTCCATATCGACCACTTGTCAACCATTATGTGGGATTTATATGTGATCTGAGTCTAAGAGCGATTGTACGTTGTGCCGGTTATGCACCTACAAGTAGGCCAGCACATCCGATTTCTGCGCTGTTTTTATTTACTATGGTAGCATCCCTAAGGCCTATATCAGTCGCCTCTTTCGACATGCATTGTAGGTCGCAGTGGTACTATTCATTGCTTCCCATGCGGGTCTCGGCACCACATAGGCGAATATCTTGATGTAAATTCGCGTAGAACGATCTGGATATTTTCCCGGAGATCCGTGATCTCAATGTAGGTGGGATCGAGTTCCGCGTTTTATAGGAAACGGACGATCAACAAAAATATGTCCCGTGTTCAAGTTAAGCACTTAAAAACTACTGAAAAATGATAAATGTAGGCTGTAAGAAAAATGATAAATGTAGGCTGTAAGAAAAATGATAAATGTAGGCTGTAAGAAAAATGATAAATGTAGGCTGTAAGAAAAATGATAAATGTAGGCTGTAAGAAAAATGATAAATGTAGGCTGTAAGAAAAATGATAAATGTAGGCTGTAAGAAAAATGATAAATGTAGGCTGTAAGAAAAATGATAAATGTAGGCTGTAAGAAAAATGATAAATGTAGGCTGTAAGAAAAATGATAAATGTAGGCTGTAAGAAAAATGATAAATGTAGGCTGTAAGAAAAATGATAAATGTAGGCTGTAAGAAAAATGATAAATGTAGGCTGTAGAAAATGATAAATGTAGGCTGTAGAAATGATAAATGTAGGCTGAAGAAAATGATAAATGTAGGCTGTAAGAAAATGATAAATGTAGGCTGTAAGAAAATGATAAATGTAGGCTGTAAGAAAATGATAAATGTAGCCTGTAAGAAAATGATAAATGTAGGCTGTAAAATTAAAAGGTTATTTTAAATTTCTTTTAAAAAATGTCACCAACTTCAAAATGACACCAGGGACCATCACCGGTGCTACGGAGTTCGTGCACTCCCGTTGAAATCTTCATGTATAAAAGAACAAGTTTGGAGAACACATGGCTAATCACCGAAGTGTAATGATAGTGATCCTATCAATCAATCAATTAATCGTATCTTAGTTTCTTGATTACTGTGTTGTGCTTGCATTTTTATGAGCGCCATTGATTTACAATCAGAAACACAAGATATGAACATATGCAGATGTGTATATAAAATATAAATGCCCATATACATATATCAACACTACACGCACTTCCATACACATACATTCTGTTTCACGTGTCACAACAAGCAAATGACATTTCAAAAACATAGTATCGTGTCGCCAGTGTGATTTTTTAGGTACTTCTGAATACATGGTTTTCCAGCACAATACCAATTATGTCGTTAAATAATAGGATATGAGGTTGTACATGTCGTTAGTAGCCACACAATTGTAAAACTGCGCTACTCAAACTGTAAGATCAATAGTGCAGTAACGTAGCAACATCTGTTTCTTCTACTTTTGTCAGCACACAGTTACCGGGTTGTTAGCCCAGTGACGTGGTTTTATGTATTTGTCTTGCGCTTCTCTGGTGACTTGTGTGATGGTTTTCTTAGTCCCCTGGCAGAATTCAACTTTTGTCAGCACACAGTTACCGGGTTGTTAGCCCAGTGACTTGGTTTTATGTATTTGTCTTGCGCTTCTCTGGAGACTTGTGTGATGGTTTTCTTAGTCCCTGGCAGAATTCAACTTTTGTCAGCACACAGTTACCGGGTTGTTAGCCCAGTGACGTGGTTTTATGTATTTGTCTTGTGCTTCTCTGGTGACTTGTGTGATGGTTTTCTTAGTCCCCTGGCAGAACTCAACTTTTGTCAGCACACAGTTACCGGGTTGTTAGCCCAGTGCCGTGGTTTTATGTATTTGTTTTGTGCTTCTCTGGTGACTTGTGTGATGGTTTTCTTAGTACCCTGGCAGAACTCAACTTTTGTCAGCACACAGTTACCGGGTTGTTAGCCCAGTGCCGTGGTTTTATGTATTTGTCTTGTGCTTCTCTGGTGACTTGTGTGATGGTTTTCTTAGTACCCTGGCAGAATTCAACTTTTGTCAGCACACAGTTACCGGGTTGTTAGCCCAGTGACGTGGTTTTATGTATTTGTCTTGTGCTTCTCTGGTGACTTGTGTGATGGTTTTCTTAGTACCCTCGCAGAATTCAACTTTTGTCAGCACACAGTTACCGGGTTGTTAGCCCAGTGACGTGGTTTTATGTATTTGTCTTGTGCTTCTCTGGTGACTTGTGTGATGGTTTCCTTAGTCCCCTGGCAGAACTCAACTTTTGTCAGCACACAGTTACCGGGTTGTTAGCCCAGTGCCGTGGTTTTATGTATTTGTATTGTGCTTCTCTGGTGACTTGTGTGATGGTTTTCTTAGTACCCTCGCAGAATTCAACTTTTGTCAGCACACAGTTACCGGGTTGTTAACCCAGTACCGTGGTTTTATGTATTTGTCTTGCGCTTCTCTGGTGACTTGTGTGATGGTTTTCTTAGTACCCTGGCAGAACTCAACTTTTGTCGGCACACAGTTACCGGGTTGTTAACCCAGTGCCGTGGTTTTATGTATTTGTCTTGCGCTTCTCTGGTGACTTGTGTGATGGTTTTCTTAGTACCCTGGCAGAACTCAACTTTTGTCGGCACACAGTTACCGGGTTGTTAACCCAGTGCCGTGGTTTTATGTATTTGTCTTGCGCTTCTCTGGTGACTTGTGTGATGGTTTTCTTAGTACCCTGGCAGAATTCAACTACGTTATCTATCCACCTTTTCCTCTGTCTTCCTCTCGCCTTCCTTCCTGATATTCTGTCGTGGAAAGCTTCATAGGCAGTTTGGTCTGTTCGCATTCTTACTAAGTGGCCAAACCACTTCATTCTCTGTTTCGATATATAATTCAAGCACGGTCTTGTTCCAACCTTTTCTCTGATGCTGGTATTCGTTATTCTGTCGATTCTTGTGTTGTTGGTGACTTTGCGGAGACATCTTATTTCGCATGTTGCTATTTTATGTGTATGTTTCTTATTCATTGTCCATGTTTGGCATTGGTAACATAGGGAGGTGGGGGAAGATGCTATTGATCAACTGTTGTTTAGCTGTCAGTGATATGTTTGGATGTCTAAGTAGTGGCGCTAGTTGGTAGCTTATTGCATTTGCTTTCTGGACTCTAGTTTCTATCTCTCTGTCGAGTCTTCCATCCTATGTGAATATGCTTCCTAGGTACTTGAATTCGTGTACTTGCTCTATTGTACTGCCATTGATGTTGATGTTTAGTGTATTAGGTTTCCTTCCTATACTCATTACCTCAGTTTTGGCTATGTTTATGTTCATGTCCTATTTGTTACAGTTATAATATAAGGTGTCATCTATTATAATATAACATCTGTTTGTCAGTGTTAATATTCAGGTTCGCGCAACATATAAATGTGTTACTCATGTCAATAATGTGGTTCCATGATTTGATTTGTCCTTATTATACGCTAGTATGTAAAACAGATTAGGAGTAGAATAGCCCAAACGAAAGCAGCTTGTATAAAAATGAAAGACACGCTACGCATGAATTCAATACCAATGACACTGCGGAAACGAGTACTCTAGGGCTATATTAAACCAATACTTATGTATGGCAGCGAATCATGGTCAATGAACAAACAATCAATAAGATAATTGGAAGTCAAAGAGATGTGGTTTTACAGAAGAGTGCTGAAAACTCCAAAGACAGCGAAGAAAACATGAGGTTTTAAAACAGACCCGCACAAAAAAGAAACCTTATCAAAAGAAAAAGAATAAATCAAGGTTCTATGGGAATTTAATGCGAAGAGAAGGTTTATAACATTTGGTGACATCAGGTAAAATTCATGGAAGGAGAGATCGGGAAAGACAGATAGAGAACATGTTAGATGGTCTGAAATCGTGGTTCGACAAAAGATCGACGTTAGAACTGATTAACTGCACCAAGGAAAGAGTTGTGGAGAGACATGATCGCCTACGCAGTCAGGCATTGCACTTGATTGATAGTCTTTTCAGAACTTGGGGTATGAAATGCTTGTCACTTCACATTTCTAGCACCTAATGATCAGGAGGTAGGAGGGTAATTTCCTTTCCTCGAGATCTTTCTTAAAGAAAAACATATTTCTTTGGTGGTGGATATCACCGCATGAAGCGAAAATCTATAATGTACTGGAACGTACACACAAACACATGATATAATCGGTCATACTTTTTGTGATATCATATTATGTATTGCTATCGTTAGCATTTGCCACACACATCTGGCTTTTAGTATCATATAACACGTGCTATCTCTTTGTGATATAAACCTACAAGTGTAATAACAAACACAGGACAAGTAAACTATCAATGCCAGATAGATAAATCATGTAAACAACTGAAGTCTTGTAAATATGAACAGTGGAGATATAAATATTTATAGTTTGTAATGTGTTCCCTGTTTTCCTATCAGATAAGATGTGGTTTCTGGAACTAGTTGTAGGATTGTACATCCTGATGATTGTAGCTGTGATATGGGTGCTCTTCCGATCTGACGCTGACTTGGTGCTTCTATTCAAAGAGAAGTTTGGAGATGTACCAGGTAAGAACGCGCTTGCATCGCTTATGTAAACTTTATGTGTTTGTACATTAGTCAGTGAACAAGAGAGAAAGAGATCCACCTATCTTTTCAGTGTAGTACGTAGCCCAGATTATGTTTGAAGGCGACATATGTGTTGCCCATCTGTTCGCTGTATTTACAAGCAGGGAAAATATGAAGAAATGTGACTCCGGTCGTTGTGACTCCTGTCGTTGTATTTAAATTTAGAAATGTAAAAGAACCCTTTTTATACCACGGAGCACATATGATAATGCGGTGTTAGGCCAGTATTTTTTTTATTGACTGTGTTCACACGATGGGTGGTGTGTTCAACAGCACGCCGGCCGCCTTTACTTCCCAGTGCTTTTCCTGGTACGCAATTAAAACTAGGTCGACCGGAGAGCCATTACGGTCGGAAAGAAGTCCACGCCCACTGTGGAATTAAACCCGTACCACTAACGACAGAAGCAAATTCACTAAGCGCTACTGCCACTCTCGTTCGTTGTATTTACAAACAGGGAAAGTACGAAGAAATATGACTCTCAATACGATTTATATATAAACAGTAGTTTATTACATATACAACGATGGTTCCAGTCAAAACTGTTATAAAAACGAGAAGATGGAGATATGTTGGGGATACTCTTAGAAAAATGATCTAAGAATCACAACATGAAATAACAAATCACATTGAAGTGGAGGCATTTGGTTAAAGAAAGAAAGGGAAACTCTGAAACGATCTACTCTGAGATGGCGAGAAATGGCGGACTCAATTCCATGGAAGAGATTAAACGAGTTGCCCAGAATAGAGCGGTATGGAAAAATTATTAGCAGGTCCTATGTAACGTATAACGGTACGAGAGGAATGTAATCGGGAACGCAAGAGAGAGGAATGTAATAATTATATATATATATATGTACTGGCGCAATTCATACACGCTGTTGATTGTGCTGTCCTCTTGCATTCTAAAAAAAAATATTCAGTTTTATTGTGGCTTATGTTTATTTGCTTGTCTTCGTTCTGTAGCCTATTCTTTTAAAATAGAGCTTTCGAGTGTTTTTGCTTTTCCCGATATCTTGAGATACACACTGCTTATGATTTACACATGTTTGCTCGCAATACACGTACCGGAAGTCGCTGTAACTGCATTGTCAGCAAGATTCGAGCAGCAGTTGATGACCGTTTTCCAGTACATTTTAATTTAACGGAGTCATTGCAAGAACTCTTGCGATATACTTTTATCTCCTTGAAAGATACCACTACTGGGGACAGTCTGCACAGACGTCGACTCTATTAATATATATATATATATATATATATATATATATATATATATATATATATATATAGTGGCGGCTCGTCATTAAGGGCTAGTGGGGCCAGGCCTCACCAAAAATAAGGTGTAACGTGTATTTATTATTTAATTCATTAAAATATAACCTAACTGAAACCATGATATTTCCGAAAATTTATGTCTGGCCCACCAACAAAATGATCACGAGCCGCCACTGTATATATATATATATATATATATATATATATAAGCAAAAGTGCCGGCTGGCGTAGGCGTTCATGGATCTCCACAAATCTCTGACCCTGGTGTTTGCTATCATCTCAGATGTTGACGCCCTTTCGTGCCATGAAGTCGCGCTAATATTTTCTCTCTCTGCCTTCCTCTGTCTCGTCTCCCTTCGAATTTACCGGTTGTCACAATATGTACTACATCTTCCCTTCTCATCACATGTCCGAAAATTGAATATTAGGATATATATATATATATATATATATATATATATAAACTAGCAGATGTATCCGTTCTTCGCACGGGGATATATATTATAAATATAACTTGGGACTTCTGTATGTTCTTCTTCTTCTTTGCATTCGTTCTTTACGACCAATTTTAATCACTCTTTGTGATATGTTTGATCTTTGCCATGTATACGTTGCACATTGGTTTGGTAGGCCCTAAACACATAGACTTCTACACGTTTAGGACATGTGCATCCGATTTCAGTCAAACCTCCTTAGTCGCCTCTTACGACATGCATGGAAGGTAACATTGGTTCTATTCTTTATAGCCCAAATTTGGGCCCCGGTAACTACTCGGGCGTGACTTCTGTATGTTTAGAATCGTTGCTGTAGGTAAATAGGTTGTAAATTATTACTGTTGCTGCATTTAAAATGTATGCAGCTTTGCAAGGTGTGTAGTCATTGGGTTTATTGATTGAGCTAGAAATAAAATGTTAAAAAGCCTTGACACGCTGTCAGAAAAAAATATAAAGTAAGAAGGTCAAGTGCATGTTTATTTTGCGTACGACATTACGAAAATAATGATATCCACCATATAACTATAACCTGTTATCACGATTAATATCAGCCATATTTATTTTAACATCAGGTATGTACCTTCTGTCGTTGGCTATCAAGGATCTCAATCTCAATAAACCCCTGTCCCTAGCGTTGGCTATCTGGACCTCAACAACGCCTGCCCCTAGCATTGGCTATAATGGATCTCAACAAGACCATGTCCCTAGCGTTGGCAGTTATAGATCTCAACAGCCTCTGTCCATAGCGTTGGCTATCATGGATATCAACAACTCCCTGTCCCTAGCGTTGGCTATCATGTATATCAACAACCCCTGTCCCTAGCGTTGGCTATCATGGATATAAAAAAAACCCTGTCACTAGCGTTGGCAATCATGGATCTCAACAAACCCCCGTCTTTAGCGTTGGCAATCATGGATGTCAACAGCGCCTGTCCCTGGCATTGGCTATCACGGATCTTAACAAACCCCTAGTTCCCAGCGTTGGTGATCAGCTCTGCTGTTAACCATCTTCTATGCAGTATCCTCATTCTATGTCACTCTCTGTTTCTCTTTCCAGTAAATTTTCAGCTGTCACAATGTTTGAATCCATATCTTCGCATTAACAAAAAATATATCCCGTAGCCTTTTCAGATCTTAGGGTTTGAAGTGCCTGTCACTTCACATTTTTAGAATTTAGTGTGCAGGAGGTAGGAATGCCAATGTTCTTCCTCACATGTGGAATGAACCTCGAGTGCGGGATTGAAACCAAAACCCTCTTATGTCCGAGTCAATAAACGAACGCGATATGCATTACACTAATCATACATGCCCAAAAATGATTGACTGCTTTCTTTGAATGTTTGTCGGAAAGTTCTATTTGAATGTTCTCTCTGAGCATATTAACATAAGGCGTCTGGTAGTACATATGATTCTTGTTATCATTCCAACGACAGTATTTAATAAAACTCGTACAAGATAGTAACATTTGGGTGCAAGATTAGCTAGTTAAATATGCAACTATTCCTGTCTATTCCTTCCTTCCTTTTATCTCCTTTCCCAGTGATGAAATAACCTTAAAATATATTTTAACTAGCTCTTAATATTAGAACATCACGAAGCATGTGACAACTGTTATAAGAAAGAGAAGATGGAGATACGTTGGGCACACCTTGAGGAGAAATGATCAACGAATATCAAAGCAGGCATTGAAGTGGGATGCAAAGGGTTCAAGAAAGAGAGGTCGACCTAAAGAGACACTGAAACGAACTTTGCTGAGAGAGGCAGGAAATATCGGTCTCAGTTCCATGGAGGAAATTGAGCGAGTTGTCCAGGATAGAGCGGTATGGAGAAATTACTTGCAGGCCCTATGTAACGTATAACAGTACGAGAGGAATTATTTATTTTAATTTTATCCAAGAACCAGATCTGGCATAAAAGAAGAGGGATAAATGATGTAGGTTAAAACATAGAAAGAGGCCAAGTCAAACATGCATTCTCTTTCTTAGCAGCGATATCAAACATGTATTCGGTTTCAGAGTCAAACTATCAAAAATTTGGTTCTTTTTCAGAGTCACTTGCAGGGCAGGTTGTGTGGATCACTGGGGCATCTAGCGGCATTGGAGAATATACAGCATATCGTCTGGCCAAAGCCGGTTGTCGTCTTGTACTATCTGCACGTAGACGAGATGAACTCGAGCGAGTTAAGGAAGCATGTATAATAGCAGGTGCGTTATCACTTTTCTATTTATTTTTACGCTGCTTCCAATCTATCGCCGTATTCTTTTCTTATGTCTTTTTTCTTCTTCACACCTTTCAACTTCCAACTGAGCACATGTCTTCAACAAACTTCTTTCAGCTCTTTCTCTCTCCTGCCATCCCTTTCAATTCTTTCCATGTTTTACCTATCCGTTTTAAATCAGCCTCCAGTTCTTTTCTCCAGGTATGTCTAGGTCTCCCCCTACTTCTCTTTCCCTGTGGGCCCAAAACTGTGCCTGTCTTGCAATGCTTCCGGTCGGTCTTCTCAATGCATTCGGTCGATCTTCTCAATGTATGTCCTATCCATCGCCAGCGTCTCTTCCTTAGCTCTTTCTCCACTTGGTATTTGTTTAGTTCTTAGTTTGAGTTTTTCGTTCGTATTCTTATCATACCATCTCAGTCCCTCTATTCTACGTAAACATCAATTTATGAAGGTCTGTAGTTTTTGTTGTCTTTTTGGCAATATATTATTCATCATCGCGTAGAACAGCAGTTGTAATTCTGCTCCGCGGGGGTGCAACGACATTCAAGACACTTCACTCTCCATGAACTACAAACCGTCACAAAGAGGAATATAACATTGTTCTGAAATATTTGAGATATGTATTAAAGAACATTTAAAAACTGTAACGCAAACTCGATTGTCTCCTGACAAATAACCACTACTAATGTGTTTTTCAGCAAATGGAAGAATAACTAATGAAATTCAACACAGATGCAACAAAGCAAACCAAATGATAGGGCAAATAGCGCCAATTTTAAGATGCAAACACGTCACCATGAACACAAAAAGAGCAATGTTCAACACAATCTTTCTCCCACATTATGTTACCAGTGCCAAACCTGGACGCTGACAACAAACGATAGAAGAAAACTAGTCACAACAGAGATGAAGTGTCTACGCAGAATGCTGGGTGTAACAAGAAGAGACCGGTTGAGAAATGAAGACATCAGGAAAAAGTGGGTACAACATCAGTACTAGACTTCATCAAGAAACAACAAATTAAATGGTTCGGTCACGTAAGCAGATTACCATCAGACAGTGCACCCCAAAGCGCAATGCTGCTCCGATACAATGGGTACAAAGCAAAAGGCCGGCCACGCAAAAGATGGACCTCAGAGATAACAGAGGCGACGAAAGAGACTATCTACGAAGCGCATACTAGGCCCGTTTTAGAAATCTCTTCCTGACCTGACGCTGTGAGGCATACAGGATTCGAGAAAGAAAGAAAGAATGTGTTTGACCATACATTTAAAAAAAAAATTAAATTTGAGTGACTTTAAAATCTGAGTAATCTTGTATAATGTAATCTTGAAATACACAACAAAATTAAATTCTTACTGAATAAGATTGATCTATTATGTGCTATCTCCTCAACGAAGATCAATTGCAATGGATCTTCAACACTTCCTATCTTTATTGTCTCTGTTCATGATGGATTCGTTCTGGCAAACTGTTCTTTCTCCATCTATTAATTTTGCACTCCCAACTTGTATGACTGTCTTCCTATAACTTTATGACTGTTCTCTAAATTTTATGACTGTCTTCCTCTAACATTATAACTGTCTTCCTAAACTTTATGACTGTCTTCCTCTAACTTTATGACTGTTATCTAACTTTTATGACTGTCTTCCTATAACTTTATGACTGTTCTCTAAATTTTATGACTGTCTTCCTCTAACTTCATGACTATTCTCTAACTTTTATGACTGTCTTCCTATAAATTTATGACTGTTCTCTAACTTTTATGACTGTCTTCCTCTAACTTTTATGACTGTCTTCCTCTAACTTTTATGACTGTCTTCCTCTAACTTTATGACTGTCTTCCTCTAACTTTTATGGCTGTCTTCCTCTAACTTTATAACTGTCTTCCTCTAACTTTTATGACTATCTTCCTCTAACTTTATGACTGTCTTCCTTTAACTTCATGACTGTCTTCCTCTAACTTCATGACTGTCTTCCTCTAACTTTATGACTGTCTTCCTCTAACTTTATGACTGTCTTCCTCTAACTTTATGACTGTCTTCCTCTAACTTTATAACTGTCTTCCTCTAACTTTTATGACTGTCTTCCTCTAACTTTATGACTGTCTTCCTCTAACTTTATGACTGTCTTCCTCTAACTTTATGACTGTTCTCTAACTTTTATGACTGTCTTCATCTAACTTTATGACTGTCTTCCTCTAACTTTATGACTGTCTTCCTCTAACTTTTATGACTATCTTCCTCTAACTTTTATAACTGTCTTCCTCTAACTTTTATGACTGTCTTCCTCTAACTTTATGACTGTCTTCCTCTAACTTTATGACTGTCTTCCTCTAACTTTTATGACTATCTTCCTCTAACTTTTATAACTGTCTTCCTCTAACTTTTATGACTGTCTTCCTCTAACTTTATGACTGTCTTCCTCTAACTTTTATAACTGTCTTCCTCTAACTTTTATGACTGTCTTCCTCTAACTTTTATAACTGTCTTCCTCTAACTTTTATGACTGTCTTCCTCTAACTTTATGACTGTCTTCCTCTAACTTTTATAACTGTCTTCCTCTAACTTTATGACTGTTCTCTAACTTTATGACTGTCTTCCTCTAACTTTATGACTGACTCTAACTTTATGACTGTCTTCCTCTAACATTATAACTGTCTTCCTAAACTTTATGACTGTCTTCCTCTAACTTTATGACTGTTCTCTAACTTTTATGACTGTCTTCCTCTAACTTCATGACTGTTCTCTAACTTTATGACTGTCTTCCTCTAACATTATGACTGTTCTCTAACTTTATGACTGTCTTCCTCTAACTTTATGACTGACTCTAACTTTATGACTGTCTTCCTCTAACTTTTATGACTGTCTTCATCTAACTTTTATGACTGTCTTCCTCTAACTTTATGACTGTTCTCTAACTTGTATGACTGTCTTCCTCTAACATTATAACTGTCTTCCTAAACTTTATGACTGTCTTCCTCTAACTTTATGACTGTTATCTAACTTTTATGACTGTCTTCCTCTAACATTATAACTGTCTTCCTAAACTTTATGACTGTCTTCCTCTAACTTTATGACTGTTCTCTAACTTTTATGACTGTCTTCCTCTAACTTCATGACTGTTCTCTAACTTTATGACTGTCTTCCTCTAACTTCATGACTGTCTTCCTCTAACTTTATGACTGTCTTCCTCTAACTTTATGACTGTCTTCCTCTAACTTTTATGACTATCTTCCTCTAACTTTTATAACTGTCTTCCTCTAACTTTTATGACTGTCTTCCTCTAACTTTATGACTGTCTTCCTCTAACTTTATGACTGTTCTCTAACTTTTATGACTGTCTTCCTCTAACTTTTATGACTGTCTTCCTCTAACCTTTATGACTGTCTTCCTCTAACTTGTATGACTGTCTTCCTCTAACTTTATCACTGTCTTTCTCTAACTTTTATAACTGTCTTCCTCTAACTTTTATGACTGTCTTCCTCTAACTTTATGACTGTTCTCTAACTTTATGACTGTCTTCCTCTAACTTTATGACTGACTCTAACTTTATTACTGTCTTCCTCTAACTTTTATGACTGTCTTCATCTAACTTTATGACTGTTCTCTAACTTTTATGACTGTCTTCCTCTAACATTATGACTGTTCTCTAACTTTATGACTGTCTTCATCTAACTTTTATGACTGTCTTCATCTAACTTTATGACTGTCTTCCTCTAACTTTATGACTGTTCTCTAACTTTTATGACTGTCTTCCTCTAACATTATAACTGTCTTCCTAAACTTTATGACTGTCTTCCTCTAACTTTATGACTGTTCTCTAACTTTTATGACTGTCTTCCTCTAACATTATAACTGTCTTCCTAAACTTTATGACTGTCTTCCTCTAACTTCATGACTGTTCTCTAACTTTATGACTGTCTTCCTCTAACTTCATGACTGTCTTCCTCTAACGTTTATGACTGTCTTCCTCTAACTTTATGACTGTTCTCTAACTTCATGACTGTCTTCCTCTAACTTTTATGACTGTCTTCCTTTAACTGCCTGCCAAGTGTGTACTTACATTCCTTCACTTCAGTATAGTTGTCAGCAGAATAGCATGTCTCTTTGTGTTCAATATATTTCATTTGTATATATTTGATATCCTTCTACAAGTTCATCTTCATTTCTAACTTTACTTTGACATCCTAAGTTGTTTGTTTCTGTGTCTAAGAAATACCTCTAATTCTTCTATCAATTTATATATCAGGCTGCTATTTTCTTTTTTATTTACTTGTTAAATGTTCAATACTTTGTGCCACATTAACATTATGTATATAAAACTTGTTCCCTAATGTTTGTTTCGTTTTTATGTTAATATATCTTACCATATTGTTGTATGCAGTCTGTTCGTTTTTTATTTCCATGATCTCGTCTTCAAATCATCCTTTATTTTATATCCACGATATAAAATTTGTTGCCTGTTCCAGTGCCTCATTCATTCTTATATTTAATTTTGTCTTCTGACTTGTATTTTTTAATATCAAAGTTTTTATTTTCTCAATATTAGTATTAACCAAAGTAATGACATTCACTAGAGAGGAAAAAAGCTACCAATATATCCATCAACAAATATCTATTAAAACAAGTCAGGCCATCGAATAAAGACAGGTATATGCAGTATTACATAAGTTGTGAAACATTAATTATAAAATATGAAAATAAACAATGTAATACTGCCTATACCTGTCTTTGTTCAATCGCCTATTTGCTCAGTATTACCGCAGCCACCCAAACGATTTTCTCCAGATCTGATCTGATCCGGTCTGACCACCTCAGATTTGTTGATTTTTGTACATTGCATTAAAACAAGTCAAAGACTTTACATACCTATTGATCATTTTTCAGCAAATGGAAGAATAACTAACGAAATGTAACATAGATGCAATAAAGTAAATCAAATGATAAGACAAATAGCCCCAATATTGAAATGCAAAAATGTTACCATGAACACTAAAAGAGCATTTTTCAACACAATATTTATCCTAACATTATGCTATCAGTGCCAAAATCTGGACGTCGACATCAAACGATACAAGAAAACTAGTCACGAAAGTTACTAGTCACATTGTAACAACTGGTAAAATCGAGGGGAAACGAGACAATGGAAGACAGAGAGAGAAAATGTTGGATAGCCTGACTTCATTGCACGGAAGAGCGTCAACATCTGAGATGATAGCAAACACCAGAGACAGAGATTTGGGGAGATCCATGATCGCCTACGCCAGCCGGCACGGCACCTGATGATGATGATATATCTTTCTTTACATTTTGCATTCGGTTTTCAGACGATCAAAAATGTTGCCAACATCTGGATTAGAGAGTTTGATCGGGGCTAGCAACTCAACATTAGGATAAAGAAAACATGTGTTACAAAAACTGCAGCTGATAATAAAACCGCATTTGGTAACAATAACAAAGAAGCTCCACAAACGAAGCAGAAGTAATAGTCAGGTGATTGACAAAAGCTCTGAGAAGCTATAAGAACACAGTTTAACATACTAATTATATGCATCATTGACAGGTGAAGGAAAGATAAACGACAATGACGTTTTAGTCATGGTGTTGGACTCCGTCCAATATGAATCTCATAAAGAGGCTGTACAGCAAGTCCTTCATCATTTTAACAAAGTAAGATTATCTAAATCAGTGGTTTCTAGTCATTTACATATTTTGTATCTCTTGAAGATTAAGCTATACATACTATATTTAGTTTTCCAGACAAGATGGGCAGGACATGTGGCTCGAATGCCAGATTGCAGAATACCCAAACGACTCTTTTATGGTGAGCTGCAAAGTGGTAAACGCTCACAGGGGGCCAGAAAAAGCGATTCAAAGATACACTCAAGAACTTGATGAAATCTTTTGGCATAGATGTCAACAACTGGGAGAATGCTGCTCAAGACAGATCAGCCTGGCGCACACTTCTTCGACACGGTTCCTCGGCCTGCGAGGCAGATAGAACAGCACGGAAGGAGCAAAGACGTCAAAACAGAAAGGCAGTAAAACTTCCCACAAATTGCAAGTATACCTTGCCCACACTGTACACGAACATTTCAAGCCCGTATCGGGCTCACTAGTCATCTACGCACACACAGACAAACATAGCGCAACTACATTCCCTTGGATGAAAATTTGTGTGGTCATCATCACCCGTGATGGACGAGCATCAGTTTTTATTTATCAAAGCCATCTATTTACAGAATATTTGTTTTCTATATAACATTGACATCTAAATGCCATGTACTTTTGTTGACATTTGCTTTTTTTTTAAAACCATTCTCAGATTGATATTTTAGTGAACAACGCAGGCCGTAGCCAGCGAGCGTCATGGATAGACATTGAGCTCAGTGTTGACAGAGAGTTGTTTGAGCTGAATGTGCTGGGTCCAGTGTCTCTAACGCAGGAGGTTTTGCCACACATGATTGAAAGAAAGAGAGGCCAGATCGTCGTCACAAGCAGCATAGTTGGGAAAGTGGGTATGTAGATGCAGCATAGTTGGGAAAGTGGGTATGTAGATGCAGCATAGTTGGGAAAGTGGGTATGTAGATGCAGCATAGTTGGGAAAGTGGGTATGTAGATGCAGCATAGTTGGGAAAGTGGGTATGTAGATGCAGCATAGTTGGGAAAGTGGGTATGTAGATGGTTAATTGAAAATGTCATTCTTCTTAAACAACCGTGTACTATTAATTTACTCTGTTCTTAATATATTTTGGGTTATTGGTTACTGAATAGACGTCACAGCACTCAGGGTAGACCTCTAGATGCTCAGTCTCCACCATGTCGAAGGGTATGCTTACTGATGGTTCCTGTGGCTCGCTCGTTAAACTCACTCCTTTATTTGGCCTTCAAGCATCCAGCTTCACTTATGTAACGTGCAATTCCAAACTTTTAAATCGCTGGATTGATTCAACGTAAATTTTCTACGTAGGTCACCAAGAGACCGAAGAACATCCCCCTTATCCATCCTAAACTCCCCAACAATCGATGCATTTTATGCAAGCATGTCCACTCTCTTTGCCTCGAACACCCGCCTGGCCAGGGCAGTAGATCCACGTGAGTTACTAGAGGTCGGAAACCTCTATAGACGACATCCACTCATACCGGAACGTGCCATTCTGAATCTTTCAAAGCATCAACTGAGAATCAGAAACAACGATCCAAGTAAACGGAGTCACAGAGAGCCAAATATTTTCGAGATATTAGGGACCAGCATATCATACCAAGTGGGACAGAGAACATCATGTCTCTTAACATCCATGCTATCAACACTAATCACAAACTGCGCTCAGAATTGAATCATGTGAGGTGAATCATGTGAGAATTGAATCATGTGAGGTGAATCATGTGAGAATTGAATCATGTGAGAATTGAATCATGTGAGAAGTGAATCATGTGAGAATTGAATCATGTGAGAAGTGAATCATGTGAGAAGTGAATCATGTGAGAAGTGAATCATGTGAGAAGTGAATCATGTGAGAATCATATTTACTGACATTAATAGACTTGAAAATAAAACAATATGCAACATAAACAAAACAAATACTGTAATATTTCGACTGTCAACCACTATTAAATAACTTATCAATCCTCAGCTAGAAATCTAGCGTGACCCACTATCCAAGATACAGATGATGATAATAACAGTAGGAGTGGAAATACATAAGCAAAGATATAGGTATAGACAAGAACAGACAACGATAAATGTTTGCACAATTAAAATTATGATCTTATTCCTGGACACGTAATCTAAGATTTTATTTCAATGAAGTTTGCCATATAACTTCACGGATCACGTGGTCCTGATAACTGTACATTTGCACATACGTCAAGAAGTATTGACGTAAAGTACGTGATCAATTTCGTGTCATAACCTAAGTCATAGTGACCTAGCAATCAGTTCTGGTCGTCATTGCTTGCTTGTTACCCTTCATATGAGTTAAGTTTGGACATGCCAGACAGTGTCGTCTTCGTGGTAGAGAGAGAAGATATAGTAATCAACTTCTCATTGCACTTCTCATAGCAAATGGACTTTGGGATGGCTGATGCAGCGGAGGACAGAGTACGAACGGGAATGTCCAATGTGCCATGACGTCGATCGCATAACATAACATAACATTGTTATCCTTCATTATATTTTTACAAGTATCAATATAACTTCGTCCAACAAATCAATCATAAAGCCACAAATACTAACACAAGACGACTACTAGAATATGAGCAGATTAGAAAAAAGTTGTCATTCTACGCCACCAGAACAGGACACAATAGACTCCGCAGCCACAGGTATACAAAATTAAAGATTGGCAATTCAGCCATGTATACATGTGGACAGACACATCAGGCTGCAGAACACATACTTCAAGATTGCCCCGAATATGATATACTGAGGCAAACTCACTGGCCAATTCAAACAACACTCGACAGAAAATTACACGGACCCTTGTGTGAGCTACAAAAGACAGTGAAGTTTATACAACAGACAACATTGAATATAAAGACAATATTTCAAGCGAACAAAATAAAGAACTCCATCAAGCCGCAGATAATGCGTACTATGTTTTTTCTTTAACGTAAGTTTACCATGCTATCAATTAATTTTATAATTTTTACCCTTTTTTTTCTAAGGACTGCCGCACTCCAGGTCGTACGACGGCAGCAAATTTGCATTACAGGTAAGTCAGATGTCAAACAATGACAGAAATTGTGATTATTGGATTGATCAGCTACTGCATACAAAGCTCTGATTCAAACATCAGAAGGATTAACTGCACTGCGCCAGGTTTTACCACATATGTCTCGGTCTCTATCCGTGTCATTTACGCGGAGATGAACTGAGCCATATTGGGTAAAAAACGCGCAATGAAGTCAATCCTCCGGCTTTAGACCTGGAGTATTCACTCCTGTCAGTTTATCTGGCATTCCATTTCTATTGATCCCTGCATGAACAAGCGTGTAAGGCCAAGACAGATTCTTAAGTCAGAATTACTAAATGCTGTTTACCATGGGCGGCTAGGGGTAGGGGTAAGGTTGGGGAGGGGAAATCAAGCGCCCCATCCCTGGAAAAGGCTTTCTGATAAAACATTTTTATATGAATCTGGACTTTTTCATTTCCTAGTAGTAAACTACCAACTACATTTAAAAAAAATTCCTTTAAATCAAACAAAACAAAAGGCTGGATATGGTATCTCTGACATGGTTCTCTTTTAACACTCCTATAATGGATATGGCCTACCCCAGCTGTCAGCGTGTGTAACAAAGACACCTACGCCAGCTGTCAGCGTGTGTAACAAAGACACCCACACCAGCTGTCAGCGTGTGTAACAAAGACACATACCCCAGCTGTCAGCGTGTGTAACAAAGACACCTACACCAGCTGTCAACGTGTGTGACAAAGACACATACGCCAGCTGTCAACGTGTGTGACAAAGACACATACGCCAGCTGTCAACGTGTGTGACAAAGACACCAAACACCAGCTGTCAAAGTGTGTGACAAAGACACCTACGCCAGCTGTCAACGTGTGTGACAAAGACACATACACCAGCTGTCAGCGTGTGTAACAAAGACACATACCCCAGCTGTCAGCGTGTGTAACAAAGACACCTACACCAGCTGTCAACGTGTGTAACAAAGACACATACACCATCTGTCAAAGTGTGTGACAAAGACACCTACGCCAGCTGTCAACGTGTGTAACAAAGACACCTACACCAGCTGTCAACGTGTGTGACAAAGACACCTACACCAGCTGTCAACGTGTGTGACAAAGACACCTACGCCAGCTGTCAACATGTGTAACAAAGACACATACGTCAGCTGTCAACGTGTATAACAAAGACACATACGCCAGTTGTCAACGTGTGTAACAAAGACACATACGCCAGCTGTCAACGTGTGTAACAAAGACACATACACCAGCTGTCAACGTCTGTGACAAAGACACATACACCAGCTGTCAAAGTGTGTGACAAAGACACCTACGCCAGCTGTCAACGTGTGTGACAAAGACACATACGCCAGCTGTCAACGTGTGTAACAAAGACACCTACACCAGCTGTCAACGTGTGTGACAAAGACACCTACACCAGCTGTCAAAGTGTGTGACAAAGACACCTACGCCAGCTGTCAACGTGTGTGATAAAGACACATACGCCAGCTGTCAACGTGTGTAACAAAGACACCTACACCAGCTGTCAACGTGTGTAACAAAGACACCTACACCAGCTGTCAACGTGTGTAACAAAGACACCTACACCAGCTGTCAACGTGTGTAACAAAGACACATACACCAGCTGTCAACGTGTGTAACAAAGACACCTACACACCAGCTGTCAACGTGTGTAACAAAGACACCTACACCAGCTGTCAACGTGTGTAACAAAGACACCTACACCAACTGTCAACGTGTGTAACAAAGACACCTACACCAGCTGTCAACATGTGTAACAAAGACACCTACACCAGCTGTCAACATGTGTAACAAAGACATTGATACAAGTGATTTATTGATTGGACCATCATCACTGCACTTTGGTGAGTAACCATGTGTGCTCCGATTTCTTTCCTACACAGGAAGATCCTAACGGCAGTGCACGAACTCCGTAGCACTGGCCCCGATGTAATTTGGAAGATGGTAAAGATATCGTGATGGAATTTTATTTTTGTCTTTTTTCTAATGAATTTTGCCCGGGCAGAGGTTTTCCAGCCTGCTCTTCTCGATTTTGAAATGCCCATAGTTCTTTTACGTGCTCCCATTGAAGACGGGACCTACGTTTTGTCGTCCGTCTCCGATAGGACTAGCAACTCGGTCTCTCCTACAGCGAGATCAGGGATCTCTGGAAAATATATCTCGATGGCTCCACGAGAGAGCGAACCGAGCAGCTTTGGAATGAGAAGCGAGCATCTTACCTCGATGCCACAGAAACCTCCATATTGGAATGAGAAGCGAGCATCTAACCTCGATGCCACAGAAACCTCAATATTGAAACACGTGAAACGCGCAATTATATCGAAATACCACTGACAGACGCCTGTCATTAAAGAGTAATGTTGTTAACCCTTTCGTGCATGTATTTTTGCGATGAATATCGTCTTGTCTGCCAACTTGACTACACAGCAGAAGTACACGTTAATTTACAGTTCCTGCAATAGACACACCATCCTTAGCAGTAGACTGCATGTGTCTGCCAACTTGACTACACAGCAGAAGTACACGTTAATTTACAGTTCCTGCAGTAGACACACCATCCTTAGCAGTAGACTACATGTGTCAAAAGGTCATAAAACACGCATGTTTAGCTATAAAACGAACGAATAGTGTGAAAGCCATAATGTAGTCCTAAAGGCTAGGAAAGTCAACCTCGAACAAAATTATCACGAAAGCGGATAATGAACAACACATTCCGGTAACTTGTGCAGATTGTGATGAACTATGGCCTTGGTCTCCTGACAGTCATAGTTGGTCTGAGCAGAACATCGCTGAATAGGGTACATAATGAGGCTTATACTCGATTGCACACGAGAAACTTTATGTGAGGCAATGCGCTACATCCTTGACCTTCCAACAATGACCATTAAACACAGTCGCACATTTTAAAGCTTTCCTGAGAATATCTGTAGACAAAAATCATTCTCTACACAATGTCATAAATGAACACAAGGACACGCGTTTGAAGAAAGGCCGATCCTGAATGGCAAAGGATATTATTATTATGCATGTTTTTACTCTTGATGAGTTGAAGCATGGAAAAGAATGGATGCCCGTATCAGAGGTTATGACTGAATACACCAAGGCTGCAATTACACGTAACGTTGCTGTATGTAATGGGCAACTGATGTCGCCGATTATGGAACTTGTAGATCAGCAAGCACTAACCCCCTCCCCAAGTATGGACATAGATGATGTCTGCCATACGCTTTCAATTGTGAGATATGGGTGATTCTCTGACACTGGAACAATTGCGATAATTAGGAGTTAAGTCTGGACATGCCATAATGTTGTCATCAGGGTAAAGCAAGAAGACATAATAATCAACTTTTTATGGGTATGGTGAACAGATGGACTTTAGGATGGCTGCTGCAGCCGAGGACGGAATACGCATGAGAATGTCCATGTGTCATGTCGATCGTATAACAGAACATATATTGTAAGTAAAATAAATATTCAAATTCTTGGCAGGGTTACTATGAGTGCTTGAGAACAGAGATGGGACAACATAATGTTGGTGTGACTATTCTGTGTCCAGGTCCAGTCTTTTCAAATGCTCTTGAGACTGCTTCAACTGCAAAGGCTGGCGAGGTAGGTCTTCAAATTTAGTCAAATATGTGCGTTATCTTAGCCAGATCTTGAAATATCGGAGATGCTTATAGCAAAGATGATAACGCTAAAAAACCCAATGAGACTTACAAAACAAGAGACAATCTAATTAACACAAGTAGCGAAAACTGTCATGCCATGGCAATTTAGCCTCTTAACATTCTAATGCTATAATCCACTTGAGCAAAGACTATGGTCTACTATCCTTCATTGTAAATGATGATGGTTTCATTTACAAGCCAGATATTTGGAGAGTAAATCCTTGTTTGCCTCAATTATAAATGCTCTATTGATATATTGAAAATGTTTTAATCTCTTCTTGCATATACAACCAAACATATATCAACTTAATATTACATATCAGTGATCCAACTTTTCATGTGCCACTAAGAGTGAAAAGAGAACTGCTGAAGGAGATAGAAATTAGACAAGTGAGGAATTTTCGTCATATTAAGATACTCTGTTGAAAGTCATCTTGGAAGGGAAGGTAGAAGCCAGGAGTGCAAGAGGAAGACTTACGATTTAATTAGGAAGGAAACATCTGAAGAGGGATAGACAATAGTATGATGATAATAATTATTGTTGCTACACTATGCATAAATCCTATCAAGTCACTGTATATTATAGCATTGTTCAGCTTAACATTTGATCATTGATCTCTGCCATAGTGAAGCCTGCAGAACTAAACCGAACTGCTAAAAGGGATCCAATCGTTTCATCCTCATCTCTACAAGGTTGTGAGTAGGCAGTAGCAAACTCCCAAATGTCAAGTCTGTCCTTCTGTATGGAGCAGAGACATGGAGAACAACTAAGGTGAACACCAAAAAGTTGCAGACATTCATCAATAGATGCCTACGCAGGATACTCCATCTGAGATGGTACGACAGGACCACAAACAGAGAACTGTGGGATAGGGCAGGACAACGGCAGGTGGAACAAGAGATAATGAGCAGAAGGTGGAGATGGATAGGACACACACTGAGGAAACCCCTGACAGCATCGTGAGACAGGCTCTCCGATGGAACCCCAGGGCAATAGAAGACCCAGAAACACCTGGAGACGGGAGTTAGAGATGGAATGCAAGAGGACGGGAGAGAGTGGCGAGATCTGGAAAGGATGGCCTTGGATAGGCGGGCTTGGAAGGCCTTGGTTGCGGACCTATGCTTCCCTAGGGCGAAGGGTGAAGAGAGTAGCAAACTCCCCTCTAGAGTTAAAGAATGTCCAAATTGTGGCATTGTACCCATCGCAACAATACTTCAAATAACCTTATAGGATTTGGAAAAAAAGCACTGGAAACCTATCCCATCCAAAAGAGTCAACAGAAGAAACATGTACAGTCATAGGAAACATGACTGCGAACACATACTCTATCAGGGAGCATTACAGTAACTTTCAACACCTGTTTAAATAATTCCTTCCTTACCAATTGTGCATACAAGATAGCATTATATAGAAACATCACTTCCTTGCTTAGTCTATCTCACTCCCTGTAAAGCTGGGCTAGTTTATCAAACTGTATAGTCATTGTACATGACTAAAGTAATATGGTGTTATAATACAAGCCTCATGTGACTTGCAGAGACTAGATCTAATGGACCAGAGCAGATCAGTGTAATGGATTTGTTTTTTGTGTGTGTGTTCTTTGTTGGTGCCCTAAAAACATGCTTATTGGGTCATCCAGTACGGTGCTGAATACATTTTCTGTTTCTTGTATCACCGCCATGTCTTGTATACCTTTAAATACTTATTTGCTTATTTCTTTAAGTTTCTTTCATGTTTGCATCATTGTCTTCCTATGACTTTTATTCTAGCATTTTCACAGTCTATTGTTTCCCCAGGTGGGTGATGGAAATGGTTGTCTACTCTTGTCGTTAAGCGTAGTGGTGGGAGCTTTAATTTGCGTTCCAAGGCCAGATGAGTCACCCTTGTGCTCTATGCAAGTTTATTTAGTTTGGTCTTGATATTGTCTATCCATCTTTCACTTGGTCTTCCCTTGGCTCTAGTACCTGCTCTCTTTTGTATTTTATGCTGTTATTGGTGGTTGGTTGTATTCCATTCTCATTAAATGTCCAAACCACTGCATTTGTTGTCTTTCAATGCTTCTGATGTCCTACACAATGTACAGGTTAAATTCAGCTTAATATCACTTAAGGAACAAAACACCGTTCAAAATTTGACATTTAAGGGGACTGAAGTTATATCATGTAGTCTTCTTAAAGTTTGTCAACCTGTGTTTCAACTTTGAGTATTTGACTGAAATCGGATGCACATGTCCTAAACGTGTAGAAGTCTATGCATTTATGGGCCTACCAAACTAATGTGCCACGTATACACGTTCTTGGCAAAGATCAAACATATCACATAGAGGGATTAAAATTGGTCGTAAAGAACAAACACAAAGAAGAACTTTGAATATTCATTTATGTTTTAGTTTGTTCAAACATGTTAAATTAATGTCCTTGAACAATATTAAAAATTATTCTGGTGTCTCATAGTTTCTAGGAAAATCTATGGCTGGCACAGATAACAGAATGACGACAGATCGATGTGCACATCTTATAGCAGTTGCTGTTGCTAACAAGATGTATGAAGTATGGATTACCCAGAATCCATGGTTGACTCTACTGTACTTGTATCAGTACTGCCCAGACATGGCACGCTGGTGAGAGATATAGCTGAAAAACTTGTTTCTGCTAGCTTTATGTAAATCATCATCATCATCTTTGTTCGCTTTCAAATAACCTCGCCAAATGCTCTTATTTTAAGTTGGCTATCTTCGATCTAACAGGTTTTTCCGATTGCCATACAGTATGTCAGGTTTTAAAAGTCTAAATAAAATGGGTTCACAAGTATCCCATCAGATTTCAATATAAGGCAGTGGGATGGGTTTACAAGTGTCCATCAGATTTCAGTGTAAAACAGGTGAGCCGGATTCAACATCAAATTTCAGTTTAACACAGAGACAGTAAGCTGGATTCCATCACCAATTTACATGGTTTTTTTATTCTCAGTATGGTCAATTCCATAGTCCTATCATCCACAGCTTGTCCCGTGCGGAGCTTTGTCAACATAACAGTCCTTTGGAATTTCTATCATGTGCCAGATATTCTGTCTCTGTCCTACTCAAGTCATATATCACATCCTGTATCCATTTTAATTTTGGTTTTCCTGACTCCACTTTGTAGGCATGCCCCCCTTCTTAATTGTCTTTTCCAAACCTTTGCCTTTTCACATGTCCAAAGTACTTCATTTTTCTCAATATTATTTATCTCAATAACCAATTTTATTTAATTCTTAGTTCTTTTTTGATAGATTTGTTTATTCATTTCTCTGTCCATGGTTTTTAGAATTCATCTATAACATTTATATTCAAAAGCATTTATGTATTTTTCAACTGATTCGTTACATGTCCAAGTCTTGCACTGACATGTTGCCGCTGGGAATATTCATTTTCTTAATTTATGACCCTGTTTGTTCCACTCTTTATATATTTAAGTTGCTTAAATTTACGTATGGGTATGCTTGATCTTATTTTAATACCTGTCATCACCACTGCATTGTTTGTTATCAGTTCGTCAAGCAAGACATTCAAAACTGTTTACAGTCTCTAAAGTTTCTCCTTTGATAAACATATCCACTGACATCTTTATGTTATCAGTTGTCATTATTCCTTATCTTGTCACATTGAGATATAGATTTTGCTTTTCACTTTTCTCTTGAGCTGTCATTATTAATTTCTCAATTCTTACGTTGATAACAACACTGTGTTCTTTGCCTAGATAGCTGAAAATAGGTACCAGGACTGTGTTTGGGGAAAACTGACTGTGTTTGGGGAAAACTGACTATGTTTAGGGGAAAACTGGGTGCCTGATGTGGAGTCATAGATTCTAACCATGTTTTCAACACATGAGGTGCAGAGAAAGCTTACATGGTCATTTCTTCTTCTTTACTCAACTCCCCTTGTAGTATAAGGCATCAACAAAATGTCTTGAGCAAGTCAGCTTAGTTCATTTCATCTCTTTCTCAGTCTATAGTATGTCTCCATGTCTCTCTAGGTCTTCCCCGTCCTCTATCTTCCTCTCAAATTCCATTTCAGAGCCATATGTTGGTGTCTTGTCTTCTGCATTCTTAATGTATGTCCCAACTACTTCCATCTCTTTTTTATTTCCTCATTGATATCATTGATGCCTGTGCATCAGGTGATCTCAATATTAGGTACTCTTTGATCCCTGTAAATTTTTTTTCTAAGACATCTGCCTTCAAAACCTCTTCCGTAACTGTGTCTTCCATGTCTCTGATCCATATTGTAAGACTGAGCGCATCATTTGATTTGTAAATATTGAGTTTAGCTTGTGTCATGTAGTCTGATGATCTCAATATGTTGTCCAATGATCTCAATATGTTGTCCAATGATCTCAATATGTTGTCCAATGATCTAAATGTTGCAGCTGCCATTCCAATTCTTGTGTTGATTCCTCTTCATTTTCATCTATGGTTACAAAGCTGCCTAATTATTTGAACTCTTTCCCCCTTTTCTATTTTTCCTTCCTCTACCATAATCTGTGTTTTTTTGCATTTATTCTACATTGTCATCCCCATTATCTATTCTGAGGCAAACTCTATAAAGATATTGATAGTCGTAGATTGTCCACCACTTTCTATACAAATTGCTGTACAAAATGTGCACAAAATATTTATGTCCCCATTTTAATTTGATATCAATAAAATTGTGTTTATCTACTAACTTCCTGGTGGTATTTGAAAAAAACCATCAGTATTTCTTGCTCTAGTAAATCACTAATCTGGTTTTTTTTTCATTCAGGATGTTTATGAAATTTGGTGTCAAGCTCTTAATGACTATGAGAGAGGGACACTAAGTGTACTAACTAGAGGTGAAAAACAATGTGGAATATTTGGTCTCTTCAGTCGCTTTTACAAACTAAAACAGAGACTTCTCTTCAGTGTTAATTCTTTGTGTAAGAGCCTAGAACAACGTGAAAGAGGAAAAGTAAATGAATAAATTGCACATGAAAGGCAGAAGTGTTCATCAAAGAATATAGTCTTTTCTTCGATGAACAGGAATAATCAGAGATCTGTATACAGCTAATTTATCACATCCTTGAGGAATATGGAAGTGAATTGTTAGAAAACTACAATTAAGATGTTTTCCTTGTAGTTTGCTTCATTTGTAAAGCTTCGAAGGCAACAAACATTTGTTGATGCAAGTGATATAGTTTTTTTAGTATCACCTAAACCTAAGCTAAATCAGTTTTAAGACAGTGAATTATGGTCAAAAGATATCACTGACTAACAGCACTACTATCATGAAGTTTCATAACCTCATATAATCTCATGAATATGAATGAGTTTGAAATATACTAACAACAAGGAAAGAAATATTTTGTTACTTAATCAAGATGACCTTATCCAAAGATTACTATAAATAAGTAATCGTACAAAGCAGAATACTCTACAATGTATCCAGGTTATTTCTTCATATCATGTAACGAAACAGCTGATCAACTGCCAGTTGACATGAGTCAACAACAGAACTGGCTATTCTCTAGTGACAGACATATGTGGAGGTTCATAATTATTTATGTCAGTTGACATTGCACGTAAGAGATAAAAACTAAATGAAGATTGACCAAAGAGAAAAAAACTAAATGAAGATTGACCAGAGAGAAAAAACTTAATGAAGATTGACCAGAGAGAAAAAACTAAATGAAGATTGACCAGGAGAAAAAAACTAAATGAAGATTGACCAGACAGGAAAAACTAAATGAACATTGACTAGAGAGAGAAAAACTAGAATGAAGATTGACCAGAGAGAAAAACTAGAATGAAGATTGACCAGAGAGAAAAACTAAATGAAGATTAACCAGAGAGAAAAACTAAATGAAGATTGACCAGAGAGAAAAACTAAATGAAGATTGACCAGAAAGAAAAAGTAAATGAAGATTGACCAGAAAGAAAAAACTAAATGAAGATTAATCAGAGAGAAAAAAAACTAAATGAAGATTGACCAGAAAGAAAAAAACTAAATGAAGACTGACCAACCAGCACCCTGTACCATGAATACTAGATCAGAATATAGTGCAGACGTATGAAGAAGACAATTATTATGAGTCAAAGTTATGAATGAATATTAATTCAGCAATACCATGTGCCGTCTGTCCTATATGTCACATAAAATGACCAAGTTGGGAGGAACAAGCCCAATGATTGCATGCAGTGGTGGAAAGATAGAAGAGGAAATAATTAGTAAAGAGCTATACTGGAGTAGTTTACATTTCTAACACTGACACAATCTCCATTTTTGGTTTGGTATAAGTACCTGACATGGAGGTTAATTACACAGAGAAGAGGAACGCTAGAAAAATATTTATGGGTGAGAATTGGAGAAATGACTGCAGATATTGGTTACAATAATTATTCTTGCCTGTTTGCTACACTATACATAAATTCTATCACACAGATGTATATTATATCATTGTTGAACTAACATTTGGTCATTGTTGAACTAACATTTGGTCATTGTTGAACTAACATTTGGTCATTGTTGAACTAACATTTGGTCATTATTGAACTAATATTTGGTCATTGTTGAACTAACATTTGGTCATTGTTGAACTAATATTTGGTCATTGATCTCACTCACGGTGAATCCTACTGAAGATCTACGTGGGCAGGAAGGGCAGAAAAATGGTTAAATGATACTATTACTTTCTGTTCTATATAACATCAAATATATATATAAATGAAGTCACTCAATGATGCCTGTTGGAAGACACATCAATTCTTGAAACAGCTATGCTGAGACTTCAGAAAGAGTCACCTGAGAAATATATATAATCAAAAGAGGCCACAGAAACAATCAGCATGCCTACCATTATCTATCTGCTGAAAGCTACATAGCAGTTACGGGTTGTCTAAGAGTTCTGGTACATCGGTTCTGTCAACCAATAACATTTGAAGACAATCAGAGTAAGATTTTATTGTCATTTTTAAATAATGAATCCAGACGAGTGTGATTAAACCTGCATTTAAATTCCATATATGATGGTTTTGCTATAAAACTTAGACATGTCTAAGGATGCATTTTTGCATGATAAACTAAACAATTGTTTGAAAGGTGTGTGTAATTGTGTGTGCCTGTGAGCACTGAGTCCTCAAAATTGCAATTTTCTTTTATCAAAAGTGAATGTTTATAGTTTTTTCTTCATATTTGTTATACTTAAAAAATAACTTTCAGTCACTGATGATACCTCAAAGTATATGTGCATATAATTTGTTTGGTGATAATGTATATAAGCAAATAAGAAACTATGTTGTTGATGTATATAAATTTTGTTGAGAATGTCTGTTACTAAAGATTTGCAAATTAAATTATATTTTTAAAAATATACTTTCTGTTGCTTATAAATATGTAACTAACACTTAGTGTCTTGTGTTTGTAATTTTATATGACTGCCAACTACTGCGTACCTAATGGTTTGTTGAATGTGAAGTGTTGAATCTATCAACTAATAACTATCAACCAATAAGGGTCTGTGGTGTTGAAGTATGGTGTTTACCTCACAATCCAAAAATATTCTGCCACGAGAAAAGTTAGTGTTCGAGATCGCCCGCAAAAACCATTATTAATAGCAGAGATGTTCACATCCATCTCTCTCATAGCTAAGGAATATGGACAAAATTCATTTGAATATATTCTTCCATAACTTTGCTGCTATTCAAAATAATCCTGTAATTCTATTGGGTGATTGTTTCTTTATTGAGGCTACAATGTTTGTCTTGTCTATTTGCACCATGATACCAAATTTTGACTCTGGTGCAATGACCATGGCGCAACGTTGTCACTGACTGCGCCCCCTCTGATTATAAAGCCTGTGCTGTAAGAACTTGTCTAAGCCAATGCTCAACTATAACAAGTGTTACAATCTGTGCTAGATATCTGATACAATAGCAACAAGTCTAGGGATCTCTGACAAAAAATGCACACGTGAACTGAACGACAATATCCAGATTTGAACCCACAATTTTCAGACGCAAGGCAAAGATCTTAACCACTTTCTCAGGGGGACTGCCTAGAGTAGTTGATAGTAGCTCGGCCTGCTAGCTGTGAGACGCCTCATAGCTCGGGTTCGAACCCACTATCCGGCATTTGTTCGAGTCCCCTGGTCTTACTCAGGACGATAACGTGAGTGCCTCTGAAGTCGGAGAAAATCTGCCTGTATGGCGAGGGAATACTAATTACGAGTACATTGAGCACACGGCTGCCAGTGTAAGTAATTTACAATGTGCACGCTGCTGCCATTGTAAGAAATTGGAAAACGGATTTTCACGCAAAAATCAGTTTCAGAGATGAAACTTCGTCTGAGCTGAAAGCGGACGAAAGGAAAAAAAGGAAAAAGGAAAAAAAGAAAAAAGGAAGAAAAAAGGAAAAAGGAAAAAAGAAAAAGGAAAAAAAGGAAAAAAGCAACAAAAAACCACTTTCTCACAGAAAATCCTTGATACGGACTACCGGTTCGGACGTTGACACACTTCCGTGCTATGAAGCCAGACTGTCCAGAATTTACTCTTTCTGTCTTCCTCTGTCTTGTCGCCCATTGATTCTACCTGTTGTCACAATGTGTTCTAAGCCTTCCTTTATCGTCACATGCTTAAAAAATGAAGACTGCCTCCTTATATTAATAAGCTTTCTCTGTCTTTACCTCTTTCCACATGTACACAATAGTCATTTCAGCAGTCCATGGGATTCTTACCATTCTTCTGTGCAACTACATCTCTCTGTGGCCTCCAGATCTGTTTATTTACTGTTCATGGCTCACATCCATTTATCAGTATTGGTTCTATGATGCACTGAAGCTCTCTTTCTGACTTCAATTGACAATAACTTGTTGCATATAATGCTTCTCATTTTCTGTAATGCTATTTTTGATTGACCTACCGTACTCTTAAAGTCATACACTAATTAAAAATAGACATTAAAACATGTTCCCAGTGTGGAGCGATTGGGATAATTTTCCAGATATCTGATCTCAGTGTAGGTGAGAACGAGTTGCTAGTCCTATCTATTAGATACACTTGATAAAACATAGATCCTGTGTTCAAGTTGAGAGTGTAAAAGAACCTCTGGCAGTTGAAAATCAATAAGAGTAGGCTGCAAAGCCAATGGAAGGGGAAAATTCAAATAAAATTTAGACAATTTTCCATATCTACAAAATTACATTGGGTATCCTCGCCTGTGCTATATAGTTTGTGGGCAGATGCTGATATCTTCCTGTGCAAGAAAGAAATTGAAGAAAACATCATTATTCACCAAAGTTCAATAATGATGGCCCAATCAATTTTTTTTTTTACAGATCCAGAAACACTTGAGCTTTCAGCTCTTCGGCTCAGTGCCATGGACATTGTGGCCCTTCGGTTCGGTGCCACGAACACCGTGAATCTGGTGAACCTGTGGCTTTTCTGCCAGCCCGTGGAATTGAACCCGCACTCACAGGGAGCTTGTCACCCATATTCCAACCCTCTACGAACATGCTAGGCAGGCCCAATCAATAAAGAGGGCTGCAATTTTGACGAAACTGTTACAAGATAAACATCAATTAGTAATACTATCCGCACAACTGCCCTGTTAAAAATTGCAATACCACATTTAGATTATCATCGAATTTAGCCAGCAAACCTATGTACAAGAATTTGGATGACAGCAAAATGTTAAAGAAATGCCCTGACTATTTATAATTCTTTCAGTGTTCACAGTTTATTTCAAGACTTTTCCCACACCTTTCTTCTCAGCCGTATTATTGCAACTTTAAAGGCTGGCCATAGAAGAGATATGTTTTTCTTGTACCACTCTCTGAAATAAATAAAATATTAACATAGAAAATAAATAATAAAAAAATAATTCCACACTTATACATGGACAGATATTGAAGTCTTGGATTCAGCAGTCATATTAGTCTGCAATAAATCTAGTTTCTCTTTAAGAAAAAAAATAAATGAAGAATAAAAATTTGTATCCAAGGCTCTAGTTGACTTTGATTTCTAATATGTTTTTTTAACCGATTCATTGTTTAATTGTTCAAATCTCTTTCAATCAACCTGTGGTAGATATGATGACTTGAGTCATTTCTTTCGTTTGTAAAATTGACATATTTCATGTATTGTTTATAATTAATTGAAAATGGGAATACATATTTTTGCTGCTGTTTTGTTTATAAATAAAGAATTTTGTTGCTTTATAAAGTAAATATTTATGAGATAAAATTATCACTGAATTCTCATCAACATTAAATATTATTCTTAATGGTGTAGGTAACTATATATTTGTTCAAATTGAAAGTTGATAGTGCTATTTATTGATTCTGTTGCTTTACATTTCTTTTGTTATTTGTACTTTATTGTTCCATTGTAAGTGTCATGGTGTGGCTTGATTTCGTTTGTACTTTATGATGGCATGTGTACATTATATAAGCTTGTCAACTGTGTGTATGGCCTTTTTCCTCTTTACAGATGGTCAATTGGTCAGTGTTTTACTGTGACAACTTCTGAGTTTTCGCTTGTCTCCTACTCTTTCAGCTGATCCCAAGTCTTTTTCAAAAGATTATGCACCTTTGCGTAATCTTGTTTTCCATATTTACTTGATCGTCAGCTAGCTTTTCCCATTTGCTTGGACTGATAGAAAAATTATTCATTGAGGTCTTGTAGACATCCTTATATCTGAGAAGTGGTCTGCCTTGGTGCCTCTTCCCCTCTGAAAGTTCACAGAACAACATTTATTTTTGGTATGGGGCAATTGTCCATTCTATGCACAAGCCCTAGCCATCTTAGTCTTCTGCTGAGCATGCCTATGATTGAAGGCAAGTTTGTACGTTGCAGTACTTCAGAGTTCGTTATCTTGTTGTACCACCTGATGTTCATAATCTTGCAGAGACATCGAAGGTGAAAGATGTTGTCTCCTCTTGTACCTGGAGTAGGTTGTCCATGTTTCTGAGTCATATAGTAAAGAGCAACTATAAACACTAGTTTAACCACTATTATTCAGTAAATCTTACTGTTTCAATCCCAAGAGAACACGAGCTTACACCATTGTTCCCTGCCCTGCAGTCAAGTTTTTATGTTTGAGTCCAGGTTGGTGGATCTCCTGGTGATTTTTTTCTTATGGGATAGGTTTTCAGAGCTTTTTTTTAAAACTCTAGATGTCTATCTGACTCAAAGTGATGGTGTGTGCAAATGACACAAGTCATCTATTTCTCTGAAGGGGACTGTGGTGTGACTCTCTTACAGCCATGATGCCTGTTGAAGATGAAAGAGTTGATTTCTTCCAGGCAGACATGTCTCCAGTTTGCTTCATCACAGTTGAGATCTTATCAATCCTTGCTCCATTAACCAATCAAATCTATATCTGGAGCAGAACGAGGGAAGGTAAAGCAAGGTCTTGACTAGTATGTTTAATGGTCCATCATGAGAAACAAGATCCATCTGGCCAGCAATGGCGGAATGCGGAGGGCCATTCAGAGTCAGAACTGTTTGATTCTGAACACGACTTTGCTAGCGCATTTTCGCCATGTTTGGTCAGGTATTTTCCGGTTTCGTTTGCCGAGCTACTGAGTTAATGCATGAGCAACGCTGTGAGCTATGACTGTTACATGGATTGCTTTTTGCTGTGTCAACCGTACGTTTGTTGTGTGTATTCAGAAAATGGCGGACAGCGGTTATGACGAACAAGCTCAATCTGCCGTATGCAGTTATATTGCGAGTGCAGAAAGCTGGATTTTGTCATGATTGATGTTCCTTCGACAAGAATTGCAATTCAAGTGATGAACAGTTTTGTGTTGCTACATTAGCGACGGCCATATGCATTTTATGCGGTGCAGGTTGTTTTTGTATGTGCGCGGCTGTTTCATTCTGGAATTAGTTCACACAGGAAACATTTCACAGTTGTTAGCATTTCATGTGATTTTCATTGGCACAGGAACGGAGCAATTATGGGGTGACCCGTTGCAGTGAAGTTGGAACCGTACTTATGAACTATGAAGATCCATCTCTGCGCTCCTACTATTCTGCAAAAGAATCACTAATGAATAACAGACCATCATAACAAGGGAGGCAAGTCTCTGATGACAAGACCACCGAAATACCAACAAACATTTTACTTAACATTTTCTCACAGTTTTTACTGCAATGTATTGTAGGTAGCTAGAGTTTCTGGCTACAATCCTAGTGTATCTTCTTCTTTTGTCGCCACACTGCTACCGGGTTGTTGCCCAGTGTTGTGGTTTTCTGTTTTTGTCTTGCGCTGTTCTGGTGGCTTGTGTGATTGTTATCTTTGCTCTTTCACAGGATTCTGCTACACCATCTAACCATTTTTTCCGTGGTCTTCCTCTTGCCTTCTTTCCCGATGTTCTGTTGTAGAAGACTCTGTATACTGTGGAGTTTGGATGCATTCTTATTAAGTGGCCAAACCACTTCATTCTTTGTTTCTCTATGTAATTCAAGTACGGTTTTGTGCCAACTTTCTTTCTTATGCTGATGTTAGTGATTCTGTCTTTTCTTGTGTTGTTGGTAACTTTTCGCAGGCAACGATTTCACATGAAGTTATTTTTGTGACTCGCTTTGCTCAATGTCCATGTTTGGCCCTGGTAACACAAAGTAGGTATAAAATGCTGCCGATCATCTATTGCTTAGCTGCCTGTGAAATTTTTGGGTGCCTTAACAGTGGAGCTAGCTGGTAGGTTACAGCATTTGCTTTTTTTTGCACTCTAGCCTCTATCTCTATCCAGTTTTCCGTCTTCTGTGAATATGCTTCCTAAGTATTTGAATTCTTTCACTTGGTTTATTTTAGTGCCATTGACAAGGATGTCTAGATTATTATGTTTTCTTCCCATATTCATTATTTCTGTTTTAGTGTTGTTGATTTTTATGTCATGTTTTACACAATTTTTGTTCAAGGTGTCAATATGATGTTGTAGATCTTGTTCATTTTGATGTATCAGGCACTGATCATCTGCAAACAGCAGTTCATTTATTTCATCATTATCTGAATTTGACTCTTGAGTTATTTTATCCATATATGCAATAAAGAGTAGTGGTGAGAGGACACAACCTTGTCTAACACCTGATGTAATGGAGAACCAGTCGGTCATTCCTTCTGTTGTTCTTACTGTACTCTGGCTATCTTGATATAAGGCCATGATATTACCTAATAGTTGTCCCTGGACGCCATATTCTTCAAGGATCTTCCATAGTTTGCATCACAGTCTATCACATTGATAATTGTGAGCCTGTAAGATTTATGCAATTCTGCCTATTAGCCTGCTTCTTCATCTTGCTTGTAATCTAAATCTAGACCATCTGTTAATGTAGACATGCAGCTGCAACTGATTTGGGATCCAGTCTTACTAGATTTCTTGACCACTCAAAAATGCTAGTAGTTTTTTTAAAACAATGTTGTCACTAGGCATCAGGTTTAACAGCATTCTAAGCCAGTTTAGACATACATAATTTTCTAACAAAATAACCTTAGATCTCAGATGTTCTAGCAAATAATACAAAAAATTGTTTCAGAACAGCTTACTTGTTGTACTGAAGATGGGATTTCCAATTCTCATTAAGAAATGCCCTATAGAACTTCGACATATCTTCAGGGGACAACTGCTGAACATTTCCATCATTGTCTTTGGTTTGGTTGTCATGAATATATTTGTCCTTCTCCTAAAAAACAAAACAAACTTTAGTTTTTTAAAATATGCTCCAAACAACATAAAATAATGTGTCGCCCAAGTGGTTGCCGGGCCCAAATTTGGGTTGTAAAGAATAGAACCACTGTTACCTGCCAAGAATGTCGTAAGAGGCGACTAAGGAGATTTGGCTGAAATCGGATGCATGTGTCCTAAGTGTGTAGAAGTCAACTTGCTGCCTTGCAGGATGGCTGGGGACAGCCAAAGGCTAACGGAGAGTGAACCCAGAAAATGCTGGCTGAATCCGGACACATTACCGAAGGATACGCACCAGAGCTCCAAATGGCGCTGAAGATGTGACAAAACCCACCCATGCTAAGACGGCATGACTCAGATTTCCACATGAATGAATTTATGGAGAGATCTGGTACATCGGTCTTTAGGTGATCGCGAGAGAGAGAAAATAATGTGTCAGTTAATATCTTCTCTTTTAAGATTAGGCTGTTCAATAAAAATTTAAAATCAGTTGTGTTCTATGACTCAAATACATAGCAATATCACACACAAACTACAGACTTTCGCCCACAAAGGACACACAAGTATATATCCAGCTAGTCAAAAACAATTAACAAACACATACTTCTGGAAGAGAAAAGGACAATACAGCATAAAATTAAAGACAGAAAGTGATGATAGACTGAAAATACACTAAGCAAACAACCTAACAATATCATCAGATATATAATGCACTGAAGCTCTCATAGCACAAAGTAATCTGCATGTCTGCTATCTCAGTTGTGCTAGTGACAGCATTTGGTAATGTAATTTATAAAGATTAGAGATAGGGTTGGAACTATTACAACTGCTCTGTCAAACTCCCTTCCTTAGTGTAAAGGACCTGCTGAAGTGATTGTCCATTTTTACTCTGACATATTGGTGAAAGTGAAATCTTAAATCCAGGAGAACGTGTGTAATTTCTTTCTGTTGGATTTTTAGCATCAAGCCCTCCTTGCATATGGTGTCTAAAGCCTGAGAGAGGTCAAAGAGGACAGCAAAAACCTTTTATATTTTCCAGAAGTGAATTTTCTATGTCTTGCATAGAAAAAGGTAAAGCTAAATGATCCTTTTCCACCCCATGAGGTATATTGGGGAATATGGTGTTAGGTCTGTATTTCTCATTAATCATCAGCACACAATGAGTGAGTGATGTGGTCAACATCAAGCCGGTCACTTTTACTTCCCAGTGTTTTTTCTGGTACTCAATTGAGGCTGGTTTGACCTGAGTACTGAATACGCCCGCCTGCCCAGCGTGTTCGTAGCGTGTTTTATGGCGGGTGACAAGCCCTCTGTGAGTGCGGGTTCAATTCTGTGAGCTGGCAGAAAAGCCACAGATTCTCTAGATTTACGGTGTTCATGGCACCGAACTAAAGAGTTACGATGTTCATGGCACCGAGCGAAGAGCTGAAAGCTCAAGTGTTTCTGGATCAGAATCGGAGTACTGCAACAGTGATGAAAATATTTCAAACCCCCTGTGAAATTGAACGTGGACCATGCGCCTAAGAAGTGAGTTAACTAACAGCTATGCTACTGTGGCTCTCATGTCTTGCATGAGGTAGGCCAATTGGTGATCTGTGTTGTTTATACCCTTATGTGTTGCCTATACTCTGTAAGTGTTGTAGCAATAACCTGGTTGGTTTGAATTAACAAGATTCTGTTTACCAATCTTTCCTGAAGTTTCCTCACACAAATGAGAAGAATGATGGGTCTTTAGTACTCATGGCATTGTATGATATATCTTGGCTTCAGTATGGATTAAATATGTGTCTCCTTCTAGATTGAAGGGACATGTTCCAGTTCTAGTTTAAGATTTTGACTAAAAACTCTACGGTAATGCAATAAGAATGAACAGCTTACAATATTAATGTGTAAAAATAATTAAAAAAATTATACAACACTGATTGAGCCCATTTTCTATGAATTATTGGACATGAATATAAAATGAAATGGCAAGCAACAAACCTTGAAAAATCTTGAGTTGTGTTCTGTCCAAAATATCTTATTCCATTCAAGAACCTCTTCTCTCTTCAATCGAAAACTTTTCTCGGTCAGAGTTTCATCTGGTGGGATGTAAAACTGTATTTCTCGAATGTTTGATATTGGGTCTGCTGGACCAATCGAATCTGACCTACCACCTGTTGGTGGAACTGGTGTAATTTTTAACTTCTTAACCTATAAAGAAAATAAAGCATAAGACTTGATATCTTCATGTGATAAAATAAATCACATAAAAATATTGCAATACATGCAAACATTTACTGCTGCACAAACACACTTTGTTTTTAGCCTTCTCTTCCCAATTGTTGACTTCTAGTATTTCTATCTCTACTTCAATGTTATCTCTTCATCAATTTCTTTGTTTTTCTCATGGCCTCCTACCATTAATTTTTTTTGAGACTTAGATACTCGTTCTTAACAGTAATAAATGCTTTGACTACTTTGACTTGTTAGCCCCATGTTTTAACTTTAACAGTACCCAACCCGGAGAACCAGGGTGTCTCATTATGGTATATTAGTTAGTATATTTTACACAAATTTCCATTTTTCCAAAAATGTTGGGCTAAATAGATTTAATAGAAGTGCATCCATGGGCGAGATGTCAAGGTACATAGAAGTTCAATTAGCCTTAATTATGTTTCAATACAGTGAGTGAGTATGGTATAACAGGTGTATGAGTTCTTTCTTTTCTTTCTTTAGGCACAGGTGTATGTATGAGTATCAGACTAGTATCAGTATAATATTATAATTAAATAATATCAGTTATATGAGGACTATAATCATAGCACTCCGGACATGTCCATAGGTGCTCCGATCTCCGCAAATCCAGCAGCGTCCAGCGACCCAACACGCCAGTTCGATGTTGATTAATCAATCTCTTTGCATAATTAAATAATAATTCTTGTTTAACTAAAGACTTTAAGTTTACCTCATATTTAGACGAATACGATGTCCCCGTTAATGTAAATAAAACATTAAATTTAGTCGAATTCTTTCTCGCGAAAACTGTACGTCCAAGCCGTAAGTAGAATGCATTCATGTCAAGCTTTTGCGAACGTGTTTGGTGTTTATAATTATTTAGACATTATTTGGACATGATCGGTAGTAGCAGAAAGTCATGTCAATAAACATACAAGAGAGGTCTGCACATAAATAAACTCACAAGAAGGGAGAGCATTTACAGGGACCAGAGTTGCCAGATTAAAATTTGGATTTTAAACAATACTACAAAAAAGTCAAGGAAAAGCGAAAAAGAGCAAACGTATTTTCATACTGAAATCACGTTTAAAGCTCTATATTAAGTGTATCAGTATCTGTCTCATTGTAACCAGTACAAATTGCAGCATAAACTGACAATACAACAGCCTCAGATGCGTGTATTTGCACTTCTCTGGTGTGTGCGGATGTGACTATAGAGTTCAATCTGGAAAGTAATCCACTACTACAGGTGAGGCATATATGGTTAGGGTTGGGTGATGTATGTTCTGTTTTTTTCCTGTGTTCTGTCTTTTTTCCGTGTTGATTAATCAAACGTCTTGTACCCTTACCATATCCGTCAGCTCCCGGTTTCCCTCTCATTATCTTCACTCTGGATATGGATGTTTATTCATACGAGTCTGTACCAAAAATATGGTACTGAAACTCCGACAAATAGAATTGATAATGCTCACATGTCTATTGCTGTCCCTCCTCGATCCCCCAGAGGCTTACGTGAATGCAGCAAGCGGGTGTTTGCGGCAATGAAACATCGGACAGACTTGCATTAACAGCATTGACTGTCGTGGAGTTGAAAATGGGTAGGGTGATATTCTTCCGTCTCATCACAACTGCCTGTTGGATGAAGACCTCGAAATAGATGTTGAATCGATCTAGCGATTTAAGGAGTTTGAATTACCCGTTGTATAAGTATAGCTGGATGTCTGACGGCAGAGGGAGAAGTGTGTTTAACCAGAGAGCCACAGGAACCATCAGTATGCATACCCTACGACATCTGTTGGGAGAGACTGAGCACCTATAGGTCTTCCCGGGGTGTAATGATATAGGTTCAGTAACCATTAACCTCGATCACTATTATTTCAGATAGCCGATCTGCTCGCTTGTTGCCTTCCAAGCCCGCCATGACTCGGTACAAAAATAAAGTTTATATGGACTATTTGTGATGTGCTCAGTGTGTCTAGTCACTCATGCCATATGTTATCTAACTGGAATTTCTTAACATGTTCGTTGAGTTACTCATTATAAATGCATATGTATACACATGTGTGCCCTGTACTAAAGAAATTCAGAGGGTAAATAGTATGAGAAACATATAACATAATACGGGCATACTAATAAAATTAAAACTTCAGAGGACATGTACATTTTCGGTGAAGAAGTATAGATGTGAATCTCTGGTAATCACACAAGCTTAACTCTCAGTGGACCAGGACAAAATATGTGTTTTTTACAAGACATTTGTTTTTAGAATTAGAAACGTCATCTAGCGTGGCTTCTGGTAAAAATGTGTCCAGCTCAAAAAACCACGTAGTGTGGCATTTGATCCACAATGAAGAAAATCTAATCTTTTGAAACAAAGTGATGAAGACAAATTCTTAGAACTGTATGGGCAAAGAAGAGGACACAAATATAGACTTCATACAAAAATCTGAACATCGAAGAACATTTGCTTAGAAACAATGTCTCAGAATTGTTTTAGTCCCATAAAATATCACAGTAGTTTAGAGATATCAAAAATAGAGTAATGGTTTCTAGCAGACTAGACAAGGGACGACGGTGACATGACATGTTTTTTACGTTCTAATTTGAACACTGTACCTCCGCGTTATCGTTCATCATCAATAGGACTAGGAACTCGATCTCATCTATATTGAGATTAGAGATCTCTGAAAAAATATCCCGATCTCTGCACGCGTGAAACAAACCGAGTAATTTGGAACGAGAGGCGAGCACTTTACATCAACGACACAGAGAGAAAGTAAGGTACTAATTTTAGCTTGGCGTACCGGAAAGTCTAATGATACGGGATTTGAACACAATGATGCGCTCGATCGATCGAATACAGCGACCCAACTTCTGTGTTACGCGGATTCCACGTGAATTTTTATTGTTGTCAAAATCATTTTGAATAATTTTCACATGATGCAACACCTCAACTCCAATTATTGTTTCTGTCACATTTTTTTTGTCGTCTTTGTTAAAATTATTGTGCAGATTAAGCATGAATAAACACCAAACTTATAGCCAAAACACGGAATGAAGTCTTTAAGTGTGTGAATGCCCGCGTGCCCAGCGTGTTCGTAGCGCGTTGGACTACGGGTGACTAGTCCTCTGTAAGTGCGGGTTCAACTCCGCGGACTGGCAGAAAAGCTACAGATTCCCAAGATTTACGGTGTTCGTGGCACCGAGCCGAAGGGTTACGATGTCCATGATACTGAGCCGAAGAGCTTTCAGCTCAAGTGCTTCTGGATCAGGAAAAAAAAAAAAAGTGTGTGAATATACATATAGATGAGATGTATTCGTGGATACAAAATTAATACATATAAAGAATTTCCTGAAAAATTTGGGATGCAAAGAGTAATAATGAAATTGGCAATAATTCGCACAAATGAAATAATAGTTTGGACACAAAACATACACGACATTTGAAAAATAAAAGACATTGAAGCCCGAAGGAAGTGTCGAAGACAATTCGACCGAGTTGGGGTTTACAAATAAACATTTCAAAGTATACAATCACTGCAAACAACAGATCACATTTTTTGACATAACGTACTGCGACTAACTTCCAATGCGGGGATTACATGATGTAATCTACAATAAATTTGAAGATTAACTTTGTGTGTCTTTCTGACTTCGAAATGTGTTAATCCTGGCATAGCTGTTGTTGTGACCACAATAATGTGAGTACATTGTTGTTGTTATTGTGTTGTCGTACAAAGTTGATATAAGTAAAGTATCCAAATACTCGGAATAGAACATAGTTTAGTACAATCGAAATGGTATGATTTTGTTATTATCCAATATTAAATATGTAAATATTTGACGTAACGTAACATATTTATCTCATCATTATTATAAGTAACTTACCGACGGTTATGTTGTGTAGCTTGTCAAAAACTTAAACTCACACTCACACTGTGACTGTCGTCAGTCGCAGTCACTCAGCGTGCACTCACACAAGTCAGTTTGAGTCAGAAGTCATCGATCAGTCACACAGTCATTGCCGTTTTTAAAAAAAAATTGGATTAATTTTATTTACTAGCTTATTTTTTAAAGTAGTCTTCTTCTTTGCGATCGTTCTTTACGACCAATTTTAATCATTTTGTGATGTGTTTGATCTTTGAGTTTGCCAAGAACGGTAATTTAGAACGTGTATACGTATTATTACGTTGCACATTGGTTTGGTTGGCCCCTAAACACATTGACTTTTACAGGTTTAGGACATGTGCATCCGATTTCAGCCAAACCTCCTTAGTCGCCTCTTACGACATGCATGGCAGGTTACAGTGGTTCTATTCTTTACACCCCAAATTTGGGCCCCGGTAACCACTCGGATGTTTAAAGTAGTAATTAGTATTAACGTAAAACTTTAATAAAAATAAACTTCGCAATAATTATAATTATTCTAATTTTATAAGTTAAAGAGTTTAAGGTGGATGATATTGATTTATTCATTTAACAACTAAACAAGTAAACAAACAATGACAACACTCAGTAACTGTGCTAACTTGGATCTTTGTTTGGATGTAGTCAGTAGGATAATGATGTTCATGATGACGGTACTGAGTTGTGGACCACTGCACTGGGACTGTATTTCTCATACATTCGTTCTGCATATGTTCAGTTATATTACAAATATGATGTGATAATAATAGCAGTCAATCGCAAGCAATAATTTTACAAATATATCATGATAATAATAGCCATCAATCGCAAGTGGTAATGACAATAGCCTCAGAAATGTGTTGTTGCATCTCTCTGGTGTGTGTCGAAGTGACTAGTATTACTATACTGGAACAGAATCCTCTACCACAGGTCTGGCATACATGATCAAGGTTGGACATGTGAGGGTTGTCTTTTTGCCCAGCTTGGCTTCTTTGCTCCTCAGTAGTACAACGATTCGCAGCTATACAAGTTCCTCTTGTGTTATTGCAGCACCACATTTGGTGTTTTTATGCAAGGTATTTCCAGTATGGGGTGTCTATATTAAAGCATTTTAGCGACACTTTAAAAGAGGGTTGGTAAACCTTTTTTTTTCTCTGTCCACCAACTGATCATCGGCCCTCATCCAGCTTGTCATACATCACCTTGTGATAATACACAGTATGTAATCAATAACATTTAAAAGCTGACTGATTGAATAGGAGGACTAGAAGTCACTAATTGAGCTGTAGGACTCCCATAGTTTTGAGTGCTTAAGACATCGCTTGTTCAGTATGTTTGTAATACAAGCTGCAGTAAAAGATATTGCAATCTATAGTAACTGGCGATGTGATGCCTATCAAAAATAATTCCAGGAGAGTCAGTCATAGTTATGGTGCAAGATCAAGAGCACTACAATGTGCCTGCGGTCCCAGGATTTACTTGGGAGCTCGATTTCTTGCAGCAATGCGTGATGTCATGTGAAATCACAGTATAATGAAGAATCAACCGTTTCTCTTGCAAATACCTATCCCAGTCTAGTAATATGTTTACACCTATCATATATCACATTTTCAATAGAACGAGACATCATTTTCATAAAATAGTCTTCTTCTTCTTGTGATTGCTATTTGGATGATTGTACCATCAGATGGGCTCTTATGATGAAGTCAACTGTTGTCAGAATTTCATATCTGATGCTGTGTAGTTTTGAATGTAGGGACTTAATTATGCGAGGCTCTGTAGGTCATCAAATGGCATAAGGTTTATTGGATGATATAATCATCATATATAAACGGGAGAGGCATGATACTATGGTTTCTGTTGCGCCTTCTGGTATAGTATCACCGAATTCAGCACCTAAAATCCTGATAAGAATATAAAACAATTTAAAGCACTCATTATTCTTTTTTCTTATCTTATTCTTATCTTAACGACATTTGCCGTGAAGCATCGTGGGGAGAGTTAGTTTTCTATCTTGTGCCAGGTCTGTTGCGCTTGACGTTGTCAGTCTGCTATCGCAGGGACTCTGAGATGTTATCTATCCATCGTGTTCTTGGCCTGTCTCGTGCACTGCGCCCTGAGTGTTGATTATTATAAGCACGTGATGGTAGTAAATGTGGTTCCATTCTTATTAGATGGCCGAACCACTTGATTCTTTGCTTCTCGATGTACTGTATGCATGTTTCTCATTATTGACATGAACAAATTTAATTCTTAACTTATAGTGATTGATTGGTAAATGCTAAAAAAAGTTAGAAAACACTTTTTCCTTCCTTTCCTTCCTTTGCGTTCCGGCCTAGCCTGATGGACCAACTTCTATCATGAATTTAACTGTTGTTTTTGGGACTCCGTTCCTCCGTACAGCTTTTGCAAGCTCTGTGTGTTGTGGCCAGTACTCTTTCCGTATACCTGCTAAACGTGGACAGTCTTGCAAGACGTGTTCTGCCGTCATGTCTGCCATATTGCATGGGCACAGGCTAGTTGTGCCAATTTTAAATTTATGGAACATGTGGCTCTGAGCTTGTTGTGGCGACGAGGCGAAATATGGTAACTTGTTCACTGCGCGAGAGACCATAGTAACCGTCACTGTCTGTGTACTGCGGGTGGTCTTTTGCCCACTTGCTTCGATAGTGCGAACCGATGGTTGTTTTGACTTCATCATAGCTGATCTCGAGATCAGTCTGGGGTAGTCGCCCGCCCTCTTTGGCTAGCTTGTCGGCCGCTCGTTCCCTAATGTTGCAGTGTGTCGGTATCCACTGGATGACAGTGCGTTTGAGTGAACTCGTTAGTTCAGCGAGGGACGTTTGAGCTCATTCATCTCAGTTTTGCCGACGCATTTGAGTGCCGTGATGACCGATAGAGCATCGGTGAATATCACGACCTTGTTGCGTGTAGTGTTTCTTCTCTCCAAGATCATTTCGGCCGCCTTTTTGATTGCCTCTGCCTCAGCTCGGTAGTTATTCGAGTATTTGCCAGTTGCAATCGCTTTCTTGACCGTGACTTTCTTGGAGATTTTAAGCACTATTCCTCCTCCGCCATCGCTATTGCGTTATTTGCCGATCCGTCCGTGTAGACGTAAGGCCCACTCATTTTCAGGGTACTCTGATTCTATGTACTCTTCTGCTGCAGTTTTTCTGTCGAGGTTCGTTTGGTCCCTTTTGCTCATTATGCCTGGGATTGATTCCATTAGTTCTGGCATTTTTGTTTTCCATGGCGGGCACTTGTCGATTGCCGGGATTGGTTTAGCTGTGCATTTGGACAGGACTGGGTGGTCTGTGGTCAGTGCGTTAGAGATTCTAACGAAGTTAGATCTCTGTATTCTCCACTTTCCTGATTGAAACATTCTTTCATGCATTGGATGCGATTTGAGCCGTTTGAGTTTTTCCGCAAGTACTACTACTTTCTTGTCCCTTCGGTCAGTCATTGGTTGGATGCCTGTGATGGTCTCCATCGCCTTGATGGGCGTGGACTTTATGGCTCCAGTGATAATGCGTAGGGCCCGGTTTTGACTGCTGCTCACTTTTGCGAATTGCTTGTTCGATGCATTGCTCCACGCTGCCATACCGTACTCTAGGACCGATCGCACTCTACCAGAGTAAAGTGTCTTGAGAATTCTGCTGTTTGCTCCCATGTGGAACCTGCGAGTTTACGCATCATTGTTAGCCTGTGTCTCGCTTTTGCCGTAGCATTCTCGATCTGGGTGCACCAAGTCATCTTTCTGTCGAGTGTGACTCCTAGGTACGTTGGGGTTTTATTTTCTGGAAGGTTCAGCCCATTGACTTTAAGCGTTATCTTGTAATCCTTGTTATTCTGGGAGAACACAGTGTAAGTGGTCTTTGAAGGATTTATTTTCATATTCCAGTTTGCTGACCACACTTCAAGGTTATTTAATGTAGCTTGCAGCTGATTTTCTGCTGTGGGCATTGACTCTTCTCTCGCCCATATTGCCAAGTCGTCGGCATACATGGCAGAGTGAACTCGTTCTGGGAGGCATGTTGCAATGTCATTGACGAAGACTAGAAAGAGAGTCGGTGAGAGCACTCCTCCTTGGGGGACTCCTTGCTCCAGTGTGGCCTTCATACTTTTGTACCCTTGAACCTGAACCCTTGCTGTTCTGTTCTCTAGGTATCTATCGAGCCAATTGTACATTCTTCCCTTTACGCCGAGGGTGAGCAGTTTTAGCCTTAATCCTTCTTTCCAGACTGTGTCAAAAGCCTTCTCCATATCTACCAAGACCGCCAGTGTCTGTTTCTTTTCTTGGAAACCGTCCTCGATTCCCTGAACAATGTAGGTTACTTGATCCTCTGTGGATCTGTATCTCCGAAACCGCCTTGTTGTGCCATAAGCAGCCCTTTGCTCTCCAAGTGCCAGGATAAGCGTTTGTTCACCATGCGCTCCACAACTTGAAGCATCATCATCATGTGCTATCCTGCCCGTTTATTACCAGGGCTCTCAAGGGTAGCAAAGAATAGTAACACTGCAACCTACAAGGCATGTTATAAGAGGCGACTGAGGTAGGGGCGTAGTGAAGATACCCTAGTAAATAAAAAGCGTTGCAGAAATTGGATGTACTGGCATAACTGGCACAATGTACAATCACCCTTAGGCTCAGATCGCATACAAATTACAAAGCGTGGTTAACAAGGGGATAATATATGTAGCTTTCAAAGAATGTGCTATATCAGCTGGCACAGATGATCATGGAGCTTCACAAATGTTTGTTCTGAGTACTGACTATCAGTTCATATATTGACATTTTTTCTTACTAGTTGAGATGTCTAGAATTTTAGCTCTCAGTTAGTCATCATCTTTCTCATTTTCCATTTAATATAAGCAAACTTTGTATATATATCAGATATTTATAATTATGAATTTAGATGAGCTAAATAATAATCATTATTCGTAAATAAAAATTCTACAATAACAATTAAAAAATAACAATACTAAATGTAAAGATACCATGTTTTTCATTGATAAATTTAATATCTAATGTTTTCTTTGCTGTTTTACACATTTTTACATGCTTAATGATTTTATTAATTTTTTTGCCTACTGTGTTTGTATATATTAAAATTATTTAAAAAGTACAATTATGGATGTTTCTTCCTCTTCGAACGCTCCATATTGACCACTCATTAACCACTCTTTGTGATTTTATGTGATCTGAGTCTACAAGTAGGCCAGCACATCCGATTTCTGCGACCCTTTTATTTACCAGGGTAGCTTCCTAGGACCTTACCTAAGTTGTCTCTTACGACATTCTTTGTAGGTCGCAATGTTACTATTCTTTGCTCCCCTTGTGAGCACCGGAAACACACAGGCGACTTATGGATGTGAAGTATGGATTATTACACATTTAAGAATTAAATAAAACCAAATAAAAATAGAAACAAAGTGCTGCAGTAAAATCATTAGAATGCCCTGAACCAAAAAGAGGAAATATATAGGCATCACACAAGAATTGAACATTGAGATATATTGTCTCATAACCAACATTATACTTTGAAAACCAAAATATTTTGCTTACACTGATCATTACAGTGATAAGAAGAGAGAGAGCAATGATGAAGACAATTGTTTCTGAAAGATTGGACAACCAAGATGCAGATGACAACAGGGCATTAAAGAATCGTTGAACTTGACGATGGAGGAGGCGGGAGAGCTGGCTAGAGATCTAGTCTTTTAGGTGGACTGTAATGAGAGCAACGTTCTACAAAGGACATGCTATATGAAGAATAAGTAGAATATTTTTAGTCCTACAAATAAAGTGTGTTTTTGGGACACAAAAAAGATGACTTGGTCCAGGTTGAAGCCCACATGCACACTGGCTATGTTTGTGTGCATCAGTCATCTTATGCTTATAAATGGAAATGTTCAGAAGTAATAGTGTCCTTTAAATAATAAACATATTACTACTTCATTATTCCTTTAGTTCATGAACAGTTAACTGTGATTGTATTATTACTGTTACATTTTTATTTATCTTTCCAGAATTGAATCCGTTGAAACACATGATCGTAGTATCTGCTGCTAGGAGTGATTATCTTACCATTGGTTTGTTGTCACAGTTCAAGTAGCCAGAATGGCACTAAAATCTCTTTGTTTATTGCCAGCTTGGCAAAAGAAAAAACTTTCACCCCAAAGCAGAATGATAAAAGAATACTACTGTCCAGACAGATGTGGTCACAATGCTGTTTGCATTAAAGAAGAGCTTATAATTTGGGGTGGATACAACGTTAGTATTCAAATTTCTGATTCTGTTCATGAATAATGCATGATTATGTTCCTATGAAAAAAAATGGAATAATATTTTAGGTTATTAACCCAACGGGACTGCAGAGCCGATATATCGGTTCAGATTAATGTTCATGATGTTGCAAAACTGATATATCAGCTTTTGGATGTCTGTTGACAAAAACAAATGCATCTTCACAACCGCTTTACTTAAGGTAAAAAAATCTTCAGAAACGGAACGTACTTATATGTAGGTACATTTCTACCTTATTTTAACAAATATTAGAAAGTGGGAAAGCATATGTTATTGTGTCGAAGTAGAGTCATATTTAAAAAAAACCCGATAATGTGTCTGACATTTGCCAACCTTGTCATAAAGACCAAAATGAGTTTATACAGTGCAATCTTGAGTATTGTTAGATCAAATTATAACTTGTGATAGTAATGAAGAATATTTAATTGATGGTAATAACGACATTTCATTGTTTATGGAATGTAATATCGATAGCTGTAATTCTAAATCTAATGTAATAATTGCATCTAAAGAATTGACGTTGAACATACCATTTGTTGACATGTCCGCACTAAAAAGTGAATATTATAAAAACTACTGCACCTAATTAGATGAAACTTATAGAATATGTTCAGACATGAATTATCTTCATTTAACTGCTACTTCTGGAAACATCTATGAATATTAAAATGTAGTACAAACCCATGAGTATAAATATTTTTATGTTTTTTAAAAAAAAAGTCATGCTACAATCTAGTTTTCTCAAACGTATATCACCTGATGTAAGATATTTTTATATTAATGTATTCATCATCCAATTAGCGACAATTTAATATAAAATATGTCATACTTTAGAGAAACGGTACTCAAGTTGTAAAGATTTAAACTTGACATTAAATGTTAAATTGGAAATTGCAAAATAAATGCGTCCAGAGGTAAAAATAATACAGAGCGAAAGGGTTAATTAATGTTTTATTTAATAATGTTAGACTTTTATGTTATTAGATAATTTATTATATTTTTCATGTAAAACTTACTTATTCCTCTCCGCTCCTCGTGGAGCATAGGGCCTCAACAGTTGCTCGACACTTTTCTCGGTCTCTGGATGTTGTCTTAATGGTCTTCCAGGATAGTCAAGCACTCTTCAGTTCCTCAAGAAGACTTCGTCTCCAGGTCTGTTTAGGCGTCCTCTTTTTCATGTAATCAGAAGAACTGAATTGAAATAAAAGATTACAATACTAATAGGAAAAGAGACAAAGATACATGTAAGGAGAAGGTTGTGGGCAGCCTCCTGATATTGAAGAATGAGAACAACAGATAGGGATAAAGGTGTGAAGATTGCTAAACTCGTCTTTACTTGACACTTCCAGCACTCCATGTAGACACTTCATCTCTGTTGTGACTAGTTTTCTTCTGTCATTTGATGTGAGTGTCCAGATTTGGCACTGGCAGCATAATGTCAGGAGAAAGATCATGTTGTACAATGATCTTTTAGTGTTCATGGTGACATGCTTGCATTTCAAAATTGTTGTCATTTGTCCTATGATGTGATTTACTTTATTGCACCTATGTTGGATTTGGCTAGTTATTCTTCTCTTTGCTGAAAAAATGCTCCCCATATATGGAAAGTCTTTAACATGTTTTAATTGATGTTTACTGTCAAGGGAAGCAAAGAAGAGTACCACTGCAACCTACAAGGCATGTTGTAAGAGGTGACTGATGAAGGACCTAGGAAGCTACCTAGTAAATAAAAATATAGCTGGCCTACTTGCAGGTGCATAACTCGCACAATTGCTCTTATGCTCAGATCACATACAAATCACACAGTGGTTAACAAGTGGTCGATATGGAACGTTCAAAGAAGAAGTAGAAGATATTGAATCTTTCCAGTGATTTTAGTTGTTACACATTGTACAAGCAGAACTGGATGTCTGAAGGGTAGAGTGAGGAATGTGTTTAACCAGCGAGTCAAGGTGTGCATACTCTTCAACATCTGCTGGGTAGACTGAACATCAATAGGTCTACCCGAGTGCTATGACATCAGTTCAGTAACCAATAAAAGATATAGAAAAATTGTATACATGCATGTCAAGGGTTCTCTTACAGTTTTTACTACATCCATATCAAATTTTGAGAGCTAATGTTATGCTTACAGAGTTTACAGATGAGTAGAGTTTGTTATACTTCTTTGGCTACTTTGATTGGGATTATTTTTAAAAAGAAACTTAAGTTTGTTAGGTGTCAGTTTTCAGTTTCAAGGTCAAGCTTATTTAAAAAAAAAATTTTTTAAAGCTACTCTTGTAATACTGTTCTCTTTATCATTTTATTTCAGGAGAACAATGGTTCAACATACTGTAGCAATACAGCTTTGTGGGTTTATAAATTGGATTTGGATGTATGGTAAGGAACTTTATACCAATTACTCACTGTGAAACAAATATCAAATACTCACTGTGAAACATACCAAATACTCACTGTGAAACATATACTAAATACTCACAGTGAAACAGTTACTCAAATACTCACCATGAAATAGTTATCAAATCTAGGATTGTAATAACTAAACAGTTCATCGGTGACAATCAATAATTGCTTCATAAACCTACATTGACTTTGACCAGCAGAAAATAATAAACCAAATACCAACAATACCCCATCTTAAATTTAGACAGAAACCACCATCTTTAGGCTCTGCACAGGTCCACCATTATAAGTCCACCTCCACAAAAAGAAAGCTTCTTAAACTTACCAATGAATGTTCTAAAAAGACTCCTGAACACATTCTGCAAACAAGCGCCCCCGCCCTCCCTCAATGACTGGAGGTTTCAAGTATGTCCCAGTGAGAGTAATATGAAGGAGAAATAGTAAGGCACCCACAATTAACTACTGCTGACAACCGGATTCAAGGAGGTAATTCATTTCGCTGTTTAGACCTATAACAATTTTATTACGGCACTTTATTCTCATTTCTGAGAGTACGCTGGGTGAGCCTATAGGGCAGAATAATTATTATTGCCATTCGGTGCAGGGCATCGGTTTTATTATCTTCCCTAACAGAAACAATCTTGACCATGCTGAAGGGTCAAACACAGGATGGTTCCGTAAGAAAACCCCATTGTGTTTAACCGTTCGCCACCCACTCTCCATTTAGATCTCTGAGCATGGGAAACTGATCGCAGAAGACCTTCTCTATTTCGTTCTTCAATAGGTGTTCTTTGACCTCCACACATTTCTCTTTACCTTTTATTTGTTTTATGTACACTTTCTGTATCTCATTTAGTTGTTTTATCTTAGTTGAAATATCTTAGTTGTTTTTGATTTATACTAAATTGTTCTACATCAACATTACTTTTCCACAGGATGCAATACAAAGCCACAGGGAGAGCTCCACCAAAAAGATCTGGTGCCTGCAGTGCACTTTTATGGCCTTATTGGTACATTTTCTGTGGGCACACATATAATGGCAATGGTAATGACATGTATCGACTTGACCTGATTAATTTAAATTGGGAACAGGTCTGTGTCATGGAACCAAGCATATCACCTCGAGATAAAGCCTCTTCTTGGGTCTATGGAAACAGGTACTTTACTGCATCTAAACTATGTTGTTGAAATTTTACAACCATCGTTGAATTTGTCATTTGGGGGCAATGTAGATGCTGCATATATACTATAGCTATTTTCTACCTCTCCTAATTCATTTTCTCACTTCTCTCTATTTTTCCACTAGATCTCCTGAGAAATGTGAGGCAATTTCAGAAACTAATACTTTTTGCCAATGTGCGTGTGTGGATTTTATTCTTCTATCAATTTACTAGACACTAGTGCTGTTTTGAGAAATTCTGGTTATGTTTGCAATATTTGTTGTGGTAAAAAATGTTTCAGACGATGAAACTGCCAGCTGTTATGAAGTATGGTCTGTAATTAGTTGTTTAAACATAAAAAAATGTGCGATTAAGTAAATTTCTTAGTCATAAATGGGAGGTTTGGGGTGAGATTGTGATGACTGATGACATGGTTTAGATTAGTTTTTGTTTCTTTTAATGTTTTCCAGATGAAATAAAAGTCCTAATTATTAGTTTCTAGTTAAACTACAGACACATTTTGTTATATTATCTATATATGTTTGGTTATTTTCACTGTTGTTATTTTATTTGATTAGAATTTATTGCTTTGGAGGATTTGGTATTTCACCATTCACGTTTTTGTGGGACAGAGATACTGATGTTTTTTCAGAGGAAGCTTTTGTGAGTATTACCGTAGTTGTTGTATCACAAAAGTATCTTAACTTTTTTTTAGTGACTAGACAGATTCAACTCTGGACACTTTTTCTTATTTGTGCCTTCTTATTTATTTGTAGATTAATTAAAGCAAATGTTCATCTTTCATTGAATAATCTTTCCTCTTTTGGCTGACATCTGGTCAATGCAACAGCCTAGATCATCTCTACAGCCTTAAAATACAAGCACCGTATAGAAATTAATGCCATTTTGATATTGGAATCTAGGCTCTTGGCTTTATTCTTCAGGACTGACTAAACCTGGCTAAGTGGTACGTAACTGAACTAGATCAATTTTAGCTCATCATCAGACTAACCTGGCTAAGTGGTGCGTAACTGAACTAGAAAGATTTTAGCTCATCATCAGGTGCTATGCTGGCTGGCAAAGGCAATCTTGGATCTCCACAAATCGCTGTCTCAGGTGTTTGCTATCAGCTCAGATGTTGACGCTTTTCCGTACCATGAAGTCAGGCTATCCAAAATTGTCTCTCTCTATCTTCCTCTGTCTCGCCTACCCTCGATTTTAACGGTCACAATGTGTTCTAAACCTCCCTTCCTCATCACATGTCCGAAAAATGATGACTGCCTCTTTCTTATATTGATGATAAGCTTTCTCTGTGTCATGACCTCATTCAATACCTCAACATTAGTTATTTTAGAAGTATATAGGGTTCTCATCATTCTTCTGTTAAAACCACATCTCTGTGGCCCTCAGAGAAAGTTAAGCTACAGCTTCCTAAATCCAGACAAGATTATGCACTGCATCATGGTGATAGACTTGAAGATATAGTATGCCCAAATGTCACAACAGATTAAGAAGATAAAATAAAGACTAAACTGACAGTTTGTTCATTTGAAAAATAATGAAGATATAAGGTACAAAGGAAGAGTTATATGTATGTACAAAATGTTTGGAATGTCTTTTATTCCCTAAGAATTATGACTGATCAAGAAGCATTTAAAAAAAATGTAAACTGCTTGCATAAAAAGTGTAAGATTGAATCATAGTAAATGGGAGGATGGGTTGAGTGTGTTACTCATCTTTCAATATGTTGTCCTGAGCACAACTTTGCCACCCTAACAGTCTCTCAGAATTTCTCTATCTTAGGCCAGATATCCCACTCTGCAGTCGTCATGCTTAACTCATCAGTCACACACTGAATCCTTCACCATGGTTTTCCTGTTTGCCAGGATGCCTTCTTCCATTATTTCTCCAACCTTGTGTGTATTTTTATATGTACAAAATACTTCAGTTTATTATTTGTTGCATCAGCCAGTTTTCTTTGATTTTGTGTTCATTCTGCATATATGCAGTGGAGCTTCTGACTGAATAGATTAGGGTGCAGGCTCCCATTTGGGAAACCCAGGTTTAATCCCAAGTAAGGCCAAGGAGTTTTTCTGTTGGGGGCATAAAGAAAATTCATAGCCTGAACAGTTTCACAGCAACTGCACTGGCTATTCTACCATTAAATTCCACATTTTCATGTCCCCACTGTCCTACACGGCCCTAAAAAATGTTATTACAGGCAGTAACTATAGTTTTTTTATCTGCATATATATGTTTGCTTTATTTTGTTTTATTCCATATTACTGTTTGTTTTATCTAGGCATCTTCTTGGAAGTTAGTTTGTGATTGCTGTCTTTCCTGGCAGTGACCATATGTGGTCCATAACCATTCTCTCTAATCCACAGATTCTCTGCATACAGTCATAAGATTTGAAATTAGACATCTTCTTGAAAGGTAGTCTGTGATTGCTGTCTTTCCTGGCAGTGACCATATGTGGTCCATAACCATTCTCTCTAATCCACAGATTCTCTGCATACAGTCATAAGATTTGAGATTAGGCTTCTGGAAAGGTAGTCTGTGATTGCTTTCTTTCCTGGCAGTGATAATACTTGGTCCATGATCATACCCATTGTCTCTAAATCCATAGATTCTCTGCCTACAGTCATAAGATTTGAGATTAGGCTTCTGGAAAGGTAGTCTGTGATTGCTTTCTTTCCTGGCAGTGATAATACTTGGTCCATGATCATACCCATTGTCTCTAAATCCATAGATTCTCTGCCTACAGTCATAAGATTTGAGATTAGGCTTCTGGAAAGGTAGTCTGTGATTGCTTTCTTTCCTGGCAGTGACAATACTTGGTCCATGATCATACCCATTGTCTTTAATCCATAAATTCTCTGCCTACAGTCATAAAATTTGAGACCATAGCTATTGACACATTGCGTGACTACACTGTGATATCTTTAACAGAGTTCTAACCACAGCAGCCATACACTTCAGTGACCTTGATTGACTGAGAACTGAAATATCTATCAAAATTTAATTAGTAAATTAATTTCAAAAAGAAATTAGTATTTATAAATAGTGAAACTAACTACAGTAATTGGTTATTGGTTATAACTGCAGTAATTATGTAGTTCTATTTGGACAATGCTGTTTTTTTCCATCTTCAGACTGAACGAGGATGGAATGATCAGTTACTGTATTTTGATACAGAGAAATTTGAGTGGATCAAAGTCGTGTGCAAGGTACATATTGGTTTCTTACATTTCCTGTATAAGGGATTGTTAAAGTTAAGAATATCTGACAGAGTTAAATGGAAAGATTCACAAAGTTTCTAAGTGGTAGAAGCTTATATAATGCTTTTGAACATCACATTCAGTGTAGTGTTGTTATAATTTTGTAAGACAAAAATAGTGATTTAGAAATCTCATGAAGCACAGTCAGCTGCCAATGCATGGTCCCAACAGTAGGCAGTTTGATATTAGAGCCTGAGTAAAACCTAAAGTTAGTGGGATATATAAGTAAAGAAACCCTTTTATACCACATGGTATATTGGGCAGTATGGTGTTAGGTCCCTATTTTTTATTGACCTTCGCCACAGGATGGGTCATATTGTCCACATCACCTTTACTTCCAGTGTTTTTCCTGGTACCAAATTGAGGCTGGGTTGACCTAAGAGCCGTTATGGTCTGAAAAGTATTCCACGCCTACTGTAGAATTGAACCCAGACAACTAGCCTAAGAAGTGAGTTCACTAACAACTACGCTACTGCAGATATATCTCTCTCTTTCTCTCTTTGCCTTTTTACCTCGGGTTGGGGCATAGGCCCTCAACCAACTCATGCCAAGTCTTCCTATCTCCTGCAGCTCCCTCCAGCTCTTCTTTATATTGTTGATCTCCATCTCCAAATCTCGTCTCCATGTATTTCTCGGCCTCCCTTCTTTCGCTGTCCCTGCGGGTTCCAGGCAAGGACCCTTCTTGTTATATTCCCTCCGGTTTTCGCAAAGTGTGTCCTATCCAGCGCCAGCGTCTTTTTAACCTGTTCGTTCACTGGAAACTGCAGATATATAGCATTGCAAAAATCCTACAACATTACAGGCTCAATAAAGAAATTGAACAACTACAGAAACTATTGGTAGAGCAAGCCCTCCAATAGATGCTCTGATGCTGGGCCCACCAGTGTAAGATCCTTGTCATGACTTGTCCTGGGAGAACACCCTGTCTAAATAAAACAGATAAGTTACTCTCCGATCTCTTGAGGGCAGTGTTAGGATTTTTAAGAACATGGCCATAGAAATATCATAGATTTCTCGACCAGACAGAATATGAGAGCCCTAACAGGCTTGAATACCCAGTAATGAAAATGTAACATTTTTGTACTTTGTAAAACTACAGTACTTTGTTTTTACTTGTTTTACCATTGCTACATAGTTTTACTGCAGTCTTCACTTATATCGATAACACTTAGTTATGAAGTACATGTTACTAACAGAATGGTCATGTAGTGAAGAGATGTACTTAGTTGTCTGTAATGAAACACCTACCTCTTCACCACTAATAATATTGATCTAATAAGTATGTGAAGTTCTGAAGTTTCATTTTATAGAAGAGTCTAGTTGAGTCCAATATCAATGTCAATAACATTGTCATTCTTAATATTGAAGATTTCTTTGTTGCCAGGGTATTAAACCGAAAGAAAGAGCAGCACATTCAACTGTTTGTGTTGGTGGTAATGTTTATTTATTTGGAGGACGGCACCATTCACAGAGGCTGAATGATTTACATATGCTCAATTTGGAGACTCACACTTGGAGTGGCAGGTAGTATTGCATCTTGTACTTCCTCTTCTTTTCTGATGTATGGGATCTGTAGTTTCTTTCTTCTTCTTTTCTTCTTCTGTGAACTCTCCATATCGACCACTTGTTAAACCAACCTTTGTGATTTGTATGTGATCTGAGCCTAAGAGCAATTGTACATTGTACCAGTTATGTGCCTACAAGTAGGCCAACACATCCAATTTCTGCAGCACTTTTTATTTACTAAGGTAGTTTCCCTATGCCCCTACCTCATTCGTCTCTTGCGACATGCCTTGTAGGTCACATTGTTACTATTTTGTGCTTCCCTTGCAGACTCCGTCAAACACACAGGCAGATCTGTTGAGTCTCTAATTGACGATTGATTTGATTTATTGCTAAGACCATCATCTTTGCATTTTGGTTTATAACTGTGTGCTCAGATCTCTTTTCTAATACATGAAAATTTCAGCATCAATGTAGGAACTCTATTAGCACTAGCGAGGGTCACCAATGTAGGAACTCTATTAACACTAGCGAGGGTCACCAATGTAAGAACTCTATTAGCACTAGCGAGGGTCACCAATGTAAGAACTCTATTAGCACTAGCGAGGGTCACCAATGTAAGAACTCTATTAGCACTAGCGAGGGTCACCAATGTAGAAACTCTATTAGCACTAGCGAGGGTCACCAATGTAGAAACTCTATTATCACTAGCGAGGGTCACCAATGTAAGAACTCTATTAGCACTAGCGAGGGTCACCAATGTAAGAACTCTATTAGCACTAGCGAGGGTCACCAATGTAAGAACTCTATTAGCACTAGCGAGGGTCACCAATGTAAGAACTCTTAGCACTAGCGAGGGTCAACAATGTAGGAACTCTATTAGCACTAGCGAGGGTCACCAATGTAAGAACTCTATTAGCACTAGCGAGGGTCACCAATGTAGGAACTCTATTAGCACTAGCGAGGGTCACCAATGTAAGAACTCTATTAGCACTAGCGAGGGTCACCAATGTAGGAACTCATTAGCACTAGCGAGGGTCACCAATGTAGGAACTCATTAGCACTAGCGAGGGTCACCAATGTAAGAACTCTATTAGCACTAGCGAGGGTCACCAATGTAAGAACTCTATTAGCACTAGCGAGGGTCACCAATGTAAGAACTCTATTAGCACTAGCGAGGGTCACCAATGTAGGAACTCTATTAGCACTGGCGAGGGTCACCAATGTAGGAACTCATTAGCGCTAGTGAGGGTCACCAATGTAGTTATTTTGAGGATGGTGATTTTTTTGTAAGCATTTTATTTTAATGAACAAATTTTGCATGAGCAGAAGCTGTCCAGCCTATCCTTGATGATTTTCAACTGCCAAGGATTCTTTTACGTGTTCAACTTGAACACAGGACTTTCCAACACACATAATACAACTAATAGAATCTCTAAACCACGAACAACATGCAATCATTAAAATAGGAGGTAAAATAGCTGAATGGTTCGAGATTCAAAAGGGGGTACAACAGGGATGTATTTTGTTCCAATACTTATTCAACATATATGCGGAGAACATCATGAGGAATGTAAAAGACGATGCCAACTATGTAAATTACGACCCTCTCACTATAGGTGGCAAATGCATACCAGAGCTTAGATACGCAGACGATACAGTATTATTATCCACCAGCAAAGAAGGTTTGGAAAACCTAATCATGACGACCAAGAAACATAGTGAAGACCAACATCTATATTTGAATACACAAAAACAAAAATCATGTCAACTGACATCCAAATAAACAATGAAGAACTCCAATGTGTAGAGAGCTATGAATATCTGGGCTCAATAATTAACAATAATGGTAACTGCTCCAAAGAGATCTCAAGAAGATTAGCAATAGCAATCAAGAAGTTAAACACAATGAAGAACATGTTGCAAAGCACCAGCAAAATATTAAAATTAAAAATATTGAGAGCATGCATTTTCCCAGTGGCAGCTTATGGTTGTGAATCATGGACTATTACACAAAAAACCAGAACGAAAATCCAGTCCTTCGAAACTAAATGCTACAGAAAGATCCTACGAATACCATGGACAGAAAAAGAAAGAACACTGATGTCCTGAAAGAACTAAATGTTAAAGAGAATTGGCTGATAAACAACATACTATACAGAAAAATTACATACTTTGGTCATATCAAGCGTCACGATGGCCTGGAAAGAACAATACTAGAGGGCAGGGTTCCTGGACGTAGAGGCAGACCAAGAAGAAGATGCCTACAAGATATTAAAGAAACCATGAACATGACCATCGACGAAGTGGGTGAACTGGCAAGAGACAGAGTGAATTTCAGATGTTCTGCAAAGAGAGCAACGTCCTATAAAGGATACGCACCTTGATGATGAAAAGCTGTCCAGCCTATCCTTAATGATTTTCAACTACCAAGGATTCTTTTACGTGTTCAACTTGAACACAGGACCTACAATTTATTGTCCATCTCAGATAGGACTAGGAGCTCGATCTCATCTATATTGAGATCATGAATCACTGGAAAAATATCCAGACTGCCTCACGCAGGAAATAAATCCAAGTACGTTTGGAGTGAGCACTATCATTTGTGAAATATCTCAACAGAAAGTAAGGTAGTTTAACAAGTTGCGACAGATTAAAAGTTCACAATTTTTTCGGGGTCTCTATGGCGTAGTGGTTAGGTACTCACCTCTTGCTTCAAAGGTACTGGTTCTTCCTCGTAGAGCCATTGGGATATATTTCAAAATTGAGAAGAGCAGGCTGTAAAGCCGCTGCCTGGGCAAAATTAGAAAGGTTAAAAAATAAAATTATCACAAAAAAGTTGTTGTCATCTTCTAAATTACACTGGGAACCCATGCCAGCGCTACTGAGTTTGTGCACTACCGTTGATATCTTCCTATGTTAGAAAGAGATCAGAGCACACATGGTTACTCACTGAAGTGCAATGATGATGGTACTAGCAATCAACCAATCAATGAAGTTCACAAATTTGTTCAGATTTGAGTTGCTGATGTTTGTTGAGCAGTGTTAAGGGAAAACATCCAGATCTCTGAGTGTCCTCTTTAATTTTCTTGCATTTGTTATTTTTTATTAGAAGTGTTGTTAAGTGTTAACATTTTCTGCTATCTATGCTCTATAGAGTACCTTGTCACGGCATTCAACCTGCTGGGAGGTCCTGGCATTCAATGTCACGCTTTAGCAAAACAGAGTTATTGCTCTTTGGGGGTTTTGACAATAACAGATCATCGCTTGGTAAGTACATATTGTAATTTTATCTTTTTATTCATTTGGCCTCATATTTCTCTGTATTTTTACAGGCCATCTAGTCACTCATGTCATCCAGGTCACTACAATACAATCATCGAAATAGGGGGAAGACTGCAGTAAAACTTGGTAAATAGTGAAATACGTACAAACAAAGTACTATAGTTTTACAAAATACAGAAACAGTGACAATAAACAGCAACGTTTCGACCAACAAGGCCTTTATCAAGCAAACGAACAAACAGGAGTGACAAATTAATAAACAGCAATGTTTCGACCAACAAGGCCTTTATCAAGCAAACGAACAAACAGGAGTGACAAATTTTATTCCAGATTTTATTTAGATACGTTGGTATTTGGTCGTCCATTTGTGTTTCATTTTAATTTGTCACTCCTGTTTGTTCGTTGCTTGATAAAGGCCTTGTTGGTCGAAACGTTGCTGTTTATTGTCACTGTTTCTGTATTTTGTAAAACTATAGTACTTTGTACGTGTTTCACTACAATACAATCATGTACTTATCTCTCTCTCTAGCCTGTGACGCCCCTGGTGCTTAGGGCAGCAACAAATGCACACCATTCTTGTCTATTCTTCGTCTTCCTCTGTATTGTGTTCCAGATCCATTTCTTTCAGTACTTGTTCTACTGTTCTCCTCCAGGTTGTTTTGGATCTTTTACGTTTACCCTCATGTACTTATGATCAGAGTCAATTTATCTTGGAAAAGAATTAAATTTACATTTTACAGTAATGTGGTCCTCATAGTTGTAACACTTTCCGGGAAAGTTTGCACTCAAATGGCCATACCGCTCTCTTGTATTGCTTTGTTCATATAGCTGTAACATTATCTTTTAACTCTGTGGTCTCTTAGCTGAAACACTCTCTTGTATCACTATAATCCCCTTTGCTGTAACACTGTGTTCACACTCTACACATTGCGCACATTTTATCCACACTCTGCAGGGATTTTCTCCTTTTCCTTCCTGTAGACTATCTGTTATTATATCACTTTATTTTTCATATATATTACTTATCATTGACCTTTTATATCTCTGGAGACAATAGGTTTTGCCTCACATAGTTTGTTCTGTGCTGAATCACAGCATCTGTTGTTGCTGTAATGGCCTAATCTGAAGTGGCAATCCTTGCCACAGCTACTGCAGGTGAGACTAGAGCTGATGTAGAGGAAGGTCTCTCTGCACTCGTTTACCTCCATATGTGATGGCATTTCTTTTCTTTTTGAGCCATCTCTCACTGCTGCTCACCATGCATGTCTGTCTTTGGCCAGCTGCTCCCAGTTTTCTTTGCCTATGCTGCATGAAGTTAGATAACGCTTGCAGGTGTCAATGAAGAGTAGTAATTGGCACCCATGCTGTCTAGTACCAGTTGCGAGTTGACTATATAGAATGTCCTTTGGGATTCTACCATCGCTCATACGTCCCAGACATCTCAGATGTTGCTTACTCAACAAGGTATACATGCTTGGAATACCAGCACTGTCCAGGATTTCTCTAATGGAGATATGGTCTTGCCATCAGATATATATTCGCCCGAGACAGTGCATGTGGAAGGTGTTAATGCGATGTTCTTGTCTGGCATATGTGGTCCACATCTCACACTATCATAAAGTAGAGTGCTGAGAACAAAGGCCTTATATATTTGTGTCTTGTTGTTTTGTGTGAGTACCCTATTTTTCCATATACACTGTGCTAATTTGAATGTATCAATGGATGCCTTCCAAATGCCGGTGCTAATTTCATCATTGATTGAGATGTTGTTGCTGATGGTTGAACCAAGGTATGAAAAGGTGTTGACTACTTCGAGTGTTTGACTTCCAATGTTTATAGATGCGACTCAGGCTAATATCCTGGAACATGATATTTATTTTGTTGAGGCTCATAGTTAGGCCAAATTTGTTTGATGCTGCAGCAAATCTATCCATGAGATATTGAAGCTCTATCTCTGTGTGTGATTTTAATGCTGCATAATCAGCAAACAGAAGTTTCCTGATGGCCCTTTAAACTTTGGTCATTACTCTAAGTTGAGCCATGTTGAATAGTTTTCCAAATGATCTTGTGTGGAGAAATATTTACTATTAGTATTTATGATTACTGCATATAATACTCATAATTGTATATTGTACACGCCAGTTGGGATTTTGGCATAGAAATGTTTTGGTTTTGTTGAGATGTATATTTTGCAGCAAACATTTGTTTGTGTCTTACCATCTACAACAGATTGTCATTGCCTATTTACATTTTTTATGGTTTGATTTCTTTTTTTCAGATGATATCTGGCTATTAAATATAGTTTCTTTTTCATGGACTGTGCTTATCAACCATACTGGGTTGCCCAGATTATGGCATACAGCAAGTGTTAGTGTTCAAGGGGATGTACTCATCTTCGGTGGTTGTGTCAACAATATTTTAGATGAAGCTGGTCAAATGGTACTGATATTTGTCAGATTTATCATTGAATATGGTCAACGTGTTTAAGTGATTATATAAAAATATATAATGAAATACAACCAATCACCAATAACAGCATACAATAAAAAGAGATTGGGTACTAGAGCTAAAGGAAGACCAAGAAAAAGAAGGATAGACAATATCAAGACCACACTACATAAACACGAATATAACACAACAAGGGCGACTCATCTGGCCCTAGAACGTAAATTAAAGCTCCCATCCATACGCATAACGACAAGAGTGGACAGCCAACTATATCTTCCACCTGGGAATAGACAATATAAAAATATATATAAAGCTGGAGTCATAGTCTGCGTGGGTCATGATAGTTGTCTAGCAATATTGAAGGCAGCATGACTTACTTGATTGATTTGGAAGATTAGTTGTCTCTATTCTTAGAGATCTTATCTAGATTTAAATAAATAAAATTTCTAGTAGTAGTTTCAAATCTTAGGGTATGAAGTGCCTGACACTTCATATTTCTAGTCTCTAACTGGCAGGAGGTAGGAGGGACAATTGCTTTCCTCACGTGTAGAACATCAAGTACGGGATTCTTCCTCGAACGCTCCGTATTGACCACTTGTCAACCACTTTGTGTGATTTGTATGTGTTCTGAGCCTAAGAGCAATTGTACTTCATGCCATTTATGCACCTACAAGTAGGCCAGCACATCTGATTTCTGCGCTGATTTTTATTTACTGGGGTGGCATTCCTAGGACCTACATCAGTCGCCTCTTACGACATGCATTGTAGGTTGCTGTGGTACTATTCTTTGCTTCCCTTGGGCCCGGCACCTCATGGGTGGAGTATGGGATTGTACCCACAACCCTCTTGAATCCGAGTCAATAGTCACACTTTCAGATTATGCTAATCTGTCACACTACCTGGTTCTACATTCCTGAAAATGCTAATGATAAGGAAGGAGCTGATAAACAACACCCAAAGTGGTCTTTTAAAGATTGATAAATTGTACACATTGAAGTTGCTCAATAACTGGTTTAAAGAATAGTGACATAGAAATTGATGAAAGAGTTATACTATGACTGCAGGAATTTACAATCAAATGTTGCATAAGTAAAAGACAGTACCTGCAAGGTTGTTACACAGATCAAAAGGATCAGTTCTTGTTTGATTTTTTAAGCATATTTTCAGAAGTCAGTTTAGAACACATTGTAACACACACATATCAAACAAGAGGATGACTGCACAGACATTTGATAGTCCAGGTTTTAACATATAGCATATGTCAGTACTGTAGGATGTGTGCTTCTGGAGAGATTAATATCATGCCTGGGAAGAAAGTCAAACACACATTTATTAAGCATCACTAGAGATTACAAGATTTGGATAACCATTATCACAAACATTATTGTGTGTTTGTGTGTGCGTATGTACCTGAGATTCCGGGAGGGGTTGAAAAATATAACATTTGTCCTCTCATTATTTTGGGGCAATCTCTAATGTATATTGTTTAAGACGGATTAGCGTAATGCTTAAGCGTTTCCCTGTCGACTCGGACACAAGAGGGTTGTGAGTTCAATCCCACACTTGACATTCCACACATAAGGAAAGGAATTGGCCCTCCTGCACACTTGGAGATAAAAAAGTGAAGTGACTTCATACCCTACGGTCTGAAAAGGCTGCAGGAAATTTGATTTATAATGCATATTGTAGATAACAGTCATGCCAGTATTCACACTCTACTCAGTGACATATCATACAGATTACTTTTACGTATTGTATTTTTATACCCGCATCCCTTTTCTGTTAACAAACCGTGCTACTCAAAAATACTATCTGTTATTATTATTATATAGAACTTGTTGCAATCTTATCTTTTGAAAAAGCATTATTGGACTAAATTGTGGATATTATTATTATTGATAGAAGGGAAGACTGCAATGAAATTATGTACCAAATGCTATATACATAAATAATGTACATGTAATGCATTAATCATCCATGTGTTGCAAGGGGAGCAAAGAATAGTAACACTGCCACCTACATTGCATGTAGTAATAGGTGACTAAGGTAGGGTTTTTGAGTGGGGCTAGCTATTCTATCCAGTAGAAAGTTTTAACCACAAATCCAACCAACCATGAACAAGTCATTTAAAAATAAAATAATAACTGTGCCAACCAATAGGAAAGTAAGCTCTTCTAGAAGAGGTATAACAATATACAGGAGAGCTGGAGGTAGCTGCTGGAGATAACTAAAGGTAGGAAGACTTGGCATGAGTTGGTTGAGTGCTAAAAGGGTTAAAAAGCATGAGAGAGAGAGAGAGATAGAGAGAAGGTGTCAATGAAATATCACAGATATGTAGGTCTGAAGTACATATTTTTTTTTTCCGATCCAGAAGCACTTGAGCTTTTCAGTTCTTGAGCTCGGTGCCATGGACATCGTAACCCTTCGGTTCGGTGCCATGAACACCGTAAATCTGGGGAATCTGTGGCTTTTCTGCCATCCCGCGAAATTGAACCTGCACACACAGAGGGATAGTCACCCGTAGTCCAACGTGCTACTGAATACGCTGGGCAGACGCGCCTGAAGTACATATAAAGAAGTTCTATAAAAACTAGAAATCAAGAATGAATTACTACTGGAAATAAAAAACAAATAAATAAAATGTTTCGAACACTTAAAAGACATGACACATTGATCAAAACCTTAATAGAAGTGAAAGTTGAAGAACGATTAATGAGAGGAAGACTAAGACGCAACCAGGAAGGAAACATCATAAGATGGACAAATTACAGTCTGGCAGAGTTCAACATCAGGACAAGATACCCCAAGGGACAAGTTGCAGCCAGTTTTTGATGCAGAGGCAGCATCTTACGAGGATGAAAGAACTTGATATCAATGGCTAGATGTAAATTACTGAAATAAATTCATCTGGATGTCTCTAAAATTTAAGATGAGAAACATTCAATGTGTCCACATTGGTTGTTATTGTCTTCTATAAGTAATTTAATTTTTATAATTGTTAAAATAATGGAACTTTTGTTATGATCAATTTCTGAAATTGTTTGTTTGTTCTTCCAGATAACCAGTGATAAAGTACTTGTAATAAGACTGCAGCCATTTTCTTTAGAGAGGTATGTTTGTATCTACCTAAATTTTGTCTGTTTATAAATATGTCTAGCCCACCTGCCCAGCGTGTTCGAAGCGTGTTGGACGATGGGTGACAAGCCTGCTGTGAGTGCGGTTCAATTCCACGGGCTGACAGAAAAGCCACAGGTTCTCCAGATTTACATTCGTGTCACCGAACCAAGACTTACGATATCCATGGTGCCGAGCCGAAGAGCTCAAGCGCTTCTGGATCGGGGAAAAAAAATCTACCTCTAACCATCTTCACTACATGTGTTTAGAGACATTTGTTGTAAGTATTGTTCATCGTGGATCACCCAAGCTGATAGAACTATTAGCTATTTTACCACAGTTGTTGCTCTACCGAAAAGGAAAGAATGGATACCAGTAAATGGTAGCATATCCAACATCCACAATGTTATCGTTACTATTGGAAAGGATGTAGAGATTGACACCATGTGAAGGATGAACTTTAAATTAAACAGCTTACAGCATGGAAGTGATGATGATGCTGTTTATACCGATGAGTCTGTGCTACATTGCGGTGAAAAATCAAGCTTGGGTTTCCTGGGTACCTCACATAGTAGGTAATTGCAGAATTAGAGCATATAGGACAACTACTTTCAGTATGAGGATGAAGGTTGAGGCATTTACTGCTGCCATCCAATGGCTTTCTGTGACTCTGTTTACTGTAGCTGTTGTTGTATCTGGCTCTCAGTCAATGTTTTGAAAGATTCAGAATGAAAGGTTGTGGTCTGAGTGGATGTCACCTATAGAGATTTTCAACCTCCAGAGGGTCACATGGATCTACTGTCCAGAGCACACAGGTGTTAACGATGATGAAAGCGCAGACATGCTTGCATCAACCGTTTGATTGTCAGGAGTTTACACGGTGGATAAGGAGGATGTACTTCTGTCTGTTGGCGACCTACTGATGGATGAGAGCACTAAAATTGATGTTTAATCTATTCAACGATTTAAGGAGTTTGAATTTACACATTGTACAAGTAGGCTGACCAATTGCTGCATATTTATAGCTCTATTTTTAATTGTTGTTGACTCAACTTGAAGCTATTTGACCATCTCATACTTACTGTTGTATATAGTTTCACTTCTAATAGAACACAATGTCGTCTAACTGATGTTGTTTCTGCATACAGGGAATATACACCTATAGCACTTCATAAGCAGTCCAGTGAAAATTTCTTTGTTAGTTTACTTTAGATCAGTCGCTCTCAATCTTCCTAATGCTGATACCCTTTAATACAGTTCCTCATGTTTGGTGACCTCCCTTACCCAACTATAAAATTATTTTCGTTGCTACTTCATAACTGTAATTTCACTACTGATGTGAATCGAAATGTAAATATGCAGGATGTATTTTAATTGTTACAAATTGAACATAATTAAAGCATAATGATTAATCACAAAAACAATATATAATTATATATTGTGAAATATTTATTTCTAATTATGATAAATATGTGTTTTTCGATGGTCTTAGGCAACCCCTGTGAAATGGTCGTTTGACTCCCAAAGGGTCTCTACCCACAGGTTGAGAACCACTGCTTTAGATAATAACGTTGCTGACCTCATGCACCATCATCTTTACTGACACCTTAAGACATGTGTAGTTGGACACTGTATTGTATTTATTGTCCATATTTATCAAGCCTGAGGGTTCATACACATCCCTCCCCCAGAGTTACTTATCTTGTGAACAGGGGGAGGCAGGGGAAGGGCCACAATTATGCAGATCAGAAGATTGTCCCTGGTTAGGTTCATTCAAGTCTAACAGGTCATGGGTTGGAACAGAAAAATTGCCACTTTTTCCATCATAGTGGCTCCAATGCTAACAACTCTTCACTGGAAAGTGAAGTCTCCCACAGAAACTAGTACCTTACTGTAAAGCTCAAGATGTCAGTAAATAAATGAATAGTTAACCATTATTATTTCTTTATTTGTCTCGACAGGCTGTGTCTTCATACCCTTTCTAAACACAAAGATCTGACAAGTAGCCAGTGGCATGTATTATCTAAACCTCACCAAGAATGGCTTTCATTAAAATCCACTTCCGCGTGTGAGTTCAGCCCTCCATTTTACAAAAACTGTGCTGAATCTGTGTTGGGACCTCATCTCTGCCAGTTGTCAGTGTTGACTGAGAAGGAAGTTGAGGTGTTGAATAATAGTAGATGATTCATCATTTTCTGTCTTTTTATTCTGTGGCTGTGGCATTCTGGAACCTTGCTAAGCAGAACAGTTATTATGTCCGACTAGTAGTCCAAGTTTTGCATTATATAAAGTAGTTGACTGCAACGTGAATGAAATGGCTTCTGTAATGGCCTGCTGTTGGGGGGTTCTTTGTGAATCTACAGTCTTACAACAAGCAAGAGTTTGTTGTAATGAAAAGTGTGATTACTAGTTTTAAGAGAACATTAAACTTAGACAGTAGATAGCTGGATGTGAGACATACTGAAGTACATTACTTCCATCTAATTAGTGATTGCAAGCAATCATTAATAATGGATTCCGGACACAGGAAGCAATTCAGACTATACGTAGCAAGATAAGCTTGGTTGCCAATAATAATAAATACGATATTTGTGTAACCAACAAGATATAGGAACCATCAGCATGGATACCCTATACCATCTGCTTCAACAAACTGAGCACCTATGTATATGTCCAGAGTGCAGTGAATGTGGTTCTGTTAACCAATGCTCATGGTGGTGAATTTTAGAATACATATACTGAATGTAAAAACGTTTTTGTTTGACAAAAATGTTGCATTTTTTAATGAATATTGAGTTTGGTGCTTGTGGTGTTTGTACATATGTTCATTATATATGTATGTTTATGTGTCTGTCAATGTGAGTGTTAAATACCTGTCAATCATGCCCAGAGTTGCAAACATCGACTAACAAAAATCACAAATACATAAGCGGTTTTAGAATAATTGCAATGCAGAACACAGTGGGCAAACTTCTGGAAAAGCTAGTGGCATACAGACTCGAGCGGGATATGGAGGAACGTGGCATGTTTCCTTTCACCCTCTGCAGATACAGGCGGAATAAAGAAACTTGGTGTAATGCATCGATCTTTTCATATGAAGTCTGTGAAGGTTTCCAGGCTGGTGTGGAGACGTGCTGTTGTACTCGATCTTGAAGATGCCTATAACAAAGTTCCAATCACTTACCTTATACACATGCTCACACTACTAACTATTGATACATTGCTCATAAGATGGATTGCAAGGACCCTGTTCGAAAGAAAAGTTGCACTCAGGTATGGTAATTGGTACTCTGTGCAGACAAATATTTCACTGGGCCTACCACAGGGGTCCCCACTATCTCCAATACTATTCAATGTATTCACCATAATGATTACGAAGCAGCAACTATCTGGCAAGGGACGAACACTATCATTTGCAGACGACATCATGGTGAGGGGAGATACAGGGATGAAATTGCTAATAAACTACAGGAAAAACTGGACACATCATGGCCTGGTGCGATGTCTCTGGTGCAACAATAAACTATACCAAAGCTTGTGTTGTCATGGTTCTCCCTAAATAATCATATTGTAAATTCTGAAACACCACGTCACCATAGATGGATATACACTCACTCGAACAGCTTCTATGAGTTATTTGGGTGTAAAATTTGATAGTCTATGTTTTTGGGACCATATCGACCAAGTTATTGCCAACACACTATCTGCACTGAGAATCATGGCGGCTGCTAACATCGAGCAACACCTTCTTGTGCTCCTGTACCAAGGCATTGTTCTGTCATGTATAGAATATGCTTGCGCTCTCTCCTAACAATTAGTCCTACGTAAACAGTGAAAAGTTTGTGAAGAGAGTGGAAAGAATGAGGCTATGCACATCATTCTGGATTGCACCAAAGATACACCAGGAGTATCAATGATATTCCTTCTTGACCTCCCCACTATTGCTAACAGAATTGAAAATTGGAGGGTTCGATCATATCTAAAAATCAACGCAAACAATGAACATTCCATGAAGAACTCATTAAGGAGAAATGGTGTAGACGCAAGAGAGGCAGACCATGATTGAGTCATGTGATCCTTCTGGAATTAAACCAGGTGAGGAATGGATTGCTGAAATGATTGATGGATTAACGTGGAGATTGGGGCCCTCTTGAATGACAACATCAATAATATGGTTATTTATAAATATTTGGTTATTTACACCGATGGTTCAGTCATTCGCCAACAATGCTGGATGGTTCAGTCATTCGCCAACAATGCTGGATGGTTCAGTCATTCGCCAACAATGCTGGATGGTTCAGTCATTCGCCAACAATGCTGGATTGTTCAGTCATTCGCCAACAATGATGATCGTGGGTTTTTTCAGCACGCTCAGGAGGAAAAATTATGAGTGGGGCCTACTCAACAACCACAAGTAGCTTGACAATGGAGGTTTGTGCGGTTACGGAGGCAGTGAAATGGTTGGCATCTCACAACTGCTCTCATGTTTTCATACTCAGTGACTCCTTGAGCATGATTCGTAAAGTCGAATCAGGAATGGTGAGACGCAACTGGGTGGAGGTACTAGTACGGACAATGATCAAAGAAATCACCTTCATTTTTGTCCCTGGGCACGCAGGAGTTAGGGGTAATGAATGAGCTGATAGATTTGCTGGCTTGGCTACAATATCAGAGGGAGCTGCCATAGATCGAAATGACATTCTTCACGCATTGAGAGAGTCTTTCCGAACAGAGGAGTCTCAGGGCTGGGAATCCCACTCGCTGACCAGATTGAGAGAGACGGGTGTCAATATTGGTGCATCCCAAAAAGAACGACATACTAAATATGCAAAGAGATTAATCAATATCGAAGTGGTGTCTTGGGCCGCTGGACAGTGCTGGATTTGCTGAGGTGGAGATCAGAGCACCTATGGACATGTCCGGATTGCTATGATGATAGTCCTCATATAACTGATAGCTAATGAGATGTGTATCATTACTTCATATTACATTTTGTAAGTTAAGCACAAGAACTTTTCAGGATAAATGTTTAGATCGACATTACGCCCGAGTGGTTACCGGGGCCCGAATTGGGGTCTAAAGAATAGAACCACTGTTACCTGCCATGCATGTCATAAGAGGCGACTAAGGAGGTTGGACGTTGGGCTAGCTACCCCACACCGTAAAAAACTATAGAGCTAAAGAACGGACAGCGAACCGAGTAAACGCTGGCTGAAACCGGACACATCGTCGAAGGATAAACACCAGAGTTCCAAATGGGGCTGCAGATATGACGTAAAACACACCAATGCTAAGGCTGCATGAATCAGATTTCTACAGAATAGAATTTATGGGGAGATCTGGTACATCGGTCTGGGCCGTGATCGCGCGTGCGAGAGAGAGAGAGACATCGACGTTAGAACTGATTAAATAATGCACCAGATAGAGTTGTGTGGAAAGACATGATTGCCTACTCCGGCAGGCATGGAATTTGATTTAATATATTGAGGAATCACTCTTAGAATTTTCATATTTCATGTGTAATCTATCGTTTTGCTTCCCTTGGCAATAATCGTTATACTCTGCAACATCTTCGTGCCCTGCACTTTGTTAGTGATTAAACGTAACTTGTGTGGGCGTAACAGGTGCAACCCTACAGAAGCTTAAGAAAATTAATTTGTTTAGGCAATTAAGTTTGCATTTGTTATTATGTTCGTGCTCGACCAATCTCTCTGAGTCGAAAAAGTTTCTATCCACTTCCTGTTTCTTAATGCCTGGATTACTTTCAATTTAAAACATATATTTAGAAATCGAAAAACAAAACACGTGATACACAGTATCGTCTGCATAATTGCGTCATCTCTTAGGGTAGTTGCTAAAATGTGGAACATGGTACTCGTATATTAGTGAGAGCAGAGTGCGGTCAAGGGATTAGTGTTTGTTTCAGAATCGAAATATTCTTAAAGAGTTCCTTCAACGGTCAAGGAATTTTGGCGCCAAATACAATCTAGCTGGAATCTTGTACACAGATTTCTTAATTATGAATGGGGAACTTTAGCCAGGAGCATAGCCTGATAATGCAAAATAGGTGTGCTGCTTTTTAATATGAATATGTGCCCCTCCTATTTAACCTCTTTTCCATTTTAATTGGAAAGCCAACTATATTCAATTACGCACCGATAGTTATTGAATTAGGGAAAACATATTTTTTAATAGTACATATTTCCACTTACATGTTTCACTTGAAGATCAGATCTATTCTTCTTTCCTTGTGAAGAAACTTTTCTGTGACGGCATCATAAAATGTATTCTTCATTCTAACCTTTCTCAAAAGTTTCTTTTCAATCGACAAAAGGCTACGACTGGAGAGTCTAACTTGACCTTGCGTAAATCTACGGCAACTGTGGATTTGCTTTAATACTGAAAATGACATTTCAACAAATGCAGTAGTTGCTGGAATAATCAGAAAGTGATCAATTCTGCCAATTTTAACACTTCTTTAAAACCTCAACAGAGATCGTTTTCAACTAAAAACTGCAGTAAGTCATGAACTGACTTATTTTAGAACTCATCTGAACAATAAGACTACAAATTCATTTTTCAATCGTACATTGTTGAACATTCCTCCATAAACGTCTTTTAAACACCAATCCCTTCAATTGATAGTGCTGATTTTTTCCAGCACGCTTTCTCTATGTAAAACCACAACCTGTCGGAGCGATTTTCGGAGACAAGGGTCGTAACTCCTAACCTAAGTACCTAACACACACTATGCGTGTGATAACGCTTCCCTAGAAACTGACAGGTTGTGCGTTCACTTAAATTGACAATAGACAGTTACTTATAGCTGCTCTGTAAATATTTTCTAGTAAATATGGCTGTGAATACGTAACAAAATAATTAGTTTATGTTTATTTTCCTCCTGACCTGGCATAGGTGTGTGCCGCACACTTAGGACGCATGGAGAATACGCCACTGATTTTAACGAGGAAGAGAACTGACCTCACCTCAAAGTGATAAGGCCTTGTACTAAAATAAAGTCTCTTCAGTATAAGGGAAGACTGCAGTAAAACTATATAGCAATGGCGAAACATGTAAAAACAAAGTACTGTAGTTTTACAAAGTACAAAAACAAGATACAGCGACGTTTCGACCAAAAGGCTTTTATCAAGCAAAAGGATACAACAGAAGCAAAAGAAATTAAGATTTTCGATTAGATTTAGATAGAAGAATACTTACAGAAGCGTATCAACAAACTAAATAACACACATAAAGATCACAACATACAAATTAACATTGAGAAAACTGATATTATGACAATATCAAAAGAAGAAAAGAAAACAAATATCTTCATAGTAAACCAAAATCTGGGACTAGTCAATAACTTCACCTATTTGGGAAGTTCGCTAACAACAGATAGAAGAATCTACACCAAAATACAGAAAAGGTGCAACAAAACAAACCAAGTCAACAACTAAATGATACCGATACTCAATCGCAAACATGTATTTTTACACACAAAACGAGTCTTATTCAATGTAATATACATCCCAGCTGTTGTGCTACCAGTGCCAAAGCTGGACACTGACAGCAAACGAAAATAGTAAAATTACAACAACAGAGATAAAATCCCTGCAATAAATAGCAGGAGTAACAAGAAAAGATAAGATACAAAACGAGGTTATTAGAGACTTGGTAGGAGTAGCATCAGAGCTAGAGCATATTAGGAAACAATAAACAAAATAGTTCGGCCATGTAACACAATTACCGTCCACAACGAGCACTACTGTTCATATACATTGGTTTCAAGACCAAGGGTCGCTCACGCAAACGATAGACCACAGAAATATCAGAGGCGCACCATATACGAGACGCACTTGCACTAAACGCTGAAATGCACAACATGAATAGACAGTAGATAGATTTTGTTTTTCGATCCAGAAGCACTTGAGCTTTCAGCTCTTCGGTTCGGTGCCATGGACATCGTAACATTTCGGCTCGGTGTCATCGAACACCGTAAATCTGGAGAACCTGTGGCTTTTCTGCCAGCCCGTGGAATTGAACTTCACTCACAAGGGGCTTGTCACCCGTCGTCCAACACGCTACGAACACGCTGGACAGGCGGGCGACAGTAGATAGATATAGATAGGTATTAGCTTGACGAACATAAATAAAGTTACGAATCGGGTATAAATTTAACTGCACAATAAAACCCAAATCAAACTTGAAATAGAAAAAAAAAGTGAAATAATATTCGTGTATACAATATTTCGTTGTGAGAAAGAATGAAATATTCAAAAATCTAATATTAGAAATGAAAAAGATTTCTGTTTTTTTGTGTTTTTGTTTATCATGAGATATGTCTGTCTACCTCAACCACAACCTGCTATATGCTCTGTGGGGAGCAATACATTGAATCTTCTGCTTCTTCCAACGCTCCATATCGATCACATGTTAAACCACTCTGTGATTTCTATGTGATCTCAGCCTAAGAGCGAGTGTACGTTGTGCCAGTTAAGCGCCTACAAGTAGGCCAGATTTCTGCGACGCTTTTTAGTTACTAAGGTAGCTTTCCTAGGGCCCTACCTTAGTCACCTCTGACGACATACCTTGTAGGTCACTATGGTATTATTCTTTGCTCCCCTTGCGAGCCTGGTAACACACGGGCGTAACTTTAATCTACAAAAAAATGGAAGCTAAATAAGTAGGAATTCCGGCACCATCTTGTATCCAATGACATCACCCGGCATTGTCATTTTGATATTACAGTACCCCTGATTAGTTCTGTAAGGTTTCGTAATGAGTTGAAATTACTTCCTTGTACTCAATATCGAGTTATAGTCGTCAAGCGGAAACACATAAGTGAGGTTTTCATTATATGTTAAGGCATACGATGATTCATGGCATTCAATAGGTTGACACGCTAATGAGATTGAATGGGTGAGTGAAACGTGTACTCTCCACTAATGTTGTTATTGATGTACCCACTTTACAGTAATGATTACGTGCATGTTTTCATTCTCAAGAGATGCTGTATTATGGGATGTTTTATGTTCATGACCACGGCAATGGTTTTTGACTTCGATTCAGAACGGCGGCTGCACGAGTTAATTTTTACATATGTATATGTATGTATGTGGCCTTTTTCGTCTTTACAGACAGTCAATTGGCAAGTGTTTTACTGTGACAACTTCCGGTGTTATATATATATATATATATATATATATATATATATATATATATATATATATAAAACAATTTCTTTAGACGAAGGATTGACTTCATTGCACCGGGTTTTACCCATATGGCTCGGTCCTCTCCGCTGGGATAGCACGATACTTGTCGAGAGTATTGCACAAAGTACGAATTCCGTAGCTCCGGTAACAACCCTAGGGATCTCTCCAATAAATGCAGCCGTGAACAGAACGGCGCGGTCCGAATCCGAACCAACGACTTTCGGAATGCAAGGCAACGACTAAACTACTTAGCCACAGCGTGGTCTCCGATAACATAAGTTCGGCGAGCTCAGGTAAAAATTCTAGGAAATCTGACCCCAACCGTCGCGTGACCTCGCATTCCAGTGTTGTTAGATAAAGACAGTAACTTAAAAAAAAACACAACATGCTAAATCAAGGTTATATAATGTTACAAATTAAGTTTAACACTCAAGAATATTAGTATTATTAATATTTTGTCATCAATAAATAACCATTGACTCGTAGAATTGTCTAAAATGCAGAAAACCTTACAGTGTTCTATAAAACACTTATAAAAACCAGCTCCCATTAAACAGGAATTTTGGTTTTTCCCGTCTGAGCTAGTCGGCCTTATGTTGCCCGTGGCCAGGCCACAGAAACCCGATCTACAATGATAGAGTTTATCCTCGGTCTGCTATTCTGCTAATGTTCACAGTAGAGAAATAGTTTATAGACGATCTTCTGCCAAACTAATGCTTGTGTTCGCTGTGAAGAAGGCGTTTTCCCATTGTCTGTAGTTCTACTGCCGATGCAAGTGTTCATGGTAAGAAAGGCGTTTTCCCATTGCGAAAACGAGTACTCCAGTGCTATATTGAACCAATACTTATGTATGGCAGCGAATCATGGACAATGAGCAAACAATCAATACGATCATTGGAAGCCACAGAGATGTGGTTTTACAGAAGAATGCTGAAAATTCTATGGACAGCAAAGGAAACAAATGTAGAGGTTTTAAATCAGGCCTGTACACAAAGAAACCTTATCAAAAGAATAAGGATCAGACAATGAAGGTTCTTAGGGCATATAACGCGAAGAGAAATTTCGAACATTTGGTGACTACAGGTAAAATTCAGGGAAGGAGATGTTGGATGGCCTGACATCATGGTTCGACAAAAGATCGACGTCAGAACTGATTACATGCACCAAGCAAAGAGAGTTGGGAAGAGACATGATCGCCTACACCGACAGGCACGGCACTTGATTGACAGTTCTACTGCCGATGCAAGTGTTCGTGGTAAGGAAGGAGTTTTGCTATGTTCTGTTGTCATCTCACTGAATGTGTTCACTGAAGCATCTCAAAAATGTCAATAGTAGTTATGCTAGATTTGATTTAAGGTGCATTTTGAAGTCGCGCATTGATCGCTTGCTCAGTCATCACATATGCCGCGACCGCAGGTATTTGAAATCAACTAATTTAATACTGAGTACCATTGAGTTAGGACAAGTAGTCTGTATTATCAGCGAGTCACAAGAATCAGTGAGTCACAAGAATCATGTAATATATACTGTTACCATATGGTGGGACAGACTAAACACAAAAAGACTAAGCACAGTGAGACCTGTTTTATCAATGAATATCAATAATCAATATGTGCTTTCAAATAATGTTGTTATCAGTGTCTCAACAATCCACTAAAGTTATCACAGCTGTCTTGATATTGCAGTAATATGGGTTTGTGTGTCTCCGTCTCCAAGCGATGCTGGTACACTAGCAAAACTAGGACATTGACCGAATCCGCAACATGAAAGAAAATTAAGTAACAGCCAATTTTGAATAGAAAAAATGTGGTATCCGCTTGGTATGAGCTACAAACTGAGGGAGATAGTGAAACTATACATGTATGGTGGGTGGGATCTACAAACATAAAGGAAACCTTGAAACTCTATGTATATTTTGTGGGCGCTTCAGACATAAAGTTATTGGTTATTAAACTGACGTCATTACACTCCGGGCAGACCCATAGGTGCTCAGTCTCCCCAACAAATATCGAAGAGTATGCATACTGATGGTTCATGTGGCTCGCTGATTAAACACACCTCTCACTCTTAAAACCAACATGCTTAAAACCAAAGAAAAACACGATGTGGATCTAAACAATTATCTACAATATATACTGCAGTTTTATAACATATTTCAACTATGCACGTGACAGAAATATATTTTGTATCAGATGCTAAAGAAATCACAAGTTAACTTCAAATATTTTCCACTTGACTTCAATTAATTTCCAACTTGAATAAGATTGTCGATGGCGTGAAATTGGAAACCGTAGTCTTCAGCTTAGAAACAAACAAAAAAAGTTGATTGCAAATCAAATCAAACGCACAAGAATGAAGTCAAAAAGTCAAATTGTGTCTGACAAAATTAACGTGCCATCAAACTTCATTACAAATTTAATCTATGTACAGATACAGCTGGAAAATGTTTTTCTGTTTGTTTAATACAGGATTGCTCCATGTTTCTAATTCATTACACAGGGCGAGTAGATTCTAGGATCTGTCGATCTCGTGTGTTTTTCTATATCAGATTAAACCAAACTAGGCTAGGTTTTTTTTTCAAGATTTGCGTGAGACTAAAGATTTAATCAATTTTTTCTTTTGATGAACTTCTAATCAGAGTCGAGCACAACCTTTTCAATTTCACGGTTAGCATGTTCTGCATCATACAGAGCTTGTGCTACAGGGCGCATTCTGACGGGAAAATAACTTTGCACTCATTTGTTTCATTATATTCTGTATGTATCATTTTCAAACACCACCTTCCATTTCCGAGACACTGAATGGTTCAGTTTCTTCTTCTTCTTCTTCGAGCGCTCCATAACGACCACTTGTTATGCTACTCTTTGTGATCTGTATGTGATTTGAGCCTAAGAGCAGTTGTACGTTGTGCCAGTTATACGCCCACAAGTAGACCATCACATCCGATTTCTGCGACGCTTTTGATTTACTATGATAGTTTCCCTAGGCCCCTACCTGAGTCACCTCGTACGACATGCCGTGTAGGTCGCAGTGTTCCTATTCTTTGCTCCCCTTGTGAACCACGGCAACACAGGGGCGGAATGTTTCAGATTGAGTAGTTATTTCAAGAATAATATTATCATAGTATCATGTATCATATTGGCTGGTTTAGTCTCAGTATCATGTATCATATTGGCTGGTTTAGTCTCAGTATCGTGTGTCATATTGGCTGGTTTAGTCTCAGTATCGTGTGTCATATTGGCTGGTTTAGTCTCAGTATCGTGTGTCATATTGGCTGGTTTAGTCTCAGTATCGTGTGTCATATTGGCTGGTTTAGTCTCGGTATCGTGTGTCATATTGGCTGGTTTAGTCTCAGTATCGTGTGTCATATTGGCTGGTTTAGTCTCAGTATCGTGTGTCATATTGGCTGGTTTAGTCTCAGTATCGTGTGTCATATTGGCTGGTTTAGTCTCAGTATCGTGTGTCATATTGGCTGGTTTAGTCTCAGTATCGTGTGTCATATTGGCTGGTTTAGTCTCAGTATCGTGTGTCATATTGGCTGGTTTAGTCTCGGTATCGTGTGTCATATTGGCTGGTTTAGTCTCAGTATCGTGTGTCATATTGGCTGGTTTAGTCTCAGTATCGTGTGTCATATTGGCTGGTTTAGTCTCAGTATCGTGTGTCATATTGGCTGGTTTAGTCTCGGTATCGTGTATCATATTGGCTGGTTTAGTCTCAGTATCATGTATCATATTGGCTGGTTTAGTCTCAGTATCGTGTGTCATATTGGCTGGTTTAGTCTCAGTATCGTGTGTCATATTGGCTGGTTTAGTCTCAGTATCGTGTGTCATATTGGCTGGTTTAGTCTCAGTATCGTGTGTCATATTGGCTGGTTTAGTCTCGGTATCGTGTGTCATATTGGCTGGTTTAGTCTCAGTATCGTGTGTCATATTGGCTGGTTTAGTCTCAGTATCGTGTGTCATATTGGCTGGTTTAGTCTCAGTATCGTGTGTCATATTGGCTGGTTTAGTCTCAGTATCGTGTGTCATATTGGCTGGTTTAGTCTCAGTATCGTGTGTCATATTGGCTGGTTTAGTCTCAGTAGCGTGTGTCATATTGGCTGGTTTAGTCTCAGTAGCGTGTGTCATATTGGCTGGTTTAGTCTCAGTATCGTGTGTCATATTGGCTGGTTTAGTCTCAGTAGCGTGTGTCATATTGGCTGGTTTAGTCTCAGTATCGTGTGTCATATTGGCTGGTTTAGTCTCAGTATCGTGTGTCATATTGGCTGGTTTAGTCTCAGTATCGTGTGTCATATTGGCTGGTTTAGTCTCAGTATCGTGTGTCATATTGGCTGGTTTAGTCTCAGTATCGTGTGTCATATTGGCTGGTTTAGTCTCAGTATCGTGTGTCATATTGGCTGGCTTAGTCTCAGTAGCGTGTGTCATATTGGCTGGTTTAGTCTCAGTATCGTGTGTCATATTGGCTGGTTTAGTCTCAGTAGCGTGTGTCATATTGGCTGGTTTAGTCTCAGTATCGTGTGTCATATTGGCTGGTTTAGTCTCAGTATCGTGTGTCATATTGGCTGGTTTAGTCTCAGTATCGTGTGTCATATTGGCTTGTTTAGTCTCGGTATCGTGTGTCATATTGGCTGGTTTAGTCTCAGTATCGTGTGTCATATTGGCTGGTTTAGTCTCAGTATCGTGTGTCATATTGGCTGGTTTAGTCTCAATATCGTGTGTCATATTGGCTGGTTTAGTCTCAGTATCGTGTGTCATATTGGCTGGTTTAGTCTCAGTATCGTGTGTCATATTGGCTGGTTTAGTCTCAGTATCGTGTGTCATATTGGCTGGTTTAGTCTCAGTATCGTGTGTCATATTGGCTGGTTTAGTCTCAGTATCGTGTGTCATATTGGCTGGTTTAGTCTCAGTATCGTGTGTCATATTGGCTTGTTTAGTCTCGGTATCGTGTGTCATATTGGCTGGTTTAGTCTCAGTATCGTGTGTCATATTGGCTGGTTTAGTCTCAGTATCGTGTGTCATATTGGCTGGTTTAGTCTCAGTATCGTGTGTCATATTGGCTGGTTTAGTCTCAGTATCGTGTGTCATATTGGCTGGTTTAGTCTCAGTATCGTGTGTCATATTGGCTGGTTTAGTCTCAGTATCGTGTGTCATATTGGCTGGTTTAGTCTCAGTATCGTGTGTCATATTGGCTTGTTTAGTCTCGGTATCGTGTGTCATATTGGCTGGTTTAGTCTCAGTATCGTGTGTCATATTGGCTGGTTTAGTCTCAGTATCGTGTGTCATATTGGCTGGTTTAGTCTCAATATCGTGTGTCATATTGGCTGGTTTAGTCTCAGTATCGTGTGTCATATTGGCTGGTTTAGTCTCAGTATCGTGTGTCATATTGGCTGGTTTAGTCTCAATATCGTGTGTCATATTGGCTGGTTTAGTCTCAGTATCGTGTGTCATATTGGCTGGTTTAGTCTCAGTATCGTGTGTCATATTGGCTGGTTTAGTCTCAGTATCGTGTGTCATATTGGCTGGTTTAGTCTCAGTATCGTGTGTCATATTGGCTGGTTTAGTCTCAGTATCTTGTGTCATATTGGCTGGTTTAGTCTCGGTATCGTGTGTCATATTGGCTGGTTTAGTCTCGGTATCGTGTGTCATATTGGCTGGTTTAGTCTCGGTATCGTGTGTCATATTGGCTGGTTTAGTCTCGGTATCGTGTGTCATATTGGCTGGTTTAGTCTCAGTATCGTGTGTCATATTGGCTGGTTTAGTCTCAGTATCGTGTGTCATATTGGCTAGTTTAGTCTCAGTATCGTGTGTCATATTGGCTGGTTTAGTCTCAGTATCGTGTGTCATATTGGCTGGTTTAGTCTCAGTATCGTGTGTCATATTGGCTGGTTTAGTCTCAGTATCGTGTGTCATATTGGCTGGTTTAGTCTCAGTATCGTGTGTCATATTGGCTGGTTTAGTCTCAGTATCGTGGGTCATGTTGGCTGGTTTAGTCGAATATGGGTCTCAACAAACGTCCGTCTATATGCCCACATAGTGTGTTCTCCGCCTGTTTCTGCATACATAACAGTTTGGCTTGGTTAGTTTTTCCTAGGGGAGAACGAAAGGAACATTAGTGCTGATGACCCGTAGAACACGCAAGCCAACCCTACCTCGCAGTAGCACAGATGTGTCAACGTTGACCACGAGGTCAAAGGTTAACGGGGCTCTGGTTCGTCTAAAGGATGGACTGCACCATTAAGTAATTTTTTGTGAGTCCTGCATTGAGAGATAAACCCGAATAAAAAGGCACGCAGAAACCGGATGTGCTGACCTACGACTCTGTAGTCGTCTAATTTGCACAACAAACTCATGCTCTTAGGGGTAAATCATATACCGACCACAAAATATGGTTTAACAAGTGGTTGGTCAAAATCGAGCAAAGAAGAAGAAGTATGTCTTTATTGCACACTCATTATCATTATCAGGTGCCGTGCTGGCTGGCGTAGACGATCATGGATCTCCACAAATCTATGTCTCTTGTGTTTGCTATAATCTAAGATGTTGACGCTCTACCGTGCCATGAAGTCAGGCTATCCAAAATTGTCTCTCTCTGTCTTCCCCTGTTTCGCCTACCCTCGATTTTACCGGCTTTCACAATGTGTTTTAGACCTCACTTCCTCATCACATGTTCGAAAAAAGATGGCTACCTCTTTCTTATATTGATGATAAGCTTTCACTGTGTCTCGACCTGATTAAACACCTCAGCATTAGTCATTTTAACAGTCCACGGGAGTGTCATTATTCTTCTGTAAAACCACATTGGACACTGCAATTTGAATATTGACACTTTTCCATGCCATGAAACCAGACTGTTCAGAATACTATTTCACTGTCGTTCTCTAATCTCATACTACATTGAGTTTGCTGAAGAAGAATGTACAAAATAACCGAAAAAAAAGAAGCGTTATTCGCTCTCCTAAAGTGATGCTCGTGGTACGGATTAGCGTAATGCTTAAGCGTTCCGCCTATCGACTAGAACTCACGTGGATTGTGGATTAAATTCCCCACTCGACGCTTCACACATGAGGAAAGAAATTAGCCTTCCTACCTCCTACTAGGGGGCCTAGAAATAATTATAATTCTTCACCTTCTGCTTATTTGTCAATTTGTTTAAACATTGGAACCTATATCTTTAAGGTGCTCCTAACACTCTCCATACAATCTCATTACTTCGATAAAGTATTCTTTCTATCTAAAATGAAAGTGAAAATAAGAAAACAACAAAACAACTAAAACATATTCCTTCTGTCGGAATAATAAACACAATTTGTCTACACTAACACCCAACAGCGTATCTTTAATAATAGCAACATTATCATATGCTATGCCAGCTGGCGTTGGCGATAATGAGTATCCACAAACATCTATCATGAGTAGCCTACTGACTGTCAATTATGATCTTGATAATCTTACATGCTATTAAATTTCGCTGTCTAGAACGTTTTCTCTCTCTCTCTCTCTCTCTCTCTCTCTCTCTGCCGTCCTCTGTCTTCATGGATTTTTCCGGATGTTAGTGCGTGTTTAAACCTCTCTTTCTCAGTATATTTCCGAAAAATGGTGATTGCCTCTTTATTAGGTTGATAATGCCAAAACTGGACGCTGACATCAAACGATAGAAGGAAACTAGTCACGACAGAGATGAAGTGTCTACGCAGAATGATGGTAGTATCAAGGAGAGACCGGTTTAGAAATGAAGACATCGAGAAAAAGTGGGTACAACATCAGTATTCAACTTCATCAAAAACAACATCAGTATTCAACTTCATCAAGAAACAACATCAGTATTCAACTTCATCAAGAAACAACATCAGTATTCAACTTCATCAAGAAACAACATCAGTATTCAACTTCATCAAGAAACAACATCGGTATTCAACTTCATCAAGAAACAACATCAGTATTCAACTTCACCAAGAAACAACATCAGTAATCAACTTCATCAAGAAACAACATCAGTAATCAACTTCACCAAGAAACAACATCAGTAATCAACTTCATCAAGAAACAACATCAGTATTCAACTTCATCAAGAAACAACATCAGTATTCAACTTCATCAAGAAACAACAAACTGATTCGGCCACATAAACAGATTACAACCCCCCACCCCTAAAGAGTGCGCATCAAAGTGCAATGCTACCCCGATACAATGGATACAAAACACAAGGCAGTCCCCAGTTAGTCTCAAAGCGTAACACATGTCTGATCCATCTCTATATAGTATATGTTTTATTTGTTGATGAGGCTCATATTCTCTTGCTGACACAATGTGGTCTTGATTACAGATAGTTTTTTGGCCAGAATACACGTAAGTACTTTCGCAGACAAGCTAACAAGAGGAACTGTAACGTGCGAAAACTGTCCTTTTCTAATTCTACTAAAAGTGTATTCTTATCTACGTTCATCATTCTAAGTCTCATACATCTCTTTCAGCAGATTACGAAGGGGAAAAAATGGTTAAAGGATATGCTGAACATCATGAGATACATCAGTATTGCCCATTCATTACATTCATTTATAAAAGCAACATATTTGAGTGTAGCCGCTTTCTGTGTTAAACAATCCATTCATGTCCAGATTTTTTAACGTTGTAAAACAAATCTCAGTATCGTTGTTCTCAATTCAATTAAATAATGATTCTATAGCATGAAAACATTTCTATTTTAAAACGGGAAAGAAGCCAATCAACAGTCATTGGCAATTAGTCTATTCAAGTTAGATTGCTATTATTGGCTTCAATGTCATTCTCAGGCTACAGCTACCACAATGCATTATTTCTTTTTTCATTGCAATTTCCTTCCTCCTTCCACCCACCTCAATCTCTTTTCGGAACCGGTGCGTCTTGTTATTACTAAACTGAAACATTAAAGGGGGAACATGAAGTCAAACGAGGAATAATATTTTGTTAAGAAAAGGAAAACAGACAACCCCAGTTTTCTGATGTCACATATGTTATAAATTTATAAATACTACATGTCATTGGGTCGAAGGTCAAGAGCTAAGGCGCTGCTGGGTAATTGAAGAGAAAAAAGATAACACCGAGATATGAAGGACACACAACATAAACAAACATAGTCAGGACATAGTTTCAATATAGAACATAGATAGAGAAGAGAGTTTACACATGTAGGCTAGATATAGAGTTTGCACATGTAGGCTAGACATAGTTTACACATGTAGGCTAGACATAGTTTACACATGTAGGCTAGACATAGTTTACATATATAGGCTAGACATAGTTTACATATATAGGCTAGACATAGAGTTTGCACATATAGTTTAGACATAGAGTTTGCACATATAGTCTATACATAGAGTTTATACATGTAGGCTAGACATAGATTTTACACATATAGTCTAGACATGGAGTTTGCACATATAGTCTAGACATAGAGTTTACACATATAGTCTAGACATAGAATCTAGACATGGAGTCGAGGAGGATAGAAAACTGACAACTAAAACAAAATACCTTGTATATTATTCATCTGTTCTCAGTCCTTTTTTAAATTGTAGTGAAAAACATGGTCCCCATACGCGCATCAGGAGACGAGTCAAATACAGCTTTACACGAGTGTCGTAGACAGCTTGTTGACAGTAGGAGGTAAAATCAAATCACCACAAATGAGAAGTTGAAAAGAACAAGTATTGTCTCAATATTGTCCATGCTCAACTTTCGTAGACTGTGATGGTTGGGGTACATTAGGAGAATAGAGTATGGTAGAATATCAATAGATCTCCTCTATCGAGAGCTGTAGATAGGCAAGAGATTTCGGGGTTTGTATTTTACTTCTGCATACGAATCTGTGCAAGAGAGATGTAGATAATGCAAGCGTTGATGTTGATTTATGGGAGCAGAAGGTTATTGATATCAGTTCATGAAGAGAGGAGATTAAAAGTGGAAATAGAAGAAATGATAAGCTTATAAAAGAGATTTAGAATATACACATTAGATACTACGTGGAAACAGTGTCTCTGAAATTCCATGCACTTAACGATCTTGAAAGACTGTACTCAGAGAAGATTGCACCTTGCTAGTCACGTGGTATGATTGAAATTGTTACATCTTTAGAGCACAACATACTCTGCAACGTTACTGTCTGCAAGACTGACAGGTGTCAACCATATAAACATATGTAAGAATAATTTCTTCTTTTCTGCTCCTTCGTTCTTCGTCTGTTTCTTCGTTCTTCGTCTGTTTCTTCGTTCTTCGTCTGCTTCTTCGTTCTTTGTCTTCTTCTTCGTCTGCTTCTTCGTTCTTCATCTGCTTCTTCGTTCTTTGTCTTCTTCTTCGTCTGCTTCTTCGTTCTTCGTCTGCTTCTTCGTTCTTCATCTGCTTCATCGTTCTTTGTCTTCTTCTTTGTCTGCTTCTTCGTTCTTCGTCTGCTTCATCGTTCTTTGTCTTCTTCTTCATCTGCTTCTTCGTTCTTTGTCTTCTTCTTCGTCTGCTTCTTCGTTCTTCGTCTGCTTCTTCGTTCTTCATCTGCTTCTTCGTTCTTCATCTGCTTCATCGTTCTTCATCTGTTTCTTCGTTCTTCGTCTGCTTCTTCGTTCTTCATCTGCTTCTTCGTTCTTCATCTGCTTCTTCGTTCTTTGTCTTCTTCTTCGTCTGCTTCTTCGTTCTTCGTCTGCTTCTTCGTTCTTCATCTGCTTCATCGTTCTTCGTCTGCTTCTTCGTTCTTCGTCTGCTTCTTCGTTCTTCATCTGCTTCTTCGTCTGTTTCTTCATCTGCTTCTTCGTTCTTCGTCTGCTTCTTCGTTCTTCATCTGCTTCATCGTTCTTCGTCTGTTTCTTCGTTCTTCGTCTGCTTCTTCATTCTTCATCTGCTTCATCGTTCTTCGTGTGCTTCTTCGTTCTTCGTCTGCTTCATCGTTCTTCGTCTGCTTCTTCGTTCTTTGTCTTCTTCTTCGTCTGCTTCTTCGTTCTTCGTCTGCTTCTTCGTTCTTCATCTGCTTCTTCGTTCTTCATCTGCTTCATCGTTCTTCATCTGTTTCTTCGTTCTTCGTCTGCTTCTTCGTTCTTCATCTGCTTCTTCGTTCTTCATCTGCTTCTTCGTTCTTTGTCTTCTTCTTCGTCTGCTTCTTCGTTCTTCGTCTGCTTCTTCGTTCTTCATCTGCTTCATCGTTCTTCGTCTGCTTCTTCGTTCTTCGTCTGTTTCTTCATCTGCTTCTTCGTTCTTCGTCTGCTTCTTCGTTCTTCATCTGCTTCATCGTTCTTCGTCTGTTTCTTCGTTCTTCGTCTGCTTCTTCGTTCTTCATCTGCTTCATCGTTCTTCGTGTGCTTCTTCGTTCTTCGTCTGCTTCATCGTTCTTCGTCTGCTTCTTCGTTCTTTGTCTTCTTCTTCGTCTGCTTCTTCGTTCTTCGTCTGCTTCTTCGTTCTTCATCTGCTTCATCGTTCTTCGTCCGCTTCTTCGTTCTTCGTCTGCTTCTTCGTTCTTCATCTGCTTCTTCGTTCTTCATCTGCTTCTTCGTTCTTCATCTGCTTCTTCGTTCTTTGTCTTCTTCTTCGTCTGCTTCTTCGTTCTTCGTCTGCTTCTTCGTCTGCTTCTTCGTTCTTATTCTGCTTCTTCGTTCTTCGTCTGCTTCTTCGTTCTTCATCTGTTTCTTAATTCTTCGTCTGCTTCTTCGTTCTTCGTCTGCTTCTTCGTTCTTCATCTGCTTCATCGTTCTTCATCTGCTTCATCGTTCTTCATCTGCTTCTTCGTTCTTCGTCTGCTTCTTCTTATTTTTTTCTTGATCGGAGACATCAGGTCATTAGGGGCGTGGGGACGCATTGTTTTGCAGAAAAAAACCTCATCAAAACATTTTGTGTGGTACTCGAAGACCATTTAATGACTCTCACTTAATTTTTCCACGGTTTGTGGTGTACTCCAAGACTGTTTAATGGTTCCCTGTTTCCCCGTTTTCACGTGAAAGTTTTTTTGCGTGAATTCTTTTTCGTATTTTTGTTCTATACTTCTGACGAAATGTCCGATATAATTGCATTTTTTTGTAAGATTGTACTTACATATGAAAAACAAAAACATAAATATATGAAGTTCTTTCAAGCAAACTAGAAACATGTGAGCGGCAAATAGTTTTAGTAATTTAACACATATTTCTCGATTTGATCCTGGAGTCAGTCTTCACCTACGTTCGCTCCAGAATAACCACTCTTTGCCATATTGTAATTTGAGTCAGTTAGCATGAGTACATTGTAATCTACGATATTATGGCATGCAGTTCTATCTAGATGAGGTTTGTAGAACTCTGAATGGAAATCGTGGCATATCCTTTACAGGATTTAGCCATCAACAACAGTAAACGTGTCATCGATTTTCTAGATACTACTTATACCCTTTCATACCTCGTGGTATATAGGTCAATACAGTGTTAGGCCTGTATTTTTTCCATTGACCGTCGGCACACGATGGGTGATGTGGTCAGCATCACGCCGGCCGTCTTTACTTTCCCAGAGCATGTCTGGTACCCAGTTGAGGCTGGGTCGACCTGAGAGCCGTCGCGGTAGGGAAAATTCCACGCGCATTGCAGGAGCTGAACCCAGACCACCAGCCTTGCGAAGCGAGTTCACTAACAACTACGCTACAGCGACTCTACAACCTTTAAGAGTTAACCTTTTTTCCCCAGAAAGACCGTTTCAGATAAGAAACATGTTTTTTGTTGTTGTTAATTTAGGATACATATTGTTGGCTTATTTTTCTAGAAATAAGAATTTAAACCCTAGTTGTTTTCTTGTCCAAACAAACCGAACCGACGGGTTTGAAAAGAACTCTATAGAGAAGCTACACTTGCAGAGCTGGTCCGACATCTGTCAGTGATACATATATTTCACAATATAGACGAACTGTGGTTGGACAATGATGTTATAATAAATGTAATTCGTCTGGTATTCAAGCAGTTTTACTGCAGAATTAGGAAGAGTTTTCTATCTAAAAGTGCAGATCGGATTTAAATAATTGACAAGACATGATACTTCAACATCATGCCACTCGTCAGCCTGAACCTCATCGTGCTAATTAAAACCGTATTCTAAGATAACCGTTGCAGTATTAAGTTATTTTATCCGACTTGTTATCTTCAGGTTTACTCTCCAGCGCTGCTTGTCGAGCTCAGTGAAAACTCGCTATTTGTCTGTTCAACTGTTTGAAATTACTCGCCCGTGTTGTGCCAGGGCCCACAAGGGAAGCAAAGAATAGTGCCACTGCGGCCTACAAGGCATGTCGTAAGAGGCGACTGAGATAGGGGTCTAGGAAAGCTACTCTAGTAAATAAAAAGTGTCGTAGAAATTGGATGTGCTGGCCTACTTGCAGGTGCATAACTTTCACAATGTCCAATCGCTCTTAGGCTCAGCTCACATACAGATCACACAGAGTGGTTAACAAATGGCATTAACATGGAGCATTCGAAGAAGAAGAAATAAGAAATTACCGATGCATTGTGCGTGTATGCATTTGTACGTAGTAAATGTAACTGTATTTTAATGAGGATGATTCAACTATAACATATATATCTTATATATATATATATATATATATATATATATATATATATATATATATATATATATATAAGACAAATATCAATGAAACTGTATGTCTGTCCCAATTGTTTGGAGATATCTGGACACCCTACGGACTTGAAATTTGGCAAGAAGGTGGCTTTCATGGATACGAAGAGGGAAAAATTACAAAACTAGACTTTTTATACGTTTCTATAACCATATTCCCAACATGATCATTCTGCATAGAAATCGTCGAAATTGTCTTTCACCGTTTTCACGACGTTCCCGGTCACGTGATCATGTTGTTAATTTCCTCTGGCGAAACGCATAATCACAAAGTACGGTAGTTTTACAAAATACAAAAATAACGACATTACACAGCAACGTTTCGACCAACAAGGTCTTTATCAAGCAAACAATACAACAAAGGGACGAATGTCACAGCATACCGATTTTGACAAAGATTATTACTTTCCGCTCAAGTCATTAATGCTATGATAACGTCACTATTATTGTAACATATTTTAAACATTTATTTATAAGCTTGTATAGAGTAGTTGATAACGTTCCTGCTATACATGCGCTACATGCGCTCGATTCACGTTCGGGAAATTTTTTTTTTCTAAACACGTCGATAAGTTAATAATCAGAGAAAAAAAATAAATTATTTGCCAATTTTTTTTCCAACTTCCACAGGAATTCAATTGTATCAGGTTTTAATGGCAATCGAAATACGAAATGAGGGACATTTTATATTGTTATTTGTCAACTTTCACGGGAATTCTGTTGTATCAGGTTTTACTGGTCGATGCAGGGAGAGAAAACTTATTGTTTTTAATGAGGAAGAAGCCGATTTTGAAGCAACCTGGCATGTTTTTTTAAGGGACTTTACAAATAGATTTAAACTAAATTCCCCGTACGAAGAACGGGTAAACTGCTAGTTTGTATATAAACGTAAACTTGAACATTCCATTTGTTTAGTTTTTATTAACAAAAATATCTTGTAGATGAATATATCTTACCCAACATTTAATTGTCATTTCTTCTTCAATAATTCAGTTCTCAATAATAATTAATTTAGTATTTAGTTAATTTATTCGTCCCAGTAGGTTACATGATTTATTTGGACGGAATAATTATGTTTCTCATTGACGACAGTTACTTCTGTCTTCTTTATTAGTTATATTACAGTTTTTATTTTAATTTGATGATGCCATCACATTAACCATTACCTGTTAGCTTTTCGCCATCATAATCTCTAATGACATCACCAGTGTATACGTGTCGATCTGTAGCAGTGTAGTTGTACCAGTGAACGCCAGGGCGCAGCCGGTGTAGTTTTTTATGTAACCATGGTGCGCCCTGTCTTATCAAAATGACAATAAACATTTCACTTTATTTTTCATCATCATCAAGGTGCGTATCCTTTATAAGACGTTGCTTTCTTTGCAGTGCATCTGAAATTCACTCCCACTTCGTCGAGGGTTATATTCATGGCTTCTGATGCACATAGTGAGTAAATGCTCACAGATCTGTTCTGTTGATTTGTTAAGTTAAGTAACATTTTGATATGACTAATTCATTGATCCTAGGAATGGCCAAGGATAATTTCAATAGTATGAGAAAGTTACTGACATCCAAACAAATCACAAACAGGCTAAAAATGAGAATGATCAAATGCTATATATATCCTATATTAATGTATGGCTGGGAAACATGGACAATGAACAAACAGTTAGAAGACAGAATTGATGCATTTGAGATGTGGATATATAGAAGAATAGGCAGAGTTTCATGGACAGAAAAACAGACAAATAAACAAATTTTAGGAAAACTAAGCATGAAGAAACAATTATTAAGAGATATAAAATTCAGACAAGTAAAGTATTTTGGACACATAAAAGACATGACACCATGATAAAACATTTACTAGAGGGAAAGTTGAGGGGGAAGAGCAAGAGGAAGACCGAGAGATAAGTGGGAGGAAACTTTAAGAAATGGACAGTTTACAGTCTGGCAGTGTGCAACACCAAGGCGAAAGACAGAGGATGCTGGAGATTCATTGCAGCCAACCTTCGATGTGGAGACGGCACCTGATGATGATGGCATTGATGATGAAATCTGAGAAATGACTGGTCAACCACTAGTAACAACTGTTATAAGAAGAAACAAATGGAGATATGTTGGGCATACTTTGAGAAAAAGATGATCAAAGAATATCAAAACAGACATTGAAGTAATATGTTGGGCATACTTTGAGAAAAAGATGATCAAAGAATATCAAAACAGACATTGAAGTAATATGTTGGGCATACTTTGAGAAAAAGATGATCAAAGAATATCAAAACAGACATTGAAGTAATATGTTGGGCATACTTTGAGAAAAAGATGATCAAAGAATATCAAAACAGACATTGAAGTAATATGTTGGGCATACTTTGAGAAAAAGATGATCAAAGAATATCAAAACAGACATTGAAGTAATATGTTGGGCATACTTTGAGAAAAAGATGATCAAAGAATATCAAAACAGACATTGAAGTAATATGTTGGGCATACTTTGAGAAAAAGATGATCAAAGAATATCAAAACAGACATTGAAGTAATATGTTGGGCATACTTTGAGAAAAAGATGATCAAAGAATATCAAAACAGACATTGAAGTAATATGTTGGGCATACTTTGAGAAAAAGATGATCAAAGAATATCAAAACAGACATTGAAGTAATATGTTGGGCATACTTTGAGAAAAAGATGATCAAAGAATATCAAAACAGACATTGAAGTAATATGTTGGGCATACTTTGAGAAAAGATGATCAAAGAATATCAAAACAGACATTGAAGTAATATGTTGGGCATACTTTGAGAAAAAGATGATCAAAGAATATCAAAACAGACATTGAAGTAATATGTTGGGCATACTTTGAGAAAAAGATGATCAAAGAATATCAAAACAGACATTGAAGTAATATGTTGGGCATACTTTGAGAAAAAGATGATCAAAGAATATCAAAACAGACATTGAAGTAATATGTTGGGCATACTTTGAGAAAAAGATGATCAAAGAATATCAAAACAGACATTGAAGTAATATGTTGGGCATACTTTGAGAAAAAGATGATCAAAGAATATCAAAACAGACATTGAAGTAATATGTTGGGCATACTTTGAGAAAAAGATGATCAAAGAATATCAAAACAGACATTGAAGTAATATGTTGGGCATACTTTGAGAAAAGATGATCAAAGAATATCAAAACAGACATTGAAGTAATATGTTGGGCATACTTTGAGAAAAAGATGATCAAAGAATATCAAAACAGACATTGAAGTAATATGTTGGGCATACTTTGAGAAAAAGATGATCAAAGAATATCAAAACAGACATTGAAGTAAGAGCAAAGGGTTCAAGAAAGAGGGCTCCTTTGGGAAACCCTGAAACGAACTTTGCAGAGAGAGCAAAAAATATCGAACTCTACTTCTTTTTCTTCTTTGAAGGCTCCATACCGACCACATATTAACCCCTCTTTGTGATTTGTATGTGATCTGAGCCTAAGAGCAATTGTACATTGTGCCAGCTATGCGCCTGCAAGTAGTCCAGCAATCCGATTTCTATGACACTTCTTATTTACTAGGGTAGCTTCCTTAGGCCCCTACCTCAGTCGCCTCTTGCGACATGCCTTGTAGGTTGTAGTATTACTATTCTTTGCTCCCTCGGTAACACGCAGACGAATATCGGACTCAATTCTACGGAAGAGATTGAGCTAGTTGCACAGGACAGAGCGGTATGGAGAAATTACTTGCAGACCCTATGTAACGTATGACGGTACGCGAGGAATATATAATTCATTGATACAGTTTGTGGTGATGCAGTCTAGTAACAAAAGTTCATTTACTTCTATCTCAAACATTACACATGCATAACCACTCACATACACACGCACATGTGAACGAGCACATCTATGCGCATACACAAACAAACAAATGTCCGCCGAGCGCATGCACAAGTGCGCATGTATTATTTACTCAGGCTAGCGTTATCACCACGAGATCAAATCAAACATGGCGAATGACGAGTTAGTGACAAACTTGCAGCCAATCACAGACGTATTCTTCATTCCCGGAAAGGATTTCCGCCCCGGGAAACATTCACTTGCGTATGCGTGTGTTGTACTAGCAACCATATGATGTTGAATATGAGCAATCGTATTCGAAAACATGATTATGTTCAAGAGCTGTCTGTTTTCTTCTCTCTTCATTTTCATCTTTCTTTTAATCGTTTCTTTTCATCGAATTTGTCAGGATGCCCTTAAGGTCTGGCATGATGAAAGGATGTTTCTTTGATTAATGTTTTATTGTGGCGCAAATTACAACGAGGTATCCACTGTGAAGGACACTTGGCGATGAATGGAGCGTGAATGATGAATTGATGAGAAACGACTGGAGAGTAAAAGAGGCTTTCAATCAAGACGAAACTGGAAAGAACGAAACGGAGGAAGAGAAGAAAGTTTCGATTGAAAGGAAGTCGCAGAAGTATTTATGTTATTTCTAGTGAAATAAAAATAAAAATAGACGAGGTATAAGAAAGGTAAATGGATATAAAAGATAATGCAAGATATGCTATAAATATAAAAGATAATGCAAGATATGCTATAAATATAAAAGATAGTGCACGATATGCTATAAATATAAAAGATAGTGCAAGATATGCTATAAATATAAAAGATAATGCAAGATATGCTATAAATATAAAAGATAATGCAAGATATGCTATAAATATAAAAGATAATGCAAGATATGCTATAAATATAAAAGATAATGCAAGATATGCTATAAATATAAAATATATTGCAAGATATGCTATAAATATAAAAGATAATGCAAGATATGCTACAAATATAAAAGATAATGCAAGATATGCTATAAATATAAAAGATAATGCAAGATATGCTATAAATATAAAAGATAGTGCACGATATGCTATAAATACAAAAGATAGTGCAAGATACGCTATAAATATAAAAGATAATGCAAGATATGCTATAAATATAAAAGATAATGCAAGATATGCTATAAATATAAAAGATAATGCAAGATATGCTATAAATATAAAAGATTATGCAAGATATGCTATAAATATAAAAGATAATGCAAGATATGCTATAAATATAAAAGATAATGCAAGATATGCTATAAATATAAAAGATAATGCAAGATATGCTATAAATATAAAAGATAATGCAAGATATACTATAAATATAAAAGATAATGCAAGATATGCTATAAATATAAAAGATAATGCAAGATATGCTATACATATAAAAGATAATGCAAGATATGCTATAAATATAAAAGATAATGCAAGATATGCTATAAATATAAAAGATAATGCAAGATATGCTATAAATATAAAAGATAATGCAAGATATGCTATAAATATAAAAGATAATGCAAGATATGCTATAAATATAAAAGATAATGCAAGACATGCTATAAATATAAAAATAGAACAATCTAAAATAGACAAAGAATATATTCTTCTTCTTCTTCTTCTTCACTCCTCGTATCTAGGGAGACATATGTCCACAACCAAGGCCTCCCAGGCCTGCCTATACAACGCCATCTTTTCTATTTAAGACCAGCTGAAACCACTATTACAACATCCAAAGATCAGGATGGAAATGAAAAAACATGATAAAAAGCATTTTTCTACCAACACTTTGTTACCAGTGTCAAACGTGGTCCCTGACAGCAACACACCACAGAAAGCTCACCACATCTGAAATGAAATGCTTGAGGAAGGCGGTGGGGGTCACTAGAACAGATCGACAACGATACGAGAACATCAGAAACAGAGTGAGCATAATTTCATGCACCGAATACATTGAAAGACAATAAATGCAGTGATTCGGACATTTAATGAGAAAGGAATACAACCAACCACCAATAACCGCATACAATAAAAAAAAACCGATCAGGCACTAGGGCCAAGGGAAGACCTAGAAAAAGATGGATAGACAATATCAAGACCACACTAAATAAACACGGATATAACACAACAAAGGCGTGTCATTTGGCATTGGAATGCAAATTAAAATTCCCACCCCTACGCTTAACAGCAAGAGTGGACAACCAGTTCCATTTCCCACCTGGGGAAAAAAATGACGATAGAAAAGAAGACAAGAAGTCGAAGTATCTAAATTAGGCAAACAGTACGAAGAGAGCTTGCTGTTTTTAAAACAAGCGAGGAATAGAAGAGAGAGAGAGAGAGAGAGAGAGAGAGAGAGAGAGAGAGAGAGAGAGAGAGATGTTTCTAATATAGCCGAGGAATAGAAGCGAGATTGATCTAAATTCCAGTAAAGTAAAGACATCGGAAATTAGGAAGATAAGAAATGTCGTTAGAAATCTGAATGAGAATTTCTTATGATAATGTTTTCATTTGCTCTGTCTGAACTCAGCTAAAGTTGATTTAATAACTAATTAAGCCTGACAGAACCCATTCAATAATGAAAGTATCTCATTTCTAGCACAGTCGAGAACAAAGAGTGCTGAAGACATCATTGTTATTGTTGTTTTAATATGTTGTTTGTTAAGTTTTCACTTCCTATTTTATGTAAACATAACCGTCATGCAACAGTGTAATCACATCATCGTGGCAAACTAATCTATGCTATTGGTCGCCTGTAGCACGTAGTTGTGATTCATTATAACAGATTAGATTCATTCATTACATAGATTAAAAATATAAAATGTTTCTGTTTAATATTTTCACCATCTAAATTACATCTGGGGCCCTCGCCTGTGCTACGGAGTTCTGCACTGCGGTTGAGAGCTTCCTGCGTAAGAAAGAGATCGGAGCATAAATGATTACTCACGTAAGTGCAATGATGATATTCCTATCAATCAATCAATCAATCAATCAAGCAATGTAGATGTGATAGTATAACCAAATGGTATTGTCACAACAAGTATTAGGATGTAATTTATTGTGTTAAACGTTTTTGTTTATTATATAACATTTGACAAGTGTCTTGTTTTCTACAGTTTTATAATCTCTGTCAGACTTAGAACGAGACACTGGAGTCTAAGAGCACACCTTCATAGAATGGGTCTCATGGACTTGGCTCCCTGCACCTGGGGATCACCAAAGCAGTCCCCAAAGGAACTCTTGCAAGACTGCCCCAGTCTTAGCTTGGGAATGGAAATATGGCCAACAGGAACAATTCTTTAGAACAAACTATGGAGGACCAGTAAAGACATCAAGCAAACTGCCCTGTTTATAACACATGCCGGATTAGACGCATAGGAGAAGTTGATCGCAGAAGAAGAAGAACGTAATCTCTGTGGCAGTTTAACGTACAGTGGACGTCTCAAAAATACTCGGTTCGCGTCCCATGTGAAGTAGTTAGACCATTTCTAAACAATTCATATTCTCAATGCAGGTGATATATCATTATTCCTAGTACTGTCGGATATGGACGATAAAATGTATGTCCCCTGTTTAAGTTGAATATATGAAATAACCATTGAAAGTTAAAAATGGTTAAATTAGGCTAAAATGTTGCTGTTTGTGCACAAATGATTAATTAATACAAATTTGAAAAAAAATTCCGACTAATTGTGAAGTATCTTTAAAAGTTATAGATGTCATTCTTGTCCGTGCTACGGAGTTCGTGCACTGCAGTTAAAATCTTACTGTGTAAGGAAGAGATAGAAGCACACATTATTATCTACATAGGTGCAATGATGAAGATTCAATCGGTAAATCAATCACATGTCATATGCTAATGTTTCTGTAACATCTGAGTCGTGTCATATTCTGTTATTTCTGTAACAGCTAAGGAATTTGACAATAAATTTGTTGATTCTGTAACATCCGAGTCGTGTTTTATTGTCTACGTTACCGTTTGTCCAGTGCTTATCTAGTGACACTGGACAGTGTGTCCCTCAGCATATGTCCGACTAATTACCATTTTCCACTCCTGACCTGAATCATCATGGGTTCCTAACACATTCTTTCTTATCCACAAGTTTGTGTTCGTCACTCTGTCATAAAATCTCATTCTGATCTCAGTCTTGGAACCCACTGAGGATATTTGATAAACTGTCTATAGTTTCTGTAAAATGTGAGTCGAGCTATACTCTATTACAACGATTCCCAAAGTGGGTGGTAACGCCCCTGCGGACGGTGAGACCCTGTAAGGGGTTGATAAAATAAAAATAGGCAGTGGGCTAGCGATAATTGGTAAAATACATTTAAGATTTAATAATCTAATACTATTTCATTGGATACTTATTTGAAATATATTTAATGAGTTAAAGTCATTTTAAATGACGAAATATTCAATTTTCTGGTAAAATACAGTATAGTATTGAAATGGTTATCTGTAAGAAATCTACTCCACATTATTGTTCATGGTGATTTAATGCAAGTTAGCACCAGAGCGTCTGGTTGAATGGATTAGAGCGGGCTTCCATGCGTGAGACTCGGATTCTTCTTCTTTGAACGCTCCATATTGACCATTTGTTAACCACTCTGTGTAATTTGTATGTGATCTGAGCCTAAGAGCGATTGTACGTTGTACAGTTATGCGCCTACAAGTAGGCCAGCACATACGATTTCTGCAACGCTTTTTATTTACTAGCGTAGCTTCCCTAGACCCCTACCTCAGTAGCCTCTTACGACATGCTTTGCTGGTCGCAGTGTTGCTATTATTTGCTCCCTGAGGGCCCGACAATACGCAGGCGAGACACGGCTTCAGGTAAGGCCAAGGAGTGTTTTTCTGTCGAGGGCATAAAGAAAACATCATTTTCTGAATAATTTCATGACGACTGCACTATCCACGCGACCATTAAATTTCATATACTCATGTTCCTGATGTCCTATACTGCCCAAAAAAGCGGTATTAAAGACAGTAACGATAGGTGTTTTTTGTTTTTAAGCAACAGACATTGGAAAGCTACTTTCACTTCCCCATGTTTACTTAATGGATTGCATTAAGTACACACCGAACAGTGAAGTTACTACATGTGATATCATAGACTTTTGTTGAAGCACTGTTAATTTGTTGAAGCACTGTTAATTTGTTGAAGCACTGTTAATTTGTTGAAGCACTGTTAATTTGTTCAAGCACTGTTAATTTGTTGAAGCACTGTTAATTTGTTCAAGCACTGTTAATTTGTTGAAGCACTGTTAATTTGTTGAAGCACTGTTAATGTGTTGAAGCACTGTTAATATGTTGAAGCACTGTTAATGTGTTGAAGCACTGTTAATTTGTTGAAGCACTGTTAATTTGTTGAAGCACTGTTAATTTGTTGAAGCACTGTTAATTTGTTGAAGCACTGTTAATTTGTTGAAGCACTGTTAATTTGTTGAAGCACTGTTAATTTGTTCAAGCACTGTTAATTTGTTGAAACACTGTTAATGTGTTGAAGCACTGTTAATTTGTTGAAGCACTGTTAATTTGTTGAAGCACTGTTAATTTGTTGAAGCACTGTTAATTTGTTGAAGCACTGTTAATTTGTTGAAGCACTGTTAATTTGTTGAAGCACTGTTAATTTGTTGAAGCACTGTTAATTTGTTGAAGCACTGTTAATTTGTTGAAGCACTGTTAATTTGTTGAAGCACTGTTAATTTGTTGAAGCACTGTTAATGTGTTGAAGCACTGTTAATATGTTGAAGCACTGTTAATTTGTTGAAGCACTGTTAATTTGTTGAAGCACTGTTAATTTGTTGAAGCACTGTTAATGTGTTGAAGCACTGTTAATATGTTGAAGCACTGTTAATGTGTTGAAGCACTGTTAATTTGTTGAAGCACTGTTAATTTGTTGAAGCACTGTTAATTTGTTGAAGCACTGTTAATTTGTTGAAGCACTGTTAATTTGTTGAAGCACTGTTAATTTGTTGAAGCACTGTTAATTTGTTCAAGCACTGTTAATTTGTTGAAGCACTGTTAATTTGTTGAATCACTGTTAATTTGTTGAAACACTGTTAATTTGTTGAAGAACTGTTAATTTGTTGAAACACTGTTAATTTGTTGAATCACTGTTAATTTGTTGAAACACTGTTAATTTGTTGAAGAACTGTTAATTTGTTGAATCACTGTTAATTTGTTGAAACACTGTTAATTTGTTGAAGAACTGTTAATTTGTTGAAACACTGTTAATTTGTTGAAGAACTGTTAATTTGTTGAAGCGCTGTTAATTTGTTCAAGCACTGTTAATGATAATACCTCATTACATCTTCCTCTTCTTCTTCTTTCTGCTATTCTGTAATCCAGTTTTGCCTCACAACACCAGGATAAGAAGAGATTTATAGAACGGGTTTTTGTGTAGGCTTCATAAGTAGTGTTTTCATAAGTAGTGTTTTCATAAGTAGTGTTTTCATAAGTAGTGTTTTCATAAGTAGTGTTTTCATAAGTAGTGTTTTCCCCCACCTCTGTTATTACCAAGGTCCACCTTTTGTGTGGACGGCTCATTAAAACTGAACTTTATGGGTGACTTTATGGGTTAATTTATGGGTGACTTTATGGGTTACTTTATGGGTGACTTTATGGGTTGCTTTATGGGTGACTTTATGGGTGACTTTATGGGTGACTTTATGGGTTACTTTATGGGTTACTTTATGGGTTATTTTATGGGTTACTTTATGGGTTACTTTATGGGTTACTTTATGGGTGACTTTATGGGTTACTTTATGGGTTACTTTATGGGATACTTTATGGGTTACTTTATGGGTTACTTTATGGGTTACTTTATGGGTTACTTTATGGGTTACTTTATGGGTTACTTTATGGGTGACTTTATGGGTGACTTTATGGGTTACTTTATGGGTTACTTTATGGGTTACTTTATGGGTTACTTTATGGTTTACTTTATGGGTTACTTTATGGGTTACTTTATGGGTGACTTTATGGGTTACTTTATGGGTTATTTTATGGGTTACTTTATGGGTTACTTTATGGGTTACTTTATGGGTTACTTTATGGTTTACTTTATGGGTTACTTTATGGGTTACTTTATGGGTTACTTTATGGGTTACTTTATGGGTGACTTTATGGGTTACTTTATGGGTTACTTTATGGGATACTTTATGGGTTACTTTATGGGTTACTTTATGGGTTACTTTATGGGTTACTTTATGGGTTACTTTATGGGTTACTTTATGGGTGACTTTATGGGTTACTTTATGGGTTACTTTATGGGTTACTTTATGGGTTACTTTATGGGTTACTTTATGGGTTACTTTATGGGTTACTTTATGGACTTTGTTTGGTGCTACTTCGTCTGTTTTTTTAAAACCCCGAGGTAGGAGGGGTGGGGAGGAAGGGGGTTGGGGGAAGTGTTCCGATTGAGTTGAGGTTAAGTGTCCAAAGGAGCGATAACCTGAAATAAAGATTCGGAAATATAACTATATTGTTTTTGTAAATACTTGATAACAATAATTTAAGTATTATCTAAATAACGTTATGCTTCATTGAATGTTGTAATATATTTTAAAATATATCTAACCTTTATTTTATGGGAGTCTAAACTTATATATTAATTGTATAAACCAAAACATTTGCTATCAATATTTAATACTGTGTTGTCGCTGTTGTAGGTATTATATTGTTGGATTTTCTATTGAAAATAAGACACGCTTTAGCAGACAAGTGTTATTTCTCGAGTGGGCAGTTAGGGTCGGAGTAATGTTCACAAAAAATAAATTTATGATTTAACTATTGATAATTTTTTGACAATATAAACTATATTAAATTTTGTAAATGGAGATTTTTTACAGTTTGATTACCATTACCAAAACTATAAATCAGCTGTGACAAATCTATTTAATGATCAATGTCATATTAAAAAATACGCAGAATGGAGACATAACTTGCAGTTCATATGTAACGTATTCAGCCTTGCGAGAGAAATATATAATAAATAGTGGAATAAAAATAACACATTAGAAGTTAGAAACTTCATGTTTAGTGTTCTCTTTTCGAATCTAAACATAAAAAGATAGCATCAGTTAAATATTAAAAAAAATTATCGAAGTTTGTATAATATAAACTTTCTTTTGACACAAAAAATAACATAAAGCAACCACTTCTTTTATCATGGTAAACAACATAAAGGCAACCACTTCTTTTATCATGGAAAACAACATAAAGGTAACCACTTCTGCTAACATGGAAAACAACATAAAGGCAACCACTTCTGTTAACATGGAAAACAACATAAAGGTAACCACTTCTGTTAACATGGAAAATAACATAAAGGTAACCACTTCTATTAACATGGAAAATAACATAAAGGTAACCACTTCTATTAACATGGAAAACAACATTCAGGTAACCAACCAAATTGTAAATGAAGACAATCTTGATCACTCCAGTGCATACAATTTTTGTTTAAATAAAGAAGGTTTTTAGTATATCTTTGGCTATTTCGTTAAATAAGTAGACGACTGAAAAATATGATACAATTCGTACTAATAACCTTCAACATTTCAACTGAAACAAAGAATAGAAAGAATAACATTAAGGGAAGATACTGAATAGTTTAGCCTCATGACAAGGAAGAGAGTTAACAACAGGGAAAGTTAGGAAAACTAGAGAGACAAAGTTGTTAAGGCACGTGATTGAAACACTATTGAAGTTTTAGAAAGAGTGTGAGAGAGAGAGAGAGAGGGAGAGAGAGAGAGAGAGAGAGAGAGAGAGAGAGATAATGACTAAGACAGAGTAAAATCGATAGAATAGTAACTTATTTTTGACATCTTTACTTCAACATTTACTAGAGGGGAAGTTGAGGGGGAAGAGCAAGAGGAAGACCGAGAGATAAGTGGAAGGGGAAACTTTAAGAAATGGACAGGTTACAGTCTGGCAGTGTGCAACACCAAGGCGAAAGACAGAGGATGCTGGAGATTCATTGCAGCCAACCTTCGATGTGGAGACGGGACCTATGATGATGATGACTTCAACTTGCAAAATGTTTGCATAAATTGAAAATCGTGGCATATCCTAAAAGACGTAGCCATCAACGACAGTCTTCTTCTTCTTTGCGTTCGTTCTTTACGACCAATTTTAATCACTCTTTGTGATATGTTTGATCTTTGCCAAGAACGTGTATACGTTGCACATTGGTTTAGTAGGCCCTAAACGCATAGACTTCTACACGTTTAGGACACATGGATCCGATTTCAGCCAAACCTCCTTAGTTGCCTCTTACGACATGCATGGCAGGTAACAGTGGTTCTATTCTTTACACCCCAAATTTGGGCCCCGGTAACCAGCGGGCGATCAACGACAGTAAACGAGTCGTTGATTTTCTAGGCACCACTTATACGTTCAGTAGTTTGCCATTGCTTTCTGAACGGTGAGGTCTATGTTTACTTTTGTAAAATCCCACGGAAAAGAATTTGCTTTCAAACATGCCCACTGTGGGGTTTGAACCAGGTACGCTTGGGTTCGTAATCGAGCTCACTACCACTTGAGCTACAGACGCTCACTAAGGAACAAACTAATGGAATTAGTAAACTTTGCATAAATTAGTAAACTTTAAAGTTGCAAGTTATCATTTTTTTAAAACTTTTAAATAAACATGACGTTACAATAAACATTGCTAGAGACATCATTTTTCAGTCAGGCTATGATGAAAGCGAGGTTCTTCAAGGGACATGTTAATTGATGAAAATGGTTGGACACTTTTTCCAATTTTCTTCACTATAGTCGAGACTGAAACAACTCATCAATTATTCTGGTCAAACCGTATCTTACTTGTTAGTTTTGAATGTTAAAACTTTATCTTCATTGATTCCATTTGTACCTCATGTGTAAACTTAACATTTTTAATCATATCATTGTCTGTTTGAGATCGTTAGTGTCTCCCAGAAACATGCGCATCGCGTCCACACACGCACACATACATATACAATCAGTCCCAATGCAACTGAAGCACACATGAAACACCCTTGTTCTGAATATTCGTGGACAAGTGACAGATGCATTAATTCAGCATAAGAGTTGTCGGTCTTCTCATTGATTAGGCATTACAGGGGAAATAACTATTCTGTCCAAGTCCCTGTAGACTTGTTTAACACGACATTTCATTTCTTTATGTGAGAAGTGATAGCTTACAACCCAATTAGTGTTATTCATCTGTAGACAGAAGGTGCTAATGATAATTCCTCAGCCATCTTTGAAAACCGCATTGTTCAGTTATATAATGCGAATGTAAGCTTCAATGAATATCATCGCTTGAATCTTGTATTAAAATATAATGGTGAAATAACAATGAAATCATTTGCACAATTTGGAAATATCTTCATTTTAAATTTAAGATTTTAAAACTCGTTGTTTTAAATTTCTTCGATATAACACATTTTTCTACTGATTAAAAAAAGTGTTCGTTAAAAACGTTTTCGAAAAGATTTTGTTTTAAATATTTTCAAGAAAATTATGTGCAAATCAAGTTAGTTAGTTAGTTTGTTCCTTTCGTGCCAAATGCAGCACACAGGGCAGAGGTTTTAGATCTCCATGTGATGCGATTCGTTGCTAGCAGTTGGAGATCTTGTATGGTTTTACATCTCAATAGTTTACTTTCTTGTAGGATTGTTCTTGGAAGAGTGGTCTTCCACGTTCAAGACGTCACATAATATCTTAGTCAAAGTAAGACTAACTATCGTTAAGACATTACATAATATCTTAGTCAAAGCAACGTAAGACTAACTATCATCAAGACATTACATGTTATCTTAGTCAAAGCAACGTAAGACTAACTATCATTAAGACATTAGATGTTATCTTAGTCAAAGCAACGTAAGACTAACTATCATTAAGACATTACATGTTATCTTAGTCAAAGCAACGTAAGACTAACTATCGTTAAGACATTACATGTTATCTTAGTGAAAATTACATTTACCTGTGCTATGTAGTTCGTGCACTGTCGCTGAGATCTTCTTGCGTGAAAGTTAGAGATAAGAACACATACACTTATTCACCGAACAAGCACGAAGCATGTCGAATCGATCGATCGATCAATCAATCAATCAATCAATCAATCAATCAATCAATCAATCAATCAATCAATCAATCAATCAGTCAATTAGGCAACAACTTAATCAATCATTCAATCAATTAATCAAGTGATCAATAAATCAATTAATCAAACCAATCAATCGACCATTCAATCGATCAATCAAACAATCAGTCAATCTGAAATGGGCTCGAACTACATCAATTGTCTTTCAATATTAACATATCACCATCAGTATTATGATATTAAAGAATCTCAGCCAAAAAAAAAACGCCACGTATGAACGTTTCTTGGAGTACGAGATTGTAGAAGTTCATGATATTCTACATCCCAGTCAGAATATCTCATGGGTCTCACATAGTAATTGTGTGATTGTGTGTGTGTTGTGTGTGTGTGAGAGAGATATATAGAGAAAGAGAGAGAGATAGAGAGAGATATCGAGGGAGAGATAGAGAGATACAGAGATAAAGAGAGAAAAATTAACAGTTGAAAGAGTCTATCAATAACATGTTGAAAAGAATATAATGTGAATACGCCATGACACTAAAACTTCCCACCTGAACACACCCTGTCTTGAGACGATGTAATAACTTCATGAAAAATTCGATAGCTTCCTCAAACATCAAACCCACATGACAAATGTTGACGACACGACTATGACATATCAAAGGAATTGAGGAAATCAGCATGACCGGTTCAGCGGAAATCAAGTTCGATCTCTAATATGATGATGCCATGAAACAGCTGCTGGGTTTAGTCATTAGGACAACACGCTGACCTCAATACACATCGATAGGGCAGGTAGAGATGTTAGTTGGGGACAGACATTTTTGGTATTGTTTATTTTTAAATTTCTACAAAAAGTTAGTTCTTGTTTTTTAAAAATGTTTGTTTGCATACGCGCTTTGATATAACGAAAAAGAAAGACTTAAAGACTTATTCTGCGGTTGAAAGAATCGTTCCTCGGTTTTATTTCCATAACAGCCTTCCATCACAAACGATGATGACAACAGTCTCAGATGCTGCTGCACCTTTCTGGGGAGGGGTGTGCGAAGGTGACTGCAGAGTCAAATCCTTGAACACAATCTTCTATCACAGGTAGGGCATACATGATCAAGGTTTGACATGTGGGTGTTGAGTGCTTTACATTTCCGCGTTGTTCGTTTCATCTGCGCTTCAACGGCACGATAATTCTCCAGCTATTCGAGTTCCTCTTGTGTTGTTATAACACCCCATTTTGGCGATCTTGCGCAAAGGATTCTCAGCTTTATTCCCATACACAAGAAACACAAAATTTGTTGTTCTATTGTAATTATTTGTTGTTCTACTGTATTTATGTGTTGTATCGGTTGATTGAAGACATAGCATATTCTACCAGTCATGTAATAGATATGTCTGGAGTGAGGGTCAGGTTTGTGGGCAAGGTAGATTTCTCATTACACATAATGTAGTATTGTTTGAAAGGGATAGTTAGAGAAGATGAATAACAGTTGTTAGAAATGGTTAGGGAAATGTGTGCTTTTAGAATCGTATTGTTGTGCATGAAGGGAGAGAGAGAGAGAGAGAGTGAGAGAGAGAGAGGGAGAGAGAGAGAGAGAGAGAAGAAGGTAGAAGAAGCTATACAAAATAGAGGAAAGAAGTTATATATATATATATTACTTTGCATATATTTCTCTCTCTCCCTCTCTCCTTCTTTCTATATCTCTCCCTCTTTATATTCAAAGGGTACAAAGGGTTCAAGAAAGAGAGGACGACCTAGAGAGACCCTGATGCGAACTTTGATGAGAGAGGCAAGAAATATCGGTCTCAGTTCCATAAAGGAGCGAGTTGCCCAGGATGGAGCGGTATGGAGAAATTACTTGCAGGCTCTGCAACGTATGTAACGTATAACGGTACGAGATGAATTATTATATTATTATTGTTATTATTATATATATGAAGAGTGAAAGAGAGAAAAAGAGAAGAAGAAGTAGAGGAGAGAGAGAGAGAGAGAGAGAGAAATGTAATGTAAAAAAATAAGATTGAGAGAGATATATATATATGTTTATATTTAAAAAAAACAGAAGAAAACTAGAACTGATTAAACATTGAAGAAAAAATGGAGAATCAAGTTGTCCATGCATCTCATCATTCATCACGAGATGTTTACTCGTCTTGGCCATCCTGTGCATGAGCAACCGAGACTCGCACGAACGTCCTAATGAAGTCCCCGAAGACAGGAATGCATGCTATCCTTAGGTAATATTGGGCATTAAGAAAACAACATTTCTCCGCTTGATCAGACTTTACGCTTCAGTGATCATGATGAAAATCGGTGTCAAATTGTGGTGAATACTCTCAAAAATTAAGAAGAGGCGAATTCATGATTGATATGGAAGGTTCATTAAATTACAGTCTTATTAAAATCGACCATCATTCCAAGAAATGTGTATTTTGTGAAGATTTTTCTCTATATCCAACTTTCTATGTAGAGAATTTGATTGTTTCTAGCCAATTAGATAAAACTGGGTCATATTTTAGCAGACTCTCTTCTTTTCAATTCTGTTTCATTTTTTATCTAAAAACATGGTCTTTCTACTGGTGTTGGAATTCTTTTAAGATTTCAACAAAAAACATTTCAGTTCTAATTTCAGAATCTTTACGATTTGGATAACATGCCGGTGTTGCTAATGTCATTCCTAACCTTATTTACAATATATATATATATTTTTATAATGTGGCAGTTGGGCGTCATCACCAACAACAATCCACCCTGGCTTACCACAAGGGTCACCATTATCTCCGGTGTTGTTCAATGCCTATACTGTGAGCATCACAAAAGAGCAGATCACGGGTAGAGGAAGGACAATGTCATATGCAGATGATGTGTTGGTGTATCGTCAGGGCAAGGATAGAGAACAGCTTGTGGAGGAACTTCAGTCAGAACTCGACCGCATAGGTAGATGGTGCGTTGAAGCAGGAGCATTGGTCAACCCCACAAAAGCAGCGGTGACATGGTTCTCTTTAAACAACCACATCGTTAACACTCCAACACCATCTGTGGTTTTGTGTTCAAAGGTGGTGGAGCGATCTCAGTCTATGAAATACCTGGGGCTGCGTTTTGATCGTAGTCTAGCTTTTACGGAACACATAGCTCATGTGATAATGAAGGCGAGGAAAGGTTTGCTGGCGATGAGGGTAATGGCTGCGGCGGATTGTGAACAGCGCCATCTTTGTCTTTATACCAGGGTCTGGTCCTTTCTGTGCTTGAGTATGCGCTGGCGATCCTGACTCTCAGTCATAGTCAGATAGAACGACTGGAAAGAATACAGAACGAGGCGATGCGCATTATACTTGGTTGCACTAAAGACACGTCGTGCAGGGCGATGCGCTATCTCCTTGACTATCCTACTATGGAGTATAGAATACTGATGAGCCGTGCACGAGCATACCTTCGAGTCAATGCTGACACACAGCATCCTCTGCACTTGGAAATAAAGAGACAAAAAGGAAATAGGTTAAAAAGAGAAAAAATCTTGGATGGGTCAGGCCGAGGACTGTATTGAACAGGTGTGTACACTTGAAGACATTGATCCCGGTGAAGAATGGATACCAGTGCCAAGAGGAATCGCTACATCCTTTTCTATATGCATCGAACTTGATAAAGAATGCAGGCAACACAACCCACTTGTTGTGGAGGCAGAGGTTCAGGCATTAATTTCTGAGAACGCATCTAAGCATGATGTAATCATTTATACGGATGGTTCGGTGATTCGACATGTGCGGAGCTCGTGGGCTTTCACTGCTCAGGTCGGAGGTGATGTTGTGAAGGAAGACAGTGGTGGTTTTGCCGTGACTACGAGCAGTCTCACTATGGAAATCATGGCGGTTACCAAAGCGATGATTTGGCTAGAATCACAGACTTTTATCCATGCATGTTTGTCAGTGACTCAATGAGTATGCTCAGGAAGATTGAAACAGGATGGGCTAGGAGACATTGGATAGAATCGCTGGGGAGGTCTAAGCTGACAAAGATCAGTTTTATTTTTGTGCCAGGGCATGCAGGTGTAAGGGGAATGAACGTGCGGATAGGCTTGCAGGTATGGCTGCTGTCCAAAGCGGACGAGCAATGGACCAGGCTGATATTATAAATTCCTTAAGGGAGAGAGGGTGTGTACATGATTCACGTAATAGCGGTGAATCCACAACACTAACCAGACTGCAAGAACTCAAAGTTAAGTGTGGTGTAGCTCGACAAGAACGCTATGCTGGCAGACAAAGAAGAATTGTAAACCAACAAAGAACCGGTGTCGTTAGTCGCCACACGCTGATGGACATACTGAGGGAGAGATCGGAGCACTTATGGACTAATTTGTTCGACATGCAGTGATCCGACGACTAAATATATATATTTTTAACGAATTAGTCGTATTATATTACTCATATTGTTAGAATTCGTCTTCTTCTGCGACCAGCTTCTGCTATGCGACTGCTCCGGTATGTGTTATAAACAGGGTGGTGTGCTTGAGGTCTTCACCCGGTCCCCCATAGTTTGTTTTGTAGGGTTATTTCTGTTGGCCAGATTTCCATTCTCACACCGCTCAAACTGGGGCAGTCTTGCAGGATGTGCTATGGGGACTGCTTTGGTCTCCACAGGTGCAGGCAGCCGAGTCCCTGAGACCCATTATATGCTCTTAGACAGCAGTGTCCTGTTCTAAGTCTGAAGACTGTGGTCTATGCTTGTCTGTTTAGTGTATTTATATTGTCGTCTCTGTGTTGTATCATCCGTTTGTTTTTCTCCACAACTTTATTCTGGATTGTTTCAGGAGAGTCTTTTCTTGTGTAAAGCTTGGTGTTGGGTGGTGTTGTGTTAGACTCCCTCCAGCCCTTTCGAGTTTATCAACCTTTTCATTTCCTGGTAAGCCACAGTGTGCTGGTATCCACTGTAAGACTAGTTCTGCTTTTTTATTGTTGACGACAGCAAGCTGGATTTTTTTGCCTTATATCATGGATGAGCTTGTCTTGTTTGGGACATGAGATGGCCTGGAGAACGGGTCATGAATCGGTAAAGACTGCAACATTTTTTGCTACACCTGCTGGTTGTTGATAATCTGTACGGCTGCAAGGAGGGCTGTTGCCTCTGCTCTAAAGTTTGTTCATGTTTCTCCTGCTGCCAGAGATTGTGTTTCAGTGTTTCCTTGGGGATTGTGTAATGTAGATTCCGCTGCCTCCCAGATCCGTTCATGTTATTTTTTAAAGATATGGGATATGAAATAGTAAAGTGGGGTACCGATAGCGAAGACAATAACACGCTTCGCTAGTAACTATCTGTCGTACTAGTTCCGCGTTCGAGTCCAACTTGGGCAAACAAATGTTTTCGGTGTGCACACATTACGTAGTTGGACAACAGGTTTCCTGATCCTTTACTTGGGGATCTAAATTATCTATGATTCAATGTAATATATGTTGTAGTATATGTTACTTTCTATCTATTATTCAATGTAATATATGTTGTAGTATATGTTACTTTCTATCTATTATTCAATGTAATATATGTTGTAGTATATGTTACTTTCTATCTATGATTCAATGTAATATATGTTACTTTCTATCTATGATTCAATGTAATATATGTTACTTTCTATCTATGATTCAATGTAATATTTGTTACTTTCTATCTATGATTCAATGTAGTATATGTTGTAGTATATGTTACTTTCTATCTATGATTCAATGTAATATATGTTGTAGTATATGTTACTTTCTATCTATGATTCAATGTAATATATGTTACTTTCTATCTATGATTCAATGTAATATATGTTACTTTCTATCTATGATTCAATGTAATATATGTTACTTTCTATCTATGATTCAATGTAATATGTTACTTTCTATCTATGATTCAATGTAGTATATGTTACTTTTTATCTATGATTCAATGTAATATGTTACTTTCTATCTATGATTCAATGTAATATGTTACTTTCTATCTATGATTCAATGTAATATGTTACTTTCTATCTATGATTCAATGTAATATGTTACTTTCTATCTATGATTCAATGTAATATGTTACTTTCTATCTATGATTCAATGTAATATATGTTACTTTCTATCTATGATTCAATGTAATATGTTACTTTCTATCTATGATTCAATGTAATATGTTACTTTCTATCTATGATTCAATGTAATATATGTTACTTTCTATCTATGATTCAATGTAATATGTTACTTTCTATCTATGATTCAATGTAATATGTTACTTTCTATCTATGATTCAATGTAATATGTTACTTTCTATCTATGATTCAATGTAATATGTTACTTTCTATCTATGATTCAATGTAATATGTTACTTTCTATCTATGATTCAATGTAATATATGTTACTTTCTATCTATGATTCAATGTAATATATGTTACTTTCTATCTATGATTCAATGTAATATGTTACTTTCTATCTATGATTCAATGTAATATGTTACTTTCTATCTATGATTCAATGTAATATGTTACTTTCTATCTATGATTCAATGTAATATATGTTACTTTCTATCTATGATTCAATGTAATATATGTTACTTTCTATCTATGATTCAATGTAATATAATATCTATATAATTCAATGCCGTATACTATCTTACATATCTGTTATATTGTGATGGTATTAATACCTTTACTGAAACTTCTATGAACTAAAGTGTTGTAATAATATTGACACTGTTCACATTTCTATATGTACTGGTTCTTCAGTCTTCCTCCGCCCTTATGACCTCACGCTGTCATTTTCTTATTGACCTTTCACTAATCCACGGCTTTTCAATCCCGACTTCCCCACAGTTATCCCTGTTTTCATTGATCCAACATCAATCATGCCACACAGCACGTGTCTTCAAACATGAGCACTTCAATTTATGATCTTCCCAATATTTGAGAACGTGCACGGTCGCGGACTATATTTGACACTCAGTGTCGTGTCTTGTGAAGATTCGATGCAGTAAAGGAAATCACTACCTTACAGCAACACTACGGAAGCTCTTAAGAAAATTACGATAAAGGATATTGTTATTCCCCATTGTTTGCTTCTTTCCCGTTATGGATTGCATTCAGCACCTGGACACTGCAATGACGTGTCATGTTGTTGCCCAGATACACGTGCTGCAGCAATGTTCTCACTTAAATAGTTCGCTTTTTTCCGCACAGAAAGCGTTACGTTTGTTTTTAGTATTGTCTTTTCGTGATGTAGTTATCGGTTATTGAAGAGTTCTTGGTCACATTCTGAGTATCATGTAATGAAGACATTAGACACGTAGTTCTGCCATATACAACACATTAATATTATTATTATAGAAACCTCTGCGACTAGATTTTAAGTGGTAGTCCTTGGGGTGTTATAATTTTGTATTTCCTTGTTATAAATATACTAGAAGACACATATGAGTAATGTGTGCACGACGGTTATATGTGTGTGTTGATTAGGCCGTTAGATGGGTGTGTTGATTAGGCCGTTAGATGTGTGCGTTGGTTCGGCTGTTATATGTGTGCATTTGGTTCGTTTGATATATATATATATATGTATATATATATGGGTGTAAGTTGTCATTGAGGATCTGGGAATGACTGCTGCTGACGCCGGTCAACTTACACAAAACAGAGAGTTTTCAGGACTGCTGTCATGGGAGCCAAGTTCCGGAAGAGACAAGCTACTTGATGATGATGTATATGTTATTCAATAAATGTCATAGCACGTTGGGCTGTCATATGCGTGCTTCGCCCTCCGCTTCAGCGTCCACTTGCTCACCGTACCCATAAGAAGTTGATTATTATATATTCTCTACCTACCACGAAGCCAACACTAAGGTACACATATAGCCCATAAAAGCTCACAAGTCTGTGCTTTTTCCAGAACTGTTAGAATTTGACCTAGGTTTCCATGCTATGCAGTTAATGCTGTTAGAAGACACAAAAAGAATGACTCTTTTTTATAGCTAACTGATAGTAGTCTTAAGAAAACACGTCTTTGCAGCTAGACGATAGGTGCCGAGCGAAATAAAGTGGAGAAATAAACCAATAGATACAAACCCCAACAGAAAGATAAAGAAAAAGATGGATATATTGAGAGGGTGATAGAGATAGATAGATAGATAGATAGATAGAGAGATTGGGATATATTGATATCTGATTATTGTGATGTATTAAACAAAAAATAAACCAGTTGAAAAATAAAGTGAAGCAGCCATTGCTATGTAGGTTATCTTTCCTTTTGTAAGAATAATGAAGCATTTTCAAAGACTAGTCTATCCATGAGTGACGAAGTTATCTCCCATCTTGGAGAAGTGAGTTTATTTAACTTTAAGATACACACAAATAAGTAACTATGATATTTTTGTTATTTACAGAACTTCATTTTCCCCCGCTGCTCGTTGCTCTTAACAGTTATAAATATTTTTCCAAGTCAAAAGTTGAATGAATTCTGAAAATCTATGAGAAGACTTTTCACATTCAATAACATCCGTGTATTGCTGGAGCTCGCAAGGGGAGTAAATAATAGTAACACTGCGACCTACAAAGCATGTCGTAAGAGGCGACTGAGATAGGGGCCTGGGGAAGCTACCGTAGTGAATAAAAATGATAGCAGAAATCGGAATTTCTGGTCTACTTGTAGGCGCATAACTGGCACGCCATGCAATCGCTCTTAGGCTCAGATCACATAAAAATCACAAAAAGTGGTTTAACAAGTGGTCGATATGGAGATTTCCCAAGAAGAAGAAGAACATTCAATAAGAAATAGTCATCTCTAGATGATTACAATCTTGCTATTTTATAGTGGCTCTCGATTTGTTATTACACCGGCTGAGGAAATCAGTGTATACAAGTGAATATTATCAGTGGCATTGTATGGGTGGGAAGCATGGACATTTACCAAAGCAGTAAAAAAAATGTATGTGCTTTTGAATATATGTGTTACATAAGAGTTCTCCGTATATCATGGACAGAGAAAAGAACAAACTGATATATTCAGAAAGAATTTAAAATAAAGAAAAAACCGGCTGTTGCTACAAATAAAAATGAGAAAATTGAAGTGTTTTGGACAAATAAAAAGACACCAAGAATCGCCATCAACCACAGTAAATGACTCGTCGATTTTTATAAGCATCACTTATACGTTCAGTAGTTTGCCATTACTTTCTGAACGGTGAGGTCTATTTTACCGTTCATAAAATTCCCAGGAACAAAGTTTCTTCCAAACTACCCGCCGCAGTGTTGAACTATGCACTCTTCGGTTGTGATCAAGTTCACTATTGCTAAACCACAGACGACCATTTAAGTACCACTAATAAATCATGAATTATAACTGACACTGTTTGATCAAGTTTGAGGAGTCTGTTGCTATATCACACAACTATCAAAGTGATTGCTCTATCTCAGAACATGAAAGCTACGAGCAGCTGCTAAACCAAATGTCTTCACGTGAGAAGCACAATGACTGTTGTCATGTGTAATTGGCTGGGGTAAAGACACTTGTACCAATCTTTGCTGGAGTAAAAACACTTGTAACAATCTGTAACTATAGCAGAATAATTAATTTCTCATTTGTTTTGTCCAGTTGAGACTTTAAGAAACCGCTGAGAGACATTGATGACAATCGTTTGCCTTTTGCATGGATTTGACAATAGAAGTGTTCTCCACTCGTGGTGCAAGAAATACTGATATGTCTGTCACTAATTGCGCTGTAGAACCAGCTCTATTCAGAGACGAGAACTACTTTTTTTTTAAATACAGTCGAGATGACATCTGATAGTGACAAAAGAAGAGAAATTAAGATTCATCAGTTTTAAATTGCAAAATCTGTGCAGAAACAAGAAAATAGGGCCCCAAAAACCTGAAACGGCCACAGCTCCAAGAGAGCCGCAACTACCACTGTCACAAGAGAACCGTATTTGTCCCGGCCCCATGACACCCACAACGGTTATGTTGCACACTTACTGGGGAATAGAAAAAGACTGGAACAAGTGTCAAGTTATGTTTATCGTGGACAAATCATAACAAACGACGGCAGGTGTAAAAAGAAAGTTCGAAAAATTAAAAACAGCCAAGAACATATTTTATCTGAAAAATGTTTTAAAATGCAAAACTAATAAATGCACAAAAATAAGACTTGTCAAGTGTTACATTTATTCATAATGATATTGAGAGAATATGGGATGTTGTTCAGTAGTTGGGAGTCAGTAGTGCTTTATGATATTGAGAGAATATGTGATGTTGTTCAGTAGTTGTGAGTCAGTATAGTTTAATGATATTGAGAGAATATGGGATGTTGTTCAGTAGTTGGGAGTCAGTATTGTTTAATGATATTGAGAGAATATGGAATGTTGTTCAGTAGTTGGGAGTCAGTATATATGGCCTTTTTCGTCTTTGCAGACGGTCAATTGGCAAGTGTTTTACTGTGATAACTTCTGAGTTTTCGCTTTCTCTCTTGTCGTTCAGTTCATACATAAGTCTCTTCTCAAAAGACTGCGCGCTTTCGCAATTTGGCTTTCCACACAACTCTGTCATCAGCTAGTTTTTCCCATGTGCTGGGACCTATAGAAAAGTTCTTCATTGAGGCATTGCATACGTCTTTATATCTGAGCAGTGGTCTGCCCTGATGCCTCTTCCCCACCGAAAGTTTACAGAACAACATTTGTTTTGGTATGCAACAAGTTTCCTTTCTTCTCACACGCCCAAACATCTTAGTCGTCTACTACTGAGCATGCCCATGATGGAAGGCAGGTTTGAACGTTGCAGTGCTTCAGAGTTGGTTAGCTTGTAGTACCAGATGATCTTCATAATCTTAGGGAGACATCAAGGATGAAAGATGTTAAGTCTCATCTCGTGCTTTGAGTAGGCTGTCCATGTTTCTGAGCCATATAGTAAAGAACTAATTACATAGGCTCGATATATTTGAATCTTTGTGTGCAATATTAGTTTTGTGTTGTCCCACCCTCGCCTTGATAGTGGTAGTTGGTATAGCTTAGGGATATTAGGAGAATTGTGAACGTGTTCTAATAGCTGGAAGTATATTGATATCCAATAGTAGTGAACTAGATTTTCGTCTTAATGACTGTGTTCACTCCGGTACTGTCAGTTCCCCAGTCCCTCAGCTGAAAAATCGTATCTGAACTCGGGGAAAAATCGTAATCTTCGACGGAGCTACTGAGGAAATGTTCTGGATACTTTAAGATTGCGTTCAATTAAAACGGTATGAGTTCCTCTGTGGCACCATGTATGTATACATTATAATTTATCTCTACCGTTATACGCTACATAGGGCCTTCAAGCAATTTCTCCATACCTCTCTGTCCTGGGCAGCTCACTCAATCTCTTCCATGGAACTGAGACCGATAGTTCTTGCCTCTAGCACTATGAATGTATAGACTTCGATATTGTTCAGTTTTCCAATGAAAAAATGGAATCGATGTTAAGCACTGTTTGCTGAAAGATTTCTAATTTATGAAACTCAACATTTCTTAGGGCCTGTAAGCAATTTCTTCATACCGCTCTATCCTGGGAACTCGCCCAATCTCTTCCATAGAACTGAGACCGATATTTTTTGTCTCTCTCAGCATGGATGTTTGGCTGAAATCGGATGCATGTGTCCTAAACGTGTAGAAGTCTATGCGTTTAGGGACGTACCAAACCAATGTGCAACGTCTACACGTTCTTGGCAAAGATCAAACATATCACAAAGAGTGATTACAATTGATCGAAAAGAACGAATGCAAAGAAGAAGAAGAAGAAGACCATGGATGTATAGACGTCGATAATGCTCAGTTTTCCAATGAAAAAAAAAAAAATGAAATCCATGTCAAACACTGTTTGTGGAAAGATTTCTAATTTATGAAATAGAACACTACTATTGGCTGTCTTCACTCGTTTCAATAGATGAGCTATTGATCTGTAGAGTCAATTATTGTCCTGGCAGTTTTCTTAGTTATTCATTAAATATTGATAATTATTGATATTTTAGGGTATCATTGCATTGTATTTTCTAGTTGCCATGCTGTTAGAAAATAATTTGGGAAAAATATGTCGGGGCAAAAACAATTACAAGTACACTTGTATAACGATAACTGATAACGTTCGGTTAAAGTACTAGAGATATAAAGAACAACAATTGCCATGGCAAAAGTAGCACTTTGTAAAATGGAACATATTCTCGTCAATAAAGAGCTGCCAATTTCAGTGAGAAAGAGAGTGTTGAAACCTTCTTCTTCTTTGCGTTTGCTCTTTACAACCAATTTTAATAACTCTTTGTGATATATTTGATCTTTTCCAAGAACGTTGCACATTGGTTTGGTAGGCCCCTAAACGCATAGACTTCTACACGTTTAGGACACATACATCCGATTTCATCCAAACCTCATTAGTGCCTCTTACGTCATGCGTGACAGGTAACAGTGGTTCTATTTTTGACACCCCAAATTTGACCCCCGGTCACCACTCGGGCAAGTGTTGAAATGATTTATAGAACATGTGCAACTGTATGCATATGAAACATAAACAATAAGTAGACGTGCTTAGAAACATCTAATGTCAGTGAGACTTGGTTTCTAATGAAATTCTGCAAAGAATACCGTGGACGGATATACGAACGAATGAAACAGTTCTTCAAGAAAAAAAAGGACAACGACGTCATATTTATTAGAGTGATTAGATATATTGAGAGTTCAGACTTTTTCAACATGTTATGAATAGAAATAAAGTTGACAATTTAGTGACAGGTGGTAAACTTGATGGGAAACAGGCAATGGGAAGAAAAAGAACAGAACACCTGGATGATTTGACCATATGGCATGATCATGGACGCCCATACGTTAGAGCAAAGAGGGGGAGGAGTGTGCCACTCCCCTCCCTGAAAAATAGCTTTTTGATAAACCAGTTTTATGGGAATCTTGACTTCTTCATTTTCTCGTTTACTCCATTTACTACCTACTAAATTTTGTACTCATTTTGTCCCATCCTGGAAAACATTGTTACGTACGCCTATGGGCTTGATCAAGACAAGAACTCAGACAAAATCAAAGACTGGTGATCGTGTGAGATAGGAAACCATGACTATCTATTCAAATCTGAATGGCAGATGACTATGACAGATATATAATCTAAACTCTATATATAAAATATAGTTTTAATGACCGAAATGAAAATGCATTGAATTAGCTAGGATCTAATTTATAAAAAACTTGATAAACTCAAGTTTCAAATCGTCATTTGATATTTTGGTAAAACTTGTATGTTCTCGTCAATTGTTTTTCGAGATTTCGAAGTGAACAGTTGCAACTATAGTTCGTTCCAAAATTCATGATCACACTAAGGTTTAATTTGTACGAAATCTATCTGATGGATACAAGTATTTTTTTGCATGCAGTCTAATATACCTCACAACGTTACGAATCCATGTTTAACTAATTGGTAGGTAGCTTAGTTGATGCAAAAACGTTTTTGTTATATAATTTTGCATAAGCACAACAAAATGATAATCAAAGATTAGAACTTACAGTAATACACAAAATGGTGGCGAATGATTGCAAAGGTGTATTCCTATTACATATTATAAAAAGAAAGGTCATATAGTGAACAAATGATACCTTCCACTTCTATAAATGAAAGTAAATGTTGCGTACATACGCCAATGACAGTCGGTAGGAAACATTGTGAACTGATTAATTCCACGAGATTCCCGATTTTGTCGTGCAGCATTTGGAACACGGAAATGCTTAGTTATAGACACACTTGACAATCGTACTGTAAAATTACGACAAGTATACCAGATCAACATCGCGGTAAATTTAGTAATAACATATAATAACAATCTTACAGAACTAAAGGTTTGGGTGGTCAAAAAATACTTTTGGAACGTCGTCACTGTTACCTATATAAAAATGCAAAAAACAAAAATTTCTGTCAAAGTGGATGATTTTATATCGGTCGGTAAAGATGATCACGAATTTTGGAATGAACTATAGTTTGTAAATGTGTGTAAGATGTAAACATATGATGAGAATAAAATAGATTCATTCCTTTCTTGCTATTTTTTAAAAATTCCCTAGAAATTAATTTGATGGCTGTTAAATTTTGTAAACTTGTTTATGTGAGAAATATATACTAGATATTGTATGTGATTTATCTTCTCTACTCTTTACTCTTATACTTTAGTTCTATGTTTTAGTATTATGTTGAGTATTTTGTGTTGATATGAATTGTCTTGATAAAGTCCTATAATCGATTGATGTTACTTTTCATAACTGATTATTAATTGTGTTTTCATTGCTTATATACAACTTTCGTTTACTTATCTTCATCAACATCGTTTATTCAGTTTACTACAGCCTCATCTCCGTTTTTATCTAGATCTGATCCGGTCTGACCACCTCAGATCCCGGTCTGACCACCTCAGATCGGGTCTGATCACCTCAGATCGGGTCTGACCACCTCAGATCGGGTCTGATCACCTCAGATCGGGTCTGACCACCTCAGATCATCGGGTCTGACCACCTCAGATCGGGTCTGATCACCTCAGATCGGGTCTGACCACCTCAGATCGGGTCTGACCACCTCAGATCGGGTCTGACCACCTCAGATCGGGTCTGACCACCTCAGATCGGGTCTGATCACCTCAGATAGGTTTACGTACATCGACTATACGAGGTAACTTTTTTTAGACGTTTACATATACGATACAGACATACAGACAGAAAAAGACATATAGATAGATGAATAAAGTTAGACATCATATTATTTATCATCTGAATGAATGCTAACATTACTGTAGTAAACGATAGCCGTTGAGAACTACTGGTCTTGAGTCTAGAACGGTGGTGTCAAATCTTTATCATATATTATAAAATGTATATTTTATATTAATATAATGGAACTGCTAGTTATGTAGTACTAAAACTAAATTACGAATTTTCTATTAAAATGTTATATCAATCCTAACATATGCAAGCGAGAGTTGAAAAATGACTAGCGATATAGAAAGCAAGTTCAACGCATTTAAAAATAGACGTCTGCGAAAAATAATGAATATAAAATGGAACGAATTCAAGAGAAGTGATGAAATAGAGAAATGTCTGGCCAACCACTAGTAACAACTGTTATAAGAAGGAGAAGATGGAGAGATGTTGGACAAACCTTGAGAAGAAATGATCAAAGAATAACAAAGCAGGCACTGAAGTGGGATGCAGAAGGTTCAAGAAAGAGAGGACGACCTAAGGAGACCATGAAACGAGCTGAGAGAGATCAGAAATATCTGTCTCAGTTCTATAGAAGAGATTGAGCAAGTTGCCAAGGATTGAGCGATATGGAGAAATTGCTTGCATGCCCTATGTAACCCATAACGGTACGAGATGAATTATTACTATTTATTAATATAGTATTATTAATATATTATATATTTTACATATAATGATACTAATAATTCTAACAATTAAGTAATACAGATAGTATTATAAATTAAAAACTATAACAAAGGAAAACCTAACTCAGACTAAACGATTAATGAAAGAAAACATTGATTACTCTTATTAGATAGTGTATGATTACTGTCAACTTGTACTGACTTCGATTACTCTAATTAAATATTGTATGATTACTGTCAACTAGTACTAACAGGGTTACTATACTTAGATATTGTATGATTATTGTCAACTTGTACTAACAACGATTACTCTAATTAGATATTGTATGATTACTGTCAACTTGTACTAACAGGGTTACTATATTTAGATATTGTATGATTACTGTCAACTTGTACTAACAGCGATTACTCTAATTAGATATTGTATGATTACTGTCAACTTGTACTAACAGTGATTACTATACTTAGATATTGTATGATTACTGTCAACTTGTACTGACAGTGATTACTATACTTAGATATTGTATGATTATTGTCAACTTGTACTAACAGCGATTACTATACTTAGATATTGTATGATTACTGTCAACTTGTACTAACAGCGATTACTATACCTAGATATTGTATGATTACTGTCAACTTGTACTGACAGTGATTACTATACTTAGATATTGTATGATTATTGTCAACTTGTACTAACAGCGATTACTATACTTAGATATTGTATGATTACTGTCAACTTGTACTAACAATAACTATTCTGCATAGCTTATCAACAAATACAATGTCACAGTGAAATACATAACTCTACATAATGTTTGCTAGTTTACAGAACAGACACTACTGTACCCCGGAAAAATCCTTAGGCTCTCATTCTCGTTCAGTAACTAGGGGAGCTAATGCATGCTGACAGTTACAGCAACCCGTTAGTTAAACACGACAGAAAACGCCGTCTCAGCATGGGGTCTCTACCTGTCATGACATGCCTGCAAGAAAAATGTTAGTCTAGACATCTTCAAGTGCAGCTAAAATATCATGAGATAGTCTTGAAATTTCAGTTTGTACTCCCTATCCATGTATATTTATATAAGTATATCCTATTCGTGTCCCATTTGATACATATGGCTTTCACAAAAGATTGATTCAGTTGTTTTTCTATTAATTGTTAGCCATGTCAGGCCACAATCGTTACAATGTCCTTCCACCGCTCGTCTTCATGTTTCTTCTGAGCGTTCATGCTTTATTTTCATATTCACTGTTTATCGGTCGGAAAGCTGTCCTATTCAGTGCCCATACTGCTTTATTTTCATATTCACTGTTTATCGGTCGGAAAGCTGTCCTATTCAGTGCCCATACTGGCATATGACATGACATCTGATAACAGATATGGATTATACAGGGTGTTCAAGATAATTGCAGCCCCATTGACAAATCGAAAGTTACCAGATAACCTATCGCGTTGTCTTTATTTACTATTTAAACCGGTTCTGACTAGCTCGTCCTACGTCACATTTTGTTCATCGCCCCTTCCCGCACTACAATTACACACCATCCCACAACCTTGACCTATACTACGTCATAACTGAACCTTCTCATTTCCATACATATATGCCTGATTAGCTCCATTCCTAGGCTGCTTTTAAGTTGAACACCCTGTAGAAGGGTAGCCATCTTGATGAAGACTTCCTTTTGGGTTTATCTTTCTTCTTCATAAAACCAGTTGCCTTATTGACCCAGCAGCCTTCACCCGTTTGTTTGATTGAAAGGACCATCAATCACTGCACTTCGGTGACTAAACATGTGTGCTCCGTTCTCTTTCTTACACAAGATAATCTCAGCGGCAGTGCACGTACTCTGTAGCACCGACGAGGATCTCGTTGTGATTTAGAAGATGGTATACATATTTTGTTGGAATTTTAATTTTTAATTTTTCTGAAGCATATTGTATTGGCAGTGGCTTTCCAGCTTTATCTTCCCGATTTTGAACTTTCAAATGTTCTATTACATGCTTAACTTGATCTCACCAACCTACGTTTTTATTGTTCGTCTCCGATAGGACTAGGAACTTGATCTCACCAACATTAAAATTAGGGATCTATGGAAAACTATTCCGATGACTCAACGAGAGAGAGAGAGAGCAAACCGAGTACCATTGAAACGAGAGACAAACACCTTACCTCAACGTCACAGAGAGACCATTTCTCCCGATGCAGTAAAGGTATCTATTGCTTCTGTTTCCGTCCATAGAGACCATTTCCCCCGATGCAGGAAAGGTATATATTGCTTCTGTTTTCGTCTACAAAGACCATTTCTCCCGATGCAGCAAAGGTATCTATTGCTTCTGTTTTCGTCTACAAAGACCATTTCCCTGATGCAGGAAAGGTATATATTGCTTCTGTTTCCGTCTACAAAGACCATTTCCCCCGATGCAGGAAAGGTATATATTGCTTCTGTTTTCGTCTACAAAGACCATTTCTCCCGATGCAGCAAAGGTATCTATTGCTTCTGTTTTCGTCTACAAAGACCATTTCACCCGATGCAGGAAAGGTATATATTGCTTCTGTTTCCGTCTACAAAGACCATTTCCCCCGATGCAGGAAAGGTATATATTGCTTCTGTTTTCGTCTACAAAGACCATTTCCCCCGATGCAGGAAAGGTATATATTGCTTCTGTTTTCGTCTACAAAGACCATTTCACCCGATGCAGGAAAGGTATATATTGCTTCTGTTTCCGTCCATAGAGACCATTTCCCCCGATGCAGGAAAGGTATCTATTGCTTCTGTTTTCGTCTACAAAGACCATTTCTCCCGATGCAGCAAAGGTATCTATTGCTTCTGTTTCCGTAAAACAATAATTTTGGACAACAAAGGGATGGGTTGTCACAGTCTTGCCCCACCCCTAGCCTGGAAGACTGGGAGGTCACAGTTTTTCTGCAATCTATTCTTCAACCTATATGAAGTGGTGCCCCTACCAGAAACAAATCTCATGTCAGCATATATTTCCGTCCAAGTAAATAATATGGCACAATTGACGCTTTAAAACCCCCATATCAATGCTATACTGTGAACCCGTGCGACAGTAAGATAACAGATCCAACTAAAACTCTCCAACTGATCCAATAAACTAGCTTCCACGAAAGAAACATACCTCAATATTCAGACGCCGGACGGGTCACAACAAGATCCGGAGTCCTAATAAATTCAAGATCGGTGAAACGGAGGTCTGCCACTGTGTTTAAGCACCAAAAGACGCTGCCAGTATACTGCACCACAAGACGCTGCCCATATACTGCAGTCATGCCCTACTTATGCAATCTTGAGGCACCAAATCCATACATTAGAAGAAACCAAACTGTAAGATACATCAGAGAACACGCTAAATATGATCAGTCCATACATTAGAAGAAACCAAACTGTATGATACATCAGAGAACATGCACCTCAGCCCAGCCTCCCAAAAGGCCTTAGATTTACTTAGGCAAATAATCACTCCCATGAAGAACAAGGATCTAGAAATATTGACCAAATCATTTCAATAATGACAACTTGACCAACAATTCTTCAAAAGACTTTGCTTAAATAACAACATCACCCGAGTGGTTACCGGGGCCCAAATTTGGGGTGTAAAGAATAGAACCACTGTTACCCGCCACGCGACTAAGAGGCGACTAAGGATGTTTGGATGAAATCGGATGCACGTGTCCGCTAGGGAATGCTAACCCGAAACAAATACTTGCAGAAAACGGATGCACCAGGCTGTAAGGCGCATAACATGGTGCAACGAGCCCTCACAATGAGGAATGGGATAATTAATTATACGGTCGCCAATCTGCCTCGGAGATTTAGCCAAGCAGTAAGAATGTCAGACCTACCATTACGAGGGTGACCAAAACTTACTGCTGGAAGAGGTCGGCACGGAAGCAGAACTCATAGGAATTATATCCTACAGAACTGCCCCCAGTATGCAGACTTGAGAAGAAAAGTGGCCACTTTCACTAGCGTTCAAGACAAACTGTATGGCGTGGCTGATAATCTGAGATAGACGGCTGCTTTTATTAGAGAATCTGAAATCACAATCTAGTGAGAACGCAGAAGAAGAAGAAATAACAATACTTTTGTTGAAAACATTATGCAAAAACATATTAGCTGCTATATTGACCCCACGTTTCTCAAAGATAAAATAGTATGACAAAATAAAGACAAAAATATATTTTACGATAAAATTTTGTTCATATTCAAGGACATCCCTTTTTATCAGATAAAAATCTGGTGTCTCTAACAATTATCAATACCCAGTATTGTTCCGTTAACTTTGAACGTAGCTGGGTCACGTTTTTATCCATGTCACGCTAGTTGCTCTATCTCCGTGCAGAACAACAGAGCAAAACAAATAACACTGATACCACGGACATAGAAATAAATAATTCAGTGACGAGACCTGCCGAGAACACAATAGACTACTTCATTATGCAAGCACTTTTGATGCAACATACCTGAAGCTTGGTGCATACTCAAGTCTGATGGCAAAGGTTGATTTTGCTCGTGGGGTTATGTTTTATAGGATGGGTTTTATAGCCTGTCTGACAATACAAGCTAGATTGTTTCAAGTAGCTGTATCTAACACAATTCTGGTTGTGCAGTTACACGGTAAAGTAGAGACGAATAATCCAACTACAACTTAGCGATAGAATTGGTTCTTTGTTACTTGTAGTATTCACTGAAAACTTGTGCTGTCTAGTGAATATAGTGCCGACCAAGTCCAGTGGCTAGAGCGATCAAAGAGTTCAGTGGTTAGGGCGATCGGGGAGTTCAGTGTTTAGGACGATCGGGGAGTCCAGTAGTTATACTGTTGTGAATTCAAGTGGTTAGAGCGTTTGCTAAGTAAGTTTATTAGAGACCTGACTAAATCATGTTGTCAGAGCGCTGGTTAAGTCAAGTGGTTAGACCTCTGGCAAAGTCATGTAGTCAGAGTGCCGGTTAAGTCAAGTGGTTAGACCTCTGGCAAAGTCATGTAGTCAGAGTGCTGGTTAAGTCAAGTGGTTAGACCTCTGGCGAAGTCATGTAGTCAGAGTGCTGGTTAAGTCAAGTGGTTAGACCTCTGGCGAAGTCATGTAGTCAGAGTGCTGGTTAAGTCAAGTGATTAGACCTCTGGCAAAGTCATGTAGTCAGAGTGCTGGTTAAGTCAAGTGGTTAGACCTCTGGCAAAGTCATGTAGTCAGAGCGCTGGTTAAGTTATGTGGTTAGAATGCTGGCTAAGTTACGTGACTAGAGCGCTGGTTAAGTTATGTGGTTAGAATGCTGGCTAAGTTATGTGACTAGAGCGCTGGTTTACTCATGTGGTTAGAATTCTGAGGAAGTTAAGCTAAATCAAGCTGTAATGAGGTCAAGCAGTGTTGGTGAAATCAAGTTGGCAACAAAATACATTGAATATCTAAATAAACTAGCTAATTCATTGTACATATATGCACTATCTGGCTTAGCTGTTAGTGTGTACATGAATTAACTTCACATTTCCGCCTAGAACCAATTTCATACCACATAACGCACCACTATATGCACACAGTCCGGCCAGTTTGATGCAAGTGTCCTTAGCCTGTAGCTCTTATGGATGGATATTCAAAGTGTTTGCAATAACTGAAAGAACTCGCTCTATATGTATGCTTATTGCAGTAAACTGACTGACTATTCACCAGTGAGTTTGTTATTATTCTCCAAACTGAATCATAAATCTAATTTAGATTTATACTTACCTAACGTATCCACAACATGACGCTGTCTTAAATACTTGATATTTCTTAAGTGTAAGAGACGGTCTCATTTGGTTGCATGTCTAATCTGAGTTTCTCTCTCTCTCTCTCTCTCTGTCTCTGTGCATTCTATTATGAGTTACCTACACTGATGACTGCCTCCTTGAAGAACCTTCGTCTAAATCAGCGTTTCCCAAACTGGTGTCCGCAAGGTACTCACAGGGATCCTCAAGCACTTTCAGAAATATTATCATCTTTGATATTTCAAACAGAAATAAAAAAAAAAAAATATGTATAAAAACAGTGGTTAACTAATTCCGCTGCTAAATTAAAGGACCCGGATCAGACCGGAGTCTAAATGTCTGACAGGACAAAATGAAAGATCATTTGAAATTTCCTGCAGTCTGAGAACATTGTTTACTATTGCAACACAAACAAAATTAATTCCTGTCCATTTTCATATATAGAAACTTTTGGGGATCCACGGCAGCAAACTGTTTTTAAAAGGGGTCAACGGTAATGAAGAGTCTGGGAACCATTGGTCTCAATAATAAGTGTCTATTTTCTCTCTGGGATAATTATCTTAAATCGTTGTGTCTCTAACTGAGTCTGTTAGTCACATTGTGTCTTTTTGTTGTCTTAATGTTTCGACAATATATCCAGCCTGGAACCTCATCACTACCATCGTAAAGCTAAATATTTCTACGCTAATTTATTCCACATCTCGTCTTAACCACTTTACCATGGCTGCTTTATAAAAATAACAACTTAAAATTCAAAGATTAAATCAAACGTTCTATTCTAAGCCAAGCATAGCAAAAATTAATTTGGCGTCATTGCATCCTATTGGTGTTTAAGAACGTGTTATTCACTTATTATAAATTATTGAGAGTATCGCTTGGACTGATTAATTCACATACTTTTCTAGAGAAAACCAGCGTGGTCAGAATATTATTACTTTTCTGTGTTTCTTGTCTCATTTTTAAGTTAGCTATACTTTGTCCAAGCGAGAATTACGTTTTTAATATTTTCTCTTGATTAAAAAAGTGTATTTACGGACCCATTTACATATCATTTAACCGCCCGTGTGTTGCTGGGGCCCTTAAGGGGAGTAAAGAATAGTAACACTTGCCACATACAAGGCATGTCGTAAGAGGCGATTGTGGTAGGGGCCTAGGAAAATTACTCTAGTAAATAAAAAGCGTAGCAAAATCGGATGTGCGCATAGCTTGTAGGCGCATAACTAATCAGCATACGATCGCTCTTAGACTCAGATCACATACAGATCACAAAGAATGGTTAACAAGTGGTCGATATGGAGCGTCCCAAGAAGAAGAAGAAGAAGAATATCATTTAAAATACTATGACTTTTGTAAATAAAATATGGGATATATTGTTCTGCTGATCCTTAGCGCTTGACAACGTGACAGTGTCTTAAATGTTACATATATAAAGTATTTAAACTAGATAAATAAACATTGAATTATTTGCAAGGATATAGTTTTTATATTTGCTTGGCCAATACATAATATCAATATGGACCTGGCGTGGTAAGATGCTGGATGTGATGAGGCGAGAATCGGGGCACATATGAATGAACATGTCCACTTTCTATGATAAAATCCTCCTACAACTAACATAACAAATATAAGACATGTTCTAAGGTTGAAAGTACACGCATCGGCTTACACAAACATTCTTCTTCTTCTTCTTTTGTCGTCACACTGCTACCGGGTTGTTGCCCAGTGTCGTGGTTTTCTGTTTTTGTCTTGCGCTGTTCTGGTGGCTTGTGTGATTGTTATCTTTGCTCTTTCACATGATTCTGCTACGCCATCTAACCATCTTTTCCGTGGTCTTCCTCTTGCCTTCTTTCCCGATGTTCTATTGTAGAAGACTCTGTATACTGTGGAGTTTGGATGCATTCTTATTAAGTGGCCAAACCACTTCATTCTTTGTTTGAACATTGATCTTTTAAAATACAAATAAAGCAAGAAACAAATGAAGGATAGACACAACATAGAAGAAAAGAAAGTGTATATTAGTAAAATAGAGAGAATAACAGTCATAGTGGATTTAGTAGATTAAGAAAAGAGAGTTAAAAGAAATATAGTTTTATTAGTATATAATAAATAGGTGAAGACAAATTAACGAAGTTAATACACCTCAAGAAACATACAGAACAAATGAGAAATTAGCGAACGAGAATTAAAGACACTGTTATAACAGCCAGAGGAGTGAGAGAGAGAGAGAGGGAGGGAGAGAGTTCAGTCAAGGATGTTGCTATTATTGCAACCTTTGCAACTCTTACTATTACGTTGTTGCTTTCTTTTACTTTCATAGGAGAGAGAGAGAAAGAAAAAATGCAGTAATGTTTCGTTTCAAAATAGAAAAAAAAAAATCTGCCAGTAATGTTTTCTTTTCACCTACATTTTATGTTTTTCTGCTATCCACCCCAAATTTAACTTGGTCTAGTTTTTCTCCAAAACATATACTGGGGCTGGTACAGAGCTTATCCTGGTCTAACTCCCCATCGTCCCTTTCCAACTTGTTCTTCCAGCAACTTTTCCCACGATCGGCGCGTGCGGGGGTCAAAGTTGAAGATGCTACAAGGCTTGCCGTGCATTACCTGTGCTGATGAGTTGTATTTTTTTGTTTATCAAGAAAGGTAAGTTAGAAAGATAAAGAAAAGGGCTGAAACTGAAGGAGAAACCACGCAAGAGGTGATGAATAAGAAATATGGCCTGAACCACAACACGGCTTCATATGCCAGGAAGCATATCCTTGACCATGAACAATTTCTTCGTTTAGCCAAGATATGGCAAAAGAAAAGCTGCTTACAATTGCCAAACATTTTGTTTGTTTTTGATTTGATATAATTGAAACTATATTTATATATCATTCGTTTGTTATGACATCTTTCAACTTTTAGATACAGAATATATAGTATTTTGCATATTTTACCAAATCGACTTCTGTTCTAAATATAAACTTTTTCAAGGCTACCTTTGGAACATTTAGAACGTTCGTCCTGGCACTAATTTAGTATCAAACTAGGTCAGTCGACATTCCTGACAGTAAATTAGTCAAAATATATATTAGAATATTTATTATTTTGACATCTAAAGATTTTTTTTTCAAGGTCGCAGATTCATTTACGAAAAGTTAATTGTAGTTCCTGACGATATATTTCATCTGTATGCAACAGGGACGGTTCATGATTATCAAACAGAAACGGCGCTCCCCTGAGAAAAATATATTCCTCCATTTCTTTGACTCATAAGTGTGGTATATGATTTAGTAGATTTCTATTTTTAAATCTGTAGCATTTTGAATTGAGTGTTAGACACATTCTGAACTGGTTTACTGTTAAGTTATTGTATATGTATGGTTGTGTGCGTGTGTACTTGCTCGTATGTATGTAAGCGTATCATTATAATTTATTTATTCCCTTCCCTTCTACCCAGGAATATTGAGGCCATCCCCCAGAGAAAGCTACACGATCATATCAACTGTGTCACTGCTATATTTAAGTCCGTTCAATAACTCATGCCCACAGTCCAATGCGAATTGTAGCAAAACCATCAATGCTAACAGTAGCGAAACTTTGCACACAATCTTAACATTATACTGACACCAATGTTTGATGGAAGAAATTACTATAGGAAACCTGGATTTTGTAAAATAACGGCTGTCTTTGATGTTGGCAGCCTATTTGTCAAGTATGAAACACAATTTTAGTTTTTACAATAAACGCACCAATATGACATTTGATGACAAGTCTCATGCAAAGGCGTATCATCCCAGCTTATACGTAGGGGCCAATGTTGATGTTTGGAATAGAGTCATGAAATAAACAAGAAATGTAGACTTAGTTGTATTATTGTTTTAAAATAACTTACATTTCAGTTAAAGTTAGCTGCCGTATCATAATGTCATTCCCCTTTCACGTCCAGTCTTGGGACTGGCAATGGTGGAGCTACTTGGAGATGTTCTTTTCAAAATCGCTACTTCTTCGGTACAATGTGCGTATGTTAACATATGTGGTTGGGAGGTATCACTACAATAAAATGGCTCTTTTCTCTGGTTCTTGTATACTGTGGTACAGATGATCCAAATGTGCCTCTTTGCGGAAATGCGCGTATAGTATTAATGACACGATTTGCATTGTAACTTCAAACTCATTAAAAATGTTATATCATTGTTTGTTTTGAGAGGTCAACGATATGACCCAATAGTTTCCGCACTTGTGACGTCATTTATTTTTCCACCGTCAACCGCGTTTTGATTTGGTGCAGGGGAAATGCAAGAATTGTTAATAAAAAAACATGTATTTCGTCCTGATTGTTGCTTTTTTGTCATCAATGTATTAAATTGCTGTAAACATTAGTTTTCTTCAACCATGCCAATGGACACGTTAAATATATACCACAAAGAAGGCAACTTCTAGATGGTATGATTGTTTGAACGGCCAACAAATTTTTGTAGCGTCTGGAGCTCTCATGCAAGTTTTCACGTTATTTAATCAAATTGTTACAAAGACACACATTATTATCTGTGGGCATGACGAGTTGAATGGACAATAGTTTCTATACCGAGGCAAACTCACTGACATAGTGAAACACAATTAAGCAGAAAATTCACGGACCTCTGTGTGGGCTACAAAAGACAGTCAAGCTTAAATCCTTCTTCTTTTTTCTCAAACTCTCCATATCGACCACTTGTTAAACCACATTTTGTGATTTGTATGTGATTTGAGCCTAAGAGAAATTGGACGTTGTGTCAATTGTGCGTCTACAGGTAGGCCAGCACATCCGATTTCTGCGGGACTTTTTATTTACTAGTGTAGCTTCCCTAGGCCTCTACCTCACTTGCCTCTTAAGACATGCCTTGTAGGTCGCAGTGTTACTATTCTTTGCTCCCTTGCAAGCCCCAGCAACATAAGAACGGAAGTTTAAACTAGAGAGAACATTGAATATATAGACATAATTTTAAGAGAATGAAAGGAAGGATACAAGAGACAACATTGAATATATAGACATAATTTTAAGAGAATGAAAGGAAGGATACAAGAGACAACATTGAATATATAGACATAATTTTAAGAGAATGAAAGGAAGGATACAAGAGACAACATTGAATATATAGACATAATTTTAAGAGAATGAAAGGAAGGATACAAGAGACAACATTGAATATATAGACATAATTTTAAGAGAATGAAAGGAAGGATACAAGAGACAACATTGAATATATAGACATAATTTTAAGAGAATGAAAGGAAGGATACAAGAGACAACATTGAATATATAGACATAATTTTAAGAGAATGAAAGTAAGTTATCAATATTTCTCATATATATCTTTAGCACGTTTACACCAGATGGTCAACAATAATTTTGACTATGCACCCTTCACAATCATCAGAAGATGTTATCTAACCCAAGGATCTAAAAGCGAGGGATTGACTTCATTCCATCGGGTTTCCCTATATGGCTACGCCCCTGTCGGCAGGGGATGGATATGGATACGCCAGGGGATGGATATGGATATGCCATCTCCAGAGAGTGTTGCATAAAGCACGAACTCTGTAGCTTCAACAGCAATCCTAGGGATCTCATGAAAAAATGTCACATGTAACTTGGCCCGTACTCGAACCCACAACCTTTAGATCGACAGGCAGACGCCTTAACAACTTCTTCATAGAGACCCCATATCTGTAGCTTGGTTGAAGACATGAGCAGACGCCTTAACAACTTCTTCATAGAGACCCCATATCTGTAGCTTGGTTGAAGACATGAGCAGACGCCTTAACAACTTCTTCATAGAGACCCCATATCTGTAGCTTGGTTGAAGACATGATAATTCTGTCTGTTGTGAACAGTGTTAAACATGAATGTAGGGAATTGTTCTTTTCTGATAAGCAGGTAATATTCATCTCCTGTGTGCTGTGAACAGTGCGACATTTGAAAGTATAGAACTATTCTTCTCTTATAAGCAGGTAATATTCATCTCCTGTGTGCTGTGAACAGTGCGACATTTGAAAGTATAGAACTATTCTTCTCTTATAAGCAGGTAATATTCATCTCCTGTGTGCTGTGAACAGTGCGACATTTGAAAGTATAGAACTATTCTTCTCTTATAAGCAGGTAATATTCATCTCCTGTGTGCTGTGAACAGTGCGACATTTGAAAGTATAGAACTATTCTTCTCTTATAAGCAGGTAATATTCATCTCCTGTGTGCTGTGAACAGTGCGACATTTGAAAGTATAGAACTATTCTTCTCTTATAAGCAGGTAATATTCATCTCCTGTGTGCTGTGAACAGTGCGACATTTGAAAGTATAGAACTATTCTTCTCTTATAAGCAGGTAATATTCATCTCCTGTGTGCTGTGAACAGTGCGACATTTGAAAGTATAGAACTATTCTTCTCTTATAAGCAGGTAATATTCATCTCCTGTGTGCTGTGAACAGTGCGACATTTGAAAGTATAGAACTATTCTTCTCTTATAAGCAGGTAATATTCATCTCCTGTGTGCTGTGAACAGTGCGACATTTGAAAGTATAGAACTATTCTTCTCTTATAAGCAGGTAATATTCATCTTCTGTGTGCTGTGAGCAGTGCGACATTTGAAAGTATAGAACTATTCTTCTCTTATAAGCAGGTAATATTCATCTTCTGTGTGCTGTGAACAGTGCGACATTTGAAAGTATAGAACTATTCTTCTCTTATAAGCAGGTAATATTCATCTCCTGTGTGCTGTGAGCAGTGCGACATTTGAAAGTATAGAACTATTCTTCTCTTATAAGCAGGTAATATTCATCTTCTGTGTGCTGTGAACAGTGCGACATTTGAAAGTATAGAACTATTCTTCTCTTATAAGCAGGTAATATTCATCTTCTGTCTGTTGTGAGCAGTGCGAAATTTGAAGGCATGGAATTATTTTTCTCTTATAAGCAGGTAATATTCACCTTCTGTGTGCAATTTGAGTGCGATAGTGCGAAATTTGAAGGCATGTAACCATTCTTCTCTTATAAGCTGGTAATATTCATCTTCTGTGTGCTGTGAACAGTGCGAAATTTGAAGGCATGTAACCATTCTTCTCTTATAAGCTGGTAATATTCATCTTCTGTGTGCAATTTGAGTACGATAGTGCGAAACTTGAAGGCATGGAACTATTCTTCTCTGGTTCTTTCTTTTCTCCATTCCTATTTTACTTTACAGCGTCAGGATAAGAAGAGATTTCTGGAACGAGCCCTTGTGTGCGCTTCATAAATATAGTTTTTCGTCGCCTCTATTATCTCTGAGGTCCACCTATTGCATGTTCGGCCTTTTGCTTTCAGTTATCAGTTATCCATTGTATCGGAGCAGCATTGCTCAATATTCAAATTCTGTATGTTGTGGACAGTGCAAAACTTGAATATATTAAATTATTCGTCTCTGATGAACTGGGAGACTTTGAACAAAGACAGGTATGGTATAAGTATTACATAAACAAGAAAATGAAGAAGAAAAATATGAATAATTAAATAACAAAAATGACAACGCTCGCTTTGATGAACTGATAATATTTCTCTCTTCTGTTTCGTGTTCTGGACAATCTGTTTCTTCACTGTATCTATTTCTCTATTCTGTTTCGTGTTCTGGACAATCTGTTTCCTCACTGTATCTATTTCTCTCTTCTGTTTCGTGTTCTGGACAATCTGTTTCCTCACTGTATCTATTTCTGACACACTTTTCAATAAATGATGAAATGTTATTTGGTACTTATAATACAAATCTAATTATCATTGCACACTCTCTGATGATTGTATTATATTTTCTAGCAATGAATATCTGGCGACAGATGTTACTCACGTGTTGTACCAACACCCTAGCCACTTCATATTGGTTAATGCAAATACAAATATGAACAAAGAAGTTTCTTCTCATTTCTAAAATCAATGTTGACATGTTCATTTTTTTCACGCTGTTTCTACCAAGCCAGTTTGTTTGTCAGTAGTTTTGCTAAATATTATCCTTTGATGACTATCTCAAAATGGTTAACAATGAATGTTTGGAGGCAGCTTGTATATGATATACCCGTGTAACAATATATTTATACTATATTTATTGGTCAATGTCAAACTGGGAACAAACAATGAAGACATGAACGTTTGCAAAATACTACAAGCATTTAAACAAGAATTAAAAGAAATAATAAACATCAATAAATAGTTGTTACAATTCTTTACCTAACCATGAATATACAATAATTTATGACATTTTGGCACATAATATGACGAATTTATTTTAGTATAAAGCACTAATATGCCGGTTTTATATTCGTATATAGCTCATCATATGTCGACTTTATATTAGTATATAGCACAAACTAAACCGATTAATATATTAATATATAGCACATAATATGCCGATTTTTTATTCGTATATAGCTGATAATATGTTGACTTTATATTAGTATTAAGCACGTAATATGCCAATTTTATATTTGTATATAGCACATAATATGTCGACTTTATATTAGTATATAGCACATACTATACCGATTATATATTCGTATATAGCACATACTATACCGATTTTTTATTCGTATATAGCACATAATATGTTGACTTTATATTAGTATTAAGCACATACTATACCGATTATATATTCGTATATAGTACATAATATGTCGACTTTATATTAGTATATAACAAATACTATACAAATTTAAAATTAATTTATATACATACTATTTGTTTAAGACTATGAATACGAGATCATCTACATTTTAACCATAAATTGCTGGAAAATAGCTCGTTTTCTTCACGCAGGAAACGAACCGAACGCTTTTAGAGCGAGAGGCGAGTATCGGGCTTACACACCACATAGACTTTACAAGATATGGTAGGCATCAAAGTCAATATAAGAACTGATAAAAAAAGTTATAAAAAAATAGTTGGGAAGTTGTACAGTCGGTTTTTGTACACTAATATGGTATAAATAAGTACATAATATATTAAATAGATAATTAACATAGAAATTGTTGTGAATTGCTGTCTAGTCCTGTTTTTCCTCACAGTGTCAGGATAAGAAGAGATTTCTAGAACGAGCCCTTGTGTGCGCTTCATATTTAGTGACTTTCGTCGCCTGTGTTATCTCTGAGGTCCACCGTTTACGTGGCTGGCATTTTGCTTTTTATCCATTGTATCGGAAGAACATTGATCTTTGATGTGCACTGTCTGTTGGCAATTTGCGTATGTGGCCGAACCATTTAATTTTTTATTCTTGCTTGTAGAATTATGAAGAGATATCGAAAACAGGTTTCTGGTACTTTCAATACGAAATATATACCTTTTTTTTTGTTCACCTGCGCTATGAATTCAAGCCTAGTGATAGCTTTTCTAATTTTTGCGAAAGTGCTTGCTTTCCTTATCACAAGTGCCCCTTCCCACATCAAGAGATGGACACATTACAGTCTGGCAAAGTGTAACGTCCGAGAGCAGCAATAGCGTAGTTGTTAGTGTACTCGTTCCTTAGACGATGGGTCTGGGTTCAATTCCACAGTGAATGTGGACTATTTTGTCAACCATGAAAAGCTCTCAGGTCAACACATCCTTAAATAGGTACCAGGAAAAGCACTAGGAAGTTTAGGCGCCGGCGTGATGTTTATCACATCACACGACGTCTGCCGCCGGTCTATGAAAAATACAGACCTAACACCATATTTCTCAATAGACTTCGAGGTAGGAAAAATGATTCCTTTACTTACTACTAGTGTAGTATCTAGGCAAGATTGAGTTACTAGTCCTCTCGGAGACATATGATAAAACGTAGGTCTTGTGTTCAAGCTGAGCATGTAAACGAACACTTGGCAGTTCCAAATCGAGAATAACATGCTGGATAACCGCTGCCCGGTCAAAATCCATTAGAAAGATAAACGTGCTACGGAGTACTTGCACTGCCGCTGAGATCTTCCTCTGTAAGAAATAGATCGAAGCACACATGGTTACTCACCGAAGTACAATAATGATGGTCATATCAATCAATCAATCCATTATCTAGACAAGATACAAGAGATGTTGGAAGCCCATTGCAGCCAAATCTTCAATGCGGAGACGGTATCGAATGATAATGATTAAAATTCGAAAAATGCGAATAGAATCACATCTTCGTTTGCACACCGTTTCATAAACACTATAAATTTACATGGCCCACATATTTCTATTGGCACCGTTTTGCTTCTTTAGGTTTGTGAATATGACTTCAGGGTTGAGACGTGAATGAATAGCTCATTATTTAACCAAGGCGACACCTCAAATTTGTAGACCAGGCATAAATACAATATCTTTACCTTTCGCTTTCAACTCGAGAAGAGAACAGTTTACTTGCAAACCTCCTTTTGTTAAAATAAAACGTTGCTTGCACGTATTTGCAAAGTAGGTTCCAATATTGAAATATCTCATAGAAATATTGGGGATACAATTTTAGCTTTCTGTTAATTCACGTTGTAAAGATGCATTTGCATTCCGAGATTAGTCAAGATGATGAAAGGTTATTCACCTAATCAATGGTTCTCAATCTGATGGTCTACTCGGATTTCAATTCAGGAGAAGTGATGAAATCATAGAAATATCTGGTCGACCAATAGTAGCAACTTTTATAAGAGGGAGCAGATGGAGATATGGTGGACATACCTTGAAACGAAATAATCAAAGAATACCAAAGCAGGCATTGAAGTGCGAGGAAAAGGATTCAAGAAAAAGAGGATGCCCTAAGGAGACCCTGAAACGAGCTGAGAGAGGCAAGAAATATCTGTCTCAATTCCATGGAAGAGATTGAGCGAGTTGCCCAAGACAGAACGGTATGGATAAATTACTTGCAGGCTCTATGTAACGTATAACGGTACGAGAGGAATTATATCACATTATATTAGACATTTCAATAACTCTTCAATTACAATAACACACAAGAAATACATGACTAAGAGCACATTATTTATTTATTTATTATTAATGTATACTTATATTTGTCTTGTGTACATTAGTTTTATGCATGTTCTCATTAACATTAATGTATTGTTGCTGTTCGTTGTTCGAACCTTAAAGAATTTCAAAGTTTGTCATCTTTTCTTCTATGGAGTTCTTAGAGGTTTTATTGAAACTGTTTTCTCCTAAACAGCAAGCTCCACTCCTTACGGAAGATAGTGTTAATACAGTGATGTGTGAAAACTCTCACTTAGAAAGGATTTATGAAGGGTTTATGCAACATCTAACACACTAAATCGTTTACTCTTGGAAAGGGCTGATGTTTAGTAGCCACTACGACAGTCGTTAAGGACACACTTAATTATCTAAACTAGATAACTCCTCTTCTATTTCCACACATATCTATGTCCAGGACAATATATTCAGTACTACTCGTGAGGTTTAAGATCCAAACATTTACATCCCAAGCTACCACATAAAACGCCATAAAGTATATTATATTTGATGTATATTATATTGTATACTAATATCAAAGCAGGCATTGAAGTGGGATGCAAAGGGTTCAAGAAAGACAGGTCGACCTAAGGAGACCCTGAAACGAACTTTGCTGAGAGAGGCAGGAAATATCGGTCTCAGTTCCATGGAGGAGATTGATCGAGTTGCCCAGGATAGAGTGATATGGAGAAATTACTTGCAGGCCCGATGTAACGTATAACAGTACGAGAGGAATTATTATTATATTATTATAGTGTATACTATATTATATTATATACATAGAATACGATGGGTGCAAGATGTCATTGACGATCTGAGAATGACTGCTGCTGACGCCGGCCAACTTACACTGAACAGAGAGTTTTTCAGGACTGCTATCATGGGAGCGATGTTCCGGAAGGGACAACTTACTTGATGATGATATTGTGTGTATTAACTAAGTAAGGTTTTTTTTAGTAGTAGTAGTAGTAGTCGCAGTAGTAGTAGTGGTGGTAGTCGTAGTAGTAATAGCAGTAGTAGTAGTAGTAGTAGTAGTAATAGTAGTAGTAGTAATAGTAGTAGTAGTAGTAGTCGTAATATAAATAATACTAACAGGATTGAATAGATTAAGTACTGTGTGGTGAATGCTCACTGTATGCTTATAGGTAATTTATTTAGTATTCACATTTTGAGTTGAGTTTGATTACTAGATAGCAAGAAATATGTTAGAAAGCAATGACGATTCTGATAAGAGAAATGTGTGGATGAAAAAGAAAATCAAGATAAACAATTTAATATAAAACTTGGAAAAAGAAATGGAAGACAGAAATATACGATTCTTGCTAATATAAGGACACAAGCTGGAAAATATGAGTGTTCTTGAATGCTCACGCACGTAAATACGTATACATACACGTACGTACAAACGTGAACGTACCTACAAAGCAAGGTATACACATTTTAAAACGTAGGGAAAAAAGCGAGCTTGTGTGTGAAGAACCTTCCGCGTGTGAAAACCCGCTAGGTTACCTTGAGTACGGATTGGAGGCGGGCAGAATTTAGAGTATATCATTAGTTTTTCTCAGGCATGCTGTACACATCTTTTTGGGGGGTCAAACTTAAGAAACAAAATACCTATATTTATATATGTATATATAAATATATAATACTGAATCGGTGCGTAAGGCCTGCTTGTGGTTTCGCTACAAACCATTATTTTAAAAAACGAAGTGACCGACCGATGTACACCTTTTGAAACCGTTTTCCATCCTAGCCCTCATTTCTAAATACCAGGGTCTAAAACGCTTAATTCAAGAGTATTCGCAAACTTTGAGCTTTCTGTTTTCGCATGAAAGGATCTTCATTTAGTGTCGGATTCATATCAAGTACAAGCTGCGAGGGGCTGTTTGGAACTGGTTTGAAGCGTATATGGAGAACTTATGAGTTGTGTTTACTTAGGAGAGTTTGTGTTTTCGTTTGTTATTGCATTTTCTAGACAGGGAAGGCGCAGGCCTGTACTTGTTGGAGGTAAAATGTGGAAGTTTAGGCAATATTGAAGAATAATTATCTGTATCGTTGCGTACGCTTACATATGTAGTTCTGCAACTTGTGAAACTCTTTAGAGGATTACAGTTTAGCGTTTTTCATTAGGATTGATGGACAAACGGATACGTATCAACAAATTGTCAACATGAAGGTATGTTGTATCTATTGATCATTTGTGTTGATTTTTACATTCATTGATCGGCTACTGATCGGCACTGGACAAACCAGATGAAACACTGGCGTTATCAGTTAAGTTTCACTTTCTGGATTACTTTTTTGTCCTTGCATTTAACACTTATATGGTTTACTGTATGGAATCTGCATATATCTTTGTTACTTACATTTGCAGCTTGCTGTGTGTACTTCTAATCTTCTTGTACGTAAAACTACCATTCAGCCTATCATTATATATATATATATATATATATATATATATATATATATATATATATATATATATATATATATATACTAGTCACGTTTTCCTCTGTAGAATGTATTTGTTTGTCATTCTATTTGAGAAACACATTTGATTGAAATATACACTGTTTGGGGACTGTTAACTCGTGCGATAATACGTGTAAACTATGTATATATAGTGTTCATTCACGCGTTTGCTTAGATCTCAGTTGAATCATACAATGTTTAGGGACTGTTAACTTGCGAGATACTACATGCAAACAATATAGATATATATATGTATAGTGTTCAATCACGCGTTTATTTAGATCTGAGTTGGAGAACACACACAAGAAACTATTTATGCTGCACCAACGTTATTTTTGTCAACTAATGAAATAGGAAACTAGGCGTGTTCTTTAGCTAGCAGGTTTTGTAGAGAGAGAGAGAGAGAGAGAGACTAGTAATTTGCATATATAATGAAAATGATCATAGAGACATATTGATATAACTATTCCTATTGCTAATCTGTCTTTTTCAGTCTTAAAACAAATACATTTAATTCGATTATTATCTTTAGCAGGTTAGACTGTTTAGACACACGATACTTCTGCAAGAAGAAGATCCGATTTAGTTGTGATATAATAACGTCATTGAAAATAAATGACACAAATTATTCAAGCATAAAGTATTCAAGTTCTTACAAAGGATTCTTACAAAAGATGAAGATCAGCTACAACATCACATCAATTCATTGCTAATAGCATGTAGAAAGTACAACATGAAAATCAACAAACAAAAGACAGAGACCATGAAAATCAGCAGAACACCAATCCAAGCAAACATACAAATAGATAACACCAGAGTAAAGCAAGTTTCCGAATTCAAATATTTAGGCAGTATTTTTACAGAGGACGGATAACTAAATGTGATTATGGGACAAACACCGGATGTGATTATGGAAAATACGTCCTGAAAGACTTCATTAGAACAGCTTAGGTATTATATCTTATCTACGTGCTGGACACTGCAGACTCAACCGACACTTAATAAACCATGAATAAGTTAAACAGCTCTCTACCAGTGTCAACAGGCGGAGCAGACACAGGAACATGTCCTGCAAGATTGTCCTGTCGTGGGTGAGATGAGCAGGAACACATGACTACTCCACGTCGACCTGTAAGCGTAGCTTTGGGGAAACCTGACAGATCTCAAGCTGACTACCCAGTTTGTGGTTCACCAAAATGCTGAATTTGCCTATTGCCGTACGTTGTCAAGCTTTTTAATTTCCTGTTTTATTTATTTTTAAAATTTATGACTTTAGTTGATCTGATGTCTTCCCTTTGTGCTATTGCTGGCGTACTCAAGCGGTCATCGTGATAAGCGTAGTCGCTTGGTTAGAGCGACGTTGTAGTCATTTGGTTTAAACTATGGCGTAATCAGTTGATTAAAGCGATGATGTTGTCAATCGGTTAAAGTGAAGACTTAGTTAAGTGTCTAGAACAGCGATTCCCAAACTTTGCATGACCACGGACCTCCCTTAAATACATTTTGCTACCACGGACAGACAAAGGTTTCTATATATGAAAATGGACAGGAATGAATTATCTTTGTGTTACAATAGTAAACAATGTTCTCAGACTGAGGGAACTTCAAATGATCTTTCATTTTGTCCTGTCAGACATTTAGACTTCGGTCTGGTCTGAGTCCTTTAATTTTGCAGCGGATCTAGTTTTGTACATATTTAAACAAATTATTTTCTGGTTTGAAATGTCAAAGATCATAATATTTCTTCAAATGCTTGAGGACCCCATGTGGTACCTTGCAGACACCAGTTTGGAAAACGCTGATCTAGAAGGTTAGCGTAGCAAATTTTTCAAACGTTTGCCTAGTCAAATCGCAAGAGCTATAAATGAACAAGATCCACAAGACTTGATATTCATATTAGTGAGAGAAAATAAAAAGAAAGATTAAGCATGAATATAAAGAAAACAGAGGTAATGGTTATCCTTGAGAAACAGGAAACACCAAAATGTAATATCAAAATAAATAATGCAACACTGAAATGATTATCTGCAGGAAGGAGATAGCGAGAGAGAGAGAGAGAGTTGTGGAGAGACATGATCACCTACGCCGGTACGGTAGGCATGACACTTGATTGATTGATATTTGGCAAGTGACAAGAACACAAACCTGTTACGAGTTCTAACAAAGTCGAAGCTTAAGAAACTTTAGTTTCAAGATCTCCAACTACTCTATTGGTATCTATCATCAGACCTCGCCAACCTGCACAGCGTGTTCGTAGCACGTTGGACGACGGGTGACAAGCCCTCTGTGAGTGCTGTTCAATTCCGCGAGCTGGCAGAAAAGCCACAGATTTACGGTGTTCGTGGCACCGAACCGAAGTGTTACGATGTCCATGACACCAAGCCGAAGTGTTGAAAGCTCAAGTGCTTCTGGATCGAAAAAAAAATGAATCATCTGACCTGACCGCAGTTAAGACAAATATCACCGAAACAAACACAATTCCACTCACTTCGATCTTCTGCCTTTTACACTGCCTCACACTTTGTCTTATACATGGCCTTGAACAGTTTTTCACTTCGATCTTGTGCCTTTTACACTGCCTCACACTTTGTCTTATACATGGCCGTGAGCAGTTTTTCACTTCGATCTTGTGCCTTTTACACTGCCTCACACTTTGTCTTATACATGGCATTGAACAGTTTTTCACTTCGATCTTGTGCCTTTTACACTGCCTCACACTTTGTCTTATACATGGCATTGAACAGTTTTTTACTTCGATCTTGTGCCTTTTACACTGCCTCACACTTTGTCTTATACATGGCCTTGAGCAGTTTTTTACTTCGATCTTGTGCCTTTTACACTGCTTCACTTTTTGTCTTATACATGGCCTTGAGCAGTTTTTTACTTCGATCTTGTGCCTTTTACACTGCCTCACACTTTGTCTTATACATGGCATTGAACAGTTTTTTACTTCGATCTTGTGCCTTTTACACTGCTTCACACTTTGTCTTATACATGGCCTTGAGCAGTTTTTATTCTGATCTTGTGCCTTTTACACTGCTTCACACTTTGTCTTATACATGGCCTTGAACAGTTTTTCACTTCGATCTTGTGCCTTTTACACTGCCTCACACTTTGTCTTATACATGGCCTTGAGCAGTTTTTTACTTCGATCTTGTGCCTTTTACACTGCTTCACTTTTTGTCTTATACATGGCCTTGAGCAGTTTTTTCTGATCTTGTGCCTTTTACACTGCCTCACACTTTGTCTTATACATGGCATTGAACAGTTTTTTACTTCGATCTTGTGCCTTTTACACTGCCTCACACTTTGTCTTATACATGGCATTGAGCAGTTTTTCACTTCGATCTTCTGCCTTTTACACTGCTTCACACTTTGTCTTATACATGGCCTTGAACAGTTTTTCACTTCGATCTTGTGCCTTTTATACTGCTTCACTTTTTGTCTTATACATGGCCTTGAACAGTTTTTCACTTCGATCTTGTGCCTTTTACACTGCCTCACACTTTGTCTTATACATGGCCTTGAGCAGTTTTTTACTTCGATCTTGTGCCTTTTACACTGCCTCACACTTTGTCTTATACATGGCATTGAGCAGTTTTTCACTTCGATCTTCATTATCTTTAGTTGTTCCATCTCTTACAACTATGATATTCGAATCTTCTTGAGCAGTTTTTCACTCCGCTCTTCATTATCGCCAGTTGTTCCATCTCTTACAGCTATGGTATTCATATCTTCTTGAGTAGGTTTCGATTTTTTCTGTAGTTGTTTGCATTTTCTTTTCACAGCTTTGGATTACCGGCCTCACGAACTACCCCCTATTGTCCGCTTTTTATGATATGCGAGAGCAGATAGTGGTTCCAAGGTGTCCAAAGGCAAAGTATTGACTTCATTGCACTTGGTTTCCCCATATGGCTCAGTCACTTTCGTCAAAGATGGCATGCAGCCAAAGCACGAACTCCGTAGCTTTCGTAAGAATCCTAGTGTGCATATGTGGCTGGGTCCGGATTGGAACCCACAACTTTCAGAACAAAAGGCACACGTCCTAATCACTTCGCCATAGAAACCCACAGATAGTGATTCTATCCTGGAAACCACACTTAAGTATCTCTATACTTCGGGAACTCGTAGTTTTATTTAACATTTTGTGGACAATTAAAGCAGACATTACTAAATTTTGTGGACAATTAAAGCAGGCATTACTAAATTTTGTGGACAATTAAAGCAGACATTACTAAATTTTGTGGACAATTAAAGTAGACATTACTAAATTTTGTGGACAATTAAAGTAGACATTACTAAATTTTGTGGACAATTAAAGTAGACATTACTAAATTTTGTGGACAATTAAAGCAGACATTACTAAATTTTGTGGACAATTAAAGCAGACATTACTAAATTTTGTGGACAATTAAAGCAGGCATTACTAAATTTTGTGGACAATTAAAGCAGACATTACTAAATTTTGTGGACAATTAAAGTAGACATTACTAAATTTTGTGGACAATTAAAGTAGACATTACTAAATTTTGTGGACAATTAAAGTAGACATTACTAAATTTTGTGGACAATTAAAGCAGACATTACTAAATTTTGTGGACAATTAAAGCAGACATTACTAAATTTTGTGGACAATTAAAGCAGATATTACTAAATTTTGTGGACAATTAAAGCAGACATTACTAAATTTTGTGGACAATTAAAGCAGACATTACTAAATTTTGTGGACAATTAAAGCAGACATTACTAAATTTTGTGGACAATTAAAGCAGGCATTACTAAATTTTGTGGACAATTAAAGCAGATATTACTAAATTTTGTGGACAATTAAAGCAGGCATTACTAAATTTTGTGGACAATTAAAGCAGACATTACTAAATTTTGTGGACAATTAAAGTAGACATTACTAAATTTTGTGGACAATTAAAGCAGACATTACTAAATTTTGTGGACAATTAAAGCAGACATTACTAAAATTTGTGAACAATTAAAGCAGACATTACTAAATTTTGTGGACAATTAAAGCAGACATTACTAAAATTTGTGGACAATTAAAGCAGACATTACTAAAATTTGTGGACAATTAAAGCAGACATTACTAAAATCAAAGTAAAACACATTACAAAAATCAAACAGAAATGAAAATGATCACATTTGAATTACTTTTGTCTTGTTCGTTAATATTTCAATTTAATTATTCCTTTTTTTTTCATTGTGTAATAAAAATTGGATATATGAAGAGACGCGAAGGGCTGGAGAAGACCATCATGGAAGTAAGCATCCCGATAAAGAGGAGAAGAGGAAGACCACACAGAAGATGGATTGAGGATGTAACTGATGGTTTGAGCATAACAGCTACATACGTCTGGCCTGTGAGAGAGAAATTCTGAAATACTGTTAAGGTGGGAAAGTTCTGCTCAAGACACAATATTTGATGAGGAATAAAATTAGGTAGGAGTGATTAGCATAATGCATAGAGCGTTCGCATGTCGAATTAGACACAAAACGGTTGTGGGTTCAGTCTCACACTAGACATTCTGCACTTGATAAAAGGAATTTGCTCTCCAACCTTCTGCACACTAGACCTAGAAAGGTGAAGTGACATGTACATTCTACCTTAATGCCTGTAATAGCTACGAAATATCAATTTAAAAAAAGAAAAATTAGAGCTGAACAATCAAAATAAAAGACACAACGTTTTTAAGAGAAAAAAAAAACATGATCCTCAACGTCTGTCATATATAGCATGGGTTGAAGAAGATAATTGAGAATGTAATGCAGCATAACAAAGATATCTTAACAAAAACGCGATATTTGTTTGTTGCCATTATTTACTAATATCACTAACATCCTGGGCTGCGTGTCTTCTACCCTAGTTTCTTGTCGGCATCTCCCGCTGCCAGGTCACAACCCATGGTATCCCAAAGGGCAATTTGTGAATGTACCAAACGCCCAAGTCAAACATGTCATACAGCTTGACTGCATCCAGTGTCTTCTTGGCCTCGCTTCGCCGCGCTGCACGGGTTGCTGATTTCAGTTTGCGTTTCTTATTTGTATGACTAAGGAATACATGATCTGTTGAAACACAAACTGGAAGGTAAGTTTAAGAGCAAGCAGACAAGACGGAGTGCAATGTTTTAGTGTGGCAATGAAACCTCAAGAGCAAGCAGACAAGACGGAGTGGCAGTGTTTTAGTGTGGCAATGACACCTCAAGAGGGAATTAAATCCGCTGAAAAGCCCGAACAACACAAAACGTATAGTCGATATGAAGATGGAACGTTATCGATAAAGACAACAGATATGACATGTTTAGTAGCAATTGATCAACCTCCGATAGAAATATGCTTTATCTTTGGAAAGAGCGAATCAGAGGTTTTCAGTGATTTTTATATATGAAGCATATCTAGGCGTTACAGACGGCCATTCAGCAAATATGCAACCTAACAGTGACAATCTCTGAGTTTCTTCATTGTTTCTTCATTCTTCATTTGAGGATCATCTTCATCGCACATCGGACATGTCCATAATTGCTCAAATCCCCCCCAAGCATGTATTTCAGTGTGTTTAGGCTAACAACTCCCGTTCTGTATTGATTGATGTATCTACTGGGTTTTCTCTTGTGGTTTTCCCGTCTTGTCGCACCTATCGGTATGCATAACTTGCGCAACCGAGATAGAGAATATCCTTTATCTTCGTCGTTGAAATCTTCAGAGCGTATGTTTTCTCTTAGAGCGTTGTCGATGTTGCTATTGTCCATATATGACCCATTCTCGCTTGTAGCGTTGCCCGCCAGTGCATCCGCTCTCTCATTGCTCTTCACCCTAGCATGACCCAGGACAAAAATGAAGGTAAGTGTTTGGATTGTCACGTTTTGTATTAATTGTATCCACTGCCTTCGTACATAACCGGTCTTGATCTTCTGTATCATGCTCATAGAGTCACTGAGCATGCATGCATGAGTGAATGTTTACGTCTGTAGCCACTCCAGGGATTTTGTCACCGCCAAGACCTCCATAGTCATGCTGCTGGTAGTTGTGGCCACTTGCCTCTTTGATGACTTTTCCTTTAGCTCTAGCCGTAAAGGTCCATGCACCCCGACTGTGCGGAATCACAGAACCATCAGTGAAGACAACAGCTTCTTCCTCCGATGTGTAGTCATTTATTAATGTTTCAACTTCTGTGTTGACTATTGTGGGCAGCGAATCTCTACTTGGTTTGTTTATCGTGGGGACTATTACAAAGGATTGTCTGTGTTCAGTGGGTATTGGTATCTACTCTTCTCCATGATCTATGTCCTGAATAGCACATGATCTATGTCCTGAATGGCTGTATGACCTCTTCTGCTCGGCTCAGCCACGAATGGCCCCGTTTAAGCCTTTGCAGGTGTCTAGTTCATTGTGTAGTGGGTGTGTTAGCTCTTGAGTGATTTTAAGGTAGGCAGCTGTTCTACGCAGCCCAATTTTACTAGTTATGTCTGGAAGATCCAGCAGGTATCTCATTACTCTACATGCTGTGTCTTTGGTGCAGTGGATTATAATGCGCATTGCTTCGTTCTGTATCTTCTCCAGCCTGTAAATATGTGTCTTGCTGAGAGTGAGTATTGCCAATGCGACAGACAGGATCAACCCCCGATAGAGAATGACTACCAGACGTTGTCGGTAACATGTGGCAAGCTCGGTAACTTGTTTCTATTGTCTTCAAGCTCATCAATAAGTTTCAATTTGATATGATAGAATATTTCTTCATTTCTTTATTACAGGGTAGCCACATTATATAGTAAACGTGCAGCGTCGTCAGCGAAACAGAGTTCTTTGAAAATACTGTATGTGGTCTTATGTCTTGTCTCTTAAACGAACAGTTGAAGAATGAAATATCAGATTTAACCATCAACTGTCTTAGGGTCACTCCCACCAGATTTTTGGTTAAAGTTTACTCTATCCTTGGGAATAACCGCGCTAACCCAAAGTCAGTTGGTTTTAAAAAAAATAATTGTTGACTCCCCTAGTTCTCCGGAGTCCTCTTCAAGACAGTGACTTGGACAGTTGTAGATACTCGTATATTACCGTCTACTGTCAGACAGTAGTAAACGATAATCAGTTTTGTTACATGTAAACGATTCATGGTTGGTAAAAGAATAACAGTTCTTCAGTGGTAAAACTATAGTCCATTTCGTTATTTGAAAAATAATATTTTGTTAATAAAATAATATGAGCGATGGTTACAGTATATAGGCCAGTCTTCCCAGCGTGTTCGTAGCGCGTTAAACAACGGTGACAAGTCCTCTGTGAGTGCGGGTTCAACTCCGTGGACTGGCAGAAAAGCCACAGACTCCCCTGATTTACGGTGTTCGTTGCACCGAACCGAAGGGTTACGATGTTCATGACACCGAGCCGAAGAGCTTTCAGCTCAAGTGCTTCTGGATCGAAAAAAATTAAAAAATTATATAGATATGATTTTGGTGCTAGGGATAGTGACTCGGTTTATAAATCATGACGTTCTGAGTTCGAATTACGCTGCGGACAGTTTGGTTGCAAATTGTTTCGCGTAGACTTTACAAAGGACGATGGTACCACCCGTTCAGAAAGCAATTTGCAAACTACTGAGCGTAATAATGCCTACAAAAAAATCACAAACCGAAGGGTTAAAAAGCTGGGGGTTAATTCGGGGGTTGAGTCTTGTAAAGAACATGCAATTAACTTTTTAAGATATAATTTGACAGAAGAATGTTAGGGTTCAAAGGCGCAAGAAAACAACGGCGCGCCAGGATTAAGGAGCTGGCGCTAATCCCTGCCCTCACTTCCACTTGGTGACCCTGGTAACAGACGGTAGTTCCGGTCTGGCTAAGAGGGCAGGTGTCGTGGGAGAGCTACTCTGGGGCAAGTAGAGATGCAAAGGTAATCACTAGATGGGATCCGCTCGCAACACAGACGAGCGAACTCCCAGAGTGACTATTAATGCTCGTCTCTCCCGGCCGATGGGAAAAGCTGGAATGATAACGTGGAACTGCGTGGGGCGAATCTCGGAGCCCACGCATGCTCTCTCTTAAGCCCTCTCTCTTGAACCGATGAGTATGCTGGGAGTCGAATTGAACTGCACGTGGGCACACATAGGCCGAAACTCTGGCCCCTATCACAGGGATGGGGGCACGAAATTAAAGCCACCGAAAAGATGTTGACCAACGCGGGGCGAAGTTCGGAGCCCGCGCATGGTCTCTCTTGAACCCTCTCTCTTGAGCCGATTAGTATACTGGGAGTCGAGTTGAACTGCACCTAGGCCCACATAGGGCGGAAATCGGGCCCTATCACAGGGATGGAGGCACGATTATAAGCCCCAGAATCGTACAACCCAGGCAAACGTGAGCAGCGCCAAAAATGATGGGGACAATAAGGCAGGCACCATCGCAAAGCGTGCACGCACGCTGGCGATGCAGGAGTGGGCCCGCCGACGGGCAGGCAAGCATGGCACGACATGCATGGTAGGCACGGAAGGCACGGAAAATGTGACCAGGCCCCAGGGCAGAGCTAGCACGCACGCTGGCGATGCCATAGTGAGCCCCACCGAGGGGCAGTCGAGCATGGCATGGGAAGGCAGGCGCGACAGGCACGGCAGGCGGGGCAGGTACGAAGGTGTGCGTTCTACCCGAATGAGCAGAACAACTGGAAAGCCCAACAGTGGTAAATCCAGTGCGCGTTCCCGCTCGCAGGGAACTACTGCTGCTTTGTAGTTTGATTGGGGACAATCATAGCCTAGCGGAGTAAGCCGTACACAAAACTGGACGGGTGGCAAACCAAGGTTTTCACAAAACGACCGGTTCGCTGGGCAGATGGCGCTCATAAGCCCGGAAGGGAGGCCGTCTAAGAGTCGCTGCCCTGAAAGAAAATAGCAGCCTGCTGCCTTGTGGGTTTTGGCTGGGGACAGCAAAAAGGGTATCGGAGAGCGAACCTTTTCGTAGCCGAACACACCACCGAAGGATAAGCACCTGAGCTCCAATTGGTACTGAAGGCTGTGCACGTACATTCCGTTCTTGATGTTTGGCTGTTTATATATCACAATAGAATGATAAAAAGGGTTTAAAAGAATGATAAAAACGGCTTAAGAACGAGAGAGACGCGAGAGAGAGAGAATGTTAACAGTGCGATGGACTGCTAAACAGAACAAACGAGGAGGTGACGAGTGAGGCTAATGCACATAGAAAGCTTATCAAGTGGAACAGGGAAATGCAATCATTGTTTATTTGAAATATAAGTAAGAAGGAGTTGTGAGCATATGATGGCAAATAGCCACGATAATAAAACATGAAAAAATGAAAATCGTGGCATATCCCAAAGGACGTAGCCATCAACCACAGTAAACAAGTCGTTGATTTTCTAGGCACCACTTATACGTTCAGTAGTTTGCCATTGCTTTCTGAACGGGTGGCGCCATCGTCCTTTGTTAAAATCAACGGAAACAATTTGCAAGCAAACTGTCCGCAGCGTGATTCGAACTCAGAACGTCGGGGTTAATAGACAGAGTCACTAACCCCTAGGCCACAGACGCCATAAAACATAGCAGACGATAAAGAGAGTTGATGATGGACAGTTTTACCCAAAAATAGGAACGACAGTTTATTGCGCATATCAACAGAATTGTACATGACATACAGAGAGAGAGAGAGAGAGAGAGAGTGAGAGAGAGACTATATATACGTTTGAAAATAACTGTACTCGGTAAGCTATCGGCTGCAAGTAATTGTACGTTCCAATCAAAACAACTGCAAATGAGTCCTGTTCACAAAGTTATGGATGGAAGCTTATCGAGGAAGAATAATTGGTCACATCACCCACAGATACTACTTGGAAATGGCTGTGAAGACTAACGTTTCATAGAATGATAGATTGGACTATCCTCATTGCACTTCGGTTAATAACCATGCGTGTTCCGATATCTATCTTACACATGAAGATCTCAGCAACAGTACACATGCTCCGTAGTGGCAGTGCAGTTATATATGCAGCTTTGAAGATAGTGAAAATTTGTAGAAATTGTTTTTAAAACTCCTAATTATGTTAGCCAAGACATCGACTTTCTGTTGTCGATTTATCTATCTTTGAACTATCAAATATTCTTTCACATGGTCAACTTTAACACAGGACTAAGCTTTTAATGTTAGTCTCTGATAAGACTAAGAACTCGATCACACTTACATTTCTTCTTCTTCTTCTTCTTCTTCTTTCTCGAGCGCTTCATAACGACCACTTGTTAACCACTCTGTGTGATTTGAATGTGATCTGAGCCTACGCGCGATTGTACGTTGTTCCAGTTATGCGCCTACAAGTAGGCCAGTACATCCGATTTCTGCGATGCTTTTTATTTAATAGGATAGCTTCCTAGGTTCCTACCTCAGTCGCCTCTTACGACATGCCTTGTAGGTCGCAGTAGTACTATTCTTTGCTTCCCTAACGGGTCCCGTCACCACGCCAGGGAAACACCTACATTTGATGTCAGAGATTACTGAAACATAGCCTGATTTCTCCACACATGATGCGAATCTATCACTTTTGAAGCACAGTACGTCATAGTCACTGACACCTTCTATACTTCATAATATTACATCATTATCTTTTTCTTCTTCTCTTCTGTCATTAACTTCTTTGTAGAAGTGTTGGAGGAATGAGGGAGGTGTAGAGATCGTGTGTGTGTGTGTGTGGGTGTGCTTGTTCTTCTTCTTCTTCTCTTCTGCCATTAACTTCTTTGTAGAAGTGTTGAGGGAATGAGGGAGGTGTAGAGATCGTGTGTGTGTGTGTGTGTGTGTGTGCTTGTTCTTCTTCTTCTTCTCTTCTGCCATTAACTTCTTTGTAGAAGTGTTGGAGGGAATGAGGGGAGGTGTAGAGATCGTGTGTGTGTGTGTGTGTGCTTGTTCTTCTTCTTCTTCTCTTCTGCCATTAACTTCTTTGTAGAAGTGTTGGGGGAATGAGGGAGTGTAGAGATCGTGTGTGTGTGTGTGGGTGTGCTTGTTCTTCTACTTCTCTTCTGCCATTAACTTCTTTGTAGAAGTGTTGGAGGGAATGAGGGGAGGTGTAGAGATCGTGTGTGTGTGTGCTTGTTCTTCTTCTTCTCTTCTGTCATTAACTTCTTTGTAGAAGTGTTGGAGGGAATGAGGGGAGGTGTAGAGATCGTGTGTGTGTGTGCTTGTTCTTCTTCTTCTCTTCTGTCATTAACTTCTTTGTAGAAGTGTTGGAGGGAATGAGGGGAGGTGTAGAGATCGTGTGTGTGTGTGTGTGTGTGTGTGCTTGTTCTTCTTCTTCTTCTCTTCTGCCATTAACTTCTTTGTAGAAGTGTTGGGGGAATGAGGGAGGTGTAGAGATCGTGTGTGTGTGTGTGTGGGTGTGCTTGTTCTTCTACTTCTCTTCTGCCATTAACTTCTTTGTAGAAGTGTTGGAGGGAATGAGGGGAGGTGTAGAGATCGTGTGTGTGTGTGCTTGTTCTTCTTCTTCTCTTCTGTCATTAACTTCTTTGTAGAAGTGTTGGAGGGAATGAGGGGAGGTGTAGAGATCGTGTGTGTGTGTGCTTGTTCTTCTTCTCTCTTCTGTCATTAACTTCTTTGTAGAAGTGTTGGAGGGAATGAGGGAGGTAGAGATCGTGTGTGTGTGTGCTTGTTCTTCTTCTTCTCTTCTGCCATTAACTTCTTTGTAGAAGTGTTGGAGGAATGAGGGGAGGTGTAGAGATCGTGTGTGTGTGTGCTTGTTCTTCTTCTTCTCTTCTGCCATTAACTTCTTTGTAGAAGTGTTGGAGGGAATGAGGGGATGTGTAGAGATCGTGTGTGTGTGTGTGTGTGTGTGCTTGTTCTTCTTCTTCTTTCTGTCATTTACTTCTTTTTAGAAGTGTTGGAGGGAATGAGGGAGGTGTAGAGATCGTGTGTGTGTGTGTGTGTGTGTGCTTGTTCTTCTTCTTCTCTTCTGTCATTTACTTCTTTGTAGAAGTGTTGGAGGGAATGAGGGGAGGTGTAGAGATCGTGTGTGTGTGTGTGTGTGTGTGCTTGTTCTTCTTCTCCTCTTCTGCCATTAACTTCTTTGTAGAAGTGTTGGAGGGAATGAGGGGATGTGTAGAGATCGTGTGTGTGTGTGTGTGTGTGCTTGTTCTTCTTCTCCTCTTCTGTCATTTACTTCTTTGTAGAAGTGTTGGAGGGAATGAGGGGAGGTGTAGAGATCGTGTGTGTGTGTGTGTGTGCTTGTTCTTCTTCTTCTCTTCTGCCATTAACTTCTTTGTAGAAGTGTTGGAGGGAATGAGGGGAGGTGTAGAGATCGTGTGTGTGTGTGTGTGTGCTTGTTCTTCTTCTTCTCTTCTGCCATTAATTTCTTTGTAGAAGTGTTGGAGGGAATGAGGGGATGTGTAGAGATCGTGTGTGTGTGTGTGTGTGTGTGCTTGTTCTTCTTCTTCTCTTCTGTCATTTACTTCTTTGTAGAAGTGTTGGAGGGAATGAGGGGAGGTGTAGAGATCGTGTGTGTGTGTGTGTGTGCTTGTTCTTCTTTTTCTCTTCTGTCATTTACTTCTTTGTAGAAGTGTTGGAGGGAATGAGGGGAGGTGTAGAGATCGTGTGTGTGTGTGTGTGTGTGTGTGTGCTTATTCTTCTTCTTCTCTTCTGTCATTTACTTCTTTGTAGAAGTGTTGGAGGAATGAGGGAGATGTAGAGATTGTGTGTGTGTGTGTGCTTGTTCTAAGACACTTTGCACTTTCTAAGGCTGTTCTTTATGCTATCGTTCTATCTTTTGTGTGGTCTTCCACTTGTTCTGTTCTCGTTATACGTTTTCAGTGTGGCACTCTGTGATAGTAGACACATCATTATCTGCTACGGGATAATCATCCGATGTTAACAACTATGCTGTTAGCTACTAACTTACAAACAAAATAATGTTTCATGGGTTTCTTTTCTCTAGATCTGTCGGCTGGTGTACGTTGTGTCGTTAAGTTTCAAATATCATTGCTAAAGCAAACGTTAAAGGATCAATTCAACAGACCAGAATGGTATAATAGTTGCTAATCTCAGTGAAATTTGTATTACTCTTCTATGTCTTCTTTGCCTTCATGTATGCGTTTCGGACAAGTGATTTCATTCGGAAATAACCAATGTTGACATTTCGGCCTATGTTTATTTCAACTTGAGTTCCGTATTGTTAAGTCTTATTTCATTAAACTTTACATTACTGGACGGGACCACTTTTACATTACTGGACTTGATCAATATGACATTACTTGATGTGACCACTGTGATATTGCTAGACGGGACTACTGTTACATTACTGGACGGGACTACTGTTACATTACTGGACGGGACCAATGTGGTATTACTGGACATTTAGATTACTGGACTTGATCAATATGACATTACTTGACGTGATCAATGTGATATTGCTGGACGGGACTACTGTTACATTACTGGACGGGACCAATGTGACATTAAGGGAGGGACAAATATGCCATTACTGGACGGTACCAATATGATATTACTGGACGGGACCAATGCGACATTACTGGATGGGAGCAATGTGATATTACTGCACGGGGCCACTGTGTTATTTGAGTTAACAACAACAGAATAACAAATTTCAAATTTGCATATCTAAATTAAATTAGAAACCAGTGTAGTGTAGACAATGATCGTCGTCTCTGAGGTTCTAGTTAAGCTGTTTTCTGATTGCTGTCATCATTAAACGTAGTTTGGGTTATTACTGAACGTTATCCACGAGGTTCTAGCTGTTCTTGTTTTCTGATTTATATCATCTTTATGTGTGTTGTAGTTTGTACTGTTAGGGAACATCGTCACGGAGACTCTGGATGATCATGTTTTTGATTGCTATCAACATTAGATGTGCTCTAAATTTGATTATTAATGAACTTCCTCACTGACGGGTTGACCATGCTGATTGACTGTTAATATCATTAGACATGCAGATTGAAATGTTAATGATCGTCATCTCTGAGACTCTGGTTGATCATGTTTCCTGACTCTTACCGTCATTAAATGTGTAAATTAACCTGAAAAAGAGGGGAAGACTGCAGTAAAACTTGGTAAATAGCAAAACACGTACAAACAAAGTACTATAGTTTTACAAAATACAGAAACAGTGACGATAAACAGCTTTATCGTCACTGTTTCTGTATTTTGTAAAACTATAGTACTTTGTTTGTACGTGTTTTGCTATGTAAATTAACCTGCCAATTTTTAGCTTTTGTTGTTGAAGTTCAAGTTTGTCTTGTTTTCTCTTTAACTGATGATAGAAAATATTCTCTTCCTTTCGTTTCTTGTTTTCTAGTAATTTCATGTCAAGTGCAAATCTTATTTTATAATTGCGTTTCTTATTGAGAACAAATCTTGCCTAATACAAGTATCTTTACTCCAACAGTTCTCATTAAAATTGTGTTCCCGTTTACTAGTCTGTGTTTGGTATTATTCCTGGCTTCACGATATGGATTACACGACGGAGACATCTGCTGGCGAAGCTCTGCTATTAAGATGTGTACTATGGATTGTATGACAAGTTGTTACCATATATGTAACATGTGTGTTGAGCGGTTTAAGATCATCATTGTGTTGGCAGCTGCACTGTGTTGTATGAGTTAGACATACTTGAACACGAATATGTTTTTGTCAGTTCTTGAACTGACACGTTGACTTACACACAAAATACTACCATCAGGTCAATATGAAACTTTATTCCAAATCTGGATATTCATCGTTGCAAAATAATGTGTTCAGAAAAAAGAAACAACATTAGTTAACAATGACAGATACAAACTTACCGTGGGTAACCTCGCTGGTGCTACGGAGTTCGTGCACTGCAGCTGAGATCTTCCTGAGTAAGAAAGTGATCGGATCACACATGTTACTCACCGAGGTACAATCATGATTGTCATATCAATCAATCAATAAACTTACAGTATAAACAAAACAAAAGCAACCAAGTACAACATAATGGGCATTGTTAAACAGAGGCAGAACAACCGTACACTATAAACTTGACAACGACTAAGTGACATCGAATTGACATAATAAAATAGTTACAGGTACAACCTTATATTATAAACAAGGAGAACGAACCTTATATTATAAACAAGGAGAACAAACCTTATATTATAAACAAGGAGAACGAACCTTATATTATAAACAAGGAGAACGAACCTTATATTATAAACAAGGAGAACGAACCTTATATTATAAACAAGGAGAACGAACCTTATATTATAAACAAGGAGAACGAACCTTATATTATAAACAAGGAGAACGAACCTTATATTATAAACAAGGAGAACGAACCTTATATTATAAACAAGGAGAACGAACCTTATATTATAAACAAGGAGAACGAACCTTATATTATAAACAAGGAGAACGAACCTTATATTATAAACAAGGAGAACGAACCTTATATTATAAACAAGGAGAACGAACCTTATATTATAAACAAGGAGAACGAACCTTATATTATAAACAAGGAGAACAAACCTTATATTATAAACAAGGAGAACGAACCTTATATTATAAACAAGGAGAACGAACCTTATATTATAAACAAGGAGAACGAACCTTATATTATAAACAAGGAGAACGAACCTTATATTATAAACAAGGAGAACGAACCTTATATTATAAACAAGGAGAACGAACCTTATATTATAAACAAGGAGAACGAACCTTATATTATAAACAAGGAGAACGAACCTTATATTATAAACAAGGAGAACGAACGACCAAATGTTACATAGAGGACGTTAGTGAACAGTTGCATATACAACATATAAATGGTATTTTTTCGACTTTACAGACGGCCATTTGGTAAGTGTTTAATTGTGACGACTTCTGCATTTAACCCTTTGAACACTGACCACCTGTATCTTAAAAAACCCTTCCCGGAGCTGCTGGACAAAAACAGCCCATATCAGAGTTATATTAAAACACGATAATTTAGCACACTTAAGTGCATTATAGTTTGTTACTGACTTACCCCATCATCTCCGTTTTCTTGCTTATTATCTATTTGCAGAATACTATCTTACAAATTTATTTGATTTAATATGTGGGTACGCAGCGAATACTCCCTTATATGAAGACTTTTCTCCAAACTGAATTGATAGCTTGAATATCAATCGATTAAAACAATTCTTCGTCGTCTAAATGATCATCTATCTCACTTTCTTTATCCTTATCAGAATAATCACATTCTAAACCTAATTCATCTTCAGATTCACTCAAAACAAGTTGAGCAGATTGCTCTGTTGCTATAATTTTAGAATGACCATTTCCAAAAAATTTTGAACATCTTTTCATCATAAAAATAGTTAACTAATTACTTTATCAGTACAAAAAATCACACAACAGAGTCCGTCATCTTGCAAAACCATGTAGAACACATAAGTTGTGTTTGACATCACATTTGTACACAATTAATTTTTAAATACAGACAAATAATGAAAAATAAATATTCTCAGACCGATATATCGGGAGCTCGGGATAACGCTTACATTCAATCCCGAAATATAGGGAACCTGGGTTCTAGCTTGTTTTATTTTCCGAAAGATTATATACATTTGCATAAAGTTGTTTTCCATATAACTCTTTCATCAACTTGATTTTTCTCATTTGCTCTGATCGACAAAAAAGTCTTTCGTTGATACCTTACATATATCCTTATATCTGAGTAGGGGGGTCTGTCTTGGAGTCTCGTCCCTTTCGAAAGCTAACAGAACAGCACCTATTGTAGTATGTGGTCTAACCATCTTAATCTTCTACTACTGAGCATTCCCATGATGTATAGCAGGTTAATATGTTGCAATATTTTAGTGTTGGTTATATTGTTATACCGCTTGATGTTATTAATCTTGCGGAGACAGGGAAAGTGAAAATGTTACATCTCCTCCAGTAAGCTGTCCATGTTTCTGTGCTATATAATAAAGAGATAATTACTCGGCCTCGATAGATTTGAATCTCCTTTGTAATGCAATGTCAATTTAGTGTTGTCTAATGATCTTTTTATAGTCTCTCAACTATCTATTCGTACGTTGCTTTCTTCACCAAGAGAGAATATGGTATTGATTATGGTCTATTCGTTCGTTACTTTCTTCACCAAGAGAGAAGATACTAGAGATTATGGTCTATTCGTACGTTGCTTTCTTCACCAAGAGAGAAGATACTAGAGATTATGGTCTATTCGTACGTTGCTTTCTTCACCAAGAGAGAAGATACTAGAGATTATGGTCTATTCGTACGTTGTTTTCTTCACCAAGAGAGAAGATACTAGAGATTATGGACACAAGACAGCAACATTTTATAACTGTTTAACAGGTACAACCTTACATTATAAACATAACAAGAACAACTAAACGAAGGTATACTAGCTCTGAGTTCTACAACTTGATGTGTACATAAACAGAACAAGGAAGTCTATATGAAGATATAATAGCTCTGAGTTCAACAACTTGATGTGTACATAAACAAAACAGGGAAGTCTAAATGAAGATATAATAGCTCTGAGTTCAACAACTTGATGTGTACATAAACAAAACAGGGAAGTCTAAATGAAGATATAATAGCTCTGAGTTCAACAACTTGATGTGTACATAAACAGAACAGGGAAGTCTAAATGAAGATATAATAGCTCTGAGTTCAACAACTTGATGTGTACATAAACAGAACAAGAACAATTAAGTGAAGATATAATAGCTCTGAGTTCAACAACTTGATGTGTACATAAACAAAACAGGGAAGTCTAAATGAAGATATAATAGCTCTGAGTTCAACAACTTGATGTGTACATAAACAAAACAGGGAAGTCTAAATGAAGATATAATAGCTCTGAGTTCAACAACTTGATGTGTACATAAACAAAACAGGGAAGTCTAAATGAAGATATAATAGCTCTGAGTTCAACAACTTGATGTGTACATAAACAAAACAGGGAAGTCTAAATGAAGATATAATAGCTCTGAGTTCAACAACTTGATGTGTACATGACCTTCCTGCTGAAAATCTAGAATGTTCTTCACTGACGTTTTTCCTCATAGTGTTCTGTTATAAGATTCAGCTTTATTTTTATAGTAATGTTTTCTTTTTGTTTCCAGTTTCGTGCAAGGTCCCCACATTCTACCTGTCCATTCTATTTGTTGCTACCATCGTCAGAAAATATGTCCTCGACCTGGTTTCGTTTATGTCTTTCCTCAGGTGGTGTTATACACACACACACACACACACACACACATAAGGTTGGCTGTCTGGAGAGAGGATGGTAATATTAATTGCCGGATTTCAGCGGCGTCTCATATTTTTCTTTGAAGACTTGAAATAGATAGCTACAAACCGAACTTCTAATCTCGAAACAAAGTTCGTGACAAAGGTTTTCATCATGTCTTTTGATTTTATGATAATTTTCAGGAACATGCGATCCACATTGACATAATTAAATAGATAACTTTCAAGTGGTTTGATCACTTCATTGCTGAGTACACTGAAAGAAATCAAGTGTAACTTCAAAAGAAGGTCATGTGGCAACGATAAAGCCAAGAGACTTATCATAAATGGCATGGGATAACGATTGCTCCAAGGGAAATAATCATAAATGGCAAAGGTCAACGATAACGCCGTCAAGGGAATGATCATAAATGACATGGGTTAACGAAAATCCAAGGAATAATCATAAATGGCATTGGTCAGTGATAATGCCGCCAAGGAAATGATCATAAATGGCATGGGTCAACGATTACTCCAAGGGAATGATCATAAATGACATGGGTTAACGATACCGAAAGGGAATAGTCATAAATGACATGTGTTAATGATGGTTATTGGTTACTAGCCTGAAGTCATTGCCCTCCGGACAGACTCACAAGGGCTCAGTCCCCACCCCCACCATCCCCTCCTCCAACATGTATCGAAGAGTATGCATACTGATGGTTCGCGTGGCTCCCTGATTAAACACACTTCTCACTCTGCCCATCAGACAGTACAACGGGTAACTCCAAGCTGCCTAAATAGCTGGATCGATTCAACATCTGTTTTAGTGTCCAACAGACAGTCGCGAAGAGACCGAAGAATATCCCCTTATCCATCTTCAACTCCCAACAATCGATGGTGTTGATGCAAGCCTGTCCGCTCCTCATTACCGTAAACACCCGCATGCCCAGGACAGTATATCCACGTAAGCCTCTGGAGGTTAGAAACTTCTATAGACGACATCCACTCATACCGAAACCTACCCTTCTAGATCGTGTGAAGCATCGACTGAGAGTCAGATACAACAACGGCCCCAGTAAATGAAGTCCCAGAGAACCAATGGAGGGCAGCAGTAACGGCCCCAACCTCCCTCCTCATACTAGAAGTAGTTGTCCTGTATGCCCCACTTCGCTCTGCAACAACCCTACCATGCTCATTAGCCAAGAAACACCAGCCGGATTTCTCACCGCGATGAACCGACCAATTGGTATATAAAACAACATCATCATCCCTTGCATTATCTTCTATCAGCTGCTTAACTGCGAGATCAGCCTTCATGTTGCTCCAATCTCTACATTCTCTTCCAAGAGTAATGATAACGTTGAGATAGTTGGTCATACTACCATCTGTTGGGATCCATTCTTTCCCTTTTGGTAGGGTCGCAACCGTGGTCACCTGGTCAATTGTTCTCTCAGCCTGGGCCATTCACGACATGCCACTCTTGTTTCTCGTGCCCTTAACATCATTAGTGTTCTTGTGCAGTGGATGTTTTTTATCCACAGCAATCCGCATATATGCCTTGGTTTGGGCGATTACATGACGGGAGCGTAGTGACAGAAGTCCAAGCATATATTTTATCTTCACAATGGGGGTATCTCTAGTGCAGTACAGGACTATACGCATATCTTCATTCTTAGCACATTCGAGTCGTTCACATTGTGATCTTGATATCGTAAGAATGCCGAGTCTGTAATCTACCACAGACAAAACCAGCTGGTCGAACAAAAGGATAAAAGGGCGTGTCAAAGATAACGCCAAGAGAATGATCATAAATGACAAGGGTTGACAATAACGTCAAGGAGATGATCATAAATGACATGGGTTAACAATAACGTCAAGGAGATGATTATAAATGACATGGGTTAACAATAATGTCAAGGAAATGATCATAAATGACATGGGTTAACAATAACGTCAAGAGAATTATCATACATGACATGGGTTAACAATAACGCCAAGAGAATGATCATAAATGACAAGGGTTAACAATAACGCCAAGGAGATGATCATAAATGACAAGGGTTAACAATAACGACAAGGAAATGATCATACACGACATGGGTTAACAATAACGCCAAGGAGATGATCATAAATGACAAGGGTTAACAATAACGCCAAGGAGATGATCATAAATGACATGGGTTAACAATAACGTCAAGGAGATGATCATAAATGACAAGGGTTAACAATAACGACAAGGAACTGATCATAAATGGCATGGGTTAACAATAACGACAAGGAAATGATCATACATGACATGGGTTAACAATAACGCCAAGGAGATGATCATAAATGACATGGGTTAACAATAACGCCAAGGAGATGATCATAAATGACATGGGTTAACAATAACGTCAAGGAGATGATCATAAATGACATGGGTTAACAATAACGCCAAGGAAATGATCATAAATGACAAGGGTTAACAATAACGTCAAGGAAATGATCATACACGACATGGGTTAACAATAACGCCAAGGAGATGATCATAAATGACAAGGGTTAACAATAACGCCAAGGAGATGATCATAAATGACATGGGTTAACAATAACGTCAAGGAGATGATCATAAATGACAAGGGTTAACAATAACGACAAGGAAATGATCATAAATGACATGGGTTAACAATAACGTCAAGGAAATATCATAAAAGATATGGGTTAACAATAACGTCAAGGAAATGATCATAAATGACATGGGTTAACAATAACGTCAAGGAAATGATCATAAATGACATGGGTTAACAATAACGCCAAGGAAATGATCATAAATGACATGGGTTAACTATAACGTCAAGGGAATGATCATACATGACATGGGTTAACAATAACGCCAAGAGAATGATCATAAATGACAAGGGTTAACAATAACGTCAAGGAAATGATCATACATGACATGGGTTAACAATAACGCCAAGGAGAAGATCATTAATGACATGGGTTAACAATAACGTCAAGGAAATGATCATAAATGATATGGGTTAACAATAACGTCAAGGAAATTATCATAAATGACATGGGTTAACAATAACGACAAGGAAATGATCATAAATGACATGGGTTAACAATAACGCCAAGGAAATGATCATAAATGACATGGGTTAACAATAACGTCAAGGAAATGATCATAAATGACATGGGTTAACAATAACGACAAGGAAATGATCATAAATGACATGGGTTAACAATAACGTCAAGGAAAGGATCATAAATGACAAGGGTTAACAATAATGCCAAGGGAATGATCATAAATGACATGTACTACGAGTACATAGATGGCAGACATGTTTCAAGACTGAAATGGTCGAAGTATTGGTTATTGACTATTGGTTATTGATTATTGGTTACAGAACTAACAACATAGCACTCTAGGCAGACACATAGATGATGAATCTCCTCTAACAGATGTGGAAGTGTACGTATACTGATGGTTCCAGTGGTTCGCTGGTTAAACACACCTCAAGATATTACTCACATCAAATCAACTTCGTTTATAGCTTTCTCTTTCTACTTGTTGACTCCTAGTATTTCTAGATTTATTTCAATGTTATCTCTGTATCTTTCTATTGTTCTGCATTATGGTCTCTTCCCCTTCCTATGTTCTCTGTTATTCTTTCTTTTTCTTCTTCTTCGAACGCTCCACACCGACCACTTGTTAACCACTCTGTATGATTTGTATGTGATCTGAGCCTAAGAGCGATTGTACATTGTGTTAGTTATGCGCCTACAAGTAGGCCAGCACATCCGATTTCTGTGATGTTTTTTTATTTATTAAGGTAGCTTCCTAGGTCCTTCATCAGTCGCCTCTTACCACATGCCTTGTAGGTCGCAGTGGTACTATTCTTTGCTCCCTTGCGAGTCCCGGCACCACAGGGGCGAATTCTGTCAATATGCCTGATTGTTTCTCATGTTCAATTCTGCCATATCTGTGTACAAATTATTGTTTCTCATGTTCAATTCTGTCATATCTGTGTACAAATTATTGTTTCTCATGTTCAATTCTGTCATATCTGTGTACAAATTATTGTTTCTCATGTTCAATTCTGCCATATCTATGTACAAATTATGTTTTTCATGTTCAATTCTGCCATATCTGTGTACAAATTATTGTTTCTCATGTTCAATTCTGCCATATCTGTGTACAAATTATTGTTTCTCATGTTCAATTCTGCCATATCTATGTACAAATTATTGTTTCTCATGTTCAATTCTGCCTTATCTGTGTACAAATTATTGTTTCTCATGTTCAATTCTGCCATATCTGTGTACAAATTAATGTTTTTCATGTTCAATTCTGCCATATCTGTGTACAAATTAATGTTTCTCATGTTCAATTCTGCCATATCTGTGTACAAATTAATGTTTCTCATGTTCAATTCTGCCCTTTCTATGTACAAATTATTGTTTCTCATGTTCAATTCGGCCATATCTATGTACAAATTATTGTTTCTCATGTTCAATTCTGCCATATCTATGTACACATTATTGTTTTTCATGTTCAATTCTGCCATATCTGTGTACAAATTATTGTTTCTCATGTTCAATTCTGCCATATCTGTGTACAAATTATTGTTTCTCATGTTCAATTCTGCCATATCTATGTACAAATTATTGTTTCTCATGTTCAATTCTGCCTTATCTGTGTACAAATTATTGTTTCTCATGTTCAATTCTGCCATATCTGTGTACAAATTAATGTTTCTCATGTTCAATTCTGCCATATCTGTGTACAAATTAATGTTTCTCATGTTCAATTCTGCCATATCTGTGTACAAATTAATGTTTCTCATGTTCAAATCTGCCCTTTCTATGTACAAATTATTGTTTCTCATGTTCAATTCGGCCATATCTATGTACAAATTATTGTTTCTCATGTTCAATTCTGCCATATCTATGTACACATTATTGTTTCTCATGTTCAATTCTGCCATATCTATGTACAAATTAATGTTTCTCATGTTCAATTCTGCCATATCTGTGTACAAATTAATGTTTCTCATGTTCAATTCTGCCATATCTATGTACAAATTAATGTTTCTCATGTTCAATTCTGCCCTATCTATGTACAAATTAATGTTTCTCATGTTCAATTCTGCCACATCTGTGTACAAATTAATGTTTCTCATGTTCAATTCTGCCATATCTGTGTACAAATTAATGTTTCATCTTGTTTTGTTGTGCTCCAAGTTTCGGATCCATGTAGAACAAGCAGACTTTTGTTTATTGTAAACTTGCTGTTACAGGACAGACACGAGTTTAGCTGGTGTTGTAGGGGCAAAGTATACATTCCTTCCGTATTGTATTTTAGACTTAGTACAGTTTTGTATATTGTAAACTTGCTGTTACTGGACAGACACGAGTTTAGCTGATGTTGTAGGGGCAAAGTATACATTACTTCCATATTGTATTCTAGACTTTATTGGCCCTTCTCTTATGTTGGAGCTTTTGAAATTCGTTCTGGCGTTACTTAAATGTTTCGGTTCTTTTGATTCCCATATTATCTACTTGTTTGTATTCATCTACCTTTTGATTTTCATCTCTTGTTATATCATATATTATTGTCTTGATTGATATTTGCTCTCATTTGTCTCTGTTGGTTCCTTTAAGTGTTTGAATGTTCTTACAGTTTCTTGTTCATTATCTTCTATCACATCTATGTCACCTGTATAACTAAGAAGTTTTATTGTTTCATCTGTAGCACCATCTTCCTATACCTTTCTTGTTATCTTTTAGACCGATATATATATTATTTACAATAATTAAGAAATTGTTTCTGCAGGTGCGAATATGATTGAGTTTACATTATTATCAAAAGGTTTTCCTCATGTTCTAGAAACTGTTAAGAAGAGAACAAAAAAAGAAACGGCGCATCCATCCAAAGAAATAATTTGAAGAAAGATAGTAATAAGTAGGTGATACTTCACTGAGAATGACAATCTTTCATTTGTGAGCTTGTAGAAAAATATCAAGGCAATAATAGAAAACAGGTTTAAAAAATAAATTATTTACAACTTTGGGACAGTGCTATACAAAATACATTGTCTAGTAACATCAATGTTGGGACAGTGCTATACAAAATACATTGTCTAGTAACGTCAATGTTGGGACAGTGCTATACGAAATACGATGTCTAGTAACATCAATGTTGGGACAGTGCTATACAAAATACATTGTCTAGTAACGTCAATGTTGGGACAGTGCTATACGAAATACGATGTCTAGTAACATCAATGTTGGGACAGTGCTATACAAAATACATTGTCTAGTAACGTCAATGTTGGGACAGTGCTATACAAAATACATTGTCTAGTAACATCAATGTTGGGACAGTGCTATACAAAATACGATGTCTAGTAACATCAATGTTGGGACAGTGCTATACAAAATACATTGTCTAGTAACATCAATGTTGGGACAGTGCTATACAAAATACATTGTCTAGTAACATCAATGTTGGGACAGTGCTATACAAAATACGATGTCTAGTAACATCAATGTTGGGACAGTGCTATACAAAATACATTGTCTAGTAACATCAATGTTGGGACAGTGCTATACAAAATACAATGTCTAGTAACATCAATGTTGGGACAGTGCTATACAAAATACATTGTCTAGTAACATCAATGTTGGGACAGTGCTATACAAAATACGATGTCTAGTAACATCAATGTTGGGACAGTGCTATACAAAATACAATGTCTAGTAACATCAATGTTGGGACAGTGCTATACAAAATACGATGTCTAGTAACATCAATGTTGGGACAGTGCTATACAAAATACATTGTCTAGTAACATCAATGTTGGGACAGTGCTATACAAAATACAATGTCTAGTAACATCAATGTTGGGACAGTGCTATACAAAATACATTGTCTAGTAACATCAATGTTGGGACAGCATACAAATACGATGTCTAGTAACATCAATGTTGGGACAGTGCTATACAAAATACATTGTCTAGTAACATCAATGTTGGGACAGTGCTATACAAAATACATGTCTAGTACATCAATGTTGGGACAGTGCTATACAAAATACATGTCTAGTAGCATCAATGTTGGAGTGACAAACATGTCTAGTAGCATCAAGTTACAGATACAATATGTCTAGTAACATCAATGTTGGGACAGTGCTATACAAAATACAATGTCTAGTAACATCAATGTTGGGACAGTGCTATACAATACAATCAGTCATCAATGTCTAGCATACATAATGTTGGACAGTGCTACACAAAGTACAATACAATGTCTAGTAACAGTAATGTTGAGACAGTGCTATACAAAGTACAATGTCTAGTCACATCAGTGTTGGGACAGTTCGACACAAAGTACAATGTCTAATAGCAGTAATGTAGTAACAGTGCTACATAAAGTACAATACAATGACTAGTAGCAGTAATGTAGTGACAGTGCTACATAAAGTACAATATAATGACTAGTTATAAATGCTTACATGAATCGTATCATTACTTCATACTTAAACATGGTTAAGCCATTGCCTTGTGTTCCGAGTGTCGTGGATTAGAAACCGGACAAAATCGTTCTGTTCATGAGTGATTTTTGTCCACAGAGATGCCTAGTATTGTTGGAGTAGCTACAGAGCGGCGTGCCATTTCTGCGGATAGAGACCGAGCCATATGTGGAAACCTCGTACAGTAAAGTCTCTCCTTCGACTCATTTAAAATGACACACTTTTATAGTGAATGCACATTATCATAAAACCGTTCACCTCCATCTCTACAAGCGCCAAGCGTTGTATTTTACTTGTTCTTTACTCCAATCTTGTTTTGTCTCACAGCGCCAGGATAAGAAGAGTTTCTAGAACGGGCTCTTGTGTGCGCTTCTTAAACAGTGTCTTCCGTCGCTTCTGTTATCTCTGGGCGTCCACCTTTTACGTGGACGACCTTTTGATTTGTATCCATTGTATCGGAGCAAAAATGCACTTTGAGGTGCACTGTCTGTTGGTAATCTGCTTATGTGTCCGAATCATTTAATTTGTTGTTTCTTGATGAAGTTCAGTACTGATGTTGTACCCACTTTTTTCCTGATGTCTTCATTTCTCAACTGGTCTCTTCTTGTTACTCCCAGTATGTATGATGTCAGAAAGATCCTTCTTCTTCCTCTAGGGCCAGACAAGTGGAACACATCGTACGGAGCAAAATAACAACTTACAAACATATGCAGATACGACATACGATTGTCTCGAAGGGCAAGAGCCCAGGTGCCGATGGATCATTGGAAAAGAAGATCTAGTTATACAAGAAATGCGTAACCTTCATGCTGTATGTTTTGTTTAGAGAAACATAACAAATGAATCCTATCACTTTGTTATTTACTTTACCTCCGGACTTGACCAGCATAATGGCTTTGTGTCCTCTTAAAACTTACTTCGAGCCAGTACATCGGCTCTGCCGGACGAATGGGTTAATGTTCAATAAAACTAATTTAAAATAAAATATTTATTGTAATTTTGTGAGACAGGGGGTTCGCTTCAGTAACATAACAAATTACTGAGGGTGAGCCCTGGAATCATGAGTGTTGACATAAATTTGGGTAAAGACAGGGATGAGGTGGAGGGTGGGGGAGTGTGCGAAATGATTGAAAAGAAAAATTAGTTGATATTTTACTACGCAGAAATGGAGAATACCAGATTAGCATCATTTAGTTTATCAAAAAGTCATTTTCCAGGAGTGGCACTAGCTTTCCCCCTCTCCTGCCTTAAGTATGGACGCTGCGCTATGCCTAGTATGCCCTCTACTATTACCAATTGTGAGCTTGGTAGACTGGGGAGAGATGACTGTGTCACAATTAAACACCATACCTCGGTAAGCAAACTAAGCCCATGTACAGAATTAAGCGTATCTTATATTTGTTTGAGAGAAAAACGCAATCGAACGCAGATTTTAAAATGCGTTGTTCTTTGATGATGCTGAACAGTTCATTCAGTGTTGATGTGGTTTGGCGTAAAATTTCGATTCGATTATTCCGAATCTTTTTATCAACGTCGTTGACAATGACAATAATAGGATTTCAGGTTAGGTGGAATGCGCAGCAGGGCGCATTTTTCAGAAACAACCAATAGCGTGACATTATTCCCGCGTGCCCGCCTCTTTCTGGGACAGTTTGTATGGTTGGAAGTTTCAGGATGAAAATCGTTTTTTTTTTAAAAGACAAGAAAATAGCAGTGAAGACCGGCCCCTTCCAAGGTCGCATGCCTCGCGCGCTGCATAATCTGAGCACACGACTTCTGTAACTTGTGAGGTTCATCAATGCAACAGTTTGTAATAATATGATCATAGTTTAATTCTGGGTTGAACGTGGTCTGCACGTGGAGCGCGGGAAGTGTCTCATGGTGAAATGCTTGTGTTCAACTGATTTCTAGTCGTTTTTATAATAGGGGTACAGACCTGATTTATTTTTGATGGAAACTTTGAACTTTTTGTGCCACCTTATAAGGTAACTTTTAATTATTCTAAAATATTTCTTGTTGTATTTGTCTGATATATCCTTCTTATTTGTAGATATCCTCTCCTCTCCTCTCTACTTGAAGTCTGTATATGTACAAATGTTTTGCAATACTTGAAGTCTGTATATGTACAAATGTTTTGCAATACTAAGTTAGTTGCTACTGACAATCATGTTATATATACAATTGTTGCAAATAATAGAAATGCATTTTCTTGTATACATAGTAATCGTCTGTAGCTTAAGAGGTAATGAGCTTGATCACAACCCAAGCATACCTGGTTGAAACACCGCGACGGGCAAGTTTGGAAGCAAATTAGTTACCTTGGATTTTTACGAAATGTAAAAATAGATCTCACAGTTCGGCCCGCCTGCCCAGTGTGTTCGTAGCGCGTTGGACTGCGGGTGACAAGTCCTCTGTGAGTGCGGGTTCAATTCCGCGGACTGACAGAAAAGCCACAGGTTCTCCAGATTTACGGTGTTCGTGGCACCGAACCGAAGGGTTACGATTTCCATGGCACCGAGCCGAAGAGCTGAAAGCTCAAGTGCTTCTGGATCGGGAAAAAATGTCACCATTCAGAATGGCAAACTACTGAGCGTATAAGTGGTGCCTAGAAAATCAACGACTCATTTACTGTTGTTGATGGCTACGTCATGTAAAAAAGGATATACCACACAATGTTCATTTCATTCTCGTATATAAAGTGATAAAATCAGAGAAATATCTGGTCAACCATTAGTAACAACTGTTATAAGAGGAAGAAGATGGAGATATGTTGAGAAGAAATAATCAAAGAAGGCACTGATGTGGGTTGCAAAGGGTTCAAGAAAGAGAGGTCACCCTAGTGAGACCCTGAAACGAACTTTGTTTAAAGAGGCAGGACATATCGATCTCAGTTCCATGGAAGATATTAAGCGAGTTGCCCAGGATAGAGCGGCAGGGAGAAATTAATTGCATGTCCTAGGTAACGTATAACAGCACGAGAGACATTATTATTTAAAAAAAATTATATTCTTGTATCATACAAATACATGTTTAGTAATTGCAAAAACAATAATTCATCATAACAGAATGGGCGCATTTGTATGTGATGCAAATTAAATAAAAGTTGTAAGAAATTAGAGATGTCAAGATAAATATTGAAATATACATTAAATATTCTTAAACAATGGTAGTCACGTATTAATCATCATCATAAGTCATTGTCGTGCCAAAGGGCAGAAAAGACGGCGACAAACAAAGTTCAATCAAGTGGATTTTGTGCCTTTTACTATGGAATCTAGATCTTCATGAACAGTTCGAGTTATTTACGCCTCTGCTTCTGCATTTTAAAAGTTTTTTTTATAGTGTTGGGTTGCCGGCCCCACTAAAACCCACTCTTGCCACCCTTTAAGACTAGCTAGAGTAGACATTGGTTTTGTTCTTATTTATCCCAGAAACCACACAGAATAAACACATATCTATAGAAATAAAATATGACTACTCGTGCAAGGAACAAGTAAAGGTAAATCGTAGGAAAGTAGGTGATACTAAAGTCTGAATGAAACATTCACATGTGATCACAAGATGTATCAGGAAGTATTACAGTGTCATGAGATATACATTGCTGACGTTATATTATAATTAACCTTTACTGTAGACACAACCTTTCTGTAACTCTCTCTCTCTCTCGCGATCACCTAAAAGACCGATGTACCAGATCTCTCCATAAATTCATTCATGTGGAAATCGGATTCATGCAGCCTTAACATGGGTGGGTTTCGTTACATCTTCAGCGCCATTTGGAGCTCTGGTGCCTATCCTTCGGCGATGTGTCCGGATTCAGCCACCGTTTACTGGGTTCGCTCTCCGTTAGCCTTTGGCTGTCCCCAGCCACCCTGCAAGACAGCAGGTTGACTTCTACACGTGTAGGACACATGCATCCAATTTCAGCTGAACCCCTTTATTCGCCTCTTACGACATGCGTGACAGGTGAGAGTGGTTCTATTCTTTACACCCCAAATTTGGGTTCCGGTAACCACTCGGGCGTTCTGTAACTCTAGGCCGCCCAGCATAATTGAAGGTTTCCTGGAAATCATCCTTCTCACATCAGGCGAGACTTGCATTTCAGTATTGTTAGATTAGGGCACATTCGTTTTACAAACAATACAAGGCTCTGAAGCAAGGTTATATTACGTCACACATTAAATGCAACACTAAGCTGAGTATCAGTATTGTTAACATGTTTCCTCAATAGCTACCCATTGACCCAAGGAATTGTTTAAAATTGTCTTCTTCTTCTTTGCGTTCGTTCTTTACAACTATTTTAATCATTCTTTGTGATATGTTTGATCTTTGCCAAGAACCTGTATATGTTGCTCATTGGTTTGGTAGGCCCCTAAATGCATAGACCTTAACGTTTAGGACATGTGCATCCTATTTCATCCAAACCTCCGTAGTCGCCTCGTACGACATGCGTGGCAGGTAACAGTGGTTCTATTCTTTACACCCCAAATATGGGCCCCGGTAACCACTCGGGTGGATATGTTTAAAATTGTAGTAAATCGTACAATGTTCTTTGAAACAAATGTAAAAGTAAACGGGAATTTCCGATTTTACGACTGACCTTAACGAATTTTTATTACAGGAGGCTATGTCTGTGAAGATGTTGCATCATCTCAAATTATATGTTTTGTTGTCAGCTCTCTCTAGCACATCAGACATCTTATGTCTGTATCTGTTACGGGATTTAAGTAAATTTGTTAACATATATAACATTCTTTAGTACAGGTGACATTTCTAAAACGCTCTTTGTTATCACTAAATTATGTGTCTTTAAGGCAGTAACTGCGTGTTTGATTCTTTGGCTAGAAGTCTGGTCAATTAGATCTGATGTCGCTCAATTGTATTGCTTGTGTATTTTCTCTCTCTCTCTCTTTCATTCTCTCTCACACACAACATACATGCATGTGCACATACATCAGCAAGTACATACATAAACTGATGCCTGTACACTAACAAATATTCCCAATTATCAACTTCCTTCGCCCCCCCCCCACACACACACACACATACATCCGCCCAAGTGGTTACCGGGGCCCAAATTTGGGGTGTGAAGAATAGAACCACTGTTACCTGCCACGCATGTCGTAAGAGGCGACTGAGGAGGTTTGGCTGAAATCGGATGTACGTGTACTAAACATGTAGAAGTCTATGTGTTTAGGGCCTACCAAACCAATGTGCAACGTATACACGTTCTTGGCAAAGATCAAACATATCACAAAGAGTGATTAAAATTGGTCGTAAAGAACGAACGCAAAGAAGAAGAAGACATACATACAGCCATTAATAGACGCACACATAGACATACACAATCATGCATTCACAAAAACATACATGCACTTATAGACACAAAATAGACACCCATACATACTCAGACATACACACAAACAGGCGCATACACAAACATACATGCACTCCTAGACAAACGCACACATACAGACACGCACACCACCAGTCTCATACAGCAGAATCGTTATAAAAGTATCGAAGACAGAGCGGATTTGCTGTAATTGTTCATCGATATTTTTATGTTGTTTCCCGATCCCATCGAGTCAGCTCTACCAGAGCCAACTATAAACTACTGGGCCTTCGGGCTCAGGTAAGAATTATGGGAAATCAGACCCCAACTACACCACGTGATCTCGCATTCCAGTATTGGTGTATATAGACGAATTCATTTTAAAATCAACACAAAATGCTAAATTAAAGTTATATTATGCAACAAATTAAGTTTAACAATAAGGAATATCAATATTATAAATATTTTTCACCAATAAATAACCATAGATTCACAGAATTGAGTAAAATTGCAAAAAGCTTGCAGTGTTCTATCAAACATCTGTAATTTCCAGATCCCTTTTCTTATCTAGGTCAGGGAATACCCGACCAGTTGTCTGGCCTGTGCTAGAGCCTGGCTGTGGCTCTACCATGGTGTACAGCTGGGTCGACTGATACAAGGTCCTTAGTCTACTACGTTCAATGTACATTTGATGTCGTAGATCTGTAACTACTTAGTCAATGTCAACTTTTTATTTTCGATTACATGTGAGAAATATTTGAATGCAGAGTTTTATATCATTGTGAAGAGAAAAATGACAAAGATATATAAGGTGCGAGTCAGCAACTGCATTGTAATAAACAGCTTTGACAAACGAGAAATGAATTGTTGGTTAGAGTTCTCTATTCAAGCAAACCAAATAGAAATGATAGTGTTAAACACATGTTCCAAACAAGTTTCATTGAAGATATGTGATGTGTCTCTACTTTTAATGTCTTCATATAATTACTACGATGCATTAATTATGTCGTACTTGTAACATAGGCAATGAATTCAAAATTGTAAAATACTATAAGCCATGTGATTGATTGATTGATTGATTGATTGATTGATAGGACCATCACCGTTGCACTTTGATTAGTCTTCTTCGGACGCTCCATATCGACCACTTGTCAACCACTCTATGTGATTTGTATGTGATCTGAGCCTAAGAGCGATTGTACGTTGTGCCAGTTATGCGCCTACAAGTAGGCCAGCACATCCGATTTCTGCGCTGCTTTTTATTTACTAGGTTAGCATCCCTAGTGCCGACATCAGTCGCCTCTTACGACATGCATTGTAGGTCGCAGTGGTATTATTATTTGCTTCCTCTGCGGGCCCCGGCACCACACAGGTGACTTTGGTTAGTAACCATGTGTGGAGCATTGTTACGCTATACTCCTTAGAACTGAAGAACTAGTTGACATTTATTCCAAGCGATCTTGGTGACATTTTCACCAATTTTATTTGAAAGTGTTATCATAGTTTATATCTGTTACAAGAGAAATTATATGCACCTGTTGTAGACTATTTATGTTCAATTATTGTTTACTTATCGTTTTTGCTGGCGTTCCTGTAAAGAATCCTAGCAAATCCCGTGCTAGAAAAGTTACCGGAAATGTTAATAAGGCGGGTAGGATCTAAATGTTTACATAGCAACTTATGCACGTTGTGCTTTCATTTCCGTTTTCTTATAGATAAGTGAATGTTGACCGAGTCGGACACGGCGTTCAAGATCAGATCTTGGTGGTTCTAGAAGTGCAGCGTGACATAAAACATGGACAGAATATATATACATAATCTTCTTCTTTGCGTTCGTTCTTTACCACCAATTTTAATCACTCTTTGTGATATGTTTGATCTTTGCCAAGAAGGTGTATACGTTGCACATAGGTTTGGTAGGCCCCTAAACGCATATATTTCTACACGTTTAGGACATGTGCATCCGATTTCAGCCAAACCTCCTTAGCCGCCTCTTACGACATGCGTGGCAGGTAAAAGTGGTTCTATTCTTTACACCCCAAATTTGGGCTCCGGTAACCACTCGGGCGTATATACATAATCATGCCAAAGAAAGTCAATTTAAACCTGTTCATCAACTATCGTACTATAGTTTTAATGGCATGCCAGCATAATTACATTGCAGATTGTCATGAAGAGAATAGAAAAAAAAACAAGAATACAAAATATATGAAGTACAGACGGATTTCAGACATGGCAGAGATCACATAGTTAATATGAGATACAACTTTGGGAAATGCAGAGAGTACTGTGTTGATCTTCATATCATATATGTTTGATATTTTTTATCAAATCTTCGGCAATGTACAACATTAGAAAGTGTGGGACAACATGAAGACATGTGCTTTTCTATCATATTTGATCGAACTAATCAAAACATTGCAAAATGAACGTCAGTCAGCTGTTTTAGGGCATGTGATGAAACACTTGAATGGACCAGACAGTGTCGTCTTCGTGGTAGAGAGAGAAGATATAGTGAGCAACTTCTCATGTGTACGGTGAGCAAATTGACTTTGGGATTTCTGCTGCAGTGGAGGACAGAGCACGAATGGGGATGCCCAATGTGCCATGACGTCGATCGCATAACGTAACTTGAATGGTTTGAAGTGCAAAATGGAGTAATGTAAGATTACATTCTCTTCCCATAAATATTTAAAATATTACAAATGAACTATGAACTATTAAAAATATTACATATGAACTATTAAAAATATTACATATGAACTATGAACTATTTAAAATATTACATATGAACTATTTAAAATATTACATATGAACTATGAACTATTTAAAATATATGCAGAAAATATCATGTGAAATGTCAGGTCTAACCTCACCGAAAACAAATGTGTTCTGCTTTCACTTGGTGGAATTATGATTCCAGAACTCAGATGATATAGTTTTACTTTCAAATAGTGCCAAGCCAGTAGAACAGTTAATATTTTACGTTAAAAAACAACGAAGATCAAAACATTTTTCGACACAAATATAATTAAGATTATATCTACTGATAAAACTAGATGCCAATTCTACATTACCAGAAATAACGAAGGCCTTGAAAATGTTGCGAATTTTCAGTATTTTGTCTCCGTAATTAGCAGAGTGGAATCTGTAAAAATGAAATCAGAAAGACACTGGTCATCGCGGTTCGGAGGTTAAATTGTACGAGGAACATATGGCATAACACGTGCAAGATAATACAAGTAAAATGTATGGGGGCAAGTATTTTTCTATGGCAATATATATTTGTATATTCTGGACTATTACACAAACATTACAGAAGAAAATCGAATCTCAACATTTGGTCGCCAAGAGATCGAAGAACATTTCCCTTCTCCATCGTCAACTCTCCAACATTGATGCAAGCTTGTTGGTGACAGAGTAATACGACAAATACCTTAGAATACCAGTATTTCCTGTTGACAGAGTATAGATACGACAAATACCTTAGAATACCAGTATTTCCTGGTGACAGAGTATAGATACAAATACCTTAGAATACCAGTATTTCCTGGTGACAGAGTATAGATACAAATACCTTAGAATACCAGTATTTCCTGTTGATAGAGTATAGATACGACACATACCTTAGAATACCAGTATTTCCTGGTGACAGAGTATAGATACGATACATACCTTAGAATACCAGTATTTCCTGGTGACAAGAGTATAGATACGACAAATACCATAGAATACCAGTATTTCCTGTTGACAGAGTATAGATACGACAAATACCTTAGAATACCAGTATTTCCTGTTGACAGAGTATAGATACGACGAATACCTTAGAATACCAGTATTTCCTGTTGACAGAGTATAGATACGACACATACCTTAGAATACCAGTATTTCCTGGTGACAGAGTATAGATACGACAAATACCTTAGAATACCAGTATTTTCTGTTGACAGAGTATAGATACGACAAATATCTTAGAATACCAGTATCCTCCTGGTGACAGAGTAAAAGAGTAAAGGTACAACGAAAATCACAGAATATTGGTATATCTTTGTGTGACATTATAAAAGAACAACGTATGAACATCCATCCTTATAGTGATCTCTACAGACTTATACCATCTTGGATCCCACATTTTTCTAGTCTCAAAATCTAATCCTAGTTGATGATCTTAAATCTTCAAATCGTGGCATATCCTTTACAAGACTTAGCCATCAATCACAGTAAACGAGTCGTCGATTTTCTAGGCACCACTTATACATTCATTAGTTTGCCATTGCTTTCTGAACTGTGAGGTCTAATTTTACCGTACGTAAAAATCCAAGGGATCGACTTTGCTTCCAACTTGCCCACCGCGGAGTTTGAACCAGGCTGACATGGACAGACGTTAACAGTTCACCACGATCCTTACCAAATGATGTACCAGCTATAGTCGCTTGTAAGCACCAAAGCGAGATAAACAATATTATTTCCCTTTGAGAAATGACAATATGTTACGTATTGGATATTTGAAAGTGCTCAAATACGTACGTACATTAGAATCGTATGCCAACGTTTCTTAAAATGATCTGTACATCGGGTCTAGTATCATCAAACCAGTTCCAAACCATTAACTGCAAGAACACATGTGTTCTGCTCAGTGGTTTTGAATAAGTGCACTCCCCAAAGACTACCTTCTATAATCTTCAACACATTCTAACTTCTGAACATCCATCATCGCTGGATTATAATCTACACTATCAAAGGCTCAGTGCAGTAGAAAAAAGCTCCAATTTTGAATAACATGTCATATATTTGTGATAGAGCATCCTTGATTGGGCAGCTTGTTGAGCAATTCGTGGCATTCTTTACAGTGCACACATATAAAGAAGTTTTAATGCACTATATTGCGGCAGCAAAGCGACAATAAAATCTAAACACCGTTTTTAAAATTCACAATTGTAAGGGCGGTTTTATTAATACGTTGCAGTGTCAAAGATCACCCAGTGGTGCAGTCAAATTAGTTCTTTGGACCAGACTGTCGTTCAGATTTTCAGTTGTGTTCATTTGTACTGTCTGGATTGTAGGTCGCGTATAACGTGGTACGAGAGTTGTTTTCTTGGCAGATGAGAGTAGGGTTTGACACGCAGTTTAGTGAATGATTAAATCTTCAAGTGAACTATTGAAGTGAATTATGAATTGGTTAGAAGCAATTTTGCTATGAATGAGGTGTAATGGGTTAATGATATTATGTGTGCAGTTAGCGATGTTAGTTTTGTGTATGGATATAGTAGATTTAGTATAAGTTAAGCCACATTTGACTCTACGGATCATCATCCCACACATCAAACTAATTGTTCATAACGACCTCTTACTTAGTATGTATCTTAGCGTGTGCCGTCTAACAACACCAGTTCTATGTTGGTTTAGTATTTTAATTTGCTTTCCAGTATAGTACTATTGTCTAGCTATATCTTCGTTTGATTTGATATTTTTGCAGTCTGGGTAGGGTTGTAGATTCACCCCCATTTCTTGAATCGTTTACACGCTCTATCTTCCTTAGGGCATTTAGTATATCAATCTGATACAGTGTTCGTCCGCATTCTACTGTAGCCATACATGGAAGCATTTCGAAGCGTTTATTTCCCATTACGCTTGTGTTCTTGGTACACAAATATAACTGATTATTGTCAGCCTAAACTTTTCGCGAAGGCTTCAATATTGCCTTCAAGAGCAACTTGTCTCAATTTTAATAAACATACTCACTGAGTCTCGTAAGCGATAAATCTCGGATGGATAAAAGCTTTTGACTCTAGCAAGACCATTGCTTTATTCACTGCCTTTATTCATTCTCCATTGTGAGACTATTTGTAGACATGGCACATCCACCCTATTCAGAACATCCTCTCTGACTTGAGCAGTGAAGTTCCACGTACATCAAACCTCTGACCCATCTGTGTAATGGACCACATCAACCTCAGATGAATTCTCAGAAATCAACTCCTGAACTTCTGCCTCCTCGATCACTGAGTTTCCTTGTCTGTAGTTTTTATTAAATCTGATTGATACATTCCACTACATAGTGATTTTCTGTCCTGGGTATGGGGATGTTTGGGGCAGTGAGAAAGCGGACATGCTTGCATTGAAAGCATCGATTGTTGGGAAGTTTGGGATGGATGAGGGGGATGTTCTTCGGTCTCTTGGTGAGCTACTGTTGAATGAGGGCACTAAAATTGAGTTCGAATCAATCCAGCGATTTAAGGAGTTTGGAATCACAAGTTTTACAAGTAGAGATGGATGCTTGAGGGACAGAGAGAGAGAGAGAGAGAGAGAGAGAGAGAGACAGACAGACATACAGAGTGTGTGTTTAACTATCGAGTCATGGGAACCATCAGTATGCATGTCCTTCGACATCTGTTGTGGGAGACTGAGCGCATATGGATCTGCCCTGAGTGCAAATTTGATTCTCATTATAGCCGTACACATTATCCGCTGTTCTCCTTCTCATTCCCACCCTTTTCCCTCTTGCACGTAAACTATAATCCTTCAACTTAGATTTTCAGCTCGGTGTCATCTATCTTTTTGTATCCAAAATATTTGCCTATTTTTTTCCTCCGTAACAATTTTCACTTTATTTCTAACTTCTTCGGTTGTTAGTTTATGTGCTCCTGACTTGTTAGTTTCTGTTCCCTTGACTTGTTAGTCTATGTGCCCCAGAGTTGTTAGTTTCTGTTCCCTGAGTTGTTAGTTTCTGTGCCTCTGTGTTGTTCGTTTATGTGCCCCTGAGTTGTTAGTTTCTGTGCCTCTGTGTTGTTAGTTTATGTAGCCCTGAGTTGTTAGTTTATGTGCCAAAGAGTTGTTAGTTTCTGTTCCCTGAGTTGTTAATTTCTGTTCCCTGAGTTGTTAGTTTCTGTGCCTCTGTGTTGATAGTTTCTGTGCCCATGTGTTGTTAGTTTATGTGGCCCTGAGTTGTTAGTTTATGTGCCAAAGAGTTGTTAGTTTTTGTGCTCCTCCTTTGTTAGTTTCTGTGCCCCTGAGTTGTTAGTTTCTGTGCCAACGAGTTGCTAGTTTCTGTGTCCCTCAGTTGTTAGTTTATGTGCCAAAGAGTTGTTAGTTTCTGTGTCCCTCAGTTGTTAGTTTATGTGCCAAAGAGTTGTTAGTTTTTGTGCTCCTCCTTTGTTAGTTTCTGTGCCCCTTAGTTGTTAGTTTCTGTGCCAACGAGTTGCTAGTTTCTGTGTCCCTCAGTTGATAGTTTCTGTGCCAAAGAGTTGCTAGTTTCTGTGCCCTTCAGTTGTTAGTTTCTGTGCCAAAGAGATGTTAGTTTCTGTGCCAAAGAGATGTTAGTTTCTGTGCCAAAGAGATGTTAGTTTCTGTGCCAAAGAGATGTTAGTTTCTGTGCCAAAGAGATGTTAGTTTCTGTGCCAAAGAGATGTTAGTTTCTGTGCCAAAGAGATGTTAGTTTCTGTGCCAAAGAGATGTTAGTTTCTGTGCTAAAGAGTTGTTAGTTTCTGTACCCCTGAGTTATTAGTGTCTGTGCCCCTGACACACGTAATTCTTGTATAGATCCCAATCTCAAATGATAAATTTTTGTATTCTTGTTTCGTGTTTTACTTATTTCTTGTACATGTTTCTGAACCATATAAAAATGATAAGTATAAACAGTGGCGGCTCGTGGTCATTTTTCTTGGTGGGGCCAGACACACATTTTCGGAAAAATCATGGGTTTTGAAGTATCTACTATTATTTGTCTATTCGGGAATTTATTCCCTTTCGATTATTGGTGGGGTTGGGCCCCACTGGCCCTTAATGACGAGCCACCCTAGATTATAAATATACATATATATAAACCGTGAAGCTGAAAAGCTTTAATTTGTTTCAAAATAAAACCTGAAGGTAATAGAGTCCATGTCAATATCAAGAGTAAAATTTAGAGCAGCAAGCTTAGAAGGTATTCATATACAAGCTAATCTATTCTAGTTTTCCCAAGCAATATTTTTAACGTCTGATCTATGGAGGCCATTGAAGAGCATTGTGGAGATCATATTGACAAATCTCGTTCGAAATCGAAGCGGACGTGTTTGTTTATGATCGGGAGACAAACAAAGATCAATGATTGATCTGTCTTTGAACACAGTTGGTTCAAATATTTAAAGATCATAATATTTCCAGGTTGAACAGTTGACATGTTCGTATTAGTAGTAAGACGCACGTGTTGGTATCACCTGACGGTTTGTTTTGTTTCACCTAGTTATAGAGACGTCTATAACCGTGACTCATACAGGCTAAGAGTTACTCTGCTCGTGAGTTTTGATTGTGAAAACGTGTCTGAAGATGAAGGATTTGCTTCATTGTACCGGGTTTTGAACCATATGGCTCGGTATCTCTCTGCAGAAATGATACGCTACCTGCCGAGAGTAGTGGTCAAAGCACGAACTCCGTAGATCTGGCAACAATCCTGGAGTTCTCTAGAAAATTCATTTGTGAGCAGAGTGAGGCGGTCCGGAGTCGAACTCAGTTTTGATTGTGTAAACAGAGACGTTTCATGTTTGTGAGTCCTAGTCGCTGATCAGATTAACAATTTAGCTGCTAAGGACGTATATATACGTTTTTTCCATTCACTTCTAAAGACGCATTAACACATCTGTTATTATCTCTCCTCGGTGGGCTAAAGACGTATTAACACGTTATACATTGCTACTGTCACTGCTATAGGCGTATCCGTTTGTATATTCACGTTTGTGACCTAGAAGCAAAGAGTAGCTATGTTTAGCTCAGCCTTCCAAAAGTATGTAGCAGCGAAAGGGTTAAGAGAGATGGGTGTCGATATTGCTACATAATGAAATGAACGACATTCCAAATATGCAAAACATATTGATTAATCAGCATCGAACTGTCGTGTTGGACTACTGGAAGCTTCTGGATTTGTTGAGGTGAAAATCGGAGCATCTATGGACATGTCCGGTGTGCTATGATGATAGTCCTCATATACCAGATAAATCTTCGTCCGAAGTGAATCTCGTTTGTGTGTACTAATATCTGATCTGATAGTCCGATTTGAATTTTTATTCTGTGAGCAAACATCTAATATATTTTTTAAAGAATTTAGTCTCTTTTATGTGTACGACTAACTAGTCTCTTAGTCCGACATGTGTTTTGATTCTTGGAACGAATATTTGATCTTTTAATAGAGATTATTTTGCTTAATTGTTCTTCCTGTTAGGGAGCGTTAGATTAATAGAGATTATTTTGCTTAATTGTTCTGCCTGTTAGGGAGCGTTAGATTAATAGAGATTATTTTGCTTAATTGTTCTTCCTGTTAGGGAGCGTTAGATTAATAGATGCTATTTATATGAAAGATGTGGTGCTGTGTCTGCCCTCAACTGCACCATAGATTTTGGTTTCTTCTGATGTTTAGGTTGGCGTTGTTTGATTCTTCAAGGTTATGTGAGTGTATTAGTGTTGCAATATGCGAGCAGTGCTTTTTGGTTCTTCAAGGTTGCGTGCGTGTATTAGTGTTGCAATATGCGAACAGTGCTTTTTGAGCATAAAACGAGCACATCTTCGTCTCACAGATCCATCTTGAACTTCATGTACATTTGATTCCGGATCTCGCTTCGATTCATCCAAAGTCCGAGTCTAATATGAATCTGTTGCTTTCGTAAGATAATATCTATTGTAGTCAGGGGTCGCTGGGGTGAAGAGGTTAGGAGCTAATCGTTCCAAGAGTACTCCGTTCGAGCTCTCGCAGAGACATCGAAATATTTTTCCAGAGATCCCTGATCTCAGTGTAGGTGAGACGAGTTCCTAGTCCTATCGGAGACGGACGATAAAACGTAGGTCCCGTGTTCATTTTGAGCCCATAAACAAACCCTTGGCAGTTCAAAATTGAGAATAGCAGGCTGGAAAACCGTTGCAAACAAACCCTTGGCAGTTCAAAATTGAGAATAGCAGGCTGGAAAACCGTTGCCCGGGCAAAATTCATTGGAAAGATAAAAAAATACAGTTTCTACAAAATATAATCACCATCTTCTAAATTACATCGGGGAACCTCTCGGATGCTACAGAGTTCGTGCCCTGCCGCTGAGATCTTTATGTGTAAGAAAGAGATCGGAGTACACATGGTTACTTACCGAAGTGCAATGGTGATATTCAAATCAATCATTTCAATCAATCAATCAACATGTTCTTTGAGATGTGAAAAAGTAAAGTTAGCGAGGAAGAAATCTGGCGACCTGATCTCTAAATAGTAAAGACGGATATTTTATTGTGTCCAAATCTTCACATATAGACGTGTAAACACACACCGCCACATAAATACATACGATAACGTGTACTCTTTTATTCACATACACTCTGGAATCAAGGACATAACTTGCAGAGAATTGCGCATTAGTAAAATAAATTTTGAAATATTTGTTAACATACTCGACGTTATTCCACTCTAAGTAAATCATTAAGTGCTGTGTTTGAGTAGATGATGAAGAGGATGCATCTTAACCCTTTGAACCCTGGCCGCATTTACCTTAAAAATCCATTCCCCGGAGCTCCTGAGAAAAAACAGCCCATATCAGAGTTATATTAAAACACAATCTATTAGCACACAAGGTGATCTATAATTTGTTATTGATTTACTCCATCATCACCGTTATTCCTGCATATTATCTTTTTGCAGAATACTAAAGTTTAATATTTATTTGATTTAATATGGGAGTACGGCGGCGAATACTCCTGTATATGTAGATTTTTCTCCAGATTGAACATATAGCTTGAATATTAAACGATTAAAACTTGTCTTCCTTGTCTAAATGATCGTTATCAGAATAATCCCATTCTAAGTCTAATTTATCTTTAGATTCATTCAAAACAACTTCAACAGCTTGCTCTGTTGTTTTACTTTTAGAGTGACCATTTCCGAAAAATTGTCAACATCTTTTCAACCTGAAAATACGTAACTAATTACCTTATCAGAACCACAATAAAATCACGCAACAGTGTCCGTCATCTCGCAAAACCACATGGAACAAGTGCACTGTGCTTGACGTCACATTTGTACACAATTTATTATCAAATACCGAAAAATAATGAAAAATAATCTCAGACCGTTATATCGGCAGCTCGGCGCAAGCAACGCTTTCATTCAATCCCGAATTATCGGGAGCCCGTGTTCTAATGGTTAATTGTCTACACACGTCTCATTTCTCTTGGTAGGGACCATTGTCAATACGTCATGCTTTCTATTGAGACCAGTATCAAGATAATATCCTCGAATGTCAGCAACATCCAGATCAACTATACTAAATATCATCCTTAGTAGAATGATATTTTCTCTCTGTCTCTCTCTAGACTGTGACGCCCCTGGCATTTAGGCCAGCAACTAATGCACACAATTCTTGTCTGTTGTTGGTCATCCTCTGTATTGTGTTCAATCTATGATTCATGTTTTTCAGTTCTCATTCTACTGTTCTTCTCCAATTGGTTTTGATCATACGCTCTGTCGTTTAAACTCTGGTGTTGATCTCATTGCAGTTTTCTTCGTGGCACAGTTAGTCCCCTTGTGTAACTTATGTTCTATCTACCTTCAGCATCACTTTTAAATCATGGTTTCATATTCTTTTACTGACAATATTTAAACAATTCTGCTTCTTCACCATTCACCCCTAGGGAAAAATAGGTCCGCAACCAAGGGTTTTCAAGTCCTACTATCCAAGGTCATCTTTTCCAGATCTTTCCATTGTCTCCCATTGTTTTATTTCGTTTTCAACTTCCGGCTTCATCAGGTCGCTTCATGAGTCTTTCCTTGCAGCATTCTTCTTTTACCTTGTGTGGCGAGCGATGAATTTTCACTGGTTGTCGTTTCTATATATATCTAGTGTTTATTAATGGGTGTGGTAGATAACCACACATCCACCCTCCTTAGACGCCTCTTACGACGTGCGTGGCAGGTAACAGTGGTTCTATTTTTTACATTCCGGAATTGGGCTTCAGTAAACCACTCGAGCACAAGCAATTCTTGGTTAAAGATAATTCTTGTCCAGAATACGTGAAAGATATTTCGCAGGCAAGTTGTATTCAAAATACAACCTAACAAATAAACAATAAAGATAGATTGTCTAAGATATAACAAATAAATAACAAAGATAGATTGTCTAAGATTTAACAAATAAACAATAAAGATAGATTGTCTAAGATATAACAAATAAATAACAAAGATAGATGATCTAAGATATAACAAATAAACAACAAAGGTAGATGGTCTAAGATATAACAAATAAATAACAAAAGATAGATGGTCTAAGATATAACAAATAAATAACAAAGGTGGTCTAAGATATAACAAATAAAAGATAGGTGGTCTAAGATATAACAAATAAAAGATAGGTGGTCTAAGATATAACAAATAAATAACAAAAGATAGATGGTCTAAGATATAACAAATAAACAACAAAAGATAGATGGTCTAAGATATAACAAATAAATAACAAAGGTGGTCTAAGATATAACAAATAAATAACAAAGGTGGTCTAAGATATAACAAATAAAAGATAGGTGGTCTAAGATATAACAAATAAACAACAAAGATAGGTGGTCTAAGATATAACAAATAAACAACAAAGATAGGTGGTCTAAGATATAACAAATAAACAACAAAGATAGGTGGTCTAAGATATAACAAAAAACTAATTACAAAGAGGAATCACAATAAAGAACTGAAAACAAATACGATGAGACAAGATTGAACTGTTAAAATAAAAAAAACCAATTTAGTTCAACATGCTTTTGTATTAAATGTTAAAAACTAATCTCTTTGTTGTTATTGTTGTTGCGCTTGTGGAGGCAAATATTGACAAAGTCGAACAAATATTTGGTACGCGAAACTATAATTCATTAATTATAGACGCACTTACACGATGAAAGGTGTGTCTGGATCTCTGTTAGTCTCCTTAGATTCTCATTGTTACTTTCATTGACATGTCAGTGTCAATTCAGGTTGGCCTATCTACAATTAATAATTCAAAACAGAACCCTGTTGTTAATGCGTAGATGTACAGAACAGAACAATCAAACTGTTTTTATAAAAAGAAGCAAACTCTATAGTTTCCGGAAAGGTATCAAATTTAACGAGAAATAATCTAATAATAGAACTGAACTTGTTTTTGGTATATCTTTTTTTAATCATCATATTCATCATTATGAAGACATTAGGGAAAATGTGTGTACAATATCAGTACTGAACTTCATCAAGAGACAACAAATTAAATGGTTCGGACACATAAGCAGATAGTGCTCCCCTAAGAGCAATGTTACTTCGATACAGTGGATACAAAGCAAAACGCCGTCCACGCAAATGGTTGACATCAGAAATAACAGAGGCGACGACAGACACTGTCTATGAAGCCCACACAAACACCTGTTCTAGAAATCTCTTCTTATCCTCACACTGTGAGGCAAAACAGGAATGGAGAAAAAAATAAGTTATCATCATAATCATCGTCAACACTAACACTGTTATCATCATCACTAACACTGTTATCATCATCACTAACACTGTTATCATCATCACTAACACTGTTATCATCATCACTAACACTGTTATCATCATCACTAACACTGTTATCATCATCACTAACACTGCGGTCATCATCAAGTGCTATACATGCTAACAGGACAAATTCTTCTCATATGTGTCGTTAATCAGTTTGTGATTAACTTTCTTAACATGTCACAATGGTTACATCAGTCAAATATCTGTTACTGCTGAGTATATATATACTCATATATATTTCAACGAAGATAGTTAACACATATGCAACCAGAGATACCTCATACATGCACTGTATCTTTCAAGTGGTTGGTAGCGACAACGGCAAAGCACTTATACTGCAGAACCGGCAACGGGTCATAATTTTTTTCTCAACTCAGAAATCCCGGCTACCCATTTTCAGCAGGTTAAGTTAGGGAATAGAATATACCGGAAATTGAACAACGTTTGTTGATGTAGAAATCAGTGTCACAGTGTTATGGTGACTACTGTACCATTCTTATGTTGAAGATTAGAGCTGTGAGACGAAACAGATAAGATTTCTGTATTATTATATGATTTGTGATTGCCTTTACTGGTATATGACAACTCAGAGAATTCAACAAACCTTGAGAAAAACATATAACATGAAACGCCCGAGTGGTTACCGGGGCCCAAATTTGGGGTGTAAAGAATAAAACCACTGTTACCTGCCACGCATGTCGTAAGAGGCTACTAAGGAGGTTTGGCTGAAATCGGATGCATGTGTCCTAAGTGTGTAGAAGTCTATGCGTTTAAGGGCCTATCAAACCAATATGCAACGTATACACGTTCTTGGCAAAGATCAAACATATCACAAAGAGTGATTAAAATTGGTCATAAAGAACGAACGCAAAGAAGATATAACATGAAGAATATTCCATACAACGATAGAATACTTTAAAATAACATTTCTAGAACAACCATTCTTGAGTCTGAGGTAAGGTAGAACATTATCAAAATTTCCCTTTAGGACAACCTTACCCTGGCACAGTATGACCGACCTTCAAAACGGTTCACGATTTGTATTTGATATAACCTAATGGTGTTTTTATTCAGCAGGTAATAAACATGACTGGCTAAGATTAGCGCTCGAGTATCCAAACTTAAAATCTAATATAATGGATACCTGTGTGCATAACTGCTGCTTCCGGCTGACCTAGATTAGTTATAACCTAGATTAGAGCTTGTACTGTTGCACAGTTTTCTTGGCTTGTGGATTTCATTTCTAATTCATAGATTATTGATGTTATGAATGAATTCAATATAAATGTGTTAGTTCATGGTGACATTGTGTATTTACGATTTGGTTCTCAAAGCTCATATTTCAAATCTACAGGCTGGCTTGCTGTAGGAATGTTTGTTCGCTTCCACTCCCCGTATCGTGCGTCTTGCCTTCAAGTGAGCACCTGTTCTGGAATTCTTGAACTCATATTATGCGATTCAAACAGTTGTGGTCTGCCTGACGGGAAAGTTTTATCACCAAGTCGAGAGCCTCATCCCAGAGGTGCCTTGGCGAACTATGTGTCGTCTGCAAAGCGCCTTTCGGCTGCTTAAGTTTCTGCTTCGCATCACACTGCTTCTACTACTGCTGGCCGCGCGCCAGGCAAAAGGATCCGGTGTGTTTCAACTACAGGTGAGTAATTTATAGTAAATTTATTTTTCATTTTTTTCCTCCTTATTTTATTTTCCCTAATCTCTCTAAAAGGTAAAAAAAAAAAAATGCCGTGTCATGGGGAGTGCTCCTTATTTATTTTCAATCTGGCGCACTATAAAAAGACCGGAGGCGAATCGTCATCATATTTGTCATGAAGGTATATATTATATCATATATATATATATATACCTTAATATATATGTTTCTTTTCTCACTTTAACCCAGGTTAGGGTATTTGAGCTCAAAGTGTTCCTATTTTTGGCTATCTCTTATAGTTTCTTCCATGTCTTCCTTATATCTTTCATTTCTGCCTTCCAAATCTCTTTTCCGTTCATTCTATGTCTATCTCTTTCTGTTTGTTTTCGTGTTTCAGGAAAATGTCTTTACTGTTATATTCTCCTCTTGTTTTCTAAACGTGTCCTGCGCCATTGTCTTTTTTCACCTCTTGGCTCACTAGGATTTGTCTCGTTCGACCCATTGATGTTTAGTCGTCCATCAGCAGATGTATAATGGTATGCATGCTGATAGTTTCTGTGTCTCGCTGGTTGACCACACACATCATTCTACTTATCAGACATCCATTTCTGCTTGTACAACAGGTAATTCCATACTCCTTAAATCACAGGCTATATTCCACATCCATTTCAGTATCCTCATCCAAAAGTCGGTCACTGAGCAACAGAAAGGCGTTCTTCATATCCATCCTGAACTTTGGACGATCGGTGTTGTTGGTACAAGCCTATTCGCGTTCATAACCATGCTAACACACATATGCCTAAGACTGTAAATTCCTGTAATACTCTGGATGTTAGAAGACTCTATGCACGACATATTCTCATACTGCAGCCTGCTATTTTGAACCTTCCGAAACATCCACTCAGAATTGTACTCAAGAATAATCCCAGTAAATGAAGCTTCTGAGAACCATTGTAGGACACCAATGACTTCCTTTTTCTTTACTTTTACAAGGACGGAAAACAGAAATGTCAAAACAAAAACTAGAATTGGATTCTGGAATGTGAAAATGTATGAATGTATATTTATCTTCTTCAAGTAATAATAACGGAGACTAACTCTGTCACAAAAAGCTGCTCTGCTTTGAGATGGATACCAGAGGGTAAACGAAAATGGGGTAGACAAACAACGACCTGGAGAACAACAGGAAATGACGGAAAGGAATCACAGAGGGAACACAAAACAGTGGACGGTCAAGAGTAGAGAAGTATGAGGTGAATTTCTTGCCGCTCTAAATGTCAAGAACGTCACAAGCTAGAGAGGGGGAGAGAGAGAGCGAGCGAGAAAGAGAAAGATAGAGAGTAACGACCTCAAACTCCTCCCTCATATTCATAGGCCAGATATCCCTCCTCTGCAGTCGTAATGCTCTAAGCATCAGTTGCATCCTGAATCCATCTTCTCTGTGGTCTTCCTCTTCTCCTCTTTCCGGGATGCCTCCTTCCATTATGCTTTTTTCCTACCTTTCATGTATTTTTAAATGTTCAAAATAATTCAATATTCTCATTTATATTTGTAGTATCAGTTTTCTTTGATTTTGAGTTCTTTCTTGGTAGATCTATTTGTTCTCTTCTCTGTCCATGATATACGGAGATCTCATCTATAACACTTATATTCAAAGCACATATATGCTTTTCCAGTAATTTATAACATCAGCATATGGATCAAATATAGTTCATCAAAGAAACAAGATCTAGATAGTACTAATGACAATTAAGCACATAAAGGACAAACAACTATAAAACAGTTCTAATTTTGCTTGAGATTCTCATTACGTTCACACACTAAAACGAAATCTATATTATCATTACAACATGTGTACATGTGCTGAGTACGAGGTAAGCTGTTGTAGAAATATCAATTTCTACATTTAATCAATACCATTGAAGTTATTAAATCCTTTGGTTTGTGACCATTTCCTCAACTAATTATATATTTATATTTCAAATATTACATATTTATGAGCATTTTACGAGCAGGCAATGGTCTTAGGTGTATGCTGCACTTGTAAAACTATAACATGTTTTATATAAGGAAGACAAGCAATAGCGCGCAACGGAAACTATCAATATTTTAAAAAAAAATACTTAGTTCTTTTCTGAACGAACACCTGTGTGTGCCCAAGGCTCATTTACGTGTTCATAATTTTTTTTAAAAAATCATCTATATAATTTCTGCCATTATGAATATCATTCATTCAAATAATTTTTATATTGGCACCCCCATAAAAAGAAGCCCACGTGCACTTCTATCTCAATATTTCGAATATCTTATTGTGCGACTGACGAACGATATGTTTGTTTGTGTCTCGAAACTCTACAGGTCTAAAGAAAAAGGTATAAAAACGAAGTATAGCCTCAAATGACTCCGTCCGGTCGGCAGAAATGGTACGCCATCTATTGAGAGTCGTACGCAAAGCACGAGCGCCGTAGCTCCAGCAACAATCCTAGGGATCTATTTACAAAACTGCACATTTGACTCGGTCCGAATTCGAGCACATAACATTTAGAACGACAAGCAAACGTCTTAATCACTTCACCATATGGACCCATGGAGGTTTATAGAGGTACAACTCAATAATGACATGAGCAGAGTTGAACTGCAAAACACTCCAGAGTGGTTGTTGGTTATTGGTTACTGAACCGACGTCATAGTACTCCGGTTAGACCCATAATGGCTCAGTCTTCCCCAGCAGATGTCGAAAGGTAGAGACATTGATGATTCTATATGTTCATTTCTATGCTGGATTTGCTAAAGGACCGGTCAACAGTACACGAACTCCGTTGCATTGTCTACATGAAGATATTACACATTACTGCAGAGTGATAGCTATGAACACATCACAATGAATCTGTTGGCCACCATTTCTAATAACCGGTTTGATCTTGGAGGACTGGAGAGTTAAAAGTAATTGGAATTCAAATCCTGTTGGAGGGTTTCTGCCTTGCGTTCTGAAGAGCTTGGGCTCAATTCGTACCGCGTCGTTTAGTTCACGTGTGTATTTTCCCCAGATATTTTTTAAGATTTGTGTTGAAGCTATGGAGTTCATTTTGTTTAGCAGTAACATCAGCAGGTGGTATGCCGTTTCTGGGGAGCGTTACAGCGCCATACATGGAAACACGGTGTAATGAATCATTTGCCATAAAACTATTTTAGAACTTGTGTATTATACACAAATTGAATCTAGCTCAGTATCCACTTCGTCACACAGACTTTGTAATCTCACAGGAAAGAAAGTAAGAGAAACATAAGTCTGACAAGGCAGTCTCCCAGGCAAGGCAGTCTCCCAGGCAAGGAAGTAAAGACAACATACGCATACAGGGCTGGAGAAAATCATTACAGAAGGAGGCATCCCTGCAAATAGGAAAGGAGAAACTCACTGAGAAGATGGATTCTCTCTCTCTCTCTTGCGATCACCGCCCAGACCGATGTACCAGAACTCCCTATAAATTCTGTTCATGTGGAAATCTGATCCATGCAGCCTTAGCATTGGTGTGTTGTACGTCACATCTTCAGCACCATTTGGAGCTCTGGTGCTTATCCTTCGGCGATGTGTCCGGTTTCAGCCAGCGTTTACTCGGTTTGCTCTCCGTTCTGTTAACATCTAGTGTTTTTTGCGGTGTGGGGTAGCTAGCCCAACACCCAACGTCCGTTGGTCGCCTCTTACGACATGCATGACAGGTAACAGTGGTTCTATTGTTTACACCCAATTTGGGCCCCGGTAACCACTCGGGCGAAAAGATGGATTCAGGATGTAACTGATGATTTAAGCATGAGAGCTGCTGGGCAGGACATGTGGCCTATCTATGAGAGCGAGAGGGGAGAGGGGGAGAGAGTCCGAAGGTCTGTTAGGATGGCAAAGATCTGTCCAAGACAAGGTATTTGATCATGTCGACTATAACTGAAAATATCTATTCGTCTTGGAGCTAGATTTGAAAAACTTCTTGAAGACGAAGAATCAATCTTTTCTTTTACTATTAAATAAATAATTATTATTAAAACTGACATCTACTTCACTGTCCATCTATTTAACATAATCTTAACATCTTAAATTCTATAAATCATCATTCTTATCCATACCATCAACATATGCATTAAATTTCACATACAACACACTTTTATACATATAAGGACAAAAACAGAAAGATAAACACAAATGGGGAAAGATTATTAGATTTTTGTGCACAACATGGCCTTGTTCTTACGAACACCTTCTTTCAACATAGAGACTTCCAGGTAATGACTTGGTATAAATGGAACGATCCAGATATTAGAAGCCAGATAGATTACATATTAAAAAGGAAGAGAGACTTTAGTGAGATTTCGGATGCTAAAGTCATAACGAATATTAGAATGGACACAGACTACAGGATTGTAGTTATAGACAGGAAAGACAAGATAAACAGTAAAATCAGAAAAAAAGAAACCAAGCATTGAAACTATTAAATGGAAAGAATTAGAGAAAGCAGAAAATGAAAACAATTTCAAAGAAAGAATACAACAAAGTTATGCAAAACTAACAATCAAGACAAAAGGAGTGGATGAGGAATGGAGAAATTTGAAAGACACTTTTAAAAAATGATTGCCCAAGAAATATGTGGCACGAAAAGAGAGGGAACCTGAGGTGTAAAATTTCAGCATGGTGGAACCAAGAAATAAAAGAAATAGTGAATAGCAAAAATAAAGCCTATTCATGCTGGCTAAAAAGCAGAACTGATGTAAATTATGCCATCTACAAACAAATCAGAGGAGAAACACATAGATCAATAAAAAAGAGCCAAGAAAAAAGCATGGAAAACATTCGGGAACATGCTGGTAGAAGAAGAAAGAACAACACCAAGAGAATATATCAGTGAAGTAAGAGGAAAATGATAGCAAGAATATTCCATTCCTTCTTCGCTGTTTATGCTGTATGTTATAAACAGCAGTGGGGAGCGCACACTTCCCTGTCTAAAACCAGTCCTGCAATTCGTAAAAGAACAACAGATTAAATGGTTTGGTCACCTGACAAGAACGCCCTGGTATCGTCTACCGCAGAGAGCCACACATAAAAAGTATAATGAGTACATAGCAAGAGGAAGACCTCACAAAAATAGGAGTAGGACGGCATCAAAAACAGCCTTACGAAAACGAATATCAGCTTACAAAGTGCCTTAAAACAAGCACACACAAGATCTCTACGTTTTCCCCCAACACTTCTATAAAGAAGAAAATGGTAGAAGAGAAGAAGAAGGAGAAGAATCATTAACAGTAATTTACTCTTTAAACACTTAAGATTCTTGTGGTTTTTCGTTAAGTTTAATGACATTTCATATTGCCAGATTGAGAGTGTAAGAAACGTTCGCGGTGAGACAGCGTCCGGGACGTGTTGTGATGGTGGTGATGTCACATCCGACAGGTGCAAGGACCCATGTGAGACATTTGTTCGAGTGTGCCTCAAGGAATTCATGGACAGGGTAACCATGGAAGGACATTGTACTTTTGGCAACTACACCACCGAAGTTCTTGGGGAAAATGAGTTCAAATATCCATTAAACAGTCCTGAAACACTGATACAGTTGCCATTTGATTTCGCCTGGTTGGTGAGTACTTTGTAAATTTAACTTGTTTTAATGTTTCGTTGTTGATGTGCACTTTAATTCCAGCAGTTGTTTCTAATATATGGAATATACTTGTCAGTCTTGTGGTAAAGCAGGCTGTGGTAAAGCAGGCTGTGGTAAAGCAGGCTGTGGTAAAGCAGGCTGTGGCAAAGCAGGCTGTGGTAAAGCAGGCTGTGGTAAAGCAGGCTGTGGTAAAGCAGGCTGTGGTAAAGCAGGCTGTGGTAAAGCAGGCTGTGGTAAAGCAGGCTGTGGTAAAGCAGGCTGTGGTAAAGCAGGCTGTGGTAAAGCAGGCTGTGGTAAAGCAGGCTGTGGTAAGGATATATCGTATCCTGTCTGTATAGTCTGTCTCTATTGTTTGTTTACACTTATTAGCCGACAGTCTAAGTCTATACAGCATGTCTATCTATACCGTCTGTATATCTATATCAAATGTCCGTTTCTATATGTGTATATAGCATATGCTTGTCTTTCAACTTTGTTTCTTTCTTTTCTGTGCATACTTTCTTTCGTATTTTATTTAGATTTCATGTCTGTCGTTATATTTGTTTGTTTTCACTCAAGTAACTGTTGAAAACGTACAAAAATAAGCATGACCTCAATGACATAAAAGAAACACTTAACGTGCTCTGTCAGGGATCTTAGAAAACTGCTACACACTATATTCCATCTCATTACATATCACAGGCAACAAAGAGTCCAATAAATAGACTGACAAAGAAGCTTGGAAAACTTCTCTAGGTAAATACAAAAGCACGGCATGTGATGAGACAAAAGACATTTGCAAGAAAAAAGTAAATGAATAAAGGTAAACAGATCATCCAAGCCACTAGAAAGGTGGTGCAGATTACCAGATCAAAAGACAAGAACAAGCTTAAACCTTCAGATCTCAAAAAGTCAAAGCAGACTAACCCAAGAGTTTTTAAAATCACAATTTCGTTTTTTCACAGGTGAAGCTATCAATATTCATATTTCTTCTATTATTGAATAAAGTCACTATAATAGCTTCAAACCTATGGTGTGTTATAAGTATGTGGGTTTACACGTGCTGGCTATTTAATATTTGTGATGTGTATGTGTATTTGTATAATGCGTGATTCAGAAAATATTACTGTTACAAAAATGACACTGGGTTCACTCAACAGAATCCTTTACGATGGCGTCACTTGGCTGTTTTTATTTAAAACAACCCCCCTAAGGCCCTTCATTGCATTTTCGAGGTCTCTAAAAACGAAGACACGCTACATTGACGAATATTTGTGCAAAGTGCATTCATCAAATCAAGTTGAACATTTGACAATATATACTAACTGCCTGTGTTGAAATCAAACTGCACGTTTTGGAAACGATTATTCAGCATAATTTTAAATATTTTATTTTATTTGCTTGCCCGGAGAGGAATTTATTATTAGCCACCCATTTCTTATGACACTTGGGACGTTTAAACACACGGTTTCAAAATGTTTAAAATTCCAATGCCTTTAAATATCAATTTTTTTTGTTCTCAGTGTCGTTGTGTTAATATTTTCTTTCAACACTGTCCCACAAAAACTAGTTTAACAAAATTGGGAAAAGTTTGGTAGTTAAACTGCAGCGCTATAGTAAATAAAATATGTGCAGTATTAAGAGTGTCATATATGTCAATATTAGGACTATATCTCTTCCGTACCGTTATATGTTACATAAGGTATGCAAGCGATTTGTCCATAACGCTCTATCATTGGAAATTCGTTCAATATTTTATGTGAGGATTCTAATATTTGTGGTCTCTCTCTCAATAAAGTTAGTTTTAGGGTTGTACTAGTGTGTCCCCTTTTTATTGAACCATTTGTCTCCATGTTCAATGCCTGCTTTTGGATTCTTTGATCATTTCTTATCAGAGTATGCCTAACATATCCTCATCTAATAACCATCTCATATGAGCCAAAATGAGACTAGGTCTACCTGTGTGCCTATTGTGTTCTCAAAAAAATGTCCTTTACGTTGTGGAATTTAATCGTGGGACCACGCAGCGATACAGCAAGTGTACTAATCACTACACTATCGCAGCTCTTATATGGTTTTGCAAAAGAATCATACGAATGCAATGAACTTCTGAAACGACTAATGTTGATGTGTTGAACAAAGTTAAATGCAGAGAAAACTTATCAGTATAAGAAAGAGAGTCCCCATTGTTACAGCATGTGATGAAACAATTGAAATTTAGAAAACATTGTGACAACTGGTAAAATCAATGGGAGATAAGACAGAGGAAGATGGAATGATACAGTTCTGTACAATCTGGCTTCATGACACGGCAATGCGTCAACATCTGAACTGATCGTCACCACTAAGAACATACTCTTGTGAAGATTTAAGGTTAACGACTCCGGCCGGCAAGGCACATGATGAGGATGGTCGTGACTCTCTAATATAAAACAATAAACAGACAAAATATTTAAAAAACGAATTTTTGTTTTATAAAAAGCAAAATTGAATATATTAATTTTAAATATAAGGAAGCGTATTCTATGCAAAAAAAGAAAAAGTCGTTACAACAGACCAGACTTGATAACAATCAACCACCAATAACAGCATACAATAAAAAGAGATTAGGTACTAGAGCCAAGGGAAGATCAATAAAAAGATGGATAGACAATATTAAGACAGCACTAAATAAACACGGATATAACACAACAAGGGCGACTTATCTGGCCCTGGAACGCAAATTAAAGCTGCCACCCCTACGCTTAACGGCAAGAGTGGACAACCAATTCCATCATCTACCTGGAGAAAGACATTAGACAATTGTCTTGAGAACTAATGCTTGAAAAGTACGTCGTAACAATGCAACGAACTCAACGATAAATAGAAATATCAGCAGTAATCTTCAACCAGACCTAGCAAACGGATTTGTTGATGTTCCCAATGATTACAGCGTCAATAGTTGACACAAAACACGTATAGATGATAACTTTGATATCAAGAATACAACTACATGACAAATGTGTTTAAAATTAATACCGTCACAGAAATAGCTTCAAGAAATTCACGGAAGCGTAACGTAATTTAAACGTGTGTCTGGCACAGGTGAACATATATATTTCTTCAAGGTGGGGTGTGGTGTGGTGGTGTGTGGAAACTAAAATACAGGGCGTGTTCTCAAAAACAAAACTATCGTTCCAAATGACCAAGTTACGAGAGGAGAATTAGTGGTGCAGATAAAGTTTTTTAGCATGGACTCATCAACAATTTTAGATATTAACTAAACGGCGCATACAATGATATTGTCTGATAACACTTAGTTTCATAAATGTTTTATTTGTAATAATCAGTGTGTGGCAAAACGCTAGCTATAAATCACAGGTTAATAAAGTTCATTTTTTTCCACCAATTATTAGAAAAAAAAAGCTTTCATGGATTTCTGGGTCTGATAACAAGAACTGAACAATAAGAGACATTACATTATATCAAGCATGTCAGAAAATAAGATTAAGTATAATTATTACAAACATCTAGCATCATCGTTATCTAACGTAGTCAGTATAAGAACACACGTAGTCTTTTATTGCATTTAGTTTCATAAAGCTGTTATTATATTTTAATTTTTATGCATTTTGTCAAATGTGCGAGGGTGCGAACAGAAGGTAACTAAACTGAACTTATTTGATTATTTTTGTAATCCTTGATTATTACGAACGATAAATATAGACCTCATCGTTCAGAAAGCAATGACAAACTACTGAACGTATAAGTGGTTACTAGATAATGAACGACTCGTTTACTGTTGTTGATGGCCAAGTCCTGTAAAGGCTATGTCACGATTGTCATTTTTCAACAACGAAACTGTAAGGTACATCCTGCTCTAGCTAACACGACACCATATGACAATATGAAATGTCCGTTTCGTCTCCGATAGTGAAACCATAGTCGCAGGTTGGGGATAACAGTGGGAGTAGCCGACATAGTTTCAATAGTTATGCTCTCAAACTTGCGACAGCAAGACATAATTTCTATTGTAATAGAGAAAATGGCTAAGGTTATCTACCAATATTGTCACTGTCAGGAAATAAATCAATGACAAACTGACTACCTTTCTTCTTTATCAAACGCTCCATATCGACCACTTGTTAACCACTCTTTGTGATTTGTATGTGATCCGAGCCTAAGAGCGATTGTACATTGCGCCAGCTATGAGCCTACATGTAGACCTGCACATCCGATTTCTGCTACGCTTTTTTTTCTACTAGGGGAGCTTCCATAGACCATTACCTCAGTCACCTTGTAGGTCGCAGTGCTACTATTCTTTGCTCCCCTTGCGAGCACCGACAGCACACGAGCGGATAACCTTTCAAGACCAAACCAAGACAACCTTAGTATTATGTTGTAATACAACATAACAAACTACTTAGTATTATGTTGTCATACAACACAACATACTACTTAATATTATGTTGTAATACAACAATACAGACTACTTAATATTATGTTGTAATACAACAATACAGACTACTTAATATTATGTTGTAATACAACATAACAGACTACTTAATATTATGTTGTAATACAACAATACAGACTACTTAATATTATGTTGTAATATAACATAACAGACTACTTAATATTATGTTGTCATACAACACAACATACTACTTAATATTATGTTGTAATACAACAATACAGACTACTTAATATTATGTTGTCATACAATAATACAGACTACTTAATATTATGTTGTCATACAACACAACAGACTACTTAATATTATGTTGTAATACAACATAACAGACTACTTAATATTATGTTGTAATACAACATAACAGACTACTTAATATTATGTTGTAATATAACACAACAGACTACTTAATATTATGTTGTCATACAATAATACAGACTACTTAATATTATGTTGTCATACAACACAACAGACTACTTAATATTATGTTGTAATACAACAAAACAGACTACTTAATATTATGCTGTCATACAACACAACAGACTACTTAATATTATGCTGTCATACAACACAACAGACTACTTAATATTATGTTGTAATACAACATAACAAACTGCTTAATATTATGTTGTCATACAACACAACAGACTACTTAATATGTATGACATATCATAGCGTACCTGTCGTTCCTTCTAAGACACATACATTTTATTCGACAATAGACACAAAATAAAACTCTCAAAGTGTACGAAACGCCAGACTCATGTACACGTATCAGATCTCTATCACGTGCAATTTTTTATTCCTATTTTTTTTTTATTAACTCGTAGAGGCAATTCATTCGTTTTCCAAGGGATCTTGTATCACCTTCCTTGAATCATTTTACCAGTGTCTTTTGTGTAGCTGGCGAATCAAAGGTGTGAATGGAACAATAAGCCCTAGATTTACCGTGTTATCACATTAATACGAAAGCTTACCTATTCTGTAGGTAACATTTAGAATCTTGTTTGTGTTTTGTGACTGCTGTGTTTCTGATTTTCTTATTTATGCTCTCTCTCTAACATCACTCGTCAGAAATAGACAGTTATCTACAGCGAGCCTTGACGAGTTTTCAATTGTATTTGCAATCGTATATTATTACCTGTAATGTATAGTTGAGTGCAATAGAGCATGGAGAAGGTATATAAAACTATAAGGTAAACATTAGGAGTGTTATAGTGGGGGTCAGGAGTGGCTGAAGATAGTTCATTGTATATATTGATGATTTCCATTATTTCCATTTTCTTATATCATTGACTATGGATGAATTATAGATTACATATCCATTGCTGATTTATTGTGGTTCCAGTTGTTGATAGTGATTACGGACGATTCATTAATTGTTGTTAATTTCCTTCTTAATTACTGATGGAGTCAGAAGAAATCCATGATGTTTATACGACATCATTCATGTTGTTCTCTGCTGGTTGAAGTCATTTTGGTCCTGCTCACGGTTTAATTTCTCCTTTCGATATATTTCCTTTCTTGTTCATACTGTTGTACTCTGGTAGCATTCTCATACTAACATAACGAACAATAGACGACAGTCACAATATAAAGGATCACCATCGTTCAGTTTTTTTTATATTTCCTTTATTTATAGTATTCGAACACAACATCAAACATGTCCTCTCTTCTCCCAGTCCTCTCTTCTCCCAGTCCTCTCTTCTCCCAGTCCTCTGTGGGTCTCTCCCTGTTTACTATCGTTTCTACACAACTATATATATTAGTTTTTACTACGTCAATGTCTCGTTTTAGTGTTGCCATCTGCTTAGAGAGTGCAAACACTAAGTCTCTGCTATTAAAATATCTAAATATATACAAACTACACACTAAAGCTAACTGTCTGGTTCATCAGCTACCACCTGGGGAGGGGGCTATGACAGGAGGTAGACAAGCAGCTCCTTTTCAAAGGATTGAAAAGTTAACTCCCTATCACCCGTGTGTTGCTGGGGCTCGCAATGGGAGTAAAGAATAGCAACACTGCGACCTACAAGGCATGTCGAAAGAGGCGACTGGGTCTAGGGAAGATACCATAGTCAATAAAAAGCGTCGCAGAAATCGGATGTGCTAACCTACTTGTGGGTGCATAACTGGCACAACGTACAATCGCTCTTAGGCTCAGATCACAGGCAACACACACAGAGTGGCTAACAAGTAGTCGATACGGAGCTATCGAAGAAGAAGAATATCCTTATCATCTCCTTATGTATCAACAGGGAGATGAGTAGAATTCTCTGGAAATCTATTGCAGCCAATCTGCAATAGCTCTATGAATACTTTCTGATGTTAGTTACTATCTGACACTGAATAAGCAGCAATGCTAAAATTAATGTCTTGTATTTCTTTCGCAGCCGTATACGTTACATAGAGCCTACCATCAACTTCTCCATATCGATCTATCCTGAGAAACTTTATCAATGTATCATATTGAAAACTAACAACCTTATTTCACATAGCACAGAGACGTGGTCTTACAGAAGAATGGTGAGAATCCTATAGACTGCTAAAATGACTAATGTAGAGGTGATGAATGAGGTCAAGACACAGAGGAAGCTTATCATCAATATAAGAAAGAAGCAGTCATCATTTTTCAGGTTAGCTGAAGAGCGTCTGATGAGGTCAAGACACAGAGGAAGCTTAATATAAGAAAGAAGCAGTCATCATTTTTCAGGTTAGCTGAAGAGCGTCTGATGAGGTCAAGACACAGAGGAAGCTTATCATCAATATAAGAAAGAAGCAGCCATCATTTTTCAGGTTAGCTGAAGAGCGTCTGATGAGGTCAAGACACAGAGGAAGCTTAATATAAGAAAGAAGCAGCCATCATTTTTCAGGTTAGCTGAAGAGCGTCTGATGAGGTCAAGACACAGAGGAAGCTTATCACCAATATAAGAAAGAAGCAGCCATCATTTTTCAGGTTAGCTGAAGAGCGTCTGATGAGGTCAAGACACAGAGGAAGCTTAATATAAGAAAGAAGCAGCCATCATTTTTCAGGTTAGCTGAAGAGCGTCTGATGAGGTCAAGACACAGAGGAAGCTTAATATAAGAAAGAAGCAGTCATCATTTTTCAGGTTAGCTGAAGCGCGTCTGGCCGAATGGATTAGATGCAGGCTCCAATTCGGGAAACCCAGGTTCGATTCCCGGCAAAGCCAATGAGTTTTTTCTTTTGGGGACATAAAGAAAACAACATAACCGGAACAGGTTCGTGGCGACTGTACTAGCCATGTGGCCATTAAATTCCTCAGTCTGATGTCCACCCTGGCATACACCGATCCAACAAGCGAGAACATAAGCAGTAAAGACAGGACAGGATAGTAGTCACAGCTAGCACTGTATGTTGGCACTGTATGCTAGCCCTGTATGTTGGCACTGTATGCTAGCTCTGTATGTTGAAACTGTATGTTGGCACTGTATGCTAGCTCTGTATGTTGGCACTGTATGCTAGCTCTGTATGTTGGCACTGTATGCTAGCACTATATGTTAGGACTGTATGTTAGCCATGTATGCTAGCACTGTATGTTGACAATGTATGCTAGCAATATATGTTGGCACTGTATTCTAGCACTGTATGCTAGCACTCTATGCTGGACCTCTATGTTGGCACTGTATGCTAGCCTTGTATGCTGCCGCTCTATGCTAGCCTTGTATGCTATCACTGTATGCTAGAACTCTATGCTAGCACTGTATACTAGCCTTGTATGCTATCGCTGTATGCTAGCACTGTATGCTAGAACTCTATGCTAGCACTGTATGCTAGAACTCAACGTTAGCACTGTATGCTAGCACTCTATGCTAGCACTGTATTCTAGAACTCAACGTTAGCACTGTATGCTATCACTGTATGCTAGAACTCAATGCTGGCCCTGTTTGTTAGCACTGTATACAGACCTCTCATGTTAGCGCTATATATGTATCAAATGAATATGTTATATTCACAAAGAACGACACTAAACTGTTCTGAATTATTATTAGGTAGGGAAAAAACCGAGCCTTGGGGTTTTTGCTCTTTATTTTCTCCCAATTTGTTAAAAATGAAACGTAATAATATCCGGATTATTTGTCGGTTTGCAGGACATTTGTACAGTTATATAGAGACGTCCTGTAGAGGTTTTTTTCATGATCAATTGTGCTAGTGCTTAACGTCACAACGATGGCACTTACATTTTTCCCTGGGAGCAACTTCACTTTCCAAGCAACAATGCAGTGGCTTAGAAATAAGCCCCCTACTTGATAACATCATGATAATCTAATCTACATAAGGTTCTAATATTGTGTGAGTACATCATTAAGATAAAGGAAAAAGTAGCAACAGTTTTTCCATGAGGATCTAATTCTATAGATTGATAGTACTCTCAATTCTTTTGTGTTCAAGTGAAAGCTGAACAATAAATAAAGATATGGTGAGAATAGTTTATGCTTTTGAATATATATTAGTTTAGTTTAGTCGTCGGATCATCATCACTACACATCGAACCAATTAGTCCATAAGTGCTCCGATCTCCGTCTCAGTATGTCTCTCAGTTTAGTCGTCGGATCAATATCACTGCATATCGAACCAATTAGTACATAAGTGCTCCGATCTCCGTCTCAGTATGTCTCTCAGTTTAGTCGTCGGATCAATATCACTGCATATCGAACCAATTAGTACATAAGTGCTCCGATCTCCGCCTCAGTATGTCTCTCAGTTTAGTCGTCGGATCAATATCACTGCATATCGAACCAATTAGTACATAAGTGCTCCGATCTCCGTCTCAGTATGTCTCTCAGTTTAGTCGTCGGATCAATATCACTGCATATCGAACCAATTAGTACATAAGTGCTCCGATCTCCGCCTCAGTATGTCTCTCAGTTTAGTTTAGTCGTCGGATCATCATCACTACACATCGAACCAATTAGTCCATAAGTGCTCCGATCTCCGCCTCAGTATGTCTCTCAGTTTAGTCGTCGGATCAATATCACTGCATATCGAACCAATTAGTACATAAGTGCCCCGATCTCCGTCTCAGTATGTCTCTCAGTTTAGTCGTCGGATCAATATCACTGCATATCGAACCAATTAGTCCATAAGTGCTCCGATCTCCGCCTCAGTATGTCTCTCAGTTTAGTCGTCGGATCAATATCACTGCATATCGAACCAATTAGTCCATAAGTGCTCCGATCTCCGCCTCAGTATGTCTCTCAGTTTAGTCGTCGGATCAATATCACTGCATATCGAACCAATTAGTACATAAGTGCTCCGATCTCCGCCTCAGTATGTCTCTCAGTTTAGTCGTCGGATCAATATCACTGCATATCGAACCAATTAGTACATAAGTGCTCCGATCTCCGCCTCAGTATGTCTCTCAGTTTGGTCGTCGGATCAATATCACTGCATATCGAACCAATTAGTACATAAGTGCTCCGATCTCCGCCTCAGTATGTCTCTCAGTTTAGTCGTCGGATCAATATCACTGCATATCGAACCAATTAGTACATAAGTGCTCCGATCTCCGCCTCAGTATGTCTCTCAGTGTTTGGCGAGTAACGACGCCGGTTCTTTGTCGGTTTACTATTATTCGTTAGCTACAAGTATATTGTTCTTGTCTAGCTACACCCCATTTAACTTGAAATTCGTGGTTAAGTTGTAGATTCATCACTATTACACTAATCATTCACACGCCCTCTCTCTCTCTCTCTCTTAGGTAATTTAGAATATCAGTCATTGCTCGCTCGCTTTTTACAGCAGCCATACCTGCAAGCATATCGTCGTATTCATTCCCCTTAGACCTGTATGCCCTGGCATGAAAATATAACTGATACTTAAAGTTCAACCTGAGAAACCGTTCGTGCTGGCCAATGTTTATACCCACATTGCGAAAGTTGAGTCTCAGAAATGGCAATGTTTGAGTGAAATTAGAAATCATGAATATAAATGTTACAAAATAATATTGTGATTTTTGGGTGCCTTAACAATGGGGCTACCTGGTAGGTTTACAGCATTTGATTTTGGCACTCTAGCCTCGATCTCTCTGTCTAGTCTTCCATCTTCTGAGAATATGCTTCTTAAGTAGTTGAGTTCTTGTGCTTGGTTGATTGTAGTGACATTTACATGCATATTTAGTTTATTATGTTTTCTTCCCATATTCATTATTTATCGATATACGGGGGAGACTGCAGTAAAACTATGTAAAATGGCGAACACGTAATTACAAAGTACTGTAGTTTTAGTAAGTAAAGGAACCCTTTCATACCTCGTGGTATATAGGTCAATACAGTGTTAGGCCTGTATTTATTTTTTTTCATTGACCGTCGGCACACGATGGGTGATGTGGTCAGCATCACGCCGGCCGCCTTTACTTTCCCAGAGCATGTCTGGTACCCAGTTGAGGCTGGGTCGACCTGAGAGCCGTCGCGATCGGGAAAATTCCACGCGCATTGCGTGAGCTGAACCAGACCACCAGCCTTGCGAAGCGAGTTCACTAACAACTACGCTACAGCGGCTCTCTGTAGTTTTACAAAATAGAAAAAACAATAACAGTACACAGCAACGTTTCGACCAAAAGGCCTTTATCAAGCAAACGATACAACAGGAGTGACAAATTTCACAGCACACTACATATAGACTACGACAGAGACATTCCAACGGTCATAAAATGACAATCTGTGACTAAAATTGATTTATTCATTATTTCGGATTTAGTGTTATTGATTGTTCATGTCATGCTATACACAATTGTGGTGTAAGGTGTTAATATGCTGTTGTAGATCGTGTTCTTTTTGGTGTATGAGGCACTGATCATCTGCAAAACAGCAGTTAATTTATTTTCCTCATTATCTGAATTTGACTCTTGAGTTATTTTATCAATATATGTTATAAAGAGTAGTGGTGACAGAACACATCCTTGTCTGACACCTGATGTAATGGAGAACCAGTCGGTCATTCCTTCTGTTGTTCTTACTGTACTCTGTTATAATGTTATATTTCGGGGACCCTCGCTGGTGCTACGGAGTTCGTGCACCGCAGCTGAGATCTTCCTGTGTAAGAAAGAGATAGGAGCACAATGGTTACTCACCGAAGTGCAATGGTTATGATCCTATCAATCAATCAATCAATCAATCAATCAATCTACGATTTATGTAACTATTTTTTATTGTACATAAAAGCGTTGCCATTCTAAGTTGCCTTGTAAAGTATCCACCGTAGGAAGCTCCTCTGTCTTACCCAATATCTCACCCAAATGTCCAGATGAACGTATTCTTGCTGTGTATATGTAGGCGTATGTGAGTTAGCAGTAGTGAGCTTGACCACAACCCAAGATCAAACGCTGATTAAAACTCAGCAGTGGGCACTTTGTAAACAAATTTATTCCCGTGGATTTTTACAAACGGTAAAAATAGACCTCACCTTTAAGAAAGTATGGCAAACTACTGAGCGTATAAGTGGTGCAAGAAAATCAACAACTCATTTACTGTGGTTTGATGGCGAGGTCCTGTAAAGGATATACCAAATTTTTCATTTTCATATGTACTTTAAACTTACAACGTTTCATGTTACCAAGCAGAGCCTCACACTTTGACCTGAAAAGATTGTAGAAATACCAACCTCTAGTAAGCAACAGTTGCATCCATATGTTCATCGGAAAACGTGAAGTATGACTGTTGCTGTTCACTTCACATCAGTATATACTGACTGAAGTACCTACCTAAAACCTTAGAATGACTTGTTACATTAAGTCGTCACATTTGTGTACAGGACGCTTACAATTCACAAACTCAGGGTTCGCCGCGCGCTCCACTAGATGAGAAAATTGTCATTCACGGCTGGATAATTTGTCATTTACCGTGAGAAAAGTTCCCGTGAACTAATTGAGCAGAAGATGTGTGCAAGGTCAACACTAAATGATCATTCATACAGGCATATAAAATAACATAGATTTGAGAAGATTTGAATTTACAATTGAAATAGTATGACTAGATTGAACGATAAGAATCGTATAAAGTTTCTTGTTGAACTTTCAGCGTGACGTTTGACAGCTATAGAAGAGCCATTGTTGTTTTGAGAAAATTCTCCGTGTGTTACCGGGGCCCGTGAAAGTGAAGAAAATAGTAAAACATGTCGTAAAAGGCGACTGAGGTAGTGGCCTAGGAAGCTACCCTAGTAAATAAAAAGCATCGGAGAAATTGGATGTGCTTGTAGAATGTTATCTTATGTTTGGTTATGCGATCCACGTCATGGCATATTGGGCATTCCCATTCGTGCTCTGTTCATCGCTTCAGCAACCATCCCAAAAGTCCATTTGCTCACCGTACCCATGAGAAGTTGATTACTATATCTTCTTTCTACCACGAAGACATTATCTGGCATGTCCAAACTTTATGCCTAATTCTCGAACTCGTTCCAGTGTCTGAGACTTGCCCATGTTACATAATTGAGAGCGTACCGCATTGATGATATCGGCTCTGTCCATACATCTGCCCGATTGAGTCGGGGCATTGTTTGCAAGAAAGTCGGCACGCTCGTTACCCTGCACTCCAGCATGTCCAGGTGTGTACAGCCAAGTCATTTTCTTGAGATGTGATCTCCGAATGCTGTCCACCCATTCCACACGCATACTTCTAGATTCAACCATTTGAAGCATATTCATCGAGTCTAATATGATAATTGTATGGGTTACCTGTTGCTCAGCCACCCATGAAAGAGCCCTGGAAGCAGCAGTGATCTCCATAGTCATGCTCGATGTCGTTGTCTCGAAAGCGCCGCAGTCCTCATGAAGTGTGCGACCGTTTCGCTGTGCTGAATAAGCCCACGATGATCTGGTTCCACGTCGGTGTAGATAATGATATCACCTGGATTGGAGTGCTGATCCACGAGTGCAAGAATCTCCGCATTAACGACGCTCGGGGCCCATTCTCTACAGCGTCTCCCAAGTGTACTGACAACCCTGGCGTAATCAGTCATATCCTCTGATATAGGCATCCATTCTTCACCATGCGTCAGCTCATCTAGAGTACAGACCTGTTTAATAACATCTTGTAGGATGTGCCTCGGTATACGTATATCTCGACTCCAAGAGTTGACGACAGCTGTGAACAGACGCAATATAGAGGCGTAGACTGATCAAATTTATACGCAACAAAGAAAATAATGGTTCAACTCAAACAAAATTGTGTCTTGTATTCACACTTTTCTTTCTTGTCCCAAGGAGCAAAATTACGTTGGCGTATGTTTGATGAAGTAACATTCCAACATTTATGGTTCATTGAATCATGCTCATTGTTATATGAAAATGACTATTCAGTCACACACAAATGTGTGCTCTCAATGTATAATATTGACTAGCAAATTTGAAGAAGAGGTTTTACATTAATTTGAATATTCAACATTAGATGTTGTAATAACAAGAGTTAGCATTTAGAAGGAGGCATGACATTGTGAAGTATTATCACCATCATCATTATTACCATCATTATTCTCTCATTATCGTCAACACTAACATCATCTGAAAGTCGAACTTGCTAGAAAGTGCTAGTAGAAAGTGCTAGTTTGACTCTAATCGCTGTCATGTATTTGGGGAAATGTTCTTCAGAGCTTTCTATCATTGCTAGATAGACTTCAATTTTCGTTGGGGTGTGTAATGCGTAGTATGCAATTCGTAGTGTGCAATTTGTAGTGTGCTACTCGTGGTGTGCTACTCGGACTGCGCTACACGGTGTGCTCTACTCAATGTGCGCTACTCAATGTGCGCTACTCAATGTGCGCTACTCGTGGTGCGCTACTCGTGGTACGCTACTCGTGATGCGCTACTCAATGTGCGCTACTCGGGTTGCGCTACTCGGGTTGCGCTACTCGGGCTGCGCTACTCGGTGTGCGTTATCGGGGTGCGCTACTCGGGGTGCGCTACTTGGTGTGCGCTACTCGGGCTGCGTTATCGGTGTGCGCTACTCGGGCTGCGCTACTTGGTGTGCGCTACCTGGGCTGACGTACTCGTGTGCGCTGCTCGGTGTACGCTACTCGGTGTGCGCTACTCGGTGTGCGCTACTCGGTGTGCGCTACTCGGGGTGCACTACTCGTGGTGTGCAATCCGTAGCGTGAAATGTGCAACATCCAAATGCGGAGTGTGCAGTGAGTGGTGTGCAATGTGCTGTATGAATACCGAGATGTGAAGTGATCCAGTCATGGCTGGTACAGTAATTTGCAATTACACTAGCAGTCTATTTACAGGACGTCATTAGCGCAGTCACCGGGCACTAAGCTGTTTACTTTGGGAGAGTGTTCCGGGTATGATATTCTCGTCACAGTCATTTGAAACATGGATCGTTTGCTTCTTGCTCATTCTAGTGCAGCCACGCAGATGCCTATTTGTGATTATAGCTGCCTGATTCTAAATTCGTTGTGCACCCAATCGTTGAGCCGTTTTTGAAGAGAAAGTATAGCCTTGCCTTCAAACATTTTCAAATTAGTTTTGGACATAGGACATTTGTATCTGATTTAATACCCATACATACATACATACATACGTACATACATACACACATGCATACGTACACTCATATATATGTATATACAAGCCTGAAAGTACATGTCTGGTTTGGTTTCTATATTTATAAACCTCAGGGTACTCGTCTGTCTATTCTATAATCTATATATTCTCTAATTTATCTATTCTCTAATTTATATATTCTCTAATTTATCTATTCTCTAATTTATCTATTCTCTAATTTATCTATTCTCTAATATATCTATTCTTTAATCCTGTTTGACTTGCGTCGTCGAAAAAGACACCATGAGCGAGCCTCCTTATGAGCTTGTGCAAGATGGAATTTAGTGCCTCAGATTTTCCGTCAATCCATCGTTTAAGTGGTCGTCCTCTGAGTATGCTTCCGTTGTATCTGACTCCCAGGCTCTTTGTGGAAACTGTCTTGTAGTAACCTTGATACGTGTACGAACCAATGATACATGTACGAACCAATGATACGTGTACGAACCAATGATACGTGTACGAACCAATGATACGTGTACGAACCAATGATACGTGTACGAACCAATGATACGTGTACGAACCAATCATACGTGTACGAACCAATGATACGTGTACGAACCAATCATACGTGTACGAACCAATGATACGTGTACGAACCAATCATACGTGTACGAACCAATGATACGTGTACGAACCAATGATACGTGTACGAACCAATGATACGTGTACGAACCAATGATACGTGTACGAACCAATCATAGGTGTACGAACCAATCATACGTGTACGAACCAATGATACGTGTACGAACCAATGATACGTGTACGAACCAATGATACGTGTACGAACCAATCATAGGTGTACGAACCAATCATACGTGTACGAACCAATGATACGTGTACTCGTCTATATTAATAATAATAATTCCTCTCGTACCGTTATACGTTACATAGGGCCTGCAAGTAATTTCTCCATACCGCTCTATCCTGTGCAACTCGCTCAATCTCCTCCATGAAACTGAGACCGATATTTCCTGTCTCTCTCAGCAAAGTTCGTTTCAGGTCTCTTTAGGTCGACCTCTCTTTCTTGAACCCTTTGCATCCCACTTCAATGCCTGCGTTGATATTCGTTGATCATTTCTTCTCAAGATGTGCCAAACATATCTCCATCTTCTCTTTCTTATAACAGTTGTCACTAGTGGTTGACCAGACATGTCTCTGATTTCATCACTTCTTCTGAATTCGTTCCATATTGGTGTATATATTGCTGTATATATAAACCTTATAAGGTTATAAGTCTGGATTATTGTTATATATATATATATATATATATATATATATATATATATATATATATATATAAACCTAAGGGCACACAATCTGACATTTTGGATCTTTCAAAGAATCGACTGAGAGTCAGATAAAACAATGCTCTAGTACACAGTCCAAGAGAGCCACTGGAGCATAACAGTAAAGGCCCAAACCTCCATCCTCGTACTAGAAGTAATTGTCCGGTATGCTCCTCTTTGTTCTGCAGTGGTCCTAGAATGTACGCTAGCCAGGAAACATCAACCTGGCTTCTCACCACGATACATAGATCAATCGTTATAAACATCATCTCTTGTATTATCTGCTAACAGCTGCTTAATTTCGAATTTAGCCTTCCTATTGCTCCAATTTCTCTCTACATTCTTTTCCAAGAGTAATGATAACATTACGGAAGCTGGTCATGCTACCGTTATTGGTATCCTGTCGGTATAGGTATAGGTCAACCATTGGTATAGGTCGGGGATTGTGTTCTAGGATTGGACTCTACAGTCACCTCCACACACCAGAGAGGTGCAACAGCACACGTCTGAGATTGTTGTCATCATCGCTTGCGATGGACGGCTATTATTCGTATCCATTCTTCCCTTTTCGATAGAGACGCAACTGTGGTCACCTGACTATTTGTTCTCTTAGCTTGGAATTATAAAATATATTCTGGTATAGAAAAAAATAAACTAAACTACCTATTAAAAAAAAGGATCATGAAATCACACAGCTGTGGTTTAGTTATGTACAACATTAAACAAATAGGAGAAATTAACACATCTCCCACTCAATGAAATCAATGATAGTAATTCATGTAATTAAGTTGGAGAATGAATGACAAGCAGCGGCTGGCAAATGTTGTTAGAGAACCGATGATCGTAATCAATGCCAGGAGTGTATAATGATGGGGGTTTTGTTGTTGTTGTCGGTAGTGTTAATTTGAGATGCAGTAACCCGTGAAATAACCGTTGATGCAGCGTGATTGTGAGTAAATATCACGCCAGGCTGGAGTAATACATTCACTTAATGTGTTATTAGTGTGATCACGTGGATGTATCTATAAATAAAGTAGAAGAAAGTATGATATTAACTTTCTTAGTTGTGTTCACAGTTCATGTATTGTTAAGTTCTACATTGTTATTGTTTTTATCGTAAGAAACTATCAGTTTTTACTTTTTTGTTCTCACTTCTTATTTCGAGTTGCTATTGTTCATAGCTTTTTTTAAAACACATAATACTCAGTCTCGGGTGGATATGCAATGTTGTGATGGGTCACCTCCTCAGATGGATCATTTGAAGCACGTAATTTATCCAGATAGTTGTTAACGACTACTTCATTGGCCTCTTTGTCTCAGGAGACAATAGGTCTTGCGTCATGAAGTATGTTCTGCGCTGAATCACAACGTTTCTTGTGGCTGTAATGGCCTATTCTGGAGTGGTAATGCTTGCCACAGTTGCTGCAGGTAAAACTGGAGCTGATCAAGGACATGGACATGCCTAAACCAGAGCCATGGGGGAGCGAAACAGAACTAACTGAAGAGCCAATCTCATAGTTTCGGGGTAATCGTTGGATTTAAAGCTACAGGCACCTGCTGTCAGATAGAACTGTATCACACCAAGTACAATAAATTCATACTAGAGAGGTGGTCAGCTTAAGAAGAAACTGAAATTCTTTAGAAGCATTCTTTTATAAACATGCCATTGTTTACTGAAGCGAAAGAAATTGTAGTTTCTATTTGGAAAGAAACATGGCATCTAGATCAATAGGACGTGCGGAAGGCACTCAACTATCACGGTAATGATGATTGCTTTGCATTTTTTTCAACATCGATCTATAGACTGCATGGATTTATAATCAAGCATATGTTGAGAGGCAACTGCTCAGAGATTGATTGATTGATTGATAGACCGATCCCAATTTCACGTCGGTAAATAATCTTGATAGAAAAACAAAGATCAGAATACTAAGAGCATGCAAATTCGCAGTTGCAACATATGGGTGTGAAGCATAGGCATTTAACAAGACAGTTTAAAACATATATGTGCCTTTGAATATACGTGCTACAGAAGAGCCCTCTGTGTATTATGGACAGAGAAGAGAACACATAGATCTATCCAGAAACAATTCAAAATGAAAGAAAACTGTCTGATGCTACAAATAATAATGAGAAAATTGAAGTATTTTGGACATATGAAGAGAAACGAATTGTTTGGAGAGGACCATCATGGAAGGAGGCATCCCGGCAAAGAAGAGAAGAGGAAGACCACAGAGAAGATGGATTCAGGATGTAACTGATGATTTGAGTATGACGGTTGCATATGACGGACATCTGACATATGAGAGATATAAATTTTGAAGGACTGTTAGGGTGGCAAAGTTCTGTTCAAGACAAGTTATTTGATGAGAAATAACCATGTATTATAATATCTAGGAGTATATGGCATGCCTCTCTCTTCAAAGGTACTAAGTTATTCCCATGTGGAGCGATCAGGATAATATCTAGGAGTATGTGGCTTGCCTCTCTCTTCAAAGTTACTAAGTTATTCCCGTGTGAAGCGATCAGGATATATTTTCAGATATCCCTGAGCTCAATGTAGGTTAGATCGAACTCCTGGGTACAGAACGGAGAGCGAACCGAGTAAACGCTGGCTGAAACCGGACACATCGTCAAAGGATAAGTACCAGAGCTCCAAATGGCGCTGAAGGTGTGACGTAAAACACACCAATGCTAAGATCTGATGAATCAGATTTCCACATGAATAGAATTTATGGGGAAATCTGGTACATCGGTCTGGGCGGTGATCGCGACAGAGAGAGAGATCGAACTCCTAGTCCTGTCGGCGACGGACGATAAACTCAGGTCTGTGTTCAAGTTAAGCACGTGAAAGTACCATTTACAGTTTAAAAAAAACGCAATGCCGTTGTCCGTGGAAAAAAAACAACAAATTAAATGAGTAAAAATAAAATGTATACAAATATTGTTATTTTCTTAAAAATGACATGAGAACCCTCGTCGGTGTTACGGGATTCGTGCAGTGCTACCAAAATTATGCTGTGTAAGAAAGAGATTAGAGTACACATCATTATTCACCGTACTGCAATGATGATGGTCCTACCAATCAAACTTCTATCTCTTTCTAACGCAAAGATCTCAAAGACAATGTATGAAATCTGTAACACAGGGAACGGTTTGCGATTTAATATTGAGAATCAGTGGCGGCTCGTGCTAAGTTTTGTTGGTGGGGCCAGACATACTTTTGTGTGGAATATCATGGTATTGGGTTAGGTTATAATTTAATTTATACACGTTTCACATTATTTTTGGTGGGGCTCGGCCCCACAGGACCTTAATGACGAGCCGCCACTGTTGAGAATAGTGAAAATGTGTAGAATATGTTTTCTTACATTGGCATTAATAATTTTTTTCTGTTCTGGTAACGGTTTCCTAACCTACTCATGTGTTTTCAATTGCCGATGGCTAGCTCTTCTGCGAGCACAGCTTGAACACGTGACCTAGGCGTTATCGTTCATCTCTGTTAGAACTAGGAACTCGACCTCAGTTACATTGAGATCAAACTCGATTAAAAAATAGCAGGAAAAGCAATTTACCTTTCTCAAAAGACTTAGGATGTGTTCCGAGATAAGCAACCAGTGTTAGTGATATTGAAAGATCTGAAGAAAGCTTTTGACAAGATATGTAAAGAAAGGCTTTTGAAGAAACTGATAAATTGTAGAATAAGTGGTAGAATGTACTGATGGATAAAATCATATTTACATATAATTAGAAAGGCTCGAGTATATCTCGTAATTCTAAACTCCTTAAATGGGTGGATAGATTCAACATCAATTTTAGTGTCCTCATCCAACAGTAGGTCGCCAACACAACAGCGTCAACGCAAATAACCGCAGCATTATGCTCTTTACTCTCTCTCTCTCTCTCGCTCGCTCTCTCTCTCACTCGCTCTCTCTCTCACTCGCTCTCTCTCTCACTCTTTTGCTCTCTTTTCTTAAAAATACTCCATCATTAAAATAAATGCAAAACTGCTAAGAGATGCCAGACATATTTCCGAGTTACATTCGATAATACACTGACATAAAAGCAGCGCATTAACAAAGCAGCAGTTGTGAAAAAGATCATTGTAACGAATGTAGAAACAAGAGTGCAAAAAAAGTACATAATCAACATTAGAAATACAATCAAACTAGCATCAAGGAAACTCTGTTATAACAATGAAGCCAAAATCCAGACAATCAAGGTCATAACTTCGAAACGGTTGAGCTCCAAACTTGTTTCAAAACTGGTCATAATTCTAACAGATGCAAAATCATCCACAACAAGCACTTATATCCTGAGAATTGACAGGTCTAATGATTCTACTATCTAAACTGTGTAACCCGCGCAAGGTCGTCTTGTAGTGAGTACTGTCTTACTGTGGAATACCATAAAATAAGACAGCGGACCGATTTACCAAAAGTGCTGCAGGAGAGCAGCCGAGTATATCTGTTTCATGGCACCAAAAGATGAAAGATAGGTAGTCGTATAGAGGGGTCAATCAGAAAGTCCCCAACACTAACACAGTATGATTACCCGAATAACGCCACATTAAAATAAGATGCCATTCTGCTCCTCAGAATATTGTACAATCGACTACAGAGCCACATGTCTACACACTTCAATATTGGCAATTCAGTCATGTCTACACTTGTACAGGTATCTCAGAGAGCAGAGTACACACTTCAAGACTGCCCCGAATATGCTATACTTGGGCAAAGCCATTGATCTAGTGTAACACTAAAAAGAAAACTACACGGACTTCAGTGTGAGCTACAAAAGACAGTGATGTTTAAAAGAGGCAACGTTGAATATTAGACAATATTTCAATCGAACGAAAGGATCGTCCGATCACTTCACGCGGAATGTGAACCAAGTGCTATTGGAGAGTGATGCAATCACTGTACTTAATAACCACAAAGACCCCCCAGTTGAAACTGCATAACAATAAAACTACAGGAATCATCAACAGGCATATTATTCATTCATCTGAGGAAGCAGACTGAGCACCTATGGGCCTGTCCCCAAGTGTTGTTTGGATGAATCTGTTAAATGTTAACTGGTCAATGAATATATTCTATTCGATTCCGAATGATAAATGACAAACACTGAAATATATTTGTCTTTTGATCCCAACTAAGAATGATTACTGTTGTTACAGATTTATTTAGCATTGACAAAAACATTGTTGTCGTAAAGTAGACACGTATATTGTATCGTGTTTGCGTTACTAACTTTTTTAAAAAAATCTTACATTTTAAATTATTTTTTATATATGATATTTTTAATCCGTGTCAACTGCGATCAGAATGCAGTTTTTCAGTGCTACATAGAACCAATACTGGCATACGGATGCGAGTCATGGACAATGAACACACAGATCAAAAAATATCTGCGGACCACAGAGATGTGATTTTACAAAAGAAGAAGGATGAGAATCCCATGGACTGATGTATGATAAAATGACTAATGTTGAGATGTTGAATAAGATTAAGACACAGAGAAAGTTTATCATCAATATAAAAAAGAGACAGTCATCATTTTTTGGGCATATATAGGAGGGAAGGTTTAGAGCACTTTGTGACAACCGGTAAAATCGAGGGTAGACGAGACACAGGAAGACACAGAGAGAAAATTTGGATAGCCTGACTTCATGACACGGTAGAGCGTCAACATCTGAGTTAATAGCAAACACCGAAGACAGATATTTGTGGAGATCCATGATTGCGTACGCCAGCCGACCCGGCACCTGATGATGATAATAATTTTCCTAGTTTAAAAAAAAATATTTGTCTTTCTGTGCAGGATAATTGATCTTAAATGTACAATTTAATTCTTCATTATTTTCGTTTAGCAAGTATTACTAATTGAGAATAAAAATAGTGCTCAAATAATACATGTACATAGAAATAAATGGAACAGGCACACACACGTAGAACAATAATGGATAGAAATAAGATAACGACACTCTAACGATTCAATCATAGAAAGTAATTACATCATTTCTAAAGCTCTACTTAAGTAGATCAATCAGAAATCGTATTTGAGGTTCCTTGGGCAATCACTGAGAGTCTAGCATGACGTCTAGTGTCAGGGAGAGTAGCATGCTGCCATCTTTGTGTGGATCGACGATTCAGTTGAAGAAACCTGCTGGCCTTTTCTCATCATACGGAAGCGTGAAGCAGTTCTTGAGAGGTAATTAGTTTCTTCCTTCTGTGAGGAAAGTGGGTTCACAGAAAACGAGATTATGTGAGCAATAGAAAACACACACACACACACTGCATGCACACACGCACTACTTGCACACACATATACACATACCCTAATGGACAGAACGCGAGATTATGTTAGCAATAGAATACATACACACACACACACACACTACATGCACACATCTACACACATATTACATGCACACACATCCGGCACACATACGCACGGAGATAAAGTGAGAGAGTGTGTGATATTATTTTCATTCGTCAATCCTTTGCTCACAGACACCAAAATGTAAACATTTTTTAAATACATAATATACGTCCCGTGGTTAATTAAAATATGTAAACTTGTTAGAATTCATTATTCTTAATTGAGACTCTTGACATTTTTCCCCCGAATATTCCTAGCAATGTTTTCCAAGCTACGGAGCTCTTGCTTTGTGCAAGGTTTTCGACAGGGGGGTAGTTATAAGTTTACCTCTGAAATCGGAGAAATCCCTCCTGAATGGCAAGAAAACTAATAAAACGATAAGCAGGCTTTAACGCAAACTTCAGTCAGAAGCGCCACACTTGGCACTATGGCTAGTCAGAAGCGCCACACTTGGCACTATGGCTAGTCAGAAGCGCCACACTTGGCACTATGGCTATGCCTGAATTCATAACAGGTGAACTCAGAAGAAGAAGAAGTTCAAAATATTTTATTTGTTCCGTATTTGGTCACTTTCAATAATTCACTTTTCATTCTTAATGTTACCATGTTTTTAAAATACGTTTTATTTCCGTGAAATACGCACACGCCATCGAAAAGTGTGAATCTTTAAGTTTACAACTGTGACTGTTAGTAACTTGTTTACAACTATGACTGTTATAGTCTGTCCATTAATTCGTGAGCACGTTTGAAATTGATTTTCTCGAAAACTACCTGTTGGATCTCAGTGATTTTTTGCATGCAGCCTTAGAATATCCATGACGCTAAAATAAAGCTAACCAGTAGTCCATAGATGCTACGGATTTTGCACATCGGCGAATTCCTTTGATCTTTTATAACAATTGCAAATACGGGGCTCAAATTTTAGATTTTACAGTATCCCTAGAATTTGTCCATGTCAATTCTATTCATAGGTGTATCTCCATATTAACTTGATAGGTCAAGTAATTAAGTGTGTTGCCCTTTATGTGCAATCGTGAACTTGGATACAATATGCAACAGTTAGTCCTCCCTTCGGTCACCATTAGACCCCAGGGTGTCTTAACTTCACCACAAATTGTATGATGGTAGACGCATTTGGATATGGAAATGTATACGTTGCTATTTCTCAGTCTGTAATCAAATAATGATTTGTATCATCCCGAATCTGACGATTCCATGAGGTTGATTATTGTTACTGGCTGGACAAATTGTAATCCATCTCGGTGCCAGTACTCGTCTTCCTCTCGGAGCACATGTTCAACACACTTCCTCCAGAACTGCATGTCTATCATTGAGAGGGACTCACGTGTCAGAACTTCAACATCACACATTTTAAACGTCCTGTTCTGTTCGGCAACTTGCCCTTTTACTTTAGCCCAGACACGCTCTATCGGATTGAGATGAGCATGATATGGAGGTAGTCGCAAAGACGTGTGGCCGTATACCGCAATGATTTTGTCAATATGAAACACTTTTGTCTTATTTGTCATCCTCACCAGGTGCAACAACTCGGGTTTCAAATATGTATCATCGAAGCTGACATTTTCCTTAGCAAGCCAAGTCCTAATTTGATCTTTTGTATTTGATGCAGTTGGTACTTTGTCTTCCGCTGATACTGCGTTGTGATATGATGCATTATCCATTACCAAGCATGATGGTCTGTTTAGAATTGGAAGTAGATCTTTCTCCATCCAGTGCCTGAAAATATGTCCATTCATTTCTGTGTGGTAGTCCCTACCGTCGGTACTTTTGATTGGAAAATAAGTCCAGCGTCATGGACAAGACCTTCTTCACTACTTCCTGCATGTGTTAGTATAATACGCTGGCCTTTGCTGCTTGGTATTTTTCTTTTCTGTTCACCGTCTACTGATTGCCATTCTTTAGCATTGGTGTGGTGAGCATTGACCCAGGATTCGTCCAAATATACAATATCATAGCCTTGTCTCCGCCGCTCACGGATCTGTCTCAGGTATTTACTTCGGGCAGCAATTAAATGTGGCTTTTCACAAATAATATTCCTGCCGCCTATAGTTTTTCTGAAGGTGAAGCCGGCGGCTCTTACAATTTTTCATAGAGTACTTTTAGAAATGTCTATGCTGCAATCTGATTGCAGTTTTAATTTCAGTTTCCTGAGAGTAACAAGTTGATTTGTCGCAAACATTTTCAAGAGCTCCCGTCTTATGACATCTATGTCAAAGTCGTCAATTGTTCTTTTCCTTCCTTGCTTGACATTAATGCACTTTGTGTCCTGTTTAATCCATCGGGAAAAGGATTCTCTATTCAGACCAAGCGCCAGTTGCGCTCGTTTCTCAGGGTTATGAATATCGCAATATAGATGACCTCTCTTAGATTCCCTACGGAAGTGTTGGTATAGTAAAACTGTAACCTTCTGCATTGTTATAAATGTGCACTTCAGACTCATTATGAATGTGATATCAATGTCAGTTTTGATAAGCCAACAAATATGATACAATAGCTTCATACAAATAGCGAGATACGCCTATAACTATACAACGGTATCCCAATTATAACGTCATATGCTTTCCGCTTTCAAAGTCGACTGGGTTAGGTGCACGGGAATTCGTGAAACTCACGATATTTCAATGTTACCATAATGTATTTTTAGAACAACGCGTCTGTGTACCGTAGATCTGTTACTATTGTGTACAATCCGGTGAGGTTGATTTTAATATAACCTGAAGAAGAAATATTTCAAACTACATCACATTTTCTTGGAAAAAAATATTTCTCTAGCGTCATGGATATTCTAAGGCTGCTTGCAAAAATCACTGAGATCCAACAGGTAGTTTTCGAGAAAATCAATTTCAAACGTGCTCACGAATTAATGGACAGACTATAGTAAATTATTTACAACTATGACTGTTAGTAAATTGTTTACAACTATGTCTACCAGTAACTTGTTTACAACTATGTCTACTAGTAACTTGTTTACAACTATGTCTACTAGTAACTTGTTTACAACTATGTCTACTAGTAACTTGTTTACAACTATGTCTACTAGTAACTTGTTTACAACTATGTCTACTAGTAACTTGTTTACAACTATGTCTACTAGTAACTTGTTTACAACTATGACTGCTAGTAACTTGTTTACAACTATGTCTACTAGTAACTTGTTTACAACTATGACTGCTAGTTACTTGTTTACAACTACATCTGCTAGTTACTTGTTTACAACTACATCTGCTAGTTACTTGTTTACAACTACATCTGCTAGTAACTTGTTTACAACTATGTCTACTAGTAACTTGTTTACAACTATGACTGCTAGTTACTTGTTTACAACTATGACTGCTAGTAACTTGTTTACAACTATATCTGATAGTTACTTGTTTACAACTATGACTGCTAGTTACTTGTTTACAACTGTGACTGCTAGTTACTTGTTTACAACTGTGTCTGTTAGTAACTTGTTTACAATTATATCTGCTAGTTACTTGTTTACAACTATGACTGCTAGTTACTTGTTTACAACTACATCTGCTAGTTACTTGTTTACAACTATATCTGCTAGTTACTTGTTTACAGCTATGACTGCTAGTAACTTGTTTACAACTATGACTGCTAGTAACTTGTTTACAACTATATCTGATAGTTACTTGTTTACAACTATATCTGCTAGTTACTTGTTTACAACTATGTCTACTAGTAACTTGTTTACAACTGTGTCTGCTAGTAACTTGTTTACAACTATGTCTACTATTAACTTGTTTACAACTATGTCTACTATTAACTTGTTTACAACTATGTCTACTATTAACTTGTTTACAACTATGTCCACTATTAACTTGTTTACAACTATGTCCACTATTAACTTGTTTACAACTATGTCTTCTATTAACTTGTTTACAACTATGTCTACTAGTAACTTGTTCCTAGCCTTTTTTCGACACAGTAGAAAATAAAAAAGCATGTAAATATGTTAATTAACATAACGTGTAAAAATAGACAATTACATATACAAATAAAGGGAAAATGGAAGAAGCAAAAAAATAAGTTTCTTATATCTTGGATATAAATTAAAGATATTGTTTTCTTAAGGGTTCTCCATAGCGGAGAGGTATTGTCTCCTCACCTTGCTTCACAATTAATCTGTTAGTTTTCCACGTGATGAGGTAGGAATATTTTCTAGTGATCTCAGACCTCAATGTATGTGAGATCTAGTTCTTAGAACTATTGGAGAAAGACAATAAAATCCTCGTGTTCAAGATAGAAGTAGATTAATAAATATTTAAAATATAATTTTTGCAAATTTCTGTCATCCTCAACATTATATTGAGGACCCCCACAAGTACTACGGAGTCCGTGCTCTGCAGTCGAGATCGTTATATGTTAAAATGAGATCGGGTACATTTGCTATTTAATAAGTGCAATGAGTAGTACCATAATGACGATCTTTTCAATGAATCAATAAATCAATCAATAAAACAGTCACGCAAGAATTGTTTCTCAATTATAGGGTACACTTCATATTAATCGCATCCGCTGTTTATATGTTTCGTTAATTCCTGCAAATCGTTACCATTATTTCAGAAACAAACAGTACCGTGTCATCCGCATATTTAGGAAATAATTTATAATCTTCTACTGGCATCTATCAGCCCATTCTCTGAGTTCGAAGCTAAACTATCGACACATACTGTAAGCTCATTTATCTATTCTTTCTGTATGTTCAGAGTTGAACTTATTTCTGTAAACTTATGGCCTGTCTGCAATCTTAGCTTTCGGTGCATTCTATAATTAATCTCAACTTGTTGCGCATTTTGTAAACTTACTTTTCTAAGCGTTCTGTAAATTTAGAATTGACCAAGGGCGGCTCGTGATCCTTTTTGTTGGTGGGGCCAGACACACATTTTCGGAAAAATCATGGTTTTGGATTAGATTATATTTAATTTATTAAATAATAAATGCACGTTACACATTATTTTGATGGGGCCAGGCCCCACTGGCCCTTACTGACGAGCCGCTACTGGAATTGACATTCTATAGAACTCAAAACTTTACTAGCTCATTGCTGAAACATGTCTGCTTTGTGATCATTCTGTGTTCATCTTTCTATGCTTTCTCTAAATTTATTTTTCTATGCATTCTGTAATTTCATATTTCTATATATTTATTGAAATAATCTTTTTATGTATGTAGCAAGTTCATCTTTTTATGTATTCTCCAAAATTATCTTTCTATGTATTCGGTGATATTATCTGTCCTAGTCTGTAGTAAGTTTATCTTTCTATATCTGTAAACGATTCTATGTATTTAATAACTTCATCTTTCTATATGTTCTGTATGTTAATTTGTGTGTACTTTCTGTACTTTTGTCTCGGTATCCCATAGATTCCCAAACATTTTCGGCCCACGCCCACTTTGCACAACATAAACTTTGTAACGCCCCCCTCCACATTATTACAGTTTGTAACCCCTCCCACATATATACATGCTCTATTTTTCTTTGACATAGAAAATTGATGTATATTTCTGTAATACATGCTCAATTTTCAAATGATTATATGCGGGAAATAGAAAATTGATTTTAAAATGGGTCGTGTAAGACGGGCATAAGATGAATTCAAATTTTAAATGATTATTCACTCGCAAAATCACGAAAATAATTTATTTAAAAATATTTATGATTAATTTCTTCTTTAAGGAGCCACCGACCCTAATCGCCTGAAGGCCCCTAAATTCTTCTGATCCCACTATCGCCCTCCCCATCCTAGAACGCTTCAGCGTCCACTTTGGGAAACGCTGCTGTATCCGATCTGAAATCGTATCTATCTATACGTATTAAAAGTAATAATCATTATTGCACTCCAATATAATTCGAAAGTACAGTATCCTATCCTGGTACTGTAATGAAAATTAAAACAATTGTAAAACCAACATATAATACCGACAAACTACAAGCTGCAACAAATGCTCAACAAACATCACATTTCATGAAATGAAGATTTACAACATGTCACATAAACACAACAAATCTAAGTATCTATGTTTCTTTTTTTTACAGACATATTAGAAACGTCAATCATATACTGATGGCACAGAGCGTATGATAATTATGTTTGATGAAATATTCACGATATTTGTTTTCATTGAAGAAGTACCAGGTATGTGCTTTACATCATGTTTGCCGATAACATTTAAATCCAGCATTCTACACTGCGTTGCGTCATGTTCTCCAATAGCGCTTGCAATCAGATTTCTTCACTGCGTTGCGTCATGTTCTCCAATAGCGCTTGCAATCAGATTTCTTCAATGCGTTGCGTCATGTTCTCCAATAGCACTTGCAATCAGATTTCTTCAATGCGTTGCGTCATGTTCTCCAATAGCGCTTGCAATCAGATTTCTTCAATGCGTTGCATCATGTTCGCCAATAGCACTTGCAATCAGATTTCTTCACTGCGTTGCGTCATGTTCTCCAATAGCGCTTGCAATCAGATTTCTTCAATGCGTTGCATCATGTTCGCCAATAGCACTTGCAATCAGATTTCTTCAATGCGTTGCGTCATGTTCGCCAATAGCACTTACAATCAGATTTCTTCAATGCGTTGCGTCATGTTCGCCAATAGCACTTACAATCAGATTCCTTCAATGCGTTGCGTCATGTTCGCCAATAGCACATAAGGGCAAATTCCTTGAATTTTTTACGTCATGTTGGTCAATATCGCTTACAACCAGCTTATCTTACTCCCAATTTAGTTACTTCAGATCACAAAATGTTCTACACCCCACTCTCGATAAATGCATCCACACTATGCCCCTATTAGCTTACTCTTTCCCGTACTGCCCATTAGTATAAACTTCAGACACCAGTAACTTTTTTTTAAAATTCAGATCTCTACAAGATCTTTACGATCGGCTATGTGAAAACATTCCTCCAGTCCCCTCTGAAAGTGATTACTCCAGAAATTTGAATATGTTTCAAAGTTCGAGAAATTGTTTTAACACATTCTCTCCGAAGTGTTTTACCATTGATCCTACCCGAAGTTGCTTTAATCCGGACTCCCTCTAGATTTCTCTGTGGTTAAGTAGTTACGCCTTTGCCTTGCATTCCGAAGGTTCACATCCGGAGAGCGCCGTCCTGTTCACGAGTGCATTTTTCCCCAGACATTCTTAACACTGTTGCCGGGTTAAATGGTCTCAATGGTGAAGTGGTTCAGTTTTTTGCCTGTTGTAATGAAGGCTGTGGGTTTGAATCTCTACCTAGACATATGTGCAATTTATTTTCATGAGATTTATAAGGTTGTTGCCGGAGCTATATGGGGTTCGTGCTTTGAGCAATGCTCTCGGCAGATGACATACAATCACTGCCGACAGGGACGGAACCATATGAGGAAACCAGGTGCAATGAAGTAAATCCTTCGGCTTTGGACACTTTTTATTTTAGTTCGTTTTTTAGCAATACTATAAGCAGGTGGTGTGTCATTTCTTCGGAGAAGTACTGAGCCATACATGGTATGCAGGACTGAGCCATACATGGTATGCAGGACTGAGCCATACATGGTATGCAGGACTGAGCCATAAATGGTATGCAGGACTGAGCAATACATGGTATGCAGGATTGAGCCATAAATGGTATGCAGGACTAAGCCATACATGGTAAAAACTATATGCAATGTAGTCAATCCTCCGTATTTAGAGCCTTCAGTCCCTCTATAATGCACGATAATGATTTACTCAATCCATTTCCCACTGCTTCCCCCGAAAAGTATCGATTTCATGCCCTTTCGAAACTGCTTTACAAAGTATACTCACTAAACTCTTGAACGATGTAGTTGAAATACTTTGTCTTGTTTTTACCTTTCATTGGTTGACTTTATGATGTACGTTACAAATACCACATCTGACAATCTGACTTCAGAAACATTATCGACTTCAAATGTGGAACAAACTGCAAAATGGCTGACGTGAAGAGTGAGTTAAATATTCACTTGCGTCATCGCAAAGCAAAAATAACGAATGTAGGGCAGAGAGAGAGGGAAAAATAGATAGAGAGAAACGAGGATGACCTGTGCTGAGCTGTTTATGCCCTCACGTTGTAGTAGTTCTCATTTCTGTGTCTACAAATAGAAACAGAGGGAAAACGGGGAACACAATAAGAGACAACAAGAAAGAACACAACAAGAAAGACAACAAATCAGATTTGTTAAAATCCGGAATAAAAACTGAAAAAGACACTAACATTTTATATTTATACTTATGAATTTTACAAGCTGCTAAATTTGTATGGAACTTTTCTGTGGTAACTAATAATAATATTTCGTTACATAATGTTACATGGATGAAATGTCGGTAACCTTGAGTAATGGGATCACACGGGAATTCAAGTTAATCCCTGTAGAATCTCAGTGTCTGTGTACGCAGTCTGTACAATAGAGTTCCATTGTAATAGATTATGCTCATATTTACTTAAATGGACATTATAGTTTTACTGCCCTGGATATACTGCCCTGGGCATGCGGGTGTTTACGGTGATGAGAGAGCGGACAGGCTTACATCAACAGCATCGATTGTTGGGGAGTTGAAGATAGATAAGGGGATATTCTTCGGTCTCTTCACGACTCTCTGTTGGATGAGGACACTAAAATCGATGTTGAACCGATCAAGCGATTTAAGCAGTTTGGAGTTACCTGTTGTGCAGGTCGAACTGGATGCCTGAAAGGCAGAGTGAGAGGTGTGTTTATTCAGCGAGCCACGGGAACTATCAGTATGCATACTCTTCGATATCTGTTGGGGAGACTGAGCACCTATGGGTCTGCCCGGAGTGCAATGACGTCAGTTTAGTAATCAATAACCTATAGTTTTAAAGCATTTAACACTTGAAAGTACAGGCCATTTAAAAGTGTAGAACTTTTGATAGTTCCAGGAGGAAATGTCAGACCAGTAAAAGGGTAAAACCTGTAAGGTACATACAGTTTGAGGTAGAACTTTTGATAGTTCCAGGAGGAAATGTCAGACCAGTAAAAGGGTAAAACCTGTAAGGTACATACAGTTTGAGGTAGAACTTTTGATAGTTCCAGGAGGAAATGTCAGACCAGTAAAAGGGTAAAACCTGTAAGGTACATACAGTTTGAGGTAGAACTTTTGATAGTTCCAGGAGGAAATGTCAGACCAGTAAAAGGGTAAAACCTGTAAGGTACATACAGTTTGAGGTAGAACTTTTGATAGTTCCAGGAGGAAATGTCAGACCAGTAAAAGGGTAAAACCTGTAAGGTACATACAGTTTGAGGTAGAACTTTTGATAGTTCCAGGAGGAAATGTCAGACCAGTAAAAGGGTAAAACCTGTAAGGTACATACAGTTTGAGGTAGAACTTTTGATAGTTCCAGGAGGAAATGTCAGACCAGTAAAAGGGTAAAACCTGTAAGGTACATACAGTTTGAGGTAGAACTTTTGATAGTTCCAGGAGGAAATGTCAGACCAGTAAAAGGGTAAAACCTGTAAGGTACATACAGTTTGAGGTAGAACTTTTGATAGTTCCAGGAGGAAATGTCAGACCAGTAAAAGGTAAAACCAGTAAGGTACATACAGTTTGAGGTAGAACTTTTGATAGTTCCAGGAGGAAATGTCAGACCAGTAAAAGGGTAAAACCTGTAAGGTACATACAGTTTGAGGTAGAACTTTTGATAGTTCCAGGAGGAAATGTCAGACCAGTAAAAGGGTAAAACCTGTAAGGTACATACAGTTTGAGGTAGAACTTTTGATAGTTCCAGGAGGAAATGTCAGACCAGTAAAAGGGTAAAACCTGTAAGGTACATCTAGTTTGAGGTAGGACTTTTGATAGTTCCAGGAGGAAATGTCAGACCAGTAAAAGGGTAAAACCTGTAAGGTACATCTAGTTTGAGGTAGAACTTTTGATAGTTCCAGGAGGAAATGTTAGACCAGTAAAAAGGTAAAACCTGTAAGGTACATACAGTTTGAGGTAGAACTTTTGATAGTTCCAGGAGGAAATGTCAGACCAGTAAAAGGGTAAAACCTGTAAGGTACATACAGTTTGAGGTAGAACTTTTGATAGTTCCAGGAGGAAATGTCAGACCAGTAAAAGGGTAAAACCTGTAAGGTACATCTAGTTTGAGGTAGGACTTTTGATAGTTCCAGGAGGAAATGTCAGACCAGTAAAAGGGTAAAACCTGTAAGGTACATCTAGTTTGAGGTAGAACTTTTGATAGTTCCAGGAGGAAATGTCAGACCAGTAAAAGGGTAAAACCTGTAAGGTACATACAGTTTGAGGTAGAACTTTTGATAGTTCCAGGAGGAAATGTCAGACCAGTAAAAGGGTAAAACCTGTAAGGTACATACAGTTTGAGGTAGAACTTTTGATAGTTCCAGGAGGAAATGTCAGACCAGTAAAAGGGTAAAACCTGTAAGGTACATACAGTTTGAGAGTGCGGGGCTTTTAAAAATAGGGAGGGGGGTGGTTGTTTAAAAGTGCTATGTACTTTAAAGTGCTGGGTACTTTATAGTGTGGTATCTTTTAATCTTTGAGGCTATTAGCATGTGCTGCTGTTGGTACTGTCGTAATATGTCATTGTGCAGAATATGACATCTCCATCTGGGTATGTTGGAAAAGGACTAGCTTGAAGATTGTGAATTTGGAGAATTGTTAAATATGAAGAAAATTTCTTTTTCTTCTTCAAACGCTCCATATCGACCACTTGTTAATCAATCCGTATGTATGCGATCTGAGCCTATGAGCGATTGTTCAGTGTAGTTAAACCTATCGGCAGCAATGTTACCTCATATATAGCTCTCAGTGTGGCTTCGATACGTGAGCCATCACACCAACTACACGAGTGGACACCGTTGATAGGGACAGTGGTACACTTAAACCCTTAGTTTAGTCGACAGATCATCATCACCGTACATGAAATAAATTAGTCCATTAGTGCTTTGATCTTTTCCTCAGTATGTCCCTCAGCTTGTGAAGCAACAATCATCCCCATTTCTGTGTTGGTTTACTCTTTATTGGTTTCCAACATAGCGCTCTTATTTGGCTACATCACGATTGATTGTATTTTCTTGTAGTCTGTTTAGGTTTGTAGATACATCACCATTCTTTGAATCGTTTACATGCTCTATCTCCGTTATGGTATTCAGAACATCAGCCCGGTCCATTGCGCATCTGCTTTCCACAGAGCTCGCAAGCCTACCAACCCGTTCATTCCCCTTTACGCTTGAGTGCCATGGCACGAAACCAAAACTACATTTGTCATCCTAGACCTTATCAGAGACTTCAACCATTGTCTTTGAGTTCATCCCGTCTTGATCTTCTCGAGCATAACTCATCGAGTCACTAACACTTTCACATTTTTATTTATCAACATTTTCCTGCTAATTTACCACTATTGTCATTATTTTCAACTTACCTGCCCACCTTCAACATGTTCTTCTAGTCTTTTCAACTCATTGCATCTTCAACTTATCTGCATGCCTTCAACATGTTCTTCTAGTCCTTTTCAACTCATTGTATCTTCAACTTACCTGCCCACCTTCAACATGTTCTTCTAGTCCTTTCCAACTCATTGCATCTTCAACTTCTCTGCATGCCTTCAACATGTTCTTCTAGTCCTTTTCAACTCATTGCATCTTCAACTTCTCTGCATGCCGCCTTCAACATGTTCTTCTAGTCTTTTCAACTCATTGCATCTTCAACTTCCCAGCCTATCTTCAACATGTTCTTCTAGTTCTTTTCAACTCATTGCATCTTCAACTTCTCTGCCCACCTTCAACATGTTCTTCTAGTTCTTTTCAACTCATTGCATCTTCAACTTCCCTGCCTGTCTTCAACATGTTCTTCTAGTTCTTTTCAACTCATTGCATCTTCAACTTCTCTGCCCACCTTCAACATGTTCTTCTAGTTCTTTTCAACTCATTGCATCTTCAACTTCTCTGCATGTCTTCAACATGTTCTTCTAGTCGTTTTCAACTCATTGCATCTTCAACTTCTCTGCATGCCTTCAACATGTTCTTCTAGTTCTTTTCAACTCATTGCATCTTCAACTTCTCTGCCTGCCTTCAACATGTTCTTCTAGTCCTTTTCAACTCATTGCATCTTCAACTTCTCTGCATGCCTACAACATGTTCTCTAGTTTTCCTATTCACTTCTCTGCAAAAGTCTTTAGTCCTTCAACTCATTGCATCTTCAACTTCTCTGCATGCCTTCAACATGTTCTTCTAGTCCTTTTCAACTCATTGCATCTTCAACTTCTCTGCCTGCCTTCAACATGTTCTTCTAGTCCTTTTCAACTCATTGCATCTTCAACTTCTCTGCATGCCTTCAACATGTTCTTCTAGTCTTTTCAACTCATTGCATCTTCAACTTCTCTGCCTGCCTTCAACATGTTCTTCTAGTCCTTTTCAACTCATTGCATCTCATTCTGCCTGCCTTCAACATTCTTCTAGTCCTTAACTCATTGCATCTTCAATCTGATGCCTCAGATGTTCTACTAGTCCTTTTCAACTCATTGCATCTTCAACTTCTCTGCATGCCTTCAACATGTTCTTCTAGTTCTTTTCAACTCATTGCATCTTCAACTTATCTGCATGCCTTCAACATGTTCTTCTAGTCCTTTTCAACTCATTGCATCTTCAACTTCTCTGCATGCCTTCAACATGTTCTTCTAGTTCTTTTCAACTCATTGCATCTTCAACTTCTCTGCCTGCCTTCAACATGTTCTTCTAGTCCTTTTCAACTCATTGCATCTTCAACTTCTCTGCATGCCTACAACATGTTCTTCTAGTCTTTTCAACTCATTGCATCTTCAACTTCTCTGCCTGCCTTCAACATGTTCTTCTAGTCCTTTTCAACTCATTGCATCTTCAACTTCTCTGCATGCCTTCAACATGTTCTTCTAGTCCTTTTCAACTCATTGCATCTTCAACTTCTCTGCATGCCTTCAACATGTTCTTCTAGTTCTTTTCAACTCATTGCATCTTCAACTTCTCTGCATGCCTTCAACATGTTCTTCTAATCTTTTTCAACTCATTGCATCTTCAACTTCTCTGCATGCCTTCAACATGTTCTTCTAGTCTTTTCAACTCATTGCATCTTCAACTTCCCTGCCTGTCTTCAACATGTTCTTCTAGTCCTTTTCAACTCATTGCATCTTCAACTTCTCTGCATGCCTTCAACATGTTCTTCTAGTCCTTTTCAACTCATTGCATCTTCAACTTCCTGCCTGCCTTCAACATGTTCTTCTAGTCTTTTCAACTCATTGCATCTTCAACTTCTCTGCATGCCTTAAACATGTTCTTCTAGTCCTTTTCAACTCATTGCATCTTCAACTTCTCTGCCTGCCTTCAACATGTTCTTCTAGTCCTTTTCAACTCATTGCATCTTCAACTTCTCTGCATGCCTTCAACATGTTCTTCTAGTCCTTTTCAACTCATTGCATCTTCAACTTCTCTGCCTGCCTTCAACATGTTCTTCTAGTCCTTTTCAACTCATTGCATCTTCAACTTCTCTGCATGCCTTCAACATGTTCTTCTAGTCCTTTTCAACTCATTGCATCTTCAACTTCTCTGCATGCCTTCAACATGTTCTTCTAGTCCTTTTCAACTCATTGCATCTTCAACTTCTCTGCCTGCCTTCAACATGTTCTTCTAGTCCTTTTCAACTCATTGCATCTTCAACTTCTCTGCCTGCCTTCAACATGTTCTTCTAGTCCTTTTCAACTCATTGCATCTTCAATTTCTGCCTGTCTTCAACATGTTCTTCTAGTCCTTTTCAACTCATTGCATCTTCAACTTCTCTGCCTGCCTTCAACATGTTCTTCTAGTCCTTTTCAACTCATTGCATCTTCAACTTCTCTGCCTGCCTTCAACATGTTCTTCTAGTCCTTTTCAACTCATTGCATCTTCAACTTCTCTGCCTGCCTTCAACATGTTCTTCTAGTCTTTTCAACTCATTGCATCTTCAACTTCTCTGCATGCCTTCAACATGTTCTTCTAGTCCTTTTCAACTCATTGCATCTTCAACTTCTCTGCCTGCCTTCAACATGTTCTTCTAGTCCTTTTCAACTCATTGCATCTTCAACTTCTCTGCATGCCTTCAACATGTTCTTCTAGTCCTTTTCAACTCATTGCATCTTCAACTTCTCTGCATGCCTTCAACATGTTCTTCTAGTCCTTTTCAACTCATTGCATCTTCAACTTCTCTGCCTGCCTTCAACATGTTCTTCTAGTCCTTTTCAACTCATTGCATCTTCAACTTCTCTGCATGCCTTCAACATGTTCTTCTAGTCCTTTTCAACTCATTGCATCTTCAACTTCTCTGCCTGCCTTCAACATGTTCTTCTAGTCCTTTTCAACTCATTGCATCTTCAACTTCTCTGCATGCCTTCAACATGTTCTTCTAGTCCTTTTCAACTCATTGCATCTTCAACTTCTCTGCATGCCTTCAACATGTTCTTCTAGTCCTTTTCAACTCATTGCATCTTCAACTTCTCTGCATGCCTTCAACATGTTCTTCTAGTCTTTTCAACTCATTGCATCTTCAACTTCTCTGCATGCCTTCAACATGTTCTTCTAGTCCTTTTCAACTCATTGCATCTTCAACTTCTCTGCATGCCTTCAACATGTTCTTCTAGTCCTTTTCAACTCATTGCATCTTCAACTTCTCTGCATGCCCTTTAACATGTTCTTCTAGTTCTTTTCAACTCATTGCATCTTCAACTTCTCTGCATGCCTTCAACATGTTCTTCTAGTCTTTTCAACTCATTGCATCTTCAACTTCTCTGCATGCCTTCAACATGTTCTTCTAGTCCTTTTCAACTCATTGCATCTTCAACTTCTCTGCATGCCTTCAACATGTTCTTCTAGTCCTTTTCAACTCATTGCATCTTCAACTTCTCTGCATGCCTTCAACATGTTCTTCTAGTCTTTTCAACTCATTGCATCTTCAACTTCCTGCTGCCTTCAACATGTTCTTCTAGTCCTTTTCAACTCATTGCATCTTCAACTTCTCTGCATGCCTTCAACATGTTCTTCTAGTCCTTTTCAACTCATTGCATCTTCAACTTCCTGCTGCCTTCAACATGTTCTTCTAGTCCTTTTCAACTCATTGCATCTTCAACTTCTCTGCATGTCTTCAACATGTTCTTCTAGTCCTTTTCAACTCATTGCATCTTCAACTTCTCTGCATGCCTTCAACATGTTCTTCTAGTCCTTTTCAACTCATTGCATCTTCAACTTCCTCTGCCTGCTTCAACATGTTCTTCTAGTCCTTTTCAACTCATTGCATCTTCAACTTCTCTGCATGCCTTCAACATGTTCTTCTAGTCCTTTTCAACTCATTGCATCTTCAACTTCTCTGCATGCCTTCAACATGTTCTTCTAGTCCTTTTCAACTCATTGCATCTTCAACTTCCTGCATGCCTTCAACATGTTCTTCTAGTCCTTTTCAACTCATTGCATCTTCAACTTCTCTGCATGCCTTCAACATGTTCTTCTAGTCCTTTTCAACTCATTGCATCTTCAACTTCTCTGCCTGCCTTCAACATGTTCTTCTAGTCCTTTTCAACTCATTGCATCTTCAACTTCTCTGCATGCCTTCAACATGTTCTTCTAGTCCTTTTCAACTCATTGCATCTTCAACTTCTCTGCATGCCTTCAACATGTTCTTCTAGTCCTTTTCAACTCATTGCATCTTCAACTTCTCTGCATGCCTTCAACATGTTCTTCTAGTCCTTTTCAACTCATTGCATCTTCAACTTCTCTGCCTGTCTTCAACATGTTCTTCTAGTTCTTTTCAACTCATTGCATCTTCAACTTCTCTGCCCACCTTCAACATGTTCTTCTAGTCCTTTTCAACTCATTGCATCTTCAACTTCTCTGCATGCCTTCAACATGTTCTTCTAGTTCTTTTCAACTCATTGCCAAAAAAAAACTACACCAACCCCCTCCCCCAACCACCTCCCCACCCAAGTACAATAATTGTAATCAGATTTTGAAACTAATACATAAAATAAAAGAAAAGCAGGGAGTGAGATTCAAATAACACGTATTTGAATTTTTGTGTGGAAAATCCTTACTGAAATTGAATGTATTTCAGAGCGACTTTATTGTTTCAAGAAAAGCGACAAAACAAAAATGCATAAATAGACAAGCTAAAGTCTTTTGTAATGACTTCAAAGGTAAAAGATCTGATTTCAAGAAACAAGTTCTTGCTTAATAACAATGTTAGAAAAAATGATTAGTAAAATGGTAAAGAAACACAGCCAAACACTAGCACACAAAAAATACACATAATACTCAAACGGAAGACTTCTCTACATTACGCTTGAAAGGAAATAACAGTAAATTTAATTCTTCTTTTAAACACACGTACAATGAAAGAAAATATATTTTTGAACGTTTCTTACGAGCGAACTGAAAAAAAAATGTTTTTCAAACATAGTTCTAAAAAGTAATAAGAAAAAAAAATCTACATATTTTTGTCAGGTATATTTCTGCTTCGAACCTTGAAAACCGTGGGAAACTGCAGAACGTGAGTGCTGCCTGGCAGAGATAACTTTCTATGTGGGAAAGTTCTCACCCGAGGTACATGCATGCTCTGACGTAAACGAACTGACACTCTTTCAAATAGTTCAACTTACTACAGTTGTCTCTTACTATTTAACACTGTTAAAGCTAGTTTAAGATAGTCGAGAAAATAAATGTATTTAAATTGTAAATGTAATAAATAAATGAGGGAAAAATCATGATATTTATGTGATGCCAAGTTGTGTATTTGAAGATATAGAAAGCAAGATGGATGTATTTAAAAAATAGATGTCTGCGAAAAATAATGAACATAAAATGGAAGAATGAAGGACTCGGTGCAGTGAAGTCAATCTTTCGGCTTGAGCCCCTTTACTGTCTGTCGTTTTTTTTACTTCTCCAAGAAATCAGACATATGAATATATATGATTATATATATATATATATATATATATATATATATATATCAGAGGAGAAGAGGCAGGCCACAGAGACGATGGATTCAGGATGGAACTGATGGTTTGAGAATGACAGCTGCAGAGGCGGGACAGCTGGCCTATGAGAAAGAGAACGAGAGAGGAGAGATTGAGAGAGAGAGGGAATTCAGTTGAACTTCTAGGGTGGGCGAAGCTCTGCATGTGACAAGCTATTTGATGATATATATATATATATTTATTTTGTTATCGAGAGAGAGAGAGAAAGTGGGTGTTTAGGTAAAGAATGTATTAAAGAAATGAATCCCCAGGGATCACGACACATGTAGAACAAACAACATTATATAATGCTGTCTGAAATTCAGCGCATTTAATACTTCAAGTCTTCTTTCTTCCAGTCGTACCATTGCTGACATTAATATCTCTTATATATTTCATTTGACACATAACCTTTCAATCCCCTGATTTAAGCAAGGATCATGATTCGACATTGTGTCAACGAGTTTCTACTCAACATTTCTTTGACATATATATATATATATATATATATATATATATATATATATATTCATTCAAGCCAGAGAGCTTTATGTAACCCTAGGCTTGCGTACCTGATCCGGCCAGAGATATGTTTTTATCTGGCCAGCTGCGGAATCTAAATGTTCAACACATCCAGACCCAGAACATCGTAATCGTCTATATATTTAATTAGAAACTTGAAAATTCTTAGCCTCAGTATCATGCTTATTTAAAATACAAATCTTGGACGAGTTCTTTAGTTTTAAAAAGTGAAACTGCAATTTGTCTGAGAACTTAATCTAATTCAAACTACGTATGTACTGGTAATGAAAACCTGTACATTCATTTATATATTTATTTTTTGTTTGACAGCTATTAGGAAACAATTCATAACTACCAGCTATTGAGATTACTCTTTTTTTTTAATCTGAATGATAGTCTATTTTTTATTTTTTCCCTTCATTCTTTCTCTCCTCTATTCCTGTTTAGGCTTTTGAGCATTCAGATTAATGTGAAGAGTTCTGGCAAGTGCTCTTGAATGTCCCTTGTATATGGTGTTTTCTACCGACTAATTCTCTAATATAGTGACCATTTACTTTATACTTAGTCTCATCACTTTTTAACAAAATATTCATCTGTTTCTCAAGAAATTAAGTTGCCATTTGTTTTGGCATACATTTGTAACTTACAAGAGAACATTCCATTCGACATTACTGGTAGAAACTGAGCACATATGGTCTAGTCTAAGTGCTATATCGTCGGTTTAGTACCAATAATCAATAAAATATGAGTGAAATATAGTTTAATTACTTGCATTTTAATATATTCAGTCGTTGAAAAAGATATCAAACAAGAAATTGAAAGTTGACAGTAAGTGCCGTTTATATCAGGAGGGGCTGGTCAATTTGAGCGGATGCCTGATAAAAATATCCCCAAAACAGCTGATATATGGCGATATTTATAGTGGCAGACGACCGTTTGGTGGACAGAAAATACGCTTCAAATACATTCTTAAAGGGTCTCTAAAATACGTTGATATAGACACCACAAGCTGGAAATCTCTTGCTAAAAATCGACAAATGTGGCTCTACAATATCATCATTTGCCGTTTTGTGTCAAGATACGTCACGCAGTTTGTTCTGTGCTGAGTCACATCGTTTGTTGTGGCTGTAATGTCTTATTCTGGATTGGGTACCCTTACCACAGCTGCTGTAAGTGAAACTGGAGACTATAGCTGATGAAGAGGAAGGTCTATCTGTGGCTCTGCAACAACACAAAGGAATTCACATAATTAAGAATCGTCATACTGCTGAGGCGTATCGAAAGCGAGCTTCGCAAAAAGACAGAACGCACAACACCCACATGTCTAACCCTAACCTGTGTTAAGGGATTGTGTTCCAGGATTGGATTCCATAGTCTACATCAGAGAAGTGCAATAACACATGTCTGAGACAATTGTCATAAATGGATCTTATTACCAGGACAGATGCACTGCAGTTTATTTGTTACTATCTATCAAGAGAAATATATTTACTTCATTTATTGTGATACTGTTTCTATCATACTTCATTATTTCTTCTTTCCCAATGTCATCTTTATCGCTTCTTCTTTTCCAATGTCATCTTTATCTCTTCTTCTTTCACAATGTCATCTTTATCGCTTCTTCTTTTCCAATGTCATCTTTATCGCTTCTTCTTTTCCAATGTCATCTTTATCGCTTCTTCTTTCCCAATGTCATCTTTATCGTTTCTTCTTTTCCAATGTCATCTTTATCTCTTCTTCTTTCACAATGTCATCTTTATCGCTTCTTCTTTTCCAATGTCATCTTTATCGCTTCTTCTTTTCCAATGTCATCTTTATCGCTTCTTCTTTTCCAATGTCATCTTTATTGCTTCTTCTTTCCCAATGTCATCTTTATTGCTTCTTCTTTCCCAATGTCATCTTTATCGCTTCTTCTTTTCCAATGTCATCTTTATCGCTTCTTCTTTCCTAATGTCATCTTTATTGCTTCTTCTTTCCCAATGTCATCTTTATCTCTTCTTCTTTCCCAATGTCATCTTTATCGCTTCTTCTTTCCTAATGTCATCTTTATTGCTTCTTCTTTCCCAATGTCATCTTTATCGCTTCTTCTTTCCTAATGTCATCTTTATCTCTTCTTCTTTCCCAATGTCATCTTTACTGCTTCTTCTTTCCTAATGTCATCTTTATTGCTTCTTCTTTCCCAATGTCATCTTTATCTCTTCTTTTCCAATGTCATCTTTACTGCTTCTTCTTTCCTAATGTCATCTTTATTGCTTCTTCTTTCCCAATGTCATCTTTATCTCTTCTTCTTTCCCAATGTCATCTTTATCGCTTCTTCTTTCCCAATGTCATCTTTATTGCTTCTTCTTTCCCAATGTCATCTTTATCGCTTCTTCTTTCCCAATGTCATCTTTATTGCTTCTTCTTTCCCAATGTCATCTTTATTGCTTCTTCTTTCCCAATGTCATCTTTATCGCTTCTTCTTTCCCAATGTCATCTTTATTGCTTCTTCTTTCCCAATGTCATCTTTATTGCTTCTTCTTTCCCAATGTCATCTTTATTGCTTCTTCTTTCCCCCTGTTATCTTCATCGTTTCTACTTTCCCCCCTGTTATCTTCATCGTTTCTACTTTCCCACTGTTATCTTCATCGTTTCTACTTTGCCCATGTTATCTTATCGTTTCTACTTTCCCTGTTATCCTTCTATTCGTTCTTCTTACTTTCCTCTCATCGTTATCTTCTACTCGTTTCTACTTTGCCCTGTTATCTTCATCGTTTATACTTTCCCTGTTATCTTCATCGTTTCTCTTTGCTCCTGTTATCTTCATCGTTTATACTTTCTCCTGTTATCTTCATCGTTTCTACTTTCTCCCTGTTATCTTCATCGTTTCTACTTTCTCCATGTTATCTTCATCGTTTCTACTTTCTCCCTGTTATCTTCATCGTTTCTACTTTCCCCTGTTATCTTCATCGTTTCTACTTTCCCCTGTTATCTTCATCGTTTCTACTTTCCCCTGTTATTATCTTCTCTGTTTCATCTTTCTCTCCTGTTATCTTCATCGTTTCTACTTTCTCCTGTTATCTTCATCGTTTTACTTTCCCTGTTATCTTCATCGTTTCTACTTTCCCTGTTATCTTCATCGTTTCTACTTTCCCTGTTATCTTCTCATCGTTTATACTTTCCCTGTTATCTTCATCGTTCTACTTTCCTGTTATCTTCAGTTTCTACTTTCCTGTTATCTTCATCGTTTCTACTTTCTTCTCAGTTATCTTCTCGTTTTACTTTTTGCCCTGTTATCTTCATCGTTTTACTTTCCCTGTTATCTTCATCGTTTCTACTTTCCCTGTTATCTTCATCGTTTCTACTTTCCCCTGTTATCTTCATCGTTTATACTTTCTCCTCGTTATCTTCATCATGTTTCTACTTTCCCTGTTATCTTCATCGTTTCTACTTTCTCCTGTTATCTTCATCGTTTATACTTTCCCCTGTTATCTTCATCGTTTTACTTTCCCGTATCTCGTTATCTTTTTTCTCTCATTTACTTCCTGTTATCTTCATCGTTTCTACTTTGCCCTGTTATCTTCATCGTTTCTACTTTCCCTGTTATCTTCATCGTTTCTACTTTCCCCTGTTATCTTCATCGTTTTACTTTCCTGTTATCTTCATCGTTTCTACTTTCCCTCGTTATCTTCATCGTTTCTACTTTGCCCTGTTATCTTCATCGTTTCTACTTTGCCCTGTTATCTTCATCGTTTCATTTCTGTTATCTTCATCGTTTATTCCCCTGATTATCTTCATCGTCACTTTCTACTTTCCCCTGTTATCTTCATCGTTTCTACTTTCCCCCTGTTATCTTCATCGTTTCTACTTTCCCACTGTTATCTTCATCGTTTCTACTTCTGTACTCTCGTTTATTCTTACTATCGTTTCTACTTTCCCTGTTATCTTACGTTATACGTTTCTACTTCCCTGTTATCTTCATCGTTTCTACTTTCCCTGTTATCTTCATCGTTTCTACTTTCCTGTTATCTTCATCGTTTCTACTTTCCCTGTTATCTTCATCGTTTCTACTTTCCCTGTTATCTTCATCGTTTCTACTTTGCCCCTGTTATCTTCATCGTTTTTCTTACTTCATCTTTTATTTCCATCTTATCGTTTCTACTTTCCCTGTTATCTTCATCGTTTCTACTTTCCCCTGTTATCTTCATCGTTTCTACTTTCCCCCTGTTATCTTCATCGTTTCTACTTTCCCACTGTTATCTTCATCGTTTCTACTTTCCCGTTATCTATCTTCATTCGTTTTCACTTTCCCTGTTATCTTCATCGTTTCACTTTCCCCTGTTATCTTCATGTTTCTACTTTCCCTATCTTATCTTCATACGTTTCTACTTTCCCCTGTTATCTTCATCGTTTCTACTTTCCCCCCCCTGTTATCTTCATCGTTCTATTCCGTTATCTTCACGTTTCTCTTTCCATGTTATCTTCATCGTTTCTACTTTCTGTCTCCTGTTTACTTCTTTACCATCGTTTCTACTTTCCCTGTTATCTTCATCGTTTCTACTTTCCCTGTTATCTTCATCGTTTCTACTTTCCCTGTTATCTTCATCGTTTTACTTTCCCCTGTTATCTTCATCGTTTCTACCTATCATGTTTCTACTTTGCCCCTGTTATCTTCATCGTTTCTACTTTCCCTGTTACTTATCTTTCATCGTTTTACTTTTCTCTTCCCTGTTATCTTCATCGTTTCTACTTTGCCCTGTTATCTTCATCGTTTCTACTTTCCCTGTTATCTTTATCGTTTCCTACTTTCCCCTGTTATCTTCATCGTTTCTACTTTCCCATGTTATCTTCATCGTTTCTTTTCCCTGTTATCTTCATCGTTTCTACTTTCCCTGTTATCTTCATCGTTTCTACTTTCCCCTGTTATCTTCATCGTTTCTACTTTCCCCCCTGTTATCTTCATCGTTTCTACTTTCCCCCTGTTATCTTCATCGTTTCTACTTTCCCACTGTTATCTTCATCGTTTCTACTTTCCCCATGTTATCTTCATCGTTTCTACTTTCCCACTGTTATCTTCATCGTTTCTACTTTCCCCTGTTATCTTCATCGTTTCTACTTTGCCCCTGTTATCTTCATCGTTTCTACTTTCCCTGTTATCTACGTTGTTTATACTTTACCCATGTTATCTTCATCGTTTATACTTTCCCCCCTGTTATCTTCATCGTTTATACTTTCCCCATGTTATCTACATCGTTTATACTTTCCCCCTGTTATCTTCATCGTTTCTACTTTCCCCATTTATCTTTCATGTTTCTACTTTTCCTGTTATCTTCATCGTTTATACTTTCCCTGTTATCTTCATCGTTTATACTTTCCCCTGTTATCTTCATCGTTTCTACTTTCCCCTGTTATCTTCATCGTTTATACTTTCCCCTGTTATCTACTTGTTTATACTTTCCCCTGTTATCTTCATCGTTTATACTTTCCCTGTTATCTACATCGTTTATACTTTCCCCTGTTATCTTTCATCGTTTATACTTTCCCTGATCTTCATCGTTTATACTTTCCCCTGTTATCTACATCGTTTATACTTTCCCCTGTTATCTTCATCGTTTCTACTTTCCCCTGTTATCTTCATCGTTTCTACTTTGCCCCTGTTATCTTCATCGTTTATACTTTCCCTGTTATCTTCATCGTTTCTACTTTCCCCTGTTATCTTCATCGTTTCTACTTTCTCCCTGTTATCTACGTTGTTTCTACTTTCCCTGTTATCTCATCGTTTATACTTTCCCTGTTATCTTCATCGTTTCTACTTTCCCATCATGTTATCTTCATCGTTTACTACTTTCCCCATGTTATCTTCATCGTTTATACTTTCTCCTTGTTATCTCATGTTGTTCTACTTTCCCCATGTTATCTTCTGTTGTTTGTCGTTCCTCCTTTCCATGTATCTTTATCGTTTCTATTTCTCCTGTTATTATTTCTAAGTTTTGTATATTTATTCTCTTCATCTCTCTACATAATTCCCTACAGGTACATTATTTCACTCCCTCATTCTCCACCTTTCTCTGTAATTGAGTTCCACATATGTGATGTCTGTCTCTTTCTCTGTAATTGAGTTCCACATATGTGATGTCTGTCTCTTTCTCTGTAATTGAGTTCCACATATGTGATGTCTGTCTCTTTCTCTACTTCTTTCTCACTGTATAATTGAGACTCTGTATGTAACTTGTCTCTCTTTCTGTCTGTCTCTCTCCCTCTCTCTCTCTTTCTCTCTCTCTCCGTCTGTCTCCCTCTCTCCCTCTGTCTGTCTACCTCTCTCCCTCTCTCTTTCTGTGTAGTTGTCTCGTATATGAGATTTATGTCTTTCTCTCTTTCTGTCTGGTCTCTGTATAATGTCTATTTACTCCGACGTTCTGAGTGCGAATCGCGCTGCGGACAAATTGGTTGCAAATTGTTTCGCGTGGATTTTTACAAAGGACGATGGCGCCACCCGTTCAGAAAGCAATGGCAAACTACTGAATGTAATAATGCCTAGAAAAATCACAAACAGCGTTAAAAAGCTACGGTTGATTCGCAAAGTCATACAAAGGATAGGCAATTAATTTTTTTAATACTGAACTTTCTGTCTTTCTTTGAGTGTAGTGGAGTCTAAAATATGTTACTTCTCTCTCTCTCTCTCTCTCTCCCTCTCTCAAGTCATGAATATGTGACTTTATCTATGATATCCATCGCTATCTCTCCGTAGCCGAGTCTCGAATATGTGATTTTGTCTCCGTCTCTGTTTCTCTCTCTTTCCATAACTGAGTTTTGTATATAGGACTTGCATATTACTCACCCACTCTGTAATTCAGTCTCTCATGTATGTTGTATGTTCCTGCGTATGTTCTTGTGTTATTTAGTCCTATTCGATGAATATAAATGAGCCTGTATCTCCCTGTGACTTGTCTCTTACGTTATTTTAATGTCATCTTGATGCTAGCTGATATCTTGCAGCTGCATTATGGATCCCTTTGAATGAGACTGATACTCTGATAACGTTTATCTGTATGTTAAGTCTCTCCAGCTGCGTGTTGTAGCACTTTAATCATGGTCTGTTTTGAAGGTCATTTTCCCTCAATGACTAGATCGAATTCCTTATCTTTATATCTTAGTCTTTAAGTCGACAAGTTGTTCACTTGTCTGTGCTAAAGCCATCCAAAATTTGATGTGAATCATGGCCAATAGATAAACAAACGAGAAGATCAATGATTTCCATAGATATGTTGTTTATTCAGTCCAAAAATAAGAATAGGGTGTATTGTTGAAACAACAAGGAAATGCTAAAGAAAGGAAACATATAAAAGAAGCAACAAGGTAATGCTAAAGAAAGGAAATATATAAAAGAAACAACAAGGATATGCTAAAGAAAGGCAACTTATGAAAGAAACAACAAGGATATGCTAAAGAAAGGCAACTTATGAAAGGAACAACACGGACATGCTCAGAAAAGACAAGGACATATTGAGAAAAGACAAGTAATAATAAACTGAGGAAAGACAATTCATGAAAAAAACGTACCTTTAAGGTATACAAGAAGCAGTCTTGTTCGCTCGTGTTCGCTCTGTGTTCGCTCGTGTGTGCAAAATCTCACCTTGAACGTATACAAGAAACAAAAAAAAAAAAGATAATCATTACTCATTCTGGCATCCTTCGAATGGTGAGTGTATTTAACCAGCGACAGCGAGCCACAGGAACCATCAGTATGCATACCCTGCGACATCTGTTGTGATAGACCTTTGGATTTTGCCAGAGTCATGGACGTCAGTTCAGTAACCAAAAACCAAAAGATATTGAACTCACAAACTAATGATAATAACGAGACCTTGGTGTCGTACCTCGGATAAGTTTATACAATAGAAAACGTGTTCTGATATAACAGAGCCAATAACAAAACATTTGGCAACGGTTTCGTATGTATGCACTTCAGAATTAATATGGACAAGTGAGTTTTTCCATTAATTTGATTCTATTATAAGTACATATATAAATAGTTTCACACGAGAGTTCTCCGCTGCAATTGAAACACTTCTTATTGTTGTTAATAGTTTCACAAGTTGTCAATTTACCTGAAGGTAGATCGTTGTATGTCAATATCCCACTATTGGCGTTGAAGTTAAATATGTATAAGAGACTGTTGAAAGCCACCTTATTTACATATGTAAAGCTATGTAGACTACAGTACAGCTAAATACCAATATCAAATGGACAATAAAAACATGTAGACGTTGTGTTCAAATTTAGTTTTTCTTTTAAAGTGAATATTGTCGACGTATCTGTAATAAAGTTTTGGTTAAAATAAGGAACACTATTCTATATATCTATTATCTAATCCTGTTTTGCCTTTCGGAGTCAGGTCGAAAAAAGTGACACACATAGCGAGCCTCCTTATGAGCTTTGTATAAGGTGGAGTTTAGTGCATCGGATATTCCGTCGTTCCATCGTTTACCTGATCGTCTTCTGGGTATGTTGCTAGTACCCTCTGTGAGAGACTGTCTTGGTACTTCCGAACCATTTGACCTGTTGTTTAAATATTGTATCACCGGCAAGGATCCTACTCTTCTTCTGATTTCGTGGTTTCTGATCTTATCTCTTCTTGTGACATATAGAATTCGTTGTAAACACTTCATCCCTGTTGTTTAGATTCTTCTTGACTCATTTGTTGTCAGTGTCTGTGTCTGACACTAATAGCACAGAGTTGGTAAATAAAAGCTGTGTTGAACATTGCTGTCTTGGTGTACATCGATATGTGCTTCTTTTTCAGTATTGGTGACATGTGTCCAGTAATCTGGTTTGCTTTATTAAAAGAAAGGAACACTCAAAGTGAGAATCAACAAAATAAATCCAAATGTGTTAAATATATAGGAGAACCGACTAAGGAAGTCATATCGAGAAACAAAATATCAACTTTGTAAACTACACGAATCTTTCTTTATTAAGAAGTCAATTTATTTACTATACAAAGGTCTGAGGAGTACACACGTGTAATGTTTGTGATATTTACAAACTAAAGTAGTTATTGGTCAACTACTATCTGTGTAGCGAATCACGTACAAACAAAGTACTATAGTTTTACAAAATACAGAAACAGCAACGATAAACAGCAACGTTTCGACCAACAGGCCTTTATCAAACAAACGACACAACACTATTTACCAAGTTTTACTGCAGTCTTCCCCCTATTTCGATACTATCTGTGTACATCTCTATATAGCCTGTCTTGTACTGACATTTCAATCTCCTCTATTCATCGTATTTTGGGCCTCTTGTGGGATATGCCTCTGTCAACTTGCAGTTACCACATGTGCATACATCAGTAAAATCTATATTATACTTGTTAAGTAGATGGTATCTCAGCCTGTTGTACGAGGTATGTAGCTGGAAGATGTTAACGTGTTCTTCTCTACGGAGTTGGTGGTAGGCAACATCATTTTGCTTGCAGGGGATGATCTCTCGCATATTTGTTCTTGTAAGCCATTTTGTTCTGTGTTTCACTTTAACGTCAGTTTATCTTATTTCATGCATTTCTTTTCCTCCTATCACAGAAGTATAATGCTGCTTGTTTCCCTATCTTATGTAACATTTATCAGGACGTTTTAAACGTATATGTTAGACAAGGGGCCTAGTCCTAAAGACGAGAAGTAGAGTAATAAATGTAGTGGTTCAAAATTCAGTGTTTAGCAGCTGGGTTTTTTCCGTAATTCTTAAATACTTGTCTAATGTTTACTTCTTAACCATGTTCATTAGTTTCGGTACTTCACCTTTTGGTCTTAGAACTTTTCTTGACTCTACTGTTATCTACAGTATGCGTGAGTCACAAACGGCCAACATACAGTGATAGCATATCAGAAAAAACAACACTCGACGTCTGTCTACGCTTGACTTTTTCATGTTGATTTCTGCATTATTCAAGACTCGTACTTTACCGTAGATTTACTGATGATACTATCAGTTGTCTCTGTGTAGCCTACTATTTCTTTGAAATATGTTTCCAACTTCATACTTAATTTAATTAGTTATTGAAGCATCTGTGTACACCAGATTGTAAATGTTGTTAGAGCAGTTTTTATTTATTAATATATATTGTTATTATGACTCATTTCAATGTTTCAATCTGCCGGTTATTCATTGTAAAAATATTAAGGACACACTAATTGTTTAAAGATATGGTGTTTTTTTTTTCAAGAAAGATAGTGTATGTGTGCAATGTAGATACGCTTAAACAGTGTAGATACACTTTAGTAGTAGATATAGCCGGTGGCGGCTCGTGATCATTTTGGTTGGTGGGGCCAGACAGACATTTTCGGAAAAATCATGGTTTCGGTTAGACTATATTTGAATGTATAAAATAATAAATACACGTTACACCTTATTTTTGAGGGCTTGGCTCCACTGGCCCTTAATGAGGAGCCGCCACTGGATATAACATATATTTGATCTTGTCGTTTCTCTGTATGATCCTTTGAAAGTACTTCCATGGATTGTGCTTTCTTCAATGATATTTATTTGTTGGTCTATTAGTGTTTGGAATTTATCAACTTATTTTTTTTCATTTTAAGCTACGACACAATACAATCTATATCTTTGAGAATATTTGTTCGTTTATTCCTTCCTCGTTAGAAATATATTTTACCCATCTAGTTCCAATTCTTCTCCATGTTCCTCTAATTCTTCTTAATCTTATCCAATTATTCAAATGGAGTACCTGTTCCTATCGAAGAAGGACGATACATAAAATAGATCATGTATTCAAATTGAGCAAGTAAAATAAACTTTGGCAGTGTTGAATCGGTAAAATTCGGCAGAAAAATCTCAGAATAACCAAAAATGATCATTAATTACAATGAAAAATAAAGTTTCTTTAAATGCTTATTATTCTCACAATATATTAGTGAATATTGCCCGGTACTATGAAGTTCGTGCACTGCTGTTGAGATTTTCCGGAGTATGAAAGATATCGCAGCACATATGGTTATTCATCTAAATGTAATAAAGATGGCCCTATAAATCAATCAATCAGCCCATTTGCCTGTCCATTTTTTTTCTAATTTCTCCTTTTGATTGATTGAGTGGACCATCATCATTGCACTTCGGTGAGAAACCATGTGTGCTTCGATTTCTTTCTTACACAGGAAGATCTCAGCGGCAGTACACGACCTCCGTTGCATCGGCGAGGTTGCACGTTGTAATTTTGAAGATGATGAAGATATTTTTGTTGGAATTTTATTTCGAATCTTTTCTAATATATTTTTCCCGTGCAGCGGCTATTCAGCCTGTTCTTCTCGATTTTGAACTGCCAAGAGTTCTTCTACGTGCTCAAATTGAACACGGGACCTACGTTTTATTTTCCATCTCCGATAGGACTAAGAACTTCTCTGGAGGAATATCCAGATGGCTCCACGAGGGAACGAACCTGTTACCTTTGACACGAGAGACGATCACCTAACTTCTACGCCACATAGACACCTTCTCGTTTTACATATGTTTGTTGACATTTATTATTTCCTAATCAAATTAAGAGCAGTATTCAGACTCTCCGTGCGACTCTCTAGCCGCTCCGTGTGACTCTCCAGCTTCTCCGTGCGACTCTCCAGCCTCTCCGTGCGACTCTCTAGCCTCTCCGTGCGACTCTCCAGCTTCTCCGTGCGACTCTCCAGCCTCTCCGTGCGACTCTCCAGCCTCTCCGTGCGACTCTCCAGCCTCTCCGTGCGACTCTCCAGCCTCTCCGTGCGACTCTCCAGCCTCTCCGTGCGACTCTCCAGCCTCTCCGTGCGACTCTCCAGCCTCTCCGTGCGACTCTCCAGCCTCTCCGTGCGACTCTCCAGCCTCTCCGTGCGACTCTCCAGCTGTGAAATGATTTACTTTTCTCTGATTCTCAATCTCTTCGGGACAGTGATGTAAACATTGACGTGTACAGATCATTGCTGGGTATCATAGATAAACACCTGTACCGGGCAGGTGTTCGCATTACTCGCAGGTGTTGACTCTCATATTAAACGTTAGCCAATGTTTTGAATGCTTATTCTGTTAACAACACAAACAAATATGATGAAAATAATGAAATTAAAATAAACAAATTTATTATGGGTTTGTAATTTTAAAATAAAATTTCCAATTCCAATGTTGTATAATTTCTATCGTATGCCATCGAGGGTTGGATAATAACTAAAGATATAGAAAGCAATTTGAATTAAATTTAAAATAAATGTCTGCGAAAATAATTAACATAAAATGGGACGAATTCAGGAAAAGGGATGAAATGAAAGAAATATCTGGTCAACCAATGTTTACAACTGTTGTGAGAAAGAGAAGATAGAGATATGTTAGACATACTCTGAAAATAAATGATCAACGTATCATAAAACATACATTGAAGTGGGAGACAAAGGATTCAAGAAAGAAACACGCTCTTGGAAAACTATGAAACAAACTCTGCTGAGAGAGGCGAGAAATATCGTACTCATTTCTATATAGATGATTGAACGCGTTGCCCAGGATAGACCGATATGGAGCAATTACTTGCATTAATATGTGACTTATAATGGTCATCATCATCAAATAGCTTGTCCTGAGCAGAACTTTGCCACCCCAACAGTCCTCCGGAATTTCTCTCATATGCCAGATGTCCCACCTCTGCAGCTGTCATGCTCAAACCTTCAATTACACCCTGAATCCATCTTCTCCATGGTCTTCCTCTTCTTCTCTTCTCTTTGCCGGTATTCCTCCTTTGATGGATGAAGTATAATGGTGACGGTACGAACGCAAAATAATAATATCTCATTGTACAGATAAGTGACTGTACAGCTATTACAAGCACAACTGGTTAAACTCTGTAATATTCTAATCGGCTTCTAGAAGTTATAGTATTAATTAGAGAAGTTAAAGAAACCTGATTATGAACACGTGAATTCCCCACTCCTTCTCTTATTTATGACAGCTGCTGTGTGCATATTTATAATATGCAAATTGTCATGTTTACAATTCATTCATGAATTCAATAGATTATCACAAGTTATATTGTACTGGTTTTGAATAAAGTATTTCTACTGCAAAGGACGAATCACAAGTTTCTGATACAGATAACCTCATTTCCGCTGTTTAGCGATGTTTAATTTGAAGACCTGTTAGAAAGGCAAGCGCTATTATGCAAATTAACTCACACTTCCTTGAAATTATGTCTGTGTTTAGGAGTTGCAATTGGGAATTGAAAAACTTGTTCTGAAGTGATCATTGCAAATTCAGAGCAGAGTCGTTAAACCGGTTTAACAGCACTAAAGTTGTATACTTTGCTCTTGTCAAAACGCCATGTTATGTATGCGTTTTGTCTTGTATTTCAAATGCGGAATAATTCTTTGCACTTAAATCATTCAACTGGCAAAATGGTTGAAATTGACGGCCAGGAATATGGGGAACCATTATTCGTGCGAAATCTCTTTCAACTTGCTTCAAGAGAGCGTGTTTTGAGCCAGCGTTCTAACCACTACGCTACAATGACTTCCGTTTTGTTTTTCCATAAGTTAAAACTTCCGGGAGATAGTGCATTGACTGTGTTTTACTATTATTCTCTCTCTCTCTCTCTCTCTCTCTCTCTCTCCTGTTTTTAATCCTGGGTACCCATTTATAACCCTCTCTTTGACGTAGTTTTATGTGAGTTGAGCCTTTAATATTAAGAGAACGATCTGATATGTTTACAGAAAACCTGTGATGTCTGTGCTATTCGATACAGACCATACAATTTCGGCTTGCGTTTTTGTTCGGGCTCGCTTTCTCAGTGCTATAACTTTAAAAATTCTTTCTAGAGAAGTGGTTAAGCGTTTGTCCTAAGCGTTATGAAAGTCGTGATTTTGAATCTGGACAGCGTCGTTTTGTTTGGAAGTGCTTTTGTTTCTCAGAGATCCATTAGAACTGCGCCACATCTATGAGGCTCGAGCTTTATGCAATACTCTAAGCAGGTAATTGGATAATTTCTGGAAGTGGGAGCATGCCAAATGGAGAAACTCGGCGCAATGATGTCATTCTACGCAGGTAGTTTGATAATTTCTGGAAGTGGGACCATGCCAAATGGAGAAACTCGGCGCAATGATGTCAATCCTTCGATTTTGTAACATTTTAAAGACCTTTTCACTTCATTGTGACTTTTCAGATGAGTTTCGTATCTCTGTCGAAATTTGTAATTTACCTCTGTTAAACCTCCTTTGACAATTATGTCCATTTTACACGCTAATCCCTTTAAATATCTCTTCTTTAAGCTTGTTTCTTAACACAATCATCTTGACGTACCCAGAGTCTGAACAAGTCTAAATCTACAATAAACAGTTTTCAAACTGGCTTTTAAAATGTAGGTAGTAAGCAATTTTGTATCCACCTTGGAAAGACGCATTAAAAATAAATCCTTACACTCCATTATTTTACTATGCATAGAACTCTTCGCTGTTTACAACGCTATTTTAACAAAAGGACGATGGCACCACCCGTTCAGAAAACAATGGCAAACTACTGAACGTAATAATGCCTAGAAAAATCACAAACAGCGTTAAAAGCTGTGTTTGATTCGCAAAGTCCTGTAAAGGATATGCAATTAACTTTTTTTTCTACGCTACTATTTAGTATGTTAAACTAACAAGTACATTTTTGTTTATTTATGTGATACCATACACACGTGTCTATGTCTTTAAACGCTCATTTACTTAGTATCATCGCAGCCTACCCACGGTTGTCTCCAGATCTGGTCTGATCGGACCACCTCAACTTAGTACATTTCTGTAAAAATATATGTCTTGATAAAGGCCTTTTGGTCGAAACGTTGCTGTTTATCGTCACTGTTTCTGTATTTTGTAAAACTATAGTACTTTGTTTGTACGTGTTTCGTAAAATTTCTGTACATCGCCTTATTTAGCATGTTCAAGGTTACTTCTCTAAGATAATAAATAACATATGGGTCGCCTATAGTCAAGTTGATAACACGCTTTGATAAACAAATAGACCTGTTAATTATATGTGAATATAGCTAGTACTATCTATCTATTCGTTATCTAGAACTATCTGTATATCCGCTATCTAGAACTATCTATATATCCGCTATCTAGAACTATCTATCTATCCGCTATCTAGAACTATCTATCTATCCGCTATCTAGAACTATCTATCCGCTATCTAGAACTATCTATCTATCCGCTATCTAGAACTATCTATCTATCCGCTATCTAGAACTATCTATCTATCTGCTATCTAGAACTATCTGTCCGCTGTAAAATAAATGTTCATTGTGAAAAATACCAACACTTTTTAAAATCTGACCGAGACAGAGATTTCATAAATTCGAATATCTCAAGGCAACTATTGAATGATTTTTATATTCATTGCTTGAGTATTCTTGTTTGTGTCATATCATTTCGTTTTTTACAACCTTCTAGACAAGCATAGAATGCAAATTCTGGCAGTAAATTATGGTCATCAGATCGCTGTCCGTTATAATGTACACTGGAATGTCTACGGAATTATACGGTACTCCTGAAATATTCCCAATTCAACATTACGATTGCACACCTCTTGAGAACCCTAAAAATTTTAATCAGGTCCCAACTTAATTTAAACCACACATCGATGCTTCAGGGAGTCTAAAAATATGACCTGGGAGAAAATATTTGTAAAACATTATGCAAAGTAGGCTTCAATATGGCTACTGTTGCTAAAAATAGATAAAAAGTTTGGAAGAAGATTACTCAGCAACTGATACGATGAAAGCTTCCATTTTTATGACACATGTTCACAACAGTCTGTTCAGTATCGGTAATATTATTATTGGATTTCCTTAGAAACTTTTTTTTTTCAATTTTACTGAATTTATCAATGGCACCATTTATGACAGTTATGAACATTCAATCAATCAATCAATCAATCAATCAAGTGTCACGCCGGTTAACATAGGCGATCATGTTTCTCCACATCAGTCTGTTTCTGGTACAATTCATCAACTCCTTTACCGAATCATTGCCGAACAACGATTTCAAGCCGTCCGGAATTTAGTCCCTTTGTCTCCCTTTATCTCTCTTCGCCTATATTTTACCAGTTGTAACCAACCGTTCTAAACTGTCCTTTGTAAATAGCATTATCGTCATCAAACATATTTAAAAATGTAGAAAAAACAGGTTGTTCAACTTCTGTATTGTGTATGTGTGAATATTTATCACAAATGTGAAGTCGAGTAAACAAAAATGTAGAAAAAATCAGACTGTTCAACTTCTGTATTGTGTATGTGTGAATATTTATCACAAATGTGAAGTCGAGTAAACAAAATGTATAAAAAACATGTTGTTCAACTTCTGTATTGTGTATGTGTGAATATTTATCACAAATGTGAAGTCGAGTAAACAAAAATGTATAAAAAAACAGGTTGTTCAGTTTCTGTATTGTGTATGTGTGAATATTTATCACAAATGTGAAGTCGAGTAAACAAAAATGTATAAAAAAACATGTTGTTCAACTTCTGTATTGTGTATGTGTGAATATTTATCACAAATGTGAAGTCGAGTAAACAAAAATGTATAAAAAAAACAGGTTGTTCAGTTTCTGTATTGTGTATGTGTGAATATTTATCACAAATGTGAAGTCAACGAAACAACAACAAAATGTGAGAGATACCGATGTTTAGAAATTGACCTCTGATACTAAGATTTGGAAGATGTAGGTCGAATATTTTCGCTTCACGTACAGATAAATAGAGCATAGTTTAGTTTCTAGTTTAGTCGAACAATCATAATCGCTGCTCAACGAATCGATTAGTCCATATGTGTATTCCGATCACTTCCTTAGGATGACCCTCAGCTTATGATAACTTGGGACAACAGTTTTGTGTTGTTTTATTATTCTGTTTCTACTCCCATCACTCTTGGCTGGTTACACTAGATTTTCTTGCAGTCTTGTCATGGCTACATATTAACAACAATTTTTTGAATCATTTACACGTTCTGCTTCCCGTAGAGCATTCAAAATATCAGCCTGGTCCATTGTTCGCCAATACTGTACAGTAGCTATGCATATCGGCCCATTCATTCCTCTTTACGCCTGTATATCCTGGAAAAAAAAAACAACATAACTTTTTGGCCAGCCTTGACCACTTCAGAGACTTTAAACGCTGCCATCGAGCACAAAAAAATCTTGAACTTTCTGAGTATATTTATTGTGTCATTGAGAAAGCATATATGTATGAGTCTAGCATGATCATGGCTATAGTTACTGCCATAACTTGCATTGTTACACGACTCTGAGCCATGGCAAAACCACCACTGTCTTCCTTCCCAATATCCCCTCTGAACTAAGTATTGAAAGCCCACGAGCTTCTCGCGTGCTGAACAACAGATCCATATGTGCAAGTGATGAAAACATCGCCTTCAGATGAGTTCTCGGAAATCAACGCTTGAACGTTTGCCACTACAATCGCCGGGTTTTCTTGTCCACATTCTCTATTAAGTCTGCCTGATATATAATGAAAAGAATTATTGCTTTATGCTGGCACTCGTAACAGTTCTTTACTAGATTCAATGCCATCAAGTAAACTACACTTATTTAATAATTCCCCCATCCTGACCCATCCCAGATGTTCTTTCTTTTATGCTGCTGCCCTTTTCTCTATATATTTCCCTGTGCGTGTTGTGTGTCGACGTTGACTTATGCCATCAAGTAAACTACACTTATTTATGCTGCTGCCCTTTTCTCTATATATATTTCCCTGTGCGTGTTGTGTGTCGACGTTGACTTATGCCATCAAGTAAACTACACTTATTTATGCTGCTGCCCTTTTCTCTATATATTTCCCTGTGCGTGTTGTGTGTCGACGTTGACTTATGCCATCAAGTAAACTACACTTATTTATGCTGCTGCCCTTTTCTCTATATATATTTCCCTGTGCGTGTTGTGGGTCGACGTTGACTTGGATTTAGGCTCGTGCTCGATAAATCCTTATGTTTTCTACGGTTGGAAAGGAAAGTAAAGAAAACGCATTGCCATGTACAGTATCTTTTGTACACACAAGAATGATGCACATACTTTCGCTATGTATTATTTTCAGTCTTTCTAGCTGCGTATGACTGAGAATCGGGATTACAAGAATAATGAGACTACTCACAGTTTGTCGCAGTCATGACCCTCATCGCAGCTTTACACTTCCCAGCTTTATCTACCACATGATCTATGTGCTCGGTGGAATCAAAACTTCATCCTTTAGTATTTCATCGCCTGAGAACTCTCCACCAGCACCAAACACGAGGTCACTGCTGGTATTGGAATAATAAAAATATGTTTATTCAGAGAGAACAATGTAATGAAACAAGACAAATGAAACAATGAAACAAGTCAAATGAGACAATGAAACAAGTCAAATGAGACAATGAAACAAGTCAAATGAGACAATGAAACAAGTCAAATGAGACAATGAAACAAGTCAAATGAGACAATGAAACAAGACAAATGAGACAATGAAACAAGTCAAATGAGACAATGAAACAAGTCAAATGAGACAATGAAACAAGTCAAATGAGACAATGAAACAAGACAAATGAGACAATGAAACAAGACAAATGAGACAATGAAACAAGTCAAATGAGACAATGAAACAAGTCAAATGAGACAATGAAACAAGACAAATGAGACAATGAAACAAGTCAAATGAGACAATGAAACCACCATCACACAAATGCAGCAACCATTACATAATATTAAGTCGCAGTGGCGGCTCGTCATTAAGTGCCAGTGGGACCGGGTCCCACCAAAAATAAGGTGTAACGTGTATTCATTATTTTATACATTAAAATATATCCTAACCGAAACCATTATTTTTCAGAAAATATCTGTCTGGCCCCACCAACAAAACTGATCACGAGCCGTCACTGTTAAGTCGTAAGACAAGTCCAAGAGCTATTGAGTCGTAAATGGAGCAGAATAGATCGAAAGGTGATCTACAAAGGGGAACAGAGAAATGTGAGTTAAATACTAGAAGATTGCAATATTCATGACCATTTCTTCTTCTTTGCGTTCGTTCGTTACGAGCAATTTTAATCACTCTTTGTGATATGTTTAATCTTTGCCAAGAACGTGTATGCGTTGCACATTGGTTTGGCAGACCCCTAAACGCATATATTTCTACACGTTTAGGACATGTGCATCCGATTTCAGCCCAACCTCCTTAGTCTCCTCTTACGACATGCGTGGCAGGTAACAGTGGTTCTATTCTTTACACCCCAAATTTGGGCCCCGGTAACCACTCGGGCGTGGTTAGACAGTAGACCATTTATTAGACAGTATGAGAGCTCTCTATCAAACTTGTCGCAGACTCGTAAGAACTACAGAAAGACACGCATGGTCATTTGAGACAACATTAAGTTTTAACAAGGATATGTTCTGTTACCAATATTATTTAATATCAACACGTACAGAATAACAGTAAAAGCGAACTAACTAACTGAAATGAACACGGTAAATGAAGAAAATTCAAAACACAGTTTTTACAGACGACAACAATTTGATATATGTTGGTGAAAAAAGAGTTGCAATACCAGATAACCTCCGTAAATTCATAAATGGGAGAGATATAATATAAAGATAAACACTTGAATGACAGATAGAACGAAGATCAACAGGTCACCAAGTAAGCAGGTAACTGGGTTCAAATACCTGGGAAGCGTTGTAATATAAGATAGCAGATTTGGCAGAGAAATCTGAACAAGATGACAGTAGGCCAACGTAGCGATAAATCACTGACAACATAACTTAAACACAAAGATAGCGGTACACAAGTTCAAAGACAGATCACAAATAGTATATTTATACCAAACTCTCTGATATCAATATCAAGCACAGACCATGTCTAATGTGCCAGAGAGGAAGATCAGTTTGGGAGATGAAGTACTTGAGAAAAGTCATCAACTTTATCAGAAGAAACAGAATAAGTAACGTAGATGTCGGATAATGTGTAGGAATCATTTTTATTTCTATTTTCTCTAATCCTGTTTTGCCTCACACCGTTAGGATAAGAAGAGATTTCTAGAACGGGATTTGTGTGCGCTTCATTAACCGTGTTTTTCGCCGCCTCCGTTATCTCTGAGGTTCGTCTTTTTCATTGTATACACTGTATGGTAATAGCAATGCTCTTTGATGTGCACTGTCTGTTGGTAATCTGCTTATGTGGTAGGACCATCCAATTTGTTGTTTCTTGATGAAGTTCTCTATTGATGTTGTACACCCTTTTTTCCTGATGTCTCCATTTCTAGATCGGTCTCTTCTTGATACTCCCAGTATTCTACGTAGACACTTCATCTCTCCGTCATGTGACTAGTTTTCTTCTATCGTTTGATGTCAGCGTCAAGATGTGGCACTGGTAGCATGATGTCGAGAGAAAGATCGTGCTGTGCAATGCTCTTTTAGTGTTCAAGATGAAATGATTTCATTTCAAGATTGGTGACATTTGTTCTATGATTTGATTTGCTTTATTGCATCTATGTTGGATTTTGTTAGCTATTCGCCCATTTGCTGAAAAGTACTATCTAGATATGTAAAGTCTTTGACTTGATTTAATTGATTTTTTAAAATTGATATATCGGTAGCTTTTTTTCTCTCTAGCGAATGTCATTATTTCGGTTTTGTCTATGTTTATTCTCATATTGTATTCATTGCGTATTTACTGGAGTCTGTTAATGTGTTGCTGTAGCTGTTGAGACAGATGGATAAATAATATTTAAAAAATTCTTTAATCCAAGTGTACACTTGTAGGACGGGCATTGGTGGAACGGATTAGCGAAATAGATAAGCGTTCGTCCGTCGACTCGGACGCAAGAGATGTGTGGATTAAACCCCACACTCGACGTTCCACGCGTGAGGAAAGGAATTGACCTTGCTACCTCCTGGGATTGAAATGAGAGATATGAAGTGACTTCATGCTCTGAAAAATCTACGGGCAATTTTATTTTTATTTGATACAGTGGACATTAGTCAGACCGTACAAGGAGTATGTAATCAGGCAGATACAGCAGCTATAAGAATGTAATACGCATGCTTTTCGACATCTGCAAACCTGCCTGCAACTATGGATATGTACTAAGTACTCTGTTGTTTTCTCTATTAACTAATAATTGAATATTCCATATAACATAATTGACTCTATGTAATACTACAAAGATCGTGGGTCCCTGTGCTGTATTTGAATAAGAAAGCTCAGACTGGGCACAATATACCGGCGTATGATCTGTGGAAGACACAGTCGAGTATCACTAGACAAGCATTTGAGGGAAACCCGCATGTTAGACGGAAACAGGAACGTCCTAAACAGACCTGATGACGGAGTCTTCTTGAGAAACGAAAGAATATCGGATTCTCATGGAATCCATAGAGAAAACGACCAGAGACTGGGAAAAGTAGAAGACAACTATTAAGGTCATATGCTCTACGAGAAGGGGAGAGAAAGAAGTTAGTAAGTCATCTGTAGAAGAGGGTAATTGACAGTAATTTCTTATCCGTGCGACTGTGTAACCGACAAAATAAATGTAGTCATATTGCAGGAAATGCGAATAGGGTAATTGACAATATCTTACGTAACCTGCCACTGACCCTTTCCGATTGACCAGCGAATCGGTAACCTAATAGTCTTCCTATTTCCTGTCCTTTCTATCATTCACGAGATGCTGACCAAGAGCCACGCAGGTACGTATGTAAAGTCATCAACTCTATCTTTTGATTCAGATCATTTGTTAGTATCATGTTTTAGTTAATTTAGTTTTTGTGTTCTTGATAAAGGTCTAAGCACCGAAACGTTGAGTGTGGTTTTTTCATATCTTATAATTAATTTTTCCCTTCTTATGTAATACTGTATTTACCAGTCTTTGCCCTATCGCCTATTTCCTCAGTATTACCGCAGCCACCCAACGATTTTCTCCAGATCTGATCTGATCCAGTCTGAACACATCAGATTTGTTGATTTTCGTACATCGCATAGGGTAATTGACAGTAATTTCTTATCCGTGCGACTATGTAACCGACAAAATAAATGCAGTCATATTGCAAGAAGCGCTCTAAATATGAGTAAAAGATACAAATTGTTTATCGTCACCGATACCATTCCTTGCCCAGATCTTTAATAACTAGCATGGCCAGTCTGACAAAACCTCACTATGGATACATGCTTGTTGACGTATGAGTATACCCAAACGTATCATTAATCATTTCTATATTTATGTATTCAGATATAATTTCATTAAGTTTAACCGTCTACCATATAAATTGATTGATTAGACCAACATCATTGTACTTCGATGAGTAACCATGTGTGATCCGATCTATTTCTTAAACAAGAAGATTTCAGTGGCATTGCGTGAACTCTGTAGCACCAGCGAGGATCCCGATGTAATTTAGAAGATGAAGAAGGTGTTTTATAAGGGTTTTATTTGACCATATAGCAATGGTTAATTATCTGGGAATATCCAAATTGTTGACATACCTGTTAAAACAATGAAGCGAATGTCAACATTCCAGTGTCATTGGTTATTGGTTACTAAACTGACGTCATTGCTCTCCGGGCAGACCCATAGGTGATCAGTCTCCCCAACAGATATCGAAGAGTATGCATACTGAAGGTTCCAGTGGCTCGCTGATAATGATTCCAATGCCATCATTACTTAATCATCATTGAATGATGCTGTAGCTCATGTTGCCATAAACGAAATGATAAAGAAGCATGGATTTTACATTTGAATTACACACTTACAACTTAATCGGAAATTGTAATCCGGAATTACAGTTTCGCAATACATCATGTACGCAAGCACCTTTAAATTAGAACTTCCTGAGTTGTAGTATTCATGTTGAAGCTCAAATCTGCTATGCTCGTTTGAACAAGAAATAAGTTACACTTAAACGGCATTTACTTGCGTTTCAATTCAACGGGATTTTTCTATTGTCACTGAGAGTTATATGAGTGGTCGTAATCCCGCACAATTAACGCTTCGGTTCATCAGACGCATTGCTTTCACTTGAGCTACCAATATGTGAAAAGAAATCTTAGATATTCCAAGTCTTAATAATCTTTCTCTTACAAAGGTTAGCGTTTGAGGATGGCTTTTTTATAATAATTTTCTAGAAGTATTGAGAGCAATTAACGAGTGTTGGAGAATTTTAAATAAATGCTGTTTGATAGAAGTATTCAGAACAGTTATCGAGTGTTGATGAATTTTAAATAAATACTGTTTGATAGAAGTATTCAGAACAGTTAGCGAGTGTTGGAGAATTTTAAATAAATACTGTTTGATAGAAGTATTCAGAACAGTTAACGAGTGTTGGAAAATTTTAAACAAATGCTGCTTGATAGAAGTATTCAGAACAGCTAGTGAGTGTTGATAAATTGTACAAAAATGATTTGTGCTTAAAAGATGAGAATCACTAACTAGCGGTAATGAAGTGTACAGAAATTAAGAAATCATTTAAGATTCAAGTAGTATCATGTCCCTTGAGGGACGTCGCTTTCCTCACAGCCTCGCCTGAAAAACTATCTGTCTCTGGCAAGCTCTCCCGTCTCTTCCAGCGTCATGTTCAAGGTTTCTTTGATGTCCTGCTGTCACCTTCGTCTTGGTCGTCCCCTGTCTCGTACTCCAGAAACCGTGTCTTCCACTACCATTATCTCCAACTTCCTGTGATGTTTAACGTGGTCAAAATATTTCATCTTCCGGGACATGTTATTTATGAGCCTAATGCTCCCTGATATGCGGGTATTTTAGGATGTCTGTTTTTTTCTCTTCTCTGTCCAGATCTTTAAAAATCTTTTCTGTAACAACTTGTTTCAAAAGCTACAATTTTGTTCTTTAATGTGTGTGTCCACGATTCGCGTCTACCAAATTGTGTCTCTAGAAATTGAGAACTCTGACAGTAGTAACACGAATACTATTTTGCTTAAACATTTTGGTTCTCATAAGTAATCGGTACTAACCCCATGGAATCTGAGAATAAACAATAATAAAAAAAAGAATGGAGACAACATGTAAACACTTTAAATGCTCACTTTTATTAAGACTTGAGTAATAAATAAATATTATGAGATGAAAGTGATACAGAATTTCCTTTGGGGAAATATACAGGGTGTTTAAGATAAAAGTAGCCCGATTGGTAAGTTTTGATGTGTCAAACGGGCTACTTTTATCTTGAACACCCTGTATAACTAACTAAATGACGTGCATGCCAATCCTGTAGCAAACAAACACGGTTTAGTTAACACTGAAGAAATACTTACAATTATCCTCTGCGTTTATGTCACCACAATAGTTACTGAGACCCAGTGGCGGCTCATCTTCATTTTTATTGGTGGGGCCAGACAAAAATGTTCGAAAAAATCATAGTTTTGGTTTAGGTTACATTTCAATTTATAAAATAATAAATACATGTTACACATTATTTTTTGTGGGGCCGGCCCCACTGGTCCTTAACGACAAGCCGCCACTGCTGAGACCCATTCAGATAGTTTAAAGTGTCAGCGGCAGATCACTTACAAAATATATACGATAACGATATCGACTGTTTTTTTTCTCAACAATCCGAGTGCCAATTAACAGTTAGATTGAGAAAGGGAGTCAACTGTAATGAGAAATGAACATCATTCTTTAGTGATCAAGTCTAATTCATTGCCACTGTATTACGTTTACTTATAGATAGACAATAAAAGGGAGCTCTCAATTATGTAACAGGGGCAAGTCTCAGACACTGGAACGAGTTCGAGAATTAGGCGTTAAGTTTGGACATGCCAGACAATGTCGTCTTCGTGGTAGAGAGAAGATATAGTAATCAACTTCTCATGGGTCGTCATCAAGGTGCGTATCCTTTATAGGACGTTGCTCTCTTTGCAGCACATCTGAAATTCACTCTGTCTCTTGTTAGTTCACCCACTTCGTCGATGGTCATGTTCATGGTTTCTTTAATATCTTGTAGCCATCTTCTTCTTGGTCTGCCTCTGCGTCCTGGGACACTGCCCTCTAGTAATTTCATGTTCTGCATCACGTTCTTGGCAACATACAATCAGTAGTTTCTCATGGGTACGATGAGTAAATGGACTTTGGGATGGCTGCTGCAGCGGAGGACAGTGCATGCATAGGAATGCCCAATGTGCCATGACGTCGATCGCATAACATAACATAGCATAATGAAAGGGAGCAATAAATATATTATTCTTTATAGAAGAATGTTAGAAATAGATCAAACGACGGTGATAGTGATCTCTAGCGGAGAACACTCTTCAAGAGTAATTGGATCAGTGCTCGGTGATTGCCAAGGTTCTTCTACTAAATGACTGTTTCTATTTTAGATCTGCGATAGTTGATCTGGTTCCCTACTTGACAGAAGCAAGCAGTCAATGCTCTGTCGACTGTAGTGATGTTCCTCTTGTATAAATCGCACTTTCAGAGAGAAATCAATATCCAGGAACCGATTCGGCAATCGTATTAGACGACTCCCAGATTTAGACCCTGCAAAATATATATTTGTTTAAGCTACTGCGAACGATGTTTTTTTTTTTTTCAAATGACTGTGATGACACACTGATCCGATCTCATTCCAATAGATAACGGTTTTGTGCACGAGATGCTAGAATAATCATGCATAGACACCATCTGAGTATGAGCTCCCACCTCACAGTATTTAATAATAAGCTGAGAGTTTTCCAGCTTTCTTGGGATTAATTTTTTTTAACTTTCGAAATAACGTATGATCACTTTTTTTTTTCTTTCTTTTATCGTCACACTGTTATCGTAGGTCGTAGTTTTCTGTTTTGTCTTGCGCTGCTCTAGTAGCTTGAGTAATAGTTATGTTTGCTTTTTAACAAGATTCTGCTATGCCAACTATCCATCTTTTTTGTGGTCTTCCTGTCGCCTTTTTTCCAGATACTCAGAAAACTCTGTATAACAGTGTTTCCCAACCTTTTTTGTGCCATGTCCCACCAAAGCCTTTCTAAAATTCGTATGTAATATATACATAATTTTTAATATTCAAAAATTGAATTGTTCACTGAAGAAACTTAAATAATAGGTTTTCGGATGAAATCACTAGGAAATTGTTGAGGTAACACAGTAAGTAAATTTTGAAAACATGTAATGGGGAACTGAAATTCAAGTACGAAATAATTTTAATGAAAGATTTGTCTATATTATTTTAATTATTAGTAATTATTTATTTTTCCCATTTGACAAATTGCCCCCCTTAATAATCAAATTTCCCACCTGGGGGGCGTGGTCCCCACGTTGGGAAACACTGATGCATACAGTGGAGTTTGGTTGGATTCTTATTAATTAAGTGACTGAACCACTTCATTCTTTGTTTCTCAATGTAATTCACGCAAGGCTCAGTCCCAACTTTCTTTCTTATGCTGATGTTGGTGTCTGTCTTTTCTGTTATCACTACATAGGAATATAGTGAAAAATAATAATTTTCGTAGGTTTCGTAATAACAGCAACAATAAAAACAGAGACATATGTTACTATCTTTCGTACACAAATACATGTAATACGATGAAGTCCAGGCGAAAATACGACAATATTGCTAATTTATACTGTATTCAAAGATCGGGTGCAATTGAAACTCACTAAAACTTGCGTGAAAATGTCTCGTTACATTTGTGTGATGTCGTCATTCATTTTATTGATCTCGATAATGATTGTTAGAGAACAATTGAACTCGGTGACAAATGCATGCTCTTCACTTCAGGTAAAGTGATCATGAAGATTGATCCATTTCTTTTTTCATGTTCTTTTTCTCTTTGTCTTCTATCTATCTATCTATCTATCTATCTATCTATCTATCTATCTATCTATCTATCTATCTATCTGTCTGTCTGTCTGTCTGTCTGTCTGTCTGTCTGTCTGTCTGTCTGTCTGTCTGTCTGTCTGTCTGTCTGTCTGTCTGTCTGTCTGTCTGTCTGTCTGTCTGTCTGTCTGTCTGTCTGTCTGTCTGTCTGTCTGTCTGTCTGTCTGTCTGTCCGTCCGTCCGTCCGTCCGTCCGTCGGTCCGTCCGTCCGTCCGTCCGTCCGTCCGTCCGTCCGTCCGTCCGTCCGTCCGTCCGGCCGCTCGCCCGCCCGCCCGCTCGCCCGCTCGCATGCCCGCATGCCTTCCCGTCCACCCGTCCGTCTGACCGCCTGCCGTTCTGTCTGCCGGCCCGCCCATCCGTCGGCCCATCGGTCAGTAGGCTCGCTTGTCCGCTAGCCTGCCCGCCCGTCCGTCTATCTTGCTAGCTATATATCTGCACAACTAATTAACAACTCTCCGTCTAATTAAAGGGTTTAAAGGGTTTTTAAAGTCGAAGGATTGACTTCATTGCACCGGCTTTTACCCCATATGGCTCGGTCCCTCTCCACAGAAATGGCACGCCACCTGCCGAGAGTATTGCACAAAGCACGAACTCCGTAGCTCCGGCAACAATCCTAGGGTCTCTGGAAAAAATGCACTCGTGAACAGAAGGCCCCTGTCCGGATTCGAACCCACGACCTTCGACTCGCAAGGCAAAGGCAAAGGGCTTAACCACTCAGCCACAGAGACCCCCAAGCAAATATATTTAGGTAAGGACAATGAAAAGAAATAAAAAGCTTGAAAATCTAACATACTCTTCATTAAAAGCTGCCAAGATATTGGAGATCGATTGAGGCTCTACATTCGATATCATTTGATCTGATCTTCAATTTATACTACATCGTAAAATAGTTTATTATGTTACTTCCTGTTAGCTTTCTGACATATAATCATGAAACCGTTGTTATTACTTGATCACCTATTCACAGAATACAGCCTTCATGATTTAAGAAAAAGTTGATTATTTCTGAGAATTGATTGATCATCATTGCACTTCGCTGAGTAACCATGTATATTCCGATCTCATTCTTAGACTGGAAGATCCCTAACAGAAGTGCAAGATCTCTTGCAGAAGTGCAAGAATTTTATAGCACTTGTGAGGGTCCCTGGTGTAATTCTGAAGATTGTGAAAATTGTTGTATAATTTTTATTTTGATCTTTCTTAACGAGTATTCACGGGCAGCTGCTTTGATCTTTCTTAATGAGTATTCACGGACGGCGGCTTTGATCTTTCTTAATGAGTATTCACGGGTGGCGGCTTTGATCTTTGTTATGAGTATTCACGGGCAGCGACTTTGGTCTTTCTTAATGAGTATTCACGAGCGGCGGCTTTGATCTTTCTTAATGAGTATTCACGAGCGGCGGCTTTGATCTTTCTTAATGAGTATTCACGGAAGGCGGCTTTGATCTTTCTTAATGAGTATTCTTGGACGGTGGTGTTGATTTTTCTTCATGAGTATTCACGGGCGGCGGTTTTGATCTTTCTTAATGAATATTCTTGGACGGCGGTGTTGATTTTTCTTAATGAGTATTCACGGGCGGCGGCTTTGGTGCCTACTCTTATCTATTTTTAACTCACAATGGACTTTAACGTGATCAATTTAAAAACTGAGCCTACGTTTTATCGGTCATCTCCATTAGGACTATGAACTCGATCTCACTTATATCGAGAGCAGGAATCTCAGGAGAAAATATCATAATCGCTTCACGCAGAAAACGAATATTTGTAGCTAGAGGCAAACACCTTTAAATACACGCCACAGAGACCACCATTTCTGAAATTGTTGAGAAAAAAAAGCAATATGAAGCAATCAACAGATACGATGATACAACACCACGGATAGATGTAAAAGAAAAAAGAAGCTAGAGAAAGAGAGATAGATCGAAAGTGAAAGAAATGTATCGAGAATGGAATAAAACATGTTCGGATAAGAAAAAAACTGAAAGTGATTGAGCGCATTGATAAAAAACAAGGAAATGGGGATAACAATGGCAGTTTATTGACGAATCATCCAGACAACAGATAATGGCTTGTAGCTCATAGCATCGACACGATAAAGGAATTCGCGTAAGCTTCCGCTGACAGGAACCAGTGAAGGGTTTTACAAATATAACTCAGGGCAACAGCGTCCGACATTGCACGCGTCACAAGTAACGGCGTCACGAGTCAGCGCAGACACTACAACAAACATAATGCATGTAGACGCTGCGACTAATGGGAGGTGCAGTATTAGTAATAACAAAACGGGAACTTTGAAAGAGTGGTTAGGGAACTTGGAGAAAAAAAAATAGAAAAAGTGGAGTACTAGAGGAGACTTAAGAAACAGGTAAAAGACATTAAATTATTTATAATAGTCTTTGTATTCTATAAGTACAGCGACGACTGGTGCGGCGACTGGTGATGTATCTTCAAGTAGTCATGTACCTTTGCATAACTTTGCTTTAATCACAACTTGCATGACAGACTCAATCAATCTTCAGCCTGTACTTCCACCTTTTTCATCGTCAAATTCAAGATTTTTTATAATGTCCTGTTGTTACCGTCGACTTCATGACTTCCCGTCTCTTCTTCACGAAACAATATCCTCCATTATTTCTCTTTCTCTAAACAACTGTGACGTCTGATATGACCAAAATATTTCATTTTCCGAGATATGTTATTTATGTAATACATAAACAGTGACGATAAACAACAACGTTTCGACCAACAAGGCCTTTATCAAGCAAACGAACAAACAGGAGTGACAAATTAAAATGAAACACAAATGGACGACCAAATACCAACGTATCTAAGGAAAATCTGGAATAAAAACGAATAACGAAATAAATGTAACACAAAAACACACAAAAAAACTAGAAATAGAAAAGAAACAATGAGACATCTAGTAAATATATAACTTGAATACATGCAACATATACCCATATAGATTATAAAGCATGGGAAGAGAAAGTACTAAGAAGCATAAGAATGTAATACGTTGAGCCCGCGTGGTCGCAAGGTACCATACAAAGAAATCAACCGATTCTCCAGAGCAAATCGACTACGATCATCAGAGGAACATGATCGGATGGCTGTGACCTGGACATCGCAAGCTCCTGAATGGCCAGTATCATTGAAATGGGTAGCTACAGGGGTCACAGAGCATTGGCGTATATCGCGCAAGTGTTGGGCGAATCGGTCACTGAGTCTCCTGCCGGTTTCCCCAATATAGGCCTTGTTGCACCGCTTGCAGATAATGGCATAGATAATATTACGGGACTCGCACGTGAAACTGTCTTCAACAACGAACGTGGCTTTTGGAAAAGACACCGTGCGGGTCTGTATTACATAAGCACAAGTGTTGCAGCGCCGACGGCCACACTGGATGGTGCCAAAATGACTCTGGATGTTAGGCTTGAGGCGACTGTGAACCAACATATCCTTAAGGCTTCTGTCCCGTCTGTACGCCACCAAAGAATAGTGTTGGAAGATTGAACGTGTATCAGGATCAGACTGAAGAATGGAGAGATGACGGAATAAGACTTTCTTCACAAGGGAACTATGAGGGTGGAAAGTTAAGACAAGTTTCACCCTGTCAGAATTGGAAGTTCTATGCTGGTTAGAGAGAGCCTCCTGGCGAGAAATTTGCTGAACGCGCCGCATAGCAGAAGCAAGCACCTTATCCGGGTATAAGCGCTTACGAAAGAAATCCAGCATCTCGTGAGCTCTATCGAGAAAATCGTCGTCCTCGCTACAGAGGCGACGAAGGCGTAAGAGTTGAGAGAATGGTAAAGAATCACGACAAGCCTGGGAATGGGAAGAGGTATAAAGAAGAAACTATGTGCATCAGTAGGCTTGTAGTATACTGATGTAGTGATGGTGGATATGCTGATAGTGATAGTGATGTCAAGAAAGTTGACACAAGAGGTAGAGATGTGAGATGTAAACCGAATAGCCGGATTGAAGACATTAATGAAATTAATGAAGCGTGACAAATCGGCTTCAGGCATATCGGTAATGCCAATACAATCATCAATGTATCTATGATACACAGACGGAAGAGGGCCATCATAGGAATTCCATACTAGGTGCTCAAGATGACCCATGAATAGACAAGCATAACTGGGTCCCATGGGTACTAAAATGCCGATTCGCCCAACACTTGCGCGATATACGCCAATGCTCTGTGACCCCTGTAGCTACCCATTTCAATGATACTGGCCATTCAGGAGCTTGCGATGTCCAGGTCACAGCCATCCGATCATGTTCCTCTGATGATCGTAGTCGATTTGCTCTGGAGAATCGGTTGATTTCTTTGTATGGTACCTTGCGACCACGCGGGCTCAACGTATTACATTCTTATGCTTCTTAGTACTTTCTCTTCCCATGCTTTGTAATCTCTATGGGTATATGTTGCATGTATTACATTCTTATGCTTCTTAGTACTTTCTCTTCCCATGCTTTATAATCTATATGGGTATATGTTGCATGTATTCAAGTTATATATTTACTAGATGTCTCATTGTTTCTTTTCTATTTCTAGTTTTTATGTGTGTTTTTGTGTTACATTTATTTCGTTATTCGTTTTATTCCAGATTTTCCTTAGATACGTTGGTATTTGGTCGTCCATTTGTGTTTCATTTTAATTTGTCACTCCTGTTTGTCCGTTTGCTTGATAAAGGCCTTGTTGGTCGAAACGTTGCTGTTTATCGTCACTGTTTATGTATTTTGTAAAACTATAGTACTTTGTTTGTACGTGTTTCACTATTTACCAAGTTTTACTGCAGTCTTCCCTATTTCGTTATTTATGTAACAAAGATAGTCTTTGTCAGTTTTTCGAGCATTTGAGGTTGATTGTTATAGCTATCACCCGCTTCTACACTTTCCTGTTTTATGAAACAATAACAGTACTTTTCAATTTTCCCTACGTTTAATGTTTTTTGTTTTGGTTATCACCTGCTTTCATTTTTCTCTGTTCTTAACTTTCATTTCCAAATTGTTGAATCATAGTAAGTATAGGCCTACTTTAATGTTTCATATCCATCGTTTTCTTGGTCAACCTAGTTGTCTCTTCTTCTCCTTCATATTTTATTTTTGTATATGCAATTTTAGATTCTCTGTTCAGCACAAAAGGCAAAAACATGTCAGCCATAACAAACGTGAATACCCAGGAATGAAAATACGACATGTAAGTAACATCGCATTGCGAAATGGGGCCGGAACTGTGGATCATCCCCAAGCAAGCGAAGCCCCAGACCCTCAGCCTCGAAGGTGTCCACCAAAGACTTATCAGAAAGAGAAATTGGGAGTATCTGCGAGAACCTCGTGCTGACAACTGAAATGCATGCAGCTCATCTTTAAACAATTCTGAGCATATGAAGCTAATCGCAGAAGAAAACGAAAAAGAGGACTCTCTCTTCTCTGCTATTCTTTCACTTTACCCTAGGCATCGTATTAATTTAATTTGCATGAAGGGTATGGAACAGACTTAAACACTGGTCCTCCAGATTGGGGCATGAAGCTAACGACCAACCTTCGTCAAACATGTATTACTGTTATCTCTAACGAAATAGGATATCTAAGAAATGACAATGATCAACGTCAGGTGCCGTGCCGGCTGGAGTAGGCGATCATAGATCTCTACAAATCTCTGTCTCTGGTGTTTGTTATCATCTCAGATGTTGACACTCTTCCGTGCCATAAAATCAGGCAATCCAAGATTTTCTCTCTCTGTCTTCATTTGTCTAGTCTCACTTCAATTTTACCGGTGTTACAATATGTTCCAAACCTCCCTTCCTCATGACATGTCCGCAAAACTAATTATAAGCACAACGTTAACCAAAAAATAAATTTACCCTCTAGTCATGATTAAATTTAATATTGGTTGTTTAAAAAAAATTCATATTACTATTACAATTACACTGAAAATAGGAAAATCGTGTCATATCCTTTACATGACATAGCCACCAATCCCAGTGACGAGTCTTTGATTTTTTAGGCACCATTTATACGTTCAATAGTTTGCCATTGCTTTCTGAACAGTGAGGTCTATTTTTACCTTTCGTAAAAAACCCACAGAAACGAATTTGCTTCCAAACTTGCCCACCGCGGTGTTTGAACCAGTTAAGCTTGGGTTATGATCGAGCTCACTACTGCTTAAGCTAAAGACGCACACTACATTAGTATTATTATTGCAATTGTCACATTTCACACACGCTTCCACAGTCATTAGTCAGGTGCGCCCCAATATATATATAAATGTTGGATAGCACCGATCCAGAACATACCAAACGATAATTCGTGTGCATGGATAGCACCGATCTAGAATATATCAAACTATCATTCGTGTGCATGGATAGCACCGATCTAGAATATACCAAACGATAATTCGTGTGCATGGATAGCACCGATCTAGAATATACCAAACTATCATTCGTGTGCATGGATAGCACCGATCTAGAATATATCGAACTATCATTCGTGTGCATGGATAGCACCGATCTAGAATATATCGAACTATCATTCGTGTGCACATAATAAATCATGAATGATGCATGAATTTATCTTTGAAAACAGATAAATCAACCAAACCTTGAAACTTCCTATTTTCAGAGCACGTGCATGACTCTAGTTTGGGTTTATATTTCAAGTTGATACCATGTAGCTTGAACGAGTTCTCCATTGCTAATCCGGGCAATTTCCGGGACACTGGTGAATCCTCGTTCTAAAGTTCAAATGATTCAAACAGAAGTCGATATTAGTTGTGTGATTAGTGTAAATCTGTGTCGCTTTGTCTCGTAACAAAACCAAATTTATGAAGCCATCTTTAAACAAAGAGTAAGAATTGAATTTCTACAATTTAAATGAATCATGCTACTATTACTATTATTGTTGTTGTGATTGATTGATTGATTGATAGGACCATCATCATCGCACTTCAGTGAGTAATAGCCGTCCATCGCAAGCGATGATGACAACAATCTCAGACGTGTACTGTTGCACCTCTCTGGTGTATGCGGAGGTGACTGTAGAGTCCAATCCTAGAACAGAATCCCAGACCACAGGTGGGGCATACATGATCAAGGTTAGACATGTGCGTGTTGTGTGCTCTGTCTTTTCGCGCTGCTCGTTTTCTCTGTGACTCAACAATACGATGATTCTCAGCTATTCGGGTTCCTCTTTGTTGTTACAGCGCCACATTTGGCGATCTTGCGCAAGGGATTCCCAGCACGTATTGTCTATATCGAAGCATTTCAGAGATACTTTAAGAGTGTCTTTTAAGAGTATCTTTTAGCGTTTTTTCTGTCCACCAGCTAAATGTCTGCCCCCTTAAGGCTCGCCATACATCAATTGATTTGGGATGCGTTTATCAGGCATTCGAGCAACGTGACCGACCCATCTCAATTGGGCCTTCTGCAACAGGGTGTTGACGCTTGGGATCTTTGCTCTTGTGAGGACTTCGCTGTCTGAAATTTTGTCCTGCCAGTTTATTTTTAGTATTCTGCGTAGACAGCTTGTTTGGAAATGGTTTACTTTTCTTGCGTGTCTGCTATACACTGTCCATGTCTCGCTTGCGTACAGCAGCGTGGTTAGCACTATGGCCTGGTAAACTTTCAGCTTTGTGACTATGCTTATCCCTTCCGTTCCCACACAGTGACACGTAACCTTCCGAACGCAGCACTGGCTTTGGATATCCTATTGTTGACCTCAGAATATATGTTTGCCGATCTGACTGCCAAGATAAGCAAAGTTGTCCGTTGACTGGAGACGCTGGTGTTTAATGTTGATGACTGGATCGTAATACTGTTCTCTAGGGGCGGGCTGGAACATGACCTCTGTTTTTTGGTGTTAATGGTGAGGCCAAACCTATCACAAGCCATTGAGAACTTGTCCATGTAAGGGAAGATCTCAGCAGCAGTTCACGAACTTCGTACCACCAGCGAGGGTCCCCGATGTCATTTTTGAAGATGGTAAAGATATGTTGTAGGATTTTATTTTGAATTCTTTCTAATGATTTTTGCCACGGGTTTCCAGCCTGCTTTTCTCGATGACATACACAGGGTACATTTACGTGCTCAACTTGAACACAGGACCTATGTTTTATCGTATGTCTCCGATAGGACTAGGAACTCTATCTCACCTACACTGAGATCAGGGATTTCTGGAAAATATCCTGACGACTCCCCGAGGGAGCAAACCGAGTCTTTGGAGCGAATAGGTTATTACCTAACCTCGACTCCACAGAGATTTCTCTCATTATTATTATTGTCAGCATCGGGTTAATCTAATATACCACCACCTGTAGTTAGTTAGTTAGTTAGCGCCAGAGGCGGCACATAGGGCAGAGGTTTTAGATCTCCATGTGATCCGGTTCGTTGCTAGCAGTTGGAGATCTTGTATGGTTTTACATCCCAATAGTTTACTTTCTTGTAGGATTGTTCTTCGAAGAGTGGTCTTAGGTCTTCCACGTTTTCATTTCCCAACTGGTGACCACAAAAGGACTTGTTGATTTAGTCTCTTTTCGTCTGATCTAAGAACATGACCTAAATATGTCCACCTTCGTTTCCTGATAATATTTGATACGACATGTAGAGTGTTATATAAATCAAATGATAAGTGTTTTAAATAGGAGAAAATGCACGCGTGCAGTCATAGAGTCTGTAAAACGAAATAACTTGAGTTCTTCGTGCTAAAGTAATGACGGCTTTGGTACACTATACCCGGATCCTTTACTAGGTGGATATAAATTACAAGTACCTTCGAAGTCGGGAGTAAATCTAGCGTGAATGCCGAAATAAACTTGTGATAAGGAAAACAAGCTTTCACGAAAAGGTTCATTAGAATCGATATAGTATGCGTCATGCCACGTCTTAATATAAAGCTGTCGAAGAAAAATAAAACCCCGAAATTTGTAGGATTGATTTATAAACACAGTACCTACTCTACAGAACCTCTATAGTGTAGTATACGCATGTGTTATGTTATGTTATGGTACGCATGTGTTATACATTGTACAAAGGAACATTCTAATATATGAACAAGTCGTTTTTCCCTGCAAATGAAATCTCATATATTATATATTTTAGATTACATTTCATCCCCTAAATTCTCTTCTAATATTCTCTCACATGCTATATTTTGATCTCAATTTTTTTCTTCAGTCTCTTTCTATTTGTAATAAGATTTGTGAGACTGCTAGCAAAACCTTCGTGTCAAAACACTTTACTTGATTTTGCAGCGGTTAGGTGTAGATGGTGGCACCACAAGGTCTAATTAAAACCGTTCTTAATCTCCTATTTTGTAATGCTTGGTTTGGATTCGCTGTTCCGTCATGCACCCATGAATCCCCAAGTGAAAATTCTATAGTCCATTAGTTCAAATTGTGGAAATGGCGGTATATCGATTTCAGATGCTGTTGACAATCCTTTTATCTACTTATGTTTACATCAATGTCCATTTGTGTAGTAAAGTTGACACCAATATTCGTTTTTGTGCTAAAATTTACACGACAAATTAGTTTTGTGCTGAAGTTTACCTCAAAATTAATTTAGTGCTAAGTTTATAACAATATTCGTTTGTGCTAAAGCTTACATTAATATTCGTTTTTGTGCTAACATTTACACCAAAAATTAGCTTTGTGTTGAAATTTACATTAATGTCTCTTTGCGTACTAAAGTTGACCCCAATATTAGTTTTTGTGCTAAAGTTTACACTAATATTCGTTTTGTGCTAGAGTTTACACCAATGTTAATTAATATTCTAACGTTTGCCTCAATGTTCCGTTATGTGCTAAAGTTTATACCAATGCCCTCTCATTAAATAAAGTTTAACAAATCTTCTTTCATGGTCTAAAGTGTATGTTCTCACTTGAACTGAAACTGTTATTTATGTTCTCTTTCTCAAACTTTAGCGTATATAAATACATGTGTGTATATATATATATATATATATGATTCTAGTGTGTTGCAGATGAAATAATGATCTTGTATAGTTCATATATATGATTCTAGTTTCACTGCAACGGGTCACCCCATAGTTTCTCCGTTCCTGTGCCAACGAAAATCACACGAAATGCTGACAACTGTCTTCGGTGTGTGAACTAATTCCAGAATGAAACAGCTGTACCGCCACAAAAAGCAACCTGCGCCGCATAAATGCATATGGCCGTCGCTAAAGTGTTCAACAAAAAACTGTTCATCACTTGAATTGCAATTCATGTTGAAGGAAACATCAATCACGACAAAATCCAGCTTTCTGCACATGCAATATCACTGCATACGTCATATTGAGGTGGTTCGTGATAACCGCTGTCGTCTTTTCTGAATACACACTACAAACGCACGGTTGACACAGCAAAAGCATTCCATGTAACATTCATAGCTCACAGCGTTGCTCAAGCACTAACTTGGTAGCTCGGCAAACGAAATCGGAAAATACCCAACCAAACATGGCAAAAATGCGCTAGCAAAGTCGTGTCCAGAACCAAACAGTCTTGATTCTGAATGGCTCTCCCGCATTCCGCCATTGATGGCCATATTTTATAATGCTCTTTATACTAGTGAAGTTCGTTCTAATATTGTGACCAAAATGAAATAACTTTTGATTCCTATTCGTGAACTAAAACTTTTAAAATTCTTTCGTGAAGTCACTTTACCTTGATTGATGATTCTTCTGATACCCATTCGTAAACTGATACTTTACATGACATCCTTAATTGGTATAACGACGTTTCTCAAAAACCGATTCGCAGATTGACATTTTTCCGGATGTTCATTCGGGTTTTGACAGTTTTTCTTGAAGTTCATTTGTGTATTGCCGTTTCTTTTGATACCTGTTCGTCCTATTTACTTTTGTTACCTGTTCGTCATATTTACTTGTGTTACCTGTTCGTCATATTTACTTTTGTTACCTGTTCGTCATATTTACTTTTGTTACCTGTTCGTCATATTTACTTTTGTTATGATATCCATGAAGAGCTCCAATGTGTAGAGAGCTACGAATATCTGGGCTCAATAATTAACAATAACGGTGACTGCTCCAAAGAGATCTCAAGAAGATTGGCAATAGCAATCAAGAAGTTAAACACAATGAAGAACATGTGCCAAAGCACCAGCAAAATACTAAAATTAAAAATATTGAGAGCATGCATTTTCCCAGTGGCTACTTATGGTTGTGAATCATGGACTATTACACAAAAATTAAGAACAAAAATCCAGTCCTTCGAAACTACATGCTACAGAAAGATCCTACGAATACCATGGACAGAAAAAGAAAGAACACTGATGTCCTGAAAGAATTAAATTTTAAAGAGAATTGGCTGATAAACAACATACTATACAGAAAAATTACATACTTTGGTCACATCAAGCTGGCCTGGAAAGAACAATACTAGAGGGCAGGGTCCCAGAATGCAGAGGCAGACCAAGAAGAAGATGGCTACAAGATATTAAAGAAACCATAAACATGACCATTGACGAAGTGGGTGAACTGGCAAGAAACAAGAGTGAATTTCAGATGTGCAGCAAAGAGAGCAACGTCCTATAAAGGATACGCACCTTGATGATGATGATGATATCCATGTCTGTATTGCTATTTCTTTTAATGCAGTTCATAAATTGACGTTTGTCATGTTGCTAATTCCCATTTTGACGTTTGTCTCGATGTTCTTTTGTACAATGACGCTTCCTTCTAGTTCGTATACTGACGTTTTTCATGATGTTTATCAGTATTTTGACGATTCTGTTGATATTTTGTCATGTATGTATGTGTGAAATGAAATTCTTGAGGAAGGCAGTGTAGGTCACCAGGAAAGATAAACTACGAAATGAGGACATCAGAAGCAGAGTGGGCATAACTTCATGCACCGAATACATCGAAAGACAGCAAATGCAGTGGTTTGGATATTAAATGAGAATGAAATACAATCAACCACCAATAACAGCATACAATAAAAAGAGATCAGGCACTAGAGCTAAGGGAAGACCAAGAAAAATATGGATAGGCAATATCAAGACCACTCTAAATAAAAACGGATATAACACAACAAGGGCGACTCATCTGACCCTGGATCGGAAATTAAAGCCCCCACCCCTATGCTTAGCGTCAAGAGTGGACAACCAATTCCATCCTCCACCTGGGAATAGACCTAACTTTTTCTGATATTTTTCGTACTTTGATATATATTTCTTCCTCCTCTCTCCACACCCCCACTTTAAATTCAATCTTTGTAATGTGTTTAGTCTTGTGTTCGAAATAATTACTCATTCTTTCTCATCACGTTTCATCACTTTTGACCCCTTTCAGTCAATATTGAAATTGCGCCCGAAAGCTGTCACATGTATGAATTGTGTGACAATAATCTAGCCAACAAATAAAAAAAAGCAAATATAATTATTTATTCTTGTGTCCACTCGTCAGAATTTACTTGTATGCAATTTTCTTGAAAACTCTCTTGAACTCTAGCTCAGCAACTGCTAGAAAATGTCGCTCCGCTTGGGAATCGTCGTTCACTCATCATATTGACTTAAGGGACATTTTAGACTGGCGACAAAACTGATGGATCACCGTTTAATAACACAGTGAGCTTATTATTAGAGGGTGCAAATGTCAGCTGTGTACACTTCTCAAAGATTAATTTGCTTTCATCATTTGCAGAGTGTCAAGTATTATAGAGATGTTTAGACATAAAGGGCACATTATATGGTTGTTATTGGCCTGACCTTTTATTAACTGGAAACAATAAAAACAAAGGGATAATAAGAGATAGATTTATTAGGGATGACTTGTAATGCAAAGGTTAAATATTGAGTGAATATGTGAGAGACAAGAAAGAATAAAAGAAAATGAGACAGAAATTGTAGCAAAATCGGCTTCAGTTCTTCCCATTCTTGTCATGAAATACAGTGAGTGAATAAATATTTAGTGAATATGTGAGAGACAAGAAAGAATGAAAGAAAATGAGACAGATATTGAAGCTAACTCGGCTTCAGTTCTTCCCATTCTTGTCATGAAATACAGTGAGTGAATAAACATTGAGTGAATATGTGAGAGACAAGAAAGAATAAAAGAAAATGAGACAGAAATTATAGCTAAATCGGCTTCAGTTCTTCCCATTCTTGTCATGAAGTACATTGAAATGAAAATCGGGGCATTCCTTTACAAGACGTAGCCATCAATCACAGTAAACGAGCTGTTGTTGTTTTCTAGCCACCACTGTTAGCTTCACTAGTTTGCCATTGCTTTCTTATATATTGTTCTATATCAGGTAGCACCCGCCTGGCCAGCGTGTTCGTAGAATGTTGGACGACGGGTGACAAGCCCCATGTGAGTGCGGTTTAATTCCGCGTGCTGGCAGAATAACCACCAGTTCTTCCGATTTACGATGTCCGTGGCACCGAGTCGAAGAGCTGAAAGCTCAAGTGCTTCTTGATCGAAAAAAAAATATCAGGTAACAATTTTTACTGTTCGTAAAAGTCACGAGAACAAATTTCTTTCAAATCTGCCGCCGCGGACTTTGAACCAGCTACTCTTGGGCTGTGATCGAGCTAGCTTCCACTAAGGCACAGACGCCCACAATACAGTATATTATTTATAGTGATATGAAAAATGGAATCCAACTTGACTACGGAGAAACATAAGGAAGAGAAAGTGGTACACATGTGGGTAAACTTCATTCTAAAGACTGAACTTATTAAGGCGTCTCATCTTCTCATATAAACTGTTGAGTATAGGACAATGATCGATAAAGAAGATGAATAGAAACTGACAGAACGATGGTGAATTAAACCCGTTCGCTGCTGCATACTTTCCGAAGCCAGAGCTAAAAATAGCTACTCTTTATTTCTAAGTCACAAACGTGAATGTACGCCTATAGCAGTGACAGTAGCAATGTATAACGTGTTAACACGTCTTTAACCCCCAGAGGAGAGATAATAACAGACGTGTTAATGCGTCTTTAGAAGTGAATGGGAAAATGTATATATACGTCCTTAGCAGCTAAAGGGTTAACAAGATAGGATGTCTATGTATGAGGTATACTCTCCGAAAGACACAGTCGATTGTCACTAGATAAGTACTTCAGTGAAGTCCGTAAAGAAAATGAAAAATGGGACGTTCTAAACAGTCCTGAAGACAGAATATTCGTGAGAAACTGAAGAATGCCGGATTCTCCTTGGAAGCAATGAAGAAAAACAGCAAGAGACTGGGAAAAGGGAAAGACAACTGTTGAGGTCTTATACCCCACGAGAAGCGGAGAGGAAACAGATTACACGCGCATTGTCTCATTGACCTAGTACCTACACGTCCGGAGATCACCAAATGTGATGTCAGAAACGAGTTTGAAAAGTGCAGACAAAATAAATTAGAAATCCTACAGCTAGTTAAAAAGTTATCTCCTTGATTGGATTACGATTTCACTAGCTCTATGATGAGCTGCGAAAGCCTCATAGAACAAAAGCCTCACATAACGAGACTGTTGAGTCTCAGAACAAGCCAGTAATCTTTTCCATCTCTGGAAATGCTCGTCTGTAAAGCGTTTGTTTCCTTCTCAGTTTTCATGACCAGTTCCTTTTTTGTGTGGAAGATGACAGTGCATTCAAGCATTGCATGGGCAAATATGTTATTCTGTGTGAGAACAAAAATTATCAAGTAGGAAATTAACAATTGTAATTTAATTTAATAGCTGTTATAGCACTTACAAACAAACATTTATATTCAGTAGCAGTGGCGGCTCGTGGTCATTTTTCTTGGTGGGGCCAGACACACATTTTCGGAAACATCATGGTTTTTGGGGTATTTGCTATTATTTGTCTAATCTGGGAAGTTTAGATTGTTCGATTTTTGGTGTGGCCCTTTCGATTTTTGGTGGGGCCGGGCCCCACTGGCCCTTAATGACGAGCCTCCCCTATTCAGTAGTAACTCTCGTACAGAGATGAACCATCAGACATTTTCTTATCTGGTTTGAAGTGACGACTTTTATTTTCTACATACCAACAGCTTAACGTATAGTTACCATGGTAGAACCAAACATACGATTTCATTGAAGAATATTTATAGTTTGGAGTCATTGTTTGGTAATATACAACATCATCACTCTTTATATGCTTTATACTCAACCTCTCCTTTTTTATCATCATCATTACTATCATCATCATCATCATTATCACATACTTTATTGTTCCAAGTTGAACAAAGTTTTACTATGTAGGAAAAAACTGTTAAATGAACCAAATTAAGTTTTCTTTAATGTCTTCTTCAGCTATGTCAGTGGGGGTAATACCATTAATATCTCCTCTTCCACTTCACTATGTATTCTTTGAAATCCGCAATAATATTTTGACACGATGGTTCCAATCAAAATTAGAATATGTTTCATTTTTTAATCATTTTGATAACAGATCTCCATAATAAAGTCGTTCTTATCTTTTTTTGTTTATTTGGTCTACAAGATGTGATATTGTCTATTCCCAAGTGGAAGATGGAGGTGGCTGTCCCCTCTTGCCGTTAAGCGTAGGGATGGGAGCTTTAATTTGCGTTCTAGGGCTAGATGAGTTGCCCTTGTTGTGTTGTATCCGTGTTTATCTAGTGTGGTCTTGATATTGTCTATCCATCTTTTCTTGGTCTTCCCTTAGCTCTAGTACCCGCTCTCTTCTTATTGTATGCTGTTATTGGTGGTTGGTTGTATTTTATTCTCATTAAATGTTCAAACCACTGCATTTGTTGTCTTTCGATGTATTCGGTGCATGAAGTTATGCCCACTCTGCTTCTGATGTCCTCATTTCGTAGTTATCTTTCCTGGTGACCCTCAATGCCTTCCTCAATCATTTCATTTCACAGGTGGTGAGATTTCTGTTGTGTGTTGCTGTAAGAGACCAAGTTTGGCACTGGTAACAAAGTGTTGGTAGGAAAATACTTTTTATATTGTGTCTTTTCACTTCCATCTTGATCTTTGGTGTTATAGCTCTGATATTGCAAAACAAAAGACTCGTTCCGAAGTTGTTAGGGCGTACCTCGGCTTAAATAGGCTTTAATTCTCTAAATAGCAAACAAACAAATAAAGAAATGCATATTCTGTTATGTTCCACTGCTTCTTACTCCATGGTGTGTCTATTACATTGCTATATTCTCTATTTTATCTCATTACTATCAGGCTGACGTATGTAATCATTGATCTCCACAAATCTATGTCCCTGGTGTTTGCTATCGTCTATTGACGCTCTTCCGAGTCATGAAGTCAGGATGTCCAAATTTTCTCTCTCTGTCTTCCTCTGTTTCTTCTTTGGCCTACGTGTTTCAAATTGCACAGTATTCTTTCTTCCTCTTAATTACTGGACGTATTTTATGTAAACATTTCAATGATCTTTTTCCCATATTATCTCATATCATCCACATTCTCATTTTGAACATGGAAACGTTTGTAAACATTTAACAGAAAGCTTCCGTGACCTATCATCAGAACCAATACATTATTAGTCAAACTGGGCTATGCGATTATGAATCTATTCATACAAGACTACTTCTCCAATCTATCATGAATAGAACTGGAGAAGAAATCAGCTCACAGAACACACACATTCAAGAATCAAGAGGCAACAATCCTTGACATTGTGAGCTGATTGAAACGAATATTTTGTTTGCTCAAGAATAACTCTGAAAAACACAAGTGGAGACTGGTTGGTCGAAAGAAGGTCATAAAGCAGAAAAGGTCAGAGAAGCCAAGTCATTCAAAAAAGCAAAGCAGTCTGTTTTAAACAAACAAAGACATGTTTCATATATGATCAGAACTTGTTTGAAAGATTGAAGCCAACTGAAACAATTTTCAAAATTCTTGTTAAATCATAAATCTCTTTCTCATTTTCATTTCTCTAATATTTCTGTAATTTCTCAATAAAATACTCACCTAATCTTCACCAGTTGTAAGGAAACAGTTGCAATAAATTATTTATCTAACCTTCATCAGTTATGTAAAAACAATTGCAGTAAACTACATACCCAATCTTCACTCATCATCAAGGTGTGTATCCTTTATAAATAGTTTTACTGCAGTATCATCTATTTTGTGAGTATCCTTTATAGGACGTTGCTCTCTTTGCAGCACATCTGAAATTCACTCTGTCTCTTGCCAGTTCACTCACTTCGTCAATGGTCATGTTTATGGTTTCTTTAATATCTTGTAGCCATCTTTTTCTTGGTCTGCCTCTGCATTCTGGGACCCTGCCCTCTAGTATTGTTCTTTCCAGGCCAGCTTGATGTGACCAAAGTATGTAATTTTTCTGTATAATATGTTGTTTATCAGTCAATTCTCTTTAACATTTAGTTCTTTCAGGACATCAGTGTTCTTTCTTTTTCTGTCCATGGTATTCGTAGGAACTTTCTGTAGCATTTAGTTTCGAAGGACTGTATTTTCGTTCTTGTTTTTGTGTAATAGTCCATGATTCACAACCATAAGTAGCCACTGGGAAAATGCATGCTCTCAATATTTTTAATTTTAATATTCTGCTAGTAATGTAAAATTTGTACAAGTAATGTAAAAATAATGTAGTAAACTACATATCTAATCTTGAACAGTAATGTAAAAACAATGCAGTAAATAACATATATAATCTTCACAAGTAATGTAAAAAACAGTTGCATTAAATTACCCAATTTTTCCAAATAATGTAAAACAAATTGCAATAAATTACTTACCCAACCTTCCCCAGTTTTTTTTTTTTTTAAATTTTCTAAATTACTTACCCACATTCTCCCAGTTATATAGAAATAGTTACAAGTTATTTCTTTCTGTAACGGTACATTTTTTTCTTAAAACTTTATCTAGTATGCATTGCACTTTGTTATAGTCATGTGATTAGAGCGGTTAACTTACATTACAAAAAAAAAGACATGGGTTGCCTATAAAGAGAATTTGTTGAACTCATCAAATTCTTAAAGAAAAGTCAGTCTGCAATCAAATTGACAAGTTCACGTCCAAATTTTAATTTATACTTACTGTAAGGTCTCGAATATTTCATATCCTCAAACTTTTATACGTTTTGGAATAACTTTTAAATTTGTATGTATTATGTAATAGTAATTATATGTGCCTCTATAGTGGTAGCTGACTCTCAGTCGATTTTTCGTAAGATCTTAAATGCCAGATTCTGGTATGAGTGAATGTCGTCTATTGAAGTTTCTAACCACCAGAGGCTAACGTGGGTCTACTGTCCTGGGCATGCGGGTTTTTGCGCAATGAGAGAATGGACAGGCTTGCATTAACAGCATTGATTTTCGGGAGTTGAAGATGTATTCGAGGCATATTTTTCGGTCTCCTCCAAGCTGCCTGTTGGATGAAGACACTATAATAGATGGTGAATGGGTGCATTGATTTAAGAAATTTGGAGTTACCCTTTGTACAAGTAGAACTGGATGCCTGAGGGGCAGAGTGAGAACTGTTTAGCCAGCGAGTCACATTAAACATCAGTATGCATACCGTTCGACATCTGTTTGAGGAGACTGAGCACCTATGGGTCTGCCCGGAGCGCAATGCCGACGATTCAGTAACCAATAACCAAAACGTCTGAAGTGACAATGTTTAACCCAGTATTCACCAGTTACAATTTGTAAACATATGTTTACATGTGTTTAAGAGTGGAGAAACATATATGTACTTTTTGAATATAAGTGTTACAGAATAGTGCTCCGTATATCATGAAAAGAGAAGTGAACAAATAGATATATCCAGAAAGAACTCAAAATCAAAGAAAACTGGCTGATGCTACAAATACGAATGAGAAAACTAAGGTATTTTGGACATATAAAGAGACTCGAAGAGCCTGAGAAGACCATCATGAAAGGAGGCATGCCGGCAAAGAGGAGAAGAGGAAGACCACGTAGAATATGTATCCAGGATGTAACTGATGGTTTTAGCATAACCACTGCAGAGGCAGGACATCTGGCTTATCTATATATTCTCTAATATTGTTTTGCCTTTCAGTGTCAGGTCGAAAAGGGAGACACATGGAGCCAGGCTCTCTATGCGCTTTGTTTTTCTTTCATTTCCCTAGTCCTAATTCTCCTGCCAGCTTCAGGGGAAGAAGATATTTCAAGAACGTGGTTTTGTATGCGCTTCACAAACGGTGTCTTTCGTTCCCTCTGTTATCTCTGAGGGCCATCTTTTCCGTGGCCGGTCTTATGCTTCTGACCTATGAGAGAGAGAGAGATTCCGAATGACCGTTAAGATGTCAAAGTTCTGCTCAGGACAGCTACGAGGTGATGATGATGATGTTTACTTGACAGCTGACAAGAAGAAGGTAAATAAGCTTGACATAATGAACTGCGCTAAACAAAGGAATTATTAACAAGAAAAATACTAAGAAAGTTAGATATACATATGTTGCACTCTTGCAAGCAAATAACTTTCATTAAAATAAAGTGATATAAAATTACGTTACGTCTATAGAGGAAGCTTATTATTGTCCTGCACAATTGAAGAGTTTTTATTGATTGCTTGTTTTCTACAAATGTCATTTTAAGAATGCCGCGGTTAAACGAAATTCGAAACCAAAATGAAATTCCAACTGGCCGTCTCTCCACCAGCTTAGGAAATGTTGTATTTAAATCTTACGTTGTGCTGAAATTGTATCAAGTGTTATGTTTCATCGAGTTCGTCGCTACTTGTCATCAATTTGAATTCTCTTATGCTAATTAGTGAATTTTAAAACGGACCAAATGGTCTCTAGTATAAAGGCGGTCAGGGAAACGACCGTGTGTTTTGTGTTAAGTGAATTTTAATTGAGAATATCATCAAAGGAATTAACAATGTTTTTTGTACAACAGAGACTACATCGATAGAATATTCATATATTCAAGATCGAACCAGCGCTGTTCTGGTTAATATTTTCTTTGCATTTAATTCATCGTATCTCATTTTTGTTCTGTAAGGTGCATGGGGTCAACATTGTAAGCTTTCTTCCTTATTGGAATATGTGTTTCAAGTAAACCATGTGGGAATGAAGGAAGCTGGTTTTAAGAAGCAATTTGTTTACAGAATGAGGTTGCTAGCGCTGTGCACTACTTGTTTATTTAGTAGGGGATTAAAGCCTCTTTAAGCAGAGGTACGCCCTTTCAATCTTTTATTGGTTATATCAGAGCGTGTAGGCCAACAAACATGAACAATAATAATTTACTCCTTTCGAATTTGTGCACTACTCTCCTGCGTTACTATTTACACACTTCATAGAGGGAGGTGCACTACTCTCCTGCGTTACTATTTACACACTTCATAGAGGGAGGTGCACTACTCTCCTGCGTTACTATTTACACACTTCATAGAGAGAGGTGCACTACTCTCCTGCGTTACTATTTACACACTTCATAGAGGGAGGTGCACTACTCTCCTGCGTTACTATTTACACACTTCATAGAGGGAGGTGCACTACTCTCCTGCGTTACTATTTACACACTTCATAGAGGGAGGTGCACTACTCTCCTGCGTTACTATTGACACACTTCATAGAGGGATGTGCACTACTCTCCTGCGTTACTATTTACATACTTCATAGAGGGAGGTGCATTACTCTCCTGCGTTACTATTTACACACTTCATAGAGGGAGGTGCACAATTGTACTATTAATCTTCTTGTACGGTTACGAAAGTGGGACTGCCACTTGATATCGCTTTTATAAAAAAATATATAACAACGAATAACCCCCCACTCCAAATCCTAAATTTTTACTCTCTGAATATTAACATTAACACTACAATGCTTTGTCCTTGTTATTAAGATTCTTCAAAAGTGTCTGTCAAATCGTGTGATTATGTCCCTTAGCGGTCGTCTCAGTTGCATGCAAACTCAACAATAATTATTCCCCCCTTTTATGAGTTTGACTTGCATATGTAACCTGTGTGTAGCAACCTCATTCATTTATTTATATTACAAAAATAAGATATGCTCATTTGAAACAGTGATGCTCAACTTATAAACACCAGGTAACCACAAACGAGATACGAAAATGTGATTAGTTTGGTTTGTATTTTATTTATATAGCAGTTCGTATTCTCTAAGATAGTACTCTTCTTCTTCTTCTTTGCGTACGTTCTTAACGACCAATTTTAATCACTCTTTGTGATATGTTTGATCTTTGTCAAGAACATGTAGACGTTGCACGTTGGTTTGGTAGGCCCCTAAAAGTATAGATTTCTACACATTTGGAACACGTGCATCCGATTTTAGCCAAACCTCCTTAGTCGCCTCTTACGACATGCGTGGCTGGTAGCAGTGGTTCTATTCTTTCCATCCCAAAATTTAGAACCCGCTAACCACTCGGGCGGTTGCACTTCTTATTTTAACTATTATAAAATCCAGAAAATAATCCCAGAAAATGATTGTCTTTAGTAAATTCACAGATTCATTGTTTATGTTATGATTCTTTGTCTTCTTCTGCAGTGATCCCTGGGGAATGCATAAACTATTATTCAACACTCTTCCAGCTCTCATATTCTGCAGTGATCACTGGGGAATGCATAAACTATTATTCAACACTCTTCCAGCTCTCATATTCTGCAGTGATCACTGGGGAATGCATAAACTATTATTCAACACTCTTCCAGCTCTCATATTCTGCAGTGATCACTGGGGAGTGCAGACACTATTATTCAACACTCTCCAAGCTCTCATATTCTGTAGTGATCACTGGGGAATGCATAAACTATTATTCAACACTCTTCAAGCTCTCATATTCTGCAGTTATCACTTGGGAGTGCATAAACTATTATTCAACACTTTTCAAGCTCTCATATTCTGTAGTGATCACTTGGGAGTGTATAAACTATTATTCAACACTCTTCAAGCTCTCATATTCTGCAGTTATCACTTGGGAGTGCATAAACTATTATTCAACACTTTTCAAGCTCTCATATTCTGTAGTGATCACTTGGGAGTGTATAAACTATTATTCAACACTCTTCAAGCTCTCATATTCTGCAGTGATCACTTGGGAGTGCATAAACTATTATTCAACACTCTTCAAGCTCTCATATTCTGTAGTGATCACTTGGGAGTGCATAAACTATTATTCAACACTCTTCAAGCTCTCATATTCTGCAGTTATCACTGGGGAGTGTATAAACTATTATTCAACACTCTTCAAGCTCTCATATTTTGTAAATCTCTCTCCTTATCTCCAGCTGTTGATTTTTCTTTTAATATCTGCTTTTATATTTCCTCTTCCCTTGTTCATTGACATACCCACTCTTCTTGATACTTGCTGGCTCCATGACAACAATTGTCTGATATTTTAGTTAGTGGTTTTCACAGCGTGTAACATATCCATCGCCATCTTATTCTTCTCATCAGCTCTTCTGCTTTTTTTTTTTTATTCATGTTGTGCCTTTCATTCAGCGTTCATGGTATGCGAAGAGTTTTGACAAGTTCCCTCGAGTGCGCCTCGTGTATCGTAGTTCCTACCAATGGCCACCGTTTACGTGGGTGACCTTTGTCCTTGATACCATTGCATCTGAATTGTAGTGCTCGTTGTGGTGTCTTGGTCTTCTCAGTTATTCCAGGAGCAATAAAGTAATCAGCTATATCTGAGCATATCATGTTCTCTCCCTTATGTTCGTTTTAGTAGCTTTATCAGTCCACTGCAAGTCCAAGTTCCGACACAAAATCTACTGATGAAAACGTAGTCTCTTCATAAATTTCTTCATTATCTGATGTGTCTCCGACTCATACAAAAAGACAGACTTCACATTTGAACTAATCTTATCTTATCTTATCTTATCTTAACCACATTTGCCGTGAAGCGTCGTGGGAGAGTTAGTTTCCTATCTTGTGCCAGGTGTGTTGCGCTTGACGTTGTCAGTCCATGCTTTCGCAGGGACTCTGAGATGTTATCTATCCATCTTGTTCTTGGCCTGCCTCGTGCTCTGCGCCCTGAGTGTCGATTATTATAGGCACGTGATGGTAGTAAATGTGGTTCCATTCTCATTAAATGGCCGAACCACTTGAATCTTTGCTTCTCGATGTACTGTATGCATGGTATAGTACCAACGATGCTTCTGATATTCTCGTTTCTCACTCTATCTCGCCTTGTAACGTTGACAGCTTTTCGTAGACATCTCATTTCACATGTTGTAATCTTTCTTTCTTGTGTCTTAGTCAGGGCCATGTTTGGCACTGATAGCAGAGAGTTGGAATAAATATGCAGTTTATCAGTTGTCGTTTGACTGCCATGTTAATGCTTGGATGTTTTAATAGTGGTGACAGTTGGTATGTCACTGCGTTTGCCTTCTGGCATCTGGTCTCGATTTCTCTGTCCATCTTTCCATCTGCTGTGAATATACTCCCGAGATATTTGAATTCTGGAGTCTGTTGTATTTTGACATTATTCACGTGTATATTTAGTTGACCTGTTGACCTGCTTATTGTCATGACTTCTGTTTTGGAGGTGTTAATTTTCATGTCATATTTTTCGCATGTGGCTTGCAGGGCATTTATGTGTTGTTGAAGTTTGTGTTCGTTGTTGTAAATTAGTTTAGTATTGCCTATTTTTATTTGCAAGTTAAAAATTAGTTTTAACATGTCACATACCTTTTCTTGCTTTTTGTGTTAGTTTTGATACTTCACCTGCGACCTTTCTTTTGTTTTCTATGCCCTCATGCATAGACCACATTTTTACACTGTGCCAGATAGTTGAACAAAGCAATGAATGGAATAGTTCCCTCTACACACTGTGCCAGATAGTTGAACAAAGCAATGAATGGAATAGTTCCCTCTACACACTGTGCCAGATAGTTGAACAAAGCAATGAATGGAATAGTTCCCTCTACACACTGTGCCAGATAGTTGAACAAAGCAATGAATGGAATAGTTCCCTCTACATGGTTTTTGTTGACTTTGAAAAAGCTATTGATAGCCTGCACAGGGAATCGTTATGGAAGATACTCCGTCATTATGGAATACCAATATTGATGGTCAGTGTAATTAAAGCATTATATACGGACTTTCAGTGTCAAGCAGTATGCAATGGCCAGCTAACAGAGAGTGTCGAAGTCAATACTGGTGTTAGACAGGGATGTATTCTTTTACCATTTCTGTTTAACCTTGCCATGGACTGGTTGATGAGATAAACCATAAAGGATAACAATAGAGGCATTCGATGGGACACTTACATCAGTTCTGGAAGATTTGGATTATACTGATGATATTGATCTTTGTACTTTCACTTGATATGTGTCTTGATTTCTGGTAGTGACACTGGGTGTTTGTGTTGTGTCAGTTTTGTTCCCCCTTAGCCAATCTGTCTGCTCTCTTATTTCCTGGTATGCCACAGTGGGCTGGTATCCACTGGAGAATAATTTGATTGTGTTTTGAGAGCTGGCTTTATTTTAATTCTCCTCTTTTTCTGTAGGTTCTATTCAATTACATGTTTAGCAACAGTAGTATTCAGTTGAATAATTGTGGGTTTTTTCGTTTATACAAAACAACACAAATAAAGAATATATTCGAAAATCTGCAGCAGAAGAAGAAGAATTGTAAACATTAAAAAATGTGCAAAAAACATAACACAAAAAATACAAAGACCTTCTTTAAACCTTACTCTTCACCTTACTCTTACCTTACTCTTACCTTACTCTTACCTTACTCTTACCTTACTCTTACCTTACTCTTACCTTACTCTTACCTTACTCTTACCTTACTCTTACCTTACTCTTACCTTACTCTTACCTTACTCTTCACCTTACTCTTCACCTTACTTTTCACCTTACTCTTACCTTACTCTTACCTTACTCTTCACCTTACTCTTCACCTTACTCTTACCTTACTTTTCACCTTACTCTTACCTTACTCTTCACCTTACTCTTACCTTACTTTTCACCTTACTCTTACCTTACTCTTCACCTTACTCTTACCTTACTCTTCACCTTACTCTTACCTTACTTTTCACCTTACTCTTACCTTACTCTTACCTTACTCTTACCTTACTCTTACCTTACTCTTTACCTTACTTTCACCTTACTCTTACCTTACTCTTACCTCACTCTTACCTTACTCTTCACCTTACTCTTACCTTACTCTTACCTTACTCTTACCTTACTCTTACCTTACTCTTACCTTACTTTTCACCTTACTCTTACCTTACTTTTCACCTTACTCTTACCTTACTCTTACCTTACTCTTACCTTACTCTTACCTTACTCTTACCTTACTCTTACCTTACTCTTACCTTACTCTTACCTTACTCTTACCTTACTCTTACCTTACTCTTACCTTACTTTTACCTTACTTACTTACTCTTACCTTCCTTCTTTCTTCTTTACGTTCGTTCTTTTTGACCAATTTTAATCACTCTTTGTGATATGTTTGATCTTTGCCAAGAACGTGTATACTTTGCACATTGGTTTGTAGGTCCCTAAACGCATAGACTTCTACACGTTTAGGACACATGCATCCGGTTTCAGCCAAACCTCCATAGTCGCCTCTTGCGACATGCGTAGCAGGTAACAGTGGTTCTATTCTTTACACCCCAAATTTGGGTCCTGGTAACCACTCGGGCGTAAGTAAACCTTATTAAAATGAAAAGTTATTGATAGTAAATGAGGATCAACCCCGTAGGTAGAAATGAGATCAGCTCTTCACGCTGGTTGAACAGTACAAGAGATGGGTAATTAACAATGTCAACGTGTACTACTATCTTGCGAGACAGATACTTGCTGAAATCCATAACATACAACCTTCAAAAATGGAGCAACATTTTATCTACGTATTTATTAACTAAATAAATACAACTTTGAATACATGCTTGATTATAATTCAATGTGACATTTGAACTTAATGCGTTATTTCAGGTCCATGAACACCCCCATATAATGTGTACGCAACATTTACTTCACAAGTCAAGGGCAGGTTATCACATGATAAATTTATGGTCCACATCATCTCGACAAGCGTGCATTATTCTTGACTACATTTTCATGGGATACATTATGAACTATACATTTCTCTCTGATTTACGATTTCACGTCTCTTAAACTAACATTTTCATGAAGCTAAGATGGAAGATATTTATTGTCCTCAATTTCTTCCGCTTGTGAGCATGTTTCTTAATCTGATGAATGAAGTTCTTTACGAATGAGAGCCGTGTAGATGAATGACCCGTTATTCAAGACGCAGCTTTGTTATAGGGTTTATAATAAAAATATATAAAGACGAATGAATAACTTCAGTGCGCCAAGTTTTACCACATATGGCTCGGCCTCTCTTCACAGAAATGACACGCAACTAACCAGAGTATTGCACATAGCACGAACTCCGTAGCTCCAGCAACAATCCTAGGGTCTCTGCAAAAAATGCACTCGTGAAAAGAGCGAGGGGGTCGGTCCGGATTCGAACACACGATCATCAGAACGCAAAGTAAAGGCTTAGCAACAGAGACCTGATGTCATCAGAATGCAAAGTAAAGGCTTAGCAACAGAGACCTCTTGTCATCAGAATGCAAAGTAAAGGCTTAGCAACAGAGACCTCTTGTCATTGGGTGGAAAGTTGAGTTAATATTTATTTTCATATTTATGTTTTGTTTCTTAATTTCAGAGAGCATACACTCTTATTCTGGAACTTTGGGACAAAGACAAACAAGGACCAGGTGAGCATGTCTAAAGTTTTGCCACAATGTATGAGAATTTATCTATTTCAGTGACTGCAGTTAACTTTACTTGCTGTAGTTGTGGTAATACATTATTAATAAAAACAGAGATCGTAATAATGCAGGAATAAATTTATCTTAAAGCATCATCAGCATTTTATTGTGGCTTTTTTTCTTGTATTTATATGTTTATTTTAGTACTAACTTGGAGTTTATGATTGTTTCATATTACTATAGTCATTGTGTATGTGTGTAAAGATGTTTGGTGGTTATTGCTGAATATTGAAACGCATAGGAATCAATATTCCAAATACTGTAATAATTATTTGTTGTTTCTGTTGACGAATAATTTGGAAAAGAAAGTATTTTCAATATACACCCATTCAACTATTTTTCCCTCTTCTACTTTTCTATCAATCAGTGTTTCTCTCTACTTCTTCTTTGTTTAGTGTTCAATATTTCATATTTCTAATTTGTGTTTATATTCTTCTTATATACTATTTTCATCATTCAATAGCTTGTCCTGGACAGATCTTTGTCACTCTAACAATGCTTCCGAATTGTCTTTCTCAACTGCCAGATATCCCGCTTCTGCTTGCGTCATGCTTAAACCATGTAACATCCTGAATCCATCCTTCTCTTTGCCGAGATATCTTCTTCAATAATAGTTTTCTCCAAATATTCATGTCTTTTATTTGTATACACTATCGACCATTTTCAGTTTGTTTTACTTACACCTGCCACTTTTTAAACAAAAATTGCTTCTATCGTCTTATCTTTCAAGCATTCTTTCTCATATCTTCTAATGCTTTCCTTAACATTTCTCACATCTGTGTATCTTTTCTACTTTCCTTCTCATAGTTACCAACCTCTACAACAATCTTTTTCACATCTAGCCATCTTTCTATCAATCCATGTTACATATACTCTACAACAATCTTTTTCACATCTAGCCATCTTTTCATCAATCTATGTTACATATACTCTACAATAATCTTTTTCACATTCAGCCATCTTTCCATCAATTCATGTTACATATACTCTACAATAATCTTTTTCACATCTAGCCATCTTTCTATCAATCCATGTTACATATACTCTCCAACAATCAAATCTCATATTGACATGGATAGAAGTATATATAGATGGCATACCGCCCGTGTGTTGCCGGGGTTCACAAGGGAGCAAAGAATAGTAACACTGCGACCTACAAGGCATGTTGTAAGAGGCAACTGAGGTAGGAGCCTAAGGAAGCTACCTTAGTAAATAAAATGCGTCGCCAAAATCGAATGTACTAGTCTACTTGTAGGCGCATAAATGGCACAACGTACAATCGCTCCTAGGCTAGGATCACATACAATTCACAACGAGTGGTTAAAATGTGGTCGATATGGAGCGTTCGAAGAAGAGGAAGGTATACACTCGTATCAAAACGGGACAATATTAACTAATTAACTACTCAAGAATAGAATACTAAATGTAGATTACTATATCTCCTCGTTAGTATATAACATGCAAGCGTTTAACATTACTGTACTATATCTCCTCGTTAGTATATAATATGCAAGCGTTTAACATTACTGTACTATATCTTCTCGTTAGTATATAATATGCAAGCGTTTAACATTACTGTACTATATCTCCTCGTTAGTATATAACATGCAAGCGTTTAACATTACTGTACTGTATCTTCTCGTTAGTATATAACATGCAAGCGTTTAACATTACTGTACTATATCTCCTCGTTAGTATATAATATGCAAGCGTTTAACATTACTGTACTATATCTTCTCGTTAGTATATAATATGCAAGCGTTTAACATTACTGTAGTACAGTATTCAATATCTGGCAGAAAGATCTCAGCAAGAATGAGAAAAGTACATTATTATCAACTTTCTAGAGGGGTCGTAAATATAATTAATACGATTTCTGGCAATTTAAAAAAAACGTAAATTGCTTTCGAATTTTACAATAAATCATTTTGTTTGATTTATTTTCCCGCTACTTTTCCACGGAGAATTGAGCAACCCATGAAGCATAGAGAGAGGCTGTAAAAATACATTGATGTGCTGTTACAGTGGCCGATTTTATGTTAACGTGTTTCTAATGATGGAGCTGCAAGCCATGTGTATCGCACTTTTATGTGGTCACTTAGGTCATACTGGATATAGTGTGTCGTCACGTGCATCCGGTAAGCTTATTTGGGAGAATAGAATAAAACTACCTTCGCCTTATTAGAAAAAATGTAGCAAATGTTACCAAGAAAAAGTAGTAAGTGTGACTAGCAACCTCATCATGAACACTAATTTTTACAAACAGCTCTACTGTAGGTATTCAAACAATACTGATAGTACTCAGCAGTGGCGGCTCGTGACCATTTTTGTTGGTGGGGCCAGACAAATATTTTGTGGAAAAATCATGGATTGGGGTTGTTATTATTTAATTTATAAAATAATAAATACACGTTACACATTATTTTAGGTGGGCCCCGGCCCCACTTGCCCTTAATGACGAACCGCCTCTGGTACTCAGAACAGACATTTGTGGAGATCCAATATCATCTACGGCACCCGATATAACACTTGATATTAATGAAAAAGATTACAAAAATTCTTTCACTTGTAGATTTTACTACTAAGATGTCAAATTGCTGTTAGGGTCTCAAATCATGCTCCTAAATTAATGAAGAGAAGAAAGGACGCTACACACAGTTAGGGTCTCAAATCATGCTCTTATATTGAATGAAAATGGTGGCATGTCTTTTACAGGACTTAGCCATCAACCACAGTAAACGAGTCATTGATTTTCTAGGTACAACTTATACGTTCAGTAGTTTGTCATTGCTTTCTGTTTTTATCGTTCGTAAAATTCCACACGAACAAATTTGCATCCAAACTACCTACCGTTAAGTTTGAACCAGGTACTCATGCGTTGTGATCCAGCTCACTACCTCTACAGAAGATATACACAGTTAGGGACTCGGATCATGCTTCTACATTAGCAAAGAGAAAAAAGACAGATATACACAGTTAGGGACTCGGATCATGCTTCTACATTAGCAAAGAGAAAAAAGACAGATATACACAGTTAGGGTCTCGGATCATGTTTCTACATTAGCAAAGAGAAAAAAGACAGATATACACAGTTAGGGTCTCGGATCATGCTTCTACATTAACAAAGAGAAAAAAGACAGATATACACAGTTAGGGTCTCGGATCATGTTTCTACATTAACAAAGAGAAAAAAGACAGATATACACAGTTAAGGTCTCGGATCATGCTTCTACATTAACAAAGAGAAAAAAGACAGATATACACAGTTAAGGTCTCGGATCATGTTTCTACATTAACAAAGAGAAAAAAGACAGATATACACAGGGACTCGGATCATGCTTCTACATTAGCAAAGAGAAAAAAGACAGATATACACAGTTAAGGTCTCGGATCATGCTTCTACATTAGCAAAGAGAAAAAAGACAGATATACACAGTTAGGGACTCGGATCATGTTTCTACATTAACAAAGAGAAAAAAGACAGATATACACAGTTAGGGACTCGGATCATGCTTCTACATTAACAAAGAGAAAAAAGACAGATATACACAGTTAGGGTCTCGGATCATGTTTCTACATTAACAAAGAGAAAAAAGACAGATATACACAGTTAGGGACTCGGATCATGTTTCTACATTAACAAAGAGAAAAAAGACAGATATACACAGTTGGGGTCTCGGATCATTCTTCTACATTAGCAAAGAGAAAAAAGACAGATATACACAGTTAGGGTCTCGGATCATGCTTCTACATTAACAAAGAGAAAAAAGACAGATATACACAGTTAGGGTCTCGGATCATGCTTCTACATTAACAAAGAGAAAAAAGACAGATATACACAGTTGGGGTCTCGGATCATTCTTCTACATTAACAAAGAGAAAAAAAGACAGATATACACAGTTAGGGACTCGGATCATGTTTCTACATTAACAAAGAGAAAAAAGACAGATATACACAGTTAGGGTCTCGGATCATGTTTCTACATTAGCAAAGAGAAAAAAGACAGATATACACAGTTAGGGACTCGGATCATGCTTCTACATTAACAAAGAGAAAAAAGACAGATATACACAGTTAGGGACTCGGATCATGTTTCTACATTAACAAAGAGAAAAAAGACAGATATACACAGTTAGGGTCTCGGATCATGTTTCTACATTAGCAAAGAGAAAAAAGACAGATATACACAGTTGGGGTCTCGGATCATGTTTCTACATTAACAAAGAGAAAAAAGACAGATATACACAGTTAGGGTCTCGGATCATGCTTCTACATTAACAAAGAGAAAAAAGACAGATATACACAGTTAGGGACTCGGATCATGCTTCTACATTAACAAAGAGAAAAAAGACAGATATACACAGTTAGGGTCTCGGATCATGTTTCTACATTAACAAAGAGAAAAAAGACAGATATACACAGTTAGGGACTCGGATCATGCTTCTACATTAGCAAAGAGAAAAAAGACAGATATACACAGTTAGGGACTCGGATCATGCTTCTACATTAACAAAGAGAAAAAAGACAGATATACACAGTTAGGGACTCGGATCATGTTTCTACATTAACAAAGAGAAAAAAGACAGATATACACAGTTGGGGTCTCGGATCATTCTTCTACATTAGCAAAGAGAAAAAAGACAGATATACACAGTTAGGGTCTCGGATCATGCTTCTACATTAACAAAGAGAAAAAAGACAGATATACACAGTTAGGGACTCGGATCATGCTTCTACATTAGCAAAGAGAAAAAAGACAGATATACACAGTTAGGGACTCGGATCATGCTTCTACATTAACAAAGAGAAAAAAGACAGATATACACAGTTAGGGACTCGGATCATGTTTCTACATTAACAAAGAGAAAAAAGACAGATATACACAGTTAGGGTCTCGGATCATGCTTCTACATTAACAAAGAGAAAAAAGACAGATATACACAGTTAGGGTCTCGGATCATGCTTCTACATTAACAAAGAGAAAAAAGACAGATATACACAGTTAGGGACTCGGATCATGCTTCTACATTAACAAAGAGAAAAAAGACAGATATACACAGTTAGGGACTCGGATCATGCTTCTACATTAGCAAAGAGAAAAAAGACAGATATACACAGTTAGGGACTCGGATCATGCTTCTACATTAACAAAGAGAAAAAAGACAGATATACACAGTTAGGGTCTCGGATCATGTTTCTACATTAACAAAGAGAAAAAAGACAGATATACACAGTTAGGGACTCGGATCATGCTTCTACATTAGCAAAGAGAAAAAAGACAGATATACACAGTTAGGGACTCGGATCATGCTTCTACATTAACAAAGAGAAAAAAGACAGATATACACAGTTAGGGACTCGGATCATGTTTCTACATTAACAAAGAGAAAAAAGACAGATATACACAGTTGGGGTCTCGGATCATTCTTCTACATTAGCAAAGAGAAAAAAGACAGATATACACAGTTAGGGTCTCGGATCATGCTTCTACATTAACAAAGAGAAAAAAGACAGATATACACAGTTAGGGACTCGGATCATGCTTCTACATTAACAAAGAGAAAAAAGACAGATATACACAGTTAGGGACTCGGATCATGTTTCTACATTAACAAAGAGAAAAAAGACAGATATACACAGTTAGGTCTCGGATCATGTTTCTACATTAACAAAGAGAAAAAAGACAGATATACACAGTTAGGGTCTCGGATCATGCTTCTACATTAACAAAGAGAAAAAAGACAGATATACACAGTTAGGGACTCGGATCATGTTTCTACATTAACAAAGAGAAAAAAGACAGATATACACAGTTAGGGACTCGGATCATGTTTCTACATTAACAAAGAGAAAAAAGACAGATATACACAGTTGGGGTCTCGGATCATGCTTCTACATTAGCAAAGAGAAAAAAGACAGATATACACAGTTAGGGTCTCGGATCATGCTTCTACATTAGCAAAGAGAAAAAAAACAGATATACACAGTTAACTTGTTCTCAAATCTGGTTTCATGATGTTTGTGAAAATCTTGCGAAGTTCCTATGACCATTAAAATAAAACTTAGACCACTGCAGGCTTGCTAGATCTATCACAGTACCTTCAGAATCTCTTAGATGGGTCACACGATGTACTAATCTATCGCATTCGGGATGTAATACCATAAACTCCATCCAAGTAAATCTGAAATTAACTCCGGATAGAAACCAGATGAAAAAAACATCCAACGCATCCCGCTATCTTGTTCGGAAGATTGGATACAACACGAAAAGACGTCCACGCAAAAGATGGCTCCTAGAAATAAAAGATTCAATGACAAACAACATGTACGCAGCGCTCAAAAGAGTCCATTCTAAACATATAGCTTCGTATCTTGACATTGCAAGTTAACCCAGGATTATGAATAACAAAAAAAAGAAGAAAAAATGTTTGTAAAAATCCTCTTGACAAAAATATAATTGTAGAAACTCTCTGATCTTATGTATGCTGCCACGACAATGCTACCTTTTGCACGATATGTCTGACATTTGACTTATGTATGCCGACAATACCTTGCCCATATGCGATTTGACATGTATGCTGCCACGACAATGCTACCTTTTGCACGATATGTCTGACATTTGACTTATGTATGCTGCCACGACAATGCTACCTTTTGCACGATATGTCTGACATTTGACTTATGTATGCTGCCACGACAATGCTACCTTTTGCACGATATGTCTGACATTTCATTTATGTTGTCAAAATAACCATGGACAATTCCAGACTTATTTGTACTTAACCAAAAACACAATATAAACTATAGAATTGGCTGTATATCTTTTCTTTGACACTTTTACAGACGATCTTATAGAACGAACAGTTCATACCGGCATGATACTGCCAGGACAAGATTGGCATACCATCAGTCATAGTGGAATCACAGCCAGTACCACTTTCCGTCTCAGAGTGAGATGTCATGAACATTACTACAATACCACCTGTACCAAATTATGCAGGTAAGTAACTGGTGTTTGTTGTCAATATATGTATATATAGATAATGTTGTTGTGTAACTGCTAAATTTTACCGGTGTTCCAACCAAACAATTTTTATTTTCTTGAAAGTTTGTGGCATTGAAATCAGGTATTTGTTTTTACCCTTCAACATTATTTGGTCGGGTTGGAGGGGCGGGGGGCGGGGGGAGAGGTTGAGTAAAGGTAAGGTGCTCTCGCGGTTCGCTCCCTCGTGGAGCCATCTGGCTATTTTTCCAGAGATTCCTGTTGTCATTGCAGGTAAGATCGAGTGTTCCTAGTCGTATCAGAGACGGACGATAAAACGAAGGTCCCATGTTTAATTTGAGCACGTAAAAGAACCATTAGCAGTTCAAAATCGAGAAGAGCAGACTGAAATGTCACTGCCTGAGCAAAAATCATTAGAAAATGTTAAATAATAAAATGTCTCACAAACATTTACACCATCTTGTAAATTGCATCGGCGATCCTCGTGGTAGGAAATTTGAAATTTATCACTTTTTGTATCTTGTGATACTTCTTTCTTCTTCGTCTGCGTTCTCATTAGATTGGGATTTCGGATTCTCTAATGAAGGCAGCCATCTGTCTCAGATTATCAGACACGCCATACAGTTTGTCTTGAACGCTAGTGTTAGTGGGCAACCTCTTTCTTCTCAAGTCTGCACACTGGGGGCAGTTCTGTAGGACATAATTCCTATGATTTCTGCCAACCTCTTCCAGAAGTAAGTTTTGGTTAGCCTCGTGATGGTAGCTCTGACATTCTTACTGCATAGCTATATCTCCGAGGCAGGTTGGCGGCCGTAGAATCCGTTATCCCATTCCTCATTGTGAGGGTCGTTGCACCATGTTATGCGCTTTACGTCCTGGTGCATCCGTTTTCTGCAAGCATTTGTTTCGGGTTAGCATTCCCTAGCGGACACGTGCATCCGATTTCAGGCAAACCTCCTTAGTGGCCTCTTACGACATGCGTGGCAGGTAACAGTGGTTCTATTCTATACACCCCAAATTTGGCCCACGGTAACCACTCAGGCGGTATCTTGTGATACTAGCAATGTAAACAATTCGCCTTTACAGGCAAACACTCTTTCGACTTCGAGTCATATACTTAAAGAGTTAATAGTAGCCACAAACGCAGAACAACCTAGAATGACATTTTAGATAATTAAATTATAGATTGTTTAGAAATGTAGTTTTTAAGAGCTGTTTATTGTTAATCTATTCAGCACATATACTATTTATACATCAGTTTTGTTGTTGATGGTCAGCCTAACACTGATATTGTTGTACAGTTTTTGTTTCACCTATCTCTACAATTTAGTTATAGCACTGTTAGCTGCAATATAATCCGTCACAACACCATCATAACTTTTATTGGTTAATTAAAAGCAACAACAATTTCAAAGTTTCTTTGTATTTCAATTCCCCTCTTCCCTCTCCCACAGACCTCGAGATGATAATTTTGGACACTTTACCTGTGACACACAAGGTGACAAAATTTGTCTTCATGGATGGATGGGAAGGGAGTGTGACATAGGTAAGTCGTTAGCAACAATCTGTTTAGCTTTGCCTGGATGTTTGTCTTTGTTGGTCAGTGTTCTTTCGTCAGTTTATTCATCAGGGGGTATTCGTACCAGGCATCAGAAAATATTTGATGTCGAGTCAATCCTACGATAGTTTAAATAGTCAGTTATACGATGCTTTGACCATGGGGGTTCATATGTTAGGGCAAGAAGGTCGGGGGAGGGGAGGGGGTCAGCTGTAAAATGTTTTTTTCTAGAAAATAGTTTTCTTATAATTAGCACCTGCATTTTACATGATACTTATAAATATATGACTGACTATTGTTAACTAGCTAAGGTTTAAATATTTATTAGAAGTTGATATTTCTATACATGGAGCTCACAATAAAATCCGTTCTGAACCTGGTCTTCTCCATTTCCGCATAGTAAACTAACAAGTGGCGTCTGTGGATTAGGGAATAGTGACTCGGTCTATTAACCCCGACGTTCGGTGTTCGAATCACGCTGCGGACAGTTTGGTCGCAAAATTGTTTCGCGTGGATTTTTACAAAAGGACGATGGCACTACCCGTTCAGAAAGCAATGGCAAACTACTAAACGTAATAATGCCTAGAAAAATCACAAACAGCGTTAAAAACTGGGGTTGATTTCCCCACATACACACATCCATGGGGAAAGGTATGTATTTACGCCTATGGCTTTGACTAGAGCATGGCTGGCAGCAACAGAGATACAAGATTATAGCTAATAAAGTTGTACGCCTTAGGGTTCACGCTAATGACATATTGTTCTATTCAAACACGCATCTCTGGCATCAGGTTAATCATTTATTGTTAATTAATGATGTGTTCCACTCGTTGTAATGAAAGAACAATACTCATTTCTCTTGACATTCAATTGTGATGGCAAACATTGATCATTGTTCGTGCTTTTCATTAGATACTTATTGCTTCAACCAATTAAACTTGGTAGCATCATCATCGTGTGTACTGTTCAATAGACTTGGTTTATTCTTATGTCTTCCATTAAAAGGGTTTTTAAGCCGAAGGATTGACTTCATTGCACCGGGTTTTACCCCATATGGCTCGGTCCTCTCCGCAGAAATGGCAAGCCACCTGCCGAGAGTATTGCACAAATCACGAACTCCGTAGTTCCGGTAACAATCCTAGGGTTCTCTGAAAAATATGCACTCATGAACAGATCGGCGCTGTCCGGATTCGAACCCACGACCTTCGACTCGCAAGACAAGGGCTTACCCACATTCACAGAGACCCCCAATGATCTGTCTACCATTGTACTTGTCATCATCGTGTGTAATGTCCACAGTAAAATTTGAATTTTTATCTTGTCTACAATTGTACTCAGTATTAGCCTCATGTGCCATATTTAGTGTAATAATTCTTATCGCAATTATACTTGGCACTAATATCCTGTGCCATGCCTAGTGTAATTGAGTTTTAATTCTCACAGCAATTAAATATGTGAGTTTTTAATTTTTAGAATGAATACAAAACTGGAAAATGTGTTAGAATCGATGTCTTCGCATTCAGTGCGCCGCCTTAGGAGCTCAGTCCACTACTTGAACATTTTATTGTAAGAAATATGTCTAGTTTTACAAATAAAATGGGCGTCACATAAGTATGAGGAAGCACAAGAGGTGGACAAATAGTGAAATAAAGTACAGCAATGAACCATTTTCATAACATTTGGTATGTTAGTAAAGGATGTGCTGATCCCGTATGTTTCTTTGACCAACAATACACGCCGGGGATATGATCATCATCTCGACGGTCGTATATGTTTCTTTGACCAACAATACACGCCGGGGATATGATCATCATCTCGACGGTCGTATATGTTTCTTTGACCAACAATACACGCCGGGGATATGATCATCATCTCGACGGTCGTATATGTTTCTTTGACCAACAATACACGCCGGGGATATGATCATCATCTCGACGGTCGTATATGTTTCTTTGACCAACAATACACGCCGGGGATATGATCATCATCTCGACGGTCGTATATGTTTCTTTGACCAACAATACACGCCGGGGATATGATCATCATCTCGACGGTCGTATTTACTTCCCAGAGTTTCACTTCTGGTAAAAGATTAGGGATTGGTCGACTTTAAAGAGTCACTGCATTCAGAAAAAAATCTCACACCATCTGGGGATTTCGAACCAGAGATTTCTCGTCTGCGATGCAAGAGCACTTCTTACTGTACTTATCGCGGCTCTCATAGACAAATAATAGCACATGATATTGTAGTATCTTGACAAGGGGTAGACCATGTTGCAGATCGTTTAAAAGCGATTAAAAACAAAAAAATTAACATCATTTCTTCTTGTTTCATAAGACTCGCTACCCTCCTCATAATTTAAGCGCTAACTGCTGAGCGTATTAAAAAAAAACATGAACTCCGTAGCAACAACAACAATCTTAGAGATCACTCAATCAATGAGGCTTTTACTGCCTCCTTAACAGTGCTTCGGAGACTTAACCAAATAGGTAAATTGAAGTGTGCAAACTCTTAGAAAAAACCATCTGCTATAGCAATTGTTGTGTCTAACTCACAGAGACGCAATCTTCGATGATAACTGGATGTGTCGGACTCTTGTCTCTCCATGCTACGATATGTTTAAAAATGTCAGCGTCAGTGAGTAGATAGCATTTATATATGCTTCCAATCTCCGTCGTCTTATAAGTATTAATTGTCGAGGACGTCCAGGCTTTCACTGTGATGGGATAATAGACAGACTTGCGTTAACAAATCATCTGTAGTTTGAGTGTTGGAGATAGATATCAGGGACACGCTGCAGTTCTTAAAGGAATTTCTTTTTAGAAAAGAGTAATTGATGATAAATCTCTACTGAAACTGAGGTCAATTTACGTTAAATTTTACACGATTTGAACTAGACATTCAGAGCGTAATAAAGTGTGTTTACTCAACGAGACACAGAGCCATCAGCATGAAGACACTTCGTCATGAGTCTGCACAGGAGCCATCAGCATGAAGACTTCGCCATGAGTCGGCCTGAATTTCAGTTAGTCATGTAGTTTAAATAACTAAAAACACTGAATCACACACAGAGAATAGAGTAACTGAGCGCAAAGTTTTATATTAAGTTTTACAATTGAGAGTTTCTTGGTTATATATATATATATATATATATATATATATATAATAGTTTCAAAACTTGTCATAAACAATGCGATGTGCTACCACTTGTGTTCATATTGAAGTTATCTCAGCGACTTGCAAAACCACAATCGTGTGTGTTTATCATAACCTTGAGGCAATAAGAAAAGATAACAATATATTTCAAATATTTTTATATAGTATAATGGCGATTAAATTATTTTTTCACCATATTTATTTTAAAACAAATATAACAATGTTTAGCGTTTTCTAAACTTTAATAACATTAACAATAGTTATAAACATGATCTTTTTTTGTAAACTTTAATAACATTAACAATAGTTATAAACATGATCTTTTTTTGTAAACTTTAATAACATTAACAATAGTTATAAACATGATCTTTTTTTCTAAACTTTAATAACATTAACAATAGTTATAAACATGATCTTTTTTTGTAAACTTTAATTGAATTTGAACATTGTGAATTTAACATACAATTCTCGGAACTGGCTTCGTTTTGTAAAATGACGTTACAAATTTGTTCACATTTAAATTGAAGATTTATTGTTAGTTTGAAACATAAAGAAATATTTGTATTTTACAATTGCAATTTTGAAATAAAGTCCACGACATAACAAAACGCTCTAAACAAAACGAGTCAGCTGAAAAGGCTGTAATTAATCATGATCTGCTCTAGAACGACTAGGGAAGGAATCCATCATTGTTTCCGAACTTTTAGATTAACAGTCTGGAATACAATACATTTGATTGGAATCCTTGACATCTTTCACTTTACTTAAAATAAATTTGATTTCTTTTTATAATGAGGTAATGTTTCCATTTTGTCGTTGTTTAGAACGTGATTGTCGCTTAGTGTTTAATTTTAATTATGTACATGATTTATTTCGCTTTGTTTACTCATCAGCAATCTGTCGACAAGGTTGCCACGCAATCTATGGATCATGTAACAAGCCAGGAGAATGCAAGTATGGATTCGTATTTTTGTTTTTTTATTTGGAATTTTTATTTGTTTATTCTTTACTTTTGTTTGTCTGTTATGCCAGTTTATAAGATAAAATGTAATTAATTTTAACATACAGACACAATTTTTCAATGTAAACTTCTTCTTCAAACGCTCCATATCGACCACTTGCTAAACCACTCTCTGTGATCTGTATGTGATCAGAGCCCAAGTGCGATCGTATGTTGTTCATTCGATTTCTTCGACACATTTTATTTACTACAGTGGCTTCCCTAAGCCCCTATCGCAGTCGCCTCTTACAATATGCCTTGTAGGTCGCAGTGATACTAATCATCGCTCCCCTTTCGAGCACCGCAGCACACGGGCGTAATGTAAGCAATAACTGTCCACGATGCGACTGAGACCACAAGCGCTATATGGCTCTTTTTATACATTTCGGGTTCTGTATTTTACTACGCTTGTTTTAAGAGTTAATATAAAATTCCTGAAAAAAGTATTTCTCAATAACGGCAAGTTTCATTTTTTTTTTCATTGCACTCACTTGAACATTTGCAATCGTATTTTATTTTGTAACCATTTTACTCACTCTAACTCCAACATTTTAGTTTTTACTGATGAAAGTGTCGGAATTTGAACTCATCCCTTTAAATAAATAACCCATCTGGTCTGACCCTACTTTGAGTGACTGGTCACTACGGGAGTTTAACTTCCAAAGGTTGGAGCATGCTGTTTTAGTCTAGAGTTGGAACAGTGTTCTTTATATATATCAGCGATCTTATTTATTTTTCTAAACTGATATTAAACTTTATTTGTAAACGAAAAAGTGTGCACCGAACTAGTATCATTTCTCATTTAAACATATGACAAAATGACAACACAATCACAAGTTCAATTCTGAATAGGATGACCAGTATTGTTTAATTTAATACAAAAATGTATTTGTGTGTTCATTGTGTAATAGTAGCGTATCTATTAGAAAAACAAAAAAACAAATTTAGAGGGACATTTCTTCTCTAGTCATAACAAAATTAAAAGTGAATATCCTGTGAATTATGAATGTCCACTGAACTCCAGAATGTCATCAAACATGCAACGAATATGCTGTATTCACTTTCACATTAAATATACTATGTTTTAGGTTGATTGTTTGATTGATAGGACCATCATCATTGCACTTCGGTGAGTAACCATGTGTGCTCCGATCTCTTCTTACACAGGAAGATCTCAACTACAGTGCACAGTTTCCGTAGCGTCCCCGGTGAAATTTTTTGTAGATGGTGAATTTATTTTTGTAGGAATTTTAAAAAAATATTTTAATATGAATTTTACTCGGGCGGCGGCCTTCCAGCCTGCTCTTCTCGATTTTGAACTGCCAAGGGTTCTTTTACGTGCTTAAATTGAACAGTGGACTTACTTTTTAATCGTCTGTCTCCGATACGACTAGGAACTCGATCTCACCTACACTCAGGGATCTCGGGAAAAATATCCAAATGGCTCCACGAGGGAGCGAACCTGGTACCTTTGGCACGAGAGACGATCACCTAACTTCTACGCCACAGAGACTCCATGTTTTAGGTAAACTAGGTCAACAAACATAAAAATAAGAATTAACTCGTTTCGTAGAATCCAAGTTTGTAGAGTTGAATTTGATAAAATTAAATTACACTCTATGATGATAAAACAGGCTTAAAAATTATAAAAAGGTGTACATGACAGGATTGATTAATTATTGTTAGACAAGATAAGAATTTTGCAAGTTGTAAATTATGAACTGAAAGAAATCATGTCATAATTTTTATCATTCTATTGTGATATATAAACAGCCAAACATCAGAACGTAACGTACGTACACCAGACTTCAGCACCTATTGGAGCACAGTTGCTTATCCTTGGGTGGGGTGTTCGATTTCAACCAGCATTTGTGTGCGGTACGCTTTCCGCTAGCTTTGGCTGTCCCCACAAACCCACAAGGCAGCGGGTTGCCATTTTCTTTCAGGGCAGCGAGCTTTAGACGGCCTGCCCTCCCGGGCTTATGAGCGCTATCTGCCCAGCAAAACCGGTCGTTTTAATGAATACCTTGGTTTGCCGCCCGTTCAGGTTTATTTACGGTTTGCTTCGCTATCCTTTGATTGCCCCAATCAAACTGCAAGGCAGCAGTAGTTCCCTGCGAGCGGAAACCTTTGCCAGCATGCGTGATTGCTCTGCCCTGGTGCCTACCTCACCATTACGTCAATTCCCACTGGGCTGTCCGACTTTGAGGGGGCAAAACCGAGTTCGCCCCATGATGCCCACGTGCAACTCAACTCTACTCCCGGCATACTCATCGGCTCTAGAGTAACGGCTAAAGAGAGCATACTTGGGCTCCGAATTTCCCACACGCGGGTCAATGTCTCTTCGATGGCTTTGGGTCATGCCCCCATCTCTGTGATGGGGCCAGTGCTGACCTATGTGGCCCAGCTTGCAGTTTAACTCGGCACCCAGCATACTCATCGGCTCTAGAGAGGCGGCTCAAGAGAAAGCATGCGCGGGCTCCGTATTTCGCCACACGCGGGTCAACGTTCCTTCGATGGTTTTGATTCGTGCCCCCATCTCTGTGATTGGGGCTAGACTTTTGACCTATGTGGACCAAAGTGCGGCCTAACTCATCACCCAGCATACTCATTGGCTCAAGAGAGAAGAATCAAGAGAGAAAATGCGCGGGCTCCTAGTTCCGCCCCGCGAGGTTCCACGTGTATCCTTCTAGCTTTTCCCATCGGCCGGGAGAGGCGAGCATTATTAGTCACTCTGTGAGTTCGCTAGTCTCTCTCTCTCGCAATCCCGGCCTAGACTGATGAATCAACTTTTATCATGAATTTTACCGTGTTTTTAAGGGACTCCGTTCCTCCCTGCAGCTTCTCGCAAAGCTATGTGTTTTTATGCCAGGTTTCTTTTCTTATGCCTGCTATCAGTTGACAATCTTGAAAAACGTGTTTTGCCTTCATGTCCGCCTTTTTGCAGGGGCACAGGATAGTTGTGCCAATTTTAAATTTGTTAAACATGTGGGCGCGGAGTTTGTTGTGTCCGGTACGGAGACGAAGTATGGCAACTTGCTCACTACGAGACAGACCATAGTAGATGTCGCTGTTGTTGTGCTGAGAATAGTCTTTTGTCTATTTGTCACTGTAGTGCCAGCCGATGGTTGTTCTGGCTTCCTCATAGCTGATCTCGAGATCGGTCTGAGGTAGTCGCCTGCCTTCTTTAGCTAACTTGTCGGCGTATTCATTTCCGCTTATATTGCAGTGTGATGGTATCCACTGAATGACGGTACGTTTGAGTGTGTACGCTAATGCGTCGAGGGTCGCTTTGAGCTCATTTAGCTCTGTTTTGCCTGCGCTTTTGAGTGCCGTGATGACCGATAGAGCATCGGTGAATATCATGACTGTCTTGCGAGAGGTGCCTCTTCTCTTTAGGATCATTTCGGCCGCTGTTCTTATTGCCTCTGCCCGGTAGTTATTTGAGTATTTGCCTGTGGCAATCGCTTTTGTGACCATCACTTTCTTTGAGAGTTTAAGCACTATTTCTCCTCCATTACTATTCCAGATGCTGTTTTTTGCGAAGCTGGTCCTCTGTATTCTGCCCCTACCGAATCCGTTCATTCTTTCGTACATAGGATGGGAATCGAGCCGTTTAAGTTTTTCCGCCAACACCAAGACTTTTCTGTCCCTTCGATCTGCCATTGGTTGGATGCCTGTGATTTTTCCATCGCCTTGATAGGCGTGAACTTCATGGCTCCTGTGATAATGCGAATTGCACGGTTCTGACTATTGTTCACTTTGGCGAATTGCTTGTTGGATGCACTACTCCACGCTGCAATGCCGTACTCCAGGACCGGTCGCACTCTTCCGGAGTAGAGTGTTTTGAGGACTCTGGTGTTTGCTCCCCATGTGGAGCATGCGAGTTTGCGCATCATCGTGAACCAGTGTCTCGCTTTTGCCGTAGCATTTTCAATTTGAGGGCACCAAGTCAGTTTTCGATCGAGTGTGACTCCAAGGTGCGTTGTGGTCTTGTTTTCTGGAAGATCTTGCCCATTGACTTTAAGCTTAATTTTGTGATTCTGGTTGTTCTGCGAGAACACAGTGTAGATTGTCTTGGAAGCGTTTATGTTCATATTCCACTTTTTTTTACCACACTTCCAGGTTATTAAGCGTATTCTGCAGTCGATTTGTTGCTATGGGCATTGATTCTTCCCTCGCCCATATTGCCAGGTCGTCGGCATACATGGCAGAGTGTACCCGCTTTGGTAGGCATGTTGATATGTCATTGCTAAAGATTAGAACGAGAGTTGGTGAGAGAACTCCTTCTAGGGGGACTCCTTTCTCTAATGTGGCCTTCATGTTTCTGTACCCCTGAACCTGAACCCTTGCTGTTCTGTTCTCTAGGTATCTATCAAGCCATTTGTACATTCTTCCCTTTATACCGAGGGTGAGGAGTTTTAGTTTTAGTCCTTCTTTCCAAACTGTGTTAAACGCCTTCTCCATTTCTACAAAAACTGCCAGTGCCTGTTTCTTTTCTTGGAAACCATCCTCGATTTCCTTGACGATATAGGTTACTTGATCTTCTGTAGATCGGTGCTTACAAAAACCTCACTGTTGTACAATGAGAAGCCCTTTGCTTTCCAAGTGCCAAGATAGCCGTTTGTTCACCATGTTCGCTCGTCTATGTTGCGAGCGGATCCAATCAAGCATGACTACCTTTGCATCTCTACTTGCCCCAGAGTAGCTCTCCCCGGTACCTGCCCTCTTAGCCAGACCGGAACTACCGTCTGTTACCAGGGTCACCACTTGTAGGTGAGAGCAGGGGTTTAGAGCCATCTCCCTAATCCTGGCGCACCGCTTCCTTGCGCTTTTAACCCCATAATGTATCTAAATAATGTTCAGTAGTTTAAATATTTTAATAGTATTTATATTTCTATCTTATCTTATCTTATCTTAACCACATTTGCCGTCAAGCGTCGTGGGGAGAGTTAGTTTCCTATCTTGTGCCAGGTGTGTTGCGCTTGACGTTGCCAGTCCATGCTTTCGCAGGGACTCTGAGATGTTATCTATCCATCTGTTCTTGGTCTGCCTCGTGCTCTGCGCCCTAAGTGTCGATTATTATAGGCACTTGATGGTAGTAAATGTGGTTCCATTCTCATTAGATGTATATATTTCTATGCATCTACAAATATTACTAAATAAATTAACATTCCGTTTGTTACCTTAGTTCACCCCCATGATAACTTTAATAACAGTAAAAATAACAGCCGATGACATGTTCTCTTTTATCTTCAAAAACATAAATTTTTAATACCTGGTTCTCAAACTTTTTGAAGTCGGGTCACACTTGAAGTCCTACAAAAAATCTCAGGCGCACTATACACAAAAAAGTAATAAACAAGAAGCAAAGAAATACAGAAATAACTGGGAAAATAAATTCTGCGTACATTTATTCAACATTTAATTTATGCCTAGAGAAGCATGGACCTGATGCGTCTTGTCGATTTTTGTAACCTGATGCCCTCTGGCACCGCGTTGTCGACCCCTGATCTGGGATTACATCGGCCCACCTAGCAATGTCACCGGGCACACTGGTACACCTGGGCACACCCTTTGAGAACCACTGCCGTAGACCTTAGATGGGAACACTAATTTGAAATAAGTATAGAGCAGCACACAAATGCCACTGAAAGACAGCATATATTGTGTTTGTGCAGAATTGCTTTTAAATCAACCAACAACAGCCCGAGGGGTTACCGGAGCCCAAGTTTGGGGTGTAAAGAATAGAACCACTGTTACCTGCCACACATGTCGTAGGAGGCGACTAAGGAGGTTTGGATAAAGTCGGATGCATGTGTCCTAAACTTGTAGGGGCCTATGTGTTTAGGGGCCTACCAAACCAATGTGCAACGTATACACGTTATTGGCAAAGATCAAACATATCACAAAGAGTGATTACAATTGGTCGTAAAGAACGAACGCAAAAGAAGAAGAAGAAGAACAACAAATAACAATAGACCTACCTAATGGCGTGCAAGAAGGTGATGCCTAAAGTGTATGGCACGAGAAGTAAAGAAGAGATAATATGAAGTTATGTTTACATTACCGTTTGTGATTATGTTTAGGATTAGAAAAGAATAAATGTTTCTATTCTGCAATAGCGTGATATTAAAGAGAGTTGGCTATTAAAGAGCATAAAATCAAGGAAAATTAAATATTTCGGACACATCAAACGACATCAGTGCCTAGAGAAGCTAATTTTGGAGGAAATGGTGCCTGGAAGAAGAATGAGACGAAGATCTAGACTAAGATGGGTGCAAGATGTCATAAACGATCTCACACTGACCGCTGCTGACGCCAGTTAACTTGCACAGAACTGAGTTTTTCAGGACTGCTGTCATTGGAGACAATTTCCGGAAGGGACAAGCTGAATTTATTCAGATTATAAACTTATCGAATAGTGACCAGATGTGCTTTAAAAAATGGGGCAAGCTACATGATGATGATTATTATGATACTAAAAGAAGAACAATTTTTTTAAAAGAATTGACAACATTAAAAGCAAAGAAGCCTAGATAAATGGCAGACCTAAACTATACTGTTGACGGAAATGTGAGGGGTTGGGGCACCATAATCAATAATTTAATCGATACCGTTTGTCCTAGTAGAATAGATATATAATCTTATGTCTCCAATTATTCATTGTTAGACTTTAAAAAAGTAATCAATTAAATTATAGTTAACATGTCGCTAGGGTTAATGATGATTTACTACAGAAATATGTCCCCGATCTACAGATTTCACTTAGAGAATCTCTTGTTTACGCTTGTGTTAATATAACGTTCTAATGAATACACATCGTTCATTGTCACAACTTATTTTGTTATTTAAATTGGGAAATGTCAGAGTTTACTTAATTTAAGTTTTCGCTTCGTTCTTCTACATAAAGCAGACTAGCAAACGTTTTAAGAATAATGTGATGGGTTTTTCTAATTGAAATAGAACAATACTCGAAGGAATGTAACAAATAATATTACGGTGAACCAAACTACGTATGTCAATCTATTAGCTATTCTACGGAGTCACTTTGAACTGAAAGTCAAAGACTTCCAAAAGGAAAAATCAAAACTAGTGAATGTAATTATTCCAAAGAACCAAGAGTTGTTTAAAAAAATATGCTGGCGCTGGATAGAACACACTTTGAGAAAACCAGAGGGGAATATAACAAGAAGCGCCCGCGTGGTTACCGGGGCCCAAATTTGGGGTGTAAAGAATAGAACCACTGTGACCTGCCATGCATGTCGTAAGAGGCGACTAAGGAGGTTTGGATGAAATCGGATGCACATGTCCTAAACGTGTGTAGTTTAGGGTCCTACCAAACCAATGTGCAACGTATACACGTTCTTGGCAAAGATCAAACATTTCACAAAAGTGATTAAAATTGGTTTTAAAGAACGAACGCAAAGAAGAAGAACAAGAAGGGTCTTTTCCTGGAACCCACAGGGACATCGAAAGAAAGGGAAGACTAGAAATACATGGAGACGAGATTTAGAGGCAGAGATCAACATTATAAAGAAGAAGAGCTGGAGGGAGATAGCAAGAGATAGGAAGACTTGGCATGAGTTAGTTGAGGGCCTATACCCAAATCCGAGTTTACAAGGCAGAGATAGATAGATAGATAGATAGAGAGAGTGTTTGTGTGTGTGCGTGCGTGCGTGCGTGCGTGTGCGTGTGTGTGAATTTAACTAATAATTTCCGTCGTTTGCTTGTCGGTTACATTACTACGATATAGAAACGTTGACATGGTATGCGCATGATGTGTAATGCAGTGCACCGATTAGCACATACATTACATTGTTAATGTGCGTTTAGCGTGTTGAATGACATATGTCATAACTTATTTATGGCTGAAAAATAAAGCCTAATTTTTAAAAAAATTATTAAAATCCAAACATATTTTTAAAAAAACCTCTTTCTCTCTCTCTCTCTCTTTCTCTCTCTTTCTCTCTCTCTCTTTGCCTTTTTAACCCGGATTGGAGCATAGGCCCTCAACCAACTCATGCCAAGTCTTTCTATCTCTTGCTATCTCCAGCAGCTCCCTCCATCTCTTCTTTATATTGTTGATCGCTACCTCCAAATCTCGTATCCATGTATTTCTCGTCCTCCCCTTTATTCGCTGTAAAGAAAAGAAAACCTAATGACATGTTATTCCTATTTTGTGCTCCTTGACATTAGCATGCGGTACTTTCATTTTAATTCACCCAAACATTGGGAGACCGGGGTTTCCTGGGGCTCCCTGGAGTGTTCGGCGCAGTTGCTAGAACAGTCACTATCCTCAATAAATAGACAGTGAACAAGTATTAGGGGCTTCCGAGAAAAAAAATATTACCAAACACAGAATTCGAACCACGAACCTTGATTTCTTACGGCGCTCATTGCTTAGCTAGCTCTACAGACGAGCGGCTTTAAGAAAACAACCAGCTAGCTCTAAAAAAAAAAGCTTTACTAAGAAGAGTCGTTCATAAGCAGAGTTACCTGTTAAACACAGAATAATCAGGTCAGATTCGATCGAACAACGTTTGCATTAAAAAATGCGATAATTTTTTTTCTGCTTGTTTATTTTAGACGAAACAACAGCAGACATATACACAAGTATACACTGATAACGTTCATGCACACACCATTAATAGTAGCTTCAAGTTATTATATTTTCACTATCCTCACTACTGTTTCGCAGCTGTGCCTATGGCTGGCAAGGGCCACTATGTGATCAATGTATTCCATACCCAGGATGTAAACATGGCTCCTGCAATGGTTCCCCGTGGCAGTGTATCTGCCATCTTAACTGGGGAGGAATTTTGTGCGATAAAGGTAAGTCTCAAGTAGTCATCGACATTTCTGGGTAGCTCAGATGTTGCGAACATAAACTTGACGTCAAAAGTTGTTATAACGTAGGAAGCTAAATCATAATCAACAAACAAAGCCCCGACCCAAGCGAGCAGAAGTATGGACAGAGCCGATGTCATCAATGCGGTACGCTCTCGTTTATGTGATATGGGCGACTCTCAAACACTGGAACGAGTGCAGGAGTTCGGAGTTAAGTTTGGATATTCCAAACATTGTCGTCTTTGTGGTAAAGAGCGAAGGTATACTAATCAACTTCTCATGGGTACGGTGAGCAAATGGATATTGGGAGGGCTGCTGCAGCGGAGGACAGAGAACGAAAGGGAATTCCCATTGTGCCATGACATCGATCGCATAACATCACATAATCTGGATCAGTCTAAATCTGTACTACTCGGTTTCCAAGTACACGTATGGCACGTAGGTGTTTATTAAGCAATGTATAACTCTACAACAATCTAAAATTATAGTTAGCCATTATGTAAAGTTCTTGCTGTTTAATCACATCAGTTTGAGATTTACTGATATGTTTGATTACTAAATAAATGTATATATTGTGTGTCAGCCTCGAGGAGGTATAAAAAGACAAATCGTAACAATTGCTACTTGACAAGCGTAAGTTCTACAATGTCTTGACTGCCCGCCTGCCCAGCGTGTTCGTAGCTCGTTGGACAGCGGGTGACAAGCCTCCTGTGAGTGCGGTTCAATTCCGCGGGCTGGCAGAAAAGCAAAAGGTTCTCCAGATTTACGGTGTGCGTGGCACCGAATCGAAGGGTTACGATGTCCATGGCACCGAGCCCAAGAGCTGAAAGCTCAAGTGCTTCTGGATCGAAAACAAAAATGTCTTGACTAGAGTAAAATTTACTGTCTTAACATGCCAGAAAATCAAAACTTATAATACTAAGATCATGCAAAATGCCAGTTGTAAATAAGGCAAAGATTGATACAAGACATCATAGATAGCAACAGAAGTAGTATATTCATAACAACTAAGACTGTAAGAGTTAAAGACTACTTTTCTTTATCTTCCTTTGTAATAGATGCAATGGCGGCTCGTGGTCATTTTTCTTGGTAGTGCCAGACACAAATGTTCGGAAAAATCATGACATTTTTTGCATTTACTATTTTGGGAAGTTATTCCTCTTTCGATTATTGGTGGGGCCGGGCCCCACTGGCCCTTAATTGCGAGCCGTCCCTGAATAGATATATTGTACATGTGTTATTGTTATTTGAATATAAACTTTTACATATTCCATCTATTCTTCGACGAAATTGATATATAAACTCAGTCCAAACATACAAACTACAAAATTGAAAGTACAGGATGCAATAAATATACTTATATAGTCGATGAGTGGACCAAAACATGTTGTATTAAAAAAAAAAACTAGAGCGAAACTGTCTCACGCTTCAGTCTCCCAATTTGACGTATTTATAGTGCAGCCGTTTTTATATCTTCATTCTGAATCTGATTTGCACATCAATATGCACAGGAAAGCTAAAAATCGGCTAACGCACGAGATAAACATTGTCCCTGGAGACTAACAAGACACCATCTAATCTGTTTGCTCAATACGATCAAATATATCAGGTTTATTTTTCTGACGGGGCTTGTTCTTCCAACATAAAACACAGTATTTATTAGCAATGTATTCTTTCTTCTCAGAAAATTGTTTATTGGTTGAGGTGTATTATAAAGTGACAACCTGATAAAATATATCCACTCCAGATTTAAATTATTGTGGACGGCATCATCCCTGTAAAAACAGTGGTCTGTGCCGAAACACTGCACCAGACAACTATGACTGTTCGTGCCCACTCGGTTTCTCAGGCAAAAACTGTGAAGTTGGTGAGTATGTATGTGTGTGATTTCTGTATCGTCGCAAACATTTAGTAAGTAATGAACCTGCATGTGATTTCTTGATCACCTGCTCATGTTTGGAATAAAAATGTGCATATGTAAATGATGACAGTTAGCATAAGTAGGGCTTATATATATATATGGTGTACCTATTTACTTATTCCTCTCCGCTCCTCGTGGAGCATAGGGTCTCGACAGTTGTTCGCCACTTTTCTCGGTCTCTGGCTGTTTTCTTTATGGTCTCCCAGGATAGTCGAGCGATCTTCAATTCCTCAAGATGACTTCGTTTCCAGGTCTGTTTAGGGAGTCCTCTTTTTCCTTTTCCTTGCGGGTTCCGCTCAAGTACTTGTCTAGTGACACTCAACTGTGTCTTCTGTTGGGTATGCCCGACTCATCGTCATTTTCTCCTCTTAATCTGCGTCATCGTGGGTTCCTCTCCGGTTCTTATCCACAGGTTTGCAACTCTGTCATTCATAAACGGTGTAATTTTTATGAAATTTTTCCTGCCATTATTAGCTAAGGGTGCATATGACATCAACCAACCCTCTCCGTGAAGTCATATTATGTGAGATTCTCTCCAGCTCGTTCACATTGCTCCTTGTTCGTTTACTTATTTCTCAGGACTACCCTCCATGCATTTCTTGACCTACCCGTTATGCTTATTTCGTAAAGGTTCCATAAAAGTTATTGTCTGGTAATAGTAAGCTATATAGGCTACTATGAAAATAAAATATAGACCTATGTACTGTGTTTTAATAACGACTTTAATTAGATGATACAAATCTAATTTCAGTATTTCCATTACGGCAATATTTCAGTATGTGAAAAACTATCTGATGATCGAGTTATGTGCAAAGCAACATTAAGCAAGGGGTGCTTGCCTGAGTGGTTACCGGGGCCCAAATTTTGGGTGTAAAGAATAGAACCACCGTTACCTGCGACGCATGTCGTAAGAGGCGACTAAGGAGGTTTGGCTGAAATCGGATGCATGTGTCCTCAACGTGTAGAAGTCTATGCGTTTAGGGGCCTACCAAACCAATGTACAACGTATACACGTTACTGGCAAAGATCAAACATATCACAAAAAGTGTTTAAAATTGGTCGTAATGAACGAACGCAAAGAAGAAGAAGCAAGGGTGCAGAATTATTTGAAAAGAGACTTAGTGATGAGCTGAAAGGCAATAGTGAGAAGCGCAAACTCAGAAGTTGTCCCAGTAAAATGCATGCAAATTGACCGCCTGTAAGACGAAAAAAGGCCATATATTGTCCTTAACATTTATTACGTCAAGATGATTTTGTAAAAGAAACCTTTTCTTGATTATACACGATTTCGTTTGCACAACCATGTACATTAGCTAATATTATTTACTTCAGGACACATTTATCATTAGAAATTAGACGCCATATATGCCTGATTAAACTCTTGAGCAGTGCTGATTATATGCAATGTGATTGTATGGTATTTGAATTAATAGTGTTATTTCTATGTAGCGGAGCGTGCCTGCTTCTCTCAGCCCTGTCGCAATGGAGGTTCTTGTGTGGACGTAGTCAGTGGGTTTGTCTGCAATTGCCCAGCTGGATGGACAGGAGAAATGTGTGACATTGGTAAGTGGCCACGTTTATAAAATATAGTTTGATGTTACCTGTTATAAAAGTAGTGATGGATTACTGAGAGGCAGAGTGAGGTGTGTGAGTGAGCCACATGAACCATCAGTATGCATACCCTGTTGGGGACACTGAGCACTTATGGATCTGCATGGAATGCTATTACATTGGTTCACTAACCAATAACTGGGCTAACAAAACTGATTTGCATTTCATTTCTCTCCATTGATCTTAATAATGTCAATTGTGTTAAAGTCTGCAGTAGTATAGATGCCTTCATAAGTAAACAGATTTGATGTTTATTATCTTTTCCCATTGTGTTTCTCTACATCTCTTGTATTCAGCTTCTCTATTGTCACATTTTGTTACTTATATTTTAGTTAGTTGTTTTTTTAAATTGTTAGTTCAGTGCAGAAACAAATGTTTTTAAACACTGCTTTATTTAGCTACTTAAATTTTATAAAAACTTCCTTAGCAGATCTAATTCGTCTCCTACTTGGTCCTTTCTGTCATTGATTGCTCGATTCGAAAATATGAGTTCTTTTTGAAGGTTGTGGTGCGATACCTGTCTTCTATTGCAACAGAGTTTGATACTTTCTGATATGTTAGATGGATATATTTGCTTCCTTTGGATTTTATAAGCAGGATATAAGTTTTATATGTGAGCAGAGTGTTGTAGGCTAATTTAATTAATTCTGCTAAGATCATGAGTCTAATGTGTCTGGTAACAATGAATATGAATGATCACATCACAGAGGCAGCACTCAGCCAAATACAGAGAATGTTGACTTTATTGACAGGGAATGCTGGTAACTTGTCTGCCAACAAAACCAAATGAAACTCATTGCAAGTATCTAAAGAACACAGCACGTCAAAAATAAATGTTTCAAAATACAATTAGCTGTTCTTATCCGTTTATAGAATTATGTTGTTGTTATATTTAAATCAGACTCAGTTTTGCAATTTTTCTCACTTCCTACATTTGTCCCATCTTTTGCAATTCTCAATTAGTATTTTCAGATAAAATTAATCTTGTAATGTCATTGTTAACAGATATTGATGAGTGTACATCTAGTCCATGTTTAAATGGAGGAAAATGCATAGACAAAGACAGTGGATACAGGTGTGAGTGCTCGGAAGGGTGGCAGGTAATAATACTTTTTTACTAAATCCTTCATTGAAATAAATAGTATGCCAAGATAAAAAGTAACTGTGGAATGTTGAATCAAGCTGGACACTTCTTCCATCTTAGACTTGCAATCATTTAAGGAGCAAACAGTTGATAGGTAATGTGAAAGAAATGTCCAAAAAAAATATAATAGCAAATACTTCAAATAGGCCTATATTCAAACTGAAAAGAATTGCTGTCTATGTCCTCAACTGCTCCCTCAGTCTTCCTATGTGGTTAGACTCAATTAGAAAGTTGACAGTGTTGGCATCAGAGCCCTTACACAGTTGTTCAGATGACATTGTATTGAAAATTGACTAACGAGATAAAAACAATGAGAAAATATTGATTTCTTAAACCTAGTTCCATCAACTGTTAATAAAATGAGAGTACTGAATAGAATTGGTCAAAATTACAGTAAACAGCATGCATGATAACTGCATGATAAAAATTATAATTTCAGTATGAAATCAAATAGCAAACAATGTTAAAATTGATCATGTGCTAAATACACTTGATTTATAACCCAAAGGCACATACACTAAATAAGAACAAATACAGAATATATATTTAGAGATGTGGATATATTGAGATTGGAATACAACTATCTACCAATAAAAGGATATAATAAAAATAGATCAGGTTATAGAGCCAAGGGAAGACAGAAAAAGATGGATAGACAATATCAAGACTACACTGAATAAACACAGATATAATACAACAAGGGTGACTCATCTGGCCCTGGAACGCAAATTAAAGATCCCACTCTTACGCTTTATGGCAAGAGAGGACAATCACCCCCATCATCCATCTGGGGAACGACCGTAAATATATTCAGATAAAAATTAATCACATTTTGTGGAGATGACAGTAAACAAACAATGATGTATTGGAAGTTTTCAAAATGAGATGAGATTTACTGAAGAAAATAAAATGAAGACATATATTTTGGCTACATACATAGACATGACGCTCTGCAGTAGATCATACTAGTAGGAAAAGTTAAGAACTGATGGGTAAGAGAAAGATAGCCTGTTAGGAGTGTATCACTAGTGCAAAAGACAGACACTGATAAATGATTACATCATGCTCAGATGCGTTCTCAGAAATTAATGCCTGAACCTCTGCCTCCACGACAAGTGGGTTGTGTTGCCTGCATTCTTTATCAAGTTCGATGCATACAGAAAGGATGTAGCGATTCCTGTTGGCACTGGTATCCATTCTTCACCGGGATCAATATCTTCAAGTGTACACACCTGTTCAATACAGTCCTCGGCCTGACCCATCCAAGATTTTCCTCTTTTTAACCTATTTCCTTTTTGTCTCTTTATTTCCAAGTGCAGAGGATGTTGTGTGTCAGCATTGACTCGAAGGTATGCTCGTGCACGGCTCATCAGTATTCTATACTCCATAGTAGGATAGTCAAGGAGATAGCGCATCGCCCTGCACGACGTGTCTTTAGTGCAACCAAGTATAATGCGCATCGCCTCGTTCTGTATTCTTTCCAGTCGTTCTATCTGACTATGACTGAGAGTCAGGATCGCCAGCGCATACTCAAGCACAGAAAGGACCAGACCCTGGTATAAAAGACAAAGATGGCGCTGTTCACAATCCGCGCAGCCATTACCCTCATTACCCTCGCCTTCATTATCACATGAGCTATGTGTTTCGTAAAAGCTAGACTACGATCAAAACGCAGCCCCAGGTATTTCATAGACTGAGACCGCTCCACCACCTCTGAACACAAAAACACAAATGGTGTTGGAGTGTTGACGATGTGGTTGTTTAAAGAGAACCATGTCACCGCTGCTTTTGTGGGGTAGACCAATGCTCCTGCTTCAACGCACCATCTACCTATGCGGTCGAGTTCTAACTGAAGTTCCTCCACAAGCTGTTCTCTATCCTTGCCCTGATGATACACCAACACATCATCTGCATATGACATTGTCCTTCCTCTACCCGTGATCTGCTCTTTTGTGATGCTCACAGTATAGGCATTGAACAACACCGGAGATAATGGTGACCCCTGTGGTAAGCCATTTATACGGATGGTTCGGTGATTCGACATGTGCGGAGCTCATGGGCTTTCACTGCTCAGGTCGGAGGTGATGTTGTGAAGGAAGACAGTGGTGGTTTTGCCGTGACTACGAGCAGTCTCACTATGGAAATCATGGTGGTTACCAAAGCGATGATTTGGCTAGAATCACAAACTTTTATCCATGCATGTTTTCTCAGTGACTCAATGAGTATGCTCAGGAAGATTGAAACAGGATGGGCTAAGAGACATTGGATAGAATCGCTGGGGAGGTCTAAGCTGACAAAGATCAGTTTTATTTTTGTGCCAGGGCATGCAGGTGTAAGGGGAATGAACGTGCGGATAGGCTTGCAGGTATGGCTGCTGTCCAAAGCGGACGAGCAATGGACCAGGCTGATATTATAAATTCCTTAAGGAGAGAGGGCGTGTACATGATTCACGTAATAGCGGTGAATCCACAACACTAACCAGACTGCAAGAACTCAAAGTTAAGTGTGGTGTAGCTCGACAAGAACGCTATGCTGGCAGACAAAGAAGTATTGTAAACCAACAAAGAACTGGTGTCGTTAGTCGCCACACGCTGATGGACATACTGAGGAGAGATCGGAGCACTTATGGACTAATTTGTTCGACGTGCAGTGATGGTGATCCGACGACTAAACTAAACTAAACAGACACTGATGTAGATCTAGTCTGCAGAGTATGACTAGTGCAATAGACAGACAGTGATATAGATCTATTGTGGGTAGACTTTTATTGCAGAGATAGCAATCACAATTTTAAAAAGCAGCAAAGTATTTAGTCTTTAAAGTACCAATTTTGTGTGTCTTTGTTTGTCTCTGTCCTTCATCTTATACATCTTTCTATTTAGTTTGATAATGGTAACATTTAAACCAGCCTATCTGTCAGTCATTATTTCAAATGATATGTATTGATTCTTATGCTTATTAAAATATCTCTAGCTCACATAAAATATGTTTATTTTGCAGGGTCCTCATTGTCAGCTTGATGCTGATGAATGCCATGGTAGCCCTTGTGTCAATGCTTTAGCTTGCAGGAACATAAGGGGTAGTTTTATCTGTGACTGTCAGCCAGGTTGGACTGGAAAGAGGTGTGATATCAGTGAGTAGGAGCTATACGATTCTTTGAATATTTTTGATTTTGTTGCATTTCACGGATACTAAGCAAATGAACAGGAGACCCTTTTTTGACTATATTTATTTAAATTCAAAATGTACTGAAAAGTATCAAGAAATTTATTTTAAAAAAGCAATTTTTTTCTTTTGCTTTTGAGCAAGTCTTTTTTTGGTTTTATAAAATTGTGGAGGTCCAAAAAAAAAAGGGTTTGCTCCTTGTAGAGAAACTAAAGTTTTATAAGTATAGTTAATAAGAGTTTGCTCCTTGCAGAGGAAGTACAATTTTATAAGTATAGTTAATAAGAGTTTGCTCCTTGCAGAGAAAGTACAATTTTATAAGTATAGTTAATAAGAGTTTGCTCCTTGCAGAGGAAGTACAATTTTATAAGTATAGTTAATAAGAGTTTGCTCCTTGCAGAGAAAGTACAATTTTATAAGTATAGTTAATAAGAGTTTGCTCCTTGCAGAGAAACTAAAGTTGTATATGTATAGTTAATAAGAGTTTGCTCCTTGCAGAGAAACTAAAGTTGTATAAGTATAGTTAATAGGAGTTTGATCCTTGCAGAGAAACTAAAGTTGTATAAGTATAGTTAATAAGAGTTTGGTCCTTGCAGAGAAACTAAAGTTGTATAAATATACTTAATAAGAGTTTGCTCCTTGTAGAGAAACTAAAGTTGTATAAGTATAGCTAATAAGAGTTTGCTCCTTGCAGAGAAACTAAAGTTGTATAAGTATAGTTAATAAGAGTTTGCTCCATGCAGAGAAACTAAAGTTGTATTAGTATAGTTAATAAGAGTTTGCTCCTTGCAGAGGAATTACAATTTTATAAGTAGAGCTAACCAAAAGTGTCAAACTTCAACATTATTTATTATTTACCTGGGATGGTACTACCATTAAATAATTGTTTTTCCCCTGATCAAATCAATTGAAGAAGTACATATTTAATACATATTAAAACTACATGACCTATCTTTGTTGTTTACCTACCTCTCGCTGTTTTTCTTTTCTTAAAGTGTAAAATAATCAAATGACAAAGGAGACAACCAAAATGATATGACAGAAGGAAAAAAGCCAATTAGTTATATAAAGTGTTAGGACATAGGTAGTTCATCAAATATTAGAGACTAAACCTTTTAGCAAATTTGACACTACCAAATTTCAGCTTTCTAAAATGTGTAGAAGGAGCCAGTTTTCATACCGTGGGTTATATTGTAGAATACATTTCTATGTCCATATGTATTTTGATTAATGACAAAAAATGTACAAAATGCTGACAAAATCACAATGACCGTCTTTATTTTCCAGTGTTTCTAGAAATGTGAAATTTTTACTTTTCTCTAACCAATCTGTAACTTAGCTTTGCCCCAAACAAAACACGTTAGGTTCAAACATCTGATGAGTTATGTTTTTTTTTATTTTAAAGAGGGGTAGCGGGATGTTGTAATAAGATCCAACAAAGCTTTGTTTACTCTTGGGATATTGTTGTATGTGGATGGGGATGTTAGACATTATATCATGAAATCTCTGTTACTGAAGTAGGACGAAGTTAGGTTTGAAGGAATGTACAGAATTGTGGTTGATTATGGGAGGTGGTGTGGTAGGAATGTTGGTGTTTAAAATTTTGCAGACTATTTTTTAAATTCTCTTATTAAGTCGATCTCTCATGGAATGGGCTACCTAAACAGTTTATTTTCTTACAGGAAACATACATCAGTTTTCTTCAAATTTTCTTGAACTTATCAATGCTGCAAAAAATGTAATTATATTTCCTAATGTTCTTGTAACAATCCACCGCCTTAGTTGTCTTTTACATCATGTTTAGTATGAAGCATATCTTTTTCCTCCATTCATCTGTACAATAATCCCATGGATGAATGAAGGAATGCTGCAAATTTAAAATGTATTTTCCTTAATTGGCATATATTTTATACATGGTGTTAATGACAATATGTCTACTGCAGTTGTTTTAAACATTGAGGAACAATAGATGTTGATAAGGTTATTAACATAGACATTTCAAAGAAGAAGTGTATATTATAATTTAAAATATGCTAAAAGTAATCTTTGCCCGGCATTATTTTCAGATATTGATGACTGTCAAGGAGTTGAGTGTGCTAACCAAGCATTTTGTGTCGTAAGTATATATTACTAATCAACATCCGATCATCTTGGTTGTTTAGATTAAATAAACTGTGTGCACATTATAAAAGTTGAAAGTATTTTGGTGTTTTTTAAGAGATGAAGAAAAATGAATCAAAACTGTAACAGTTTTATAGAAGTGCAAATGTAGACAATCTTTTGATAAAAAGGTCAAGATCAAGAAAGGATATAAAAATGAACAAAAGTATCAAATCTAACGAGATCAATAATAGAATATCACCAGATACGGTGTCATAATTTAACACTTTTCAAGTTTTTAAAAAAATAGTATGCTATTGTTTTAACAAATATTATCATGTTTTAATCATATGCTTTTCTCAAAATATTTTTGTTTGCAAAGTTATGATACTTGTGTATACATTTATATTGACAAGTGAAAACATGATTGCACTTATATTAATTATGAATAATTTTTCCTGTATCATTACTTTAGGACCTTGTAGGAGACTTTTATTGTGCTTGCCTGCCAGGATATACGGGACGGCACTGTCTTGAGGAAATAGATGAGTGTGCAAGTCAACCTTGTCAAAATGGAGCTATATGTCATGACAAACTGGCATCTTACCAGTGCGAGTGTCCTAATGGTTACACAGGATTGTATTGCCAGGTATTTACACATTTTAAAGTTGCATATATCTAATTTATTATTTAAAATATAACCGTTGTTATATTCTTCCAGCATTTTATTTTGCATTATATATTCTCTTCCATACTTATTTATTCCTCTCTGCTCCTCAAGAAGAATAGGGCCTTAACAGTTCTACACTGTTCCTGATCTCTGGCGGTTTTCTTATCTCTGGCTGTTTTCTTTATGGCTTCCCAGTATAGTCTAACATCTTTCAGCTCCTCAAGAAGGCTCCATCTCCTTGTCTGCTTTGGACTTTCCCTTCTGTTTCTCTGGAGGGTTCCACTGAACTGCTTGTGTAGTGAAACTCGACTGTATCTTACTCGATGTATAGGGTATGTCTGACACATTGCCCTTTTCTCAGTTGTATATTTTCTGTGTGATGAATATTATCATATTTTTCAACTTCTGCTTAGTTGATCATCTATAAATCTAAATTTGTTTAACTGGAGTTATGCCCATTTTCAGTAGTAGTATTCTCCCCTTACTGTATCTGTTTCAGAAAATTTGCAATCAAAGACAAAGTTGTAAAACTTATTTTAAACTATTTGGAAAATCTGTAAAAAAAAAAAAAAAAAAGTAACAATAGTTATTTTGTTAATTTTCTGTTGAAGCAAAATAATCACTCATATGTAGACATTTGTTCTTTAAAAAGTTAGATTCCATCATAACATTCTGAGGCTAAGAAAAAATTTGGAATCACAGCTGGAATCTACCATGTGAAGTGATCTGAAGCAAGCTGAGAATTTCTGAGCACATATTAGCTCACTAATATTATGATTGTGTATGTGAGATGTATGTGAGATGTGAGATGTGAGATGTATGTGAGATGTGAGAGTATAGCATACGTTCTTCTTCTTCTTCTTCTTTGAACGCTTCACATCAACCCTTTATTAACCACTCTTTGTGATTTGTATGTGATCCAAGCCTAAGATCGATTATACGTTGTGCCAGTTATGTGCCTACAAGTAGGCCAGTACATCCAATTTCTGTGATGCTTTTATTTACTAGGATAGCTTCTCAAGGCCTCTAACTCAGTCACCTCTTATGTCATGCTTTGTAGGTCAAAGTGTTACTATTAGTGAGCATCGATTGACGGGGAAAGAGTTAATACTGCCTTCCCATTGCTTGCTAATTGTCTTCCTGTATCATATAACATTGAAAAATACACAAATATATACACAGCTTACCTGATGGTATTGTAAGTATTATTTTTTTTCTATTATTTACTTGTTGTGTGTTTCAGACAGATGCAGATCCATGCAGCCCAAACCCATGCAAACATGAATCCACTTGTTTCAACATACAAGGTGATTTCTACTGCCACTGTAATGAAGGATGGGAAGGAAAAGATTGTTCTCATCAAAGACATCACTGTGACTCTGCTTCCTGTGAAGGTATAACTTCTTTGGTTCCAACTATCAGATTGATTTTGTACAGTATTTTTTTTAGTCTACTACTGCAGACACTATGTTGATCAGCGGCAAAATTTATTTTTGCCCCTTGTTAAGAATTTATGTAGAAGAAGAATTATGAATATTCTTTTATTTTGTGCCTATAACTTCAGTGTCGGATGTTTAGTAGCAAAAAATAGAATGACCATGTTTTAACCCCCTCCCTACAATTATTAACCCCTTCACCCGTCTGAGCCTTCTTCTTCGAACGCTCCATATCGACCACTTGTTAGCCACTCTTTGCAATTTGTATGTGATCTGAGCCTAAGAGCAATTGTGCATTCTGCCAGTTATGTGCCTACATATAGGTCAGCATGTCTGATTTCTCGAGGATTTTTTACTAGGGTAGCTTCCCTACGCCCATACCTCAGCCGTCTCTTGCGACATGCTTTGTATGTCACAGTATTACTATTCTTTGCTCCCCTTGCAAGCCCGGCAACACATGGTGCCTTCTGGGCCAATATACTGGTTGATGGTATGTTTTAAAATGCTGCATAGTCAATATACTGCCTAATTCAGTATACATTGCAAAGTAAATGCTTCCGAAAATTAAAAAAAAATTATGAAGAGAAAGAGTACATTTCTATCTTCAGTGGGAGAATGGAGCAACAGCTTTCAAAGACATCCTTACGGGGAGCTTGTCCAAAGCATTTATGGACTACTATAGTACTAGTGTATGGTAAAATGTGTTATATGGAAATGTGTTTGAAATGATAAAATCTCCTATATCTGCACACAACTTTCATTAGTTGCCTTTTGTGACATATTTGACAGACATATTGATTGCTCAGGAATTTGATGTTTACATTTGTCATCACATCTTACCTGATCTGTAGATGATGACTTAAGAGTGTTGTGTTTAGTAGTAGCATATATTTTGTTCAGAAATGTTCAATACATATAATTTTTTTAATTGCAGTGATTGACAGTTGCACTGTGTCCATCCCATCCAATAAATCAACTGGTGGATTTCGTCTAATTTCGTCTGGTGTTTGTGGAAAACATGGAATGTGCATTAGTCAGCCTAATGGAGCTTTCTCTTGTGCCTGTGTTCCTGGGTACATGGGAACTTATTGTCATCAAAGTAAGCTATTTTGTTTCTTACAGTTGTTAATGGTAATGTGTCAGTGAAGATAATGGTTTGTTTGTTTCTCTAATTCACTTCCTCATGGCAAGAGCTGATTATTGATAAAAGGACAGACCTTAAAGAATCGGCCAACAATATGCCTTGAAATTCACTTGACTAAACCATGAGGGAAGATACTGAGAACACTTGAGAAGAGTAATATAAAAAGTTCAAAGCAAATAGAGTCTCACTGTCAGTGCTCAAAAGAACAGTTCAATGTGTATGCATGTAAGCATTTGGGACACATGGACCATATGAGCGATAATAGAATCCCAAAGAACATTATATATGGTAAACTCACATCTGGTGCTAGACAGCATGTGCGCCCATTATTACGCTTCATTGACACCTGGAAGCATGATCTAACTTCATGCGGCTTAGACAAAGAACGCTGGGAGTGGCTGGCCAAAGACAGGCAAGCATGGCGAGCGCCAGAGAGGGGCTGCACAAAAAGAAAAGAAGAAAAACAACATCACATGTGGAGGCAAAGAGAGCGCAGAGTGAACATCATATGTATCAGCTCCAGTCTCTAGTTTTACCTGCAGCAACTGTAGCAAGAAGTGCAACTCCAGAATAGCCCATTACAGCCTCAAGAAATGTGATTAGGTGCAGAAAATACTACGTGACGCAAGACCTATTGTCTCCTGAGACAAAGAGGAAAATGATGAAGGATTTGAAACATGAGTTATTTTTCTGTACAGTAAAGAGTAAGTTAAGCAAGATATCTATAAGTTAATTTTCATTCCTTCTGAATAAAACACAAATTTAATTACTTTATTGAAATTGTACGCTATACAGAAACATTATAACAAAGTTATTAGTTTTTAAAAATGATTACGTGTTTCTGGATTCTCTATCAACTTATTCAGACTATATGTCATGCCTCTACTTTGAATTTATGGAATGTCTTTCAGCAATTTATTTTTTATTGCAGTCACAAACATAGAAAATATATTTATACATATAATTTCCACAATGCCCTTCACAGATATAGATGATTGTGCCAGCAACCCATGTCAGAACTTTGGCACCTGTATAGATGGTGCCAACTCATATCAGTGCATTTGTGCAGAAGGCTGGGAAGGTGCTTTGTGTCATTTAAGTAAGTTATATGGGTTGTAATTTTGATCAGTTTTCTAAATCATTGTTAGTATCCTCCACCTTTATTTCTTATATTTGTTTTTTTTAAGAACCATTTTGTTGATTTTGAGATAGGTCACTCTGCAAAATTTATTATTTTTCTATTATTCTGAGATCTTGAGTTTTGTTTATTTGCTAGCTCTACAAATTACATTTTCCTATGCTGGATTTTATTCTATAACATTCTTTAATGTTGCCTCTTAAAATAAGTTTTGTGCTTCCTCATTCTTGCATTATTGTGAAGTCTTTCCATATTGTGAAAAATTATTGTAAAAGCAATTAAGATGCTTACCAGCTTGAAACCATAATAAGTGAGAAAATCAACAATAGACAAAGCTGTGTGTACAAGATATTATACAGTGTTACAAAATTACTTATACCAGCCAGTATGACAGCTGACCCCTTCAGCCTTTGTTTTCATATATATTTTCTTTCCCTCTTTTGAGCATATGCTATATTTTTCAGTATGTTTCTTTTCATTATTTTTATTGTCTAATTATGCTGTCCTCTTTTTTATCTTCTTTTCGTTATCCATATCTTCTTGTTTCTCACAATATACATTTACATTGCAGATAAAAATGACTGTGAAATGAATCCATGCAGAAATGGAGGAGAATGCATTGATCTAACTGCAGAATTTCAGTGTAAATGTGTTGATGGCTGGAAGGGGAAAACTTGCTCCATAAGTAAGTCTTTTGTTGGGAAAATATAAACATTCATATTTGAACTTAAGTAATGATAGTATCCAATTTAAATTTAGAAAATACATGTTTTGTTTATATTTAGTGTGTGCTTGTACAAAACATATTACTAACTAAAATTTCCAGACTTGAAATTTATATTCAATTATGCAAGCATATTCAAAGTCAGTGCCAAACCTGGACGCTGACATCAAATGATAGAAGAAAACTAGTCACAACAGAGATGAAGTGTGTATGAAGAATGCTGGGAGCATCAATAAGAGATCGGTTTAGAAATCAAAATGTCAGGAAAAATATTTGTACAACATCAGTACTGAGCCTCATCAAGAAACAACAAATTAAATGGTTCTGCCACATAAGAAGATTACCAACAGAGATTACCAGAAGATTGCCTCAGAGAGCAATGTTACTCCAATAGAGTGGAGACAAAGCAAAAGGCTGTCCATGCCAAAGATAGACTTAAGAGATAAAAGAGGTGATGAAAAATACTGTTTATGAAGCACACACAAAAGCCCATTATATAAATCTCTTATCCTGATTCTGTGAGGCAAAACATGATTCAAGAAAAGAAGAATATGATTCAAAGTATTTAAAGATTGCTGCACTTTTTGGGGGGAAATTTTAAAATAGTGCTATCTGCAATGAGCACTCACTGGCTATGATTACTTATGCTATATAAAATATGATGAAACAAAGTTGTATTTGAATGCATTGAAATGGGCTACAGTAACATAGCAGTCATGTTGTCATTTGAGATCATAAAACAAGCAGAGTTCTAATGAAGATATTCTAGTTAAATTAAATGTGATTTCCTTTAACTTTATCAAGTATTAAATTAAAGTAGCACTCTAAGTCTGCTCTAAATCACTAATAAAAATTGTAATATATGAAAATGAATAAATGTTGCCTGTTTAAAGAATCTTTCCTGATAAATAACCAATATGACTAACAAGCAAAACAGAGTCTTAAAGCTTTGGTATTGGTATAAACTGATGTTCATGGACTAAAAGTTGTTGATAATCTTGCAACGTTTTGATTGAACATATTGAGTACAATATATTACAATAGTTAAAGCTATTTTGTGTAAGCCTTAAATAACATTATGATGTGAGGGATCATTTTCTTGGTGGTTACCGTCTGTGTAAAGTTATAATCGTATCTGATTTCTCAGAAAACAGTCACTGTGAGACCATGACCTGCTCAAATGGTGGAACTTGTGTTGACCTTGGGGATACATTTTCCTGTAGATGTGCAGATGGATGGAAAGGAACATTCTGTCAGACACGTAAGTATTGTCACAATTTAATAAAAAAGAATAATTAGCGACTTCAAGTTATATATACACACAACTATGATGCAACCATTGACTCTGTGGGAATTGAGTTGATGCTTACAGACGACTCACTGTACCATATCTTTACTTTGTTTGCTGGTCATTTGTTCTCTATTTGTGCCAGTTATTCATCTCTAGACGTCAGTCAAGTGACATGTTTAGACGCATCCACTCATGAATTCTGCTTTTCTATATTGTAAACAGATCTCATAGAATTGTATCTACACTTACACTACTACCTTATCGCAGGGTAGCTCTCCTTCAAACCCTACCCGCTTCGACAGAATACACAGCGGTAGTGTTTCCAGGGTCACAGTGTGGAGGGAAGTAGAGTCTTGGTCAGTGCCAGCTCACTGACCCTAGCATGGTCTTGTCACTTTATATACTCTTATAAGTACTGTTTATTTTAAGTAAATAACAACTAATTGAAAAAAAAAGGAATAGCTGTAGACATATTTTTCATCAGAAAAACTATTTTATGTTCTTCCTCTGTTTCGATACTCTGTATAGAAGTTTCCTGTAATAACTATATAGTTCTGGTTGTTAGATAATTTCAATAGTATCCTCATGCATGGAAAACAAGCTGCAAGCCTAGTTTTATTATTTTAGCAATGTTTTTTCCACAATTTTTCCAGCTACTCTAAAACCTTGTGACACTTCACCATGCCAGAAGCGAGGCACTTGTGTGAACAGTGGTGACAGCTACACATGTATTTGTGGTGATGGCTTTGAAGGACCAACTTGTGGAATTAATATTAATAACTGCAATCCTTTTCCATGGTATGTTTAATTCAGCTGTATTAACTATTAGGGAAAGAGCTCTAAATTCAAGATATTTTTCTATTTTTTCCATTATAAGTTTAACAATTATTATTATTTCCTTTATATATATTTTTTTAATATATCGGAAACATGTTACTTTTACATCACAATTCTCAAAAATATCTGCTTTGTGTGCATAATAAAAGTGATAAATACCAGGTCTAAAAAACCTGACAAGCCTTTCCTCTCCTGCAACTCTCTCCCTGTAACTAACTTGAAAAATATAAAAATAATAATTTTTTAAATCAATTTTAACACACAATGTAATTGCTTTATCCTGTAGTATATTACATGTTTGGACCTGATTAGGCAAAATTGTATAAATTATAACTATTTCCCTATTAAACAAAACATTATACTCACAACAGTCTGTGGCCAATATGATTAAATGCCATAATGTTCTGAATGACTAATGGTAGTAGTTGATGTACTGACAGTTGTTTCTTTCAATGAACAGTTACAATGGTGGCACATGTATTGATGGTGATAACTGGTATGTCTGTGACTGTGCTCAGGGATTTTCAGGACCAGACTGCCGAATTAGTAAGTTTTAATATTTTGTGACTGTCATTGAATCTCTCATTTATTTCTTGCTCTGTATTTACAAATGCACCATTTCCACGTGTGTTGTAAAGTAATTTGTAACAAAATACTACCAAAGTAATTCATAAGATAAAACTACAACAGTCACGTTTCACTGATTTTATGTGTTGCTATTTCAAGAAAAATGTTTGTTGTAAATTTTACAATCAAACAATAACAAATGTATGTATCTATTACTGAAAAGTTCATAAAGTATTATTTATCTATATTAGATATCAATGAATGTGCTTCGAATCCATGCACTTATGGCAGCACTTGCATAGATGGCATAGCATCATTTCGTTGTATATGTCCACCGGGAAGAACAGGTTCTCTCTGTGAGGCAGGTGAGTTGAAAGAATAGTGTTTCATCTTAGTAAATTAATATGTCTGCTTACTGCACTTCTATTCATCCCAATGTTGTTTTAGTATATGAGAATTTGTGAAGACCAATTGTCACATAAACTAGACAGAAGAATGTTAAAAATTCCATGGACTGCTAACATGACTAATGTAATCTTTATGTTCAACAATTGCTACTACCCTAAATAGTTTCTACCTCACATTGACACTGAAGTATTCTTCTTAGCAAATTGTTCATGTTTGTAGTCTGTATTTCATAAGTGGAAAATGAACAAGTTTGTTACAAAAGTATATTTTCTTCCAAGTCCCATAAACATCATTTTTATTTTTAGTGATTGGTCAGCTACCTTCACCGAAATCATGTGAACATGGTCGTCGCATTTTCTCAGATGGAACAACGTGGGAGCATGACTGCAATGCATGCAGGTGTGACAATGGAGAAGTCAAGTGTACAAAGGTAATTTCTGTCCTAATCTGTATGGGGGCTAAATTGTGTGACTGCCAATGATTGTGGTGTTGCTGGGTCATATGTATAAAATTTATTTTTTACAATTTACTCATCATCATGCACATTCATAGTAAAAAAAAAACCCAGTAGGAATAATAAGTTCAATTTACACTTATAACTCTAGCAGTTTATCAGACGCTCTGATCTTCAATACTGTAACCAACCACACAGAAATTGTACATTGTGCATTTTGAAACTATTGATAATAGTAATATTTGATTTTAATATTACAATTAGCATCAACTTTTTAATAACAGCATTCAGACAGACTGTGGCAAAGTAAAAATGTTCTCTTGCAATGGTGATTTCTATAGTATTTTTTATCGATATAAGGGCCACTAGTAATTTACTTTCTGATTCTATATGTTGTGTACCATTTAAGAAGTAAATTTCTTCACTTCTGTTATATCCTTTGCTTGATAAAGACCTTTTGATCAAACGTTACTATTTATTGTTTTTGCATTTTGTAAAACTACAGTACTTTGTTTTTACGTGTTTCACATTTTTTAAAGATTATAATGTACATCCAGCTTTGGTCATCTTATTTGTGATAGACTATCATAGTTCTATTCTTTCCTCCTCGTTTTAGATCCATAGAGGTTTAAAGGTAAAAGTGGTACCAGCAATACTCTGTAAAACTTAAATCAAATGGATATCTGCTGACACCAACAATATTAGTTGTGATTATAGATTGTTGCTGGAGCTACAGAGTTTTTGCTTTGTGCAACACTCTCAGCATTTCTGTCGATGGGGACAGAGCCATAAGGGAATACCCAGTGCAATGAAGTCAATCCTTTGTCTATAGACTCTTTAGATAGATTGAGTGATGTGACAAAACAACAAACGGTGGAAAATGAGTACAAATAACAGAAACTAAACAGCTGGAAGATCTCTAGATTGGAGATGACTAGAGGTGATACAAGACAACAATGGATACAAAACAGTTACCCGATATTGAACATATAGAAAATATAATGACACTGCCGGTGATCTTCTTCTTCTTCTCGATCGTTCTTTTTGGCCATTTTGATCATTCTGTCTGTGATATATAAACAGCCTTATACCAAAAACGGTGTGATACATCACACATCTTCAGCACCATTTGGAGCTCTGGTGCTTATCCTTTGGCGATGTGTCTGATTTCAGCCAGCATTTACTAGGTTCGTTCACCGTCAGCTTTTGGCTGTCCCCAGCCGACCTGCAAGGCAGCAGGTTGCTGGTGATCTAATGTTGTTAACTAATTAAAATATGTAACTAAAAACAAAATAAAGAATAATAATAAAATAGTTTGTGAGATTTACGAGTTGTGTGTTTGCTACATAAAAAATATTAAGCTATTTCTATATCTTTTACACAGTATTTGATGTTCATTTCTTGATCATAATGTTTGAGCATAAAAAATGTTGGACACATTTCGGATTAATATTTTTGTGCAATTTATGAATTGTCCACATGAAGCAGAGAAGTGGAAACATATTTTATTATTTTATAACTTTTAGCAATACTTTGCTTAATTTAATAAGTATTTATCTTGTTTATGAAATTGAGGCAGTTGAAAAATCTCTGTGATGTGTGATAAAAGATCTATGATATGTACTGTTTTTATTTGTAGGCAGTCTTTTACCAGCAAATAATTCTATGTAAAGATCAAATATTTAATTTTCTTTTTTGTAGTGGTTCATTGAAGATAATTTTGCTTATCTGTTAAAGCATCATCCTTCTGTTCCAGATGTGGTGTGGTCCAAAGAACTGTCTTGTCCACCCAAATATTACCACCCCAGTGTTCCAATGTGAGAATGAACAGACGTGTGTAGTTCAAACTCACATGACTTGCCTGACCCCACCCTGTTTGCCATTTGGAGAGTGCCGTGACATTACAGCTGTCAAGGGCATACCAAATCCAGGCTCTGAATGGACATGCATTCCAAACCAAGCTCATCTGGGCAGCAACTGTGCCAAAATCATACTCATCTTTGATAAATCAAAAATGCCTCTGGTATGTAACTGTTCAACTTGATTTAGACATAAAGAATACTTGAAACATATAATTAGATATTACACATAACATAGAGAGCCACACAGAAAAAGTATAATGAGTACAAAACAAGAGGAAGACCATGCAAAAGATGGAGTGATGGCATCAAGAACAGCCTTGCGAACATGAATATCAGCTTACAAAGTGCCTTAAAACAAGCACACACAAGATCACTATGTTTCACCCCCAACACTTCTATAAAGAAGTAAATGGTGGAAGAGAAGAAGACACATAACATGTTCATATTACTTCTTACAGTTTCACATAGAATAAGGAAAACTTGAATAAAATAAGAATGAAAAGAGAAGTAGTGAAAGTGAGCAAGATATGTTAAAAGGTTTTGTCTATCTATCTATTCTCTAATCCTGTTTTGCCTTTCAGTGTCAGGTTGAAAAGGAGACACCTGGAGCAAACCTCTTTATGTGCCTTGTCTTTCTTTCTTTTCTCCAGTCCTGATTTGTCTCACAGCTTCAGGATAAGAAGAGATCTATAGAACAGGCTTTTGTGCGTGCTTCATCAACAGTGTCTTTCTGTTATCTCTGAGGTCCACCTTTTGCGAAGGTTTTATAACCTTGCAAATAAACTGTTGAAAGCCATATTATTAAGAAATGCTAGATGGCAAAATGAGAGCCGCAGTAGCGCAGCTGTTAGTAAACTCGCTTCTTAGGCATGTACACACCGTAATGGCTCTTAGGTCAACCCAGCCTCAATGGGGTACCAGGAAAAGCACTGGGGAGTAAAGGCAGCCTGTGTGATGTTAACTGCATCACCCATCATGTACCGACGGTCATTGAAAAATATAGTCCTAATACTATATTATCCTATATACCAGATCGTATAAAAAAAGGGTTCCTTGACTTTTTAAATGGCAAGATGAAAAGTACTCTGTAAAAATAAAGCACAAAAGCAGGATAATCAACTAAGATAATAAAATATTTAAGTGTCTGTGTGGAAAAGAAATCAAGGCAGGAATTGAAATGACAGCTGCAACATTCAGATCTATAGGCAACATATGAAAATCATCAGCTTACAAGGACACTGACTAAACTCAATATATACAAATCAAATTTGCACTCAGTCTTACTGTATGAATCAGTTATATGGAAAATAAGTACAAAGACACACACAGAAGAATACAGTCTTTGTGGGAAGATGTCTGAAAATATTCTCAAAATTTGTTGGGATCAAAGGATATCTAATACTGAGATCTCTCTGTGAACAGACATCAACAATATCAAAAGAAAATAAAAAGGAAGAAATGGAAGTGGCAGGGGCAAACATTAAGAATGCAGAAGACCAGATGCCTACATTAAATAGAATCCTGGAGGCAAGAGGGCTAAGGAAAGACTTAGAGAGACATAGAGATGAACTGTAGACAAAGAAAGAGAAGAACTGTAGACAAAGAAAGAGAAGAGGTGGAAATGATCTGTAATGAACTAAGCTGGCTTGTTCAAGACAGATCTGGTTGGAGAAAATTTGTTAATATCTTATGCTTCAAGTGAAGTTGAGAGAAGAAAAATGTTCAGATCTATCTTTAAGTATTGTAAGTTATTGTTTCTGAGAGCTATGAATTATATTGTATCAAAAATGTTATTTTGTTCTGTTTTCAGGGTATCTCTGTAGAAAGTATTTGTAATAGTTTGAGGCAGCTTCCACAGTTGAAAGGAATGGTGAATGATGAAGTCTTGTATGTGATGTGTGCAATCAAACCACACGAACATGACACAGTAGAAATTACTCTTGTAAGTTGATTTGTTCTGTCACCTGTGAGTTGCTGGTGCTCTCAAGGGAGCAAAGAATAGTAACATTGCAACCTACAAGGCATATCATAAGAGGCGACTAAGGTAGGGGCCTAGGAAAGCTACCCTAGTAAATAAAAAGTGTCTCAGAAATCAATGTGCTTGCCTACTTGTAGGCACATAACTGACACAATGTACAATTGCTCTTAGATTCAGATCAAATACAAATCACAAAGAGTGGTTTTTCAAGTGGTCAATATGGAGTGTTTGTAGAAGATTTGTTCTGTGAAGCAAGCTGACAACCATAAATACTTGCCAACACTTGTGTTATTAACTCATTGGTTCTAGAACTTTTCTATTAGGGAGAAAGTGGAATTTTTGTTGGCTTAGGGATTTTAAAAATATTTGATCTTACAAACTAATCACTGCGCTATACAGACTTTTAAGATGATTGTTTGAAATATTCTGCTGTAGATATTGCTATGACAGAAAATTCAGATCTCAACATAGAGTACAAGAAAGCCATCATGTATAAGTAGAAAATTCCAAGATTCCATAAAGTTAAAAAGCATCCTGTGCAATAAATCTTTGTCAATAGAGGTTAGAACAAGTTCGTTAAAAATAAGTCAATCTGTCTTATGAAAACAATTCAAAGGCAATTAAAAAACAATAACAAATGAGATCAATGAAAGTTAGAGAGATTTTCTTATACAGAAACATGCAGAACATTTTAAAGACAGTAAAATTAATAAGAGTGTACTAAAGGGGAAAAAAGCTGTCGTTACTGCCAGTAATACTACTTTTTGGGTGGTGTAGGACACTTAATAAGAATGCATCCAAACTCCACAGTATACAGAGTCTTCTACAACAGAACATCGGGAAAGAAGGCAACAGGAAAACTACGGAAAAGATGGTTAGATGGCGTAGCAGAATCCTGTGAAAGAGCAAAGATAACAATCACACAAGCCACCAGAACAGTGCAAGACAAAAACAGAAAACCACGACACTGGGCAACAACCCGGTAGCAGTGTGACGACAAAAGAAGAAGAAGTAGGACAGGAGGGACGTGAGCCTGTGGAATTTATTGGCCACAAATTATTTTGGAACTAGAAAACGAATTCTGTACAGTGACTAAAAAAAGTCTCTGTACAGAACTAGTTTTTTAGTTCCAAAATAATTTGCACTATAGTTTAGCAAAACTAAATAATTGTTTCAAAGTATGATTTACAATATAACATTATATATCAAATTGAAGACAAATGGATGTTTTTTTACAAAATATTTACTGAATTAGCAAATATAATGCAGTGTTAATTATATAAGAAACAAGTTGTCTTTTCATTCATTAAAAATAAAAATTGAAATTGGGAGATAACAATCCAACTTACAAAGACTTGAGAAACAATAGATTGAATAAACAGGTTCTTTTATATTGGTAATCCATTTATGAATACAAAAATATTAAGAAAATTGTGATTGGATGCACTGTTTATTAACTGTTTACAAACTAACATCATTCATAAAAAATCTCTAGGTGTTTTTATCGCTAGGCATCCTTGAATGTATGGTAAACTCCGTTTTGCTTCTGTTTCTAGCATAAGCCACTTTTAAGTAGTTTCCATTTAATATAAAAGTCGAATGGGAATAGAAAGTAATGGAGAAGCAACAAAATATTACCAATCTTTCAAGAGACGTTTCGTCCCTGCGATAAGCCATTTGGATCTTTAAAAAGACATCTTGTATGCAATCAGTTAAGCAACTGCAGTTAGTGCATGCTTATATATTCTTATACTCCCATACAACTAACAAATTATTGAACTCATTAAAAATAACACTTTAATTTATATTGGGAAATTGTATATTTGAATGAATTTGGTTTCTTTATGTTTTGAATCTCACTTATAATACCTTATGTGATATAATTTAGCTCATATTGATGAAAATCTTTTTTAATTTACAGTCTGCCAAACTTGGGGGCCGAAATGACAAAGCTAAAAATACTGTAAACCAGGCACTTGACAAAATGGCGGCTGTTTTGTCCCACAAACAAGCTAACAGCAGTGCCCTTGCAGCAGTCATTGAAATCAGATTGGAAACAGCAGTAAATGAAGAAGAAGATTCAGGTATGAAGTATAAGTTAAAATAATAATTTTTTTCTGGTTAATGAATATGTTTTAGTTATTCGTTAAGATAAAAGTGATCAAAGGTATCTTTCCTGTCACCGTAATTATGTATTTGTACTTTTCATCTTTGCTGAAATTTTAACTTTGTTTCTACAAGATAGAGAATTCAACTTTATATCAACTCCCACCATAGTCCACACTTATGGTATTCCTGACAGGATATAGTGCTAGTATTCCTTGGATTTCAAAAACATCTTGACATGAATTAAAAACCTTATTGAAGATAAAAGTCTAGGATCACTAAAAGGTCTAAAGCCAAAAGAATGATTTCATTACATTGTGTTTTACCCCATGTTTCTGGTCCCTCTCCCCAGAAATGGCACGCCACCTGCCAAGAGTATTGTACAAAGTACAAACTTCATAGTTCCGGAAATAACCCTAGAGGTAAAAAAAAACCCTAAGGTAACCCTAGAGGAATCCTAGAATGTAAAAAAATGCACTCGTGAACAGTACAACACGGTCCAGATTCAAACACACAACCTTCAGAGCACACGGCAAAGGTTTAACCACTTAGCCACAGAGGCCCCTAGAGGTTTGCATAGCATGCCATGAAAGGAAACTAGGAATGCCAATTGCAGCTGTGACCCCATGTTCCTGTTGGTGAAAAAGTTGCTATAATTTTTCCCTGCTAACAAAAATAATTGTTGCTGCTATATTCATACTTTTTTAAAATATCTTTTTGCAGAGCCCACATACCTTATTCCAGTGTTGTGTTCAGTTATTGCTGTTCTAGGAGTCACATGTGTGGTTCTTCTAGTTGTGTGGCATCGCCGTGTTCAGAGGAGGAGAAGAAATCTCCGTGAGGAATATCTTGCAAGTACGCAGACAGCCGCCAACAATGAAAATCAAGACAATATCCGTCGATATCGCAATCCCCTTTTCTCATCAAGTGATAAAAGGGGAATTCCAAAAGCTGTTCCTACAGAAGAATTGCATGATATTGACATGGAGAAATATGACAAAAATCCAAGGCGCTTCCTTGCTCCAGCAGATTCCTCTCCAGATCTTAATGACATTCAAGAATACAGACCTCAGCCTAAAAAGAATAACAAAAAAGACATAAACATTCAACTGTCCAGGTCACTTCTTGATGAGCCTGAGGTAATTGTATAATCAATGGACATTTCTAACTGCCAACATGTTTGGTGGTATCACAGTCTGTGTTTGTAGTCAGCAAACGACAATCAAATTTAAAGAACTTAAACCATGCCTGCTTGATCAAATATTGAATCACACATGTGTGCATGGTGAAAGTCTGCAATAGGATTCACTTTAGCAATATAGTGAACATCATTTACATGTATAGATGAGGGAATAGAAGGCATTATATACAAAATATTCATTGAAGGCAGCAGACTCTCTGCCAATATTATTAAATAGAAAAGCAATATAGCTCTTTAACCCTTTGGACCCCAGCACATCAAAACAAAATTACCTCCCAAAAAACACTAAAAGGGGAATAACTCCTCAGAAAACGCAACATGTCTTTCTAAAAAATTCATAATAATAAAACTATTGCTTGTAGAACATTCAAATAATGAGCAACAATACTGTGAACTGGATAAAGTTTCACAAGAAACTTACAATGAGGCAATGAAATAAGACAAGTGCTGAAAATATGCTGTGAAAGTTGGAACAAAATGAAAAGTGAAAAATTTTAGAATAAGTTTTGTATAAAAAAATGAAAATTTACTCACTCCGGTCAACTGTGGAGTGATGCATGGTATTTGGAAAAGCACTCCCCTTTGCACAGATGTATTTGGCAGAGGTTGCATCCAAAAACTGACTCTCGGGGCCTCTTCTTCTTCTTTTTCTCCTTGCGGCATGCCCTACACCAATAACAGGTTTTGGATTTTCCCAGCTCTTTTCTGACGTTGATCAGCGTACAAATTCGTTTGATCTGCCATAAATTCAAAAAACTGCTCCTAAAAAATTAAGCTGAAATAATCGAATGGTTCTGCACCCTCCTCTAGTGTATGAGAAGGCCCACTCTCTTCCATAAATGGCTCCACAACTACTGGGGAAGTGGTATCACTCCAACCATCCCTGTCAACAACGGGCACAGGGCCTGTCTCCTCGATGTCGGAAGAAAAATCCTCTAAATCTAATTGAACATCGTGGTCGACAGGTTCAGCTTCGTTGTCACTGGACAATTCAACATCACTCTCAGAATCACAAGATCTAATGTAATCCCTATCTCACCTAGCTGCATGAAATGTCCCTCAAACTCAAAGTCCTCACTTTCACTATCGGTATTGAAATTAGAAGCCATTTCCAAAAAAATTTCGAACTACGAGCACAATTTATAAAATTCACAAAGAAATACTACCTCCGATCAGTTTTCGGCGTGAAATAAGGAAAATTTCCCGCAGTTCGTCCTACTTATAGGTCACAGTTCAAGCTATATAAAATTTGGACTTCTCGTTTTATTTAGCGAATTCTTCTGAAACAATATAAAAAACCCGTATATTTCCGATATCGGCGTCCCTGATAAACCCGTATATTTCCGTATATGCGTCCAAAGGGTTAAATATTCGTGTTAACTTCTGTGTTTTTATGCGAAAAGAGAGCTAATTGTGAGAAACTTTATTACGTATTTTTAGAGGCATTCTGTTTACACTTGAGATGTAGTTTTAGCTTAATAATGTTGCTATCATCGCATGCGATGGACGGCTAATCGGCTTAATATAGTTGATAGTTTCACTGAAGTGAACTATCTAGGATTTAGCTGGTTATGATGAAACAGTATTGTCATAAATTGGCTGCTTTGTATCTATTTATTTTTGTTATATTTGCGAAGGTGTATTTATATATTAGAATACATTTTGTGCCAAACAAAGATCATGTGTTAAGCATTTATGTGCCAGATTTGACTAGCTTTCACTGTTAATCGTATTTATTTTGAAGGCATTCTTTCATGTGTCATTTTTCCTGTGAAAAATGATTGTTGTATTCAGTGGACATGTATATTAATATTATTGTGTATTATTGTTAGAAGTACGCAATTTTAATTCACTTTACAAATTTGAATATTATGTATGGAATATTATTTATCATAGAATGCATCTTGGAGAGTTAGCAACCAAATTGTGGAACAAATATATTTTTGGTACATATTTTATTAAGCTGGTGGGTATGAGGAGAATTGTTTAAAATAATCTGTAGTTAATTCTTAATTGTTGCTTGTCACAATTTTCAATCATAGTTTTCTGCTTCTTATGGAGCACACACAACTGACATTGCAAAGTTGAAACAATATTCCTTATAGAATGCAATGTCAGTATTAATAAGTATCGATATAAGGAGAAGAACTACAGTATAACTATGTAGCAAAAACATGTAATGTATTTTTACATAGTGCAAAAACAAGATACAGCAATGTTTCAATCAAAATGCTACAAAATCAAGCAAAGGATGCAAAACAAACTACAATAGTGGGACAGTTCTTATACACTTGGTAAAATTAATAATAAGTGAAGGAGCTTGTGGAGGAACTTCAGTCAGAACTCGACCGCATAGGTAGATGGTGCGTTGAAGCAGGAGCATTGGTCAACCCCACAAAAGCAGCGGTGACATGGTTCTCTTTAAACAACCACATCGTCAACACTCCAACACCATCTGTGGTTTTGTGTTCAGAGGTGGTGGAGCGGTCTCAGTCTATGAAATACCTGGGGCTGCGTTTTGATCGTAGTCTAGCTTTACGGAACACATAGCTCATGTGATAATGAAGGCGAGGAAAGGTTTGCTGGCGATGAGGGTAATGGCTGCGCGGATTGTGAACAGCGCCATCTTTGTCTTTTATACCAGGGTCTGGTCCTTTCTGTGCTTGAGTATGTGCTGGTGATCCTGACTCTCAGTCATAGTCAAATAGAACGACTGGAAAGAATACAGAACGAGGCGATGCGCATTATACTTGGTTGCACTAAAGACACGTCGTGCAGGGCAATGCACTATCTCCTTGACTATCCTACTATGGAGTATAGAATACTGATGAGCCGTGCACGAGCATACCTTGGAGTCAATGCTGACACACAACATCCTCTGCACTTGGAAATAAAGAGACAAAAGGAAATAGGTTAAAAAGAGGAAAATCTTGGATGGATCAGGCCGAGGACTGTATTGAACAGGTGTGTACACTTGAAGATATTGATCCCGGTGAAGAATGGATACCAGTGCCAACAGGAATCACTACATCCTTTTCTGTATGCATCGAACTTGATAAAGAATGCAGGCAACACAACCCACTTGTCGTGGAGGCAGAGGTTCAGGCATTAATTTCTGAGAACGCATCTGAGCATAATGTAATCATTTATACGGATGATTCGGTGATTCGACATGTGCGGAGCTCGTGGGCTTTCACTGCTCAGGTCGAAGGTGATGTTGTGAAGGAAGACAGTGGTGGTTTTGCCGTGACTACGAGCAGTCTCACTATGGAAATCATGGCTGTTACCAAAGCGATGATTTGGCTAGAATCACAGACTTTTATCCATGCATGTTTTCTCAGTGACTCAATGAGTATGCTCAGGAAGATTGAAACAGGATGGGCTAGGAGACATTGGATAGAATCGCTGGGGAGGTCTCAGCTGACAAAGATCAGTTTTATTTTTGTGCCAGGGCATGCAGGTGTAAGGGGAATGAACGTGCGGATAGGCTTGCAGGTATGGCTGCTGTCCAAAGCGGACGAGCAATGGAGCAGGCTGATATTATAAATTCCTTAAGGGAGAGAGGGCGTGTACATGATTCATGTAATAGCGGTGAATCCACAACACTAACCAGACTGCAAGAACTCAAAGTTAAGTGTGGTGTAGCTCGACAAGAACGCTATGCTGGCAGACAAAGAAGAATTGTAAACCAACAAAGAACTGGTGTTGTTAGTCGCCACATGCTGATGGACATACTGAGGGAGAGATCGGAGCACTTATGGACTAATTTGTTCGACGTGCAGTGATGGTGATCCGACGACTAAACTAAAATAATAAGTGAAGATACTAATGATGCTGAATAAATGTATAACTTATGCAATTAGGGCTTGTCAAAAGTGCTCTATCTCTTTCAACAAAATGGAACTATTAACTCTTTCCACGCTTTAAGCCGAACTCTGTGCCACGGCGGAAGTCCGTTGCACGCTATAAGCCGCACACTGCGCCATAGAGTTGCTTCCCTTATAAGAAGTCTTTCTTGTTTTACTTCTACTGTTTTACTTATACTACTTTTCAACATTGTTATTCTATTGGGTTGTCCAGACTTCTTCAATTTAGTATATAATAATATATATTTGTTTATTTATTGACAAGTAGTTGGGATCGTTTTATTTTTTAACTATTTTTTTATTACTTTCCTTGAATTAACTGATTAAAAATTGAGAAATAACTGTGCGTGGAAAGAGTTAATCTCAGAGCACTTGCAATGATTAATGGTTTTCTGGTGATAATTCTGTGGACATCAACTGTACTGAGAACTGAACAGCATCAAATGATATGCAAATCAAGATTACTGCAACAAAACAGTGTCCCTTATTAGAAATAGAGTAAGTTTACTTATAATTTTCTACTGCTCAAATCAAGTTTACTGCATATAGCAACATCCAGTTTTAGAAATAGATGAAGTTTGATTGCAGTTTTGTATGATTCATCTCAATCTTGCTGCCATATAGTAGCATCCAGTATTAGGTATAATTAGGAAAGTTTACTGGTAGTTTTTGACTGCTCAAATCAATTTTCGTTTCCCAGAACAACACCCAGTATTAGAAATAGTTAAAATTTGCTTGTAATTTTCTTCTGCTACAAACAGTTCTTGTTTTTTAATAGTTTTTATGAAGTACTGTTGTCATGATATTGAAATAATCTTGATCAAGCTTCTGACCACTTTAGTCAATTGTTAGCAATACTAACTTTTTTACTACTAGAATGATCTTGTTTCTAATCTAAATACTCACAATAATCTCATGGTAAGTGAAGATGGTTTGGCTATATCATCATGAGAATCGAGTCCACTCAGACAATTTGTAAGTAAAGTAATACAAGGTACCTCTTTTTTCGACCTGACGCAGATGGCAAAACATGAATAGAGAATAGAGAAATAAAATAAAATAAGATCTGATTATAGCGCATGAAAAAACAAAGAAAAAATGTGAAGATATTATTGCAGAGATCTACCAAAAACCAAGGATCACAACAGCCACAAATCACACATGTATCTATTGAGTTATATATAAACTTCAGACCCACCAACACCTAATAACAAAAAAACAAAAAGAAGCATCGTAAACTAGGATAAATTGTATCAGAAAGTAACATAATATAAGTATATATCTAACATTGTCTTCTACTAAAATAAACTGTTCATGCTGAGTTGAGCAACTGTGTCATTTAACTCGTAACAAATTTCATTGTATATGTTAATTGTCAACAAAGCATATCATTCTTTGTGTTTGTTATCATAACTTATAAAGCTGTAAATATTATGAAAATATTTATAAATCTTCATTACTTTTCTGATGTAACATAGACATTACTATTGATGCAAAGAAGCATGATTATTGTTTCATCTCATTGATTAATTATGTACTGTCTATGGAAGAACAAATGTGCTAAGACACTTATGAACACTAGCATTCATGTCAGTGTTATTCAACTGTTTTAACTTGCAAATCTTGAAATATAGTTTGTGCAAATCTTCATTTTTGTTTAAAACAAATTTATTGTGTTGTAAGTATAGCCTACAATGTTGCAAACAAACAATTGCATAAAATTATTTACTAAATACATTCAAAATACACAAAGGCTTACTATGATGTTTACATTAATTTTCAATCTGCAGCTTATTTTTTCCAAAATATAATAATGTTGCATGATATTATATAATTTTTTGCAATGATTTTTACATTATTGTTCTGTCTGCAATTTACTTTTTCTCAAAGTGTACAAACTGAAAATCAAATTGGCTAAATTTCGAAATTAACAGCAAACTTCAAAATGACTTCCCTTTGTTGTGACTTTGGACCTATACATGAACTAAACATTGAATACTATTGTTCTGTGTGACCTTTGTAGCAAGTAATTGTTGTAATTAACTATGTTAATGTATACATCTTATGTTGAAATTGGTATATCCAAGATTTTGTGGTCATGAGAGATACAGGGAAATAATCCCAAGAAAATGTTTTATATGAGATTTCATTTTATGATGAAAATTGTATAGTAGACTGGGCAGCAGAAAAGAGAGAAATAATCTGTATTTTGGAGCAGAATGGCTGAAGGTATGGAGAGATTGCACTGACTTGAGTTTTAAAGTTGTCCACTGAGAACGGTTGATGTTAAAACTTCTTATCATTAGGTCCATAAAAGTACTACATACCAGATTCTTTTAAAATTGAAAACACATAACTATTCTCACAGCTAAACAGTATGGTCATTTATATGGGCTAAGTTGTTTTGTCACAAGGGCCAATCACTATTTCTTCTTTCCTGTTTTCTAATGTGCAATGTGTCTTTTAAGTACTTGTAGAATACTTGCATTTCTGGTATTTTTTTGTTTAAAGTAATTCATAGTAGACATTCCTAAAAACACTTTTTTATATGCTCTGCAATTTCATTACTTAGAAAGCTGCACTATAAATTTTGCAATTTTTTACTGCAATCAACTACCATACTATATGGAATGTCATCTACAAGGAGTTACTAATGTTACTATGTGGCATGTTGTGATATGCAAGAGCCATTTCAACAGACTATGTTAATTATTCACTCTCAGTGATCATTATGCATCAAGCACAACTTGCAGCTGGTCAGCATAATCAGCTGGGACACACATTAATATCACACTGACCAATCAACCATAGAAATGTAGTAAATCATATGTAAAATATTATGTACATGCAGCAGAGATGACTGGGCCCACACTTTTTACCAGAAGAATATATTTTATTAATGTAAAATTATGTAGAACTTATGTGGCCATAATATTGAATAATTTGCTGACATTTCACATTTTAAGGATCACTATCTTGAGCCCATAAGAGTCGTGGTCACCAGAGATTATTTATCATGCATTAAAAAAATAGAGCATTTTTAAAATCACATTCATCTCAATATTAATAAGTCCTTTTCCATGTATGTCAGAATAAAAATTAAAAAATAGAAGCAGACAATAATTTTGTCCTAATGACTAGCTTTATAGGAAGCAACAGTTCATCTTGATTCTTCTGAAACTTGGCTACAGCAGAGAGCTGTCATCTGTACAGACTCACTATCTCTCACACAAATGTCCATGCAGGACTAAATGTAAGACACCCAAATACATACTTCAGCACCACCTAGTCTAAAGTCATCTATAACGTTAAACCTTGCCAGATAGAGCAGAACTGAGACAAATGTTATGAAACTGCTGTTTAGACCTGGAAGAGACAAATCTAAAGATGTAGCATGACTAATTTACATGAACATAGAAGAAGAAGTAAAATTTGATTAGATACCTAACATCAGTAGAAAAAAAAAACAACTAATTTTACACACCCCCCAAAATCATTACAAAATTGTGTTCAAAGTTTGCAGGCAGAAAATCTATGATGATTAAAAATTATAAAGTGAGTTCTTTTGCTTTCATCATGTTACTTTTAATGCAATAGGAACATGATACTGCTCATGGTATGGTAATATTTTAGCTATCTTAAGTGGAGTTGTTTTGAAAATCTGTTTTATATGACAAGGTTACTAACATCATACACAATCCTCTTTAGACATGTTTAAATTCTTGGTAGAGCACAGTGGTTCTATTCTCACCTCCCAAATACTGGATCCTAGAATTCACAGGCTTACCAGACAATTCTAGGATTTCATCACCTCTTTTGAATTTGTCTCATTTTGAACTCATTATTTTCCAAGCATCTATTCCCAGATGCACTCAACCTACATTGTGTATCTTAAGTTATATTCTAACTTTCACTGGCATTTGTTTGCATAAAGATAACATTGGAAACGAAAATTTGTAATTTAGTTTTAAAACTTGAATTTTCATATTTTATTTAGGATTTAAAAGCTGATGTTGCGACAATTTGTAGCATAATTTTAATTTTTTTAAATCTCAGTGCAGTAAAAATTGTTATTCAAATAGATGAACTTCCCTGTTATTTTATCCTTTTCCATCAAGATATCTGCATTACATGGTAAAGGTGTCTTGTCTTGTCGTAACTTATCTGCAGTTTAATTTTTAACTCTATGTATGATAAGTTGTCTATTTTTTTGTGCACATCTTGTTTGTTTTTAATTCTGGTCATTACCAGATCTTAATCTATTCCTTCACGCTGTATTTCCTTATGAAAGAAGTACATTCATTTATCTACAAGTCGTTGATCAAATATTTCCACCCAAAAAAGTATTACAACTGAATTTGTACACAAAACTATGACAAGTAAAAAAACTTATTTGGCCTCTGTGTGTTTTTCAGTACAGTAGTTAATGTGTTCTGTCGCCTTGTCTGTTTAACATATATGCAGAAAACATCATGAGGAATGTTACAGAAGATAGCGGAAAAGAAAAACACGATCCTTTTATAAACGGAGGAAGACAAATACATGAACTACGATACGCTGACGATACAGTGTTACTGTCAACATCACAAAAATGGATTGAGAAATTATTAGAAGTTTAAGATAAAAGCGAAAAACAAAATCTATATCTCAATGTGGCAAAAACAAAAATCATGACAACAGATAAAATGAACATGACAAATGATATTTGTATCAATGGAGAGAAAGTAGAAAATATGAACAGTTGTGAATATCTTGGTTCACTGCTAACAACAGATGGAAATGGGATGAAGGAAATTAAAGAAAAAGAAACATGGCTTTACAAAAATTAAACAACTCAAAACAGTATGGAACGGAACTGATAAGAAAACAAAGGTCAGAATACTAAGAGCATGCATATTCCCAGTGACAACATATGGGTGTGAAGCATGGACATTTAATAGAGTAGTGGAAAAACATATATGTTATGTTATGTTATGTTATGTTATGTTATGTTATGCGATCGACGTCATGGCACATTGGGCATTCCCATTGTGCTCTGTCCTCCGTTGCAGCAGCCATCCCAAAGTCCTTTACAGAAGAGTCCTTCGTATATCTTGGACAGAGAAGAGAACAAATAAATCTATCCAGAAAGAACTCAAAATCAAAGAAAACTGGCTGATGCTACAAATAAGAAAGAAAAAAATTGAGATATTTTGGACATATAAAAAGACATGAAGGATTGGGGAAGACCATCATGGAAGGAGGCATACCGGCAAAGAGAGAAGAGGAAGACCATGGTGAAGATGGATTCAGGATGTATCTGATGATTTGAATATGACGGCTGCAGAGGCAGGACATCTGGCCTATGAGAGAGAGAAATTCGGAGGACTGTTGGGGTGGCAAAGTTCTGCTCAGGAGAAGCTATTTGATGAAGAGTTAATGTGTTAATATATATGTTCCTAAACTGTCATTCAAATTGTTACAAGCAAAAATATATATCCTTAAACCTTAGCTTCAATAATATTTCAAATGAATAATGTAATTTTAAAAGTTCTGTTAATAATATTTGATAGTAAAAAGATATCAAAAACGTTTTTAACATTTGTATTTTAAAAATATGTACTGTTAAATTTTGTTGCAAAATGTTTCATAATTTTCTATTACTTTCTATACATTGTTTGACAGTAAACAATGATGTCCATTGTTTAAACATAATAGAGAATAAATTGTTATGTTTTGTTTCCCCATCAATTATTAGATCCCTTAAGATGTATATATTTAGTACCATTCAGAATGTCATTCATGTATGCACTGTCATTAGTGTGCCTTCAATGTTCTTTATTGCTCGTTTAGTGATTGTTTAACAATCCTTTCTTTCTGTGTTTCTATTTTATCATTCTCAGGAACTATACAACTATACTTCTAATAATGGCCTTTACTATTTCATTTTTTCTCTAGCTTGCTTTCGTCCTTGTTAGGAGATTGACAAAGCAATAAATCACGGTCAATATCTATGAACGTCTGGCCAAATGGAATAGAGTGCGGCTCCCACGCTGGGACCGTGTTCAATTCATGGTAAGGCCGTGGATTTTTCTGTTGATGGCATAAATGAAAATCTTAACCTGACAGCTTCATGACGACTGCACTAGCCATGCGGCCATTAAATTCCTCAGGCTCTTGTCCCATTTGTCCAACACTGCCCTAAAAAGTAGTACTGCAGGGAGTAACGACTTTTAAAAATTCTCTATGACATGTTGTAGGGCTTGAACAAACTCTATTTACTTGATTAATTTAGTTTTGATTATCATCATAATGATTTCCTGACCTAGTGATGTTGATGATCAACGCCATCTACAACCATTGTCTGTTTAGCATCTCAGTTTGCCTAATGCTTACAGTTTTCTCATTGATTTGTTTTGTCATTCCAGATACTTTTCACCATCTTGCCTTTCTTTATTTGGTGTTATCTTTTCTGTTGTCACAAAGTATTTTAGGCTCTAAAAGTGAGCATCAAATGAAATTTTTCTTATTTCTGTTTAAATTACAATTTATATTTTAATTTTTGATTTCATGCACTATTTCGCTTTTTCATTTCTTAGCATTGTATGATTAACAATGTTATTTTTAGGAACTTCATCCCCGTTAAAGCAAGCTATTTTATTCTGTTTATTTCATAATTGTCCCTGAATCATATCTAATATATAATAGTATTGGTTCTATGTAACATTGCAAGACTTTATTGAATTATATGTCTATGGACCTGTTTTCTCTGTTTCAATAGTAATGGATGACTGCAGTAAAACTAAAAAGAAAATTTAATATTAAAATATTTTGTAAGGTAGTTTTACAAAGTGTAACAATACACAAATCAACATTTTGATCAAACTCCCTTTATTGAGCAAAGGACACAAAACATATTAAGAGTAAGCAAAAATGCTGTACTATTTTCTTTAGCCTTTTCTTCGTTACACATTAATATCATGTTCAGAAATCCTTTGAATCATCTTAAGTTCTGTGTAATCAATATGATATTATTATAAAGAGTTAATTTACTATATGTATCCCTTGCTCAATATATTTTGTCTTGTCCTACATCTACTCAGCAATCTCATGATGACATTTTGATTTCAGATATTATTACCTTTTCTTCTGCCTCTGCATTAAGATCATAGACCATGCAATATATTTCAAAACTAAGGCTATGATGATATTTAAAGTCTGCACAGTTTCAGGCTGCTGCCACATAGATTCTGCCTCAGTTATACACACACTGGTTAGGTTTGACATCTTAGAATATAAACCCCCAGATATTATTATCAAAAATATATTGATTTAGTATTTTTGAAGTGGCTATAAGTGAAATAGTAATACATTAAAATAACTTCTTAACCTGATGGTACTGAAATAAATAATAACTGTGACATGTACATATTTCTCACAGATTTTGTCAAGAGAAGATTTATGAATTATATCTCTTCACTGATAAGTTCCAGAACAAATTGACTCTTTGTGCGTTCTCATTCATTCTGATTGATAAATCTACTATCCTCACAGAACTTGCATATTTACTCCAGCAACATTTTTCACTAAGAAAGTTGTATACTTATTATCAGATGGGTGCACAAGGGAATTGACTATAGCAACACAGTAAACATGTATACTAAAATTTAAAATTTTATAAAAAATATTTACGGAATAGTATATCTGCTAACAAGGATAATATCTTGCTTGTTTCTTTTTTTAATTTAAATGTCCAATGCTTAAAAGATGTGTGGTTTGCTTTAAAGAGTAAAATGTGTATGCTTTTTTTAATGTAGAGGCATTAACAATGGAAAGATCTCCTCCCGTAAAAATTAAGAATTTTGTAAAAAAAAAACTTGTAATAGATTTGTGTATTTATTGATTTCATGTTTTACATGTGAATTGCATTATTGTGATGTTATGTTGGATATAGCTATTAAAAATGGACAGACTCATGCATCTGTATGACATATTATAATCATGAAATAATCTAACTGTTGCTTCTTCATGTTATATGTAATGTATATATTAAGTGAACCATGAAACAAATTCATTCTAGATATCAACTTCAATTATCATTACTTAGCTGTCATTAAGTTTCCAGGTATGATTACATTATGATTTGGTTAGAGTGTTTGGTTTTTACCTGAAGCTGAAAAGTGTTGTCTCTTTGTAGATGTCACATAACCGTATAATCATCACCCACACACCATGCATGTACCTAAGCATATAAGATGAAGTAACGTCCCCACATCAAATTGTGACATTGGTGAGACTAAGTCATTTTTGATCTCTTGCCATGGTGGTACATTCTGCTAGACAATTGTTTCTCTACCTCCTAACATTTTTCTCACACTTCTAACTTTGGGTGCAGATAGCTTATTTGCTAAGTTGAAAATGAAACATTAGGGATTTTAAAATGTATTTAAAAAATAATCATCATTTTCTAAGGACATGGAAATATAATAAAATATCTTCTTTGTTCCTACATGCTTGTCTAAATTTGGCATAACATTTTGATGTTAAAATTAAAGTTTGAACCTGGTTGTTAATTAATTTTTCTTGTATTACACTAATCAGTACACTTGTACTTTTTTATGTTAATAGAACATAATTATTTTCAAATTTACTACTAAATTTCTGTCTTCACTTTTCTCAATAATTATGTATTGACATCTTAACTGTCCACACTTGGTTCAAACTTAATTATTTGTTTACTATCTACATTAGCTAGCTTTCGATAGTAGTTTAACTATTAGATAAATGTTTTCATGACAGCTAATAATTAAATATTTTACCATCTGCTGAGACATGCAGCACAATTCACTCAAGCAAACTTTATCAATTGACATGCACAATTTGTCATAAATATTTCATTGTCTTCAACAAATTTGTAAAAAAAAAGTTGAATGTATTTAAATATGTAAGATTTATAACTTAGATCACTAAATGTCATCAGTATTATCCATATAAAGGAAGAATGCAGTAAAACTATGTAGCAATGGTGAAACACTTTACAAAAACAAAGTACTGTAGTTTTACAAAGTAAAAAAAACAATATATAGTGATGTTTTAATCAAAAGGCCTTTAACAAGCAAAGGATACAAAGAGTGAAGTAACATATACAGTTAGACAATAAATCCTAAGGGCCCTAAAATGAGAGTCATGTGTCTAAAATATCCGGTGGATTTAATCTATTGAAATATAAAGGGAACAATTAGAAAGAGAGCTACCTATTGAGTATAAGATACATAATATTTTTTGGGAAAATATCATTGTGTTATGTCCCAGAAGTTAAAAGAGAGATTAAACTTCCAAGGAAGGATGGCTGAAAAGTATAATATATATTTGAGATAAAGAAAAGACAATTTTGTTATGTTGAACATTGACTTCTGCTTATCCTTCAATTAACATGCATATTAACTCACGCAGTACATAGATTTAGTCAGATTTTGACACATATACAATATAAGAGATTAATCCTTTAATGTCGTTTCATTTTTGTGGGAAATGTATTTTAGTATGTAAAAGCTGAAACAAGAATTCATGAAATGAAAACAATATAGAGTAAGTGTAAACAATGTATTGGCAAAACGATTTGAAATAATTTTCATTGAATACTTTAATATAGACTTAATATATTATTAATATAGAGTAGACATACATTTTGTGAAGTTAGTAAAGTGTCATCAAACATTTTCATTCACTTCCCCTTGTGTCTGAATTGACATTTTATGATATATCTTGAGCAAAGAGAAACAAAAAAGGCATGAAATGTAAATAATGTAAATACATGTAAGTTCTAAGAATCAACACTTTTAAAATATATTTATGAAATGTTTGTATTATTATGTTGATATTGCGCTGTTCTGAAATTATATTATTGGTACATGTAGCACAAAGCTTCTGTAATATTGTGACTTCTTACTTCAAATTAAAAATAATGTTAATCAGGGAAAAAAATCGACAAGTCATCTGACTCTGTAAGAATTGAATAGCAACATTGTAAGTTAACAAATAGTTAGAGGTAAATCTAGAAAACATCAAGTGTCAATAATGTTTCTGCTTGTCTAGCATTAGTAATTATGGTGTCATTTTTGTATGTTGTTGTTCAATATTTATCATTTGATATTTTAGATGAATTCTGCATTCATTTTTATTTCACTTGAAATATGATTTGTTATTCTACAGCTAATACTTTTTTAATCTTACAGAAGTTGCTATGTCATGGTGCTCTTGACAAAAACCTGCTAAAAATGTAATAGATAAAAACCCTGGATTACATCCTGAAAGAGTTAATGTTCCATCATAAAATGTATCTAGTACCATATACATCAGGACCACCTAGCTTACAATATGTAAAATGTTAAACCTGGCCAAGTAGTGATGACATGAGGTAGAAACTATAGTGCAATCTCAATGACTAGCAGATAACCAGTGTGAATATAGTGCATTCCAAATATCCTGTAGGCAGAAAAATCTCTGAAGACGTTAATCATGTTGTAAACTTAGCACTCTCAATCCATAATATCTTTTAACCTCCAGGCATATATCTTTTCAATGCATACTAAGATGGACAGTATACTGTCTTTTCTTGTGTAACCTTAACAAATATGGTGAGCCAGTATATCGGCTCAGAAGGGGGAAGGGTTAAGTAGCAAACAACTTGGGACATTACACAAGCTAATTTTTATGTCCATCACAGACTTCTGTCTGGTTAAGTGTTTTACAGCATCACATGGGAATCCTATCTTACAGTTTTTTTATGACTTCTTCAATCAACAATAAAGATTTTTCAATTAAATGATGCAGGGACACGGACATGGTCATTCTTTATATTTCAGTCCAATACAGACATGAGGCCATAATAGTAGTTGATTTTCTTTCAGGAATTTCCATCTAAAGCATTTATGTGTTGCTGCATTTGAGATTTATTTAGCAATTTGTTTTATGTGAGAAGACAAATAGTTCTATGTGCAACCTCTTTTAGTCACTTTTATAGCATCATTTATATGAAAACTATCACAATAGCACTCTGGACATGTCCATAGATATTCTGATTCACACCTCAACAAATCCAGCAATGTCCAGTCGTCTAAAGCAGCAATTTGATGTTGACTAATTAATACTTTTTTTGCATACTCCTATGTCATTCTTGTCATGCTGTACCAATGCTGGCACCATCTCTCTCAATCTGGTCAGCGCATGGAATTCACAACTTTCAAACTCCTGTATTTGCATAAACTCTCTGAATGGGATAAGAATATAATTTTGATCCATTGCAATACACTTGATATTGTAGCCGTGTCAGCCAATCTATCAGCTCATTCATTACCCCCTGATTCCAGCATGCCCAGGGACGAAAATGTAGGGGATTTTTCTTATCCCAGTCTGTGCCAGTACCTTCACTTTTTAACATAATTATTAGGAACAGTATTTTATTCTTTTACTCCTAATAAGATGCTCAAGAACCAACTCTCAGATAATCATCATTAGCATGTCAATTCCAGGACACTTTCCAGGCAGCAACATAACTTGTCTAACACTCACATGGAAAGCTCATTATATCTCTTGTTTCTACTAACTAAAATAAATCTTTTACTTTATACCGTTGCTTTATGCATTTTGTTTACCAAGCAACAACAAAATCTATGACAAATGGACATTAAAATTATCTTGATAATTAAATACAATCATTATATCTAAAACTGTTGATATATAATTGAAAATTTGTGTCATTTTGTGTAATTTTCATCTTTCTCATCTATTTATTTATGCATTATTTCCCCTGTAAGAAATTCTCACAGTTTCTCTGAATTAGTTTCATCTTGCAAGTTTAATGTGATGACCAGATCAGATATCGAACTGGACAATGTAGATTTCAAACTCAAGTAGAAATCAGTGAATAACTGTGATAGAAGAACAAATAGCCCTCACACCTCCAACAGCTCTAGTCATGTATATCATTTGTATATCTTTTTTTATGGCTCAATATTATTGATTAATAACTGTTTATTTGTCTGTGTTTTCCCTCCTAAATTGTACACTATTTTTGTGTTCTTTGACTTGCCTTATAACTCATTATTTTGTTAATTTTTTTGTATATTACAATTAAGCCTTAATGTGGTGAGACACACCATTCAACCATAAACTGGAGTTCATTTGGTTATATTTTGACAAAATGGTCATTAAAACATTATCAGTACGCAAGTCTTACAAGTTTTTCATTATATCTGGTCACTCTTTGAAAGTTTCTAAGAAGTTATATTTATTTGTTTTCCTTTTTTTTTTCTCTCTAGCTCTGTCCACATGTTGACTTTATTTTCTTTTTGTTATTTTCTTATAGTCTAGAACAGCGTTTCCCAAACTGGGGTCTGGGGGGTACTCACAGGAGGTCCTCAAGTGCTGGAAGACATATTATGATCTTTGAAATTTCAAACAGAAAAATAAATTTCAAAAACATGTATAAAAACAGTGGTTGGGGTCTGGGGGGTACTCACAGGAGGTCCTCAAGTGCTGGAAGACATATTATGATCTTTGAAATTTCAAACAGAAAAATAAATTTCAAAAACATGTATAAAAACAGTGGTAAACTAGTTCCGCTGCAAATGACCCGGACCACACAGGAGTCTAAATGTCTGACAGGACAAAATGAAAGATCATTTATAGTTTCCCACAGTCTAAGTATTTTCTTGTGTTCATCATCACCATTTTGATCTTCTTATGTTACTTGAGAATCAGTTTGTAAGTATCAGACCAACAAACAGGAATCAAACTAACATGACCCGGTGTTGTCATTATAGACAGTTATTTAGTTAATATAAGAATCATTACATATATGAACAAGTTTGGGAAAAACATAGTTAAGAAGAGTGTATCTAAATATTCAAGGTATAATGTTGGTTGGATTAGATTTTACATGTTTGTTTTTATGTGTCTTTGTTTTTTAACAGAAGAAATTATTACTTTCTTGACCTCTTCTAATCTAAGTGGGGTATCTAGTATGGTATTAATTGGAACCTGATGAATGGAAGTGTTCCGAGAAAATCAACGACTCGTTTACTGTGATTGATGGCTATGTCCTGCAAAAGTATATGCCACGATAAGAAGCTTGTCGGTTAGCAGTTTTTCTGCATCCAGTACAGGGGAGGTGTGAGAAGGTTGAGGACAATAAAAAGTTGTCAGAGCATCATAAAAACGTTCAGCATCTTTTATGGTTCACAGTGTGCAGTTCGTACTGATAGTGGACACAGCGACTGGTTTATGGTTGAAACCGGAGTAAAGCAAGGCTGTATTCTATCTCCGCTATTGTTTGGAGTGGCCATTGACTGGGTGATGCGAAAATGTTGCAGGGGCGAAACTGGCATCGATTGGGTAGAAAATAGTCAACTATAAGATTTGGATTTTGCAGATGATATTGCCTTGTTAAGTAGAAACAACCAAGATATGCAAAGAAAAACAGACAACTTGTCATCTATAGCATCAAAAGTTGGACTGCAGATAAGCTATGAAAAACAAATATAATGAAGACACCTATGCAAGTAATGCAGATATCACACTGGAATCTAAAATGATAAAAATAACAGAGCAGTTCACCTATTTAGGTAGCAATTTTGATTGCATAGAAAATGTTAAAAAAAGAAATTATGATACGAATTGGCAAAGCAACATCAGCTTTTAAAAGTCTAAATAAAATATGGAACTGCAAGTTATATAGTATTAAAACTAAATTACGAATTTTCAATTCAAATGTTGTATCAATCTAACATATGCCAGCGAGAGTTGGAAAATGACTAAAGATATAGAAAGCAAGTTGAATGCATTTGAAAATAGATGTCTGCGAAAAATAATGAATATAAAATGGAACGAATTCAGGAGAAGTGATGAAATCAGAGACATGTCTGGTCAACCACTAGTGACAACTGTTATAAGAAAGAGAAGATGGAGATATGTTGGGAACACGTTGAGGAGAAATGATCAACGAATATCAAAGCAGGCATTGAAGTGGGATGCAAAGGGTTCAAGAAAGAGAGGTCGACCTAAGCAGACCCTGAAGCGAACTTTGCTGAGAGAGGCAGGAAATCTCGATCTCAGTTCCATGGAGGAGATTGAGCGAGTTGCCCAGGATAGAGCGGCATGGAGAAATTACTTGCAGGCCCTATGTAACGTATAACGGTACGAGAGGAATTATTATTATTATCTTTTATGTTGCGTCATATTTGTTACTTAGCCATCCGTCTTGCATTTTTCGGATCCTTTTGTTTGTGCTGTTCTCAAATTTGTGGAGATTACTATTTTGGATATTGATAATGGATCATTTTCGTGGGCTCGATATGCCTCATGTTTTGCAAGACGAATAGACTTTATTTCTTCGTCATTCTCATCGAACCAGTCTTTGCTTTTGCGTACAGTGTGTCCTATAATCTCAGAGGTGGATAGGTATACAGTGTCTCTGAGAGTAGTCCAGTATGCGTCCACGTTGGTCTTACCAAACTGAAGGTCCTTCATCTTATCATACAGAATTCTTGCTCCGCCCGGGAGGCGCCGGGGACCGAAAGGGAAGCAAAGAATAGTACCACTGCAACCTACAGACATATCGTAAGAGGCGAGTAATGCATGATCTAGGGAGGATACTGTAGTAAATAAAAAGCATCGCAGCAATTGAATGTACTGGCCAACGTGTAGGCGCATAACTGGCACAACGTACAATCGATCTTAGGCTCAGATCACATACAAATCACACAGAGTGGTTAATAAATGGTCGATATGGAGCGTTAGAAGACGAAGAAGAAGTAACTCTGACATCGCGTCCATCGCATTTTCCCACGCCATGTACTTCTATTATTCCATCCCAGACACGATGATCTATCCCTACAGTACCTGGGGATGATGAACTTCTCGGAACTTGAAACCGCTGAGATTACTAAGATAAGGTCTTCGTAGAAACCATCCTTGATTTCACTAGGTTTGGTCATTGTTAGAGTGTAGACTCTAATGAAAGTAGCACTATTTTGGTTACATGTGGATATCTGTAGAGTCACTATCCGGTCATTGATGGGGCGTAGACTAATGAAAATGGCTCAGTTTCTGTTCCCTGTTGAGATCTGTAGATTCATTATCCTTTGTAGAGCATTTTTTCCAGTCGTTCAATTATAGAAAATTTACAGAGATTAATGTAGTTTTAAACTTGTATTTTATTGACTGCTCGAAGGCATTTGATTGTGTAGAAAAATTAGGAATTGTAGAGAAAATAATAAAGAAATGTGGTTTCCATTACATTTAATACAAATCATGCAAGAACTGTACAGTGATCAGAATGTCGAAATAGGGGGAAGACTGCAGTAAACTTGTAATAGCGAAACACGTACAAACAAAGTACTATAGTTTTACAAAATATGTTTTGCTTGATAAAGGCCTTGTTGGTCGAAACGTTGCTGTTTATCGTCACTGTTTCTGTATTTTGTAAAACTATAGTACTTTGTTTGTACGTGTTTCGCTAGTGATCAGAATGCAGCTTTATAAAACATGCGATGACACATCAGAATGGTTTTAACATACTACGGGAAGTCATACAATGTTGCGTTCTGTCACCTTTTTTGTAATGTATACGCTGAAAATAAGATATGGAGTGTTACAGAAATAGCGGGGAAAACAGCACGATCCTTTTGTAATCGGAGGAAGAGAAATACCTGAACTAATATATGCTGACGATACATTGTTACTTGCATCGCAAAGAGAAAATTACAAATTAAAACTGGCAGTAAAGGAGAGTAGCAACAAAAAAAAATACTGACAACTGATATAGCAAACGTATCTAAAGATTATATTTCTCAAGGAAAAGAAAATAGAAAAAGTGAACGATTGTAAATATCTCGGTAACTGCTTACAAGAAATTGATATGGGATGAAGGAAATCAAAGGATGAACACACATAGCTCTACAAAACAAACAACTAAAAACGGTATGGAATGTAACATAGAAAAGAATATTAAGAGAATGCATATTATATGTAACAGCTTATGTATGTGAGGCATGGACATGTAACAAGAATGTGGGGAAACATAAATATGCTATTGAATATAAATGGTACAGGAGTCCTCCGACCATGGATAGCGAAGGGAACAAATATCTATATATATATATATCCAGAATGAACTCAAAATTGAAGGAAACTGGCTGTTGCTACAAATAAGGAGAAAATTGAAGAATTGTGAGAGAATATCATAACATGAATGGCTAGAGAATACAACTAAAGAGAGGGAGACATCCCAGCAAAGAGGAGAATATGAAGACTACGGATAAGATGAATTCAGGATGTCTAATTTGAGCAGTACGGCATCGAAAGCACAACAACAAGCATATGAAAGAGATACTCTTAATGACTATTATGGTGGCACATTTCTGCTCAAGTCAAGAAATTTGGTGATGATGATTAGGGCTCAATCGAATATTTTATGCTCTATATTTATTTATTACGTGTTGAGGCTTGAATAACTGTACAAATTTATTAGGGCTCAATCGAATATTTTATGCTCTATATTTATTTATTACGTGTTGAGGCTTGAATAACTGTACAAATTTATTAGGGCTCAATCGAATATTTTATGCTCTATATTTATTTATTACATGTTGAGGTTTGAATAACTGTACAAATTTATTAGGGCTCAATCGAATATTTTATGCTCTATATTTATTTATTACGTGTTGAGGTTTGAATAACTGTACAAATTTATTAGGGCTCAATCGAATATTTTATGCTCTATATTTATTTATTACGTGTTGAGGCTTGAATAACTGTACAAATTTATTAGGGCTCAATCGAATATTTTATGCTCTATATTTATTTATTACGTGTTGAGGCTTGAATAACTGTACAAATTTATTAGGGCTCAATCGAATATTTTATGCTCTATATTTATTTATTACGTGTTGAGGTTTGAATAACTGTACAAATTTATTAGGGCTCAATCGAATATTTTATGCTCTATATTTATTTATTACGTGTTGAGGTTTGAATAACTGTACAAATTTATTAGGGCTCAATCGAATATTTTATGCTCTATATTTATTTATTACGTGTTGAGGTTTGAATAACTGTACAAATTTATTAGGGCTCAATCGAATATTTTATGCTCTATATTTATTTATTACGTGTTGAGGCTTGAATAACTGTACAAATTTATTAGGGCTCAATCGAATATTTTATGCTCTATATTTATTTATTACGTGTTGAGGTTTGAATAACTGTACAAATTTCCCTTTATTTTTGTAATTATTGGATTCTCTGACAGAAATTAATTCTTATGTTTCATGTTTGCTGGTCTTTACGCTCTGATATAACCAAACTCAGGTTCGTCCTTAGGTTCAAAGGGGCGTGCATCGGCTTAAAGATGCTTTAACCCCTTACTTAACAAACAAACAGATTTTTAACTTTAATGTATTCTGTAATTGCTGGAACTTGACCTACATCATCATATCCAAACTGGAAACATTTCAAAATAAATGTTTAACAAAGAATCCTATACATTTTCTGGCCAAATACGAAAGCAACTGAAGAGTTCCTAAACGTACAGATTGTGCTTCATTAGAAACCATCATTAAAATACATAGGTGTAGATGGGTTGGTCATGTGTGTCGTATGCCAGTAAGGGTATTCGCTAGTTATCCGATGGGAAGAGGTCTGACGTCAAAGAAACATGAATAATAGCGGTGGACAGAGAGTTGAGAGATTGTGACCTGACTGTAAACAATTAATAGAAAGGTGGCAGATCGGCAACAATGAAATCTTATGTAAAGTATGTTTCAATCGGAAAAGTAGAGGCATTCCCAAAGCGATTATGTAATTATCTCAAAGTATGTAAAATTAGCTATTTAATTATACAAGTAATATCAATAAATTAAAGTATAATAAATAACCACGTAAGAAAAATGTACAAAGTAAACAAAATTAAATTTATTGGAAAAATATCTAAAATTTCACAAAAGTGTGGACGTTTAAACGTTCCACATTAAATATAAATCCTATGCTCCCGTCATGCAATCGCCCAAACCAAGGCATATATGCGGGTTACTGCGGATAAGAGACATCCACTGCACAAGAACACTAATGATTTTAAGGGCACGAGAATCAAGCGTGGCATGTCGTGGATGGCCCAGGCTGAGAGAACAATTGGCTAGGTGACCACAGTTGCGACCTTACCAAAAGGGGAAGAATGGATCCCAACAGATGGTAGAGTGACCAACTATCTCAACGTTATCATTACTCTTGGAAGAGAATGTAGAGATTGGGGCAACATGAAGGTTGATCTCGCAGTTAAGCAGCTGATAGAAGATAATGCAAGGGATTATGTTGTATATACCGATGGTCGGTTCATCGTGGTGAGAAGTCAGGCTGGGGTTTCTTGGCTAATGCACATGGTAGAGTTGTTGCAAAGTGAAGTGGAGCGTACAGGACAACTGCTTCTAGTATGAGGATGGAGGTTGAGGCCGTTACTGCTGTCTTCCATTGGCTCTCTGGGACTTCACTTACTGGGGTCGTTGTTGTATCTAACTCTAAATCGATGCTTCACTAGATCCAGAAGGGCAGGTTTCGGTATGTGTGGATGTCGTCTATAGAAGTCTCTAACCTCCATAGACTTACGTGGATATACTGTCCTGGGCATGCGGGTGTATACGGTAATGAGAGAGCGGACAGGCTTGCATCAACAGCATCGACTGTTGGGGAGTTGAAGATGGATAAGGAGGATGTTCTTCGATCTCTTCGTGACTGTCTGTTGGATGAGGACAATAAAATCGATGTTGAATCGATCAAGCGATTTAGGCAGTTTGGAGTTACCCATTGTATAGGTAGAACTAGATGCCTGAGAGGCAGAGTGAGAGGTATGTTTAATCAGCGAGCCACGGAAACCATCAGTATGCATACTCTTCGATATCTGTTGGGGAGACTGAACCCTATTAGTCTGCCCGGAGTGCAATGACGTCAGATTAGTAACCAATAACCAATTATGTTTTTTGTTGATAATTTTCATATTCGTATTTTCAATAGCACAATCATATTCTACAATCTAGAGCATAGATTCCCAAACTTTTTTCAACCCACCACCCACTTTGCACAATATAAACTTTGTAACACCCCCCTTCCACATTATAACAGTTTGCCAACGCCCCCACATATATATATACATGTTCTATTTTCTCTTTGACATAGAAAAGTTAAATATTTTTCTGTAATACATGATGAATTATCAAATGATTATCGGTATGAAATAGGAAATTGATGAAAAAATGGATCATGTTAGACGGGCATAGGATGAAATCAAATGCAGAATTCTAATTTTAAATGATTATTCTATCCCAAAATCACGAAAATAATTTATTTTAAAATATCTATTATTAATTTCTTCTTTAAGGAGCCACCGACCCCTAATCGCCAGAACACCCCCAAATTCTTCTGAACCCAATATCGCCCCCACCCCCACCCCCAGAACGCTTCAGCGCCCACTGTGGGTAGTACCGCCCACTTTGAGAAACGCTGATCTACAACATAATTCTTCTTAAGTTTCCAACTTATTGAATGCTACAAGAGCAAACAATGATCGAAATGCTTTCATTTTGTGTTACAAATAACCAGATTTTCCTAATATTTACGGATTTCTAAATACTAAGAAATAATTTTTTTTATCGTTTCTTGACCAAGATCAAAGAACACTTGATCGCGACCAAAGTGTGGGAGCTTTAATAAAAAAAACGTCAAGTGGCACAATAAAACTCACTTAAACAAATTTCCGAACGCTCTCATTCGAAAGATTACAAAAATTGTGTTTAAAAAAACTCTGTCACAGTCCTGACGTAACCTGTAAATATATTTGACGAAATGTATCGTTGCATATTTTCATGCCATTGATTTTGCTCAGTAACAATACTATATTTTTTTATTTAAAAAAAAAAAAAAAAAAAGTAACAATAATATAGTTAATTTAAATTACATCTAAGAGAATAAAATATACTGTAGTTAATTTGAAGAACAACTAAGAGAATAAAATATACTGTAGTTAATTTGAAGAACAACTAAGAGAATAAAATATACTGTAGTTAATTTGAAGAACAACTAAGAGAATAAAATATATAGCAAAACGAGACACCCTAGTCTCCTATCCCTATGTCCTCTCTATTCGCCTCCGCTAGTTATCACCCATTATTCTTCTTTACAACCTTATTCAGTTACGCTTGACAATAATGCGTTCGACGGCGCATTGATATGTAAAATACTTTGACATGGAATATCAAATAAATTTATAAAAATGAAAACAAGAATATTTTGCAACTGTCTTATGTAAAGTAATCCACAAAGGTAAAAAATGAAAATATTTTAAAATTTAAACCAGGATGTTTGCTAGATGTCCCCCGCAATTTTCTTTTTATTACAGACAATGAAATGTGACAAATAGCAGGGAGGGGAAGGTCCCTGTGGCGAAGTGGTTAAGACGTTCGCTTTGCTTTCTGAAGTTTGTGGATTCGAATCGGAATCACTTCGTTCAGTTCACATATGCAGTTTTTACTTCGGATTGTTGCTGGAGCTACAAGTTCGTACTTCATGCAACACTCCCTGCAGGTAGCTTGCCACTTCTTCCTAGATGGGCAGAGACATTAGAAGAAACCCGGTGCAATGAAGTCAGTCTTTAGCCTTTGGACACTTTTAGAGACAGTTAAGGGGAATACAATTGAAATTTAATAAGTAACTGGACGATGTAATATTGCAGATGATCTATGTTGTCTATAGAGTATAAATTATATACGACATGCTGGACAAAACAGACAGACTGGCAGCAAAAGTAGCTAAAACATAGCGACAAATCATTTGTTAGTAAAGAAAATTAAATTCTATTGAAGAGCAAATAGTAAAACTCCAATACCACTGATGACCAAATAATTAAGGTAGTACACAAGAATTACATATTTGGTTAACAATACGGGAAGTTGCAAAAGTCCGGCAAGGCACAAATGGTGGACCCCGAATATAACTATTAGATTCTCCGATAGGAGTTTATTCTTATTTTTTCATGTTTGTTGGCATACACGTTCTGATATAACCAATAGAAGGCTCGTCCGTAGGTTGAAAGAGCATGGCTCTACTTAAAGAGGCTTTAATACCATACATAACAAGGAAACTAAATGGTTGACCCACACACACTCCTAATTGTATAATATGTGACTTGCCCTTTTTATTCTTCTGAGAAAAAATCTGGCCAGCAATGGCGAAATGCGGGAGGGCCATTCAGAGTCAGAACTGTTTGATTCTGAACACGACTTTGCTAGCGCATTTCCGCCATGTTTGGTCGAGTATTTTCCGGTTTCGTTTGCCGAGCTACTGAGTTAGTGCTTGAGCAACGCTGTGAGCTATGAATGTTACATGGAATGCTTTTTGATGTGTCAAACGTGCGTTTGTTGTGTCTATTCAGAAAATGGCAGACAGAGGTTATGACGAACAAGCTCAATCTGCCGTATGCAGTTATAATGCGCGTACAGAAAGCTGGATTTTTTCGTGATTGATGTTCCCTTCGACAAGAATTGCAATTCAAGTGATGAACAGTTTTATGTTGCTACATTAGCGACGGCCATATGCATTTTATGCGGTGCAGGTTTCTTTTGTGGGGTTTTTGTGTTTCATTCTGGAATTAGTTCACACAGAATACATTTCACAGTTGTTAGCATTTCGTGTGATTTTCATTGGCACAGGAACGGAGCAATTATGAGGTGACCCGTTGCAGTGAAGTTTGAACCGTACTTATGAACTATGAACTATTCTTCTGCGATCAACTTCTGCTATGCGACTACTCCGGTATGTGTTATAAACAGGAGTTTGCGCTGAAGTCTTCACCGGTCCCCCATTGTTTGTTTTGTAGGGTTGTTTGTGTTGGCCAGATTTCCATTCTAACACTGCTCGGGTGCTCTACATGTGCATTCAGCTGAGTCCCTGAGACCCATTCTATGAAGGTGTGCTCCGAGACCGCAGCGTCCCGTTCTAAGTCTGAAGATTCGGGACTTGCTCTATAAGCGAATACCGTTTTGAATGAATGTGACCCTATAAAACGGTTCAAATGATTTTTTTTCAACAAATTAAGCCAACCATTGATTCGGAAAATTTAACGAAATAATATGTATTTGTAAGATATTAACTTAGTCGTGACGTCGACTCGCTGTCGATTCAATTATAATTAAGAAGAAATAAAATGCAACGGAGGATTCAACTAACAAAACATGTCAACAAATTAAATGAAGATGGCAATATTTAGTGCAGTCGATTTTGAAAATAGAAAAGTAAATCTTGTTTACTCAGCTGTGTGTAATTTTGTGTTTGTTTGAATTGTGATAATATTGTCAGTAATAGATTTTACGCTGCAAAAAATTGAACATGCAATGCTAATACTGGTAGATCTTCAAATAACGAAATCTGAAATAATTTCCAGCCTGACTTCATATTACACTTCGTTGTTGCCCGTGACACGCTCTTTTAATCATCATCAAGTAGCTTGTCCCTTCCGGAACTTGACTCCATGACAGCAGTCCTGAAAAACTCTCTGTTCTGTGCAAGTTGACCGACGTGAGCAGCAGTCATTCTAAGATCATCAATGATATCTTGCACCCATCGTCTTCTAGTTCTTCCTCTCATTCTTCTTCCATGCACCATGCTCTCCAAAATAATCTTCTCTAAGTACTCATGTCGTTTGATGTGTCCGAAATATTTAATTTTCCTTGATGTATTTGCCTTTTAATAGCCAACTCTCTTTAATATAAAGCTGTTGCAAAACAGAAGCATTTGAACTTTTCTCTGTCCATGTTATTATAAGTACTCTTCTGTAGCATTTGCACTCAAGGGCATTAATGATCTTATCTGCCCCTTCGTCAATGGTCCATGTCTCACAATCATATGTTGCCAAGAGAAAAATGCAAGCTCTTTAACAATTGATTTTGTTCTTATGTCTGTTTATTTCCATAGGTTAATTAGTTCTTTTAGTTTTTGCAAAGTAATGCTCAGCTTCTTTTAATTTCCATTATAGCATTTCCGACTGTTTTAATAAGCTGTATCAAATGCACGTCTGTGGCGTCTGTGGCCTAGGGGTTAATGACTCGGTCTATTAACCCCGACGTTCTGAGTTCTGCGGACAGTTTGCTTGCAAATTGTTTCCGTTGATTTTAACAAAGGACGATGGCGCCACCCGTTCAGAATGGCAAACTACTGAACGTATAAATGGTGCCTAGAAAATCAACGACTTGATGGCTACGCCCTTTGGGATATGCCACGATTTTCATTTTTTCATCAAATGCACTTAAATTCTAACGTCGCTCGTATTGTTTCAGAATGTATAATGCTGTTCGTAGATTAGTAGCATTGTAATCTATATATTAAGTATGGAAATCCATATTTTACTTTCTACTTTTCTCAATGATGTTTCTTTAAAAAACAGATTAATACTTGTGTGTGTATTTTCTTCTTCTCGCCCGATCTAGTATACCCATGTTGTAAACCACTCTCCGTTATTGCATTTGTGATTGTGTAATTTGAACTAAGTATACTGTGAAACGTGCCAGAAACCAGAAACGTGCCATTGCACATTTTGACTAGCATATCCATTTCGTCATACACTCTTTTGTTCAGCTCACGGTGTACCAACACCTCTCTTTTAGTAATTTGCACTACTTTTTTCAACGCAGTCCGCGATGGTAATAAAATTTCACACAAGTCAGCCATTGTGTTTTTTCAATCGAATCGATGAAACAGCGTGTAAACAATTGCTTCATATGAAATATGTGTCATTCATATAGTAAAACCGATTGTTCTACGTGTAACTGTAACATATTCTACAGATCTGGAAAATTATATGATTATATGTTAAGTAGAAGCTATTTTGAACGAATTTTCTGTCGATGGTCACTACCATTATTTTGGAACCTTGAAAATTTCGCTTGGGTACTACCCATAAACATCGTATTTACGTGCAACGGGAGTTTAAACTTCTCTTTACTCTTAAATTTTCATCACTAGAAACATTTTTCTCTCTTCTAAGGACAACTTTACGTCTGCACGGCGTCAATAATCTACCAGACTTACCATTTCTCTGTGCTACGAAGCCGGTTTGCTTTCGACGTCAATAACATCCGCTGCAGTTTGTGATCTTCTCGTGAATTTTTTTCGTCATATTACTTGTGTCAACGATATCCAGCAATGCTAAATAGAAATTTTTAATTTTGTTTTTATATTTCAAACATTATTTATGCCTTTCAGTTGACTTTTGTATCAAGTATCAACCGTAATATTAAATATCCCACACTAGATCTAGCTGTCCAAAGTGAACCATTCGTCAGCGATAGACGGCAATAATGACTGGACCGATCTTTATCGTACACTATTCAGATTTACTTGAGAAGTCTCATATTATTGTATTGTGATTTCAGAATTAAACTAACTAGTGAATCATATCAGTATTCTGTTAATTGTCTTTCTTAATTATAGGCATTTCATGTTTAAAAGTTGTACCATTTAAATTGCACTCATTGCTTAGCTGCAATGAAGCTCTGTGACAAAATAAAGTCTAATAGTAATTTCAAATGTGACTATTGCAAGATCGTCTACATTTTCTTTTTTATGTAAACTTCTTCTGTGATTTTTAACTTGTAATCGGTTGAAGTAAATGTGGCAATTAGTGATGAAATATTGCATCATGTCGTCTACATGAACATACATTGAACAAGCACATTTTATGTACGGCCAGGTCAGGCGCATATTGTTACAACAGAAGAAGCCATAGCCTTGCTTGATAAAGCAGTACTGACTGACCGTCGTCGGAGCATTCGTTCGCTTGCAGAATAATTCCATATGTCAATTGGGACAGCCCACATGGTTGTTCGGAAGAAATTGAACTATCGGAAGGTGTGTTCACAGTGGGTCCCACGGATGTTGACTGACCACCATAAGGAAGAACGGATGGGGTAGAGTTTGAACCACTTGAGGCGTTACAGGACAGAGGGTGATGCATTTCTGTTGAGCATTGTGACAGGTGATGAATCGTGGTGCCACCACTATGAACCGAGCAGCAAAATTGACAGCATGCAATGGAAACATCCAGGTTCACCAAAACCCAAAAATTCAAGACACAGGTTTCTGCTGGGAAGGTTATGGTGATCGCATTTTTTTACCATGAAGGGCTTTTGTTGGCCGATTTTAAGGAACCTGGTGTCAACATCAATGCCGCCCATTATAAAGACAATTTAGACAAGCTGCATAAGGTCATCAAGGCTAAGCGACCAGGCAAGCTTTCTCAAGATGTGATTCTTCTCCACGACAACGCTCGTCCGCACGTCGCAAAAATTGTGCAGGAAACATTGGCAAAGAAGAATTGGGAAGTTCTTCATCACCCAGCCTATAGTCCGATTTGTCCCCGTGTGATTTCCATTTGTTCGGACCGTTGAAGAAAGCACTAAAGGGACAGCGATTCAACAGCGACGCAGACGTGAAGACAGCGGTAACCACATGGTTCAGTGAGCAGCCACGCACCATTTTCTCGGACGGCATTCGACGTCTACCTAAACAGTGGGATGCTTGCCTAAATGCATAGGGAGATTTTTTCTGATGAACCCAGGTGCATTTTTATTCACAAGTGGTTGCTTTGTTTAATTCCGTTGAAACTGTTAATTTGCGTATGATACATTTTAAATAAATCCACAAGTCCCGTTTTCATTTGAACACGCCTCGTATATGAAAGCTTTGTGTATGACCTGAGCTTTGAGTAAAATTGATTAATCAAAGGTACAGTAAACACAATGCTATAAGCAAATCAGATCTTTGTATAAATCCTAATTTATATATATTTGAAGTACAGGTAAATGATTTATCAGTGTGTTTTCATTATTGTCAAAAACTGTCTTGATTGTTTTAAAAATGTATTGACTACTAGATCAAAAATTTCATTGAATAATATCCTTTCTAATTTCCCCATGCATTTGACCTTATTTTTGCAATGATGGTCAAGCTTTAACACTTTCTGAGTAAATTATTCACACAACCTCTATCTCCAGTTTTTTAAAATAAAGTAAATATATTTAATGTTATTGCAAGGTTGAAGTCAGTTGCATGGGGAGATCATAATCTAGCTACGCTCTCCCGGTTTTTTTTTCATGATTGTACATTTTAGTAGAAATTAAATTTAACTTTTAACATCTTCAAATTTACAGGAGTAGCGGAACAAAACGTGTTATAATTCAATTTTTAGCTGTTAGAGATTTTTAGAGTTCTTAATTTTCACATGGACCTTCGTATTTACCGTTAAAATACACGAATACTAGACACTTGACTTAACTTCGTTTATCCCGATGTCAAAGATCGCTGAGATTTGTTTCTGAATATCTTTTCTGTCTAGATGTGGAAACAAACTAAGAGAATTTGGCTGGTAAGGACAGCGTGTAACCTACACACTAAACAGAGCGTCCTCTCATAAATGTGGATATAATTCCTAAACATTTTTTTATTCAACCATATCCAGGTTTAAATTACTTTAAACTCTATTATCATCTCTCTACCTAGTATTTATGGTGCTGCTCCAAGACATTGAAATTATCAACCAAAATATTTCCAATGTTATCAGAATGACTGGCTTTTGATGATGAATATAATGTGAAATATATTCAAATATACGTAAGCAAATACCCGATTCATGCTACAGCAGGTGCAACTCATATGAAGAATTATCTTACGATATACATTTATTAAACTAGCTTGTGCAGTGTGAAACAATAACACAGCCAAGATTGTCTACATAAAATATCACAGATCATAGATGCATAAAATATCTCAGGCTATAAATGTTGTATAGTTTTCAAGAGTAATTTATTATTACAATATATTTGAAACTATTTGTATGGAATTTTCATTTTACACAATTGTCTTCGGAGTTCATGTCATTGGACATGTTAGATTATTCTCTTTATGTGCACAAATCATTGGTTATATTTCATCATTTTTCTACTGTACTATTGTCATTGGACATGTTAGATTATTCTCTTTATGTGCTCAAATCATTGGTTATATTTCATCATTTTTCTACTGTACTATTGTTTCAGGATAATCAGTTATATTTTCATTTCATTATTTCTGACTGTACTCATTGTCATTAGTTATATAAGAAATTTTCCAAAACTTTCTTTTTTTTATTTACACCTATATTTATTGGACTGTTGATTATCTTGTTTGGAAGTTTACAAACCAGTCACTCCATATCTAGCGCTCTTCTGCACGACACACATGTTTTTTAAATATATTTTGAACCAGGGTCGTCTTCCTCTTTAACCATTGTCCTTACCATTGCCGGAGGTCCAGTATAGCCTTGGTCAGCTCTATTCCTATTCATGGCGCTTACATCTATCAATTCATTACGTACGCCAACGATTCTATGCCTGAAAGTAAGCCTCAGTTTTCTCCATTGTACATATGTAAACCTTGTGACGGTCATGTGTCAACTGTACTTATCTGTATCTGATAGAAGCACTACCAAGACAGTATGAATCTGATTCCTATATATTCATGTTCTTGTTCGCTGCATATGTACCTCCTGTATGTATTCATATTCATGTTCTTGTTCGCTGCATATGTACCTCCTGTATGTATTCAGTTTAACACTCACACATTGTCATTATCTTCTTCTTCTTCTTCTTCGAGCGCTAAACATTGATCCCCTTGTTAACACTATTTGTGTATTTGTATGTGATCCAAGCCTAAGAGCGATAGTACGGTGTGCCAGTTATGTACCTACAGGTAGGGCAGCACATCCGATTTCTGGGACACTGTTTTATTTACTAGGATAGTTTCCCTAGGCTTCTACCTCAGTCGCCTCTTACGACATGCCTTGTAGATCGCAGTGGTACTATTCTTTGCCAACCTTGCGAGCCCCGGCAACACACGATTGACTAACTAACTAACCAACTAACTAACTAACTAACTAACTAACCAACCAACAACCAACACAACCAACCAACCAACCAGCAACCAACAACCAGCAACTAACCTAACTAACTACTAACTACTGACTAACTAACTAACCAACTGCTAACTAACTAACCAACTACTAACTAACTAACCTAACTAACTAACTAACTAACCAACTAGCTAACTAACCTAACCAACTAACTAACTAACTAACTAACTAACTAACTAACTAACCAACTAGCTAACTAACTAACTAACTAACCAACTAGCTAACTAACTAACTAACTAACTAACTAACCAACTAACTAACCAACTAACCAACTAACTAACTAACTACTAACCAACTACTAACACTAACCAACTAACTAACTAACCAACTAACTAACAACTAACTCTAACTAACTAACTAACTAACTAACCAACTACTAACTAACTAACTACTAACTAACTAACAACTACTAACTAACTAACCAACTAACTAACTAACTAACTACTAACTAACTAACTAACTAACCAACCAACTATCTACAACTAACTAACCAACTAACTAACTAACTAACCAACTAGCTAACTAACTAACTAACTAACTAACTATAACTAACTAACTAACTAACTAACTAACTAACTAACTAACTTAACTAACCAACTAACCTAACTACTAACTAACTAACTAACTAACTAACCAACTACTAACTAACTAACTAACTACAACTAACTAACTAACTCAACTAGCTAACTAACTAACTAACCAACTAACTAACTAACTAACTAACTAACTAACTAACTAACTCAATAACTAACTAACTAACTCTAACTACTCAACTACAACTAGCTAACTAACTAACTAACTAACACTAACTACTACTAACTAACTAACCTAACTACTAACTTAACTAATAACTAACCCAACTAACTAACTAACTAACTAACTAACTAACTAACTACTAACTAACTAACCACTAACTAACTAATACTAACTACAACTAACCAACTAACTAACTCCAACTAGCTAACTAACTCAACTAGTACCAACTACTAACTACTACTAAACAACTACTAACTAACTCAACTAACTAACTAACTGACTAACTAACTAGACCAATATTACTAATAACTAACTAACTAACTGACTAATTAACTAACTAGCTACTAACTAACAATCTATGTACCAAATTTACTGGATAGCTATCTGACAAACTAACTGACTAACTAACTAACCAACTAGCTAAGTAACTAACTAAATAGATAAATAATTATCCAACTAACTAATAATTTATCTACCAAATTAGCTAACTAACTATCTATCTAACTAACTAAGTAACTAAGTGTGTAACTAACAAAGTAAATATGATATTATACAATAGAAAGTGGGCACATTTATTAACCAAACTTGACGCACCCAAAGGTTTCTCAGACATCCCATGTGATTCACAAAAATATACACAGCGCTATGTACATTTTTTACCATTTTTCTTGCCATGCTTCGGCATGTCAGCTTTGGTGCGACGTTCAACCCACATTTACTGTCAATGAGGAGGGGTATAATCTGCTCGATCAACATGATTGTCAATCGTGACATCGTGGATTCAAAACTACAATGATTGCACAAGAATGTAATCGATAACTTTAAACCCAGCTTTAAATAATGAAATCTGAGGGATTGAAGATTAGTGATTGAAGAAATGGATGCTTTACGTACATCAAATTTTCTGCTCGACAACAGCGACGGTGCATTCAGTTCTCAACCAGAGTCCTGGGTTGGATCTGTAAATTTGTAAGAAACATCTTCAAAGCTACGATGTGTAAAACCCGACAGCAAAGAAGTATGTCCTTATGATTGACTTGGTTTGTAGGGTTTCTTTTTTCTTCAGATCTTTATCGTTTTTTTTTGCCTTAGGGTAGTTTTTTTTGTGTGCTTGATTTCTAGGTTCTTTGTTGTTGTTATTTTTCTACACTTTAAAAAGACAACCAAAGAACGTGTTAAAAAAGCAAGTTAAAAAAAAAAAAACATTCAACTTTCCTTTTCTTCTTCTTCTGCGTTCTCACTAGATTGGGATTTCGGATTCTCTAATATAGGCAGCCGTCTGTCTCAAATTATCAGCTACTCCATACAGTTTGTTTTGGACGCTGGTGTAAGTGGGCGACTTCTTTCTTCTCAAGTCTGCATACTGGGGGCAGTTCTGTAAGATATAATTCCTATGATTTCTGCTACCCGTTTGTGCAGACCTCTTCCCGCAGTAAGTTTTGGCAACCCTCGTGATGGTATGTCTGACATTCTTATTGCGTGGCTAAATCTCCGAGGCAGGTTGGCGACCGTAGAATCCGTTATCCCATTCCTCATTGTGAGGGTCGTTGCACCACGTTATGCGCTTACGGCCTGATGCATCCTTTTCTGCAAGCATTTGTTTTGGGTTAGCATTCCCTAGCGGACTCATGCATCCGATTTCACCCAAACCTACTTAGTCGCCTCTTACGACATGCGCGGCAGGTAACAGTGGTTCTATTCTTTACACCCCAAATTTGGGCCCCGGTAACCACTTCTTTCTAAAGTTGTGGTTTTTACTGATTAAATAATCATTGTTTCCTCCTGACTGTTAGTCAGACGCAAATTAAACAACTGAAGAAAGTACAAAATGAAGCTATTCGTATCACCCTGGCTTGTACTAGGAATATACAGCCTGCATGGCAATGAAGTTTCTTCTTGATTTCTTGACTATGGAATATAGAATCAATGATAGCTAGATCATGTGCGTATTTCAAAATAAAGGCTAAAAATGATCATCCATTGCACCAACCACTCTGCATCATGCAAGTTGACCGGTGTCAGCAGCAGTCATTCTCAGATCGTCAATGGCATCTTGCACCCATCGTCTTCTAGGTCCTACTCTCATTCTTCTTCCAGACATCATTCCCTCCAATAGCATGTTCAATCTGGTTTAATTTTGACTATGTTATCCGCTGCTAAGTTGGTTTATGTACATTTCTTGTTCACAACTCTGTAATTGTTTATCATTTATAGCGTGTTATTAATCATCAAAAACAATACAATTTATTAAAAGTGTGCACTTAAAGATCAGTAGTAGTAATGTTGGCGGCGTCTGTGGCTTAGAGGATAGTGAGTCGGTCTATTAACCCCGACGTTCTGAGTTCGAATCACGCTGCGATCAGTTTGGTTGCAAATTGTTTCGCGTGGATTTTTACAGAAGGACGATGGCACCACCCGTTTAGAAAGCAATGACAAACTACAGAATGTAATAATGCCTAGAAAAATCACAACAGCGTTAAAAGCTGGGGTTGATTCGCAAAGTCCTGTAAAGGATATGCAATTAATTCATTCAGTAGTAGTGTTAGGATTAGTAGCAATAATATTCTCAGTAGACGTAGAAATAGTAGTAGTAGCAATATTAATAGTTGTATTAGTAGTAGCATTAATAGTAGTATTTATAGTAATAGTGTCGGTAATAATAATTGTAACGGTATTGTTACTATTCATTCATTGGCCTCTTTGTCTCAGGAGACAATACGGGTCTTGCGTTACGTAGTATGTTCTGCGCTGAATCACAACGTTTCTTGTGGCTGTAATGGTCTATTCTGGAGTGGCAATCCTTGCCACAGTTGCTGCAGGTAAAACTGTAGACTGGAGCTGATACATAGGATGTTCTCTGTGCTCTCTTTTGCCTCCACATGTAATGTTGTTTTTCTTCTTTTATTTTTGAGCCGCCCCTCACTGCCGCTCGCCATGTTTGCCTGTCTTTGGCCAGCCGCTCCCAGTGTTCTTTGTCTATGTCGAATGAAGTTAGATCACGCTTGCGGGTATCAATGACGCGTAATAATGGGCGCCCATGCTGTCTAGCACCAGATGCGAGTTGACCATATAGAATGGTCTTTGGGATTCTATCATCGCTCATACGGCACACGTGTCCCAGCCATCTCAGACGTCGCTGACTCAGCAAGGTGTACATGCTTGGAATGCCAGCACTGTCCAGGACTTCTATATTGGAGATGTGGTCTTGCCATCGGATGTTGTATATTCGCCTGAGACAGCGCATGTGGAAGGTGTTGAGGCGATGTTCTTGTCTAGCATATGTGATCCATGTCTCACTACCATACAGCAGAGTGCTGAGAACACAAGCCTTATATATTTGTATCTTGTTGTTTCTTCTACTATTAGTAGCAGCAATAATAGCTTACGAGTGGTAGTAGTGGTAGTAGTGGTGGTAGTAGTAGTAGTAAAATAAGTAGCAGCGGTAATACTAATCACAGCAGTAGCAGGAATAGTGTCCGTAATAGCAGTATTAGTGGTTGTAGTAATAGTAGCAGCAGTAATAGTAGTAACACTAGCTGTAGTAGTAGTAGTAATACTAGTAACAGTAGTAGTAATAGAAATAGTATTAGTAGTAGCAGTAGTAGTGGAGCGGGCACCGCTCACCAGGTGTAATTGATAATAGAACAATGCGTACCTGCTGAAAGAATTACTATTCAGTGACCCTCTGCTATGTCAATCATGCTGTCCTTGCGAATTTTCTTTCTTCACTTTCTTTTATTGATGTTTTTTAGCATCCAACTTAAGATGTTGTTTTATGGTGCATCTCCATTTGGTGCTATTGGAGGTCATATCCTCTGTAGACTCTATGCATAATTCTTCTTCTTCTTCTGCGTTCTCACTAGATTGGGATTTCGAATTCTCTAATAAAGGCCGCCGTCTGCCTCAGATTATCAGCCACGACATACAGTTTGTCTTGGACGCTGGTGTAAGTGGGCCACCTCTTTCTTCTCAGGTCTGCAAACTGAGGGCAGTTCTGTAAGATATGTTCTGTTGTCATACTTGTCAAGTCACAGGGGCACAGGTCTTTGGTGTCTATCTTGAATTTAGTGTACAGGTGGTGTCTCATTCTGTTGTGACCCGTCCGGAGGCGAAGTATAACGGTCTGGTCCCTTCTGGACAGTTGGTAATATCCATCATTCTTGTTGTGTTTTGGGTGTTCTTTATCCCATTTTCTTTGAAATTGCGTTTACCTACATCCTAAAGCTAAAGTTAAGGAAGCAGATCTACATAAACAAGGTGTATTTCTGTTAATTTTGATAAAACTGTAATTTTGGCACATTTTTAAAACAGTTTTGTCCAGTTATATAATACATACAATAGTTTTGTGATAAATTATTGCATATTAACCGTTTCAGTCCGTAATATTTTTTATCCTCGGAGGCACTTAAATTGCAATGTATATACTTAATTATCCAGTATACTGGCTTTACGTCCACTTTAGAAATACCACGAGCCAGTATATCAGCTCAGACGAGCGAATGGGTTAAAAAAACAATGTGCAATTTGTAGAAATAATTAAGTATGTAATCAAGACATATTTAGATGTAATAAAAACTAATGTTGATTTTTACACTCTTAAACGTTGTTTCTCATGCCTTGCATGACCTGGAACATGCCAGCTATTACATACGTTCATGCAGTGGCGGCTAGTGATCATTTTTGTTGGTGGGGCCAGGCACATATTTTCGAAAAAATCATGCTTTTGGGTTAGGTTATATTTCAATATATAAAATAATATCTACATGTTACACTTAATTTTTTTAGGGGGAAGGGGGTGGGGCTAGCTCCACTTCCCTAATGACGAGCCGCCACTGCGTTCACGGACAATTTCATGAGTTTGACTTTAAAATGTGGAAGTTATTGTGTAAAAATCGCAGTTTATATTGCATAGAAAATCGCACTTGTCAGAAAGTTTCTTTAAAACAAATAAAAATCTCTTTATTTATAAAATTAAAAGACTTAATTTATCAAATTAATTGCTTACAATATTTTGTTTAAACAAGGATGTACACAAAAGGAAGCCATTTATAAAAGAATTGTCACTTGTTAAACAAGGTGAAGTTTTTAATTTAGAACATTTCAAGTCAGTTGTAAAATGTCGTCATTGTTGACTTTTGACAAATAATGTTTTCTAAACTTAATAAACAATTACTACCTACTTTTAATCGCCATTACACCCAAACTTGTTTAGATAAACATACAATTTAAACATTGTTGGTAAATAAATACTCTACAGTTTTTCAAGCTGTAGTTTTGCGTTGATAAATTCAATAAAATATTTGCAATCTTGACTAGTTCTGCCCCCTCAGGTTGCCTTGCTTCTCTCTTCCACTGCGCAAACGTCTTTAAAAAAAGATATCACACTTCGCGTTGTGTGGACATGGTGTACTGACAGCTTGTGAAAATACCGCGACATATGAGACTATATCTTTCTACGACATGGCAAGGATGAAGTGTAGGCGTCGCTGGTTAAAAGTATTGAGTCTTTTCTTTTGTTTAGCATTGATTTAAGAAATATGCCTCACTGCAACCGAGAAATATAATGTCTATGCAAGCGTTGTAAGTAGTGAATTTGTTCTTCATGGTGAGTTGAAGATATTTTATTTCACGCTTGTTTTCATTCTGGCAAATATTGCAGCTGCTTTGTCAATACGGTTTGCTGATCTCTGTCTCTGACAAGAATGTGTGGTTAATGTTGGTTTCTTGATAAGGGAATCGGTGAAGCGTTGACATTTTATAATTATTAATGATAGCAACTGTTGAAGTGTTGATATCCTGTACCGGGGCAATTGTTTTACTGTATGTGGACATTATATAAGAGCCATATAGCAGCGTTTCTTGAAGAATTTATCAATATATTAATGTCTTGAATATAAGTGTTACAGAAGAGTCCTTCGTATATCTTGGACAGAGATGAGAACAAATAGATTTATCCAGAAAGAACTCAACATCAAAGAAAACTGGCTGATGCTACAAATAAGAAAGAGAAAATTGAGATATTTTGGACATATAAAAAGACATGAAGGGCTGGAGAAGACCATCATGGAAGGAGGCATACCGGCAAAGAGAAGAAGAGAAAGACCACGGAGAAGATGGATTCAGGATGTAACTGATGGTTTGAACATGACGGCTGCAGATGTAGGACATCTGGCCTATGAGAGAGAGAAATTCCAGAGGACTGTTAGGGTAGCAAAGTTCTGCTCAGGACAAGCTATTTGATGATGATGATTAATGTCCTGCTGGTTTTGCGTGACAATTTTATTGTTATCATTTAACTTGAATTATTAACCCCTTCAAACTTCTTAGCCGATATTCGTCTTAGTAGTTATCAGTTGCGTGCGGTCAATTGGCCAGCAGGACTAGCCTTGTCGCCAGCGCCCAGACATTATAGTTAATCTAATTTGAGTTAAATTTCCACGGGCTAAAAAGGATTAAAACAAAAGTATTAATTAAACAGCATTAATACTTCTCAAACTTGCGTCACAATACGATTCATTCCTGTGCTTCTTAGTACTTTCTCATCTCATGCCTTGTAATCTATATGTGTATTTTCTTCATATATATGTTATATATTCACTTGATTGTTTATTGTTTCTCTTCTTTTCCACTTCTAGTTTTGTGTTGCGCTTATTTCGTTATTGGTGTTTATTCCAAGATTTTCATTAGATATGTTTGAATGTTTCTGTAATCGTCCATTTGTAAGTGTTCTGTGAAATTCGTCACACCTGTTGTATCGTTTGCTTGATAATGGCCTTTTGGTCGAAACGTTGTCGTTTATCGTCACTGTTTCTGTATTTTGTAAAACTATAGTACTTTGTTTGTACGTGTTTCGCTATCGTCACAATACGCAACGATATTACTGCTAATTGAGACTCCAAATACATTACTCTGGCATCGGAAGCGATCGGTATTTTTGGGTTTTTTACCAACGTAGACATGGCTTAATCGTTACTTTCCGGTGATAAAACTAGCTTTCTTGCACCGATTCCATTTGTGACAGTCCGTGTCTCTATTTGTGAAATAATAACTCTTGGCGTTCTGCGCAAACACATTTATTTGCCATTTTTATCTTCTGGGTGGTAATGCTTTGGTTATTAACCGTATTTAATTATTCCCGCTAATGAAAGAGATGTGGGATGTGTTCAAATGTTCGATTGTCAATATACAGCGTTTCAAAGTAAGAAATATGGAATGTAACTCGAATTTGAAAACTGGTCCCTCACAATAAAGCGTAGGGTATATAGACTTGCTACAAGTAGCAACAAGGTTAGTAAAATGAGTCCAGCTGGATGCTGGAGTGTCATTGGCCTGTCACATGTTGTGTTCTTGACCGATTATTCACAGCATCATTTGGAGGTCTCAGTTTTGAAGCATTGCATCAATTAATAACGAAAAGTAGGCCAACACCAGGCATTTCTGTTAGAACTAAAATGAAAGACTATAAGCGGCATTTCTTGCAGGCCCCATATAAAGTATAACTTTACAAGAAAAATATGCTATAGTTAAAACAAAATAAGATTTTAAACTGTTGAAATGTAATTGTTTGTGCAACTGTATGCTTTTTGATAATTCCAAAAACAATAACTACATGTGAAATGCGATTCATAGGAAAAGTTACAACACCAGGAAAGACAAAGTCGCTATCATCAGCATAAGAGAGAAAGTTGAGACATAACTTTGCTTGAATTACGTTTATCGATATAAATTAAGATTGCAGTAAAACTATTTTGAAATGGCGAAACACATAAAAACAAAGTACTATAGTTTTAAAAAGTACGTTGAGAAACAAACAATGAAGTGGTTCGGCCACTGAATAAAAATGCAGCCAAATTTCGTTGTATGCAGTCTATAACAACGGTACACATGGAAAGAAACGAGAGGAAGACCACGAAAAGATGGGTAGATGTTATAGCAGAATCTAGTCACAAAGCACAAATATCTGTCACACAAGCCACTAGAGCAACGCAAGACAAACACAGAAACTACGACACTGGGCAACAACCCGTTAACAATGGACGACAGAAGAAGAAAAAGATTGTTAAATATTAGGTTCCATACTATCTTTCATAATTACATCAGGGACCCTCAATTGTGCTGCAGAGCTCGTACGTTTCCGTTGAGATATGTATATGTAAGAAAGAGATCGAGGCACACATGGTTATTACCCGTAGCTAAATGAGTATAATTTTATCAATCAATCAAACTTTCATATGTTCAGTATTGGATATTTGTAACGTCGAAAACACTTCTTTTGCTTCAGTATACAAACATTTGTTATACAATAAGTTGTTCATTTACTGAAATTTTTACTTTCCTGAGCTATTCTATTCATTATCATTGTGCTACAACTTTTACCAGATTTTATTAGCAAACATACATACTTAAATTTGATTTTACTTGTTTTAATAGTATTCATCATCATCATCATCAGGTGCCGTGCCGGCTGGCGTAGGCGATCATGGATCTCCACAGATATCTGTCGTTGGTGTTCGCTATCAACTCAGATTTTGACGCTCTACCGTGCCATGAATTCAGGCTATCCCAAATTTTTTCTCTCTGTCTTCCTCTGTCTCGTCTACCCTAGATTTTACCGGTTGTCACAATGTGTTCTAAATCTTTTCTCCTCATCACATGCCCGAAAATTGATGACTGTCTCTTTCTTATATTGATGATAAGCTTTCTCTTTGTCCTGATCTCATTCAGCACCTCAACATTAGTCATTTTAGCAGTCCATGGGATTCTCATCATTCTTCTATAAAATCACATTTCTGTGGCCCTCATGTATTTTTCGATCTGTGTGTTCATTGTCCATGACTCACATCCGTATGTCAGTATTGATTCTATGTAGCACTAATTAACTCGCATTCTGATCGGGATTGACAAGGACTTGTTGCAGATAATGCTTCTCATTTTCAGCAATGATGTTTTCTCTTGTCCTATTCTGCTCTTTATTTCTGATCGGCATCTGCGATCTGATGTTACCAGGACTCCGAGGTATTTAAATTGCTGCACTTGTCTTAGATCAGTCCAATTTACTGTGATGGTGCATTTTGGCAAAATCTGTATTTTCGCCATCTAAGATAAACATGGCTTGTTAAATAGTGTACTACATATACATAGTATTCAAGTTGTACTTGTTTAAATAGTGTTACCTTCACATACTACCATACAGTATTCCCCGAAGAGTTGTACTTGTTTTAATAGTGTTACCTTCACATACTACCATACAGTATTCCCGAAGAGTGTATTGTTTAATAGTTACTTACATACTACTAGTATTCCTGAAGAGTTGTACTTGTTTAATAGTGTCCTTCACATACTACCATACAGTATTCCCCGAAGAGTTGTACTTGTTTTAATAGTGTTACCTTCACATACTACCATACAGTATTCCCCGAAGAGTTGTACTTGTTTTAATAGTGTTCCTTCTATACTACTCAGTATTAGCCAGAGTTGTGCTTGTTTAATAGTGTTACCTTCATACAACGAAAATTTTGGATAGCCTGACTCCATGGCACGGAAGAGTGTCAACATCCGAGATGACAGCAAACACCAGACAGCGATATGTGGAGATCCATCCTCGCCTACCCTCCCCATGAGGTCATTACCTTGTAGTGGTGGGGAGGCTTGCGTGCTCCAATGATACAGTGAGCTAGGACTGCGGGAACTTATGTTACCGGAAGGGTTACCCAAGCCGGAAAGGTCACTGAAGAGGGACAGACGAAGCATGGTCTCCTGGTCTTCCAGGTTGGGGGTTGGGCTTGGGACTAACGATCCCATCCTTTAAAACAAATTAAAGTTACGGAAACAACAACAAACATACAACCTATTCACAGGCATGAAGGGCTACCAGAGTCATTGACTCACATGACTGGAAGTGGTGAAAGCCGAAAGGAAGCTACTTTCATGAGGACAGAAGTCCTGAATGCCAAAACCAAGACCAGAATTGGATGCTGGAATGTAAGAACAATGTACGAAACTGGAAAACTATCACAAATAAAAGCAGAAATGAGAAGATATAATCTACATATCCTAGGGGTTAGCGAGAGCAGATGGACAGGAAACGGAAGAAGTACCACTGCAACAGGAGAAACACTCCTTTTTTCTGGACGAGACGATGACCTACACCATGAAGGAGTAGCAGTAATCCTAAGAAAAGGCGTGGAAAAGTGTCTGTTAGAATGGAAACCTATCAGCAGCCGCTTGATTAAGATCAGACTAAAGGGAAGCATACAAACATCACAATCCTACAATGCTATGCGCCAACTAATGATAGCGAGGATACAAAGAAAGACTCGTACTACGAAAACCTACAAGCAGAATTAGACAAGTCACCATCCCATGATGTTATCATTGTTATGGGAGATCTCAATGCGAAGGTCCGACAAGACAACACGCATAACTATAGAACTATGGGAAAATATGGATGTGGTACGATGAACGAAAACGGGGAACGTTTAGTAAACCTCTGCAGCATGAACAATCTCGTTATAGGAGGAACACTATTTCAACATTTAGATATCCACAAACTAACATGGTATTCCCCAAATGGCAGAGATAAAAACCAAATAGACTATATAATGATCAATGGACCCTGGAGACGCTCGCTGCTAGATGTTGTAGTCAAGAGAGGTGCAGATGTTGGTAGCGACCACCACCTAGTCACAGCTTATGTCAAACTTAAACTAAGAAAAACAGGACAACAGAAAAACTTCCAAAAGAGGTTCGATGGGGATATACTAAAAGACAAGATAGTAAAGGATAAGTTTATAATGCAGATAAAGAACAGATTCCAAGCCCTAGAAAGTAATGAAAATACGGATGAAACTGACAACATAGATAGAACATGGGACAACATAGCATCTATATATAGCAAGAGCAGGGAAGCATGTCTAGGGTACCGCACAAAGAAAAGAAAAGAATGGATAACACCAACAACATGGAAAATAATAGACAGCCGAAGAATATTAAAAAGAAATTGTTAGAAGCAAAGTCTGAAAGACTGAAAGCAAGATACCAAGAACAGTACAAAGCGCAAGTAAAGAAATCAAACGGGCTGTGAGAGCTGACACAAGAATGTATGTTGAAGACCTGGCAGTACAGGCAGAAGAAGCAGCAAAAAGTGTGATCAGGGAACAGTGTACAAAATTACAAAGCTAATAAGCGGAAAACATTACAGGAGATCAAATACTCTCATAAAGGATAAAAATGGAATACTATTGACAACAGAAAAGGAACAAGAAATACGATGGGCAGAGCATTTTAAAGAATTGCTAAATAGACCACCGCCAACGGTAGTAGCAGACATACCAGAACCAACAGAGGAATTAGAAATTGGCATTGAAACACCCAGCCGGGATGAGATCATTACAGCCATTAAATCTCTTAAGAATAACAAGGCACAAGGGAATGATAACTTAAACGCAGAACTATTCAAAATAGATCCAGAACTTGCAGCTAATATATTGCAACCCTTGTTTACTACTATATGGAATGCCCAAATAATACCCGATGCATGGAACAGAGAAGTCATCATCAAGATACCAAAAAGGGCTCCTTGCCGATTGTAATAATTGGCGTGGAATAACACTGCTTTCTGTCCCAAGTAAAATCTTAAGCAAAATCATCGTACAACGCATTACTGATGCTGTGGATAGAAACTAGAAAGGAACAAGCAGGATTTCGCAGAGGACGGAGCTGTATAGGCCAAATATTTGCTTTTAGAAATATCATAGAGCAATGCACAGAATGGCAAAGCAAACTCTATATCAACTTTGTAGATTTTGAAAAACCTTTTGATAGCATACACCGCGAAAGTCCATGGCGCATCCTAAGATGGTATGGAATCCCACTGTGTTTTATAAATATTATAAAAGCTGCTACAGCAAGTTTGCATGCAGTGTTGAAACCTCAGAGCTAAAGTTTGAAAGTCAAAACAGGCATGCGACAAGGATGTGTTATGTCAGCCCTATTATTTAACACTGTCATAGATTGGGTGATGCGCAAAACAACGGAAGATAAGGCAAGCGGTATTAGATGGACGCTCACATCCACTCTGGAAGACCTAGATTTTGCAGATGACATTGCACTCCTATCTCATACACATAGAGATATCCAGGAAAATACTGGCCTCCTTAACCAATATAGTGAGATGGTTGGGCTGAAAATAAATCAAAAGAAAACTGAAGTAATGACTCTGAACATAGCAATCCCAGCACCAGTCAAACTAGAAGGTAAAACCCTCCGAGATACAACCGCTTTCACATACCTTGAAGTGTTATTAGCAATGAAGGAGGCGCTGGATCTGACATTAAAAACAGACTGAGTAAGGCACGAAGTGCATTCATGACCCTTCAGACCGCCTGGAAATCTGCCCAATACAGCATCAGAACCAAGACTAGTATCTACAACAGTATGTGCTGTCAACATTGCTGTACGGATCGGAATGCTGGAGAATGACAGAACAGGATATGTCCAGACTCTCCACCTTTCATACAACTTGTCTGCGAAAATCCTACGCATGTACTGGCGACTACTATCTCGAACCAAGAATTGCTTGCACGATGCCAACAAGAGAATATGGGCACTATCATCCGAAGACGACGCTGTAGATGGATTGGACATGTGATGCGCATGGGACTGGCTCCGACACGAAAACTGCACTGAGATGGACTCCAGAGGGTAGGCGAAAGCGTGGAAGACCCAAGACGACCTGGAGGAGAACGATAGAGCAAGAGAAGACAAGGAAATGAATCATAGCTGGAACACAATACAGAAGAAGGCCATGAACAGGGAAGAATAGTGTGCGTTTGTTGCTGCCCTAAACGCCAAGGGCGTAACAGGCTAAAGAGAGAGAGAGATCTCGCCTACGTCAGACGGATCGACACCTGATGATGATGACCTTCATATATCACCATACAGTAATCGCCGTCTCGAAAAGATATATATTCAAGAATAAATATTATCTCAACACTCTATTAATTTTTAAGTATTTTCCTTTTTTTATCGCTTAGCACGTTGTATTTAAACACACAACACACTGAGAAATATAAGCACATCATACTGGCATTATGAAAGGGATCAAGAAATTACATGTGCAGCTTTTTAATATAGCAAACACTGTTTATAAAACTTTGAGAGACGTTTCTAGAGAGTTTTTGTGTGTATTTAACTATAACCTTTCTTTTCTCGCTTCAGCAATAGCATTGTTCCACTTAGAGAATAATTACAGAAAGTGATCATATTCCCTGGCAATGTTACTACTGCATTCAAACTATATATGATAAGTTTGCTACTTTCATGTACACATTTCCTTAGTCACTATTTATGTCATGCTTGCAGTGGCGGCTCGTAATTAAGGACCGGTGGGGCCGGGCCCGATCAAAAATAATGTATAACGTGTATTTATTAGTTAATAAATTACAATATAACCGAACATAAAACCGTGATTTTTCCCGAAAATTTGAGTCTGGCCCCACCACCAAAAAGAATCACGAGCCGCCACTGCATGCTTGGTATGTTGACGTGATAATGAGAATCGTATTATTCATACAGGGGGGAGGATGTGTGCGTCTTACCTTCTAGCACAGGATTAAAGTAGCATAACATTTACAAATTAAAATCCCTAAGATAAACAAACCAAAACGTTTTTTAAAAAAAGGTAAAGCGTTTGCCAGTTGGTCGCAGGGTGCAAAATTGTATCATTGCTTGTTAGAAGTTATATACTTTGAAGCAGATTTCGCATGAAAGAAAGCGTTGCAGTTTTAAAATGTCTCAAAAAGCGAGAAGACAATATGTCAAAATGACTTCCTATGACACAACAGATAAACTGAATAAAAACCATAAAAATATGTTCAGTTAAATTTCATTTATGAATACTATCAGAATCCTGTAGAGATGTTGCGCCCAACAAAACTAGTGTATTTGTTTGAAATATTCGGGGCATATCCGTTACAGAACGTAGCCATCAACCACAGTAAACGATTCGTTGATTTTATTATCACCATTCAGTAGTTTGCCATTGCTTTCTGAACGGAGAGGTCTATTTTACCTTTCGTAAAAATTCCAACACACAAATTTGCATCCAAGTCCTGCCGCGGTGTTTGAACCAGGTACACTTGGGCTGTGATGGAGCTCACTACCGCTTAAGCAACATATGCCCAACTTATACGTTTACTACAGTTAAATTGTCATCAACCAACAGCGGTTGTTCCTTACATCAAATATTCTTCCGTATAACGAACGTAAGTATCAACAGTCTTAAAACATTATTTGAAATTATCAGCTTTTACGCATTTCATTTACAAAACTTATAATTATGTCCTCGCTACTAAGAGTTTACAACCAGTTGTGTAACACAAATAATAATTTTGATGGCAAATGTAAGGATTTATTGTTTCAAAAAGATTTTATGAAAATTGTTGTCATTATAATGAGAATATATCTAATTTAGATATAATGATAACTCCTTTTGTACCGTTATACGTTACATAGGACCTACAAGCAATTTCTCCATACCTTTCTATCCTGGGCAACTCGCTCAACCTCCTCCATGGAACTGAGACCGATATTTCTTGCCTCTCTCAGTAAAGTTCGTTTCAGGGTCTCCTTAGGTCGACCTCTCTTTCTTGAACTCTTTGCATCCCACTTCAATGCCTGCTTTGATAATCTTTGATTATTTAGATAAGTGTTATTTCTTTTATATTAAGATTGATTTGTTGAAATGCAAAACAGCGATAGTTAATCATAAAAAGTTTTTTCCGATATATATATATATATATATATAATAGCCGTCTATTGCAAGCGTTGCTGACAACAGTTTCAGACGTGGGCTGCTGTACTTGGTCTGTGTGGAGGTGATTGTAGAGTCCAATCCTAGAACACAATTCCCTACCAAAGGTGGAGCATACACGATCAAGGTTAGACATGTGGGTGTTGTGTGTTCTGTCTTTTCGCGCAGCTTTTTTGCTCTGTCCATCAACGGAACGACGATTCTAAGTTATGCGAGTTTCTCTTGTGTTGTTACAGCGCCATATTTGGTGATCTTGCGCCGAGGATTCAGCACGTAGTCTGTATCAAGCCTTTCAGAGACAATTTAAGAGTGTCTTTAAAGCGTTTTTTCCTGCCCCATAGCTTAACGTCTGCTCCTTCAAGCTCGTCATACATCAATATACACCCTGACATCCCTCTCTTCCTGTGATCTCTTTCTACTCTTCTATATATGCTAGCTATATGAACGTTAGCTTTGAAACTTCTAGTTTTACTTCTGCTCAAATATGCATTCTTGTTCTTTCTTTCTGTTATCATGTTTATGATTTCTTTAGTTGTTAATTCATTGAGCTGACGGTCCTTTTTTAGTACTTCTTCCCATGTCTCCATCAATACGTTTTTAGTACTTCTTCCAATGTCTCCATCAATACGTTTTTAGATTTCTTCTTCCCATGTCTCCATCAATACGTTTTTAGTACTTCTTCCAATGTCTCCATCAATACGTTTTTAGTACTTCTTCCCATGTCTCCATCAATACGTTTTTAGTACTTCTTCCCATGTCTCCATCAATAGGTTTTTAGTACTTCTTTGCCATGTCTCCATCATTATCAGTTTTTATTACTTCTTCCCATGTCTCCATCAATATGTTTTTAGTACTTCTTCCCATGTCTCGATCAATACGTTTTTATTACTTCTTCCCATGTCTCCATCAATACGTTTTAGTACTTCTTCAATGTCTCCATCAATACGTTTTTAGTACTTCTACCATGTCTCCATCAATACGTTTTTAGTACTTCTTCCCATGTCTCCATCAATACGTTTTTAGTACTTCTTGCCATTTCTCCATCAATACGTTTTTAGTACTTCTTGCCATGTCTCCATCAATATGTTTTTATTACTTCTTCCCATGTCTCCATCAATATGTTTTTAGTACTTCTTCCCATGTCTCCATCAATGCGTTTTTAGTACTTCTTCTAATGTCTCCATCAATACGTTTTTAGTACTTCTACTCATGTCTCCATCAATACGTTTTTAGTACTTCTTCCCATGTCTCCATCAATACGTTTTTAGTACTTCTACCATGTCTCATCAATACGTTTTAGTACTTCTTCCCATGTCTCCATCAATATGTTTTTAGTACTTCTTCCCATGTCTCCATCAATACGTTTTTAGTACTTCTTCCCATGTCTCCATCAATACGTTTTTAGTACTTCTTCCAATGTCTCCATCAATACTTTTTAGTACTTCTTCCCATGTCTCCATCAATACGTTTTTAGTACTTCTTCCCATGTCTCCATCAATAGTTTTTATACTTCTTGCCATGTTCTCCATCAATACGTTTTAGTACTTCTCCATGTCTCCATCAATACGTTTTTAGTACTTCTTCCCATGTCTCCATCAATATGTTTTTAGTACTTCTTGCCATGTCTCCATCAATATGTTTTAGTACTTCTTCCCATGTCTCCATCAATATGTTTTAGTACTTCTTCCCATGTCTCCATCAATACGTTTTTAGTACTTCTTCTAATGTCTCCATCAATACGTTTTTAGTACTTCTTCCCATGTCTCCATCAATATGTTTTTAGTACTTCTTCCCATGTCTCCATCAATTCGTTTTTAGTACTTCTTCCCATGTCTCCATCAATACGTTTTTAGTACTTCTTCCAATGTCTCCATCAATACGTTTTTAGTACTTCTTCCCATGTCTCCATCAATACGTTTTTAGTACTTCTTCCCATGTCTCCATCAATACGTTTTTAGTACTTCTTCCCATGTCTCCATCAATAGTTTTTAGTTCCGCCAGTGATCATGGACAGAGAAAATAACAAATAGATATATCCAAGAGGTCCCTTTCCCAAAAACTCAAAATCAAAGAAAACTGGCTAATGCTACAAATAACAATGAGAAAATTTAGTTATTTTGAACATATAAAAAGACATGAAGGCTGAGAAAACCATCATGGGAGGCATACCGGCAAAGAGGAGAAGAGATGGCCACGGCGAAGATGATTCTCTCTCTCGTGATCGTTCTTAGGCCACTTTTATCATTCGATTGTGGTATATAAGCATACAAACATCAAGAACGGATGTCGTGCACAACCTTTAGTTCCTATTGGAGCTCAGGTGCTTATCCTTCGGTGATGTGTTCGATTTCAACCAGCGTTTACTGGGTTCGCTCTCCGTTAGCCTTTGCTGTCCCCAGCCAAAACCCACAAGGCAGCAGGTTAGATGGATTCAGGATGTACCTGATGGTTTGAACATGACAGCTGCAGGTGCTGGAAATCTGGTCTATGAGAGAAATTCCGAAGGACTGTTGGGGTGGCAAATTCTGCTCAGGACAAGCTATTTGATGATGATGAGTGGTCTTCTATGTTTATTTCCTTCACTAACTGCTCGAACACACGGTACTCTTTTAGATCGCTACTGCAACTTGTTCTTTAAGTTACACCACATTAAAATGATATCTGTAGTTGTGTATTGCTGAATATCTCGTTTCACTTTCTTTTACTCAACAACAAATGGAAATATGAAGCAATAATTGTTCCTAAAACATAGTCGCACATCCTCTAATAATGATTTACATCTTTTCTTGACACATAAAATGCCAATCAGTAGTTTTGTTCTATAATATGTTGATATGCATGCTACCATGTGTATACTTTTATGTGGTAACATGCTTTTCTTTTTTAAGTTTTTTTTTTTTGAAGCGTAAAATGTATACATAGTTCTGTATATTCATACCGTTGACTGGTCCTACAGCAGGTCAGACAAAAAAATGTGCATACAAAAGAAAAGGTAGAGGAGAGAAGAGAAATGGACGTAAGAGACGAGCTGGATAGAAGTTTCTAACCTCCAGAGGCTTACGTGGATATACTGTCCTGGACATACGGGTGTTTACGATAATGAGAGAGTGGACAGGCTTGCATCAACAGCATCGATTGTTGGGAAGTTGAAAATGGATAAGTGGGATATTATTCGGTCTCTTCGTGACTGTCTGTTGGATGAGGACACTAAAAATCGATGTTGAATCGATCAAGCGATTTAGGCAGTTTGGAGTTACCCGTTATACCAGTTGAACTGGATACCTGGGAGGCAGAGTGAGAGGTGCGTTTAAACAGCGAGCCACGTGAACCATCAGTATGCATACTCTTCGATATCTGTTGGGGGGGACTGAGCACCTATGGGTCTGCCCGGAGTGCAATGACGTCAGTTTAGTAACCAATAACAAATAACCAATAACGCATACCTAGTGCATGTTTCATCGTTACCTCTTCGAAACTAATGTTAACTAATACAATCTTGGCTTTTGTGTTTCCTACTATAATGTTCGTTCCTCTCCTTTTATTCAGTCATATTGTAAATTTTTTTCTTTCACATATTCTTCTTTGTCCTTTTTGATGCATAAAACTGGAAGATGTTTTTTCTTTCCGATTATTTTGATTATTGCTGGCATCAGTCTTAGTTCTAATGCTTCACATAACATTAAAGCTACTCCGTTCGCAGCGAATTGATTCTATTTCCTCGTGCCCTGCGGTTTTCCACCTCCATGGGCGTCCACATAAATTTGTCCAGGATAAAAAGGGTGGAGGGGCGGGGAGGAATATGGGGAGGGGCAAAGATAATTTTGTTGGTAGTTTACAATACAGAAATGGAGAAGACCAGATTCAGTTCAGATTTACATTGTGGACTTCATGTATAGAAATATTTACTTCTTATCAATATTTAACCCATAGCTAGTCAGCAACAGTCAGTCACATATGTACGTATAACTATCATGTAAAATGCAGTTGCTAATAAGATTCAACCCACCTTGTCTTAACGTATGGACGCCCATGTCTACTTCGTTTCACGTACCTAGGCGTTGACTGTTTTCTCAATTTTACTTCCAGCTGTGTTGCATTTCTTTGTATATTTGAAATTTTAACATGTCATGTGGAGATGTTCCTGCTAGAAAGAAGGAAAGTTGACAACATCGACTCCTATCGGCTTTCGAAGAGTTGTTTCACTGGATTATATTGCAGAAGCATTTTTCTCTGAGATTCGTGGGGGTTGAATCTGTTTCTCATTTAATTGTTTTTTTTCATGCTTCTTGAATTGTTTGGTTGTTTTTCTACAAAGGTGTAACTAAATTCTCGGTCACCTTTACTTAAAATCCGCTTACGAAACGCATTGTAGTTTCATCATTATCATCAAGTAGCTTGTCTTTTCCGGAACTTGGCTTCCATGACAGCAGTTCTGAAAAACTCTCTGTTCTGTGCAAGTTGGCCGGCATTGTAGTTTACATATTATTATTATTCCTTTTTCATATTTCATGCCGCATTAACATACGGACGACGAAGCAATATTGTATAAATCATATATTTGTCTTGTTACTGATATCAAACGTTATTGAAACGTGAAAAGAATTAACATTTATTGAATACTGGAGAAACGATAACTTACAGTAACAACTGATACATTATCGGAATTTTAAATATATTTTTTTAGTAATTCGCCTATATGAATCCATGCATTATCATACAATATGGCGCCTCTTGCAGATTTTGCGTGAAGGGTTGCTTTCCTTATCCCCAGTGACCCTCTCTATTCAAAGGAACCTTACTTCCTTTCTTCCTCTCGTTCGCTTGAAATATTGCCTATATATTCAACGTTTTTTCTTGTATAAACTTCACTGTCTTTTGTAGCTCCACAGAGGTCGTGTAGTTTTCTGTCGAGTGCTGTTTCGTTAGGCCAGTGAGTTTGCCTCAGTGTATCATATTCGGGCAGTCTTGAAGTATGTGCTTTGCAGTCTGGTGTGCCTGTCCACATGTACACATGGCTGAATTGCCATATTCAATTTTGTATAAATATGGCTGCGGAGTCGATTGTGTTCTGTTCTAATGCGTAGAATTACAACTTGTTCAAATATGCTCATGTTATAGTAGTCGTCTTGTGTTGGTATTTATGGCTTTCTGATTGATTTAATCATCCTTTTCTTTTGGTGATAGGTAACTGGAACATCCGGTTGCTCTTCTGCAGCGCCTTCCTTGGCCAGTCGGTCTGCTATTTCATTTCCTGGTATTCCACAGTGAGACGGTATCCACTGCAAGACGACCGCGTGATGCTTGCACAGTTTAGACAGTAGGGTCTGTAGCTCTGGCAATTTTCTGGACTGGAGTGCTGATTTTGCATCCGTCAAAAATACAACAAGTTATGGATCAAGTCTGATATTCAACAGTTTCTCAGTTGCCAACTTGATTGCCTGGATTTTTTCATCATAGTTATGACATAATTTTCCCGTAGGTGCTCTAATCGTATCCCTAACTTTGTTTGGGTACTCTATATACACTCCTGCTCCTCCATTCTTCATTGCGTTTTCTGCTGACCCGTCCGTGTATTCCCGGACCCATGGCCGTACCGTGCTATGGTACAGAAAGGCGGCCGCATCAGACTGCACCTTAAGAGGGGCGGCACAAGCAACCAAAACATAATTACAATTGAAGGTTATTTTAAGGAAAACCATTTGAGGGCGACATTTCGAAGACTTGCATCATGCTGAGAAATATACCGCACGGCGCTGCCCGGACCCAGTGATCTTTTGAGTATTCTTCATCATATAAACTGAGAGCGACTGTCTTACGTTGTACGCTGTTCTGCTCATCCGTGTCGAGTATTCCTTTCACTTCTGTAGCCTTACTTCAACTCTAGAGATATACAATATTGAATAAAACGGAATTTTCCCCCCTGATCCAGAAGCACTTGAGCTTTCAGCTCTTCGACTCGGTGCTATGGACATTGTAAATCTGGAGAACAAAACGGAATTTAAAGATAGAGAAATGTGTAACAATAAGTTTATACTTTTCATCCTGGTTTCACGTGAAAAATACAGTATACTCTGTGTATACCAGAGTATACACATGCCAACTGACAACATAATTCAGTAGATACCAATAGATTTTAACATTTGAGGAAATGATGATGAGAAAAAAACAATTAAAATGAATAGAGATTTCATAGCAAAATTGCATAAAACGAAACAAAAATAACTATCAATGTATGAAATTTGGGTCATCATCTCAACACTGTTTATTGTTACCATATCTACTACACGTTGGCAAACTATTGCATTGTTAGTTTGATAATGTAACGATTATCCGAAAAGGTGGAGACTGCGTAAAACTTGGAAAATAGGTAAACACGTAAAAACAAGTACTACAGTTTTACAAAATACATAAACAGTGACGATAAACAGAAGTGTCATTTATCACATTAATTGTTTATTGTTCTCTCTTCCACTTTCGGTTTTTGTGTTGCACTCATTTCGTTGTTCGTTTTATTCCCAGATTTTCATCAGATAGGTTTATGTTTCACTGTAATCGTCCATTTGTAGTGTTCTCTAAATTCGTCATTCTTGTTGTATTGTTTGCTTGATAAAGGCCTTTTGGTCGAAACGTTGCTGTTTATCTCACTGTTTATGTATTTTGTAAAACTGTAGTACTTTGTTTTTACGTGTTTACCTATTGATAATGTACAACAGTTTAGACCGCTGAAACTATAGATACATGGTCCTACAGAAGAATGCTGAAAATTCCATGGACCGAGGAGAACGACTGAAGTTTTAAAAGACCTAAGCAGGCAAACAATGTTCTTGGACACATAATACGAAGAGGTCTGAAATATTGTGTAACAGTGAGTAAAATACAGGTAAGGAGAGATCGTGAAATACAGAACGAGAGATGTTGAATGGTCTGACATCGTGGTTCGTCAAAAGATCGACGTCAGATCTGATTAACTGCACCAGGGAGAGAGTTGTGGAGGCACGATCGCCAACGTTAACGGGCATGACACTTGTTTTATCGATAACAGATAACGGATAGCAGATAACGGATAACAGATAATAGATAACAGATAATGGATAACAGATAATGGATAACAGATAAGGAATAACAGATAACGTGTAATATTCTAAATCTTGCACACAACTATTATCTGTTAGTCTTGCCAACAGTTATAGTTGTTGTTAATTTGTTTGTGAGTTAATCAATAACAGTATGGTTTTCACCGAAGATATGTTTGATATATTTATTTCACGTTTAAATAAAATTTATTATAAAGAACCATATTAATTTGTGTGTAATTATTGTCTATACAAGTCTGTATAGGATCTGACACTTCTTACGTGGATCTACTGTCCTGTGCATGCGGGTTTTCGCAGAGAACGGACATGTTTGGATCGAAACTATCGATTCTTGGGGAGTTTAGGATGGATAAGCTGGATGTTCTTCGGTCTCTTGGCGACCTACTGTTGGATGGGGACACTAAAATTGACGTTGAATCAATGCAACAATTGAAGGAGTTTGGAATTAAACATTGTACGCGCAGAGCTGGATGCTTGAGGGGAAGAGAGCGGAGTGTATTTAACCAGCAAGCCACATGAACCATCAGTATACATACAATTCGATATCTGTTGGGTGGACTGAGCACCTATAGATCTGAAATAGAGTGCAATGACGTCGGTTCAGTAAAAACAAATTGTAACGAGTGAATTTTCTGTTTTCTATGTTCAATTCTTCATAATTGTTACAGTCTGAATCAAATCTGGTTTTCTCAGTGTTCAATTCTCTTTTCATGATTATGGTCTACACGAGTCTGAATCAAATCTGGTTCTTCTCAGTGTTCAATTCTCTTTTCATGATTATTGTCTACACGAGTCTGAATCAAATCTGGTTATTCTTAGTGTTCAATTCTCTTTTCGTGAATATTGTCTACACGAGTCTGAATCAAATCTGGTTCTTCTCAGTGTTCAATTCTCTTTCATGATATTGTCTACGCGAGTCTGAATCAGATCTACCATTTCTCATTGTTCATTAGGTGAGTCTCTGTGACCAAATGTTTAAGCCTTTTGCCTTGTGAGTTGAAGGTCGTGGGTTCGAGTCCGGACCGCGCCATTCTGTTCAAGAGTGCAGTTTTATCCAGAGATCCCTAGGATTGTTGCTGGAGCTACGGAGTTTGTGCTTTGTGCAATACTCTCGACTGGTGGTGTGTCATTTCTCGGAGAGGGACGAGCCATATGGGGTAAAACCCGGTGCAATGAAGTCAATCCTTCGGCTTTAAACCCTTTAAAACCCTTCATTGTTCAAAATTCTTTACAAACAGTTTACTAAACATTAATACGAGTAGTAATTATAATCTTCATGTAATACGTTTAGAAATCGTTATATTTAGTACAATTGAGAATACAATGAAAACTATACACTTTATACTATATTATTTTATATATTTCTTGCAGGTATGATAACAGTGAATTAATAATATGTACTGTTCAAATCATGACATATCTCGGACTTTGGTTGTCGTTGTTTTCATTTACATCACCATTACTGCTGCAATAATGTTTTCATTTACAAAAGGATATCAATATTTTACGATTGGACGAGACAGCATCTGTCAAAATGAAGAAAAATCAAATGAGAAATCTGAACAATCATTTGAAGACATAATTCTTAAAGCTGATAAGATGATATCCAACTTAGAAAATCAATTTCAACATGGTATCGAAAAGAAAACTGATGTTTATGGTTCAGTGACCGTACTTATGACACAGATGAAGGAGTTTATGGCTAAATTGGAACACAAATTACCAGAATTTGAAATTCAGTCATTCCTATCTCAACCTATTATCAACGACCACAACTTCTCTTACATTCACAATCCTGTAGGTATGTGCGCTAGTGAAAACATTACCCTTATTATTTTAGTGCCATCCTCCACCACCAATTTTGAAAAACGTGAAATAATGAGAAATGGAAGCAGCGGCTATTACGTCAAAAACTTAACAAATAATTCTAGGATGCTGTTTTTTCTTGGAAGACCTTTTTAAGAAAAACCTACTAAAATTCAACGGCAAATTGACGAAGAAGCAAAGACTTTTGGAAACATAGTACAAGAAAACTTTGAAGATATTTACAGTAACAATAGATTAAAGGCTGTATCAATGTTACGATGGGTAAGCACATATTGTCCTAACGCTAAGTATGTCATCAGGTCAGACGATGACATCAATGCTAATATTTCTTCACTACTGTCCATTCTAAATCGAACAGCTGGGCAGTTAGATAATTTCATTATTGGAAAACAACGTATCAACGATGTCCCAGCACGTAATTTAAACAACAAGTATTATTTGTCAGAAACAGAATATCCTCCTCCAATATTTCCTCCTTATCTTCTTGGTGGACTCCTGGGTTATCCCATCAGCACTGTCAGACTTTTGTTCGAAGCTGCTCTTAGAGTGAAACCAATTTGGCTAGAGGATATTTATATTACAGGTATATGTGCACCAAAAGTGCACGTTCCAATCTTAACATTCGAAGAGTTTAATTTTGCACATCATGCAGAACATATGTTAACAGATGTCGTAAAGTGAAACACAGTTTGAGAAAGTCATTGAGAACATCTATTATAAGACGTCGTCAAGTGAAACACAGTTTGAGAAAGTCATTGAGAACATATATTATAAAATATCGTAAAGTGAAACAAAGTTTGTGAGTCTTTGAGAACATATATTATAAGATATCGTAAAGTGAAAAACAATTTTGGAAAGTCATTAGATCGTATTTTTTAGAGAGAAGGAAAAGATATGTGCAGTTTGTCCGGGACAAACGGGCTCCAGAAGTCAGTATTATTGCAGGCCTCCCATGGATTTTTAGTATTACTGCAGCCTCCACGCGGTTTTCTCCAGATCTCTCTCTCTCTCTCTCGTTCTTTTTTGGCCATTTTGATAATTCTTATTGTGATATATAGACAGTCTTTGCCAAGAACGTATTTTTACGTCACATCGTTCAGCGCCATATGGAGCTCTGGTGCTTATCCTTCGGTGAAGTGTTCGATTTCAGTCAACGTTTACTGGGTTCACTCTCCGTCAGCCTTTGGCTGTCCACAGCCTACCTGCAAGGCAGCAGGTTTGTAATAGTGTCATAGGTGGTCAAGAGAAATGGAATCAAATGTGTATAGGCTACACCGGTGACAATCACAAAGGTAGCGTCAGGTAATTAAACTGTTAACCGATCTGATAACGTTTCAGAACTAAGAGCCGACTGAAAGGGGGGATGGAGACTAAATGCTATTGGCAGCAATGAGTGTTACTAGAGAGTAGCACAGATCATCACACTGTAACAACTAGATAGATAGCTCCAAGAATATAAAGCAGATATATTGGAAGCACACGCGTATAACACGCGTGTACAATTGATGCCGTCGTATTTGATTCGATAACCTGGGTAGATTTAAGACTAACCACTATAGATCACGTTGCCACGAAGTATAAATAGAAGTACATGCCCCTGATACAGATAACATGAGCCAATGTTAGGTTGATAGATTATTGTAATGATTAGAAAAGAAGAGATTAGAGTAAAGCGATTATGTACAGATATCAGAGAGAGAGAAAATCTAGAATATGTCGGGTGTTTTAAATTTGAAATAAGTTAAGATTTTCCCTGCATTACATATATATTATATATTTTATATATATATATATGTTTTTAGGTAGTTGTTAAACATATATATTTACACAGTAATGGAATTATAAGTATTTTTGATGAATATAAATCTTTTGTTGAGAGAAGACATTGTTATATAGAGACAATACAAGGGACTGCTGAAAAAGGTAGACGGAGAGAAGAAAACATGTTTAATAGATAAGATAGACAAAATAAGTCATATGAGATCACAGGGATAGAAACGGAGAAAATGTGCGAGAAGGAAGATAATAATATTGTGGAAAGTACTGTTTCAAGAGAATCTAGTTTTAGTACAGCAGCTGATGAGAGTGAAGGGATGACTGTGTCTGTTGTAAGGGAAAGTCTATTAGTAAAAAAGATAGATGCCAGTATGTTGGAGGGTTCAAGTAACTCTGTCAAGAATAAGAGTAAAGTACTCGTACATTATAAAACGGAGAATGTAAGAGAGAAGAGAAGTTGAACAGTGGAGAAATAAAGTATGAGAAAAATAGTGTTGCCAGTGAACAAGAAGGAGAACATATGAGCACATTAACTGATGATGGTTATGGTACTGCTTATGAGATTAGTGCCAGCTGTAGTGATACAGATGTTGAGATGAATGACAAAGGTTATGATAATATTATTAATGGTATGTATATGTATGATGTAAAGTGAAATGAAGATGAGGAAGGTGTCTTTAATGTCAAGGGGACTCGAACTGAAAATTGTGTTGGTCACTTTGAGCCTCTAGTTAAGAAGTGGAAACCAGCATGTTTTTCTTGTGGGGGTTTCGGACACTTTATCAGACATTGTTTTAAGAGAAAACTGAGGTGTTTCTCGTGCAGGAATTTTGGTCATTTTGCACGGGAATGTCCGAATAGAAATAGAAATGTATGTAACAGAAATCAATTAAGGAGATCAAATAGTGGTATGTCTATAAGAGATAGAAATGTATGTAACAGAGATCAATTAAGGAGATTAAGTAGTGATATGTCTATAAGAGATAGAAATGTATGTAACAGAAATCAATTAAGGAGATCAAATAGTGATATGTCTATAAGAGATAGAAATGTGTGTAACAGAGATAAATTAAGCAGATCAAATAGTGATATGTCTATAAGAGATAGAAATGTGTGTAACAGAGATAAATTAAGCAGATCAAATAGTGATATGTCTATAAGAGATAGAAATGTGTGTAACAGAGATAAATTAAGGAGATTAAATAGTGATATGTCTATAAGAGATAGAAATGTATGTAACAGAGATAAATTAAGGAGATCAAATAGTGGTATGTCTATAAGAGATAGAAATGTATGTAACAGAAATCAATTAAGGAGATCAAATAGTGATATGTGTATAAGAGATAGAAATGTATGTAACAGAGATAAATTAAGGAGATCAAATAGTGATATGTCTATAAGAGATAGAAATGTGTGTAACAGAGATAAATTAAGGAGATTAAGTAGTGATATGTCTATAAGAGATAGAAGAACTTATGCGCTGAGTGTTTGTGCTGAAATATGAAGAAATAGAAGGGCTGACGCAGTGTCATATGATACAGTAATCAAGAGTGGATGAGAGATAAAACTGTTTATAGATAAGGAAATGCAGGTAGACACAGGCACTTTAACAGAAAATGTCGATATGAAGGACAAGAACTTACAATTGCAGATGCAATTGGATGACATGAGTAAAACTTGAGATGACATGAGTAAAACTTGAGATGACATGAGTAAAACTTGAGATCTTCTTTCTTTCTTTCTCGAATCCTGTATGCCTCACAGCGTCAGGTCAGGAAGAGATTTCTAAAACGGGCCCTAGTATGCGCTTCGTAGATAGTCTCTTTCGTCGCCTCTGTTATCTCTGAGGTCCATCTTTGCGTGGCCGGCCTTTTGCTTTGTACCCATTGTATCGGAGCAGCATTGCTCTTTGGGGTGCACTGTCTGATGGTAATCTGCTTACGTGACCGAACCATTTAATTTGTTGTTTCTTGATGAAGTCTAGTACTGATGTTGTACCCACTTTTTCCTGATGTCTTCATTTCTCAACCGGTCTCTTCTTGTTACACCCAGCATTCTGGTAGACACTTCATCTCTGTTGTGACTAGTTTTCTTCTATCGTTTGTTGTCAGCGTCCAGGTTTGGCACTGGTAACATAATGTGGGAGAAAGATTGTGTTGAACATTGCTCTTTTGTGTTCATGGTGACGTGTTTGCATCTTAAAATTGGCGCCATTTGCCCTATCATTTGGTTTGCTTTGTTGCATCTGTGTTGAATTTCATTAGTTATTCTTCCATTTGCTGAAAAAATGCTCCCAGGTATGTGAAATCTTTTGCTTGATTTAGTAGATGATTATCGATGGAGATGTTGGTAGTGTTTTCCTCTCTGGCGAATGTCATTACTTCTGTTTTGTCGATGTTAATTCTCATGTTGTATTCGTTACATGCTAACTGGAGTCTGTTGATGTGTTGTTGTAGCTGTTCTTCTGTTGTTGATATGATTGCCTGATCTTCTGCAAAAAGAAATTCATTTAAGAGTTCTCCGAGGTTGTTTCCTTCGCTGGTGTTAGCTATTTTACAAATGTGGTCAATGTACGTGATGAATAGCAGCGGGATAGTACGCAACCTTGTCTTGATCGCAACCAAGGCAGATAGACATCAGAAAGTGTTTGAAACTGACCTCGAACATGGTTTCCGCGAATTAGACGATATGAGGAATCAATATTTAAAGTTAGAGGTCATTAATCAAAAGTTGATAGAAGATAATAAACAGCAAAAAGAGGAATTGCAACAAGTTTCTCGGGAGTTAACAAATTGTAAGACAAAAGTAAAAGAACAAAAGGAAGAGATACAAAGATGGTATGATGATTGGGATGATCAAAGAAAAGAGCAACGAGAACAGATAAAGTGTATTGAGCTAATAAGTGAAAAAGAGGGGTTGAAGAAGGTGATACAATCATTAACGGAAGAAGGCACAAAATAAGCCTACATGGTTAAAGAGATGTCCGAAGAACATAAAGAAGAAAGAAGAGATTTTAGTATGGAGCAAAGGAATTGGTTAGAAACAGAGAAGTTAAAGAGAGAAATAGAAAGGTTAAAAGATGACAACGAACAACTGGGTAACATGATTGGTCAACGGAATGAGGAACTAGACGCAACAATAAGTAGGGAAAATGAAAGTCGACAAGAAGAAAAAGGTGGGGTTAAACTTACAGATAAAGAAAAGCTGAAACGGAAGAACCCAGTTAGTGGGAAGGTGATTCAGAAGAAAGAATTAGCAGCCGTGGCCCAAGGAGTGAAGGAAACCAACAGAGTAAAGAAAAAGAGAGAGAGAACTGCTAGTGAGGAGAGAGCATGCTGGAAATAAATGGAGAAGTCTGTAGAGAGGATGCAGCAAAAATATCGTGAACAGAGAATAGAAGAGGCAGGCCTTGCATCTGGGAGAAAAGAGGTGGCAGAGGTTAGAGTAAAGAAGAAAACAGAGACGGCCGACCTTACCAAGGCTGAATGGGATGATCTCGTGGCAGCCAAGAAAAGGGAGATGACAGTTATTAGAGAAAAGGAGAGGGAAATGGAGAAGGAGGGGAAACAAAAGACAGTATATCATGTAGGTGGGAAGAGACATGAGGCGTGGATAAAGCGGTGGTAGAGATGTAGGGGAGAGAGAGAGAGAGAGAGAGAGGGGGATAAAGAAGTGTTCAGTAACAAAACACGTTTTGTTCAGCTGGTATAATGATTAACCTTGTGGTTAAATGTCATAGTTTTTAAAAAAAGTGGTTTTAAGTAACAATATTGTTGGTGTCATTATTTTCTATGTCCAGGTGAAAGAAAGAGAAATGTGTTATTCACAATGTCTTATGAGATGTGCAAGATATTGGTAAGGGTTACTTATTAGTAATAGAGATATGCCGTCTTGAGATCTAAGAATTTACCCATGTTGAGAAGAGGAAATGAACTTCGTTGTATTTTATTTGATGGAATTTGTATTGATTTTGACATGCTTTGCTGTTATATATGAAGTGGTTTATTTAGCATGTGACTACACAACTTATGGTAGCATATGCTGATTTATGAAAATAACTAGGTCAGTTCACTGTTTGGTATTTCAGGTGACTTGAACTTGCAATGCCCTGTGTTACTGTGACTTATATGTGAGATAGGAATTTTTTTTTCCATAGAAGGGTAGCGGAAAAGCAGGGGCGTGGTCAGTAGAGGGTCGAGACCACAGAGAGAGATCACACGAGGTCATGGTTGCTATGGTGTGAGAGTCGCCTAAAATGTTCAACATTTCTGAATGCGGAACGTTTTTTGTTGTTGTTGTATTACTGTTTGTTGATGGTACACTATTGAGATGTTTGTTTACAAATATGTATAATAATACATGCCTTGATGTAGAGGAGGTAATGAAATATGTGATGAAATAAAGAGTAAATTTCATGCATTTGGAAAGGTCTTGTTATAAGCATTTGATAGACTCAGCATGGTGATTAGAGTGATCACTGAGATGCGTGAATGTACACGTGAGAAATGTAACTCTCAAGATGGGACTTACTAGTACTGATGTTTCAGAGAAGTAATATGACTCCGAATCTTGGTGGGTAACCTTGGGAACACATTACAAAGTCTTATTTTGTGAAGTTAATGATCTTTCTTCATGAGCCAAGTATGCAAGTAAAGAAAACGGTTTTTCTTCGTATAACTGGATGTGGTAGGAAGATCATCGATTTAGGTGACGCCACGAGTGGAATGCTGGTGACACAGTAAGGGAAGCCGATGAGATTAAAGGAGTCACATGAGGTGTAGAGATAGTACACTCGGCAGTTGTGTTTCGCGCGAAACTCTGAATTATATACGTACTTTATAGAGTGGCTGATAGGTTGTATATAATGAATTACGAAATGGTGACTTGTGATGTTTTTGTAATCAGGTTGAATTGGTGTAATGAAATTTGATTTATGTTTACATATTAGTTCCTTTTGTCTTAATGTTGATTTTTGGATTAATGACATACTTCATGCATTTTGATTGATATTTGAAGTTTTGTTGTAATGTATTTTGAAAATTTTCTCTTTGGTTGTGGGATTGGTGTTTTATATGAATATGTTTGTATAACTGATGTTTTCAATGATAATGAATGATTAATAATGATTATTGATTAACTATTGTACGGGTAAACCGGGGTAATGGAACTGGTTGAAAATTTTGGTAGAGCTATGGAGAGAAGGGGGATGAAATGTTTTTTCCCCAGAACATGAAGTGATGGTTCTATACGGTGAACAATGATGCTGTAAGAGACTTCATTTTTTGCCCAGAAAAGAAAGCACCAGAAGAACACCGAAGACAGGCTCACGTCGTGGGGATAAGAAATAGGAAAATTGTTTTGTGGAACTGTGGGTTGATAACGGGAATGTACATTTACGTTGAGTTGAACTGTGCTGAGTTTCTTAGTTTTGTATTGAGAATGTCGTGGAGAAGTGGACTGAACTATTTGTAAACTCTCATGTTGTAATTTAGATGTATATGCTAGAGTTCAAGTAGGACTCACATATTCTGTGGGTTGGTAGGAAAATATTAAAGTCACAGGAGATGCACTACATATCTGATAGAGGTTAGGGCTTAAAAATTCATAATAAATATGAATCTTGAAAAATAAATGGGGAAGATATATGTAATAATGTCATAGGTGGTCAAGAGAAATGGAATCAAATTTGTATAGGCTACACCGGTGACAATTACAAAGGTAGCGTCAGGTAATTAAACTGTTAACCGATCTGATAACGTTTCAGAACTAAGAGCCGACTGAAAGGGGGGATGGAGACTAAATGCTATTGGCAGCAATGAGTGTTACTACAGGTGACGATCAAACAAGTTAATGGCCGGTAATTAAGGAGTCCAGCTCAGTAGGCGATTTTATAGTTAGAGAAAAATGTACCCCAGAGATGTCCAGATAGAAAACTTTCAGAGATAATACTATTGAAGATTTGATCTTGAAAAGAAACTTGTAAAGACTAGACCAATTTTAGGTCGAACAGCAGAACTTGCGATCAATCAGATAAGTCAGTTCAATTTTCCGTGAAATTCGGATCAAATGGATTCCTGGAGTTTTTAGCCAGTGGAAAATAAGTCAAGCAGGGATGTTAATGGACAGAACTACATGGCAGTGGTGCTCTCAAGGGACCAGGCAATTAGTTCTAGCCAGGTAAATTTCCTGACCACCTGAACAGGTCTAGGAACAAAGGATTGTGATTCTGGATTGGGGGATAAATAGACAAACAGAACACAGAGCAAGAGGAGAATAGCTTGGAGAGATCGACGAGTAGGTTGTTGACCTTCAATCATAACCTCACCGAAAACCAGCGACAAGAAAATAAAAGAAACAATCAATAAAAATGCAGAAAACAAGAACACAGACGCCGACGACGAACTACAAGAACAGTACACAGCCCCTTCCTGGCTAGCGCTAGGGACAGAAACATACGAAGAATTTCCTCCATCGGAAAACACACAAGACAGCAACAGACCACAGAATGACTTGGTATGTATGAATGAGGCGTGAAAGAACAAAACAAAACACACATAATAAAATGACCTACACAAACAAACTACACATAGTGTACCTCAACATACGAGGGATCAGAAACAAAATTAACCACATAATAAAACTAATACAGAAACACAAAACAGACTTCCTGCTACTACAAGAAACACATATAAGCAACGAAACAATAGCTAATCAGACAACAACACTCTTGGGTCTACGACACGGGTGGTACAGGCCAGGCAACGGGTTCCGAGGTGTAGCAATACTACAGACCTCCGACGAATGGGTAATCACACACAAGAACAGAGACAAAAACGGTAGAATAGCAATTGTACAAATTAGACACAAACACAACAACAAAGACACACACGTTAGTAAACGTATATGCACCAGCAAACAAAAGCGAACGACCTGCCTTCTACCAAGAATTACTAAAAACACTTCACCAATACAAAGGACACCCCATGATAATAGGAGGAGATTTCAATCTAGTCCTACGAGACCTGGACCTCTCCACGGGCGCACCAATCAATGATCATAACCACACAGAAACAGCAGACCTACTACAGGAACTACTAGAAAAACACGCTCTCGTGGATACATACCGACACACCTATCCAGAAGGAAGAGACACTACGTTCACAAACAAATCACATATAACCAGAAGAAAGTCCAGACTAGACCGAATTTACGCACATAAATCGTACAAAATCAACAAAATAGAACACGTCAGCAGCACCATGCACTTCACCGATCACAAAGCGGTAGCCATACAAATGAACGACAACCAAATAGATAACACAAACAAAAGATCACCACACTGGAAATTCAACGATACCTTACTCCAGAATAAAACGTTCATCGAAACTATAACAAAAATACTAACAGATTACGCAGAAGAAGCACCAACAGAAGACCTAGCAAACTACTGGGACATGCTAAAGAACACAGTTAGAGAAGTTACTCAAATATCCGCATCCCAGCTACACAAACAGTCCAACAGACAAAGGAAGATCACAGAAGAAGCCATAAGACTCACAGAACTTATAGACAGTCAAGCACCACAACTACATAGGCTACGAGAAGAACTAAACAAATATAACATACATCAATTTCAAGGTGCCCAACTAAGGACCAGACTAAACAGTACAGCTCAAGAAACACCCAACAAACAAATGCTAGCAGTAGAGCAAAATATACCAAGGGGCCCAACCAAGGACCAGACTAGACAGTACAGCTCAAGAAACACCCAACAAACAAATGCTAGCAGTAGAGCAAAATATACCAAGGGGCCCAACCAAGGACCAGACTAGACAGTACAGCTCAAGAAACACCCAACAAACAAATGCTAGCAGTAGAGCAAAATATACAAAAAAACAGACAAATAAAAGAAATCATCAACGAAAAAGGAGAAACAATAACAGACGTTCAAGAAATAGCCAACGAATTTAAACAATTCTACAAACACCTATACACCCCGGAAGAAACAACACATCAGCAAGAAAACCACCGGACACACGTCAAGAAACTAACCGACCAGGACAAGCACACACTAGACCAACCGCTAACACTAACAAACCTAAAAGCTGCCCTAGATACGCTGCAAGAAAACAAGACACCAGGACCAGACGGTTTGACAGCCAGTTTCTACAAGAAATTCTTCCACATAGTAGGGCCACTCTTTCTGAGAGTGCTAGAAGAAGCACTACAACGACAGAAACTTCCACACAGCCTAAACCAAGCATACATTACACTCATACCAAAAGGCACTGCTGACAAGACACAAATGAAAAACCACAGACCGATATCTCTACTAAACACAGATTACAAAATACTAACCAAGGCGCTAACGCTGAAACTTGCTCCCTTTATGCACACCCTAGTTCACACGGACCAACAATGCAGCATACAGAACAGAAGCATCATCAAACACACACACTAATAAGAGACATCATACAATACACACATGAAAAAGACACAAAATCAGCAATACTGTCCCTGGACCAGGAGAAAGCCTTCGATAGAGTGTCCCACGACTTCCTCCACAAAACGATTCAACGAAACAACATCGGTTCCGGCTACGCGAACTGGATAGAATTGATTTACAAAGAACCAGAAAGCACATTACTCAATAAACCACACGTTAACAGAACTGATACGATAAAGAGAGCGGTAAGACAAGGATGCCCTCTCTCCCTGCTGTCGTACTGAGTGCTAGAACCAGTCCTAGAGGAAATACGAGGAGACTAGGACATCCAAGGAACCTTTCTCCCTGGCCTAGGAGACAAAAAACTAATAGCATATGCAGACGACACAATATTTTTCCCATCCCAAAGCTCATCCATAAAAAAAAATCCTACAAACCTTTCAAAAGTATAGCACACAAAGTGGATCAAAAGTAAACATACACAAATCACAAATAATGGGCATAGGAAAATGGAAAAACAAAACGGATTTTCCTTTCAATTTAACACAAGTAAATAAAATAAAACTATACAGTATTCACTATCTCAATTCACCCCTAAAAACAAACAAAGAAATATGGCACAACATCACAACAGAGATCAAGGACCGCCTACAGCTATACAGATACAAAACTATTACCATCTTTGGTAGAAGCACTGTAGTTAACACCTACATCACTCCTAGATTATTATACACATCAAGCGTTTTCCACCCACCACCACAAGTGCTAACAGAAATAAACAAAAATATCAGGAAATTTATTTTCCAAAATACAATACACGCTATTAAAACAAAAACTTTAATACAACACAAAGACAGGGGATTAATATCCCTACAAGACATAAAAACCAGAATACAGGCACAAAGAATAAAATACGTAGGAGAAATCATTAAAAAACCAAATGAATACCCACTAGCTCACTACTACATAGGCCTCAGACTATCCTCACTACACACAGTAAGCAACATGACACCGCACCACAGCAACATGACACCGCACCACTTCGGAACACTACCCGACTTTTACAAACAGTGCATACAAAGCATACAAGGAAACGAGGAAACGATACAAAATCCCACAAAAACAATCTACAGACACCTAGTCACAAGACAGGAACCACCGCTACACAACAGAATTAAACGAGGCTACACTCATTTTATAACAGATTACTCAAACATCTTTAGAAACCTACACAGAACAGAAACATCAACCAAAGCAAAAGAAGTAATGTACAGACTACTCTTCAACATAACACCAGTAGCATACAGAAGAATCCACAAATCACAACGAACCAAATGCACACTCTGCAGACAAAACAAACAAGAAACAGAAGACCACATTTTCTTCCACTGCAGCACAATATCACTAGCACTAAATTCACTGCAACAAACAATAGTCGGCAACACAACAAACAAAGTAAACATGTACAAAGCAATCATGCTAAACACAATCCCACACACAAACAAAAATTCATACAAAACAAATCTCACACTGCTAGCAGAATTCAGATACCTTCATCTGGATATGCAGAAACAAAGCAAAACACGAACAACAACGATACAACGCAGGAATTTTCAAAGATATACGACCAGAAAGCAGCACACATAACACAAAGAGCAGCTGACACACAAACATCCTGAGTGAATGAGAAGAGAGAATGCGGGGATTTGTAACACCCCTAAAACTGAGAATACCAAAGAAAACATCACCAAGTAATAAGAATGAAAGAATCATTTTACACTTCCATAACGTATTTTCATAAAATGTTGTAATCCATCCCATGACAAACCTGCACACATATAGAAACATGTGTGTATATATATATATATATATAAAATGTCATATGCCTTTAAGATCAATTTTAAAAAAATAAAGATCATTACAAAAAAAAAACACGACGGAAAAAAAAAAAAAAAAAAAAAGTAGGTTGTTGAAGATAGTGTAGTTACCATCAGAACACAGAGCGGAGAGGACAGTCAGCCGATAGGAGCTAGGAGGTTAGGATTGAGAATTCAGGCAGGTATCATCGGCAGTCCAGTGTAGGAATTATAATATGGAAAAAGATTAAATTCAATTTTTAGTACAGACGCAGAGAGATGAACTTAGCAGAGAAACTTAACAGAAGAACTTAGCAGAAGTGCTAAGCTTAACAGAAGAAATTAGCAGAAGAAATTAGCAGAAGCACATAGCAGAAGAACTTAGCAGAAGAACTTAGCAGAAGAACTTAGCAGAAGAACTTAGCAGAAGAACTTAGCTCGGTCCAGACACATAGAAAATCAGAAGACAGAGAACTTGAACAGAAACAACATATGCTGATGACTGTCCAGGAGGGTAAGATATCAGGCTACTGGAGATATTGTGGACTTAGAACTCACAGGTTAGAACTAAACAAAGAGTGTAGAAGATAGACAGATATACAAGTGCTTACAAGATAGACAGTTCACTAAAGAGTGGCAGATATATCGATTATTACCAGTGTTTACCAGATAGACAGATATTACCAGTGTTTACCAGATAGACAGATATTACCAGTGTTTACCAGATAGACAGATATTACCAGTTATTACCAGATAGACAGATATTACCAGTGTTTACCAGATAGACAGATATTACAAGTGTTTACAAGAGAGACAGATATTACCAGTGTTTACCAGATAGACAGATATTACCAGTGTTTACAAGATAGACAGATATTACCAGTGTTTACCAGATAGACAGATATTACCAGTGTTTACAAGAGAGACAGATATTACCAGTTATTACCAGATAGACAGATATTACAAGTGTTTACAAGAGAGACAGATATTACCAGTGTTTACCAGATAGACAGATATTACAAGTGTTTACCAGATAGACAGATATTACAAGTGTTTACCAGATAGACAGACATTACCAGTGTTTACCAGATAGACAGATATTACCAGTGTTTACCAGATAGACAGATATTACAAGTGTTTACCAGATAGACAGATTATACCAGTGTTTACCAGATAGACATATATTACAAGTGTTTACCAGATAGACAGATATTACAAGTGTTTACCAGATAGACAGATATTACCAGTGTTTACCAGATAGACAGATATTACAAGTGTTTACCAGATAGACAGATATTACCAGTGTTTACAAGAGAGACAGATATTACCAGTGTTTACCAGATAGACAGATATTACCAGTGTTTACAAGAGAGACAGATATTACCAGTGTTTACCAGATAGACAGATATTACCAGTGTTTAGAAGAGAGACATATATTACCAGTTATTACCAGATAGACAGATATTACCAGTGTTTACCAGATAGACAGATATTACCAGTGTTTACCAGATAGACAGATATTACCAGTGTTTACCAGATAGACAGATATTACAAGTGTTTACCAGATAGACAGATATTACAAGTGTTTACCAGATAGACAGATATTACCAGTGTTTACCAGATAGACAGATATTACAAGTGTTTACCAGATAGACAGATATTACAAGTGTTTACCAGATAGACAGATATTACAAGTGTTTACCAGATAGACAGATATTACCAGTGTTTACCAGATAGACATATATTACCAGTGTTTACCAGATAGACAGATATTACCAGTGTTTACAAGATAGACAGATATTACCAGTGTTTACAAGAGAGACATATATTACCAGTTATTACCAGATAGACAAATATTACCAGTGTTTACCAGATAGACATATGTTACAAGTGTTCCCCAGATATTAGATAGTGAACATTTACAATATTAGTTAGTAGCTATATTTTACATTGTTATGTGCATTGTTATGTGTTTTAAATTGCTTGTTGACATCTTTTCAGGATTTTAAATTATTGTATATTGTATGTGTTATTTTGTATTGAAATAGATAAATAAATAAATAAAAGTTGAGAATCAGATTGATTCTCACATAGTTGTACAATATATTTTACGGCCATCTAATTGAATTGTATTCTATGTTATAGTGTGGATAGTGTTAATGTTGTTGAGTAGGGAGAAGTATCTTGTAAGGATTTCAGAAGGAGAGAGTATAGTAGCACATGTCATCACACTGTAACAACTAGATAGATAGCTCCAAGAATATAAAGCAGATATATTGGAAGCACACGCGTATAACACTTGTACAGGTTCTCCAGATCTTAACTCTTACAATACGCATACTAAAACCGCCTTTTACTGACTGTTTTTGGGGGAACAAATTTTAAGGCGAAGATGTCCTTTCAAAATTTGTTATAACTTTATTACATTCAACAGCAGAGACAAACTGCATACTCCAAAATGTGCGGAATTTAAAGATCTATTACAAACACCCAGTTGCTGTATTTGAATTTTTAAAACACACTTAAAGCATTAAATGTATTTAAAAAATGATAAAATTGTAATTAAAGATTTTTAGGAAAGATGTGAAGTTGCCAAACATGTGTAAGCTGTCCAATGTTCCAAAGCTAACAAAAACTACATCAATTCCTTAGAATATCCATTTCTACACAACATAGTCAAGTTTCATCATTTTTTGTTCCAATAATTTGATTATATGACGGTTTGACATATCTGGCTGCTACTTTGAATACACGCTCCTTCTTCATTAGCAATACTGCTAAGTTTATTTAAATTGCCAGAATATCTAATATAAAATCCGATTCCGAATCGTCACTAAGTACTGTCTGTTACTGCCCTCACTAGATTCATCATTATTATCATTGTTAATCCATGAATAAATAAGTTGTGAAGCTTTAACTGCAGACAGTCGCCGTTTATGATCATTACTGGCCATTATTGCAGTTTTCTTTATTTACACTTACAAAATTATTTTAAAAATAAAAAAAATATCACTTCTAACACGAGGTAAACAATGTTTTGGAGCGGACAGAAATAGAATGGAACAGGAAACGACTTTTACACTGTGTATATGCAAAAATAGTCCTCTACGATATATTAACAACTGGTTAGAACCATATTGTACGTGAAGTGGCTTTGCGTTAAATGTGATCTAACTTTATGGTCTGTCAGGTGGTTTTTCGTATTGTAAGAGTTAATTGATCCAATCTGACCACCTCAGATCTGTAGGTTTCCGTACATCGTCTAATTGTTATGATTGGGGACATACAAATTGTTTAAAACACAACATCACAAAAGTAGTTATGATTGGGGACATACAAATTATTTAAAACACAACATCACAAATGTATTCATGATTGGGGTCACAAGTATATTGTTTAAAATACGACATCACAAATGTATTCATGGTTGGAAACAAGTATATTGTTTAAAAGACATCACAAATGGGGGTCATGGTTGGTGTTGAGGCCCTGTGATCCAAGGTAGCAGAGGATGTAATACACGGGCGCCATGGAGCCGCTTTGGCAGCGCCGAGGATAAGGCAAACGATAACGAAACAATTTAATGAAATAAAATGCAATCTTAAGACCTCTGCAGTCCTTCACACACACAATACAAATATGTAAATAAAATAAGTGATATTCTTCATTTTTATTTTATTTTTGTTAGGATTTTAGATTGTATTATTTAATTTAATTTGTTTCTTTGTTTATTAAAGAACAATTGGTAAACGACTGATCATTGTTGTAATTTCCATACACGGATGTGTTTTATTCATCTTGTTCTTGTTCAGAAACGATTGAGTCTATTGTGCTTTCACACGGTATTGTGTTTTATTCATTCGTTGTTCTTGTTCAGAAACGATTGAGTCTATTGTTGTAATTTCCATACACGGTATTGTGTTTTATTCATTCGTTGTTCTTGTTCAGAAACGATTGAGTCTATTGTTGTAATTTCCATACACGGTATTTGTTTTATTCATCTTGTTCTTGTTCAAACGATTGAGTCTATTGTTGTAATTTTCATACACGGTATTGTGTTTTATTCATTCGTTGTTCTTGTTCAGAAACGATTGAGTCTATTGTTGAATTTCCATACGGTATTGTGTTTTATTCATTCGTTGTTCTTGTTAGAAACGATTGAGTCTATTTGTAATTTTCATAACACGGTATTGTGTTTTATTCATTCGTTGTTCTTGTTCAGAAACATGAGTCTATTGTTGTACTTTCCATACACGGTATTGTGTTTTATTCATTCGTTGTTCTTGTTCAGAAACGATTGAGTCTATTGTTAATTTCCTACACGGTATTGTGTTTTATTCATGTTGTTCTTGTTGAAACGTTGGTCTATTGTTGTAATTTTCATAACTAGTGTTTTATTCATTCGTTGTTCTTGTTCGAAACGATTGAGTCTATTGTTGTAATTTCCATACAGGTATTGTGTTTTATTCATTCGTTGTTCTTGTTCAAACATTGAGTCTATTGTTGTAATTTCATACAATATTGTGTTTAATTCATTTTTGTATCTTGTTCAGAAACATTGATCTATTAGTTTAATTTTCACACGATATTGTTTTCATTCATTTATTTTCTTGTTAAAACATTGAGTCTCATTGTTTAATTTTCATACACGTATTGTGTTTATTCATCATTGTATTCTGTTCAGAAACGATTGAGTCTATTGTTGTACTTTCCATACACGGTATTGTGTTTTATTCATTCGTTGTTCTTGTTCAGAAACGATTGAGTCATATGTGTACTTTCCATAACGGTATTGTCAGTTTTATTCATTCGTTTTCTTGTTCAGAAACGATTGAGTCTATTGTTGTAATTTCCATACACGGTATTGTGTTTTATTCATTCGTTGTTCTTGTTCAGAAACGATTGAGTCTATTGTTGTAATTTCCATACACGGTATTGTGTTTTATTCATTCGTTGTTCTTGTTCAGAAACGATTGAGTCTATTGTTGTACTTTCCATACACGGTATTGTGTTTTATTCATTCGTTGTTCTTGTTCAGAAACGATTGAGTCTATTGTTGTAATTTCCATACACGGTATTGTGTTTTATTCATTCGTTGTTCTTGTTCAGAAACGATTGAGTCTATTGTTGTAATTTCATACGGTATTGTGTTTTATTCATTCGTTGTTCTTGTTCAGAAACGATTGAGTCTATTGTTGAATTTCATACACGGTATTTGTTTTATTCATTCGTTGTCTTGTTCAGAAACGATTGAGTCTATTGTTGTAATTTCCATACACGGTATTGTGTTTTATTCATTCGTTGTTCTTGTTCAGAAACATTGAGTCTATTTTGTAATTTTCATCACGTATTGTGTTTTATTCATTCTTGTTCATTGTCAGAAACGATTGAGTCTATTGTTGTACTTTCCATACACGGTATTGTGTTTTATTCATTCGTTGTTCTTGTTCAGAAACGATTGAGTCTATTGTTGTAATTTCCATACACGGTATTGTGTTTTATTCATTCGTTGTTCTTGTTCAGAAACGATTGAGTCTATTGTTGTAATTTTCATACACGGTATTGTGTTTTATTCATTCGTTGTTCTTGTTCAGAAACGATTGAGTCTATTGTTGTAATTTCCATACACGGTATTGTGTTTTATTCATTCGTTGTTCTTGTTCAGAAACATTGAGTCTATTAAATGTAATTTCAAAATGATATTGTGTTTTAGTTCATTCTGTTGTTCCATGTTCAGAAACGATTAGTCTATTGTTGTACATTTCTACACACATATTGTGTTTTATTCATTTTTGTTCTTGTTCGAAACGATTGAGTTATTGAGTTGTGAATTTCTTGCTACTTTAGATATTGTGTTTTATTCATTTGTTTTTTGATTCCAGAAACGATTGAAATCAGTTGAATTTCATAACGGTATGTGTTTACTGCCTCATATTAGTCTGTTACTTGTTAATCATGAAAATTGAAGCTTTATTGATGAATTTTCATACGATATTGTGTTTTATTCATTTGTCTTTTCATTACAAGATGATTTCAAAGTTCATAAGATAAATTGCATTCTGAGAAATATAATGTGTTGTTGCAATGTATTGACCTTGGAAAGACGATGGGTCACTAGAAAGATAGTCTGATGAAACAAGGACATCAGAACAATGTAGTAATGCTTTGCACGAATCGATAAACATCAATTAAGTAGTCAAAGGTGGTTTCATAGGAGGACTTTTTCCAAATGGAAGACTGATTACGACATCTCAAATATGATGAACAACAAATAAATCATAACACAAAAGTAGAATTTGAAATGCCCACCGTCGCCATAAACACTAAAAGAGCATTGTTCAACACAATTTTTTCAACATTAGCTATTAGTGCACAGTGGACGCTACTTCAAACGATAGAACAAAATTATTCATGAACAGAACTGAAGTTCTACAAAGAATGTGAGTGTATCAAAAGGAGATGAATAAGAATGAAGACAATAGAAAAAGTGGTTTACAAATCAGATACTGAACTTCATCAAGAAACAATCAAATAAATGGTTCGAAACATATATATGATTACCAAATGACTCAGGCAATCTATTCGAAAGTGGATACAAAAACAAAGGACCTTGCACGCAGAAAGGTAGACCTCAAAAATAACAGAGGTGAAAAGACACTACTCTATACAACACACATAAAAGTATGTTTATAAAGCTCTATAATGAAAACATTTGGGTTAGGTATAACAGGTTTATAAAGAAAATGTAAACGACTAGTACTATTGTTGACTCATCATTTTGTTTATTCACTTGTTCATAAAAATAATTGTGTAATTAAGGACAGAGAGAAATGAACGTAGTTCTGTCAGAAACGATTGATCTATTATTTAATTTTCATCCGTATTGGTTTATTCATTTTTACTTGTGAAACATAAGATTATGAATTCATACACATATTGTGTATTACTTCATATTTTGTTTGCAAATGAGCTTGTAACTACACATAATTTAATGTTGCTTGTTCAGAACGATTGAGCATTGTTAATTTCAATACAGTATTAGTTTATCATTTGTTTCTGCCATGTCAATTGAATTTATAAGGATGGTTTTATTCATTGTGTCTGTCAAAACGTTACTAGTACATACACGGTATTGTTATCATTTGTTTCTTCAGAAACTGATCAATCTAAAATATTGTAGTTTAATGCAGGAATAAAATGATTTCAAAGTTCAGTACAAGAGTAAGCTGCATTCTAAAATTATGTTTGCTCATGTATGCCTGAAAATAATTGTCACAGGAAGAATGGAGAAAAAGGACATCAGAAGTTGTTATCGCACGATCGATAAATCATTAGTATCGAAACTCATAGAGATTTCGAATGGAAGATGACAGAGAATCAACAAGTCAAAAAGCAATCAAATCATAACTAAATGGTCATTTTGTAATGCCCACTCGTCATAAACCTAAAAGCATTGTTCAACAATCTTAACATTAGTAATGTGCACAAGTGACCAGTTCAAACGATAGGAAACTATCAATAGATTGAATTCTCCAAATGTGAGATATCAAATAGAGACTGTATGAATGAGACAATAGAAAGGTGGTTACAATCAGTACTAAACTTATGAACATCAATTAAATGGTTCGGAACATAGTAGATACCAACAGACTAAGGGCAATGTATTCCGACAGTGGATACAAAACAAAGGCTTCACCAAAGGTAGACTCAAATAACAGAGCGTGAAACACTATTTATAAAGCCACAAAAGTATTCTATAAAGCTCTTATAATGAAGACAGAAGTTACAGTTAAGAACAGAAAAGTTACCAGTACATACGTATGACTATCATTTTGTTTCTGCCACTGTCAACTAAAATAATTTAATGTGAAGGACAGAGAGAAAAAAGACGTAAATTCAAATAAAACATTTTGCATTGAAATGTTTCACTTCGTGTGGTTTTTCAATTTCACGGTAAATAAAATATATTACAAAAATAGCTATGACAGAAAAATGTGCAACTGTTAGGAAAATAAATTTCAATGAGCGTCGCTTCTGACAGAGCAACACAAACAAAATACCAGTATATCAGATTATGTAAATTGAACTATAAAAAGGCACAAAACTGCACAGGTTTTTTTAGAAATAGATAATTCAAAATATCAGAGATGCAGAGAAATGAACATGATTTTAGTATGTCATACAAAAATAAGCTCATTCAAAATTATTCTCAACCCAGAATCAACATACATTGGTGAATCAATGAGAAACTGGATGTTGTGCATGTCACTGTCGCGTATATTAGTTGAAACCTCATCGTTTGCTGTCAGTTAGCAGAACACAACACCAATAGCTTGCATGAACTGTTTGATTCTCTTCCGATCATTCATAGAGTTCGTCTGGTTCTAAATCAGCACTGTCTCGGTAGTTCATTATATATATATGCAACTGCAGTAAAACTATTTGATTGGCAAAACATATACCCATATAGATTACAAAGCATGGGAAGAGAAAGTACTAAAAGCATAAGAATGCACTGTCTCGGTATTCAGTATATATATATGCAACTGCAGTAAAACTATTTGATTGGCAAAACATATACCCATATAGATTACAAAGCATGGGAAGAGAAAGTACTAGAAGCATAAGAATGCACTGTCTCGTATTCAGTATATATATATGCAACTGCAGTAAAACTATTTGATTGGCAAAACATATACCCATATAGATTACAAAGCATGGGAAGAGAAAGTACTAGAAGCATAAGAATGCACTGTCTCGTATTCAGTATATATATATGCAACTGCAGTAAACTATTTGATTGGCAAAACATATACCCATATAGATTACAAAGCATGGGAAGAGAAAGTACTAAGAAGCATAAGAATGCACTGTCTCGGTATTCAGTATATATATATATGCAACTGCAGTAAAACTATTTGATTGGCAAAACATATACCCATATAGATTACAAAGCATGGGAAGAGAAAGTACTAAGAAGCATAAGAATGCACTGTCTCGGTATTCAGTATATATATATATGCAACTGCAGTAAAACTATTTGATTGGCAAAACATATACCCATATAGATTACAAAGCATGGGAAGAGAAAGTACTAAGAAGCATAAGAATGCACTGTCTCGGTATTCAGTATATATATATATATGCAACTGCAGTAAAACTATTTGATTGGCAAAACATATACCCATATAGATTACAAAGCATGGGAAGAGAAAGTACTAAGAAGCATAAGAATGCACTGTCTCGGTATTCAGTATATATATATGCAACTGCAGTAAAACTATTTGATTGGCAAAACATATACCCATATAGATTACAAAGCATGGGAAGAGAAAGTACTAAGAAGCATAAGAATGCACTGTCTCGGTATTCAGTATATATATATATATATGCAACTGCAGTAAAACTATTTGATTGGCAAAACATATACCCATATAGATTACAAAGCATGGGAAGAGAAAGTACTAAGAAGCATAAGAATGCACTGTCTCGGTATTCAGTATATATATATATGCAACTGCAGTAAAACTATTTGATTGGCAAAACATATACCCATATAGATTACATAGCATGGGAAGAGAAAGTACTAAGAAGCATAAGAATGCACTGTCTCGGTATTCAGTATATATATATGCAACTGCAGTAAAACTATTTGATTGGCAAAACATATACCCATATAGATTACAAAAAGCATGGGAAGAGAAAGTACTAAGAAGCATAAGAATGCACTGTCTCGGTATTCAGTATATATATATGCAACTGCAGTAAAACTATTTGATTGGCAAAACATATACCCATATAGATTACAAAAAGCATGGGAAGAGAAAGTACTAAGAAGCATAAGAATGCACTGTCTCGGTATTCAGTATATATATATGCAACTGCAGTAAAACTATTTGATTGGCAAAACATATACGCATATAGATTACAAAGCATGGGAAGAGAAAGTACTAAGAAGCATAAGAATGTACTGTCTCGGTAGGTCATATTTTCTCCATGTTTTCTGTGTAAAATCGACATGCCTGAAGGATGTGTTCTGTGGTTTCTAGACTTGGCCTACTGGTCAACTCTCACCAAATGGGACTCTCACCGATGATAGTTCGCACACTTCAGTTGAAAGATTTTTGTATAAATAGGAGATCGGAGAACGCACATGGCTATTCCCCCACTTCCCTTCTACACTTTTACAAGGAGATAAATGGTGGAAAAGAAGAAGAAAAACAACTTTCAAAACAGACCTGTCAGAATGCAGTTGAAAAGTCTTTTCTCTCCATCTAGAGACACGAAACATCTGGCTAATAAACGTAGACCACTGCAGTTAAGTAGATCTGTCGATGAATAATTGTGGCATATCCTTTACAGGACGTAGCCATCAACCACAGTAAACGAGTCGTTGATTTTCTTGGCACCACTTAAACGTTCAGTAGTTTGCCATTGCTTTCTGGACGGTGAGGTCTATTTTTACCGTTCGTTAACATTCACAGGAACAAATTTGCTTCCAAATTGCCTATCGTGGAGTTTGAACCACGTACGCTTTGGGTCTGATCGAGCTCAATACGCCCATATGACAAGACGGTACAGACGATCACATGACACAATAAAGCCTAAAGGCGATATTTACTAAACATACAAACAAGTTTTGCTAGACATTAGAGCGTATAACGAAGAGATTTACAAGTCAAGTGAACGTATTCTGAAGGGATTTACTAGACATTAGAAAGTAAACATGCAAGGATTTTGTCACCAATGGATCGTATAAAGACTAGATTTACTTCTTAGACTGCATCTTATCAAGATATATGCACATAACACTTCTATACAAAATAAGCACAAGGTTCAGTCATGGGAACAAGACATCTATAAGTATTTCTACATAAAAACTAAACGTATGTAAGTACTACTACATGCATAAAACGAACACTAAAAACAAACAAAGTATATGTACATACCAATTCCTGTCTCTCGCTTTACTTCCCTGCTAATCCTCTCTCCGAGAGATTTGTTCTTACACAAACTTTCTTAGAACATCTCCTTTAGATATGTGGATTGTATGTGTCCTTTGATCCAGTGCAGTGGCGGTTGGCCATTAAGGGCCAGTGGGACCGGGCCCCAACCAAAATTAATATGTCATGTTTATTTATTACTTTATAAGTTAAAATATAACAACCCAAAACCATGATTTTTCCGAAAATTTCTGTCTGACCCCACCAACAAAAATGATTACGAGCCGCCACTGATCCAGTTAATAAATCATAATAAATCTACTTCTTTTTTTGCCGTTTCATTGTTATATTTTGAAATCTGTTTCTTCTATATGACTTCCATTTTCTTCATCTCTTCTATAGGTGTTGATTTTATTGCTCCTATAGTGACCTGACTCACCTTGTTTTGTATCTTATACAGATGACATAATGTGGTATTTGATGCTGAGCACCATGTAGCTGATCCATTTTCAAAATATGGTTTATATCTTGCTATATAGTAAATATTTGAAAGTGTGTTTTGGTTTGGCTCGCCATGTGGTCCCACTTAGTTTTCTCAGGATGGATAACCTCCTATTGGCCCTTGCTGCTGTTTTGTAAATGTGTTGCTTACATGCAAATTTTTAAAGCCAAGGTAACTTTGAGGTGGGTGTCATGTTTGTATTTACTTAGCATTCATTCATTGATCTTAATAATGCCAGCTTTTTGTTTAGGAGAGGATGAAGAGTGTAATACTATAGCTATATGTGTAGATGCTGAAACACCAACTTTTTTGGCCCATGAGGTTAATACATCTATAGCGCTTTGTTTAAGTTTGGTGCCCACTGTAGCATACTCATTTGTGCATCATATTACCAGATCACCAGTGTACACTGTCGCCTTTTTACTCCATGTGGTAGTTTAGTAACCAGGTTGTTGATGTAAACCAAGAAAAGTATAGGGGTCAGAACCCCTCATTGAGAGATGCAGTATAATTTTCTTACATTTGGTTATTGGTTACTAAACTGACATCACTGCACTCCGGGCAGACCCATAGATGCTCAGTCTCCCTCAACAGATATCGAAGAGTATGCATACTGATGGTTCCTGGGGCTCGCTGATTAAACACACCTCTCACTCTGCCTCTCAAACATCCAGTTCGACTTGAACAACGGGTAACTCCAAACTGCTTAAATCGCTTGATCGATTCAACATTGATTTTAATGTCCTCATCCAACAGAGAGTCCAAGAGACCAAAGAATATCCCCTTATCCATCTTCAACTCCCATTACATTTCTTAAATTTGAGACTATCTAGTTGTACTTGGACATTTCTGTTAAGCAAGTTTGCTTTAACCCATCTGTACAGAAGCATTTAAGAAGACTGAATGTCAAACGAGTCAAATAGTAACTTCAATATATTTTTATGAACAATTAAAATTTTGTTATTTTTCAACAGTTCAATGCAGGTGTGACAACGCTTTACTAATATCTAGATTTTTCAACAGTTCAATGCAGGTGTGACAACGCTTTACTAATATCTAGATTTTTCAACAGTTCAATGCAGGTGTGACAACGCTTTACTAATATCTAGATTTTTCAACAGTTCAATGCAGGTGTGACAACGCTTTACTAATATCTAGATTTTTCAACAGTTCAATGCAGGTGTGACAACGCTTTACTAATATCTAGATTTTTCAACAGTTCAATGCAGGTGTGACAACGCTTTACTAATATCTAGATTTTTCAACAGTTCAATGCAGGTGTGACAACGCTTTACTAATATCTAGATTTTTCAACAGTTCAATGCAGGTGTGACAACGCTTTACTAATATCTAGATTTTTCAACAGTTCAATGCAGGTGTGACAACGCTTTACTAATATCTAGATTTTTCAACAGTTCAATGCAGGTGTGACAACGCTTTACTAATATCTAGATTTTTCAACAGTTCAATGCAGGTGTGACAACGCTTTACTAATATCTAGATTTTTCAACAGTTCAATGCAGGTGTGACAACGCTTTACTAATATCTAGATTTTTCAACAGTTCAATGCAGGTGTGACAACGCTTTACTAATATCTAGATTTTTCAACAGTTCAATGCAGGTGTGACAACGCTTTACTAATATCTAGATTTTTCAACAGTTCAATGCAGGTGTGACAACGCTTTACTAATATCTAGATTTTTCAACAGTTCAATGCAGGTGTGACAACGCTTTACTAATATCTAGATTTTTCAACAGTTCAATGCAGGTGTGACAACGCTTTACTAATATCTAGATTTTTCAACAGTTCAATGCAGGTGTGACAACGCTTTACTAATATCTAGATTTTTCAACAGTTCAATGCAGGTGTGACATGCTTACTAATATCTAGATTTTTCAACAGTTCAATGCAGGTGTGACAACGCTTTACTAATATCTAGATTTTTCAACAGTTCAATGCAGGTGTGACAACGCTTTACTAATATCTAGATTTTTCAACAGTTCAATGCAGGTGTGACAACGCTTTACTAATATCTAGATTTTTCAACAGTTCAATGCAGGTGTGACAACGCTTTACTAATATCTAGATTTTTCAACAGTTCAATGCAGGTGTGACAACGCTTTACTAATATCTAGATTTTTCAACAGTTCAATGCAGGTGTGACAACGCTTTACTAATATCTAGATTTTTCAACAGTTCAACGCAGGTGTGACAACACTTTACTAATATCTAGATTTTTCAACAGTTCAATGCAGGTGTGACAACGCTTTACTAATATCTAGATTTTTCAACAGTTCAATGCAGGTGTGACAATGCTTTACTAATATCTAGATTTTTCAACAGTTCAATGCAGGTGTGACAACGCTTTACTAATATCTAGATTTTTCAACAGTTCAATGCAGGTGTGACGCTTTACTAATATCTAAATTTTTCAACAGTTCAATGCAGGTGTGACAACGCTTTACTAATATCTGGATTTTTCAACAGTTCAATGCAGGTGTGACAACGCTTTACTAATATCTAGATTTTTCAACAGTTCAATGCAGGTGTGACAACGCTTTACTAATATCTAGATTTTTCAACAGTTCAATGCAGGTGTGACAACGCTATACTAATGTCTAGATTTTTCAACAGTTCAATGCAGGTGTGACAACGCTTTACTAATATCTAGATTTTTCAACAGTTCAATGCAGGTGTGACAACGCTTTATTAATATCTAGATTTTTCAACAGTTCAATGCAGGTGTGACAACGCTTTACTAATGTCTAGATTCCAAAAGAACAAAAATAATGACCAGGCAGCTGTATATGAACTGAATGCAAATTCAGTATTCACTTCTTGGCAACTCACTGCAGCATGTATATGATATGAGCCGTAAAATACGAGTACGATGTACAATTTTTTTCTGAGCAGCGAGACCGTTCTTGATAAGGAACACTACTTAACTATTTTGAGACATGTATTGTTTTTGCTTGAGAGTAGACGAGACAGAGAGAGAAAATTTTAGATAGCCTGACTTCATTGCATGGAAGAATGTCAACATCTGAGATGATAGCAAACACCAAACAGAGATTTGTGGAGATCCAAGATCGCCTATGCCAGCAGGCACGACACCTGATGATGATTGTTTTTGCTACCCCAAAGGTATTATGAGTTTTCGCTCTGTATTTTTCCTGTCAGAGAAACAGTGGGCACATGACAGATGTATATATAACAGCAATGTTGAGAGGACCAGTCTATAGACAATATTGTCACATATCTTCGATCAAGACTAATCTGATAAGACATGTCTGCGCCTCTCCAGAAATGAAGATATTTCTGTTTTTGTTTCCAAAGTAGCAGTACGAGAAAATCAGTCTGTAGAAGAGATTTAATAATAATAATTCCTCTAGAACCATTATATGTTACATAGGGCCTGCAAGCAATTTCCCCATACTGCGCTATCCTGGGCAACTCGCTTAATCTCCTCCATGGAACTGAGACCAATATTTCTTGCCTCTCTCAGCAAAGTTCGTTTCAGGGTATCCCTAGGTCATCCTACTTGCTTTGCCATATTACAGTGCAGCAATCGGTTTTCAGGACCAACTTGTGACGGTGAAGTAGGGTCTTAGTCTGTGCCAGCTCACTGATCCTGGTACTGCCTTTTTACCTTATTTCAATGCCCATATGGACCCTCCAAAATAATATTTTTCAATCATATAATGTAACTGTATCAATTATTGGCAATATTATTAACTAAAGATCAAGGCATATTCTGCAAAGCTGTACTAGACAAAAATAGATAAGTATTTATCCAAATCTCATGTCAAATCTACACCAGTTATGACAACAAATCTCAATTACTTTTACTAATCTGTCTGGGTTGTGACAACAAGCACATCTTAATTCTTTTTAGAATCTGCATCAAGAGTAGAATAGATCCATATTAAAGATCAGTTGTTGAAATTTACAAGAAACTAAGAACAGCCAAATATTGAAATATGCCAAATGAGAAAATGCAAATACTGACGGTCAGTTATTGAAATCTATATAGACCAAGTATTGAAATTTAGACCATCTCAGTAATGATCGCATTGATCATCACATTACGAATCTTGCTAAGGACCTAGTCTACTTGTCCAAAAAAAAGAAACTTTCAAATCCAACAAATCTTTGATCCTGCAAGAAAATTCTATAGGGTCGAAATCTACACAACATTCCCTCCTGAAATATAAAGAAGCATTATTCAATGCTACATAGATCAATCATGTCATATGAACATGAATCACGGACAATAGATACACAATCAAATAGCTTTACTTAATGCACATGACAATTGTGTTTTCTATATCTCAAATTAGCAACACAGGAATGAAACATGATGTTTAAATACAACAGACAAAACAGCACAAATATCAAGAAAAATATAGTTAAAATATGGTTAACAAAAAAATTTATTTATAATAATCAGTGGTGACTATTACAAAGCATTCTCTGAAGATTTGAATAAACTACACTATTATTGTAGAAAAATAAGATCACACAGAGATCAGTGAGGTTTACATTCAAATCTTTAATCATATAATCTACCATCTTAACATCAAAGGTTTGGGTAGAATAGTTATGTACTTTGTCATGATTGCAAACTTCAAGAAATAGATTACATTTCTAGACTTAATGTTTACATTATAATGTTTTCTTCTCGCTGGTTATCTTTCTGACTCATTCATTCTAGTAGACTTTTCACCAGTGTCCATTCACATGTTTTCCTCTCAGCAGCTTTTCATTTATTTCTTCTAGTAGACTTTTCACCAATGTCTTGTCTCTTTTTATGTCCATATTGTTATTTGTCTAATTTTTTCCTCTTTCAATAATTGTTTTTTTCATTGCCAATTTGTTGTAGGTTTTTTCATCTATTTTCCTTAAATTTTCACAAAATATATAGAGTATCAGGGCCTCAGCTAAATATTTCAACGTTATGTTGACCAGTCCATAAGTCTGTAGCATACAGTAAGCTTTATATCTCTTGTCCACTCACACCACCCCCTTAACTATCAATAAGTCTTCCCATTAAAACATGACTAGTGAGATAGATTTTGTCAGGATATCAGTTTCTGTCTTTTGTTGTCTGGTTCCTTACCTGGAAAACAAAAACAAATGCATATATAAGACAAAAGGAAAAACTGGAAATTTATAAATAAGATAATATCTAGTTTCAGTTTAGTAATTGACAGAAAATTTGGAAGGATCCATTAATCAAGCTTCGATTTGGAGATGACACAAGTGATCTGATCTAAACCTCAAGGTAATTAAACATCTACATTTATGCTGACTGTCGGTGCTTGAAATCTTTAAATGGTTGAAGAGATATGAGAAAGGTTTGAAGTAACTCTTGATATTCAAGAAACAATGGGAGCCTACAAGCTATGTCAAATGATGATAAAATTAATTTGTTGTGCTGTTTAGACTGAAAGCAGTCCCTATTCATGTTCATCATCATCAAATAGCGTGTCCTGAGCAGAACTTTGCCACCCCAACAGTCCTTTGAAATTTATCTCTCTTATAGGCCAGATGTTCCACCTCTGCAGCCATTCTTCTTCTTCTTCTTCTGCATTCTCACTAGATTGGGATTTCGATTCTCTAATAAAAGCAGCCATCTGCCTCAGATTATCAGCCACGCCATACAGTTTGTCTTGGACGCTAGTGTAAGTGGGCGACCTCTTTCTTCTAAGTCTGCACACTGAGGGCAGTTCTGTAGGATATAATTACTATGATTTCTGCTTCCCGGTTTGTGCCGACCTCTTCCAGCAGTAAGTTTTGGCCACCCTCGTGATGGTGGGTCTGACATTCTTATTGCGTAGCAAAATCTCAGAGGCAGATTGGCGGCCGTAGAATCCGTTATCCCATTCCTCATTGTGAGGGTCGTTGCACCATGTTATGCGCCTTATGGCCTGGTGCATCCGTTTCTGCAAGCATTTGTTTCGGTTAGCATTCCCTAGCGGACACATGCATCCGATTTCATCCAAACCTCCTTAGTCGCCTCTACGACATGTGTGGCAGGTAACAGTGGTTCTATTCTTTACACCCCAAATTTGGGCCCTTGTAACCACTCGGGCGTGCAGCCATTCATGTTAGTTTATTGAATTTCAATGGCAAATTAATTTTAGTCTTAATGCTTCAAGTCATGTTGAAAATGTGCTTTGATCAGAAGGGAGGATTCATTTTAGATTAAAGATTTGTATATTTTTCAGTTGTGATATATAAAATGCATTTATGAATTACAATGTAAACATATTTATTGTTCGATTGTTGAGAATTTAGTGCTACTTTTTTTAGCCTTCAAAAATATATATATTGAGCTCTTACAAGAGCTGAAATTTTGGACTTAATACAAAGATCACTTGACTTTGAAATATTTTGTAGGAAAAGTTTCCTGGCTTAGCATGAACACATCCGAATTTCATTGGAGTTCAAGTTTACAAGCTGTTTGCCCATAGTTCATATGTACGGTTCCAACTTCACTGCAATGGGTCACCCCATAATTGCTCCGCTCCTGTGCCAATGAAAATCACACGAAGTGCCAACAACTGTCTCCGGTGTGAACTAATTCCAGAATGAAACAGCTGTACAGCAACAAAAGCAACCTGCGCGCATAAATGCATATGGCCGTCGCTAAAGTTTGCCCATACTATTGTAACTAAATGTGCAGGTTGGTTTTCTCTTTTTGCTCCTGAACGATAACAAAAGCCTGATCTTGCCAAATTTGGAGTCTGTCTTCCCAGAATTGAGATATCAGTGTCCTACTTCTAGGATGAGTGATGAGATTTCTGTATGTCTAGTTCTCAGTATTTACATGTGTGTCTCAATTTATTAAGATATCATAACTCACACACTATGACTTCAGTAGATCAGATTGTATCTTCTGTCACCAAGGCTCTTCATCTCCCAATGGTGATTGTATGACCAGCTGATTTGTTTTTCTAACCAAGATTTTCCATCCTCACTGTTAGAGTTTATATCAAATGGCTAAACATATTCCTTATTCTGTTTCTTAATTACCAATCCTACTGTAATATTGTATTTCAAATGTGTTCCATTACAGTATAAATGAATCACAACTTGCATGTCCTCATTCAAAAAGATCAATGTGATGTTGACCACATCACCAATTTTAGTCCTGTGGTAAAGAAATGTCCATGTCTACCAACTTACTCCTCAATATATCACACAGTATGGAAACAAGATACTCACATCCAACAAGTGATCGCTAAGCATCTGCAGTATCTTTTACACATCGACACCATCCCAACACTGTGTTTTTATGCATGCAAGACTGTTTACACTCTTATTACCATGAACACCGTCATGTCTAGTACCATATATTCATGCAAGAATACTAAAAGCATATATGTATATATATATGCACCATCCACTCAAACCTAAACCACATGTTTTGGATTGTTCAAAGCATAAGCTAATAGTAGAACACAATAACTGCTATAATAAATGCAGCTTCTGAGAGTGGTTGAAGAGTGACTATAACAATCTCAATCTCAGTTTCCATACTGGAAGTAGCTCTAGCAATGGTGTCTGTTCTAATGTAGTTAACTCTTAGTGGACCAGGGCAAAAGCCAAGTTTTTACAAGCAATTTGTTTTTAGAATTAAAAATAGCCTTTAGTGTGGCTCCTGGTAAAAAGGTGTCCAACCCAAAGCCATGTAGTATTTGGTCCACTAGGAGTTAAGTAGTCTGCTTTACATTCTGCAGATAATGGGTTTGAATCTGGACCATGTTTGGTTCATAGGTGTATTTATTTCAAAAAATCATAGTGCTTTCAGCACTACCCTCAGCATGTGAGGTATCATTTATACAGAGAGTGATCAAGTCATATGGAGTAACATGGTACAATGAAGTCAATTCTTCACCTTAGACCCTATTTTAGACAAGCAAGGCAAGTGATAATGCACTTTCTTAAGATCTGCTGGTTACTATGCAGAACATGTTTTAATTAGTGAGCAAACAAATCATGTCAAAAGACAAATGTAACAAAAATGGCTACTCACATAATTCGGTATCAGCAAAATCCTCTTGTTTTTTCTTATCATCATTATCCTCATTACAACTGCTAAGCACAAGATCAGGCCAGAGCTTGAAAGAAACACACATCATCTCCTTTTTAGGAGCTACATTTCGCACTAATCTCACATTGCAACTCTCTGGCATAGATTGCCCTACTGCCACTTTCACTCTGTCTTCCATATCTTTCAAAGAAGTATCTTGTGTGGAAAAGGTGTAACAGTAGATGTATGGTAAAAATGGTTCCAGAATGTCAGGTTTCTTCAACTCTGATGGTAAATCATGAAGAATTGACTTAAAGGCATCTAAGAAATCTATAGCCATAGCAGGTAAATTCATAATGACATATGAAAATGGGACAGAAATATTGCTAGATTCTAGATTTTCATTGGTGATTTGTGTACATGAAAATGTATCGGACTCAACATTTTCTGAAGTTTCTCCAACATCTTCAGATGAAGTTTTGTGAAGATCTGTGCTGTATCTCACAATTCTGTCAATAAGGTCGTTCTTGACAACTGTTTTAATAAAATCACGTCCTCATATTAAAGGCCTTTATTTTTCCACTCACAATTTTATTAAGCTGGATATTTCTCATCAAGTATTCATATGAAGAGGGGTTTAGATCATTAGCAAAGACAATGCAGTGCTTTTTCTTAGCTACGGGTACAGAAAATGGACCAATACCAGCAAAAACATCATAAACAACTGAGCCTTTTTCAACCAGATCAACAATCTTGTGATGTTCTGTAGCTGTTGAGAAATAAAATATGGTAATGCTTAAAACTGATCTGAAGCAGGTTTGTTTCAAAATATATTACACACGTTTCACAATCTCTGAAGTATATAAAAAATTTTTACAACTGTAGATAAAGGGATAATTTGTAGCATGATACAAAAAATATCTATATATATATTTCCCACTAAAAATAAAATGTTCAAATGGGATTTCCATTATCATCATCCGTGCGGCCGGCGCTAGAGTAGGCAATCATGGATCTTCACAAATCTCTGTCCCTTGTGTTTGCTATCATCTCAGATGTTAATGCTTTTCTTTGTCATGAAGTCAGGCTATCCAAAATTTTCTCTCCATCTTCCTCTGTCTCACCTACCCTCGATTTTACTGGTTGTCACAATGTGTTCTAAACCTCCCTTTCTCATCACATGTCTTAAAAATGATGACTGCCTCTTTCTTATATTGATCATAAGCTTTCTCTGTATACTGACCTCATTCAAACCTTCACATTAGTTTATTTTAGCAGTCCATGGTGAAATGGATTTCCATACCTAGTTTATAATATTACTGTTAGGGATATCTATTTTCTTGGAAGGCAGTCCTGCCATTGCTTTCTTTCCTGGCAGTGACCATACTGGTCCATGACCCGTAGCCAGTCATTACAGGAATCCTCTGCCTAGTGTTGTGAGTTTTGAGACGATAACCACTCACACTGTGGGCTGCTCCCACACACATATACCACCTACTTCCATGGCTTCAGTTTAACCTACCAGGGAGGATTTATGGTTTATAGCATTGCTCTTTCCACTACCATCTTTCCACTCACTATTGCCATTATGATAATAATTGTTCCTTCCACTACCATCTTTCCACTCACTATTGCCATTATGATAATAATTGTTCCTTCCACTACCATCTTTCCACTCACTATTGCCATTATGATAATAATTGTTCCTTCCACTACCATCTTTCCACTCGCTATTGCCATTATGATAATAATTGTTCCTTCCACTACCATCTTTCCACTCACTATTGCCATTATGATAATAATTGTTCCTTCCACTACCATCTTTCCACTCACTATTGCCATTATGATAATAATTGTTCCTTCCACTACCATCTTTCCACTCACTATTGCCATTATGATAATAATTGTTCCTTCCACTACCATCTTTCCACTCACTATTGCCATTATGATAATAATTGTTCCTTCCACTACCATCTTTCCACTCACTATTGCCATTATGATAATAATTGTTCCTTCCACTACCATCTTTCCACTCACTATTGCCATTATGATAATAATTGTTCCTTCCACTACCATCTTTCCACTCACTATTGCCATTATGATAATAATTGTTCCTTCCACTACCATCTTCACTCATATTGCATTATGATAATAATTGTTCCTTCCACTACCATCTTTCCACTCACTATTGCCATTATGATAATAATTGTTCCTTCCACTACCATCTTTCCACTCACTATTGCCATTATGATAATAATTGTTCCTTCCACTACCATCTTTCCACTCACTATTGCCATTATGATAATAATTGTTCCTTCCACTCCATCTTTCATACTATTGCCATATGATAATAATTGTTCTTCCACTACCATTTTCCACTCACTATTGCCATTATGATAATAATTGTTCCTTCCACTACCATCTTTCCAATCACTATTGCATATGATAATACTTATTGTTACTAAAAGTTCCAAATTACAGCCAAAGATAACATCCACAACATTGAAGTACTAAAATGATGGGGAAGACTCGTACTTGTAAATTAGCTAAACACGTATAACACGTATGTTTCGCATGACAGTACTACTACATTAACAACATTACATTGTATTATCTATGTTGCACTTACATAGTCGAGAATTCCAGTAAACTTTGGAAAAGTCCAACTCAAATACAGAACCATGCTCCTTGATCTGAGTTATATACTTCTCCTCTCCAGCCAGCAGTTCCATTTGAAAGTTTCTGTATGTATTATCAATTGAGCTGACTTTGTTGACAACTGTCTTTACTATAGGAAGTTTGTCCAAAATAACGTTTCCTGGTGTAAAAATAGACTATTGTAGATGCTATGTGACTGACAAAAATAAAAAATCAGAAATCTGTAGATGCTATGGTGGCTCACAGAATATATACTTACAAAAGTAGCACAAATTTGTAAAGGTTTGGTTTTTGGCAATTTAAGGTGACATAATAATATAACAATAAAATATAGAACTGTAAATTATTTAGTATTAAAACTAAATTATGTGTATTCTTAGTATCTCAAAATATATGCAGAATTGAAAGGTCGATTTGATAAAATGAAGTAACTAATTATAAAAGTAACAGTACATAAATGTCTTCTTTGAACATTTTACACATTATACTTCTGTGAACATCAACCACTTGTTAACCACTCTTTGTGATCTTATATGTGAATACCGAGCTAGCGATTCAATTGCACGTATTTATTCTAGTGCTCAGGCTATGTCACCAACAAGTAGACGCCAGCTATAGTCCCAACTTCTCTGCCAGTCGCTTTTTATTTTTACTGACAAGCTAGTCTCTGCCTGCAGGCCCATGACCTCTAGATTTTAATGCCCTCTATGAAGAGGGGCAGTTTCAATGAACCTTGATATTTCAATTATGTTGTCTTTCTTAAGTATAGGAGAAGCAAACAAAAACAACACACAATAGGAATTAACCCACTGGAACAAAGAAGATGGAAGGTTTATAGTACAATCATTGCTTTAATAACTTTGACTTTAAACTAACCTATAAGATATTTATATGGCAGGATCACATCTTTCAAATTTAGATGAGCTATATGACCAATCTGAGTAAATGATGTCACGCTATCTGCATCACTTGGCAAGACAGCCCTGATGATCTCTGGAAACGACCAGTTGTTGTAGTCAAGTTTTACCTTCAAAGAAAACAAATAGCATGGTAATAATACTCAAACCAAGAAATGTAAAAACAATTGTACTTATAAATTTGTAAACAGACAGTTCATGTTATTGTTCACCAGAATATATTTCAATGTACTTCAGACATACCTGTAGGTATTCAATCTATTTCAACAGATGACAAAGTGAATGCATGCTGATGATTCCAGTAGGACTCCAACTATACACATGTTGTATCAAGACTCTCACATACATCCATGTCTTAAAGAACTGAGGTTGTAGTCTGTCACCAAGGCCACTTTTCCAAAGAAAATGGTTTAAGGACTGAAGGTTGTGATCCTGTTATCCTGAAACACGATGACTAATCTAGTTGTAAGAGACTCATCTAGAGTATGTGTATCCACCTCCAGTGTTGTACATCTTGTGTATTCTATGACAGAATGTGATAGAGAAGACTCCCAGAAAACGAGAGGAGGAGAAGAAGAAAAAGTGAAAACTTGTATAGTTCATTGTGGGGGGTACTCAGAACAGAAACAACAATATTTTCACACGCTTCTTACTTCTGTAGTGTATGACACCAAAATCTTTTAGTCTCAAGATCCCATCCTCTTATTTGTACTAGTATCTAATTCATTGTAACAGAATAATACAGATGCATTATAACTGCTGTTCCCCAAAGAAATCACCCAAGAAGTGATTGCTATGTGACTTCAACATATCCATCTCTGTAACTATATATGCTTTCAAATCCAGTTTGATAAAAAGGTCTATAATCTCTTGACTGATGTTGCTCAAAGAAAGCAGTAATGAACCTCAGTTGTAAAAATCCTAAAATAAAATTTCTTATGGAGACGGCCACATCAGTCCTTTCTATTTTCGATCCTTCCTTCCTTTCGTTCGCTTGAAATATTGTCTATATATTCAATGTTGTCTCGTGTATAAACTTCAGTTCTGTTCTTGATATGATGGACAACTTTATTAAAGGTGTTCAGAAGTTATTCAGATGTTTAAGCAGTTTGCAGTTACCCATTGTACAAGTAGAATTGGATGCTTATGGGGCAGAGTGAGGAGTGTGTTTAACAAGCGAGCCACAGGAACCATTAGTGTACATACTCTTCTATATGTTTTGCGGGATACTGAGCACCTATGGGTCTGCCCAGAGCGCAATTAAGTCAGTTTGGTAACCAATAACCAAGAAATTTTTTATCAGAGCCATAGTCACACTCATCAGAGGTTCCTATATTTAGCTAGTTTAAAAGATGGTATTTTAGTGGATTATAGTCTGAATATGTTGTATTTTGTATATGTTGTAACTTGCTCTTTTCTGTTGAGCTGGTAAACAAGGGTTGTTTCTTGATGTTCTATTTCCCCCTATATTGTGTATTTCATCTGACACATCTGTTTGCCTCTTCATAGTTTACGCTGATATCAGGTTGTGTTAGTTTTTAGCCCTTCTCTAGTAATCTGTCCGCCTCATCATTGGCTGGTATGTTGCAATGAGATGGAATTTCTGTTTCTAATGCCTTCTGTGTTCCATTGCAGCAAACTGAAATTTAATGGTCTTTGACCCATGGTCAATGACTGCTCAATACACCAGTTGTCATAGTTGGACCTTCCCGAGGCACGTACTCTCACACAGAATGAGCACAATGATGCTTTCTATTTGGTTTTGGCATCATTAAGTTGATTACTTTGCATTGTTATGTTAGACCTGTGACCCAGTGCATTTGATTTCAACATGCATTTTTATCAAGTTAGTCTTCCTTATCCCTTGGCTGTTTCCAGCCTAACTACAAGGCAGTAGTTGTTTGGTGTCAAAGTTGTATCTTTTAGGAAAGATGGCTTTCCCTACCTAAGTTTTTTTTATAGAGTTTTAGGTGGTATATCAGTAAAGACTCTTTATCTGTACATATTTTTTTTACAGGTTTTAACCCCTTGACCTTAGTTTTACAAGGGTGGATACATTGAACATGTCCTTTGAGGGGATTTGAGGCATGCCCACATGCAGATGTACTAAAATATTTCACAACCCAACACTGTGACATACTCATCTTGGGGGATTTTGAAGGGCCACTTGCGCTTAGGCTATAGTTTTACCATGTAGGCCCAGAGGGTCGGTTATTTGACAGTTGTTATTTGTCATTCGCCAGCACTAAGTACTTTTGAAAAGAACACACAACACTCACATGTCCAACCCTGATAACGTATGCCCCACTTGTAATGGTGTATTGTATTCCAAAAATGGAATCTACAGTCACCTCCCACACACCAAATAGTTGTAACAATACATGTCTGAGGCTGTTGTCCTCTCTTGCGATGGACTGCTATTATTATTATTAAGTCATTTACTTTGTTTAAACCGGTTAACAGTCTACTCCATAATTCCACTGGTTATATTATATCAGAAAATGAAACTACTAAATACAGCATTCTACAACAACATCAAGGTAATAGAAATATAATAGTAGCAGTGTTACCTGGTTCACAAACATAGCAGAACCAACCTACACTATGATCAAAAAGTCTTCACTAATAATGGAGAATATAAATATCGGCTGACTGGAACAGCAGTGATCGATGAGGGTCAGACAATGGGCAGATCCGACAACATAAATGCCATAGAAGATGCAGATCCAATAGATTATTTTTTTTCAGACACAAATGAATCATCCCAGAGTGAAGGAGATGAGGCTAAAACCAGGAAATGCAAGACACTTTGCAAGTGATACAAGATGTTTGATTAATCAACACAGAACTGGAGTCAACTTACGCAGATGGAAATATTTAGAAGATATGAGTACCTTTAGACCTGTTCGAGTGAAAGATGATGATTTTCAATAATCACTGATATAAATATCAAGTTAATCTAAAATCATAATAAATAAAAAATATAACAAAATTATGGCACCATTGGGGTTCAGTTTTACTCATCATCATCAAAAAGCTTGTCCTAAGCAGAACTTTGCCACCCCAACAGTCCTCCGGAAATCCTCTCTCTCATAGGCCAGATGTCCTGCCTCTGCAGCCGTCATGATTCAAACCATCGGTTACATCCTGAATCCATCTTCTCCGTGGTCTTCCTCCTTAGATGATAGTCTTCTCCAGCCCTTCATGTCTTTTAATATGTCCAAAATATCTAAATTTGTCTCTCTCTTATTTGTAGCATCAGTCAGTTTTCTTTGATTTTGAGTTTTTCTGGATAGCTCTATTTGTTCTCGTCTCTGTCCAAGATATACGGATGACTCTTCTGTAACACTTATATTCGAAAGCCCATATATGTTTTTCCACTGCTATATTAAAATGTTCATGCTTCATACCCATACGTTGCCACTGGGAATATGCATGCTCTTAGTATTCTGATCTTTGTTTTCTTATCAGTTCCGTTCCATACTGTTTTTCCATCAGTTTTAATGCAGTTCACATCTACTTTTTTACGACATAAAAATATATAATTACTAATTTTAACTATAAAAAATAATGGCAAATCTGTGGCAGGACCCCCAGGTGGCAGCTCAAGAACGGACAATTAGCCAGTTAGAATAGTTAGTGTATATAATATTAAATAGTTGAGACATGTGTTGTACTCTCAAAACAAAAGTACAACACATAACGATTGGACATGACGCTTTTGCGTAGATTAGTTAGTGACGTTTTTGAGTAACTGTGGTGAGGATAGAAAGAAAAACAAGGAGGTTTTCAAATGGACTCTGATCGAGTGGACGTGCTTTTGTTGCGTCCTTATGTAATACTATAAATAAAGGATATGGAACTGACTAAACGCCTCTGTAATTACTTGTGTTGTATGACTGCAGGAGAATAATTATAACTACAATGAACAGGGTACCATTAATATCATCGCTATGATATAATATGGAAGTATATATGTATATGCAATATGAAATAACATCATCTAATATGAACAAATATATGTAGGAGGGGTGGAATATCTATCCTATCAATTTGGAAACCGTAAAGGAAAGATGAAGCAATATGAAACTAAAGGAACAACAAACAGGAAGGATAAACAAACAGTGATAAACCACCCCTACAACAATGGTGTCAAGATGAATAAAAAGATCTGCCCTAATAACAGTCGTGGACCAGAAATTACGTGAGTGTCATATTTTATATAGCTATTTACTACTGTCGTTTGTATCTTCACGTTCTGCAGCCATCGGTCTATCTCCACTCGCTGGACCCAATTTTATATATGTGTAATTTCTTCAAATCTATTTACAGGACCCAACGCTTGTCCTTCAATCTTGAAGGCGACGGCGTGATTACCCACCGGTCAGGCTATTGTTCTTATTTATTCAAATCTATTTAAAGGACCCAACGCTTGTCCTTTTGTCCTTCAATCTGAAGGTGACCGCGTGATTACCCACCGGTCAGGCTATTGTTCTTATTTATTCAAATCTATTTAAAGGACCCAACGCTTGTCCTTTTGTCCTTCAATCTTGAAGCGACGGCGTGATTACCCACCGGTCAGGCTATTGTTCTTATTTATTCAAATCTATTTAAAGGACCCAACGCTTGTCCTTTTTGTCCTTCAATCCTGAAGCGCGCGTGATTACCCACCGGTCAGGCTATTGTTCTTATTTATTCAAATTTATTTAAAGGACCCAACGCTTGTCCTTTTGTCCTTCAATCTTGAGGCGACCGCGTGATTACCCACCGGTCAGGCTATTGTTCTTATTTATTCAAATCTATTTAAAGGACCCAACGCTTGTCCTTCCTGCCCTTCAATCCTTGAAGGCGACCGGCGTGATTACCCACCGGTAATCAGATCTAATTTATTCATATCTCAGGATCCAGCGCATGTCCTTCATGCCCATCCTTTGATGTGTGTTGGTGCTGGTCGCTAATGGAGGACAGTGTTGATTGGTCTCTACATCGGTTGGATTGCTTTATGTTGGACAGTATTGCTGGTTAGGTGACTAATCGCATTATGTGCTGTGTAACCATTTTTCCATGAATTTTTTTTAATGATGTAAGTATATTTTCATATCATCATGGCATATTTTACTAACTGTCCATGTTGTTCAAAATATTGTGTCTACAGCTATAGATTATGATTGTGTGATAGACAATTTTGCATCAATATATTTATGGTTTTATATTCGTAGTGCTTTACCATTACGACGCTTAGGTTGTAATACTAAGTTTTTAATTACACGGTCCGATTTTACAATGACTCATCGGGCTACCAGGGGCGGCAAATTATGTGAGGATGCCATGTTGGAGGTCACAACTCGAATGTGTCATTACTGCTGCTACCTTGGCAGGTCCTTCAATCCAAGATGAGGGTATTGAACGAACTGATCAGGCAGGTATTGGGGCAGGAAATGGTCTACGTCTTCCCAGCAGGCCGGTCAGGAATTTTGGAGTCTGAGATGGCCCTACAGTCGACGAGTTTGCTAGAGATATTCGTCTCTACTGGAGGTCGTATGGACTAAAAGGTCGGGATAAAAGGGATGCCATATTGGATCATGTATCTGATTCAATACGTTCCGAGATAGAGATCCTATCGTTGACCATTCAGGATCCCGACTTGTTATTGGATCGATTAGTAATGGAATATGGAGATAATAGGTCCGCTCATGATCTCCTTTCCATATTTTATAAGGCGGAGCAACAAGGGGGGGGAATCTATCCGTGACTTCTCACATCGGCTGATGGATCTGTACAAAAAGATTACTGCGGCACAGAAAGAGGAAGGACAGGCGGTGATGGACCTCCAGTTATTACGCGACCGTTTTGTTGATTCTTTGCGAGATCGCCTGTGTAAGGCCGTCTTATTGGGAAAAATAGAGCAGTTTCCGCCTACGACCTTCCTACAGGTTCGTGATGCGGCCATACGATGGGAGCGCAGTCCCATCCCTGCGTCAGACGCCCATACAATTTCTGAGATGCACGCGTATGGACGTCCTGGAATCGAAGGTGGCGGAACGCCACTCTGAGATACGCTGCCCAAACCCTGCTAGACCCCTCCCCACCACACCTCATACGGAGAGAAATGATTTTCGTCAAAATCGACAACGGGGTTATGGGAGGCCCAATGAAAGAGACAATTTGGGGGAAAAGTATAATTGTTCTTCTTTCCACAGTCAGGACATAAGAAGGAGCGCACAACTCTGGGTGTCCGGGGACAAGGCCCATGAAAACCAGACCATTAACAAACATAATGTGTTTGGGTATGAGGCGAAAGAGAGCGGCGTTTCTCCCATTGGTCCTCTATATCGATCGGCAGTTGCCAGGTAGAACCAAGATATACTTGTAATGATTTGATCGATAGTATGTCGAACAAACAACTGAATTTCTTACAGGTTTCGGATGACGTGTGCCAGGCAAAACAAAACGTTGTTATGACTATTTCAGATGTTAATGAATTATGTACTATACCTAATTTTTTATTAGATTTTCCCTGTGTAGAGGAAAATCACATATTAGTTTCAAGCATCACTGGTTCAAATGCAGAGCCGAATTTCTTGCATTTTTCACGGATAGAAGAAGTTGATTCGCAAGATAGCGATACAATGATGTCTATTATAGATTGGTCCGATATTAAACCCATTGCTTTGATATCATCCGACGATGTGACATGTGAAGAACCAAACTTCTTATTACAGTTTTCTTGTGTAGAAGTGGTTACTTCTCAAATTAGCAATACAGTCGAATCCGTTGTCGATTGGCCCGATGATGAGCCTTATGTCTTAACAGATCCTCCCTTGATAGCAGAAGTAAATTTTCAGGCAATCCATGGGGTGAATGAGTCTTTCATCTGTGAGACAATTGTAGCGCAGGATATAAAAGAGGATATCGGTAGAGAAAATTACAGCTTGCTTGACGATATGGGACATGATCAGGAGGAAGCTGAAATGCAGGAGGTCGTTGGTGGATCAGGTGAGAAACAGTTGGCGGAACCTACAAGCGCTGCGCCACCCTCTGAAAAGTCCCCCAACGTCAACGACCGACAGATAGGTCATTTCAGTTCTGTAAATTTTCAGCAATCGAAATTTAACAAGAATGGAAATCCTATACTCCACCCTCACGGTACACCATGCGTTGTGTCAAAGAACGTGAAAGCAACCAGTACATGTTATATTATTACTAAAACAAGTTCCATTCAAACAAACAATGTTAAGTCAAAAGTCAAACGGCGAGGAAGTCACAAAACAGTCCAGGTTACTTCGAAAAAATTTAAACAAGCTTCAGTGGACAAAAATAGTAGGAAGCGTATATTTAGAAAGTGTGCTGACAGTAGAGGTCAGTCTAGAATAGTGCGGAGGAAAGAAAGGTGGCCTAAGTCTATCTTTAGAAGAGATCCTGCAGATAATTTAAAACAGGAGAAGAATCAACTTAAGATATCTTGTCCCATTGACACTTCAATGACAACACAAATAATGGAGGTCACTGAGAATGTGCGTGACAAGGAAGATATAATAATTTCAGGATCCAGCGAGTGTGCCTACGAGCATACTAAAAGTAATAGTCTCACAGTAGACATTGGAGGTGAAGATAAATGTACCTCACTTCAAATAAGTTTAGGAATTGATGGGACAGATGCTCAATCTCTGAGTTCAGAATATAAGCAAAATATGAACTGCAACGCTAAAATTGATTTTCATATCTGGCCAAAATCAGATGCAGTGCGCACTGGTTCTGATGTGCGAAAAGATGTGCAATTTGAACGGAAGTTTCTTGATAACATAAACAATGCGTCATTTTGGGGGAAGTATTCTGTCCATTCTATGACCAAGCGGTTGCGATGGAATACTGTGGTGATTGGGTTCCTTATACTATTTCTTGGCGCTGATGCCCTGTGTTGCCATCAGCATTGTTTGAAAGAATTGACTCTTTCATTCCACGAACTACGGTTTAGTCCTGGCTTGCTCTATTTATTGTTGGGGGTCTATGTTGTCCTTAACAATATCCTTAAGGATATACATCGTGGGGATGGCACAGATGATACCATCACCATTGCTCCCCGGGATGATCCCGTGGGAAAGATATTAGATCATGACGGGGAAAACCATTATTTATGTGATTTATACACAACCACATGGAGTTGTAAAACCGATGGGCCTGAATTTTGGCTGGGACCCTGGCAAAGGGCCGGTGATTTGTACAAAACTCCAGAAACCGAGTTTACAAACGCCAGGACTGCTGTTAGGGATGAAATTGAATCAAATAAGGAAACTATTTGAGTTTTTGTTTGGGACCTGGGTAACTGAAAGATGGATCGTAATAGATCTGTCGAGATTAATAGTATACCAAATAAAGAAAATCATTGGGTTTTTGATCGGGTCTTTAGACTATGAAGGACGCATTGTACTTCCTCATTTATTGAGTTTATCTGATATTGAGCCCGATAGGCAAATCCTTTTGGAATTGGCTTGATTCCTTGTGGGGTTTGGATGGGTTGTAATTTTAATAATTTTAATAATACCTGTGGTTATATATTGTGGAGTCAAATTTTGAATATTATTTGATTCCGTTTGATGGTTGAACGGACAATGAAGTCTCATTAACTTCAATGTGATTGCTATATGTGGAGGATTGTGGATTGTGATACATTATTGAGGCTGCATGTTGGTAAATTGCAGATATTTGATATATTTGGGATGTCAAAAGTTACAGTTACAGGATTCCCGCTCGGGTGGATGATCAATAGCCCCGGAGGGTTATATTATGTCACTCCACATGTTTGGAGATTCTATGGAAAAAATTTGCATTGTTTTTTTAATTGTGATATGGATGTTTATTATGACGACGTTGTGAACTTTTCATTGGGCTCTAAGATGAGAAAAAGGGTGCATTGATATTATCGTTAGGATCCCCTCCTCTGCCACGGGGAGGCTGATTATTATTACCTCATGGATTTCAGTTACTGTGGCTCGAAGATGGGGCAATGATGATTTTGGGAGCATCTACTGATTTGGGTAGGAGTTGAGGAATTTTACCTAACGGAGGTCATATAATGTATAATAATAACATTATATAATTATTTTCAGTTCGATTTATAACTTTGTCCTTTTTTTTGAGTTTAATTTCAGATAATATGACAGACTCTGACTGTCAAGAGTAAAATAGTGACAAGACAGGGTGAGCTGCCCTTGGCCTTCCCACAACATGTGAAGATAGGATGTTGCGGTACAGCCACTTCACATAGGCCAGTTGTTCCTCTACTAGAGTCGTTGAGAGGCTCTGGAATCCCCGTCTGAACCACATGGCAGATGTCTAGAATTAATATGCAAATAATGCTGACTGTTTTCTAATGTATATGTTTCAGCATAAAGCACATTGGGCGACTGTTGATGTTAACCATGGTCGCCTTCAACCAGTTGATGAGCCACATTTCACGATGTGTGGCGACATGTTCCCATCAGCTCATTCAATTGGGTTTGTCCTGAGATCCCGTCAGGATTTTCTTTTTGTTTTTCGACCATGGTTGATTTGTTTTAGTTAGTCGTTGTGGAGCCACGTTCAGTACGTGGGGAGCCTTTTCCCATTCAGCTCCCACATCGCTAATAAGCCCTGAAGGTCCACCTGTGCAGATTTGATTTGGTTAATCGCCGTCGTGGCAGGACCCCCAGGTGGCAGCTCAAGAACGGACAATTAGCCAGTTAGAATAGTTAGTGTATATAATATTAAATAGTTGAGACGTGTTGTACTCTCAAAACAAAAGTACAACACATAACGATTGGACATGATGCTTTTGCGTAGATTAGTTAGTGACGTTTTTGAGTAACTGTGGTGAGGATAGAAAGAAAAACAAGGAGGTTTTCGAAATGGACTCCTGATCGAGTGGACGTGCTTTTGTTGCGTCCTTATGTAATACTATAAATAAAGGATATGGAACTGACTAAACGCCTCTGTAATTACTTGTGTTGTATGACTGCAGGAGAATAATTATAACTACAATGAACAGGGTACCATTAATACCATCGCTATGATATAATATGGAAGTATATATGTATATGCAATATGAAATATCATCTAATATGAACAAATATATGTAGGAGGGGTGGAATATCTATCCTATCAATTTGGAAACCGTAAAGGAAAGATGAAGCAATATGAAACTAAAGGAACAACAAACAGGAAGGATAAACAAACAGTGATAAACCACCCCCCTACAACAAATCTACAAATATTCAACCTCAAAAGTATCTGGGTTGTCCAGATCTAATCCAAACTTCTGTAACGTTATCTTCTGTTCCTCAGATAATGAATCCGTTTGAAGCTGACCAGGATCCAACAGGATCAAACAATGTGTTTTCTTCTCAGGATCACTATCACTCAGTTCAGCAATTGACTTGATCCCACGTTTCTTAAACAGTAGTTTTTTCCAAGATTTTTGGGTATTATTGATTTGACTTTTTGGAATCTTGACTGCTGGTATTTTAACAACTTTTGTAAAGGCTTCTTGGCTTAGTTGGGTCATTCCTGCAAGAGAAGAGAAATATGTAAACTTTAGAAAGTGATTGCATGTGAATTGAGAAAATTGAAGAAAGTGATGTTTGTCAACCAAGACAATAAAGTATAGAATAAAGAAATTCTGCATGTCATTTGAAGAAAATGATTCATAAAAACTATGAGAAGAGACATATGATTATTCTAATAAAACCTTTCCCATTCAAGTTAAAGATTGAGGATATATTTAACATCTGGAGGTTACGCAGCATGGAGGCTAAATGCTGGATTTCTACACTGAAGTTTCGTAGTTTGTTTCCACTTCAGGGTGATTCTGAAAAATTTGCAGCTATCCCTAACCTCAGGATATGTGATGTGAAGAACTGGTCCTATTGGAGATCAATGAATAACATGGAGAACCATATGCATACTGCACATGTATTAAATACCCTCTCAGATAAGACATCTAGTCTCTGGACCATCATCTCATTGAGTGCTGTGCCCTAATCCAAAAGGTGTTCACTAGGTAGATTCAATACATCCCTCTAACTCTCATCAAAGTCATTCTATCAAGTCTTTTATCACAATCTACTTCTGCATATTTCTAATTATAGATCCATGCAAGACTCTGAAGGTTTCAGTCTCGGTAAATGTCATCCACTCATTTAAAAGCAATCTGTTTTGGACCTTTTAAAGTATGGACTGAGTCTGACATGATAAATGCACTGGTTAGTGGAGATCCAGGAAATCAAATCTGGGCTACATTAGCTACCTCAAACATTATTCTCATATCACAAGTTATTATATGCTCTTTTCGGTCTACAATGTGAGTTTATATACCCACCAGAGTTGTGGTCGGCTAATCTTTCTTAGGTAGTGTAAAATGTGAAAATTTGTAGTCTCATGATGACCAGCAGAACACATAAGCCAACCCATGTGCCAGTGGTGTAGACCAGAAACCTTTGACTGTGAAGCTCTTACTCGTCTTGGGGGATAGACTCTCCAAGATCAGGTTTTTTCCCCGTTTGTCCCTAATAAAAAGCATGCAAAAACTGGATGTGTTGGCCTAAGGGTATGTAGGCTCCAAATCCCATACAGACCACAAAAAATGGTTTAACAAATGGTTGATATACAACAAACAAGGAAGATATTTTCTATTTCATAATAACCCTGCTTCTTGCCCTAGTCAAGAAACCATATCAAGCAGCACGGACTAAGCAGTACATATAACACAGTCATTTTCCTAGCTTATCTTTTTGTCCCAAGTTATGCTTTCCCACTCTGATATATTTGGCATTCCTTGAACATGTAATAATAACTTTAAACATTATATAGTTCTTAAATCTGATAACTTATTTCATTTATAGATCTTTGTATAGAGCAAACTTGCTTGTCAATTTTAAAGACAATCATCTGCAACAAGGAGATCAAGATTATGTGTGGACCATGGTATCCTTGCTTGGGAAGAATAGGATCAACCTACAATCCAGCATGTCACATAAGGAGACTAAGGATGGTTGTATATTGAGCTATCATCATATCATGTAAAATATTGTTAGAACCGACACTGTAAAAGCTCAGAATGTATTGCACAGGCTTGCTGCAAAGCTATCCATGGTTGTGCCCATGTTTCAAAGGAATGATGATTGTCTACAGCAAGTAATACTGATTGGCTGAACAATGCAAATTGATAGCTTAAAGACAATTTATTAAGAAACGTTATTTATCAAATAACTTAAGTCATTTTTATATTTTGCAAATATTCAAATTTTTTACTATTACAAACCTTTGACAGTGTCTGGAGGTGTAATTTGTGAACATGATGACTCCATATTTATTTTGTCTATGTATCTACTTTGCAGACTTGCTAAAACATTTCTGAAAATTACAGACAAATAGAACACAGTATTAAGCAGGAAAAATGGGTCAATAATAATTACAAAAGTATATTAACAACCTGCAAGTATGCTTGCTTAACTCTTAGTGGACCAGGGCAAAAACCATGTTTTTACAAGCCATGTTTTTAGAAAAAAAAAACTCCCTTTAGTGTGGCTCCTGGTAAAAAGGTCTCCAACCCAGTGCCAAGTAGAGTGGCGTTTGATCCACAAGGAGTTAAGTTGAACAGGAAAAATGTTGAGCAGTAACTAGGCAACTGTAAAGTTACTTTTTTCTTTGTAATACCTGGTAATTAACAGTAAGGACTACTTATTAAAGTGTTGGTTAAGCTTTGAAAATAACCAGACACAGTAATGGCAGCTGAAATCTTGAAATCACTTTTGTTACTAATTTGAAATACAGTGATAACACTATTGGAATGGAATAAAAGGATAATTATAGAGCTGCTGAAAAAGATACCTCACAAACTACAATAACTGTAGAGAACTTACTCTACCCTCAGTGTCTAGTAAAGCCCTCAGCACGATCACGATATAAAGATTCTCCACAGTGGCAGATTCAATTCTAAAAAAGGAGCAAGCAGGCTTTAGACGGAAGCATCAATCATATTGTGAAATTCCAAAATACAATATGACAAGTGTTCAGAATTAGAGTGAAATGGACACCATTTAGGCACATTTCACATAAAAAACATAGCAGGCTGAATAGTTTATTAAAACCTGGATAAAAACAGTCGCAGTTATCTTACATTCACAGATTCAATCCAAGTCTTTTCTTTTGTCCTTCTCTGCTTTTTGTTGTTAGATCCCAGTCACAAATCTTAAATAATAAACTATTCAAGGAGACATTCAAGGGTAAGATGGAATGAAAAATGCAACACTTGAATTTTGCGTCTCCTGTTTCTTCTTCTTCTGTTATTATCATTAGCTAGTTAACCAGATGGTGAAACACTCAAATTTTAAATGCATAAGAACAAGCAAAACATCAAATTGAACAATAAAAATGTCCCCATGTAATATCTTTTTCATAACTTCATCAAATTTGAATATATAATTTTCATTCAGTGGTCAACTAGCAACTAATAATATATGTTTAATACATTGCTGCATAAAATAGTGACCAACAACTAATTACAATTAACGCTCAATTAAACAACTTCAAAATAAATTTACCTTAGTCTAGGTATTAGACGGCTATCAACTTGAAGGGCATTAAACTTGCCATCTTGGTCCTCTCTACGGCTCAAAGTCCTGCCACTGCTTCTCCATATTTTAGCTAACTGACTTCCTAACCGATTCATTGCCTATTCAAGTCAGTACATGGTCACAGTCACAATGAATATTGAGGATGCAAATTCTTATAAAAGAAGGCCACAGAATATGACTACATTATTTGTATGTTGCCTATACAGCACATATATGAAGAGGATCAGTATGGTCTAAACCTGAGTGAGGCTATAGCAGAGTGTGTGGAGAAATAGTAGTTTGACCATCAGCACAAAGGTTGGTGTATCCAGAGAAAGATGTTGAGAACCGTATTCTGTGCCAGTAGATCATGGAACCTTCATGCATCACAGGAGAACAATGTGAATGCATTTCATATGTGATGCTTTAGATATATACTCAGAATCTCCTGGAGTAGCAAACAATAGGGTATTGGAATTTGTTGGGGTATTCAGTATGACTACTCTCCACCAATGCAGCCTAAGAATTATGGCTCCCCTGTGCAGGATAGAGGACAGATAGATCCCCAAGGGTATCTTGCATGGATGGCTGATTTCTTGTAAAAGAACCCTTCCTTTTCTATAAGGATGTTTGTTTCAAGATAAAAGTGCTAAACATTAATATCCTAAACTGGGAAGACCAGTTGGAAGCAGCCTCTGAACGTTGATCTCTGAACTGATAAAGACATTTGGCATGAAAACTGTTTTAAAGTGTGCCAGGAAAACAGCAACTAACACAAAAATCTCTCCACAAGTGCTATATCGATTGTCTTCTGAGGCTACCAGATGTTGTATCATAATATTCAAGTTAGATTAGACAGTCTGAAAAGTGATAGTCTTCTGATCAAGTCTTTCTACTGCATGGTACACTGTAACCCTGTGTTATCCAGTGCATCGCTTGTATTATACGTTCCTGGCGCCATAGTTAACTACACCGGCTTTTAAAGTTAATAAGAATTTCAGAAAGATATTTCTGATTAACAGTATGTTTCAGTTTAGTAGCACTTCCATGAACATGTTTTCTCTCTTTTGCAATCTTGTTTTATTTTGTAACCATTCTACTACTCCCTATTCCCAACTTTTGCTTTTTTTACTGGTCTGGTTACCCTTTGTTTGTAACTTTACAGGAGTAGAGCAAGCAGTTTCAATTTAAAGTAGTTACAGTGTGTTCTTTATTTATTTACTCTTATTTATTACTGTAAATTGATTTATAACTTAATCTGCACTAACTACAAAATGAGTGCAGCAATTTTTAATAAACATTATGTTATTTAAAAATATGACTAAACCGGAACAGAACACTTTTAATTCTGAATGTGAGAATCAGTATTGTGTTATTGAATACAAAGACAGATTTGTGTGTTTATTGTGTAATGGTAGCATATCTATTAATTTTTTTCAAAAGTAAAAGAGCATTCCTATACTAATCATAAAAACTTAAATAATGAATATCCTGTGAATTTTGACTGAACACCAGAATTACCTCAACTTGAAGGGAATATGCTGTGTCAAGTTTCACACTAATTATGTAGGTACAATATACATTTTAAAACGTTTAATAAGGATTAAGTTTTCATGTATTATTTTTATTAATATTACTTAATTTCTATTACAATCGCCCAGCCAAAGTGTCCGGATCTCCACAACAATCAGGGGAAGCTCCCAATATACAAAAATTCATTAAAATGAATAATGAAGCACCCAATATACAAAAACGAAAGACAGAACTGGTGCAGCCTGTCCTCTGGGACTTTTATCATGTCAGTGTGACATAAATAGATTGAAAGCCACAGCTTACTTGACTGAGGTGTAATGAGGGTTGTCCTTGCACTTACTAGTTCCACCGTTCCTGACTCCATAGATTCTCTCCTCCAGTATATTCTGTAGTACATATTTTGCCTCATGTTAATAAAGGTATGAGTACTATGACGTTGTGATCAAGCTATGACAATCTAATCTACTGGACTCTTCATTTGATTGCACATCCCTTTAGAGTAGTTTTTGTCTTCTGTCCCAGTATAATGTATTTTTATTTGATTTTGTATCTGTCCAGCTTACTTGTTTCATTTTTTGAGATAACATAACAGGTGAATCTCTAATTTAAGGTTATCCTTTATTGTTCAGAGTATATATATTTCTGGGGCCGCAACAATGATCATGATGCATGCAAATATTAATAAATATAAATAAAAAGACTAACTGGTCTCCTCTAATACAATACAGTATACAAAACAAAGTGTAACAAAGTTCAAAGTGGATTATTTTAATTTAATAATTACAATAAACAATAATAGAAGTAATTTATGTGTATTCTAATCTAAAGACTAATCAATGTGAATGTCATCGATCTGGGTTGGAAAAAGACTAAATTCGCTACTAAAACTAAAAGAAATGGAAGCAAGTATTAATGTCTTGGTAATATTCTCAATGACAAGTTAGGTCATATAACATAAAACACACTAACTAACTGAACACTGGACAAGATTTCCCAGAAATGATGAAATAGAAAAATTTCTGGTCAGCCACTAACTAAAGAAGTAGTTAACTCTACTAGAGTTTAGAAGGGTAATTCTAGTCCCTTTTTACAACTCAACACTGTGGTTAGTACTAGTGTGTTATGTTCGTTGGTCGAAGGTCATTATTGAGTTCTGTTACTGACTAGCGGGCAACTAGGGATAGAGAATTCAATTGCTTCATTCTAATGTAACATATAATTGTCTAGAAAATATAATAATAATTTAGGTAGAATCTATACTATTAGACTAACTTCAAAAGCACTAATTGATGTAATTGAAACTTTGTAAAATTATGACTTTATTAAGTTTATTCATTATCAAGACTAAGTATGGGTGTGATTGATTTGATAAGGTTACTTTTCCTCTCTAGTTTTCAAGTTATCTCATCATCTCAGGGAAAGCCACATCGAGTTGGCTGCAAACCTCTGTATTGTGAGTGTTGCACACGCAGACGTAACCTGTCCATTTATAAGTTTCCTCCATTTACTCTCGTTCTCTGCTCTTCCCTCAACTTTCTCTAGTAAATGTTTTTCAATGGGTCATGTCTTTTATTGCCCAAATACCTTACTTGTCTTAATTTAATTTCTCTTAATGATTGTTTTTTCATGCCTAGTTTTCCTAAAACTTGTTTATTTGTCTGTTTTTCTGTCCATGAAACTCTGCAAGAAACTCTGTCCAAGAGTTATCTAAGATATCGATAAATGTTGATAGTTGTCTTGTTTCCTAATGTCTGTACTATTTTTTGTTGATTTAGTTCCATGTTTCTTTGTCATTATTTGTAGAGTATCAATCAATTTCTTCTTTCATTTGCGTATTCTTAAAATGTTAAATTCAATCCAAGGAAATATGTCAGCTGGAGTAAACGAAAGAAAATCAACAGGACAGAATATAATAGTCGCCTGTAGTAAATGTATACTCGGCTCTATTATGATGCTCTAACTTAGAACAGATTTTGAATATCTTGGTTCTATAATTACCAACAATGGAGATTGAGCGAAAGAAGTTAGAAAAAGGCTAGCCATGGCTTTCCAGAGGTTGGTGAGCATGAAGAAACTGGCACGACACAAGCAAAGAAACAAAAGTAAGACTTTTGAAAACATGCATATTCCCTGTGGCAACATATGAATGCGAATCGTGGACTATAACACAAACATTAAAAAACAAATATGAAGCTTTTGAAACAAGGTGCTATAGAAAAGTTCTTAGAACATCCTGGACATAGAAGAGAAGAAACAAAGACATCCTACAAGACCTGAATGTCAAAGAGCATTGGCTCATAAATAGCATCATATCCCGGAAGATTATTTTAGCCACAATAAATGCCACAGTGGTCTGGAAAGAAAGGTAATGGAAGGCATGGCTCCTGGAAAACGAGGCTAGGGACGACCAAGACGAAGATTGCAGAAGGACATCAAAGAAACCTTGAACATGAAGTTGGAAAAGACAGGAGAACTTTCAAGAGACAGAGAGCTTTTCAGGCGGGCTGTGATGAATGCCACGTTCCGCAAGGGACATGCTACTACTTGAGAACTTAGCTCTACATGATGATGGAAGTTAGAAATTTAATGTCACAGAGACACTAAATAAGCGAACAACTTGCCGGACATTGTATGTTCGTATGGTTATCAGTTATATGATGACTATCAGCATAGGACTCCGGACACGCCCATAGGTGCACCGATCTCCGCCTCAACAAATCCAGCAGCGTCCAGCGGCCCAACACGCCAGTTCGATGTTGATTAATCAATCTTTTGCATATTTGGTATGTCGTTCTTTTCGGGCTGCACCAATATTGACACCCATTTCTCTCAATCTGGTCAGCGAGTGGGATTCACAGCTCTGAAACTCCTCTGTTCGGAAAGACTCTCTCAATCCGTTAAGAATGTCCATGGCAACTCCCTCTGATATTGTAGCCAAACCAGCCAATCTATCAACTCGCTCATTACCACTAACTCCTGCGTGCACAGGGACAAAAATGAGGGTGATTTCTCTGATCATTGTCTGTACTAGTGCCCCTACCTAGTTTCGTCTCACAATTTCTGATTCGACTTTACGAATCATGCCCATGGAGTATGTTCGTATGGTAAACCATTCATTGGACTCTCTCCCTCTCTTCTCGCACAATGGCTGACGTAGACAGCAATGAATGTAAACAATTTCATTTAACTAACTGTATTAGCCAGATCTGCTGCCTACTAAACATGATAACACAACAGACTCAAGTAGTAGCATGTCCCTTGCGGAACGTGGCATTCATCACAGCCCGCCTGAAAAGCTCTCTGTCTCTTGCAAGTTCTCCTGCCTCTTCCAGCGTCATGTTCAATGCTTCTTTGATGTCCTGCTGCCATCTTCGTCTTGGTCGCCCCCTGCCTCGTATTACAAGAACCATGCCTTCCATTACCTTTCTCTCCAAACCGCTGTGGCGTTTAAATGTGACCAAAATATTTCATCTTCCGGAAGATTATGAGCTAATCTTCCTCTATATGCAGGTCTTGTATGATGTCTTTGTTTCTTCTCTTCTCTGTCCAGGATGTTCTAAGAACTTTTCTATAGCACCTTGTTTCAAAAGCTTCAATTTTGTTTTTTAATGTTTGTGTTATGTGTCCACGAATCGCATCCTTATGTACACAACAGACAGCAGCTCATGATCAGATAAGAAAAAAGTAAACTACATTAGATCCAGCTGGAGCAAGAGAACAAACTGCATCCCTAAACATGAAAAATTACCCAAGTAAAATTTGACAAACGATCAAGTATTTCTAAGAAGATAACAAATCGCAAGGAAACACCGTTGTTGAAGGTAAAACAACAGATACTTCATTGGCTCACAGGCTGCATACATTCTAGCTACTTCAAATCTGAAGAGAGCACACAATTATGACAAAAGCAAGAACTGCAGAAGTATGAAAGAAACAAAACAAAAACGTTATCTGAAATCAGCAATCACATCAGGGCTTAATGAAAATGCTTTAAAAAAGAAATTAAAAACAGCAATTCAGTATCTTAAAAAGAACAAAATCCTGGACCAGATATAATTACAAACGAAACCATCCAGAACGTCGGACTGCCCGAAAAAGACGAAAATGCTCAATACGTTCAATCATGGGCGGCTCGTCATTGAGGGCCAATGCGGCCCGGTCCCACCAACAATTTTGAGTAACTTGTACTTATTAATTTTAGAAATTATTTGTTCATAATTATTACTTTCAACGTGATACTGATTAGTTTTGAATGTTGATATATAACGCAAAAACATCACACAGTCTGAAATCTAAAATTCAGCATCTTTCCTCCCAAATTAGTTTACACCCCTGGTCATTAAGGGTCAGTAAGGTCTGCCCTTCCCCTAAACCAAAAATGAGTAACGCGTACTTATTATTTTATAAATTGTTTCTTCATAAATATTACTTTTAACTTGACACTGATTAGTTTTGAAAGTTTAATATATAACACTAAAATATAAATATTATATCATAAAAATATAATAATCATAATAATATATGAAATATCATTTAAAAAATATTATCTACAGTCTACAGTCTCGCGTATTGCAGCCACTATTTTTCAGTAGTTCATTTTAAAATGGGCCTATCTGCGATGTAACACTGCGACCTTTACCTTTGACGTCTACCTGCAATGATAATTGTCAAAACAATTATGTCATTTTCATTCTTCCGGTAGCTGAATTTAATTTTACGCAATCAACACATTTCTTGATTAAATAGTCGTTTTAATTATTGATTGAATCACGAATTATATATAAAAATAGTATAACATTATAGAAAATAATAGAAATAAGTTAGTAATTACGATAGAATAGCCCATTACATCAATATACATTTGTCAACGACAATGTACTTTCACTTTCGTTTACACAGATGACAAGTTTATGAAGAGAGATTATATGTTAGAAAATCACACTCCGTGTATACAGTCGCACTGGCGGAATAGATAAGCACGTATAGTCTGTAATGTGGGTGACGCGTGTTGAATTCACGTTGAATTTTTTTGGGGATCCAGAAACACTCGGTGCCATGGACATCGTAACCCTTCGGTTCGGTGCCACGAACACCGTGAATTTGAGGAACCTGTGGCTTTCCTGACAGCCCGCGTAATTGAACCGCACTCACAAGGGACTTGTCACCCGTCGTCCAACGCTGGGCAGGCGGGCAATCCTTTTTAAAAAAAATCTTTTCTTGGCACTCACGTCGTTTGATGTTTCCGAAATATTTAAATGTCTTTGATTTTATGTTCTTTAATAGCCAACGTGTGGGTGTTTGGCATGGACATTTGATGAGGCAGTGAAAAGTATTTGTGTTTTTTTAATATGGACTTTGCAGGGGAGTCATCCGTGTGTCATGGACAGAGAGGCGAGCAATTGAATATTTGCAGAAGGAACTCAGGGTCAGAGAAAGCTGACTGATGCTACAGACGGGAAAGAGAGAATTGAGATATTTTGGACGTATGGAGATATATGGGAGCTGGAGAGGACCGTCGCGGAGGGAGATATGCCGGCAGGGAGAGGAGGAGGATCACGGAAAAGATGGATTCGGGATGTAACTGATGGTTTGAACATGATGGCTGCAGAGGCAGGACATCTGGCCTATAAGAGAGAGAAATTCCGGATTACTGTTGGAGTGGCAAAGTTCTGCTTAGGACAAGCTATTTCATGATGATGATGATGATAGACAACTCTCTCTCTCTAATATCAAACTGTTGCAGAGCAAAAGCATTGCCCTTTTCTCGAAAGGGGGAATAACTTCCCGGAATAGACAAATAATAGTAAATAGTCCCCCCCAAAAAAAGGTTTTTCCGGAAATTTTGTCTGGCCCCACTAAGATAAATGACCACGAAAAGTCCGTTCTAGAAATCGTTTCTTATCATGACTCTGTTAGAAAATAGGAAAAGAGAAAGGAAGAAGAAGATACACTACCACTGTCTGCGCATTGAACATCTTACCTATTTTTACAAGAGAACATGACCTAAAGCGAGTGTCTAAAATTCCTCCCAGATGGTGCCAGAAATCCCTCAAGTTATTGTTACCTGCTTGTTTGGATTTTATGTTTTTCACTGGCAGGTTCTTGCCGGATTCAGCAAATGAGAAGTAAATAACTCATTTTCATTCTTGTAGTATATTGAAGAATGCAATATTAGGTTCATATTTTTCTTTGACAAACTGCAGACGATGTGGTCAACATCACACTCATCTCATTTACCCTCAAGAGTTTTGATCGAAAACATCCCAATGAACTAAAACCATCGGACAACCGAGACCCATCCTAGGAGACCAGCTCACCGATTCACTAAGTTATCGCGGCTCTAGACTTGCTATCTGTGTGAGGTAATTATAATTTTTCGAAGGTGTAATCAACATTAGTCTGTCGCATAGATTCCCAAACTGTTTCGGCCCACCGTCCACTTTGAACAACATAAACTTTGTAACGTCCCCTCCCCATTATAACAGTTTGCCAACTCCCGCCCCCACATATATATACACACATACTCTATTTTCACTTTGACATAGAAAATTTATATATATTTCTGTCATACATGGTCAATTTTTTTATGATTATATACATGAAATAGAAAATTGATGAAAACGGATCGTGTAAGATGGGAATAAGATGAACTAAAATACAGAATTCAATTTTAGATGATTATTCAATCGCAAAATCACGAATAAAAACACTCCCCCACCCCTGCTTCTAAACTCACTATCACCCCCTAGAAGGCTTCAGCGCCCACTGGGGGCGGTATCGCCCACTTTGGTAACCCATGGTCTGTCGTTAACATTACTTTTTTTTTCAAAGCTGCCATACAAGATTTATTGTCTGAAGCAAATACTTTCTGACAATGACAATGCACGCGTTTCACATAAGGAGAACATTTACGACGGGGATTTAATAGTTTAGTCTCTCTTAGCTTAAATACGTTAATTTTATGTAAATTAAGTGCATAACATGCACCACGCGCGCTCACACACAGACACACGCACGCATGCCCTATCACGAATACACACATAATATATCTTTCTTTCGTTTTATCGTAATGTCCCTGATACTTCAGACAAACACAATAATACAACCATGACAAGTGAATTATTATCAAAGTCATATATTACATAACGCGACATTTACATACTCTGTATCACTTTATATCGACTGTCTGCCCGAACAGTACTTTCGTGTCAATTAAAATACATGGCACAGGAACAAAGACAGAAATTAGCCATCCGCCGTTTAAACTGGCTCGCGTCATAGACGTTGAATATACAAAAATATGAAACTTATTTTAGTCAAATTCTCTTATAATTATTATCTGACATTTAATAACTACTTACAGAAGTAAGATTAAATACAACATGACTTAAGTGTATGTAATGTATAAAATAGTTTTATAATTCGAACAATGTCAAAGACTATTGTGTATAGGCTATACTAATTCATGTACACAGTCTAACACGATATTCTAGTTCAGATGTGTAGTACAAGTTAGAATGCTGAAACCATTTATACTTACTTGTAGCTTACTGTTCCTAGCTTTTCTTTATCTCTGCGTTTAGCTAATGCAATAACATCAGCAAAACTTGCATTGATTCAGGAAACAATAGTACAAAATGTAAGGTCTTTTAAAAAGACAAAGAATAACATGCCTTATCTTTCCCGAAGTTGCACTTTACTCGCTTTGTCAGAGCCAACATTCTTAGCTGACGTGTTTTCTTCATTAGAAATTCGTAACAAACTATTTTCATAGGTTCCTATTTAATATGTTTCAGTTGTACAAACATTTTTTACTTATGATTTTCTTGATTCAATAACAACCCTGGAAGATAATATAGGGTAGATTATATAGTAAATATAAGTATCAATGCTATTAAAAAATAAAATAAAACAGAGTAAGCTGATTCTGCAGAGGTTCAGAGGGAGTCAATCGATCAATTAATTATATCAAGAAAAGTACCACAGAAAAGTACTACCCAACCCACAGCGACAGTAGTCAAAACGTTGCTAGTTTTAAAAAAACCCACTAAACCTGAGAAATAAAAATGGGAGAAAATGCTTCAGATTCGGTTTTACTCATTGACGTACCGTCTAATAACGACGAGATAACAGATATATTGGTCAGTGATGAAATAACACATATTCTTCACTGGTTTCTTTTTGCTGTGCTGTGTCAAGCAGTGGACATTTTTGGTTCAGCCAGCAACGTTATAAACATCATTTGTTTCATCAAGCAAGGTTTCAAGGATCCTGTCAACGTCAGTTTATTAGGTATATATTTCATGTAGGTTATTACATTGTAATAAATAACATTATATGTTATTACCGATCTCATCAACATCATCATCTAGCTTGTCTCTGTCGGAACTTGTCACCCATGACAGCAGATCTAAATTAGATTGTATAATGGGTACCTCTAGCTATAAACCCAATTTTTGATCCTTGATATTAACTCATCATAATGCTAAATTTTGAAATATTTATCTGGTCGACGAAAGTTGAAATGTAATTTTACTGAGATCTTTTTCTAGACCACAGATATATCTTAGACATTGTTGTATTGACAGTTGAGCATCAGTGTTGTTGTTCTTCTGATAGAATCTACATCATTCTCCTTAGAACATGAAATCAACATTCATCATCCTCAAGTAGCTTGTCCCTTCCGGAACTTGGCTCCCATTGACAGCGGCCCTGAAAAACTCTCTTTCTGTGCAGTTAACCGGCGTCAGCAGCAATCATTCTTAGATCTTCAATGACATCTTACACCCATCGTCTCCTATGTCTTCCTCTTATTCGTCTTCTATGCACCATTCCCTCCAAAATTATCTTCCCTAGACACTTATGTCGCTTGATGAGTCCGAAATATTTAATTGTCCTTGATTTTATGTTCTTAGCCAACTCTCTTTAATATCAAACTGTTGCAGAACAGAAACTTTTTCTTTCTCTGATATTAACATTAACTTGATGAATATAATTCTTCTATTCATTGGCATTGTGTAGTATGTTCAGAAGACCTATATTTTATACAAGAATAATTCTTGGCAAAGTTCAAAGCTCTTTGTCGTTCTCGCTCTCACAATAGCACAAATATGTACGCCTTTCTGAGAGCAATTCTTCAATATTTAAATGGCTATTTTAAAAGGAAAATTATCTTAAAGTAGGGTAGAATGAAATTTTTTTAAACTAAAAATACCCAAAAACTCGGATAAAGACAAACGAATACTACATAATGTATAATGCCAATCAAAATGAAAAAGCCAAATTTCGAAAATTTGGCTTTAAAAATATGTCATTCCTGCTGGCAGGTTGACAAGCAGGATATATACAGCCTATTATTGACATTCTATTCAAATCTTGCTAAACTTGGCCGACAATCTTGGCTAACTTGTGTGCTTCAGAGTGAAGCTAAACTGCACACACCTAACTTGTTGCTTCAGAGTGAAGCTAAACTTGACCGACACACCTAACTTGTGTGCTTCAGAGTGAAGCTAAACTTGACCGACACACCTAACTTGTGTGCTTCAGAGTGAAGCTAAACTTGGCTACACCTAAGTGCTGCTTCAGAGTGAACTAAACTTGGCGAAACTAACTTGTGTGTGCTTCGAGTAAGCTTAAACTTGGCCGACACACTAACTTGTGTGCTTCAGAGTGAAGCTAACTTGGCCGACACACCTAACTTGTGTCTGCTTCAGAGTGAAGCTAAACTTGGCCGACACACCTAACTTGTGTGCTTCAGAGTGAAGCTAAACTTGGCCGACACACCTAACTTGTGTCTGCTTCAGAGTGAAGCTAAACTTGGCCGACACACCTAACTTGTGTGCTTCAGAGTGAAGCTAAACTTGGCCGACACACCTAACTTGTGTGCTTCAGAGTGAAAATAAAAATCGGTACATATCTTCTACAGGACTTCACCATCAACTACAGCAAACGAGTTGTCGATTAGGCATCACCTATACGTTTAGCAGTTTGCCATTGTATTTTTAACGGTGGTCTATTTTTACCTTTCATACAAATCCACGTGAACAAACAGCCGGACACAAAGTTTGAACAAGGTACTTTAGAGTTGTTATCGAGCTCACTACCGCTTAAGGGAAGGGCTCTTGCTGGCGGGAAATCAGCTGCAGATAACAATTGTCTTCATTCAAAAGACCATTTTTGTGGTCTAGCTTTAACTTCTTTGACACCCACTTACCTTACCATGCTACAAACACCCACTGCAACGTAACAGTTGAAAAACCACATTATAACATGTCTCTCTCTATCCTCCATTTTTTAACAGGTCTGGCAGTGTCAGATCTTGGATGTCTAACAACTTTAATATTTACAAACATCTGTTACACACCGGCTTTCAGAGAAGCTGACATCCCTTTGAACCCATAGAGTTTCAGTACCTCACAACTGGATGGTTACACACAGCATTTTCTCGCGTCACTGCTTGGATAACAGCCCTTATCACGTTGGAAAGATGTCTGTGTATAGCAACTCCATTACAGGTTACTGTTTTCATTTTATTTCTTTGAAAATTGTAAATAAAGAACTAATCTGTATACAATACAATATAATAATGTATAATGCTTTATAAGTGTTGTATTTTAGCGATTTAACACAGTACTTGGACCTAGAATTTGGAGTAGTATTGGTCAGTTCACCTATCGCTGACTTCCCTCTCATAATAACTAGGAGAGTAACACAACCAAATTCAGTTAGATGTGTCGATTGAAGCGTGCATAAGCTCTCTCTCTCGTCTCGTTTTTTCTCGTCCTGTTGTGCCTCACAGTGTCTGGATAAGAGATTTATAGAACGAGCCTTTGTGTGCGTCTCATAAATAGTGTCTTTCACTACGTCTGTCATTTATGTGCTTCCCTTTTGCTTGGACTGCATTTGACTTTCACTTTTGAGTAGCATTGCTCTTTGAGGTGCACTGCCTTATGGTAATCTGCTTATGTGTCCGAACCATTGAATTTGTAGTTTCTAGATGAAGTTCAGTATTGATGATGTATCAACTTTTTTTTCTGATGTCTTAATTTCTAAACCGGTCTCTTATTGATACTCCCAGCATTCTGTGTAGACATCTCATCTGTGTCGTGTCTAATTTTCTTTTATCGTTTGATGTCACTGGAGAAACTGGCATACTGCACTGTACTAAGTATAAGGTAGTGTCGGAATACGATCAATTTGTTTGTGTTTTTTAACAAAGAGAGTAAAAGAGAATATATTTATCTGCTATCTTCTTCATTTGCTTTCAGACGTTCATGTTAATGACTCTGACAAAAGTAACACTCTGCACTAGGTCAACGACATTGCAGTAGTTTTTTTTTTATCGTAAAGGAAAACAGGACATACTTGTCTACGTTTACTATCGTATTTTAAACGACATATCTGCAATAGGTAAACGACATATCTGCAATAGGTGTTCAGTTATCATGGAGCTGGTAACACAACAGCTACTCAGACGGTATCAATCTTGAACCTGTGCATGGTCGTCCACATACGTTTTTCCAGGAAGGGAGCCTTATCCTCCTTTTTTAAAATAATTATTTAAAACATGTAATTGCCCGTTTTCTACGCGGAAATTGAGATGTTTTATCAAAACAGACATTTTTCAAGAGTGGTGGGGAAAACTTGCCTTAACATGTGGACACCTATGAATATGTGGTATAGATGGTGTACATGTCTGATATCTTCGCAGTCCGTTAGTTATAGCCTGATACAATCTGACATGGAGGTAAGGTGCTGGCCTCTCGCCCTAAAGGTAGTCGGCTCGATTATCGTGAGAGGGATATTTCTCCAGTGGTCCCTGATCTCAATGTATGTGGTCCTATTCGATACGACCGATAAGAAGTAGATTACCGTGTTCAAGTTGAGCACACAAAAGATTCCTTGGCAGTTCAAAATCAATAAGCAGGCAAAATCGATAAGCAGGCTGCAATGTCGCTGATCAGGCATAATTAATTTAAAATAAAATCCCTACAAACATTTTTACCATCCCCTTCTTCAAAATGACACAGAAGACTCTCACACGTGATACACAGTTTGTGAACTGTCGCTGAGATCTTCCTATGTAAGAAAGAGATCAGAGCACACATGGTTACTCATCGAAGTGCAATAATGATGGTCTTATCACTGAACCTCAAATGGTCAGATTTCAGACCCAATACACAAATAAGACAAGAGACCAAGCAAGAAAATGTATCAAATTTTATAAGAAAGCGCCGCTGGAACTACATCGGCCACACACTTAGAATGGATGAGAGAAGACTCCTTACCAATCCCTCATATGGACACCAGAGGGAAAAAGAAAACGAGGAAGACCAAGAGAGACTCTGCTAGAACCATCACCAGAGAAGGCTCAACGATGGGCCTAGTAAACATCAAAGACTTAAAACAAATAGCAACGAACGGCGAGACATGGAGAGCTATGACCTCTGCCCTATGCGCCGCCCACAGGCCCAAGAGGAAAGACTAACTAACTATCACTCAACAACTCTGGAGAGCGGATGATAGACATTATGTGTTAGTTGACTTCATTGGCCATGTCCATATTTCAATTATTTTCTCTTAAAGTGTCTCTTTATAGTTTTATTCGCTTAATAGCGCCTGTATGTTGTCAGGGATCGCAATGGGAGCACAGTATAGTAACACTGTGACTTACAAGGCATGACGTAAGAGTGGCTGATAGCAGCCTAGGGACGCTACCGTGGTAAATACAAAGCGTTGCAGAAATCAGATGTACTGGCTCACTGGCTCAACTAGCACAACGTACAATCGCTCTTAGGCTGAGATCACATATAGATCCTAAAGAGTGGCTGAACAAGTGGTCGATATGGAGAGTTCAAAGAATAAGAAGTTTCATTTAATATGTTATTGCTATGTCCTTCTGTTATCTATTTTATCGAACTTTTACTTTTTATATTTCGTACAGGTAAAAAGTATCGTCACTTCAAAGCGGATGTCAATCACCGTCACATGCTTATTCATTATCCTCTTAAGTTCAATTGCACCTGTATACGTTGTTAACAGATTAGGAATGAAATTCTTCGCTCACAGAAATCAGACGCGTCTTGGTATGGTCTACACAGATAGACGGGAGATCATTGAGAAGATTACCTTCGCAATCAATAATGTCTTCCTACCTTTCTTTTCTTTTGCCGTCATAATTGTCTGCACGATAACACTAGTACATGTACTCAACAGTAAATCAAGATGGAGGAAGACGTTGTCAACAACAACACAATCTAACAACGCTTCCAACCGTAACTATAAAGTTGCAAAGATGGTAGCAATGATAGCAATCCTATTCATAATCTGTTACTTGCCAATGTGCATTATATTTATTGTCATGTCAGCCGAGCCTAAAATTTCTGTTCATAGCAAGTATCTCAACATGCTAACAATATTAGGAGGCATTTGTTTGGTTTTAGAATCAATCAATTCGTCTATGAACATTTTTATCTATTATCATATGAGCAGTAAATATAGAGCCGTGTTTTTCAAACTTTTCTCTAATTGTAACTGGCGCAGTTGTAATGACAGTACATACGCCGCGGACTAACCACACGAAGACCAACATTTAGTATGGATCTACACGAAAACTACAAGTATCGATATAATGATTGCATTAGATACTTGTACTGACTTCATCACAGGAAAGGTAGAACTACAATTTCTGAGGACATATATTTTTCTTATTGCAATATGTGGATGTGAATCATGGACCATTCCATGAACATTAAAGAGGAAAGTCGAATTCATTGAACCAAGTAATACAGGTAAAAAAAATCCCACTTTAATACGCTGGTCAAAGATTTGGAAAACTACAGACAATATTCAAGACCTCAACAGTGATGAAAATTTCATTAATGCTCAGAAACAATTTATCTATTTATTCTCTTGTTTTGCCTTTCGGTGCAAGGTCGATAAATGAGGCACATGGAGCAAGCCTTTTCTTCTCTAGTCCTGTCTCATAGCTTCAGGATAAGATTTCTAAAACGGGCATTTGTGTGCGCTTCAGAAACAGTGTCTTTCGTCGCCTTTGTTATCTCCGAGGTATACCTTTTGCGAGGCCAGCCTTTTGCTTTGCATCCACTGTATAAGAGCAATGTCATAAACAATATCATGTCTAAAAATTGAAATACGTTAGTCATACTAGATGTCACAATGGTCCAGAGAGAGAGAGAAAGAGAGAGAACAGTAATGGAGGGAATGGTTTCTGGAAGACAAGGCAGTGGACGATCACGGCAACAGTGGCAAAAGAACATTAAAAAAGCCTTGAACAAAAGATGAAGCAAGCAAGACTGCGTTTTTTTAGATTTGCAATGATGAGAGTAATTGCCCAGGTTCGGGAATTCAGATATATGGGAAGCATTTTCCCAGAATTTGGAAAAATGGACAGATAAATCGAGATTAAAGCATACCAACTGCCGCAACCATGTATCACCACAGAAAAAACGCTGACCACATACTGCAGACCTGTTGGCTAAATGTTGTTTAAGGAGACAAACTAGGACATCTACAAGACCATAAGTTTCATCCAAGCTAAAGTCCTAATATAGCTCGAACAGTATGCATACTGTTGCTCAGGTGGCTGACTGGTTAAGTACACTCTCACTCAGATCAGGTGGCTGACTGGTTAAGTACACTCTCACTCTGCCACCCAGATCAGGTGGCTGACTGGTTAAGTACACTCCTCACTCTGCCACTCAGTTCAGGTGGACTGTAACCTCTCCGTTCAGTGGCTGACTGGTAGTACACTCCTCACCTGATCAGGTGGCTGACTGGTTAGCACACCCCTCACTCTTCTACTCAGATCAGGTGGCTGACTGGTTAGTACACTCTCACTCTGCCACCCAGATCAGGTGGCTGACTGGTTAAGTACACTCCTCACTCTGCCACTCAGTTCTGCTTATACAACATGTTATTCCAAACTCATTAAATCACTGGAGAGATTCAATATCAATTTTAGTGTCCTCCTCCACAGGCAGTTGCTAAGACTAATGAACATTCCTCTTATCCATCCACAACTCCCAGACGGTTAATGCTGTTGATGCCGGCCGCTCTCTCATTACCACGAACACACACATGCGGAGAACAGTAGATCCACTTAAGCATCTGGAGGTTTAAAACTTCGGTATACAACACCCACAAATACCGCAGCCTGCCATTTTGAACATTCTGAAGCATCGACTGAGAGTCAGCCATAACAACGGCATTTCATTGCATTTTTAAACATACAAGATGTGACATTTGAAATGAAATTGTGATAAATTACATTGATTGTTCACTTTTATGCACTGTGCTCAATGGTGAAAGTCCTTTAGGTGAAACAGCAACTTTTGTGCACTGTCCTCAATGCTGAACGGCAAAAGCAAAGCACCAGCAGTGTTCAAAGATGTACAAAATAAGACAAGATATATACAAATCCTAAAATATAAAAAAAACACATTTAAAACTATTTTTGTCAAGAACATAATAAACAAGAACAAAATGCAAACTTTTCCCTAAAAATAATTTAATGATTAGACAAAGCTAAGTTATTTACATCAGATTTATAATACAATAAGAACACAACAGAAAAAAACAAATTCTGTTCATGCTAAGCTTTGTCTATATCAAATCTAATGACACAAGAATATACTGTCCAGAGTTCAACAAGGACTAGACATTTCAATGTTTCACTAATGAAGGATGATACATAAATATAATATAAAATTACAGCATATAACAGCTTATTGCCAGCTGGTTGTAATGGATGTCCAAGTTTTATGCCATTTACCATGGTAGAAAATTTGTCATGATTTGTGCTCAACTACAGAATGATCTTCATTTTGCTTCTAACACCTCTCTAGCCCGACTTGTACATCTCTTTGTGAGCCATCAAAATTTGATTTCCTATTTGGAAGATATTTCAACATTTTCATTACTAATGTTTCTTCAAGTCTGTTCTCTCATTACTGTGCGCACATGCATGTCCAGGACAATGTAAGACAGCAGAGGTCAGATGCACCAAGAAGTAGATGACATCTAGTCATACCAAAATGGCTGTTTAGGATATTCTGAAGCATATACTGATAGATACAACAGCTGTCCTAGTAATTGGATTCTACGAGAGTTGACTTAACAACCTCAACCTTCATTCTCATGCAAGAAGCTAGTTGTCCATATGCTGTTTCTCCTGTCAACAACACTGTCCGAGTTGGTTAGAGGTCCACTGCATTTATCTACAATTATCTCCATATCTCAAGAGACTGTCATGTTAACGTTAGGAAATTTATGTCATGCCTTATCCACACGTGCTGTGAAGCGTTGTGGGGAGTTTCAGTTTTCTATCCTGTGCCAGGAGTGATGCATCTGTAGTTGTTAGTCTTTGATGTTGTAGGATACCTGTGATATTATTTATTCATAAAGTTCTTGGTCTTCCTCTTGCTCTACGTCTGGGTTGCTGATATAGGAGCAATGATAGCTGTGAAAGTATAGTGTTTAGTGCAATGTCTTTGTAGATGTGTGGTCCCAGGATCAAATTTCTCAGTTGGAGTGGGATTTTTCCCAACTGTAGTGACTCTCAGGTGGACTCAAATCTTAATTGGTTACCAAAGAAATGCTAGGTAGTAAATAATGGCACATGGCTTGATGTTGGAAATCAAGCATATCAATTGTGTACCATTAGTCAAGCAAAAATACAAGCAGAACATCATATTTCCCAACATATCACATGGTCGAAAGCAGGTCTCTTACTTATAGGAACTACCAACATTAGTTTGAGGTCACAGAGCACTTTTAAATCTTCCTGAAGTATCATGATGCTCACTTGATTTCTATGTGTCCATTTGATCTTTTAAAGAAGCATAGCATCCCGAAATCTTTCGTTCCTTGCAGGAATTATATATACGAAAGTTATACCAGAAGAGCATTTTTACATGGTGAGTTCTCCGTGATAATTTGGTAACATGAAGAGATCATGGATAAAGGAAAATACAAACTAAAAACAAGATAAATGTACAACTTTAGGCACAAAATTAAGTGTATCTCAATGAAGATATTTAGATGACCACCACAGAAAATACATTTGAAAAAAGACATTATATTGTCATGGATAGCTAATGATGACAAGCAATGTTGATTCATATTTATAGATATAACTCAATCTAGTTGCAATCAAATTATAATATGAACATGATCATTTTCAAAATCATATTTCTGCATATGTGGTCATGATGGATATGGATAAAGAGGATATTCTGATGTTGCTTAATATTCACTTGCTGAGGATGTAGAAATTTTCACTGCTGTCTAGCTAATTTGTTCTATTGAAGATAGAAAATAAAACATTGATCATTTGACACTAAAAGGTAGGTCCTGTTATAAAATGAAGCATGTAGCAGCCTTTGGCTGTTGAAAATTAATAGGAGTTTGCTATAAAGTTGCTGCCCTGGCAAAACTAATTAATATCAATTTAACATGTGTTAAGTATATTAAAATAAAATTCCTACATAGTTTCATCATCTAAATCAAGGTATCTAACTGGATTTGCTGAGGCGGAGCATCTATGGACATGTCCGGAGTGCTATGATGATAGTCCTCAGTGGCGGCTCGTGATCATTTTTGTTGGTGGGGCCGGACAAATATTTTAGGTAAAATCATGGTTTTGGGTTAGATTATATATTAGTCTTTACATATTAGTTATACATGATTTTTAGTGGGGCTGGGCCCCTGGCGTTAATGACGAGCTGCCACTGATAGTCCTCATATAACTGAAGGTATCTAACATACCAAATGCAAACACTCACAAGATCCTATAAGTAGACTTAACAGAAAAAAGCACACAACAATCCTCCTTCTCAGAATAGGATACTGCAGGCTCAATCACCACGCATACAGAAGGAAGCATGCTCAGACTGCAGAGTGTACATGTCAGATCGAAACACAGATTCACTGCACATTGTGCATGGCAGTACAAACACACAGACTCAGAGCACATCCTGCAGTACTGCAATTAAGACCGACAGCAACGAAACATAGCCTCCCAAACAAAGCTTACAGAGCAAGCTATGGGGAACCTATGAGAAACTCCTACTGACATGCAGCTTCATAGAAGCAACCCATCTCATAGTATAGACTGAGCAGATGAAACCTATCGCGAAGAACAAAATTGCAGACACTTGGCGGTGCTACAGGATTCATCTACCAGCCATTGAGATCTTCCTTTGTTAAAAAAAAAGATCCCTTGTTATTCACCAAAGTGCAATGACCATGGTTCTATCAATCAATCAATTAAAAAGAACTCCCTACAAATTTTCAGTTTTCAAAATTAAAAGATTGGAGCACACATAGTTATTCAGCAAAGCACGATCATGATAGTCAAATTTAAATCTTGTGATGGGGCACCTGTGTTATCAGATGAACTGTATAACCTGGGAGACACAGTAACCATCAACATGTATAATCTTTCCCATTTGTTGAAAGATACTAAGCCCCTGTATATTCCTTTGCAGTGCACTGAGCTTATTTGTTCTAGCTTATAAAACTTATAATAACATATAAACTTATATATCATGTACCACTACTGTGAAAAAAAGAAATGTTCAGTTAGGTAATCAAGTACATGTACAGGGTCGTTGATAGTGAAGGTGATAACAAGTTTCGGAAGTAAACACGTACTGTGCTAATTCCTAATTCTGGGGTTCAAGGCCACCTTAGGCCTAAAACATTATCAGTGTGCATGGTAAGTGGCTCCTGGTGATCTACTTGAGGATTGAAATTGCAAGCGCCTCAGAAGTCGGAGTAAGTCTCACCTTAATGGTAAAGGAGAATGGTTATAAGGAAAGCTACTCTTCACGCAAAAATCAGTCAAAGGCGCCATGACTGCGCCTGTTTCATAGCGGGTGAAAAGAAAGTACATGTAAAACAATCAAAATATTTTCACTTTATATTAATAAATATGCAAATCAATCAACATGTCTGCCTATCAAGGCTTTCGTCTAAACACAACATGCAATAAAGACAATATAAATTAATGTAGTAATATACTCAACAATTGTCTAATTCCAACAATTCTTCGGTTAAGTGAAGTCAGTCGCTAGATTAGTAATTTAAGAGATGTGGTACTTGCCAGGTGTTGAAGTAATTACAGTTGTAACTGCCTGTAGTACTGTTGTTTAGAGCGGTGTAGGACAGGTGGGACGAGAGGCTGAGGAATTTAATGACCGCATGGCGGGTGCAGTGATTGCGGAGCTGTTCAGGTTAGGATTTTTCATTTATTGAAGTAGTAAACAAGGATTATTACAACTTTTAATGTAGTTCTATAATTGCAAAATAACTTTCAAAATATTTCTTTCACATTACAATTTAGCAAAGTAGAAAATTCATGCTATTATCAGTTTTTCAGTACAGGCTATTTCCCTATCTGTCTTGTCTCCTGTGTCGCTATTCTGTCAGTCATCAAATCACAGCACGATTGGCTTCAGTGAACTGTAGGAATCCCTTCAGGTCTTCCTTAAATCATACACGTTTTGGAAATTATGTCACCTTAGCAGACCACATTTACTCCTTGTTCTCCTGAAAGAGCATTTTGAGGAGCTAAGTGTATAACTACTATGAACCAACAACAATGTTATAAAGAGGCAATGGAAGGTAAAAAAAAAAAGACCTTTCAACTGGTATATAGGTCAATACAGTGTTAGGCCTTATTTCATTGACGACGATGTGTAGTTATTAAATATTATATAAATAACTATAAATAGCGTATAACTTATAAATAACTGTCACCTAAAAAGAACCTGATCATTTTGAGAGGAGCACCATTAAAAGAGGTGGAAACATTTATATATATGGGAAGTGTTATTAACATTCAAGGTGGCACAGATGAAGATGTTAGGGTTAGAATACAAAAGGCAAGATCAACATTTGCCATTCTGAAGAACATATGGAGTTCAAGAATGATCAAGAATAAAACTAAGATAATGATATTTAACACAAATGAAAAGGCTGTCCTATATGGAGCGGAGACATGGAAAACAAGGGGAACACCAAAAAGTTGCAGACACTCATCAATAGATGCCTGCGCAGGATACTCTATCTGTGATGGTGTGACAGGACCACAAACAGGGAACTGTGAGATAGAGCGAGACAATGGCAGGTGAAACGAGAGATAAGGAGCAAAAGGTGGTGAAGGATAGGACAAACACTGAGGAAACTCCCTGACAGCATCATGAGACAGGCTCTCGGATGGAACCCCAGGGTAAGAGGTAAGGGGAAACCCAGGAACACCTGGAGACAGGAGTTGGAGACGGAATGCAAGAAAATGGGGAGAGAGTGGAGAGATCTGGAAAAGATGGCCTAGGTTGCAGACCTATGCCTCCCTAGGAGCGGAGGGTGAAGACAAAAATGTTTGTACTGAAGTTAGTAACTGATAATTTAAAACCACTATTAAGGAACATCAACGAATAAAGTGATACTAACAGATGGCATGTGTGTGTGTTAATGAATGAGGAGGATAAAAGGTTCAACAAGTGTTAAACTAGAGTCAAAAAATATAGTTGATAGTTCTAGTTTCTCCTTCTGACTAGCAGTAGAATATCAACTCAGGTATCTGACCTCCTTGTACACCTGTTCCATTAGTACTGTCTGACGAGCACTGAAACTGGAAGGTGACTTTTCCACATTGAATCTCTGCAACACCTTCTTGACCAAAGTAGCTAAGCTCTTTACCATCAAGTATAACACTTGCAGTGTAGAAAGCCTCAGCTTCAATCTGAACTGGGCTTTCAAAAAAGACCGGAAATGTGTTACTAGAGCCATCTGACAGAAAAGATGTTACACACTGGCCTTCAATGAACCCATTTCTTTTCAATTCCATCTTGACTTTGTATTCAGATGCTGCATTGCTTGACCCGTACAGACCAAACCCGGCGATGAAAATCCTTCTGTCAACAGAGAACTGTATACTGTCGCATCTTCCACGATATCGCCATTGGTTGCTGCGATATGCAGAGGATTGAAATCTGTGGACTCTAAATTGGGATAAGCCCTTCCTTCCAGTTCTTGGAAATGGAAGCTTAGGAGATTGCTTTGCGGTGAAATGAAGAAATAAGTCATGGCATTCCTGAAGAGTAATCACTCCGGTCTGAGCAGGACCATTAGAAAATTCATCAAGACTCATGGCTGGGAATCTTATAAGGTGTAGACAGCCACACAAAACATGTCTCTGATTTTCAGGAGTGGCATCGATTTCCTGACGACAGCATTCAGCCACTGCCCATCGACATACAGCATCAAAGATACACAGCTCTCTAGTATTGAGTGTTTCTCTTGAGAGAATGGTCTCCAGGGTTCGCTTATCAATGTCTGTAAATCCTTCAGATCTTAGTGATTCTTCAGTCTGGGCATCAATAACTTCCCAACAGCGCTGCATCAGCTCTACCTCCTCATATAATCTGCTTTGACTAAGGAGAACACATGCATTCTTGGCACTTAGACTTGTCTCCAAATAGCACACACAGGCTCTGGCCAGCTGGGGAACTATGTACTTTTTAGCAGCATAAAGAGTGGCCAATACTGTGTCTGCTTCCACCCAGATTTCATCACAATATAAGTATCTGCAAGCAAAAAAGAAACATTAAAACAGTTATTTAAACTATTCAGAAAAACAACAAAGAAAAAACACTAAAGAGGTAACATAGCAAGCACAGTGAAAGTATGTCACACTAATCTCAGTGATTAGAAATACCAATTAGAAATCACTATAATCAAAGCAAACATGCTTGGTAATAGTCCCTTCCCACATTTCCCATCGTTATTATTTCAATTTATCTCAGTCAGTTTCTATCAATTCCTTTAGTGATTTGTCAGTGTTATTTTTTGTTTTATTGTGAAAAGCTATCTACTTTACTAAAATATTAAACATTATTCTTCTTCTTCTTCACCTTTCAACTCCCAATGGAGCACAGGTCTTCAACAAACATTTTTATTAACCTTAAAAAGTTAATTCAATATTGATGGACAGAATGGAAATGCATTGATTCATTTTATTTTGCTCAGGTGAGGTTCAAGAATAAATATTTATACATGTTTAAAAGGATATTAAGCAAATTCTACAGTTAATTTCTATATTAGAAAGTGAAGTTTGTAGGTCTGGAAAACTTTTGATGATGCAGAAAAAAACAAGGGACAGAGAGTAAATTGTTTTACATTTCTGATTGTTGTGGAATAGAAGCACTGATAGAATGAATGAAAACTGATCAAGATGATCAGCATGACTTTAACATTAGGACAAGAAAAATCTAGACAGCATTGGAAGAAGAAAAAAAAAAACTGAGGGAGAAGAATACATGGACAGAAATATTGAACCATGCTCTCTAACAGAGTTGTCTCATTTGATTGAAATAGAAACATGATGGGAAAATAGAAAACTAGCTTTTCAGAAATAAGGTTACTTTCTTAGTAAGTTACTGGCTTCTGACCATTAAGACCAATGTGCCTGTCTCCATTACTGAATTGTTAATCTTCAATTGTGCATACATGTGGCTGTGGAGCCATTTGTGTAGGGTTCGGAGGGGCAGGATGACAACTTGTTCTAATCTGCTCATATTTTGATAGTTGTACTTTGCTAGTATTGGTGACTTTCTGATTGATGTAATCGTTCTTTTCTTTTGGTGATAGGTAACTGGTATGCCTTGTTGCTCTTGTGCAGCACTTTCCTTGACCACTTGGCCTGCTCTCTCATTTTTTGGTATTCCACAATTAGATGGTACCACCAGTAAGATGACCATACATCGGTTGCACATTTCAGACAGCAGGTTCTGTAGACCTAGCAATTTTTTGAATTGCAGTGCATTGAGTACTGACCTTGCATATGCCAAAAATACAATAGATTGTAGAGCAAGCTTGATGTTCAACAGTTTCTCAGATGCCATCTCATCTTGAATTTCTGAGATTAAAATCAGCAACATGGCACAGGAAGAATATCAACTATAAGCAAACAATAACAAATATAGTTGGTATGGCATCCATGCATTTAGGCCAGATATGATACATTTTCAGCACTGTATTTTTTAGACCGAGTTTGTCTTCCTACTTCAATCCTTATTCGTTTAGAAAAGGTCCCAACATGCAAGAACAGTAGGGTTTTGGTTTGCTGAACCTGACTACTTCTGTCATCTCATTCACAAATGTTTAGTTCTCTTATCTACCATCTTATTTTAGCATAATGTGTTCGTGATGGCAGGCAGATGAATGCAACAGAGAGAAAAACTCACACATTATCAATGTGGTCTATCAATAACATTGAATTTGTTTCTATATTTACAAAACCATAGTTAAAGCTACATAATTTGTATTGATACCAACCTGAGCAAGTTGAGAAATGCTGCTGGTTCTACATCTGGTATATTTATCTCCATAATTTTAGTTTCTTCTGCTAGTCCTCCATAGAGCATAGCACAAAAGACAGAACTTCCAGAGCCTAAGACATACTTGTGGCTCGGAATTCTTCTTTGGTGACCATCTGATCCTACAGTGAAGAAGACATCAGCCATTAAGGAGTTGTTAAACATCACAGAATTTCTTTCACGTACAGTTTGCACTGAAGCTTGCCAGTTGTGCTGTTCGCTGACTTTAGAACACGGCAGAGGGGGAACTGCGGCTGCTGGGGACACTCTTCGTGGACCAGATGTTGGCTGCCATGAAATGGGCGATGAATCTGCCTGACTTTGTCTTGTTGAAGTTGGCTGAGAAGAGTTGGGGATAGTACTGCGAGGCTGAATTGATGGGATAAAATTTTGAGGAACCTCTTGGTTCATCTCATCTTCCTCTTTGTCCTTTGCAGGAATGCAAGACTTCATTTTGTACATAGGTAAGAAGGTCAATCAAAATCTGTTGACAAAATCAAATTTAAGTTGAATTTAAAAGATACTTTATACATTTTTTAAATAACAGACAATAGCAATCTTCTGAGTAATTTTTTTCCCTTCAAAATTTACACCTATGCAGCAATACACTGAACCGTGAATATTACATGTATTCAGCAGCTACTTTTACTACAACAGCATACTCTACACCTATGCAGCATCACATTGAACCATGCATAATACACCTATGCAACAGCACATTGAACCATACATATTACACCTATGCAACAGCATACTGAACCATTAATATTACACCTATGCAGCATCACACTGTACCATGCATAATACACCTATGCAAGCAGCAACTGTACCGTGAATATTACACCTATGCAACAGCATACAGACCATTAATATTACACCTATGCAGCATCACATTGAACCATGCATATTACACCTATGCAGCAGCATACTGAACCATGCATATTACACCTATGCAACAGCAGACTGTACCATGCCTATTACACCTATGCAACAGCAGACTGCACCATGCATAATATACCTATGCAGCATCACATTGAACCATGCATATTACACCTATGAAGCAGCATACTGAACTATTAATATTACACCTATGCAGCATCACATTGAACCATGCATATTACACCTATGCAACAGCAGACTGCAACATGCATATTACACCTATGCAACAGCAGACTGCACCATGCATAATACACATATGCAACAGCACACTGTACCATGCATAATACACCTATGCAGCATCACATTGAACCATGCATATTACACCTATGCAGCAGCATACCGAACCATTAATATTACACCTATGCAACAGCACACTGCATCATGCATAATACACCTATGCAGCATCACATTGAACCATGCCTATTACACCTATGCAGCAGCATACTGCACCATGCATAATACACCTATGCAGCGGAACACCGAATCGTGAATATTACACCTATGCAGCAGCATACTGAACCATGAATATTACACCTATGCAGCAGCACACTAAACCCTGAATATGTAAGCAATCAGCAATATAATATGCTACCTTTGTTTAGAATCTCCAAATGTTTTTGTGCCAAAAATGTGGTGCTGATAAAATCTGTGCAGGGTATACTGTGTCAAAACCAAACATTTAAAGACCAACTAGATTTCTAACTAATGAACAAAACTCCAGACGCCAGAATGGCGGTAAGAAACTTTGAAATCCCAAGATCTAGCATGCTGTCAGTATTAACTCTTTCCACGCCCATTTATTTCCTCAATTTTTAATCAGTTAATTCAAGGGAAGTAAAAAAAAAAAAAAATTTTTAATTACGATCCCAACTACTCATCAATAAATAAACATATATATATTATTATACACTAAATTGAAGTAAACTGGACAACCCAATAGAATAACAAGGTTAAAAAAGTACTATAAGTAAAATAGTAGAAGTAAAACTAGAAAGACTTCTTATAAGGGAAGCAACTCTATGGCGCAGTTCAACTTGAACAAAGCTCCAGACGCCATGGCAGTATGGCTTGAATAAGCGGTGAAGAGTTAATGATTTTAAACAATAATATCAATACAGCTGTCCCTGCTTTAGAATTGAAAGCTACTTGTACCACCCAAGTGGTTACCGGGCCCAAATTTGGGGTGTAAAGAATAGAACCACTGTAACCTGCCCCGCACATCATTTGAGGCGTCTAAGGAGGTTTGGCTGCAATCGGATGCATGTGTCCTAAAAGTGTAAAAGTCAATGCGTTTAGGGGCCTACCAAACCAATGTGCAACGTATACACGTTCTTGGCGAAGATCAAACCTATCACAAAGAGTGGTTAAAATTGGTCGTAAAGAACGAATGCAAAGAAAAAAGCTACTTGTACTAAAGTCATCATTGTTGAGAAGTTATAGACTCATCACAATATACTGTCGTTATATAATTCACCGAATTATAATGGTTCAAAAGAGAGATTGCTGTCCAGATCTGTACCATACTGTTAAGACTATCATTTGTCTAGTTCACATCACAAACTTTGCATTTCTAAAAGGAGTTGGAACACAGCAATGAGCTGAATTGTGCAACAAAGTAAAGTGTTCAATTTTCCACACATTAGATTTTTTGGTATAATAAGCTAAAAACTATTACCTAGACTTTTTGAGTTGGAAAACAATTATTAAATTAAAAAGTTTTACAATTTTGTGTGCACAGCACTGTGGTGAGTGAATGTTTGTAGTCAGTCAGTCACTGTCAGCAGTCACAAATAAATACAGGTCTATTTTAACTTTTGAAGTAGTGTAGGACAGGCGTCAAGCAACAGTTAAGTGCATTTTGTAATTACCTCCTGTTTTGTTAAAATGGAATTGCTACCTTCGTACACAATAGGAGATTGATGTACTTTTTTAAACAATAAATATATAGACAGTAGATACCAGTAGTTAAAAAAAAGATAATATATTATTAATTCATCTTTACCGGAAGTTCCGCTTAACTGTGAATCCGTTCACAAGACAAAAGATGGAATGCAAAGTGTTCCATAAACGCTAGTTATTAAAATAGATTTAATTAATTGATACGCCGTATTAAAAGTTGCAGTTGCGCATGCCCATATGTAAACATAGTCTATGTAAATTGTATGTATGTTTGTATTTGTTCACATTTTGCCGTCTCTATAATAATATGACATTCCACATAATGTTCGCGGGGTTTTACTTTTGTTTTCAGCGTAAGTAACAGTGCTAATAAACTATGGCACGACAAAAGCAAAGAGACAGACGTAATACTTCTGAGAATATGCATATTCTCGGTGGCAACATATGGATGCGAAATTGCGAATCGTGAACCATAACACAAACATTAAAAAACAAAATTAAAGCTTATGAAACAAGAAGTTATAGAGACGTTTTTAGAACATCCTGGACAGAGAAGAGAAGAAACAAAGACATCCTGCAAGGCCTGAATATCAAGGAGCATTGGGTCTTAAATAACATCATGTCCCGGAGATTAAATATTTTGGAATAATGTTTATGGAATATTTGGCCACATTAAACGCTACAGTTGTCTGGAGAGAAACCTAATGGAAGGCATGGATGCTGGAAAACGAGGCAGGGGACGACCAAGACGAATGTGGCTGCAGGACACCATAGAAACTTTGAACATGACGCTGGAAGAGGCAGGAGAGCTTGTAAGAGACAGAGAGTTTTTCAGGCGGGTTGTGATAAATGCAACGTTCCGAAAGGGACATAAATAAAGTGTAATTTTTCATGCACAATAATATGCTGACATTTAAACAAAATTACCCTCCATTATTTATATAGTCATCCCTAAGTTTTAATTTTGTGAAGGATAAAATACACATTTAAAGTCTTCTACACATTCGCTTCTCTGTAGCACAAACTGTTTTGTATATTCTAAGCCAATTGTTCATCTTTTCGCACATATTAGTAATGAATTGTTTGTTTGTTTCGAGCAAATAAGAAGCACACGATTTTACTCTTTTTCAAATATTTAGAGTGGGTGAGATGTTTTTCATTGTTGTCTACCCAGACAAATCCAACAGCTCTTGTGATGTTGTGCTATGTCGGGAGTTGTGAAGGCTCCTACTCATATGGGATATATTGGTCACTGCAATATCCTCTCAGTTCGAGAGCAGTAGGTGCCCTATAAACACCTCTTGTATATCACTCTTTGCAATCTCTATGTTGTTTTAATTCATAAGTCTCGTCTGTGTTAACTTGTTGACCACCCCAGTGGGGTGAGTGTGATTTGCGCCAGATAACATAATGGACAACCACTTTTTCCTAAAAATAGAACTTTGCGTTTTTTCTAGAGCAACCACCTTTCATCTTCTGCATATGACATGTACGCAGTGCCGGATTGCCACGCGGGGCCTATAGCAAATTTTACCAAGGAGCCCTAGGTTTTGTATGATAATAAAATAAAATACAACTTTTACAAACAAACTTGTCTAGATTTAATGTGAGCAAATTTAGAGATAACACTAGACAAATCAATTTCTCTAAGTAAATTACATTCAATGTTCATTAAGGTGAGGTTATTTAGACGATCTTGTCCCATCATGTTCCTTAACTCACTTTTATACGCTTTAATGTCGAAAAAGAACGTTCTCCGCTGCAGTTAGTAATCATTAAAGACAAGTAAATTCGTAAGACTATTTCTACATTTGGGAAACGCGACTAATGAATTTTCCATTATAAGTTCATAAAATTGCAGTTCAAGAGCCTCATGCTTTTCGTTATTAATAGCTGCAGCTACATTAGTTTTAAGAAGTTCAGCGAACTGCACAAGTTCGTCGCCTAGGCTTTCCTCCAAATCCTCTCGGTAAGAGCTGACAATATTTGGAGTTCTTTTCAAGATCTTTCCTGCTGTAAGAGACTTTAACTGCCGAAGTATTCCAAATACGCCATTCACTCTATGTTACGTTTCCATGCGTTTAGCTAAGGCAGACAGTACATTATCAATTATAACAATAAACACCTGACTTTCAAATTTTTGTTTTGATGTTTGATTTTCTACAACTTCATCGAGCGTAGTAGAGCCACTGAAATCGTCGTACTTAGTATTTCGCTAGCGTCGTCTTGAAGTTTGTTGCTGATATTCTTCACAGTCAGTCAGGATTTTCAGCCCTCCATTGGATTTATGGGACTTCATTTACTGGGGCAGTTGTTGTATCTGACTCTCAGTCGATGCTTCACAAGATCCAGAAGGGCAGGTTTCGGTATGAGTGGATGTCGTCTATAGAAGTTTCTAACCTCCAACGGCTTACGTGGATATATTGTCCTGGACATGCCGGTGTTTACGGTAATGAGAGAGCGGACAGGCTTGCATCAACAGCATCGATTGTTGGGGAGTTGAAGATGGATAAGGGGATATTCTTCGGTCTCTTCGCGACTGTCTGTTGGAAGAGGACACTAACGTCGATGTTGAATCGATCAGCGATTTAGCAGTTTGAGTTACCCGTTGTTCGAGTCGAACTGGATGCCTGAGAGGCAGAGTGAGAGGTGTGTTTAATCAGCTAGCCACAGGAACCATCAGTATGCATACTCTTCGATATCTGTTGGGGGAGACTGAGCACCTACGGGTCTGCCCGGAGTGCAATGACGTCAGTTTAGTAACCAATAACCAGTCAGGATTTTGGTTTGGGCCTCAATATCTAACAATACAGGCCACATTGCTTGAACATGCCCGTGTAGCGATTCATAAAATGGCATTTCCCGTGTTAAGGTCTTGATCAGGTGACTATAATGAAGCGCTAGACGTTTGACAGCGTTCTAGAATTTCGTTCCATAAAATGGTCATTATTCCCGTTTCCAACTTAATCATCTCCAAAACTAGTTCATACGCCCGATTACGACACTCTACCTTTTGATCCATGTTATTTGAGATGTCATCCAAAACTTGTTTGATAGTGATAAAACCACATAAAAGTTTCTTTGTCGCATCAGCTCGGGCAGACCATCTGGTGTCCGACAGTCTCTTTAAAGTCGGGAGTTTTGAACCTGTATCTTCCAGTGCTTTTGTAAGAATGCCCCATCGATAGATAGAAGCGGAAAAGAATGTATAGAGACTTTCAACAAAATCAAAAAAATAGATGCTTCTATACAACATTCTGCAGCACACTAAAAAAAAAGAAGTTAATTGCATATCCTTTACATGACTTTGCGAATCAACCCCAGCTTTTTAACGCTGTTTGTGATTTTTCTAGGCATTATTAGGTTCAGTAGTTTGCCATTGCGTTCTGAACGGTTGGTGCCATCGTCCTTTTGTTAAAATCCACGTGAAACAATTTGCCACCAAATTGTACACCAGCGTGATTCGAACTCAGAACGTGGGGGTTAATAGACCGAGTCACTATCCCATAAGCCACAGACGCCACACTGCAGCACACTAAGCAACCAAATTCAATGAATTTACAAAGCAGGGAATGTATTCTGCGTACTTATTTACCTCCTTAATGCGTGCTTGTAAGCCGTGGTATTTCCCACTCATGTTGCTAGCATTGTCATAGCTTTGAACACGACAGTCTTTGATATCAAAGCCATTTTTCTTTTAAAAAAAATAAAGTAAACTTTGGGCGAGCTGTTCAGCAGTATTACCTTCCATATCCAAGAACTTCACAAACCTTCTCACTGGTCCAGATGGTAAGACATAGCGCACTATTAGAGTGAGTTGGTCCACATGCGAAATGTCTGGAGTAGAGACCAGTGATACTGAAAAGTACTTGCATTTCTTAATTTCGCAAATAATATTATCCAGTAAGTTTGAATCAATTAGATATATAAATTCCTTGCATGTTGTTTTTGATAAGTATGATGTATGTCCATTTCCTTTGTTTGCATGAGCAATTATATGCTGAGCCGGAAAAATGTCAAATGTGACTATTAATTCCAACAAACCTAAATAATTTCCATTATGAGGTGAACCAATAGTTTCACCACTACGCCGAAATGCAAGACCGTGTCTTGTTAAAATTTTGATAACTGAAGTAATTCGCTCTAAAAGTGTCCGTCAATATTTGTGTTCGGTCTCAATTTGGATTTCAAGTTGAGAATCGACACGCGAATCCTTCTTATTGCAATCTAACAGCGAAATATCGCTTGTCCTAACCTAAATAAGAAAAAAAAATGAGGGGTGTGGTGGTATATTATTACCTACATCCCAACCTTAGTTCCTTGTTTATGACTAGTGACAACTTAGCTCTGTCACAAAGGCACGGGGCCCCCAGAAGCGCGGGGCCCGTAGCATTTGTTACTTCTGCTACTAGGCTAATTCGGCGCTGCATGTACGTGTTCTGAGCCAAGTACTATGGACACACTATTTAAGGCTATGTAAATTTGAAACCGTTCCGGACATGAAACATGTTCCTTAATTTTAGAAATCGTGTCGTTTGCATCCTCTGAATGAATACGAAATTTCTACTCTTTTCTTTCCGCGTGAGACGTATAGAAATGTTTAAATAGTTATGTTTGTATCAGCACCACTGACGGGACCTATCAGTTAGCGGTGCAGCATATCTGGGTTAGGTACGATACTGGTGTGACAGTTTTTGTCTTTCCATGGAATTTTGATATTTTTCACTAAACTTTATTTTGCAGGCATGAGTGTAAACATCAGTAACCCCTGACATAATTAGACAGGGACAGACAATCTATCATGACCAACCAGTTGAAACTCTCAGTGCAGCTTTTATTTTGAACGACAGACAACAGATGCAACAGACACGGTAGCTATGACGGGACTTGTAGGCCTGTCATGCAAGAATGCTTATGACGGCCACAACAGTATTTTCTGCTCCTCAAATGCTGTACATGTTTGTAAAATGTGTTCAAATGATACTTAGCCAGTGTTACATTCATCAGAAGTTGATATCTTAGCGAAAGGATGGTATTTTTGTATTCTGTTGCCTGTTCGGAGTCTGAATATTATATCTGTTGAACTGGCAGTCTAGGTCTCTTGACTGATGGTCTTAATGTTCTGCTTTCCACTTCAATGTGTATTTAGTGTAACAAATCTCTTTACATCTTCATAGTTTAAGCTGATATCAGGTTCTGGTAGTTTTTCCCCTTGTCTGTCAATATGTCACTTTCATCACTATCATGTTTGATAGGATCATCATCATTGCACTTTATTCAATAACCATGTGGGCTTCTCTTTATTTCTTAAACTAAAAAGTCTTAGAGGCAGTGTAAAAACTCTATAGCACTTGTGAAGGTATCCTTATACATTTTTTTATGATGGGAAAAATGTGTAGGAATTAAAAAAATATTTTAAATGAATTTTGTCTGAGCATAGACTTTCCAGCCTATTCTAATCAATTTTCATCTGTCAATGGTTCTTTTACGTACTAATGTTGAACACTGGACCTACTTGTTATAGTCTATCTCCGATATAACTAGGAAATCGATCTCTCATATATTGAGATTAGGGGTCACTGAAGAATAGTTCCAAGCGGGAAAATAGCCTGTTATTTTTGTTGCGAAAGTCGTGCACCGTATCTCTACGCAATGAAATGGAATTAATTGAATCCAAGCTTTATCAAGCTACTGGAATAGATTTTATAGTGCATCTCTTATGTTGTTTAGTTCTGCATTTTTAATGACTCCTTAGTGATTAACTACAGAAAGTGCATAAAAAAGAGCTGTGTGCATATTTGCACTTTTTTTCTCTCATTAAGTTTTTTTTCTGTAGTTTAAAGGTAACTACTTCTGTTTTAAGTTTCTAGAAATTTGCATATTGCTATTGACAACCCTTTTTTGTCTGCAGTACTTGGATATAGAAAGATTGAAGTTTTTATTTAGATTAACAGTTCAAATGTTGTGTGGGTGGACTTTTGAGTTGGTGCAGCATTGTTAGTATTTCATATTTAAAATAAATTGTGTTTACATAGTTTCTCCATTGTAAACATTACATTTCACATCCATCTATTCTCTGGTCGGATGGGTGATCTGCAAGTTTTTGGAATCTTTCAGATTTTTTTCTCAGATATTTCAGTGGCTCAAGGTACGCGTTTTTTTTTTAGTAAAGTTGATCAAACTGTCGACAACAATGACTTAATAATAAGATAGATGTAGCACAGAAAGCGAGGACAATTTCATTTCTGCTTAGTTTATTTCTTCCATTAAATATCATAGCACAGTGGACGAGTCCATACGTGCTTAGTTCTCAGGTGCACCAGCCATCTCAATATGCGTTAGCTGTGCCCAAGTGATGTAGGTTAGCATATATTATTTCTCTCTCTCTCTCTCTCTATCTATCTATCTATCTACCATGCGAACAGGACCGACGTGCTTGTTATCACTTAACTCATTAAATTAGACTTTTCATTGTCTCTAATTCTGTTTTCACAAATGTAGAGCAGAGGACAAGCATGATGTCCACACTGTCTATGTTTCTCTCCCTTGTAATGAATGCCGTTCCAGCTAATTTATTTTTCCTTTAATTTCCATTCATCCTTACATGAGTATGCGTGTAAATACAAGGCATTATTTGCATGCAGCACTGAAGAATGCTGTTTACCTATTCAGTGCGAAATTTTCTAGCATCAATTCTCCAAAGTATGCTCACCGAATCTGTTACTATCATGTCATGCGTTGAGTTTTGTTCTGCCAGTCATGAAATCAACCCAGAGACAGTAACTATCCCCATTGTCATGCTCGAAATGGTTGAATTCGGCTTTCCTCATTGTACGGCTTTCCTCGTTGCACTGTAGTTTCTTTCTCTTGCATTGTTTAAACCCATCTCACTTCATAAATCACCGAACCATCCGTATTGATTATGATCAATAATACATAGAAAGTGAACAAGTATATTGCTTCCGGAAAAAAATCAATTACCATGCACATGACTCAAACCACAAACCGTTATTTTTACGGCACCTTTGCCTAGCCCTAGAGCTTTAGCCAGGCTTCTAGCCCTAGAGCTTTGCCTAGCCCTAGAGTTTCCTAGCCAGCTTTCTAGCAGAGCTTCCAGCCAGAGCTTGCAGCCAGAGCTGCCAGCCTAGACTTGCCTAGCCGTTTGCCTATGGCACGGTGAATTTGTTAAAATATAGATTCTGTGGTTCTAATCCTGTGTTTGGTCATTTTTTTTTCTGGAAGCCTCTAATATTTGTTCACTATCTATTTATTGATCACAATCGTTGGTTCCGGTGCTTATTCTTTTTTCTTCTTGACTTCATCCAGTATAAATTCAGGCATAGTCAGTGCAGTGGTATGGCGCTTCTGACTGATTTTTTCCTGAGGGCTTGCTTTCTTTATTATCATTCACCTGCCTTCTCCAACTTCAGAGGTAGTTTTGGTGCTCCCACTTGGGTTCTTAAAACTCTATATTCTCTCGTATTGCCAACGAGGCAAGCTAGGGATTTGGGGGAAGGGTGTGGAGGGGAGGGGGCGAGGGGGAAGTTATCTATCAGGCAGATTTCTTACCTGTAACATTCTGAATCTATTTCGTGCATTACTTTATGATGGTGACTATCCCATCCACATGTCCACGCAACTTCATTGGAGCAACAGTTTTTTTATCGCCATGACTGATGGTATCAAGTGGCCATGTCTGAGAGAGAGAGCCTCCTTCTTTAAAGCAATCCAACGATCGTCTCATTTGTAGTCTTTCTTCTTTGCTCCCCTGCTAGACAGTCGTATAGTAGATGATGCTGTCTGTCAGAAGAGACACGTATACCTAAGACAATCTCATATTATTTACTTACCTGATCAATCATGCATCGCAAAGCGTGGCATGGAGTATATATTGTGCCCACATGGATCTACAGTCTCAGTCGGGTTCTGCCAACCTATGTTACCTTTTCAAATGAGCTCTACTGATTGTCAGGAGGTTCAGTTCATAGTCAATCACAAATAGCACCATTCCGTGAAGCAGTAAAAATAACAGTCTTTGCTGAACTTCAATAGTTGACATTTCTATAAGTATGCCCAAGCCCTTTCCTGCCTTAATGATGATTTCATTAGCATTGTTTCGGAATAACAGAGCTCAGTCCAAATTGACTCGGAAATATTTGAGAACTTCTAATATTAATATTCTGTTCACACATTCTGACCATGGGCATATGTGTATTGACGAGTCTGTTATCTAAGGAGAACCATGTCCCAGTTGCATTTGCTGGATTGACTCGCTCTCCTGATTTGTCCCACTACGCCGTCAGTAGATCAGGCTCCTGCTAAAGGAATGTTACTTTCTTATCTCTGTCTTTGCCCTGTATTTCTCATCATATATCCAATATTAATTAATTGAAATATAGTTTTGTTGCACAATTCTTTGCGCTTCACACAACAAGTTATTTTTCGTTGGTTACTGTTTCCACTTTCTACTGGTTTCCTTTCGCTTTGTGCATTGGAAAAACAAGTAAAAACAAAGTACTGTAGTTTTACAAACAGCAGTTGTTGCAACATAGTATTGTGTGCATAAAGTTCATATTTGTTGTGTTTTTATATGCCACGTGACATATTTTACATTTTTACTCGTTGTATTATTCTCTATCCTATCTCATTCTCTCAAGATAGATGTGATGCCAGTTTACGACATAACTGTCAATCTACCGTATCATAAAAGCGCGACGATAGCGACAACTTTCACAATATATCACCAGAAATTGGATTTCTAGGAAATCTCATTCCACAAAATCATTGGTGTGAATTACTTCACGGCGTGTGCTCCATCGCCAATTAGTCCCAAAGAAGGCGGAGTGATTTCTGCGGTACTCAGGTGCGTGGGGTTGCCATAATGGTGGGAAAATTACTTTACCCACGCCACCTTCCTCGGATGATTCAATTTATATTCTCTTTCGATTCATTCAAATTTTTGTCTAAATGCGCAGGCAAATTCAATTTCTTTTGTGGACGAGGAAAGAAAGGTCCCCAAGGATCGCATCTTAATCAGTTTAGACAATGCAGACCTCGTCCAACCACAGTTTGCATAACTTAATTAAGAGTTCTGCAGTCTAGAACTCGTCACAGAACAGACGAAGAAGTCACACAAGTCCTAGACACACCCACTTGTCAGTCACTTAGGTCACTGTAGGATAACTTTCCAAGTTTCAACAAGGGTTTCTCAAGAGAGCTTAGAGAGACTTCAAGTCAAACTTGATGTTTTAGTCACCATAAAAAATTGAAAGTTTACGTGAACCATACTGACTGGAGTATATCAAGTTATGGAATTGTTAAAAATAGAAGTGGCAAGATGGAAATTCAATGTAATTTTTTAAAGTACATACAGCAAAAACATGAATTTATTCATTCCTTTTGCTTCTTCAACTCGATTGTTTCTTTATTTCAATTTAAAATATATTTATTTACCAGGTAGATAGATGTTACCCTCCTACATGTTTATAATAGAACGGTTTGTATAATGTTGAGTAAAACAAATGACGAGGTACCAAATAATACGTCCAAACAGTAAGAGTGAAATATTCATGCGAAAAACTAGTTTTACATGACAAGTGTGCTGGTATTTTACTTGTACATAGTTTTACTGAAATCCTCCGATTTGTTTTTATATCGTTGTACACTTACTCAGGACCAAATAGTTGCATACAAGGTAGCTACAATTTAGGACCTCACAGTCTTCAGAAATGGTTAGACCCCATTAGAAGATTACCCACAGACAATGCCCATCAAAGTGCAATGCTATTTCGATACAGTGAATACAAAGCAAAATGCCGTTCACTCAAAAAGTGTATTGAGAAAAAAATGGATTTAAGAAATAACAGAATAATTGAAAAGCACAATTCGTAAAGCACAAACAAAAGTCCGTTCTATAAATCTTTACTTATACTGACGCTGTAAAGCAAAACAGGACTGGAGAAAAGAAGTCACTCAAGGACATCATCATCATCATCATAGTAGCTTGTCCTTCCGGAATTGATTCCCGTGACAGCAGTCCTGAAAACTCTCTGTTCTGTGCAAGTTGACCGGCGTCAGCAGCAGTCATTCTCAAATCGCCAATGACATTTTGCACACATCATCTTCTAGGTGTTACTATCATTCTTCTTCCAGGCACCATTTCCTCCAAAATTATCTTCTCTAGGCACTGATGTCGTTTGATGTGTCCGAAATCTTTAATTTTCCTTGATTTTATGCTCTTTAATAGCCAACTCTTTAAAATCAAGATGTTGCAAAACAGAAGCATTTGTTATTTTCTTTATCCATGATATTCTCAAGGACATGGTAGTGATATATTATCGTCATGGGAATGGGTATAAAGCAAACGGTTATCTAACTTGATGTTATTTTGACCAGTTATAATTAAGAAACTACAATTGTATTAAGTTAAATAAGCGTGTCTCGACAAAGTAGAGGCCAAATCTTCCAGTTAGCAAAATAAAAAGTTATGTTACTTTCTGCTTTTATGAAGAATTAACAACACCAAATAGAATTGAATCATAGACAATATGTACATACAGATAACGTATGATTGTAAGTCATGCAGATACGGTTTTTTAATGAGAATATTAAGAATAACATGGTCAGTTAAACTGAAAGTGAGCGGTCTAGCAAAGCCAATGTACAAATGATAATAACAACAATGTTAACAAAGATAACTATATTTTATTACATAACAAAATGAGACAACTAGTATTTTAGAAAATAACAAAGTGCAACAAATACCAGGAAATGAAGGATACTATCACGAGAAGATCTCACGTTTTTCTTTTCCACCTTTCAACTCCCAATCGAGCACAGGTATTCAACAGACTTCTTCCAACTCTTCCTCTCTCCTGTCATCCCTTCCAATTCTTTCCATGTGCTACCTATCCTTTTAATATCAGCCTTCATCTCTCTTCTCCAGGTGTGTCTAGGCCTATCCACGACTCCTCTTTCCCTTGGGGTTCAAAAACAGTGCCTGTCTTGCAATGATTCCGGTCGGTCTTCTCAATGTGTGTTCTATACATTGCCAACACCCATTTCTTAGCTCTTTCTCCACTGGTATCTGCTTAGTTCTTTCTCTGAGTTCCTCGTTCGTAATCTTATCATACTATTTCAGTCCCTCTATTCTACGTAAACATTTACTTATGAAGGTCTGTAGTTTGGTGGTTTCTTTTGTTGTCTTCCATGTTTCCGAGCCACAGAACAGCATTGACTTCACATTTGATTGAAAGATTCTCAGCTTTGCGTTTGTTTTGATCTCCTTTGAATTCTATCTTACTCAATGCAATAAAGTTCCCCTTGCTTTTTATATTATTGTCTTGACATCTTTGTTTGTTCCCTCTTCTGTGTCTATGTTTCTCACGTTTTTAAATGCTTACAAAAAGTGAACTGGTTAACATCACTAGAATAGGAAAATGCCATTTATAGTACATAACTACTATGCCAGCATAAAACAGATAGATATATGGATATATAAATAGATGGATATATATATGGATGAATAGATAAATAGATATAAATAGATGGATAGATACAAAATAAAATGTCTTCAATGAAACAACTTTATAGGCGCATAACTGGCACGACGTACAATCTCTCTTAGACGTAGATCACATACAAATCACAAAGAGTGGTTAACAGGTGGTCGATATGGAGCATTCGAAGAAGAAGAAGAAGAAGGAAACGGTACTTGGCAACGATAAGGGTTAGATTGAGTTGATAAGCCAGCTCAATAACAATGTATCCATGCTGCCATCAAGAAATAGGAAAAGACCCGTAAAAACGAACAAGCATAAACGTAAAAATTAGTTAAACAAAAATACAACATGTGCAATTTCATAGAGTGTACGGTTTCTCCTATTTTCCATTTCCAGAACCTAATTATGTCGTTCATCATCAAATAGCTTGTCCTGAGCAGAATGTTGTTACACTAACCATCTTTTGAAATTTCTCTCTCATAGATCAGTTGTTCCGCCTCTGTAGCCGTTATGCACAAATCATCAGTTACATTCTGAATCCATCTTCACTGTGGTGTTCCTCTTTTTTTGCCGGTATGACTCCTGCCATGATGGTCTTCTCCAACCCTTCGTGTCTATTTATATGTTTAAAATATTTCAATTTTCTCTTTCTTATTTGTAGCTCAGTCAGTTTTCTTGGAATTTGCGTTCTTTCTAGATAAATATATCTGCTCTTTTCTCTGTTGAAGGGCTCTTCTGTAACGCTTATATTCAAAAGCACATATATTTTTTTCCCTGCGCTGTTAAATGTCCATGCTTCACATCCATACGATGCCAAATTGTGATCGTTCTAGATAATTTGATTCACTGGTTATTGGTTACTAAACTGACGTTATTGCACTCCTGCAAACCAATAGATGCCCAGTCTCATCCAATAGATATAGAAGAGTATGCATACTTATGGTTCCCGTGGTTCGCTGGTTAAACACACTCCTCACCCTGCCCCTCAGGCATCCAGTACTACTTGCACAACAGGTAACTCCAAACTGCTTAAATCGTTGGATGATTATGCGGAATTACAATTTCTTGTCCGGCATCGACTTAGCATTCTACAAATAGCTGATCTAAATGTCTTATTGTAGAGAGAATAAACAAAGAAATTGACTGCAGAGTTAGACATTCCAAACATAGACAGAATATAAACCACTCTATGACTCGGCTCGAATGAGACAGACATGAATATGCAGACCATTGTTGGTGTCCAGCATATAAAGAACAAACCAAAGACCAGAAACATTTGTTTCATCCATTTCAAAGATGCTAGGTTCCATGGGCTTACCTGGTTCTGCTGCTGTTGATTTGCTGTATTTACAACTTCTAAATTTATGTTTTGTGAAGTTGTGCTTATATTGATTTCCTGGTGAGCTTGTCCATTAATTTGACAAATCTCATGAGAAAGAATGTCACTGTTTTGCATATTGATCTCTACATTATTATTATCAGCACGCCTTATAGTATCTTCCAAAAATGTGTCCTCGTTATTTTTTAGCATGGTTGCAGTTTCATTGTTTTCTTTATCACGGTCATCGCTCTGTGTGTATTTGTTCAGAGAGATCTCGTTTCGATTATCGTTGTCTTTGTCATTTGCAAAACTAGGAAGTGCTTTATTTAACTCGTTTGTGATTATACACGGTCCTTCTACTTTAACTAATAATTTTATTAGCTGGTATGTTGTTTTTAATGTAGTTTATAGTTTCTCTATTTATCCTGATATTTTCATTCTTCATAACCGATTGGATGTCTATGGTATCTGTTTCTACTTGGTTCAAATCGGATAGAGGCGAAATCAATTCTACAGATAATATGTTAGTTTTTTCCATATACCTTCATTGCATTGTTAAATTTTGGTACAGTGTCTACTTCAAATTTGTTGCAATTACTTGCTATATATTTCTGTTTTGTGAGCTTAGCGTTGTTGGCAATTGTTGCGTTAATCTGTTGTACACGGTTGTTCTTTTCTGTTGCATGTTCTTTGGCAACTTTTGCAATCAGACCATAGGTAATACCGATTCCAATGCAGTCAACGAAGAAAAAGACGGGATGTGAGAATGCTACAAATCTTCTCTGAAGTAAGTAGAATGGATTACATCCCTGAAAAGGAAATAAAACATAAAGATAAATTAAGCCAGTTGCACTTATCAACAGTTTAACAGAAGAACACGACAAAGTCAAGATGTTTGTTGTGTAAAAACAACATAGAATCAAAATGACAAATCAGAAGAAATGCTTAGAGAGAAAGATTACAAATCTCCATCGCAATCGCTCTCTATGAAGTAAAATCATCACATACCGGTGCATTTTTCAGCAAACGGAAGAATAACTATGAAATTCAATCACAGATGCAACAAGCTCAAATGTTCCTTCAAAACTCAAAATGCTGACTCTCACCATGCCAAAGAGCAATGTTCCAAAATCTTCTCTCCCTCATTATCTCCGTTAATTTGCGCTGACAAAAAATGGATATCTAGTCCGATCATATTCTACCGATGTCTTTTCAGATAGAGATTCTTGTTGAGAAATAAACATCAGCCAATAATGGTTTGTTAACGTTAACATCGTTCAGTACCATTTAGAGCTCTGGGGCTTGATCATTTGGCGTAGTCGATTTTCATCCAGCAGATGGACCTCCAGTCAGCCTTGAGGCGACAAAGACTGATCTACGAAGCGCATAGAGTTAAATACTTCCCTCCTACTTCAATTTAATTCGAAAAGAAGATTGCCATCTATTCAAATATTGATTCTATGTAAAAACAGAGATAAAGAGTGACAATGTATTTATATATTGTAGAAGTGGCATCTGGCCTGGTTGTACTCGGTCTATTCCTCGACAATCATTTAATCACCATCACAGGGTTTCCGGTGGCAAATATTTTTAGTCGTGATTTTCAATCAAGATGTTGACCCTCTTCAGAAAGCAATGGCTGTCTGCTAAAATGTTTGAAATATCTGACTCAGCGTCTTCAGCTTTGAAGTTGAATGTGTCTAAACTCCTACTCAAAGGATTAATATCCCATTAATTGTTTTTATAATGGAGAAACATGTTTGATACATATTGAAGAAAAATGATCACAGAATATCAAAGCAGGCAATGAAGTGGTATGCAAAGGTTCAAGAAAGAAAGTGAAATAGAGACCCTGAAACGAACTTTGCTGAGAGAGGCAAGAGATACCGGTCTCAATTTCATGGAGGAGATTTCCTCAGGATAGAGCGGTGTGGAGAAATTATTTCAAGCTCTATATAGTGTATAACGGTATAAGAGAAATTATTATTATTATTGGTATTACCATTGCCATTATTACTATTGCATGTAGTAGTATTTCAATCATCACATGACTTCCTCACCGCGATATAATAATCAATCAGAGATGCGTACCAAAATATATTAAAAAGGTGGACAGCACTGGTTTATATTATCAATATATCGATATATCAATTGCCGATAATCGATATTATGATATGTTGATATTCGTATTAACAATTTTAGTCATATATTTCAAGTGGACATCTGGTCGAATGGATAAGAGCGGTGACTCTCTTGTGGGAGACCCGGATTCAATCTCCGGTAGGGCCAAGGAGAAAGGAGTCTGTCGAGGGGATAAAGAAAAATCCTAGCCGGAATAATTTCGGTGACTGCTCTAGCCATGCGACCATTAAATTCCACAGGCACATGTCCAGCTGTCCTACATCGCCCTAAAAAGCGGTGTTACAGGCAGTACCGACGACACAGTCGCATTTTACTACAAGCTTGTAGGTAATCAATGATCTCATCAGTTGATTCCCCAGAATCAGATTCATGAAACCAACAAATCAATCCCAATATAACTACTACATTATAGCAATAAATAGCAGTTACAAAAACTACGTTTGAAAAAACATAGTACTGTAGTTTTACAAGATATAAAATAACAAGAAAACAATAACAATACACAGCAACGGTTCGACCAAAAGGCCTTTATCAGGAAAGGGATACAACAGAATTGACGAATTTCACTTCTTTCACAGCCCACTACATATATCATATTTAGCATATACAATACCTTTGATTTGTCAGCGTCGAAGATGTATATAGGAATGGCTCCATATATTGATGCAATAATCCATTGGATAATAATGATGCCACATATTCGTCTTGATGTCACGTGACGCATATGGATGAATGGATGAACGATGTAGAAGTAACGATCAACGGCGATAGTAAGCATATTCAACAGACTTACTGCAGTGCTCATGTATAACAGAACCAGGTTTATTTGACACTGGGGAAAAATAATGAATTTGGATCGGTGGTAAATATAACAATTTAAAAATTAACCCAACAAAGTTGACACATACTTATTGGATAATAAAACTATGGGATATGTGGTTCGTCTCTGTGACGACGGGGTTAAGCAGTTTACTTTGTACTATGAAATTCAAACCAAGTTGTTCAATTCGCGAGTACTGTTTTCCTGAAGATTTTTTAGGATTCTTGCCCGTGCAAATTCTGCGGAGAGTAACCAAGCAATATATGAAAACCTGCGTCAATAAAGTCATTTCTTTGCCGTTCGACTTGTTTTTTAAATCATTCTTTGCGTTCGACTTGTTTGCGAAGAAAACTAAATATTGTTTTTAAAATTCATATGTCTACACCTGAATACTCTGTTTCTCTTTTGTTCATTTAGTTTAACATGGATACGGATTTTCTTACTTGTTCATATATTTGTAACTGGAAGCTCGGTTTCCCCTTTGTTCATATATTCTCACCTGGATGATCCTTCCTAGTTGCTCACGTATCTTGCACACAGTGTCTGCACATATGTGTATGGTCCCTTTTATTTACTGAAGGTGTCAGCGTTAGAGCACTTACACAGTAGTTCCGACTATATTTCCACAGTCATCGACTGTGCCTGGTAACAAACACTAACAACTTGTACAAAATCCGGTACATTTTCACTGAAATACAACGATTCATCAAGAGATGAAGAAAAAAACCCGTTTATCTAACTGTCCTAAGTTGACACAAAATATTGATCCTTTCCAGTCAACACACTTTGATGTGGAAATACTATCTGATCTGATCTGATTGTGATAAACACAGCAGAGGGTGAGTCTAAATATGACATAGGCGATGTACGGACACCTACAAATCTGATGTGGTCAGAGCGGATCAGATCTGGAGAAACCAAGGGTGGCTGTGGTAAAACTTTATAAATTTGCGTTTTAGGACAAAGGCAAGTATGTATGGTATCCCATAAGCAAGCAAAATGATTAATGTTAGTTTTATGATTTAATTATTCATTTTACTTGCTTATGTGATACCATACATACTTGTTTTTGTCATAAAACGTCTATATATGGCATGCAGAGTTTATAAGCAAAGTATAAATATCACGACTTCTACAAATACTACGACTACAATTGTTGCTGCTACTACTGCAACACTATTACTGTTTCTACTGCTACTGCTTCTACTACAACACCTACTACTACTGCTGCTCCTGTTAGCGCTGCTGCTGCTACTACTATTACTACGATCACGCAATTACCAATACTACTATCCCCACCACTACAATTAACATCAACTATATTACTACTATCTGCATTCAAAGGACTAGCCATCTAACCACGTAACAACTGACTACCACTTATAGTCGAACTACAAGCTCTTAGCCCAGTTATGCCTATTCTACTCACTATTATAAAATGGACATACAAGTGATTTAAACTGTCCTTAATATACTGGTGACTGGACTACTAATACCCAATGAACCACTGAAAAATGAACACCAAAACTATATGCTACTTACTATAATTTTGATCAGCATTTTATCATGTTCATTCCCCACTTACCACCAAAACTAACTATACGTTCTAAATACTAATGTAAGACTACACACTTTGGTTATATTAAATATGCGCTACACAAAAATAATAGTGTCAATGTACAGCTAGCTGTTCTCGATACTATACATACTCAAAAAACTAAAGGATCATACACACATAACTATATTGAGTATAAGGCAAGATCAGATACCACGCAGATTAACTGATAATGCGTGTACTATGAAAACGAATTAAAGTATAAATATTTTGAAAATTTGTTCAGCTATTTATTGAAACCGTCGACCTTTAGAATCCTGTTCAGTAGAGCATGTCTCATCTAGTTTCCCTTTCAAATATCTACTCTATCTTCTCTTTCTTCTGCTCCTCAGGCAGTTCAATCCTCTTGTTGTCACTCTGCCTAATAGGAACATTATTATAAACGTTTCTAAGCGACGTTTAAGTTTCAAAGTAGTCATCAGACATGATGAATCTGAGCATTATCTCCTACAGACTGGAACTGATCGATTCTTCTTGAGGGGATATTTTTCTGACCGGAACTCAACTAATGTGTCGATGGTAGAAATCATCTTCCCGAGTTTTCTAGTTAAAGCAAAAAGGCCAGGGATTTATGCTTCAGAAAATTTAGTGCCACCTAAAACCTGGGGCAAGGAAATAGAGATTTGAGGTGTCTTTACAAATTAAACTCAATTGCTGAGACTACAGCATCAATATACTTATACAATTGCACAGCCCAGACAAATCTCATTCACTTACCAAGCCAAAGGTGAACAGAAGTAAATACTCCCTCTGCAGCCACTACTTTCCTCGCACGAACTCACTTGTTACATGGATGGCATTAGAATGAGGGTGCGAGACATGCTGCATTGTTTTAAACTTTTTTTTTCTGATCCAGAAGACTTGAGCTGAAAGCTCTCGGCTCGGTGTCATGGACATCGTAACCCTTCGGCTCGGTGCCACGAACACCGTAAATCTGGGAAACATGTAGCTTTTCTGCCAGTCCGCGGAGTTGAACCCGCACTTACAGAGGACTAGTCACCCGTATTCCAACGCGCTACGAACACGCTGGGCAGGCGGGTGACACACACATGCTTGCATAAATAACGATCGCCGGCGAATTGAGGATGGATTTGAGGACTTGCTTCGGTAGCTCAGCGATCCTCTGTTGGATGAGAATATTAAAATTGGTACTGTCTCTGTATAGTATTTTAAGGATGTTGGAATCACATTTTGTCGTAAAACATTGAGGACAATTAGTAGTGTATTTAACCAGTGAACTAACGAAACCATCAGCATGCATGCACGTCGACACCTGATGGGAATACTGAGCACCTACATGTCTGCACAAATTGCTATGCTGTCATTCAATAATTAATAAATAATGGACAATAACAAGTGAAAAATTAATCTGTCCTTTGAAGGAGTATACTTTCAGAGACAGGTAGGAGGAACTAGGGGGAAAAATGCAGATAGTGAATAAAAGACGTCAATGAAATGTCAAGGATGGAGGAGAGAACATGGGAAACAGAGACTTACAGACGCCCATAAATCGCTTGTAGGCATGAAATAATTCTTGATCAGCAGTTGTATCATGTTCATTCCCGTCATCTGGTCTGCTGATGCCAAAGACATAATATACTTGTTCTAAAATATGAAGATGTGAAAGACATACACACATTAGGTTATATTAACATAGCTGACAGCAGGATACATCAAATATAAATGAGAGTGTCAATGTACACCACTAGAGAAATCAATGTTACACAATACAGATAATATATGATGGTATCATTTCTCAAACAAACTGAAAGGATCAATACACAGTGAACATAACGAAATAAAAAGATAGATATTGGAGATATAAAAGGCAAGATCAGAACAGACACCAGATTAACTGATAATGCGGGTGTACATAATGAAAACGGAAATTAAAGTGATAAAATGTTTTGAAATTGTTTGTTCAGCGATAGTTTATTGGAGAAACCGTCGACCCGTTTAGAAATGCACATTAAGTAGTAGCATGTCTCTTGTGGAAAGTCGCTTTCATAACAGTCTACCTGAAAACCTCTTGTCTCTAGAAAGTTCTTCCTCCTCCTCAAGCGTCATGTTCAATGTTCGTGCCCCTTCGTCCTGATTGTCCTCTGCCTAGTACTCCAGGAACCATACCTTCCATAACCGTTCTCTCCAAACCACTGTGACGTTTAACGTTGTCACAATATGTCATCTTTCGAGACATGATGTTATTTCTGAGCTAATGCTCCTCGATATGCATGTCTTGTAAAGATGTCTTTGTTTTTTCTCTTCTTTGTCCAGGATGTTCTAATAATTTTTCTGTAACACTCTGTTTCAGAAGCTCTAATTTATTTCTTTAATGTTTGTGTTATGGTCCACGATTCACATCCATACGTTGCCACAGAGAATAAGTAATGTGCATATTAAAGACAAATAGTGCTCAAAAGATGGGAGTACTTTAAAATTCGACAATTGGCAGGAAATTGAGTTGCCACCTTTAAAACCTGGAGGCAAAGAGAAATATAAATTTAAATGGTGTACTTTCACAGACATTAATCATACAATTTAAAGCTTTTAGAAACAAAACAGCAACATCAATATACTTATACAACTTGACAAAAACAGCTCCAAAGAAACAAATACTAACTTACATAACACATTAGACAAGGTGAACAGAAGTAAATACATCCCATCCGCACCCACTACTTTCCCTCCCACACACCTCACTGTGTTACAATGGATGACAAGAAGAAGAAGATGTGAAGAAAAGTGGACTGTATTGTGTTTTTATTCAATCAACATGTTTCTTTAATTTAATTTGCTCTGTAAGAGACTATCACAGCTTCTGGTTGGTCCACTATGTTCTATAAGTTTTCTTTGTTTTGCACAGTCTAATAAAATATACTCCGATGTGTCTTATACTAATATATAAATATACTAGCTAATTAACCCGGCTTCGCTCGGATTCGAAAACGTATGTAACGGAAATTTAGATTATTTAAAAAAATTGTTTTAATGGTACTATTTTGTTTTAATTAGAAAAATTACATAATTATTGTGCAAGTTATATTTATTTATAAGTGAGAGCCTGATAGTAAACAACATTCCATGTTTACCCGTCGTTTGCAAGCATATATAAATTGTTTCCACTTTCAATTCTAGACATGCCACATATAACTGACCATGGTTAAAGCAGACAGATCTCAAATTAATCCCAGCACATCATTTACTACAGGCGCGCTTTAAGTCCGCTCGTGTTGACCGGCTGGAACTATGTCAGTGCAGATTGCAATTTTACTGTCGTCCGGGCAACACTAATCTAATGCTGTCTTGAAACTGCTGACATAGGTTTTGCGTGTATGTAGCATACTTTGAATAGCTAATAACGTATTTTGATTAAGGAAAGTAATCCATGCTTATGTGGTCATTTTAGTGATTATATTCCTTCTAACTGGTATACCAACCTATCGTCACCACGTGGTAAAAAGGTGGTTAGGCATCACAAATTCGATTTTATTTAATTTTAAATCTTGTATTGATCCGATTTCGAAACTGTTTCTTTAGTTGATCAAAACTTTTCAAGATAAAATTTAGCAGAAAAAATAGTGAATTTCGGATGTCAACTAATCTCGTGTATAGGCGGACAGTACATCTCGATACTAAGAAATATATAATAAGATATATATATATATATATATATATATATATAAATCTGTTTATTTTGATATATATAGTGCACAATATGATGAATACCTGAATATTTTTCTGTAGCGTCTTATCAATCGAAATGGCAGTGAGAGTCACAGTGTTTCCTATAAAATTGGTCAAGCACAGCAATAGTTGAAGCATGGCCATTGCAACTTCAAATGGATCATTGAACAAGTTAGGAAATCTGAACATATCACTGGGTGTGTTACCTAATGAACTGTTGCCGAAGGTGACGTTATCGCTAATATCGCTCACGTTTAATATGTCAGGACACATGCTTGTAAAATCAGTGACTGTAATTGCCATAATGACCACTCTAATGTGAACGACTAAAATGAAACTTGTTGATTGTTTGATGTGTAATATAGGTTAATGTTAGAAATATCCCCTTTATTATTGCTGTCAGTAAGTTTGATCTCGAAAAATGGATACAGTCGTGTCAATACTATGTTACTACATATATATTCAGGAAGCAATGTCAAATTACTGAACGTACAAGTGGTGCCTAGAAAATCAACAACTCGTTTACTGTGATTGATGGCGAGGTCCAGTAAAGAATATGCCACGATTGTCATTTCATATATATATAACAATATCTAATACTCATAGTAACATGCTAGCTTACTGTACAGTACACATAAAGCACTAATAAAATACGGCTGAAGTAAAAGTAATCTCTTGTATGCTTAGCCACTGATTTAAAAAATAAAATCATGTAGCCATTTCAGAATTTAGGGTTTGAAGCGTCTGTCTGTTCCCCTTCCTAGTCCCATGTATACATAAGTAGGATGACCAACTCTGTTCCTCATTAGTCGAACATCAAATCTGTTATGTCCAATTCTATAAGCGAACACTCTATGTATTACGCTAATCCGTCCCAATACTCTTATCCACTACTGCTCAGTAATAAATGTAGATGATGGACACTAGCAAAATATCGTAAATGCAAGATAACGGGTATGAATCTCTTGCCCTTTTAGCCACTATAGATAGCTCCACATTGTACATACGCATAGACAACAGCTCAACACTAGGTTTGCAATGACACTGGATCATGAAGACAGCATTTATCACCAACTAATTTAACACAGATGAAATCTAATGATAAAAAATTATGGATATATATATATATATATATATACACATTATGTGATTTAAAAATAAATGTTACTTTGAATTAGTCCAAAAAGTGGATAAATAAACTCAACAACATAAATCGCAGATTTTCATTTACTGTATGTTTAGAAGAGAGCAGTTGCCAAGGTTACGTTACACGTAGATTTGATAACACAAATGAACCGTTGAAAAACAGCTTTGCCGAATATAGTGTCATTAAGCTTGAACTGATGTTATGTTGATATAAAATTGAAATGGGGGCAGTCACCTAATGGACTGTGTGTTATTGTGTCTGGATGCAAAGATTAAATAAATATTCGCAGCTGATCGATACCTGTTAGTTGAAAACTCCATGGCAACAAGCTAAGCTTCAAAACACAAACGACCATGATATCCACATAATTAGGTAAGGGAGAGTTGGTAAAATAAACTAATTTTTCTTGGATGGAAATATGAAATGGAAAATCAGAAATTACTTAGAACTGAACACGTACAATGATGTATACATTTATAGCACTCGTTAAGAAAGAAAAAAACTAGCCGAAAGACAGCGAGGATTGTGCAATAAAGTATATATTATTGGATACATTTGAGCCTAAGTAAAGGAAGTGTAACTCCCCATTAGGCCATTACCTTGTAGTGATGGGGAGACTTGCATGTTTCAATGACACAGTTGGATAGGACGACGAGAACTTATGTTCCTAACACGGTCACCCTGTCCGGACAGGCCACTGAGTAGGGGTCAGACTAAATATGGCTTCCTGTTAGTCCAGGTTGGGGGTCTGGCTTGGGACTAGCAACCCAATCCAGTAACATAAACACAAGATATTCACGGCATGAAGGGTTACCTGAGTCATTGACAATCATGATTGGAACTGGTGAGAGCCGAAAGGAAACTACTTTCACGAGAATCGAAGTCATGAATACCAAAAGACACCACAAGGTAAACGAAAACTTGGAAGATCCAAAACTTCCTGGAGAATAACAGCAGAACAAAAATCGAAAGAAATGAATCACAGCTGGAACAAATTACAGGACGGCCAAGAATAGAGAAGAATGACGTCATTGTTGTTGTCCAAAGCTGCAGGAGCGCCACTGACCAGAGAGAAAAGAAAGAGAGAGGAGAGAAAATAAATGACACAAAATATTTCGGACACATTTAGCCACTTTCACATAAACATTACTGGACTGTATAGTTGAGAGACAAAGAAAGACAATGCAAGAGAAATACTGAGATGCAAGTGGGGAAAAACATCAAAAGATGATAAATTGCAGCCTGACAGAGTGCAACATAAAAGATACGGGATGTTGAAGGTAAAACACACCTTGCACTCAATGAAGAGATGCCACTTTAGGATAAGGACGATGAATATGTTTATACGTACGTTAGTGTGTGTTCCAGTTTCAGAACAAAAGTAAAACCTCCAAAAAATCAAACTATAAATTTAAACAAACAATGTAAATCGTTACTCAAATACTCACATTAAAAAAACTAAAAAAACACATAACAAAAAACACAAATTGAAATAAAATAAAATACATATAGAAAAAAGAAAACACACAAACTCAAGATGGCACATAATATTGTTGATTCTTAAATATGTTTAAATTGTGGTAGCCATTTTGGAAGAAACTGTCTTATATTCTAGATGATACTAAAAGAAACTATTTATAAATGGCTTGCGCATGTTCTGCTTTACACTTGGCGCATAAAGCACTGCAGTCAATTTCCCATATTGGCGGCTCACGTGGTTTCAAGAACCAACGATAATAAAGATATATAGCCAGTGGGATGCCTATGAGAAGGAAATCATCTCCATCCACAAGAAGGGCACGGAAAATTTGTACAATTATGTACGACGGTCTCAACATATCTGCCAGTTTGTTGCTATTCTAATTTTATTCTTTCTGTATTGTAGCTCACTTTTGAAGACAAGTCTGAAATATAACAAAGGACGTTTCGAAAAATTTCTTTTTCTTCTTCTATGTTCATTTGTAAATATCCACTTGAGTGCATGTAAATAAAGCAAGCTTTAGATATCCATTTCTCAATACATCTAGCCCCAGATTGGTGCTGATCATGTAATTTCTTCTGGTTGTTCAAAACCTGTTAGAAAATATTGCAACAGAAATTTAGTTGTTATTTTACTAACACAGCAATAGGACATACAAGAAATTCATATTTTTATCTTGCTTGACACCTATTTCTCTCGCTTGCCCGCTATGAATTCAATGGTAGTATTGACATGTCTGAACGAAATTTGCGTGAAGGTTTGCTTTACTTATCACCGTTGTCTCTGGAGATTTAAGATGTACTCGTAATTTAGATCCTCAAGTAAGGATCATAATTTCCCGTAGTCCAAACGCACACTCTGTGCACACCGAGAACTCTTGGCCAAGCGTTGTCTTGTAAACAATTTATTTATCACACTAAATCAAGCAATAAAGCAAGCGCTAAAGTAAATCTCATAAAAACTATATCCAAATAGAGCAAAAGGAATACCATTCGCAAGATGGAGTGCAGGCATCAGAAAGAGCTTTAAAGAAATGAATAAAAACTTACAAAACGCACAGAAGAACAGTTCAAAATATATTAATGTTAATGTAATTTATCTATAAGTTCTTTCGATTTAACAAAATAAATTGTTGGTGGAAGTTTGTGGTACAGCACATTATGGAAGATGATCTGCAACAAATTTCAACAGTTCCTTTTCCCGGAATATTGTCCTGCGAACAGAGGAGTGTAGAATCAGTTGTGGAACAATTAGTAATGGAGACGTGAGATCGTGGTTTGTAAATATGTTTAACCAGCGTGTAACAATACCATCAACATAGATATCCTTCGCCATCTGGTGAATGAGACTAAGTACATATGGATCTGTCCAAAGTGGGACTTTGTCATTTCTTAAAGAATGAACCAAACTTTACTACTTAATTCAATATGCATGAATCAGATGTTAACAAGGCAATATGTCATGATGTCAAATCACAACCCTTACAGACCAGAGCGGAAAAGTATTCTACGATAGCTAGGTCATCTCTACAGCACAGACGACATGAAATTGCAGTGGCAAGTACCGGATAAGAAGAGTTTGAGATCTAGACTTCGAGGAAGACAGAGAGTGCGATGCAAGGACACCATCATACAGCTGATGAAGTACCACAGCTAGAAACCGAGTTAAATGTCAGCCATTACATGACTACGCCTTAAGTTCTCGTTTCACTTGTGCTTGTTTGGTTCTTTTCATTAGTTCATAACTAATAACATAGTTATACCATTTCAACCAACTTTTCTACGTAAGCTCCTATTTATGAAAGCTTGCATTTCTTACTGGCTGTGGTTCCTTCAAGTTTGCGAGTACTATGTAAGAACTGGCTTTAAGCTTTAGTTGACCTACAGTAGCTTAGTATTGGACTGATTTCTATTGATTTCAAAAAAATTTACTATGTGGCACAACCAGCTAATCTGAACTTTTGCATTTATTACCTATGTTGCTTATGTACCTGCATGTATATAAATATATATATTCCTAGGGAAACCTTTAGCAAACTTTACTGAGAGAGGTGAGAAATATCGGACTCAGTTACATGGAAGAGATTGAGCGAGTTGCCCAAGACAGAGCGGTATGGAGAAATTACTTGCAGGCCTTATATAACGTATACCGGTACGAGAGGAATATATATTATGTATATATATATCCTTCTTGGCTTCCTTTTGGTTGCCGGTATCAGACAGGCGATACAAACTGATAGAGAATTGAATCAACTTACGCGACACTATTTACTCAGGTTTCAGAACGAAGTGTTCATGTCTTTTGATGGCTTTATTTCAAGCATTCGGATTTCATTGTTCCATTGTTTACATTGTCTTCAGAAATCTGTAACAAAAATAGAATATTTATCAAATGACAATGCTACAGTTATTGTACGTTTAAACATACATCTGACATTGGCAAGACTAGGAAGTATGTTTGAGCATTGTAGGATATTCGGGGGTCTATGTGGTTAAGTGGTTAAGCCCTTTGCCTTGTGAGTCGAAGGTCGTGGGTTCGAATCCGGACCGCGCCGTTCTGTTCACGAGTGCAATTTTTTCCAAGACCCTAGGATTGCTGCTGGAGCTACGGAGTTCGTGCTTTGTGCAATACTCTCGGCAGGCGGCGTGCCATTTCTGCTGAGAGGGACCGAGCAATATGGGGTAAAACCCGGTGAAATGAAATCAATCCTTCGGCTTTAAACCCTTTTTATTGTAGGATATTTTCTTCTTAACAGAACAAAGTTAACCCTTTTTTACGCTATAGTGACACTTGACAGCGGCCAAGGGGTGTGAACCTTCATTAAACGCCAAATGGTACAACAAAACCAATATAAACAAACTCCGAGCGCTCTCATTCGAAAGATTGATGACACTCGAAGTTTTACACATGTTCATGTTCACTCGTACTAGGTCCACCGGTTGTGACACTTCCTGGTAGCACCCAATTAAAAAATATATATATATAAATATATATATATACGAGGGGAAGTCAATAAGTAAGCCACAAATGGCTGTAGAAAAATAACTAAACACGATAACAACTTGAAACCAGTTTATTTTTATACATACATTGTTCCTTTATTTCTCGACATAATTTCCACCAACATTGATGTACTTATCCCATCGTTTTATCAGTCCTCCCAAACCGGCTGCATAGAACTGCGGGCTCTGTTTTCTAAACCACGTTTTCACTTCACATTCAACTTCGGCGTCATTCACGAAATGTCTCCCGCCAAGGTGGGTTTTCAGTGGACCAAAGAGGTGGAAATCGCTAGGGCTAAGTCGGGACTGTAAGGTGGATGTTCCAGAACTTCCCACCATAGTTGGTTAATTTTCTCCTGAGTTAATCGAGCCGTATGTCGTCTGGCATTGTCATGAAGAAGCAACACTCCTCTAGTCAGCAACCCTGGACGTTTTTTCGAATTGCATCATGAAGCATCGATAGAACTTCACAGTACAATTCGGAATTCACATTGTCACCTTTCTTCATGAAATTGGTTAAAAGAACTCCCTAACAATCCCAGAACACCGTCAACATAACCTTCCCTGCTGATGGCGTAACCTTGAATTTTGGACACAAGGCGAAGAAGGATGTTTCCACTGCATTGAAGCACGCTTTGATTCGGGCTGGTAGTGATGCCCCCATGATTCATCCCCAGTAACAATCCTGTTCAGCATCTCTTCTCCTTCATCTTCGTATCGACAGAGATGATGCAAGGACAGGCCAAATCGGTTCATTTTGTGTTCCTCTTTCAATTGTCTGGGTACCCACCTTGAGCACACTTTCTTAAATTTCAATCGATCATGCATTATGCTGTATGCTGAACCATGTGAGCACCCTATTGCAGATGCTACAGAGTATATCGTTACTCGTCTGTCACCTCTAATCATCTCCTCCACCCGCTGCACTGATGCATCTGTTGCAATCTCAACAGGACGACCAGATCGGATTTCATCAACAATTTTAGCGCGTCCTTGAGAAAATGTTTCTACCCAACTATGCACCGTTTTACAGGACAAACATTTGTCAGCATAAACAGGAAGCATTTCCTTATGAATGTCCTTTGCAGGCAGTCCTTTTGCCCACAAAAACGCACAACAGCACGTTGCTCTTTGGTTGTACTCTCCGTAAGTACAGTCGCCATTTTGTTTATGCGCTGCGCATGCGCATGAGATACATAGTGCCACCTGGCGAACGGGAATATAAAGTTGGATGTTGCTGTCACCTAATGACACTTTTAGAAAACACCAACTACATTTACCTACCATCTCACATAACTTTGTGGCTTACTTATTGACTTCCCTCGTATGTATATATATATATAGTGCTTATAGTCTTGATAATCATCAATATCTAACCTCTGTTGCCTCTGTTGCTATTATGTTCAAGTCGATTATCACATCATGCATCACTTTTCGCCGTTCTTGTCATTGAGAATATATTTGATCTTATACCATATGCATAATCGCCTGCCCAGCGTGTTCGTATCGCGTTGGACGACGAGTGACAAGCTCCCTGTGAGTGCGGTTCAATTCCGCAGGCTGGCAGAAAAGGCACAGCTTCTCCAGATTTACGGTGTTCGTGGCACCAAACCGAAGGTTACGATGTCTATGGACAGAGCCGAAGAGCTGAAAGCTCAAGTGCTTCTGGGTTGATAAAAAAAAACCATGAGGATGCTTGGAAAAAGGCAAAAGTTATATCTCTATCTCTCTCTCTCTCTCGCTCTGTCATTCATTCTTCACGGCCATATTTATCATTCTTCTTGTGATATGTAATTGATCCTTTGACAAGAATGCTTGATCTACGTTGACGATTATGCGCCCATGGTGACTAGACCCGTCTACCCCATTTCAGGCAGCTGTTGATTTACTAGGGTAGCGTCTCCTAGGGAACGATCCATTCTACCGAATATTTCGGCCCGGATCTACGCCTTTTCGATCAGCTTTTGCTGTAAATTTAGGCTTTGTAATCTACGACAAACAGTGAGTTACTACTGGTATGCCCTTTCTACTGTGAGGTCGTTCCGGATCAGAACATTTCACGAGGCACATAAGCTTGTCCTGGGACATCGTAATACTCGTACCATGTAAAGTGTCGGCCTTACTTTACTGACCACTTTGAGTTTATTCCGGAGTAGGAACCTTCTCAGCCTTCTCGAGGCGCGTGTCGGCACATGGCAATTTGCAGTTTCTACCCTGCATTTTCCTGTTCCCGGAAAACACCGGACTGGGGCTAAGCACAAATAATATAGAGGGTCGTTTCAATCGGCGCTAGCAACGCAACTGAGATTTTGCGCTCGCCAATCATCACCCTCCCCAATTCTTCCGGGGATGTTAGTTGTTAGTTGATTACCTTGCCCGGTTGCCCCAAGGAGGCAGTCCGCTAGGCATCACCCGCCTCAGTGCTTCCGGGGATGGTAGTTGTTTTTTTCAACAGTACCTTGCACGGTTGTCCCAGGGAGGGCAGTTTCGTTAGGCACCAAAACGCAACTTTAGAATTTGCGCTCGGCCAGCCTTACCCAATAAATGTATCTGCCCTAAGCCTTTGATACGGAGTCTACCGCAATCTTCCCATATATCGACACGATACATTACAGCGTTTTCAAAGACACTTGCCTGGGCTTCTTTTTTTTTCTACCTCGAGACTGCCCAGACATGCAGCTCAACTCGGACACGGGGCTCCAAGTTTCGCCCCATGTAAACCCATGTGTCTGCTTTGGGATGTACCTCTCATCCCTACATGTTCGTCTGTTCGCCTTTACCATCGGCCGGGAGGCTCATAATTGTGGTGCGACCGTTGAGTTCTCATTTTCCTTGCCACGAGACTGCCCTGACATGCAGCTTGACTTGGGCTCAGGGCTCCAAGTTTCGCCTCATGTGGGCCCACTTCTCTACTATGGATGCACCTCTCATTCCTTTAATTCGATCATTTACTCCGAGGGAGTTAGCATTCGTTCGCAGACGACTCGTACACTGTTGTTTCTTACTTTTTGGCAACTCGGGCAAATTTGATCGGACAGTCGGCCAGGAGATGCGTGCATTTTGTTCGTAATTTTGTGGACCTGCTTTTCTTTTCCGTGCTTGCACTTCTACCATTACCAGTAGCTCTCTTTCGATCCCTGTGCCCACTTTGCCAGATCGGAACCAAAGTATGTTACCAGGTTCACCACGTGAAGGTGGGGCACATGATCTTGATTAGTGCCGGACCACTAATCCTGGCGCAGCCCCCATGCGCCTTTGACCCCGGGAAAAGTTCGTACTTCCGCGCTCCGTCTTCTAGCAGTGGTAGCTTTGTGTGCTGTTACTTTTGCTCTCCACCTTCTAGCAGTGGTAACTTTGTGTTCTCTCAATTTTGTTCTGTGTCTACTACAGTACTAGCGTGCTCGATCTACCTTCTGTTTTTTGTCTTTTACCATCGGTAACATTGCGGATCTTTCTTCAGCTCTGCGTCTTCTAGTAACGGCTGCACATTTTACTTTACAACATTGCTAACAGAATTGCATATTGTTTGTCTAGCATACATGAAATAACGTGTTACAACAAAATATGAATGAATTCTGATCAAGAATTAGTTGAGTAATTACTCTTTATATTTTTACAATAACTAAGTAGATCTGGGACATTATGTAACATTTGACGTAATACATAGCTCTGACACTGATGAAACAAACAGAAGGTTATATTAGATAATCTGAAATCCTAGTTCAATCTGAACGATTGTCTCCAAGTTAGAGACAAGAATAAGTGATGATCGCATAAGAAAACAATGTGATTGTTAAGTAATTCCTAACTCTGAACTATTAAGTACCGCAGTATGCGCCAGTTTTGACCCATTTGACCATGTGCCGCAAACTGCGCCACGGTTTGTTTCGTAGTCAAGTTAGCGCAACAATTCACCTTAACGCATTTTGATTGTTTCCGGTTCTTAATTTATTCTTTCGCCTTCTGTTAGCTATTGAGAAATGTTCTTTATTTAATCTACAAAATTTTGTGTCGTTCATGAAATTGTCTTCAAGAACTAAGAAAATTCACAGATCAATTTGTACGTACACCGCAGGAAGGGAAGACATAAACACAAATTAATTCGACCACAGAGTGTTTTTGAATGCGGTATTTTATATGTTAATTCTACTTGGTGAAGGTTCCAGGTTCACTCCCTCGTGGAGCATATGAATTTTTTCACAGAAATCCCTGATCTCAGTGTAGGGGAGATCGAACGAGTTCCTGGTCCTATCGGGAACGGACGATAAGACGTAGGTCCCGTGTTCAGTACGTTCACGTAAAAGAATCCTTGGCAGCTCAAAATCGAAATGAGCAGGCTGGAAAACCGCTGCCCGGGCAAAATTCATAAGAAAATTATTCAATAATGTTTTCAAGCGTTTTAGAAATCTCTCCTTATCCTGACGTTGTGTGGAAAAACATGATTGGAGAAAAGAAAAGTGTTCTAGTAGTAAATATATTTAATGAGCAAAAATAGATGATAAAGTTATTTATCTTTACCCGAAAAACAACACGTGAAGGGATCGTACATCTTTTCTTATGGGGAGTTTGGTTTGACTCAACATGATCTCTTGACTACTGCTATAGTTAAAATTTATGATGCCAGAGGACTTGTAGGAAGAATTACTTGTATAGACAGGCCCCTTTTTCCTACTGGTGTTATTGGCACACATTTGATCTAAACCAATGTTGTCTTGTATACAATTGTGATAGTCTTTTCTGTGTGAGCTAGTACAAACACATTTTTGAGTCAGTTCTGTTGTTATTAAAAGTTACAATAAAATACAACATATTACTTTATTCCTAACTTCATTCAGTTATTGAGCTCACTCAATTCACCAACATTTAGGGCAATCTCAATGGCGGGGTCGATTTCTTTCGAGCCCTACCCAACAGTACCCCATTGGATAAATCCAGTAGATGAGAGAGAGTAAGATCAGTGTCGCATCCTTTCAGGGAGAGCTGCTCGGAGCTTGTTTATTGTGTATAAGAGTGTGCCAATTTGCTATTTGAAGGTTCCCACCTTCTGATCAAGATGAAGCGTTAGAATGGTAAATGTAGACCTACATGGAGTCAACCCACGACAACAACAGTGTTGTCATAAGTGGTGCATGACATATGAATAGAGGAGAGCAACAGGAAAAATAGATAGTTAATATATCTATATATATATATATACAGTGAGACTACACTGCAATGTCTAATTAATAATTTGTCAAAGGCATGCGACCTCTTTTCTCTGACAATAAGTGTCTCCAAGACATCAAATATCACTTTAAATGGTAACCATCTAACACCAGTGCAAAATTCTGCTATCTTGGGTCCACGGTCACTGCCAGCCTTTCTCTTGATGAAGAAATCAACGCTCGTATAGGGAGTGCGGCTACTACATTCGGCATACTATCAAAGCGAGCGTGGGACAACAAAAATTGACATTGTAGACGAAAATCAAATATATCGAGCCTGTGTAATTAGTTCTTTACTATATGGCTCAGAAACATGGACAGCCTGCTCAAGACACGAGAGGAGACTTAACATCTTTCACCTTCGATGTCTCCGCAAGATTATGAACATCAGGTGGTACGACAAGATAACCAACTCTGAAGTACTACAACGTGCAAATCTGCTTTCCATCATGGGCATGCTCAGCAGTAGACGACTAAGATGGTTGGGACATGTGAGAAGAATGGAAACTTATCGCATACCAAAACAAATGTTGTTCTGTGAACTTTCGGAGGAAGAGGCACCAGGGCAGACCACTGCTCAGATATAAAGATGTCTGCAAAACCTCAATGAAAAACTTTTCTATAGATCCCAGCACATGGGAGGGGCTAGCTGATGACAGAGTTCTGTGGAAAGCCAAATTACGGAAGGGCGCAGAGTCTTTTGAGAAGAGACTTATGTACGAGCTGAACGACAAGAGAGAAAAGCGAAAACTCAGAAGTTGTCACAGTAAAACACTTGCCTATTGACCGTCTGTAAAGATGAAAAGGGCCATATATATATATATATATATAATAAAATTTAATGTTGTTTTACAAAATATTGTATCTTTTCTTTCTGTAGTAATGGAGAACTAGCTTTGTTCAGTGTACACAAAAACATAATTCTATAATTATTTTTTAGAGATTTTAGTAAAAGTTTAAATATATGTCATAGTCATATATATGAAGGTTATTGTCAGATCGTGTCAGATCAGGTGTTTCGAATACTATCATAAGACTGTAGAAAACAATATCTGCAATTGTCAAACACACTGCTTGTGTGGGCTCGGGGGAGATAAATGATAGGGCACTAAAGCTTGATAGAAAATCCTCACTGCCTATTATATCAGAGCTGTTATGCAGAAGGCTAGATGAGTAAACATTGACCATAAATCCGGAGAGAATGATTCTTAAGGCAGTTGATGGTTTGGTATATTTTATTCCTTCTTCTGGCATTTTCTGTTTATTCCGAAGGTATAGGTTTTGTTTTTCCTTTGGATGGAAATAGTAGGGTCGAGATGGGTTTGGGATAACGGACAAGTCACATTTTCTATATTAACTGCCCAGTCTTTGCATGAAACATAAATAAAAAGAGCATTTCATCCATGCTTTCTGCTAGGACACAATACAGAAAGCGAAAGTCATAGGTTACAAGTCCTTTCAAATTGACGAAGGGGAGGGCGCCACAGGTTGATTTCGAAGTAGCTATCCACCTTTACTGGGTCATTAGTGATTTTATGTCAGGGAAATATTACTTCAACTAATATCACTTTGAAATGTAACCATCTTAACATCTTTCTTTTCTTTCTTTCTTTCTCGAATCCTGTATGCCTCACAGCGTCAGGTCAGGAAGAGATTTCTAAAACGGGCCTAGTATGCGCTTCGTAGATAGTCTTTTCGTCGCCTCTGTTATCTCTGAGGTCCATCTTTTGCGTGGCCGGCCTTTTGCTTTGTACCCATTGTATCGGAGCAGCATTGCTCTTTGGGGTGCACTGTCTGATGGTAATCTGCTTACGTGACCGAACCATTTAATTTGTTGTTTCTTGATGAAGTCTAGTACTGATGTTGTACCCACTTTTTTCCTGATGTCTTCATTTCTCAACCGGTCTCTTCTTGTTACACCCAGCATTCTGCGTAGACACTTCATCTCTGTTGTCTTAACATTATTATCTTAACATCAGTTCCCAAAATTTGTTAGCTTGGGTCCATAGCTATTGCCAGCCTTTCGCTTGATGGAGAAATCAACGCCCAAATAAGTAGTGCTGTCACTATATTCGGCAAACTATCAAAGAGATCGTGAGACGACACAAAATTAGCAATGCAGGCAAAATTTCAGATCTCTTGGGCATGTGTTATTAGCTATCTACTATATGACTCCGAAACTTGCATAAGACACAAAAGGAGACTTAACATCTTTCAACTTCTCTGTCTCCTATTTATGAACATCAGGTGCTAGGACAAGATAACCAACTTTGAAGTACTACTATGTGCAAACTTAATATCCATCAGGAGAATACTCAAAAGTAGAAGACTAAGATGGATGGGACATGTAAAAAGAATGAATAATAGCTGCAAACCCCAGCACGTGTTGTTCTGTAAACTTTCCGAAGAGAAAGGCATTCAAGGCAGCACGCTGCTCAAACAAAAAGATATCTGAAAGTGCACAATGAAGGACTTTTCTCTCGGTCCCAACAATTGGGAAAAAAGAGCTGATGCTGCCATATGAAAAAAACAACATTGCTCAAGGGTGCAGAATGTTTAGAAGAGAAACTTTGAATTGAGCTTGAAGTTAAAAGAAATAAGAGCAAATACTCAGAAGTTGTCATAATTACACTCTTGCTAACTGACCGCAAGTAAAGATGAAAAATGACATATATATGTCAGATTTACATAATGATAATAAGAATTGTGAATTTGTATTCAGAATTAGGTTGAATGTTTAAAAAAAAATATGTATGTTATGGTTAGAGTTATATATGTTGCTTTTAGAGTTATTCGTGTTATAATCTTATTTATGTATTTTATGATCTGAGTTATGTATGTTATAGAATGGGCTATGTAAGCTGTAGTGAATGTTTAATATATTAAAGTCAAAACTATATATCATATAATCAGAGTTATATATGTCTTAATAAGCAGTTTGCATGTTTCAATCAAAGTTGTATGTATCAAAGTCAGTTATGTATGATGTAGTTACAAGTTATTTATGCTATAGTCATAACTATGTATGTTATAGTTAGTGATGCATGTTTTAACATAATATTGAAGGATAGGTAAAAGAGGGACAGAATTGGAAGGGATGGCAGGAGAGAGGAAGAGCTGGAAGAAATTTCTTGAAGACCTGTGCTCGGTTGGGAGTTGAATGGCAAAGAAGAAGAAGAAGTCAGAGTTATTTATCTCATATGAATGTTATAATCAGATAATTGAATGTTATGAGCAGAGTTATACATGTTGCAAGAATATGTGTGAAAGATGTAAGTCGTAGAAGAAATCAAACAAGGTGCTGAACTACTCAAATACTAACACATATTACTGTTCTCGTCTAGCACGGCTACCACACAATGCTGATCTGTTTGTGTTCTGCTCTGTCCCATGTTAAAGATATGTTGTTGTGTTGATGTCTCTTGTTGCTGGTCTGATTTAGTATTATTAGCACATGGTGCTGATCTGTTCTAGCACTGCGTGTCCTTATTGCTGATCTGTTTATAGCATTGCTAGCACATGTTGCTTATCTGTTTATAGCATTGCTAGCACACGTTTCTGATCTGTTCTAGCATTGCTAGCACACGTTGTTAATCTGTTTATAGCATTGCTAGCACATGTTAAAGATCTGTTCAAGCATTTCTAGCACATAGTGCTGATCTGTTCTAGCACTGATTGCACATGTTGATGATCTGTTCTAGCATTTCTAGCATATGTTGATGATCTGTTCTAGCATTTCTAGCACATGTTGATGATCTGTTCTAGCACTGCTTGCAGATGTTGCTGATCTGTTTATAGCATTGCTAGCACACGTTTCTGGTCTGTTCTAGCATTGCTAGCACACGTTGCTAATCTGTTCTAGCATTGCTAGCACATGTTGCTGATCTGTTCTACTGCTGCTAGCACATTGCTGATTTGTTGCATTGGGATAAATGTATTTGGATAAGTGACAGAGTTTCATAGTGGTACACGTTGTCTAATATATCACCAAATAATAGCGTTGTAGTCGTATCAAGAGTTGGCCAAGCTAGAACATTTTCCTTGCATCTTGAAAGTAAGTTTTGTTACGGAACTTATTAACTTTGTTTTCTTGAATTTGTAATTTATGAAAGCTGTATTCTTTAGTAAAGCGTAGCTACAATACATCTCATTTATTGAAATATATGTTCTCTTGTAAAGCGTAGCTGGGTAAATTCATTTCTGAAGTGTGTTCTTGTAGCATGCTAGGATAAATCTCATTTCTGAAAGGTGTGTTCTCTTGAGCGTACTAGGTAATCTCATTCAAAGGTGTTCTCTTAAAGCAAGCTAGATAAATCCATTCTGAAAGGTGTGTTCTCTGAAGGAGCTAATCATTCTGAAGTGTGTTCTCTTGTAAAGCGTAGCTGGGGTAAATCTCATTTCTGAAAGGTGTGTTCTCTTGTAAAGCATAGCTAGGATAAATCTCATTTCTGAAAGGTGTGTTCTCTTGTAAAGCGTAGCTGGGGTAAATCTCATTTCTGAAAGGTGTGTTCTCTTGTAAAGCATAGCTAGGATAAATCTCTTTTCTGAAAGGTGTGTTCTATTTTGAAACACAGATGCGACAGTTCTCATTACATATCGTTTATCCAACTAGAATACACGTTAAGCTTTCTCTTGAAAGAATGTTCGTTTGTGATCAACATTGCTAAGACTATTTCACTATCAATACTTGCATCCGCACGATTTACAGATGTCCTTATGCTTCTTCACAAACCAGTCATTGCAAGACTTGCACTTTGAAACACAATACTGATGTGCGTTATCCGACTTTAAAAGCATATAGTAGTAAAGAATAATACAAACAGGCACCATGATGAGGATAAGGTCATCGCAGTCTAAGAAGATGCCCTCCACTATTGCCAATATTGTGGTGACCACAGCACCCGCGTCCGCTGGTATCTCTCTGCCCATAGTGGTGATGATGTCCAAGGCTGCAAGGTTAAACCGGACAACTGATTGTTACATAATTTTACCAGTAATTCTTTTCCATACTGTTAAAATTTTTCTAAAAAGTTAACGAAATTAATTGGATCTGTATTTACAAATAAATAGTCAACAATGATCACAAATGATAAAGAAATGGACTAATATATCTATAGCTTAACTTTCATTGAGCATTTACATTTTCAGTCATATGAATGCATTGATGGAGACCAGAGTGCTTTCCCTTTGCACAGAGCCTGTAATGTTGTTAACATAATCCTATCCCATAAAATCCTATATTAGTGTTTCTTGAAAATATCTCTATTTAGTTGATATTTTAAACTGGACGATCTTCATTTAGAACATGACTAATCAAGAGACTCATGAATACACAATCGTTCAGATCTACTGTAATAACATTGACTAAAATCAAGTAATCCAAAACACAAGACAAGAGATGAAACGACCAAATTTGAACGACACATAGCAGCATATAATTGACAAGATAAAGCTAATTGGTCTATGTACTTGTCGTGTGAGTCCTTTATAATCTTAACAGTTTCCCATAAGCTGCGGTCTCTTCTTAGTGTTGTACACCTGAGTGAAAATGTATATATTAATTCTACACCATTCCTCATTATTTAACTATACCCATCCTACGTGAAGTAGTCAGAGAAGTGAAGTAAAAATAAGTGGAAAATAGATGAACAAGAAAATGTTAGGGATAGATCAAGACAAAAATTGACGAAAAAAAGCACACAACAAACAATTTAAAGGAAAATAATTCGAAGAACTCGATTTAAAAAGAAGGAGAAGATAAAAGCAGAAGGAGAAGAAGATAAAAATACTGATTGTAGAAAAAGTAGATACAGAGAAACATGTAAGAGAGGAAAAAGAACAAGTGGAAAACAAAAGATGAAGAGAGATGATCCACATGAAATAATAATAGATAAAGATTAAAAAGTGGACAAAATAAGTAGCTTAAGAGGAACAAGCAGAAGGAAGATGAAGTAGAAGAAATGTAAAAGAAGTATAAGCAGCAGATGAAACAGTATAAGTTAAAGAAAAGTACGAAATAGACGCAGCTAGACGCAGCACACTTCTTAGCTGAGTCTAGTTTCCTACATAACATTAGTATCACTATGTAAATTGTGTCTCTTGTCTGCCGTGATAGTTTCAGGATTTGGTTTGAACGATAAGAAGTTCGAAACTTGGTGACAGTAGAGCATATATGTATCTCGTCTTCATAACCTGTAGTGCAGTCAAGGACCATGCGCATTATTTCATTCCGCGGACTCCACTTTAGGAAACGCTGGTCTAGTCGATTAAAGTCAAAGAATCCAAAGACCGAGCAATGTAGTTTTGCAAAATTCAATCTCTTCTTCTTCTTTGCGTTCGTTCTTTACGACCAATTTTAATCACTCTTTGTGATATGTTTGATCTTTGTCAAAAACGTGTATATTGGTTTGGTAGGCCCCTAAACGCATAGACTTCTACATGTTTAGGACACGTGCATCCGATTTCAGCCAAACCTCCTTAGTCGCCTCTTACGACATGCGTGGCAGGTAACAGAGGTTCTGTTCTTTACACCGCAAATTTGGACCCCGGTAACCACTCGGGCGTCAAAATTCAATGAAACGTAGATTAATGTAAGGATTCGACCACACTATCTTTTTCAATCACATGTTAGAAGACAATGGATACAAAACAATGAACATATATGGGACACAGCAACACACTCATCCTTATCAACACTAGCTAATGAAAATAAGTGACTATAATAAGGGTAAAAACTAAAAATGTTAAACGACTAGATATAGTAACAAGAAATAATACACACATATATATATATATATATATATATATATATAGCTCTTCATTTCATATAATAATATAACATTAATAAATATTTATAACTTACTTTTTTAGAATTAAATATGTAATATATATGTCATTACGTATTATTGACATTTATTCATAAGTACAAAATTGGCCTGCAATAGTCAACGTTTCTTGCCGCCATATCGGAAGTCTTAACTATGTTCTAAGATGCCAACAAAAATATATAATTTCAGTACCGATGTTGACTATGACATCATTCAGCCTTCTAGACTGACGCCATTTAACCTTTTTGAGACTTCATTCACTGTCATTCAATCTTTCAGACTTATACCTACCACTATTGGTGATGTTCTCTTAGAAATACGTGAAACAAAGTGCTGTAGATCCCACATCAGCCGTTGATGTTGTTTGAACTGTTAACTTGTAGCCAGCAGGAAGTGACCGTTATGTGTCTTCTATTTGATCAACTTCCATAGGATGTACAGTGCTGTTATTTTCTATCTACTGTTAATTTCTTTTAGAGGGTATATGACGTCACAGTTTGTTTATTTCCATTCAAGAGGTGCAAGAAAGTTGACAAACCAATGAGCACAAGTGCGTAAGAGGATAATTGGAAAATTAGATGCTATGTGGTGCTACTTGGTGCTATTTGGTAAAGGTCTGCACACAAATATGTCGTATCAAAAGAATAAGACGAGCACGGTTCTTCGGGCATATAATGCGAAGAGAGACATAGAACATTTGATGAAAACAGGTAACATTCAGGGAAGGAGAGATCGTGAAAGAAGATGGATGGTCTGACATTGTGGTTCTGCAAAATATCGACGTCAGAACTGATTAACTGCACCAAGAAGAGAGAGTTGTGCAGAGACATGCACGCCTAAACCGTCAGGCATGGCACTTGATTGATTCATTTGGTGCGACAAATTGTTTCTCATTACTTTTAAGTCACTTTCGTGGACTTATCATTTTATATTGTTGATTTTGAAAATAAGCATTGTTTCATGTTGTCAATTATCTAAGGTTCAAACGACTGTGGGTGTGGTCGCTATGTTTTGTAATGCTTTCCAAGAGAAACCCGTTCAGTACCCTAGATTCTGCACTGCTTTCTGTAAGTCTATAATAAGGGAAGACTACAATAACACTATGTAATTAGTTATTGGTTATTAGTTACTAAACCAACGTCTTTGCACTCCGGGCAAACCCATAGGTGCTCTGTCTCCCCCAACAGATATCGAAGAGTTATCAGTTATCAATGATATGAGGACTATCATCATAGCACTCTGGACATGTCCATAGGTGCTCCAATCTCCGCCTCAGCAAATCCAGCAGCGTTCAGCGGCCCAACACGCCAGTTCGATGTTGATTAATCAATCTCTTTGCATATTTAGTATGTCGTTCTTTTGGGGCTGCACCAATATGGACACCCATCTCTCTCAATCTGGCCAGCGAGTGGGGTTCACAGCCCTGAACCTCCTCTGTTCTGAAAGACTCTCTCAATGCGTAAAGAATGTCACTTCGATCAATTGCAGCTCCCTCTGATATTGTAGCTAAGCCAGCCAATCTATCAGCTCGTTCATTACCCTAACTCCTGCGTGTCCAGGGACTAAAATGAAGGTGATTTCTCTGATCATTGTTTGTATGAGTACCTCCACCCCGTTGGGTCTCACCATTCCTGATTCGACTTTACGAATCATGCTCATGGAGTCACTAGGTGTGAAAACACAAGAGTAGTTGTGAGATGCCAACCATTTCACCGCCACCGTAACCGCCCGAACCTCCATTGTCAAAATACTTGTGGTTGTTGCGCAGGCCTCACTGGCCTCTCTTATTATTTTTTCTCCTGAAAAAGCCCGCGCACAGCGTTGAGTATGCATACTGATGGTTCCCATGGCTTGCTGATTAAACACACTCCTCACTCTGCCCTTCAGGCATCTAGTTCTACTTGTACAACGGGTAACTCCAAACTGATTAAATGGCTGGATGGATTCAACATAATTTTATTGTTTTCATCCGACAGGCAGTCACGAAGAAATCGAAAATCATCCCCCTTATCCAAGTTCAACTTCCCAACAATCGATGTTGTTGATGCAAACCTTTCCGCTCTCTCACTATAGCAAACACCCGCATGTCCAGGACAATAGATCCACGTAATCCTATGCAATTAATATCTTCCGTTATGGTTGCATTCTTCACTAGATTATTCTTGGCTACTTTGTTTAACAATTTAGAAACGAAACTTGAAAAAAAAAATAGTTTTGCTTATTACTGTTCTCAGTGGTCAATAAATAATTCTTCTGGTATGAAATTATGATATGGGTACGACTTTCCTATTTTCTTTACTTTATGGTGTAGACTTGTACGCTGTAGTCATATTTTGTTTAATCTATCTGCCATTTTTCTATATAGTGGATAGTGAAGCATCATTTTGATCCTTTAATTAAGCTTATAGAATCACTTTTCTCATTCTGTATTGCAAGGGCTGGTTTGTGGTTGCCTTTTTTCATTTCTGCAATGGGTGTAGATTAGTTAGCTACCAAATAATGTGCAAACATTGGTTTGGAGTTGTTTTCCCCAGCATCAGTTTGTTTTGTGTGGGCTGATGAAATCTATGAAGAGGATGCATATTTGAAGACCGGTCTAACTGCGACAGTGTATATCTGACCCAGGATTCGACTTTCGGTTCCCCAGGTGGTACCAGACATCTTCCTCATTACACTTTGTTTCCTTATAGCGTTTATATATTTATTTTCATTAGTTGGTGTTTACATGTCAGGATGATGTCAAGCTAAATACATACACATAAAAAGGTTATGGTAAGGGAGCGTAGGGAAAGTATCGTTGTTAAATTTAAGTTTAAAATGCTCTTCCTTCGTGACTTTCTGAGTTTGAAAGAAAGACCTCGAGAACTGTCGTCGTTCTTCCATTACTATCTGTAATACCGCTTTTTTAGGATGGTGTAAGATAGGTGGGACATGTACATGTGGGATGTAATGGCCGTATGGCTAGTGCAGTCACTATGAAACTGTAAAGGTTAGGATTTGTTAGATAGGCACATCTGAATTTCGACCACACGGAATGCATATTATACTGATTAACAGGACACAAATTTGTACGGATAGATAACTACGATTTCACAGACAGAAAAACCCCACTTTAAAGTATCACATCTGGAGTTATACTGTAGAATAGTCTGATTGGTTATATGGAGACCGTCAGAGCTGACTCAAGCTAGTGGTTAGTCATGACTAACGTAGACTATTACTACTTGACATGAACACAGACAACAGATCAAAACACGACTTCTGTCTTTAGAAAGCTCAACAACAGATTAATCAACTTTGCAATCAGAAGCAAAAATAAGTTATGAAATAATGCGGGAAACGATGACAGCTGGCTGTTAAAGACTAAGAAGCTATGAGTACACCAGAAATCTTGTAAAGTCTGTTATGTTAATCAATCACAAATACATATCGTTTTGTCTAAAATCATCTATCATAAGAGCGGAATAGCTCATTTTAAAAATCGAACTTAAATCTGAAAAAATCATGCCATATCCTTTACAGGACAGCCATCAACCACAGTAAACGAGTCATTGATTTTCTAGGTACCACCTATACGTTCAGTAGTTTGCCATTGCCTGCTGAACGGTGAGGTCTATTTTTACCTTTCGTAAAAATTCCACGGAAACGAATTTTCTTCCAAACTGCTTGCCGCGGAATTTGAACAAGTACACTTGGTTTGTGATAGAGCTCACTATGCTTAAGCTACAGTCGCTCAACTAAAACTATGTTGCAGTTATTATTATTATTTTTGTCAACAGAAATGCAACTATATAAAAGTGCATCACTATCCACGAGATACGTGAATGATAAAAGGTAGAATTGCAGGTTGTAGCATTTAAATTTTCATGTTATTGGTAGAAATTGTCATCGATTTAAATAATGCGTGTAGATTTGCAGAAATATTGACAATCAGGTGACCTTGGATTGAGGGTAAATGTTACATAATTGATATGTACTGAAAAGTGGGTTTATGTCAGATAAGTAATACAGCAAATATAACTTTAAATGGTAACCATCTAACACCAGTTTAAAAATTTTGTTATCTCGGGTCCATGGTCACTGTCAGCCTTTCTCTTGATACATAAATCAACGCTTGAAGAGGCAGTGCGGCTACTACATTCGGCAAACTATCAAAGCAAGCGTGGGACAGCAAAAAACTAACATTGCAGATGAAGATTCAAATATATTGAGCCTGTGTAATTAGTTCTTTACTATATGGCTTAGAAAAATGGACAGCCTACTCAAGACACGAGAGGAGACTTAACATCTTTCACCTTCGATTTCTCCGCAAGATTATGAACATCAAGTGGTACGACAAGATAACCAACTTTGAAGTACTGCAACGTGCAAACCTGCCTTCCATCATGGGCATGCTCAGCAGTAGACGACGAAGGTGGTTAGGGCAGGTGATAAGAATGAAAAATTGTCACATACCAAAATAAATAATGTTCTGTGAATTTTCGAAGGGAAAGAGGCACCAGAGCAGGCCACTGCTCAGATATAAGGATATCTGCAAGGCCTCATTGAAGAATTTTTCTATAGGTCCCAGCACATAGGAAAAACTAGCTGATGACAGAGGGACGTGGAAAGCGATATTGAGCAAGGGCGCAGAATCTTTTGAGAAGAGACTTATATATGAGCTTCTTCTTCTTTTTTGCGTTCGTTCTTTACGACCAATTTTAATCACTCTTTGTGATATGTTTGATCTTTGCCAAGAACGTGTATACGTTGCACATTGGTTTGGTAGGCCCCTAAATACATAAGACTTCACGTTTAGGACTCATGCATCCGATTTCAGCCAAACCTCCTTAGTCGCCTCTTACGACATGCGTGGAAGGTAACAGTGGTTCCATTCTTTACACCCCAAATTTGGGCCCCGGTAACCACTCGGGCGATGTATGCGCTGAAAGACAAAAGAGAAAATCGAAAACTCAGAAGTTGTCACAGTAAAACACTTGCCAATTGACCGCCTGTAAAGACGAAAAAGGCCATATATATATATAATCTTCTTACTCTTGTGCTCCCCCGCTATGAATTCAGCCGTAGTCAGGGCGCCCGAATTTTTTGCGACTGATTTTTGCGTGAACCCTTGCTTTCCATATTATCAGTGTCCCCCGTCATAAAGGCGTGCATTCTCCGACTTCACTAAACATATATATATATATATATAGAGAGAGAGAGAGAGAGACAGACTGAGAGAGAGAAAAAAAAATGTGAGAAAGGGATAATTCAGAAAATGAGAAAATGCTTTTGTAGATATGTTTATTTTTTCATTACTGTACATATATCATACATATACATTCATGTAATGGCTATAACATGGCTGTAAACATTCACTAATCTAAACGCAGTTGTAGATATACTGAATATAAAACATTTCATATAATTCTCCTTTCTTACAGACCTAATCTATACTTATTTTTTGTTGTGTGTGTAAACAATATAATATAAGTATACATGAGTGTGCAACGTCTGTGTTTCAATCAGAAATGCTAACATTAATCACATTCATAGTTATTCATATGTATAAAAATGTGTGAAAACTTTGTAAATAAACAAAGCATCAACGATTTGACTTCAAAATTTAAGGATTGATCACGAAGTAGATTTAGAATCTGCTAGTAATCTTTATGTCGCATTGTGCGAGATGGATCGGTAATTTGTATGAAGTGAATTATGAACTTGTAACTATGGGTCCACGGAATTGACGTGTTGATTGATCTTATTTGAATATATACGACCGTGTGATACCGGTGCCCGCAAGGGAAGCAAAGAATAGTACCACTGCAATATACAATGCATGTCGTAAGAGGTGACTAATGTAGGCACTAGGGATGCTACTCTAGTAAATAAAAAACAGCGCAGAAATCCGATGAGCTGGCCTACTTGTAGGCGCATAACTGGTACAACGTACAATCACTCTTAGGCTCAGATCACATACAAATCACAAAGAGGGGTTAGCAAGTGGTCGATATGAAGCGTTGAAGTAAAAGAAAAGAAGATTGAACATGAGATATCGAATAATGGAGATACTATTAATAACAATGTATTACAGTTAACATTAAGATAAGATATTACAACATTGTTATGATATCGTTAGAAATGAAGCTGCTTGTTAGTTAGTTGACAACATTAGACACTTGCTAGAACTGATTGTTACAACATTCATAACTATTGATACACTGACTGGTTATACTGTGATAATATGTATGCGCAGAGTGATGATGCCACATAAGCAGATTACCAACAGATTACGTCTTAAAGAGCAATGCTACTCCGATACACTAGATGCAAAGCAAAATGCCGTCCACGAATAAGTTGGACAACATAGATAGCAGAGACGACGAAAAACACTGTCTATGAAGTGCAGGCAAAAACCCTTTCTAGAAATCTCTTCTTATCCTGACTCCATGAGGCAAAACAGGATTAGAGAAAAGTAGAAGAAGAAGAAGCATTGACTGGTCCTTTGTTAATACTATTGATACCCTGATTATCCCTATTTTTGGCTCTATTTTAATACCATTAATCTCCCAAACTAAGAAAACAGAAAGTAACACCACACATTTCTTTTACAAAAGGCTTGTAAGTATGAATAAGCCAATATGAGATTTCCTTCAGCGTCGGATACATTACGTCGCAGTAATTAATAGTTGAGGACTCTATTGTTTACTTTGTGTTATCCTTGAAGAGTGGGGGGACACAAATGACATCTTTTCCTCGCTTTCTTTATCAACTACGTTTAAGGGAACGAGTTCCATATCTGCTTGCTTCTCTCTTTCATCACTATCATCATATTCTTTCATCAACAAAGAACGTAAACAATCCATTTCTGGACTTTTCTGATAAATATCAATCCGCTGCTGAAGATGCTTTTCCCTGGCTTTCTTTGCCAGAAACTGTGGAAGATAAAAAAGTAATAATATTTTGTTAGGGAGTAGAATGCAGAAACAAGTATACAGTGGATACAACTAATACATAACGTGATAATCCAGACACTTACCTTCATCTTTGTACCATAGCATTTCGAGGTAAAGGGGAATCTGAGAGTAGATGCACTGGCGAGAATGCTATGATCGAGAACGGGCCTTCTATAGACAAAAGCCACACCAATAATGATTTAAGAGAAATGATGGAAAAGAGTAAGGGTTCAAGAACACCAGAGAAGCACAGGAGCTAATGGATATGATCAATAAATAGACTATGAATCATTGTTTATATACAAAGAGAAGACGTACGTACTGACAATTTCAACATAGAAGGTAAATGGCATTCTCTATCTAGGCTGCGCAAGATAGGCATACTGATTAGTGTGGAACGAATGGAAAACCATGCGAAAAACTCCAGTAGATACATCGACCAGCACAGAATAGGAGCTGTTAATTTAATCACACTGTATGACATTCTTAAGAGAAGATCGCAGCAATTATGAACATGTCTGATGTTTGATAAAGATGAATCTTAAATAAACATTGAATATGTATTACTAATGAAGAAAGATAAAACACTAACCATGGCAGTACTAAATGGAATATATCAGCAATAATAAGCTAATCCTGGTTCCAACTCGGATGAAAAAGGAGGAGGACGTGTACGTGAGACCATATATTTTACCGTAAGGGATTTTAATAGCTACAGAAACTTGCAAAAAGGGACGTCATGCATAAAGTACATACAGAAAACGCAAAAACAACAGCTGTATATTCAATTCATTTATAGTATTAAGGATGAAGATGACACCCTCTGAAGAAGACTTGTCCTGGCGATATGTCTGATTATATAGTACGACAAATTACCTCATTGCAGAAGACATAGCATAAAAATAATATGAACATATAAAAAAAAACTATAACGTTGACCTAACTTTGGAACATACGAAAGGTTATAACAATTATTTAAAAATAAAACAATAACAAAATAAAGCACAAATATCACAAATATTATCAAGGATATAAAACTGAACTGGACATGTGAATGAAGAGCAAAAATAACAATAAGACAAGCAACAGCGAATGAAGGATAAAGAGCAACCAAATAATAGACTCGTTCTCTTCTTTGCAATCAGTTATCAGTTATCAGTTATATGAGGACTAACATCATAGCGCTCCGGACATGTCCATAGGTGCTCCGATCTCCACCTTAGCAAATCCATCAGCGTCCAGCGACCCAACACGCCAGTTCGATGTTGATTAATCAATCTCTTTGCATATTTAGTATGTCGTTCTTTTCGGGCTGCACCAATATTAACATCCATCTCTTTCAATCGGGTCAGCGAGTGGGATTCACAGCCCTCGGTTGCATATGCTCAGTGGACTCAATGAGATCTCTATCTCTCTCTCTGTTTCCTATTATGCATTGTAAGCCTCATGTGGTATGTAAATCTTCGTACTCGTCATGTCACCTCTTCTTTTTGTAGCTATCTCTTGAATCTTCTTCCATGTCTTCCTATACTATTAATCTCCGTCTCCAAATCTCTTCTCCATTTATTAGTAGGTATCCATTTCTTTAGATTTTTTCCTGCGGATTCCAGAAGGTTCTTGTTATATTCCTCTCGGGTTTTCTAAACTGTGTCCTATCCAGAGCCAGTGGTTTTTCTTCCCCGTTTGATTTGCTGGGATATGTCTCATTCTCTCCAAACTTTCCTTAATTTTGACATTGTCATATCATTACTATTCTCTACAGATATGAGTTGATGAAAGTTTGCAATTTATTAGTTATTGTTTTAGTCGTTCTCCAGTTTCCAACCCATACAGCTGCACTGCTTTAACATTGAAGTTAAATAATCTAATTTTTCTTGTAGATTTGATTTCTTTAGATTTCTACAATTTTCCTAGTGAGATGAAATCTCATTTTGCATGATGCATTCTTATTCTGACATCTCTATCCGTTCCTCAGATGAATTACGAAAATCTAAAGATTGGAGATGGTCTACCGAATCAGATCAAATCTGAAGAAAACTGGTGTGAGGCTGCGGTAAAACTAAATAAACGGGTCATATGGACGAAGACAAGTATACGACAGTAACACGTTATCGAGGCTAATTAATATTGCTAATGTCCAACTGACATATACCTGTCTTAGCCTATATTCGCTTCTACTTGTCTACATTGATATCCAGGTGTGTGCTTGATTCTGTCTCTTGAAGTGAGGGTTTCATCCAGGAAGATGGGATTATCGATTGATTAATTCTCACCATGGTTGTAACTTCCGATCAAGTGTTTTGAATTTATCCTGCGCCTGGTTACGTGCGTGTGACATGATGTCTATATCCCAAACTAAGTATATGTTACTGGCGCATTGGTTACCAAAGTGGGCGGTACCGCCCCCAAGTGGGTGTTGAAGCCTTCTAGGGAGGAATGGGGCGATAGTGGGTTGTAGAAGCATTTGGGGGAGTTTTTCGTGATTTTGCAATTGAATAATCATTTAAAATTTGAATTCTGCAATTTAATTGTTTATCTTATGTCCATCTTACACGATCCATTTTTTCATCAATTTTCTATTTCATGTATATAATAATTAAAAAATTGACCATGTATGACAGAAATATAGATCAATTTATTATGTCAAAGTGAAAATAGAGCATGTGTATATATATATGGGATGGGAGAGAGGGGGCGTTGGCAAACTGTTATAATGGGAGGGGACGTTGCAAAGTTTATGTCGTTCAAAGTGGGCGCGGGGCCGAAAAAGTTTGGGAATCTATGTTATAGCTGATCTGTCAGAGTTCATTGAATAATTTTTCTGGTGGTAGTAACTGTTACCTTAATAATCCGGTCTATAGTCAATAAGAACAACAAAGATGATAGAAGGCATCATTACCACACTCTTATTTCTATTCCAAAAGTGTTAGTTATTATTTCCATCATATAAAACTCTTTCATGCCTATTTATGGTATATTTCTTCTTCTTCTTTACTTTTTTTACCCTTTTCACCTCCTAGGAGGCAAAAGTCCACAACCAAGGCCTTGCAAGTTCTCATGCGTTTGACTGTGATTATTAAAGCTAATTGTTTTACGGGGTGGGGTAGCTAATCATGGTACCTTTACTATGGTAATTTTTCTCTGTTGGAGTCCATAATGTCTCTTCAATTTCCAAAATATTTCATTATCGATGCTTTGACAAACCCTCTCATAATCCACAAATCCGATATACAGTGGGCATATCCATTCGATACATAATTATTACGCGTAAATGTAAAATAAGTGACCACTAAAACCATATATATCAGAACACGTATTTGCTTAGACTAAATCATCTATTCAAAAGTGAAATTACAGTTGCTGTCTCAAGCTTCCATGTCAGCGATGTAGAAAATTATTATGATGATCAAGTGTGTAAGTAAAGTACATCACAACAAGCTACCTTCAAGTAGTGTCTATCTAGCTGTTGCCGGATCCAGTACGGAATATAGAAAAGAAGAAGTAGAAAAATTGTTCCATAGATAAGGAAGCTGACAGCCTCATGACATAACAAGTTGGCCACCAAATCTTGCAATCTGGCCATGGAGACTTGCACGCAGCCTCTGTTGGTAAAAAGAATTAGAAAGGTATTTACAATCTTATTCTCAATTTCATATTTTCTTGCATGGAGTACAATATTTATGTGTATTGATGTAAGTATTTGCACATATGCAAATATAAATCTGCTCATGGTTCTGTGAATGAACATATGATTAACTAATATATATATATATATATATATAAAAAAAAAATTTTTTTTACATATATAACGATATAAAATTGAATCTATTGAGTCAAAGCGATAAATGAAAATTCTTAGATCGCCAGAGACAATTACTCTTATGTCTACATGGCATTGGGCCAAAGGGCAATCGCCTAAGTCCCGCTGAATCATTAAAAAAGAGGATAACGTGAAACAAGCACATTACTTAGCGGTATAGAGAGACTTCAAGAAACACACATGGCTAATAATGGGTTATGTCTTCAAGAAATGCTTATGTTATATAGACGAGACCTCCATCATGACAAAATAGGGCTACTATTGCGTGACATGTTGTATCATAATAGTGATTATCAAGCCAGAAATAAAAGAAAAAGTAAAGAGTGTATTGCAGAGACAAGTGACCAAAGACATGTTTGCAATGTTGCTAAGTTTAGTTAGAAACATTCGATACACAAATCAACATTTAAGTCATAGAACAAAATAAGAGAGATTACCGTTGGTTTTCCTCAGTGGTCCAAACCCAGAACTAGCCAACTAGAGTTCGTGAAGGACAAATGACAACGTGCTGGCTACAAGGTGGAGTGCCTTGCGACTATCAAGGCTACCTCGTTGTAGAAAGTATATGAAGCCCATGTTGAAAAGCTTGGAAACATTTCGGCATTCATTTACCTTGAGGCGCAATTTTTCAACAATGCATTATGGTGCGGAATAAATGAAGTTTCCAATATGACATGTTGACTAAAAGTGGGCAATATATAATCGTTAGTGTGCAATTTAGTTTCAACATCATCATCAAATAGCTTGTCCTGAGCAGAACTTTGCCACCCCAACAGTCCTCCGGAATTTCTCTCTCTCATAGACCAGATATCCTGCCTCTGCAGCCTTCATGTTCAAACCATCAGTTACTTCCTGAGTCCATCTTCTCCGTGGTCTTCCTCTTCTTCTCTTTGCCGGTATGCCTCCTTCCAAAATATCTCAATTTTCTCTTTCTTATTTGTAGCATCAGCCAGTTTTCTTTGATTTTGATTTCTTTCTGGATAGATCTATTTGATCTGTTCTCTGTCAAAGATATACGAAGGACTCTTCTGTAACACTTATATTCAAAAGCCCATATATGTTTTTCCACTGCTTTATTAAATGTCCATGCTTCACACCCATACGTTGCCACTGGGAATATGCATGCTCTTAGTATTGTGATCTTTGTTTTCTTATCAGTTATGTTCCATACTGTTTTGAGTCGTTTAATTTTTTTGTAATTTAGTTTCACGCACACAAATTGTTTACTTGTTTTTTTTTAAAACTTCGACGTTCTTTGTGTTCACTCCGCCTTGATAGATATAACCAAATTACAATTCCAGTCAATAGCTGTAAAGTTTTTTTTTCTGGTTAGCTTAGTTTACTTTAGTTGACAGATCATCATCACTACACATGAAACCAGCTAGTTTATACGTGTTCCATTTGCTCTTGCCTAGTTTCTACAGCAAGCAGCAACAACGACACCAATTTTAAGTTGGTTTACTATTTGTCTTTAGTTTCCAGCATAGTGAACTACAGCTGGTTTAGTTTGATATTCTTGAAGTCTGGATTGGTTTGCAGACTCACCCCTACTCCTTAAAACTGTTATCCACTCTGTCTTGCTGAGCACATTCAGAATATCACCCTCTTCTATTCTGCTTCTGCTTTTCAGAGTAGCTATTTACTATTTAAGAGAGGTCGACCTAAGGAGACCTTGAAACGAACTTTGCTGAGAGAGGCAGGAAATATCAGTCTCAGTTTAATGGAGGAGATTGAGCGAGTTGCCCAGGATAGAGCGGTATGGAGAAATTACTTGCAGGCCCTGTGTAACGTATAACGGTACGAGAGGAATTATTATTATTTACTATAGCCAGTCTGTACTTTTCTCTCCCTTGCATCGCTTATTCTGGCTCAACAATAAAAATGTTTGTATGTCTAGGCCACCTAGAAACCCCAACCATTGTCTTTGAGTCTAGTTTGTCTCAATATTACGGACTAGACTGAAATATTCCCTGGAAAAGTGTAAAGGAATAAATGTATGTGACTCCAGCCAGGTCATTCCTGTAGTTACTGCTATAACTTTCAAAGTCAGGCTACTTTTTTGTCACGACAAAACCATCACTGTCTTCCTTCCCAATAACCTTTTCCTCTGAACAATGAAAGCTCACGTTCTCCTGCCGTGTCGAGCAACAGGCCAGTCTCAGTGTAACTGTTACATTTACAACATTCCCAGTGTAATTCTTACATTTACTACTATATCAGTGTAACTGTAACATTTACTACATTCTTAGTGTAACTGTATCATTTACTACATTCACAGTGTAACTGTATCATTTACTACTTTTTTAGTGTAACTGTATCATTTACTACATTCACAGTGTAACTGTATCATTTACTACTTTCTTAGTGTAACCGTTACATTTACTACATTTACAGTGTAACTGTTACATTTACCACATTCTTAGTGTAACTGTATTATTTAAAACATTTACAGTGTGACTGTTACATTTACTACATTTGCAGTGTAACTGTTACAATTACTACATTCTTAGTGTAACTGTATCATTTACTACATTCTCAGTGTAACTGTATCATTTACTACATTCTCAGTGTAACTGTATCATTTACTACATTCTTAGTGTAACTATCATTTACTACATTCTTAGTGTAACTATCATTTACTACATTCTTAGTGTAACTATCATTTACTACATTCTTAGTGTAACTATCATTTACTACATTCACATTGTAACTGTATCATTTACTACATTCACATTGTAACGGTATCATTTACTAAATTCACATTGTAACTGTATCATTTATTACATTCACATTGTAACGGTATCATTTACTACATTCACATTGTAACTGTATCATTTACTACATTCACATTGTAACTGTATCATTTACTACATTCACATTGTAACGGTATCATTTACTACATTCACATTGTAAGGGTATCATTTACTACATTCACATTGTAACTGTATCATTTACTACATTCACATTGTAACGGTATCATTTACTACATTCACATTGTAACTGTATCATTTACTACATTCACATTGTAACTGTATCTTTTACTACATTTATATTGTAACTGTATGATTTACTACATTCACATTGTAACTGTATCATTTACTACATTCACACACATTGTAACTGTATCATTTACTACATTCACATTGTAACTGTATCTTTTACTACATTCAAATTGTAACTGTATCATTTACTACATTCACATTGTAACTGTATCATTTACTACATTCACATTGTAACTGTATCATTTATTACATTCACATTGTAACTGTATCATTTACTACATTCACATTGTAACTGTATCATTTACTGCATTCTCAGTATAACTGTATCACTTACTACATTGTCAGTGTAACTGTATCATTTACTACATTCTCAGTGTAACTTACATTTACTACATTCTCAGTGTAACTGTATCATTTACTACTTTCTTAGTGTAACTGTATCATTTAAAACATTTACAGTGTGACTGTTACATTTACTACATTTGCAGTGTAACTGTTACATTTACTACATTCTTTGTGTAACTGTATCATTTACTACATTCTCAGTGTAACTCTATCATTTACTACATTCTCAGTGTAACTGTATCATTTACTACATTCTTAGTGTAACTATCATTTACTACATTCTTAGTGTAACTATCATTTACTACATTCTTAGTGTAACTATCATTTACTACATTCTTAGTGTAACTATCATCTACTACATTCACATTGTAACTGTATCATTTACTACATTCACATTGTAACGGTATCATTTACTACATTCACATTGTAACTGTATCATTTATTACATTTACATTGTAACGGTATCATTTACTACATTCACATTGTAACTGTATCATTTACTACATTCACATTGTAACTGTATCATTTACTACATTCACATTGTAACGGTATCATTTACTACATTCACATTGTAACTGTATCATTTACTACATTCACATTGTAACTGTATCATTTACTACATTCACATTGTAACGGTATCATTTACTACATTCACATTGTAACTGTATCATTTACTACATTCACATTGTAACTGTATCTTTTACTACATTCATATTGTAACTGTATCATTTACTACATTCACATTGTAACTGTATCATTTACTACATTCACATTGTAACTGTATCATTTACTACATTCACATTGTAACTGTATCTTTTACTACATTCACATTGTAACGGTATCATTTACTACATTCACATTGTAACTGTATCATTTACTACATTCACATTGTAACTGTATCATTTATTACATTCACATCGTAACTGTATCATTTACTACATTCACATTGTAACTGTATCATTTACTGCATTCTCAGTATAACTGTATCATTTACTACATTCTCAGTGTAACTTACATTTACTACATTCTCAGTGTAACTATCATTTACTACATTCTCAGTGTAACTGTATCATTTACTACATTCTCAGTGTAACTGTATCATTAACTACATTCACAGTGTAACTGTATCATTTACTACATTCTCAGTGTAACTGTATCATTTACTACATTCTCAGTGTAACTTACATTTACTACATTCTCAGTGTAACTGTATCATTTACTACATTCTCAGTGTAACTTACATTTACTACATTCTCAGTGTAACTGTATCATTTACTACATTCTCAGTGTAACTGTATCATTTACTACATTCTCAGTGTAACTGTATCATTAACTACATTCACAGTGTAACTGTATCATTTACTACATTCTCAGTGTAACTGTATCATTTACTACATTCTCAGTGTAACTGTATCATTTACTACATTCTCAGTGTAACTGTATCATTTACTACATTCTCAGTGTAACTGTATCATTTACTACATTCTCAGTGTAACTATATTATCTACTATATATAACAGAATCCACATGCGAAGGATTGACTTCATTGCATGGGTTTCCCCATATAGCTCTGACCTTTTCGGCAGAGATTGCATGCCATCTACCGAGAGTATTGCACAAAGCACGAGCTTCGTAGGTCCAACAACAATCCTAGGTATCTCATAAACAAATTGCACATGTCTGGATTCGAACCCACATCATTCAGTGCGACAGACAAACGACTTTGCCACTTCGCTATTGAGACACTTCCCCCAAACTTTAATATATATTCTCAGTGTATCTATATGAGAAGCAAGTTCAAATTCTCGCTAAGTCTGTGATTTCTTGCCTACACTACACACAACAACTTTCAGAGTATTCGCTGTGCGTTGACCTTAGTCTCTAGAAAATCCTTTAGCGACCCAATAATCAAGAATCTCTAGCGTCCCAATAATCAAGAATCTCTAGCGACCCAGTGGTCAAGAATCTCCAGCGTCCTGATAATCAATAATCTCTAGCGACCCAACAACCAAGAATCTCCAACGACCCAATAATCAAGAATCTCTAGCGACCCAGTAGTCAAGAATCTCCAGCGTCCCAATAATCAATAATCTCTAGCGACCCAACAACCAAGAATCTCTAGCGACCCAATAATCAAGAATCTCCAACGACCCAATAATCAAGAATCTTTAGCGACCCAATAATCAAGAATCTCCATCGACCCAATAATCAATAATCACCAGTGACCCAATAATCAAGAATCTCCAGCGACCCAATAATCAAGAATCTCCAGGGACCCAATAATCAAGAATCTCCAGTTATCCAATAATCAAGAATATTTGATACACGTTTTATTTTATCAACACACTCAAGAACGTAACTGCTGCCTGACTTCTTTTACAATAAAATTAACTGGGTTATATCCCCTATATTGTAAATAGCAACTACGTAATGAAATTAAACACATGGCTGAGACACACATTGTCTAATAGCTGACAATTCAAAATACATCAACTAAGATATACAGATGATAAAGTGTAATTATTAACACTGCAAAAATATTGAGAAATCAACAATGTCAACGCAATAGAAAATGGAAAAAATGTAATCTATATCTCAATGTGACATACACAACAACAACAGTGGCAACTGATAAAACACACATTCCAAGGAATGTAATATGTAGAGCAGCGTTTTCCAAAGTGGGTGATACCGCCCTCAGTGGGCGCTGAATCGTTCTAGGAGGAAGGGGGAGGCGATAGTGGGTTCAGATGAATTTGGGAGCTGTTCAGGCGATTAGGGGTCGGTGGTTCCTTAAAGAAGAAATTAATAATCATTTTAAAATAATTATTTTCGTTATTTTGCAATTGAATAATGATTTAACATTTGAATTCTGCACTTAAATTCATCTTATGCCCGTCATACAAGATCCATTTTCCCATCAATTTTCCATTTCACGCATAAAATCATTTGAAAATTGACTACGTATGGCAGAAATATATATAATTTCTATGTCAAAGAGAAAAAGAACATGTATATAGGGTGGGGCGTTGGCAAACTGTTATAATGTGAAGGGGGCGTTGCAAAGTTTGAGCAAAGTGGGCGGTGGGCTGATAAAGTTTCGGAATCTATGATGTAGAGGATACAGTAAAAAAAGTTAATGTTTTGAATGTATCAATAATACTACTTTCCAGGTCAATCCATGGGAGTCATAAAATCAAATAGTACTGAAGATTTCTTCCCTGTGGTCGTCAAGAAAACGATGAGCATGTTACTTATCCATTTTCAGCTCTTGTTTCATTTTCGATATTTTTGTGTTTGGTAAAAAACAGAATACATCAATTTTACATAAAAAGCGTTTTATATTTTTCTTATTCTTGAGATCTTCTTCATTGTTGTGATTGCCGGATATGAATTCATGCGAAATAAGGGGCCTCGGTATGGCGATTCTAACTGATTTTTGCGTGAAGGTGTGCTTTCCTTGTTATCAGTGTCCCCCGCCATACATGTGATTCTTCTAAGATTTCTAAGGCTTTAAATTTGCTTTCAACACCATTCTGTGTTTGGACAAGCTCTGTTTATGTATCTCACGAGTCTTCTACTAATATGTCTTTTGCATTTGCAATTATTTTCTGAACATAGCATATTAGCTTTTTGTGTTTGTTTACATTCGTTCTAACCAACCTAGCTAGCCACTCTATCTGATATGTGTGGTTTGCTCTGAGAACGTTGGCACATTTCGATCTCGTTAGGCCCCTGCGGCATTAGAAGGACAAGCACAAAGTGATCTGAATCATTCAAAATTCCCTTCCATCACATCATGTAAATCGACCACTTATCTTATCAAACATAAATAAAAAAAGTGAGTTACTATACCAACTAAAAATATTGATGTGGGTTTGTGATCTTGTCAACGTCTACTGTGAAACTTCTTGAAAACAAGGATCACATTCTCACAGGAGAAACTCGTGGAACAAACCCTTTATGCAATTGTAATTGACTTGCGTCGCAGCGGCCTGTCACATCAGGTCTAATTGTCAAATGAAGACTAATGATGCGGTCCATGTTTACGATACCCTCTCGACGTGAAAGCTGACAAAAACATGACCACTAGAAATGTCAGGGATGTCTCCATTATTCAGAATAAAAAACGATTTCAGAGGATATTTGAGACCATTTGTATGTTTATTTTTCTATCATCATTACTTTCTTTATTATCTTTCCTTTTTATATAATCATTACTTTCTGTATTATTATTACTTTCTCTAACATCATTACTTTCTTATAATCTTTACTTTCCTTATTATCATTACTTTCTTATAATCTTTCCTTATCATCATTACTTTCTGATATTTTTTCTTTCTTTATCATCATTACTTTCTTTATTATCTTTCCCTTCTGTATAATCCTTACTTTTTGTATCATCATTATTTTCTGTATTATCTTTCCCTTCTGTATAATCATTAATTTCCAAATCATCCTTACTTTCTCTATTCTCATTATTTTCTGTATCCGCACTACTGTCTCTATCATAATTACTTTCCTTATCCTCATTATTTTCTCTATCCTAATTACTTTCCTTATCTTCACTACTTTTTCTATCAATATTACCTTCTTTATCACTTTCTTTATCATCATTACTTTTTCTATCATTTTTACTTTATTATCATTACTTTTTCTATCATTATTACTTTATTATCATTACTTTTTCTATCATTTTTACTTTATTATCATTACTTTTTCTATCATTATTTCTTTATTATCATCACTTTTTCTATCATTTTTACTTTATAATCATTACTTTTTTAAGCATTATTACTTTCTTTATCATCATTACTTTCTCTATCATTATTACTTTCTCTATTATCATTATTTTCTCTATTCTCATTACTTTCTCTATCATGATTACTTTCGTTATCTTCCTTTCACTTATCTATTACACTCTATTGTAATTTATATATGTGTTGTACAATAGAACACAGAGAAGCAGAGAAAGATATATAGACAGAGAGAGAGACAGACAGAGATAGAAGTAGATAAATGTGTATTTGACGTGTGTTTGAAAATGAAGACGGAGACTCGTGCAGTATCCAGTCAAGACAGCGAGTAACTAACATACGACAGAAGCAGGATAAATAGAGTGTAGTCATTATCTACATCTCGTGGCGCCAGTAACAACATGTGTTTATTAACCCTTTCCATACCATGAATGTTACCGAGTTCTGGTCACAATTCGTACTGATTGATATGACTTCCGATCATTGGACTCCGATCACTTTCTCATACAAGAAGATCTCAGCAGAAGTGCACGAACTCCGTAGCACCGGCGATGGTCCCCGATGTAATTTAGAAGATGGTAAACATATTTTGCAGGAATTTTAATTTTCTTATCTTCTAATGAATTTTGTCGTGCAGCGGTTTTCCAGTAGGTTCTTTTCGATTTTGAGCTGTCAATGGCTCTTTTGCGTATCACTGAACAGGGATCTACGTTTTATCGTCAGTCTCCGATAGGACTAGGAACTCGACCTCACCTACATTCAGATCATGGATCACCGGAAAATATCCCAATGGCTCCACAAGGGAACGAACCGAGTACCTTTGGTACGAGAGACGATCATCTAACCTCTACACCACACGAGCCCCTAGCCGGTTCTATGACAACATGCACACCAGATCCAGGAAATCCCGGACCAGATGAACATTGATAAAAACTATCAACAGAAGATTGAGGGGGGTGTCTGGAGACTACAATTTTGGCAACAGTGTTAATCTTTGAGATCTAGTTATTCATTTTCTACTTTGTCCCATCATTTTCTCTTAACTCAGGTTCAACTAGTCAGCGTACCCACGTATTGTTACTCCAGTCTGTCAGTACTCCCCCCTGCCTGTTTATAGATCATATGATAGCATTCTCGTCTGCCACCAGCTAAGACTGGCTAGTGTTTCTTCTAAGGACTATAATAAAGTCCTGGAAACTCTTGCCACTAGGGGTCGACGAAGTAAAAATGCTTGTATTCTCATCCAGTGTTGCCCTGGAGTTTTATCTTAGACGTATCAGAAGATATCTTTGACATATCAGTAGATGTTATCACTAAATTGTCGTTACTGTCTCCGAGTCTTTAGTGAGAATCAATTATACAAGGGTGTAAAAATTATCATTATCTGAAGGCGTTCTCCACGAGTCGGGTGTTGAACTGGTCGTTAGCTTGTCAATTTCAACACGTGTGTGTCAGTTCTATTTTATTCATCAGGATTACACTTAATTTTAATTTGTGCTCATTTAATTTTTTTTTTCAGACCTTTGTGTTTTCTAAAGGCTGCTATCGTATTTTGAGTGTACGCGTTTTTAAGGTAAAAATGTAATATATATTACGTTATGTTAACAGTTGCAGCTGCTGGAACTTGATTGCTAAAGCAGAAAAAATACTAGTCATAGACATGAAAACTAATCCTTGTATATGAATGTATTGTGTTTTGTTAAACAAAATTGTTGACAATAGCAACGAGTATAAGACGGTGAAAATGTCTGAATATTGGACTCTTGTGTAATGGCCGTTAGAAGTTATCTTACCCTTCTCATTGTTTATGTTTATATATATTTTTGTTGGAGATATATATGGCGAAGTCGTTAAGGCGTTTGCATAGCGTTCTGTGGATTGAAGGTTCGAATCCCAGTAACATGATCAATTTTTTCCGGAGATCCCTAGGATTGTTGTTGGGGCTACCCACCCCCGTATGTTGCAGGGATCGCAAGGGGACCAAAGCATAGTAATACGTTGACCTACGAGACATGTCGTAAGAGACCACTAAGGTAGTGGCCTAGGAAGCTACCTAGTAAATAAAAAGAGTCGCAGAAATCGGATGTACAATCACTTTTAAGCTCGGATCACATAGAAATCACAAAGAGTGGTTAACAAGTGATCGATATGGAGCGTTCGAAGAAGAAGAATTGAAGCTACGGAGTTCGTGATTTTGTGCAACAGTCTCAGCAGGTGATGTACCATTTCCATCGATAGGGACGAAATCATGTGGGGAAATCTGTTGCGATGAAGTCAATCCTTTGCCTTTATGACCTTTTAAATATTTATTTGTGTTGAAAGTAACGTTTCCTCGTATGAGATATATTAGGTACTACTTTGTTAGTGCGGTACTTTTTTTTTTATACCACGACACTCGAATGGTGATGTGGTCAACATCCCGCCGGTCGTCCATTGTTTAGTTTGCAGTGTTTCCCTGGTACCCTTTCTTCATCTTCTGCGATCAACTTTTGCTATGCGACTACTCCGGTATGTGTCATAAGCAAGGCGGTGTGTTTGAGGTCTTTACAAGTCCCCCATAATTTGTCTTCTAGGTTGTTTCTGGCCAGTCTCATTCTAATTACTCAACTGGGCAGTCTTGCAGGGGTGTTCTCTGTGTACTGTTATGTGTCCACGGTGCATGTTTGTTTCTGGTTCCTGAGACCCATTTGTGCAGTGTTTCACTCTAACTGAGATTTGTTTAGGTCCTGGTACATTTTTTTTTATTTTCCACGGACTATGGTTATGTCAAATCGCCTGTGCCATTGTTTAGTTTCTAGTGTTTCACTGGTAGCATTGTTTAGTTTCTAGTGTTTCACTGGTAGCCATGTTTAGTTTCTAGTGTTTCACTGGTAGCCATGTTTAGTTTCTAGTGTTTCACTGGTAGCCATGTTTAGTTTCTAGTGTTTCACTGGTAGCCATGTTCAGGTTGGATTTACTTGAAAGACGTTACTGTTGGACAAATATTCCACGTATGGGACCACTTGAGTAGGAAGCAAATGCTCTAACCACTACGCTATATCGGTTCTCATATATTTATTTATATGATATCTCCTTTAGTATATAGGTTTACCAATATCCCGCTACTTGTTGCATGTGGTAACGTTTAGTGTGAAATACGGACATTTAACAAGGCTCTGGGACAATTATATATGTACTTTCGAATAAAAAATCGCCCGAGTGGTCACCGGGGCCCAAATTTGGGGTGTAAAGAATAGAACCACTGTTACCTGCCACGCATGTCGTAAGAGGCGACTAAGGATGTTCGGCTGAAATCGGATGCATGTGTCCTAAACGTGTAGAAGTCTTATGCCTTTAGGGGCCTACCAAACCAATATGCAACGTATACACGTTCTTGGCAAAGATCAAACATATTACAAAGAGTGATTAAAATTGGTTGTAAAGAACGAACGCGAAGAAGAAGAATAAAAAATATTACATAAGGGTCACTGGACACTGGACATAGAAAAGAACCAAAAAGATCTACCAATAAGGAATTCAGCATAAAATTACTCTGATGAGAATGAGAAAATTGAAATATTTTGAACATATAAAAAGACACGAAAGTTTAGAGAAGATGATTATGAAAGAAAGCATCTCGACAAAGAGAAGTAGAAAAATACGTTGGAAATAGTTTCAAGATGTGACTTATGATTTGAACATGATGGCTGCAAAGGTAGGACATTTGGTCTATGAGAGAGAGAAATCCCTCAGGACTGCTAGGGTGGGAAAGTTCTGCTCAGGACATGTTATTAGATGAAGATACATTAGTTTTATCATTAACTTTAACAAAGGAAAGTTAAGTTGAATATGCATAACATTTTTCTAACGAACAGGTATGTTTCCAGACTTTCTAATAGAACTTTCGAAGAAATCTTAATTGCAGCACAATGTTGGCATCCAGTTCCAGAAGTATTCAGTTCCTGTCCCAGGTGAAACGTGAAGTGAACTGACTATTTTTAAGTGAGTCATACTATCAGGTTAGATGAGATCAAGGGACTAGTCCTGAAGGAGACAGGCGAACTAACGTAGGTTTCTTTTAAAATCATGTAAATAAACCATTGACAGCATTGCAATCCCAAAAATCGTTTTCTACTCTCGCTACCCAGGTAAAATTTGAAATATGAAAAGTTAAATTAATTCATAACAAATCATGATGTAACAATTAGAAATCGAACCAAACATGCAAGGTGAAACTGGGTTTGCTGGATCAAAAAGTGTTGATATTGAGGACATAGTGGAACGCGCTTACTCTTAACGGGCAAACATCACAAAAAACATCATAAAGAATTCTTTATAAACTATACGAGAATAAAGGAAACACAATTTAAAGATACTACTTTTTAAAAAAAAAACGTAATGAAAATTAAAGTGACAGAAAGTTCAGCAAAAATAAACTAACGATCCAGAGGAATATACAGCAGATTTGATAATGAGCGGAGAGATCGTCACGGGCGGTGGCAGTGACCACATGTCTTGATGTCTGACGTGTACACGTTGGATGACAAGTTCGGGTTAAAACGAACGATAATGATCCTAGCAGATAATGGCCGTCAATCCTCTCGTCTGCTTCCTGTCATGCTACAATTAAGATTGCTTCAGTAGTTCTAATAGAAAGTCTGGACGCATCTTTGTTCATTAGAAATATGTTACGTGGATTCAGCTTTGCTTTCCCGTGCTAAAGTTGTTGATAAATCTGATATATACCTTTTGTTATGTTACTTAAATAGATTGAGCGATTACACGTGTTGAACAATTACATATGTGTGTGTGTGTGTGTGTGTGTGTGTATGTGTGTGTGCATGTGTGTGACTATATATGGCAGTAGTCAGTTTTTGTTAGCTGGTAAACAACAATATCGAAAATTGAAAATTAAAATAATAATATGCAATTCCGTACTTAACATTCAATATTATCGATTACTACGGTTTATTGCAACAAATATTACTTCCTTCGTTACTTAGTAAACATTATCAGCTGTTACCTTCTTCTTCTTCTGCGTTCGCCCGCTGTGAATTCGGGCGTTGGTCATTACGCCTGGTATGACGCTTCTTACTGATTGTTGCGTGAAAACCTGCTCTACTATTTGACTGGTGTCCCTCGCCATGAAGGCGGGTTTTCGCCGACTTCAGAGGTAATTAGTTGTTACCATTTACAGTAACATTATTTCTTATTTTCTTACTTACTTTAAAAAATCAACTATATTATTGATTGCTAAGATTTCACGAAACAAATGATATCGCGAAGAAAAGGCAACATACTACATATTTTATACGTAGAAGCACTGACATGAAATGTAAGAAAAAGTAATACAAAAATGTACAGATGAAGGACACTGAACTAATGTAATATAACGACAGAACAGAGAAGATACGAAGTATATTTACCATAAACATGTGAAAGATTAAGTTTGTGAACCCACCAAAGTCTTCGACAAAATGTAACTAAAGATTTATTTAATAAATCGACTGCGAACATTACTAAAGTGCGTTTCAAAACGTTCGGTCAACGATTGACCTCAAATATCTCCATATTCATTGCATGGATGAACGTGATTTTTGCATGTGGTGTTGTATTTCCGATGTCCCAACGATTTTCTAAAATTCAATGCTGCAGGTAGTGTACTTTTCTTGCAACGGCGAATTCCTTTGATCTTTTCAAACCTAGTAATTATCTGGTGCTGGAAGAAAATAATTTACCGTAAATTTAAAAAAACCACATATTTTCGGCATAGGCGTATATACAATTCGAATTTTGGAGGGTGAGATAACTCATATTATATAAATCATAAAGTGTTTACTCACTTATTCTGAGTCCGATGAGTCTAACATATTGATGACTATTCTTGGCTGCCCGAACGACAGTCCATCTTTGTCCCAGTAGTCATTTTCCTCCTTTAAGACATGGTCTTCGCATTTACACCAATAATCTCTGTCTATCTTCGACAGGGCGGCATATGTTAGTTCTTTCATATTGCTTAGCTTGAAAGTTTTATTTTCAGCTGCTACCAGTCCTTTAACTTTGGCCCAAATGAGTTAATTGGGTTTAAGTGTGAATGATAAGGTGGTAGTCTCAAACACACATGGCCATGCTGTTGAATCAACTTGTCTGTTTGGAATACCCTGGTCTTCTGTGATGTTTTAACAATAGATAGTAATTCAGGCTTCAAAACCCCTCGTTAAATGGAATGTTCTCCTTTCTGAGCCAAAGTTTTATAGCATCTTTTGTACTCGAAGATGTCGGGATTTTGTCTTCTTCTGATCATCAACGTTATCATTACTCTTGGAAGAGAATGTAGAGATTGGGGCAACATGAAGGCTGATCTCGCAGTTAAGCAGCTGATAGAAGATAATGCAAGGGATGATGATGTGTTGTATATACCGATGGGTCGGTTCAACGTGGTGAGAAATCCGGCTGGGGTTTCTTGGCTAATGCGCATGGTAGGGTTGTTGCAGAGCGAAGTGGGGCATACAGGACAACTACTTCTAGTATGAGGATGAAGGTTGAGGCCGTTACTGCTGCCCTCCATTGGATTTCTGGGACTTCATCTACTGGGGCAGTTATTGTATCTGACTCTCAGTCGATGCTTCACAAGATCCAGAAGGGCAGGTTTCGGTATGAGTGGATATCGTCTATAGAAGTTTCTAACCTCCAGCGGCTTACGTGCTGGGCATGCGGGTGTTTACGGTAATGAGAGAGCGGACAGGCTTGCATCAACAGCATCGATTGTTGGGGAGTTGAAGATGGTTAAGGGGGATATTCTTCGGTCTCTTCGCGACTCTCTGTTGGATGAGGACACTAAAATCGATGTTGAATCGATCAAGCGATTTAAGCAGTTTGGAGTTACCCGTTGTTCAAGTCAATTAGATGCCTGAGAGGCAGAGTGAGAGGTGTGTTTAATCAGCGAGCCACAGGAACCATCAGTATGCATACTCTTCGATATCTGTTGGGTGAGACTGAGCACCTATGGGTCTGCCCGGAGTGCAATGACGTCAGTTTAGTAACCAATAACCAATAACCAAGCCCAAAGCATGCATAGTTCTCTGTTCAGGATTTGATATACTCCGATACAGTTTTCCACGATTAGATTCTCTGATAAAATATTTATACATTTTCACAGCCACTGTATGCAGTGTAAGAAACTTGATTTTCATACCCATTGTATAACAAATCTAGAATACTAAACGTTTTGTAATACACCTATGCTCTGAAAACACAAACGGTAAATTGTAACTAAACACACCGGAAGGATCACTATACATTTTTTTAAAGTGCGATAAAGCGATTAAAATCGGGAAACCACGTGAAAAACGTGCAAGTCGTGGAACTTGCAACATCTCACAAATATGAAGGGGTAATACTTCTCATTATATGGTTGACCAAGGAGATGGTCACTTTTATATACTTTACATAAAGAAAATTTTAAACCATACGTTTGTTATTGAGTAAAAAATATCAACCTCGGGACATTACGATCATTAGATCATATGCAAAGTTACAACAATTGCGGTCAAGCGGTTGCAGAGATATTAAATTTTCCCGGCGGAAAATCATTTTGAAACGCACTATAATAGCACAATTTGCTTCAACTCAATCTGAATGTTAGGTGTACACTATCTGTGTGAATAACTAAAGTATATAATCTATTGAAGTCAAATTGGGAAGAAAAATATCTTGCAGATAACGTCAGTTAAGGTTCACAATTTCTCTAAATGTTTAGACAGTTTTCAATTTGAAGTAATTTTGCAATATTTAGAGTATTAAGACTTGTAGTACAATAAAGGACAGTATCTATATATTACTGTTGTGGCTGACGTGTCATACAGAGGTAGGGTTGTTGCAGAGCGAAGGGAAGCACACAGGACAACTACTTCTAGTATGAGGATGGAGGTTGATGCCGTTACTGCTGCACTCCGATGGCTCTCTGGGAACCCATTTACTGGGGCGGTTGTTGTATCTGACTCTCAGTCGATGCTTCACAAGATCCAGAAGGGCAGGTTTCGTATGAGTGGATGTCGTCTACAGAAGTTTCTTGTCTCCAGAAGCTTACGTAGAACTACTGTCCTGGACATGCAGGCGTTTGCGGTAATGAGAGAACAAACAGGATTGCATCAACATCATCGATTGTTGGGGAGTTGTAGATGGATAAGGGGGATGTTCTTCGGTCTCTTCACGACTGCCTGTTTGATGAGGATACTAAAATAAATGTTGAATCGATGCAGCGTTTTAAGCAGTTTGGAGTTACCCGTTGTACAAGTAGAACTGGATGGATGAGGGACAGAGTGACGAGTGTGTTTAATCAGCCACGGGAACCATCAGTATGCATACTCTTCGATATCTGCTAGAGAAGGCTGAGCACCTATGGGTCTGTCCGGAGTGCAATGACGTCAGTTTAGTAACCAATAACCATTAACCAATAGTGGATGCCAGATTCTATACTCTATTTCATTATTTCATCTGCCTATTACAAACGACCCCATATTAATTCTTTTTTTCCTCCCTAACGTTGTCCTTGCTGATATTTTAATCGTAACGTAGATTCTGTCATGTTTGTGGCCCGTGTAATGATGTGTATTTATGTATGTCTTTTTTGGTGATTAGCTTTCCCATGCACATTTACCGTGACTCTACTGTGCGTACTTGAACTTTAAATACACATAGAAACTTTTCAAACGTATTGCCATCATCATTTTAATGTTGGAGATGCATATATAGAGTTCTTGAACTTCATTATTTTCTCATTGACACGAGCTCTGATGCAGAGCGTTCACGCCTTCTTACTTAAATGACTTTACAAGCGCTCAGCGCGTTCGTTATTTTTTGTTTGAACATGCAAAGAGGATAGACCAAAGCGATTTAGTGTTTCAATACTCCGGCAAAGATATAAGAAATGTAAGCAAAATGCAAGAAAACAACATTGGTGTCAAATTAAACGTTGAACAACGCAGATTGTGTCGGTGCATGATTGATAACTAATGTTGATGAATTCAATCCGTGACAGGTAAGATATGCATGACTAACTTAAGTATGTATGGGTCATTGCTAGAGTAGATAGTCCGTTCCGCTTGATGATTTTCATGTCAAGCAAAATTTATGTTGCAATTTTTAAGTCTAACTTGTATTCCATTGCATCTGATTTGAATATTAATTAATGACACTTGTGACATTCTTAATGTTTGACTAAACTTGACTGTTTCTCCACTTGACTGTTCCTCCACTTGACTGTTCTTTCACTTGACTGCTCCTCCACTTGACTTCTTCCACTTGACTGCTCCTCAACTTGACTGTTCTTCCACTTGACTGCTCCTTCATTTGACTGTTCTTCCACTTGACTGCTCCTACGCTTGACTGCTACTCTACTTGACTGTTCTTCCACTTGACTGTTCTTCAACTTGACTGTTCTTCCACTTGACCGCTCCTCCACTTGACTGCTTCTCCACTTGACTGCTCCTCCATTTGACTGCTCCTCCACTTGACTGTTCCTCCACTTGACTGCTCCTCCACTTGACTGTTCTTCTACTTGACTGTTCTTCCACTTGACTGCTCCTCCACTTGACTGCTCCTCCACTTGACTGCTCCTCCACTTGACTGTTCTTCCATTTGACTGTTCTTCCACTTGACTGCTCATCCACTTGACAGCTCATTAAAAATTGAAGCAAAGGGAGACCTTGATTGCCTATAAAGAGACAAGTACATCGAAAGAGACACATGGAAAATTCTCTGGACGCCATAGAGATGTGATTTTATAGAAGAATAATGAGAATCCCATGGACTTCTAGAATGACGAATGTTGAGGTGTTGAATGAAGCCAAGACACAGAGAAAACGTATTATCAATATAAGAAAGGGGCAGTCATCCTTTTTCGGACATGTGAGAAGAGGGGGGAGGGTGGTTGGTGACTACCGATAAAATCGAAGACGAGACAGAGGAATATAGAGAGATACAATTTAAGACAGTCTGACTTCATGGCACGGAAGAGAGTCAACTTCTGGGATTATAGCAAATACCAGAGACAGAGATTTGTTAAGATCCATGATCGCTTACGCCAGCCGGCACGGCACCTGATAATGATATCGGAATTACGCCATTTTCTTGCGTCTGCTACATTTCTCTGTTCATACACATCTTCTGTAATTCTTTGTTGGCGGTTCTTCGTAACTAGAGCATTATCAATCACTCGGATCATCACAATCTGTCAATGCACGTCAGAATCCCGTGTTCACATCTGCTTGAAACGTGCTGCATCAGGCGGGCATTCCATGAGTCGCCTGGGAGGCAATTACTGAGCCTAGTTCTACAACACCTACACTCCATCATTTTCATCTGTACACTTAAACATCAAATATAAACGAGTAAAAACCATTCACGCACTCACATACCTCCACGCTATAATTTGCTCTATATTATAATATCATTACAGTATTATATATTACAAGTATCATTTACGCACTCACATACCTCCACGCTATAATTTACTCTATATCATAATATCATTGTATATATATATATATCTATGATGTATCATCTTCTTCTTCTTCGAATGCTACACATCGACCACTAGTTAACCACAATTTTGTGATTTCTATGTGATCTGAGCCTAAGAGAGATTGTACACTGTGCCAGTTATGCGCCTACATCCGATTTCGGCGATACTTTTCAGTTACTAGGGTATTTTCCATAAGCCTCTACCTCAGTCGCCTCTTACGACGGCCTTTGTAGGTGACAGTGCTACTATTCTTTGCTCCTCTTGCGATTTCCGGCGACACATGGACGTAAGTTGCGTAAGTTTGGCAAACATAGTGTGATAGGATTTATTGTTCAAATTATCACAATATAAAATTGAACGTACTATTTGTTTGTTTCACAGATATAATTTCAGTTCTGATGGCTTGCCTTTAATCAATTAATACCCACTACCATGCAGCAGTATAACTACCAGATGTGGTACTTCAAAGTTGGAATTCATGTTTGTAAAATATTGCAGTCATATGTGTAAACAAGTTTGTGTCCAGTTGAATAATATGCATAGTTTGGCCGATATTTGGATGTGTCTGTTCTACATACAGTGGGGGTCTAACGGAAGCGCAACGTACTCACGTTCTCTGCGAAAACCACACAGATCACAAAGATTTTCTAACTGGTTGTTACGAAAGAAAACGAACAAACAACCAAAACACAGAGAAGATTGATCATAAACTTATCAATGATGTATTCTCATCATCACTTAGCTTATTCTGAGCAGAACTTTGCAAACTTAACAGTCCTTCTGAATTTCTCTCTCATAGGCCGATCTTTGCATGCCCCGTCTCTGTAGCCGTCATGCTCAAATCATCAGTTACATCCTGAATCCATTGTCTCTGTAGTCTTCCTCAATTCTTTGCCGGGATACTTCCTTCTATAATGGTCTTCTCCAACTAAGATATAAGATACAGGTGTGGTATACAGCTATAAGATACACATCTGATATACAGGTGTGTATCAGCTATAAGATACACATCTGATATACAGGTGTGGTATACAGCTATAAGATACACATCTGATATACAGGTGTGGTATACAGCTATAAGATACACATCTGATATACAGGTGTGGTATACAGCTATAAGATACACATCTGATATACAGGTGTGGTATACAGCTTTAAGATACACATCTGATATACAGGTGTGTATCAGCTATAAATAACATCTGATATACAGGTAGGCATAGTAGTAATGTGCTATATGAAACCACGAGTAGAGCGTTATTTCTTAAGATCAATTCCCAAATCAATCTGAAGAAAATTGCTACTTGAAATTAGATGGAAAATATTACGAAATCGTGGTTGAATCTACTAATTAATGGGGGCCTCTATGGCTGAGTGGTTAAGCCCTTTGCCTTGCGAGTCGAAGGTCGTGGGTTCGAATCCGGACCGCGCCGTTCTGTTAACGAGTGCTGTTTTTTCCAGAGACCCCTAGGATTGTTGCCGGGGCTACGGAGTTCGTGCTTTGTGCAATACTCTCGGCAGGTGGGTGTCATTCTGCTGAGAGGGACCCAGCCATATGGGGTAAAACCCGGTGCAATGAAGAGTCAATCCTTCGGCTTTTAAACCTTTTAATTAATGTGACACTGTGCATATTAAGAGGCAAAAAGTACTGATCAACTACATCGATGCTTGTTGACCTGTCGTTGACTCTTACCAGTTATCCAGTTCTTTGTCAAGTATTCCGAAGTAATCATCAATAAAAATTCAAATTTGCAAACAGACGGTGTTTGACTCTGTATTTTTAACATTATTGGACATTTTAAAATTGACAAGTTGGCAAACAGCAAACAGATACAACGGACCGAAGTGAAGAAAGATGGTCTTAATGCGTGATATTTCAGTATAAAAATCAGATGGATCGATTGAACCACTTGGACACTCCAGGTTTCACTCTGTACTCAAGGTCAGCCATGTTTGTCAGAGGTCTTTACATTCTAGTGATTATGTAACTGAATAGTTGCAAGTAAATGAAACATAATCCGGCTTTTTCTAAACAATTTACGAACATTAATATAAATACATATAATGCATATAATAACAACATATATATATTCGTTTTCTTTGCCTTTCAACTTTCAATGGAGCACATCAACAAACTTCTTCCAGCCCATTCTCTCTCCTGCCATCCCTTCCAAATCTTTCCACGTCCTACCTATCCTTTTAAAATCAGTTTCCAGCTTTTTCTCTAGGTATTTCTTGGCCTTCCCCATCTCCTCTTTCCATGCGGATTCCAAAACAGTGTCTTGTTTCGCAATGCTTCCAGTCGGCCTCAATTTTTGTCCTATCCATCGCCAGCATCTTCCTTTGCTTTTTATCCTCTGGTATCTGCTTAAGTCTTTCTCTGAGTTCGTCGTTCGTAATTTAATTATAATATCTATATATTTCCGTTCTCTATGTCACCGGTCATTGGCCCTTAATTTTACACAACGACCATCTCATCATATTGTGTTCATGTCAAGACAATGGAAATATTGTTTCTGTCACTCCGCACATCCCATGACCAAAATGATGTTTACCAAACTAACCCATATTTTGTCTTCATTGTTGTTCTGATCGGCCACTCACCAAGCACTACATATGAAATCATGCTAACACATACTTGCTTTAGAGTTACCATACAGTAAAAAAACCCAGAAAAGACATAAATTTTACCATCCCTAGTAACTGTCTACTATATTGTCGTTTGTTTATTCAAATCTGTCAGGAATGGCATTTAGTTATACCCAGTTAATAGATGTTTCCTTACGCTTCCAGTATATGTTTGCTCTGATGTGATTTGTCTGTTATTATATAAAATATGGACTTGATCCAAACTTGACGATTTCCAGACTATGTTTTATTAAGTCTCTAGTATAAACTGAACGAACAAGGAAGAGGTCAGAGAACAGGTAAAAGTAATCTTTTACATTAATACTTGTTTCATCATCATCATCAAGTAGCTTGTCCCTGCCAGCTCACTAATCCTGGCGCGTCGTTGTTATTGTGACTGCACCTTTGATCCCATCATCATCATCAAGCACCTTGTCCCTTCCAGGACTTGACTCCCATGAAAAACTTTCTGTTCTGTGCAAGTTGACCGGCGTCAGCAGCAGTCATTCCTAGATCGTCAATGACATCTAGCATCCATCGTCTTCTAGATAGTGAATACGTGTTTACTATCTATTTATGTGTTATATTCATGGTTCTGCGCTTCCCTCTTGGTTCTCAAAACTTCTTATTGACTTATTAGATAATATATTGAACTATGATTAACCGCAGCTGGAAAGTGACTAACAGTTGTATACTATCTATTTATGTGTTATATTCATCGTTCTGCGCTTCCCTCCTAGTTCTCAAAACTTCTTATTGACTTATTATATAATATATTGAACTATGATTAACCACAGCTGGAAAGTGACTAACAATTGTATTAGATTATTAGTTCTACAAGTAAAGCTGAATGCTTGAGGTGCTGGTAGATACATTTGTTTAACCAGCGAGCCACAGGAACCATCAGTATGCACCCCCTACGACATATGTTGGGGTAGACTGAGCACTTCTTGGTCTCTCAGGAATGTTGTGACGTCAGCACAGTAACCAATAACCAATTTAATTGGTTTTGTGCAACAACAGAAAATAGGAAGTGTCTAGCAAATGTATTATAATATATATTGTACATATGTATTAAACAACAAATACGACACCATATTGGAAGTGACTAGCAACTGTAATAAATAATATAACAAATACAATAGATACAATAACAACAACAAGGAAGTGGCAAGAAACTATATTAAATAATCTAACAGATACAACAACAAGAAAGGGGCTTGCAACTGTAATAAATAATGCAACAGATACAATAACAACAACAAGAAAGGGGCTTGCAACTGTAATAAATAATACAACAGATGCAATAAAAACAACAACTAAAAGTGACTAATGGCTATAACTGCTAGTTATATTGATGACCACTTAGTCAGCATTGGTATGTCAAAAATAACAGCTGTCTTATTTCGTCATCAAATAGCTTGTCCTGAGCAGAACTTTGCCACTCCAACAGTCCTCCTGAATTTCTTTCTCTCATAGGCCAGATGTCCTGCCTCTGCAGCCGTCATGTTCAAACCATCAGTTACATCCTGAATCCATCTTCTCCGTGGTCTTCCTCGTCTTCTCTTTGCCGGTATGCCTCCTTCCATGATGGTCTTCTCCAGCCCTTCATGTATTTTTAGTAAATAAAAGTAATAAGAGTCATGGTATCTGTCTATTTTCTTCTTTTTTAAAAATTACATTATCTTTGTAATCACTCCTCCTTCTTTGTTTATCTACATCATTAACACCTTATTCTACCTCGATGTTATTATCATTGTCCTTCATCCTTCATTCTGTTTTTGTTACATTGAAATAATAACGCGTTTGTTATATCTTCGTAACAAGGGAGGTCAACATACCGTATGATCGGCAGCATCAGTAGTAACAACAGAGATCGCTCAACGAAAATTACCCTTAAAGACAAGGGCTAATAACACTTTGTTTTCTCTACAAATTGAAACCAAGTGCAGAAACCCTGAGTGTAGTTTCAGACCTAACTTAGTTACGTCCCATTTCCCATCGACAACAATAAAATGGTAATGCATGGAACTTAATAAACGTTAAAACTTACAATTTTAGAGACATTTTAGAATTCCAATAGCCTCTATTTTCAACGATCTGGATTATGTCACAGACGTTCACCAGGGAACGGAATTATTCCCCCTTTCCTCCAATTAGAGACCGGAGTCGGTCCTGGTTAGATCTTGACATGTCCCCAATGAACTTCCTGTGTTAAAAGGAACGAAAACGGAATGAAGACAGTTTTAATAGATGAAATGTCCTCAATTTGATTTCTCTTTAGACAAACGTGTTCATTACTGGGAATAGATGTATTACATTATCTGAAGGTGTTCATTACTGAAAGTATATATTTTATTGTAGCAAAACTTGCTCATTATCGGAAACGTATGTATTACTTGAGTAAAGGATATTCATTACTCAAAGTAAATTTATTATTCTAAGCAAACAAGATTTTGTAAGACTGGCAACGTAAGTAGCTTGCTTAAAGTTCTGAAGTGTTTTCAGGGCATAAAGTTGCTGTCATTTCCCATTTTTAGCGCCTAGTGAACAGCAGGTAGGAGGGCCAATATCTATCCTCACATGTTGAGCATAAAGTGTGCAATTGACCCCACAACTCCCTTCTGTTCTAAAATTTCTTTTTCTTCTTCTTTGCATTCGCTCTTTACGGCCAATTTTAAAAACTCTTTGTGATATGTTTGATCTTTGCCAAGAACGTGTATACGTTGCACATTGGTTTGGTAAGCCCCTAAACGCATAAGACTTCTACACGATTAGGACACATGTATCCGATTTCAGCCAAACCTCCTTAGTCGCCTCTTACGACATGCGTGGCAGGTAACAGTGGTTCTATTCTTTACACCCCAAATTTGGGCCCCGCTAACCACTCGGGCTGTTCTAATATTTAATCGAACGCTTATACACTACGCTAATTCGTCCCAACGGTTAGTAACAATTAACTAAAATAATTTTCTACTGAAGGTAAGTGTTTATTGATAGCGAAATAGTGGTTTTATTGAAAGCAAATGTAGTAACTTAGGAAACAAGTCATTAAGGGTTTATTTTAAACCACAATGAAGTACCGCAGTCAATGAATATGGAAAATAAATAGACAGTAAACATGTATTAAGGGCATCTGGAAAATATACCAAACACTGGATTCAAACAAAAAATGAACAAATTGTTTTTGCTCTGAATAACTTTCGTTTGCAATGCAATGGGGGTACCGTAAAGTAAGTACAACAGTACCAGTAAACCGAGTCACAGGGAGCCAATAGAGGATAGCAGAAACGACCTCAACATCCATCCTTATACTGGAAGTACATGTAATTGTCCGGTATGCTCCACTTTTCTCTGCAACAACCCGTCCATGCGAGCTAGCCAGGAAACCCCAACCTGACATCAAATCAAAATTCTCAGACCCATCGGTAAAAGCAACACCATCATCATCATCATCACGTATATGATATCAGGGTAGATGAGTTCAAGTACCTAGTCCTAACAGAGACGAACGATAAAGCAGGAGTTCCATCTCCAAGTTTGAAAACAAATATTGATGGATGTAACTGTAATAGTGCGTTCTATAAAGCCACTGTCAGGGCAACATTTCCCACATCAACAGCTTGTCTAACTGAATAAAACTTGAAATGAACAACAGTGACATTTAAAGAAGTAGAAATAAACGATGATAATGTCAAGAATGATGTAAGAACTTAAGGGCATGACTGAAAGGCTAAAAGAAATGTATCGACTCAATACAAGATTGATATAACAAATATATCTGAGTATTCTTATTCGAACTTAGAATTCTGAAATATCCAAATGTATTTTCTACTACTTTTTGCAAGTAATATAAAGAATGAAAAAAACCAATACAATAATTGAAAGCCAAAGGGATTTTGGCCACGTGAACTGTTTGACAGGGTAGTGGGAATGTTGCGTGTATTGGGCGGAGACATGGAGTTTCGTTTTACCAATCCAATATTTCATCAGTGGTGCTTCCGAAGCCCAGGAGGATCAACCTCCCAGACATGTTATTAATTTCTGAGGTCAGGGTAAAGTGAAACCTCACCGGGATCGTAAGGGACGATTCCAAACACCGGCCGATTTTGTTGTTTCTCTCTGGGTCTATTGTTACTACTGGAAGAGGAACAAGTAGCGTATTCAAAGAAATAGAAGGCATCCCAAGACAAAAAGTGGTAGAAGTGACAAGTGACATTTGAAATCTCCGCCTCCTGTCAGTTCGGCGTTAGATCTGTCTGCTGCTGTGTCATTCAGGCGTGGCGTCAATTTTCAGTCTAATTCTCGTCTGGATCCCAGAAAATCCCATCTCACTTCCTACATTTTAATAGGGCTACGTTGATCTGACCGTAACTTGATCCTGAAGATCATCGGCAGTTCTTCATGGATGAAGCATAGAACAGCTTTCTTGAATCAAGTAGCAGACCAGAATAGCAAACGATTGATGTGCACATTCAAGTGATTCACACACTCTGAGAACTGTATAATTTCCAAATTCCACCAAAATTTGGGTTTATGAATAAAAATGGTTTCAAAATTGTTCAAAAAGTTGATTTAATTTGTTACTGTAGGTAGTTGTTTGTTTGTCAATCATGGCATTCTTATTATGAACCAATTCCGACTTTGTTGTTAGCTTGAAATTCGGATATTGTTCTTTTTCTTCTTTCTTCTTCGATCGTTCTAGGCCTGTTTTAATCATTCTCATTGTGATATATAAACAGCCAAACATCAGAACGTGATGTACGTGCACCAGCCTTCAGCACCTATTTGAGCTCAGTTGCTTATCCTTCGGTGGGGTGTTCGTTTTCAGCCAGCTTTTGATTTACTAGGGTGAGCTTTCCTTAGGGTTCGATCAGCTTTGCCGTATTTTTGGGCTTTGTGATCTACGCCGGGACAGTGAGTTACGCTATTTATGCCCGTTCTGACTGAGAAATATTTCTCGGGGCTTGTAAGCTTATCCTCGGACGGGCGTCTTACTCGTATAAAACACCGTGTAAAGTATCGGCCTTCGCCAATGTTTAGACCCGAACTTCCTGTCTGATCCGTACATTGTCGGCCTTGCTTTACCGTACATTTTGAGTATGATCCGGAGAAGGAACATTCTCGGCCTTTTCTAGACGCGCATTGGTACGTGGCAATTTGCAATTGACCTCGAAAGCACTGGCATGGGGCCTAGTACAAATAATGTAGAGGGTCGTTTCAGTCGGCGCTATCAGCGTAACTGTGGATTTTGCGCTCGCCGCCATCACCCGCCCCAGTTATTCCGGGGATGTTAGTTACGACTGCGAACAAACCTTGCCTGGTTGCCCCAAGGCTGGCAGTTCCGTTTGGCATCACCAACCTCAGTTCTTCCGGGGATGTTAATTTTTAGTCGCACAGTACCTTGCACGGTTTTCCTAGGGCGGGTAGTTTCGTTATGCACTAAACGCAACTTGTTCTTTTGCGCTCGGCAAACCTTGCCCAGTACATGTATCTGCACCAGGCTACCGATGCGGGGTCAGCTGCAATCTTCTCTCGCACCAACACGAGGGTAGACTTTTATTCGTTTCGGTCCTGTCTTATTTATTCTTGCCGACGGGCTGGCAATGTTTGCCCCTCCTCAGGGCTTCGAGCTTCGCCCTATGTGGGCATACGTTTGGTCACTGGATGCACCTCTCATCCATGTCTGAGACGTTTCGTTGCTGTTTCTTTGCGTTCAGGGACTTTGGCAATATCTTGTTGGACATCGGTCAGGAGATTTGTGCGTTTTGCCTGTATGTATCTTTATTGTATTTCCGTAATTGCACTGCTACCACTACCTGTAGTTTTCTCTCCCCGATCCCTGCCCCTCTTAGCCAGACCGAAACCAGAGTCTGTTTCCAGGGTCACCGCGTGGAGGTTGGGGGCAGGGTCTTGGTTAGCGCGCCCCTCGCTAACCCTGGCTCATGTTACCACCATGACCTCATGAGCCTTTGACCCCGGATATTGTTCATTGGTTACCATTGCTGACGTTGTTATATGTCTATCTCAATTTTTGTTTTCTGTTTGACTATCTCAACTTTGTTGGTTCTTTGTCCATACCAAACTTTGTTGGTTATTTGTCAATCCCAAACTTTGTTGGTTATTTGTCAATTCCAAACTTTGTTGGTTATTTGTCAATTCCAAACTTTGTTGGTTATTTGTCAATTCCAAACTTTGTTGGTTATTTGTCAATTCCAAACTTTGTTGGTTATTTGTCAATTCCAAACTTTGTTGGTTATTTGTCAATTCCAAACTTTGTTGGTTATTTGTCAATCCCAAACTTTGTTGGTTATTTGTCAATTCCAAACTTTGTTGGTTATTTGTCAATTCCAAACTTTGGTGGTTATTTGTCAATTCCAAACTTTGTTGGTTATTTGTCAATTCCAAACTTTGTTGGTTATTTGTCAATTCCAAACTTTGTTGGTTATTTGTCAATTCCAAACTTTGTTGGTTATTTGTCAATTCCAAACTTTGGTGGTTATTTGTCAATTCCAAACTTTGTTGGTTATTTGTCAATTCCAAACTTTGTTGGTTATTTGTCAATCCCAAACTTTGTTGGTTATTTGTCAATCCCAAACTTTGTTGGTTATTTGTCAATCCCAAACTTTGTTGGTTATTTGTCAATTCCAAACTTTGTTGGTTATTTGTCAATCCCAAACTTTGCTGGCTATTTTCAATCACAGCGTTGCTTTTTATTTGCCTATCACAACTGGGTTGTTTAATTGTCAATCCCAAATTCGCTGCGTATTTGTCAATTCCAATGCTCTTTCTAGCTTTTTCCAGAACGTTGTACTTATTTTCTTCTGCATGTATACTTGCTAATATTCTTTGCCTTTAGAAGTGTGTTTACTTTCTGGTGACATGCTTGTACAACGTAATTTTTCAAAATATTTTCGTTAAATTCCAGTTGGCTGATTTATTCACAGTGGCAAAAAGTTGAATGTCATGAGATGTGCAAACTTCTAGTTCGGAACGATGGTAGCGCCTTGCCACTAGACAAATTAATGATATCTAAATCGAGCACAGTAAGTGCTGTTATGATACTAGTTCTTCCAACACATCACTACCACAAACAAGGAACATACACTTAGATATTTCCAATTTATTTTTTATTTCGGGAACAACTTGCGTGGCAAAAAATCAAAAACGATGTAAATGATAAATATAGTAAATAGATAATTATTTTATGTTCATCTAGGAAATGAAAATCGTGGCATATCCTAAAGGACGTAGCCATCAACTACCGTAAACCAGTCGTTGATTTTCTAGGCACCACTTATACGTTCAGTAGTTTTGCCATTGCTTTCTGAACGGGTGGCGCCATCGTCCTTTATCAACGGAAACAATTTGCAAGCAAACTGTCGCATCGTGATTCGAACTCAGAACGTCGGGGTTAATAGACCGAGTCACTAACCCTAGGCCACAGACAGATATAAAAATTATGAAGATAACGCTATCATTCTCATTCTTTAAGATAAGAAGATTTCTAAAACAATTGTATCATTTTCATTTACTTCAAGGTAATAATACTTCTAAAACAATTATATCATTCTCATTCACTTTGAGAAAAGGAGATTTCTAAAACAATTGTATCATTTTCATTTACTTCAAGATAAGAATACTTCTAAAACAATTATATCATTCTCATTCACTTTGGGAAAAGGAGATTTCTAAAACAATTGTATCATTTTCATTTACTTCAAGATAATAATACTTCTAAAACAATTATATCATTCTCATTCACTTTGGGAAAAGGAGATTTCTAAAACAATTGTATAATTTTCATTTACTTCAAGATAATAATACTTCTAAAACAATTATATCATTCTCATTCACTTTGAGAAAAGGAGATTTCTAAAACAATTGTATCATTCTAATTTACTTCAAGATAATAATACTTCTAAAACAATTATATCATTCTCATTCACTTTGAGAAAAGGAGATTTCTAAAACAATTGTATCATTTTCATTTACTTCAAGATAAGAATACTTCTAAAACAATTATATCATTCTCATTCACTTTGGGAAAAGGAGATTTCTAAAACAATTGTATCATTTTCATTTACTTCAAGATAATAATACTTCTAAAACAATTATATCATTCTCATTCACTTTGGGAAAAGGAGATTTCTAAAACAATTGTATCATTTTCATTTACTTCAAGATAATAATACTTCTAAAACAATTATATCATTCTCATTCACTTTGAGAAAAGGAGATTTCTAAAACAATTGTATCATTCTAATTTACTTCAAGATAATAATACTTCTAAAACAATTATATCATTCTCATTCACTTTGGGAAAAGGAGATTTCTAAAACAATTGTATCATTTTCATTTACTTCAAGATAATAATACTTCTAAAACAATTATATCATTCTCATTCACTTTGGGAAAAGGAGATTTCTAAAACAATTGTATCATTTTCATTTACTTCAAGATAATAATACTTCTAAAACAATTATATCATTCTCATTCACTTTGAGAAAAGGAGATTTCTAAAACAATTGTATCATTCTAATTTACTTCAAGATAATAATACTTCTAAAACAATTATATCATTCTCATTCACTTTGAGAAAAGGAGATTTCTAAAACAATTATATCATTCTAATTTACTTCAAGATAAAAATACTTCTAAAACAATTATATCATTCTAATTTACTTCAAGATAAAAATACTTATTTGTGTAGTAATAGGACGATAAAGTAAATGTAATGTTTTTGATGCCATGAAGTATATTGGGGAATACAATGTTAGTCCCGTACGGGGACCTTCGCCAGTGCTACGGAGGTCGTGCATTGCAGATGGGATCTTCCTATGTAAGAAAGGGATCGGAGCACACATGGTTACTCCCCGAATTGGTTATTGGTTATTGGTTACTAAACTGACGTCATTGCACTCCGGGCAGACCCATAGGTGCTCAGTCTCACCCAACAGATATCGAAGAGTATGCATACTGATGGTTCCTGTGGCTCGCTGATTAAACACACCTCTCACTCTGCCTCTCAGGCATCCAGTTCGACTAGAACAACGGGTAACTCCAAACTGCTTAAATCGCTTGATCGATTCAACATCGATTTTAGTGTCCTCATCCAACAGAGAGTCGCGAAGAGACCGAAGAATATCCCCTTTATCCATCTTCAACTCCCCAACAATCGATGCTGTTGATGCAAGCCTGTCCGCTCTCTCATTACCGTAAACACCCGCATGCCCAGGACAGTATATCCACGTAAGCCGCTGGAGGTTAGAAACTTCTATAGACGACATCCACTCATACCGAAACCTGCCCTTCTGGATCTTGTAAAGCATCGACTGAGAGTCAGATACAACAACTGCCCCAGTAAATGAAGTCCCAGAAATCCAATGGAAGGCAGCAGTAACGGCCTCAACCGAATTGCAATGATGATGGTTCAATCAATCAATCAATCAATCAATCATTGACCATTGGCATAAGATTGTTGTTATGGTCAAACCATCTCCTGTTCAATTTACTTCCCAGTGATTATTGTACCCAGTTAAGACTGGGTCGACCAGATAACTGCTACGTTTGGCAAAAAAATTCATTCCACTGCCACAGTGAAATTTAAACACGGACCACGATCGTAAAAAAAACGAGTGCTCTAACCACTAGGCTATCGTAGCTCTCAAACTATCGATACCGTGTAAAATAAAATCAATCAATCTCATTAATGAAATCATATATGAATGTCAGTTTCTGTTATCAATAATTGTTATTGAATATGATGCTTTCGGTTACAACTGTTTTACGTTCATCACTGGCAGGTATAACGCAATGTACCGGAATCTACAAATCTGAGGTAGTCAGATCAGATTAGATCTAGAGACAGCCATGGGTAAGATGCGGTGATACTAAGTAAACTGGCTTTTAATGACAAAGACACATGTCTATAGTATCACATAAGTAAGCAACAAGTTATTTAAATATAAAACTATCAACAATTCCACATTTCGATCATGGATCTTTTCAAGGATATAGACATAATAAACACTAAATAAACTAGAACATAGATCTCTATCAAGGACATATAGACATAATAGAGACTAAATAAACTAGAACATTGATCTCAATAGAAATAATAACTGGAGATTTGATACGTTAATGATACTTATCTCAACCATGGCAGCTTGATCAGGTATAACGAGTTTTTTTAAAAATGCATTTCTTTGTAATAAATTACGAATAAAGACATTTTTTTTACGAAAAAACCGAGCCGTTTTGTTAACCAATTCTACAAAGCTGCAGTAATTTCGTGTATTAAGTATATATTAGTACATTTACCCAGTTATGATATCGAATGTTTTTAGAATATTTCTAATACATTCTCCTATTTCTTCGACGTTATCTGGTCATGTGCTAATCCACTGTGAATCATAAACTACTGGGCAGTCAATTTAAGGTCTGTCAGGTTTTCATAAAGTTTAGTTTTCAGTCCGACTGGGGGTGCATATTGCTTCTCGGATAATCTAGGAGAGAACAGTCTTGCATGACATGTTCTGGTGTATGTTCGGTATGTTGACACTGACATGGAGCTGATTGACTTGTTCTTAGTCTAAGTAAGTGTCTTGAGTGTTTGCCGTGTCCGGTAAGTAGATAAAATATAGACCTGGTCTGTTCTACTGAGTTATTTGAGAAAGTCTTTTCAATAAACATATCCAGTGTATCTCTTTCAGTCTATTGCAGTTACACATTATTCGAATACCCCATAATGTTATAATCTTTCTAAATGTTATCATCGCCCGTGTGTTGCCTGGAGCCCTCAATGGAAGCAGAGAATAGTAACACTGCGACCTACAAGGCATGTCGTAAGAGGCGACTGAGTTAGGAGTCAAGGGAAGCTACCTAGTAAATAAAAGCGTAGAAGAAGTCGGATGTGCTGGCCTACTTGTAGGAGCATAACTAGCACAATGTACAATCGTTCTTAGACTCAGATTATATACAAATCACAAATAGAGGTGTAACATGTTTTCGATATGGAGCGTTCGAAGCAGGAGAAGATTGAAACAAAACTAACGTTAACGAAACATATTTTTTTTTTTTTTTTTTTCCGATCCAGAAGCACTTGAGCTTTTCAGCTCTTCGGCTCGGTGCCATGGACATCGTAACCCTTCGGTTCGGCGCCACGAACACCGTAAATCTGTGGAATCTGTGGCTTTTTCTGCCATCCCGCGGAATTGAACCCACACACACAGAGGGATAGTCACCCGTAGTCCAACGCGCTACGAACACGCTGGGCAGACGGGCTAACGAAACATATAAAAACACAGTGAAATAGAGAAAGGTTGGATATGAAAGAAGATACGATGAAGATGTAACTCACAAGTGAATTATAATATAACTTACATTGTATTTGTTTATGTTTGTTTGTGGGCGAGGATTTGCTAGAGTTTCTCTGTGTGAATTAAAATTTTGAATTTCTTGTCGCAAACAGACGTCAAAAGGCATCGGATATACCGGATCTATCACACACTGTCAATACCTATAAGCGAGACAGAGGCGTGGCACCTCTTGAAAAAGGTATGCAATCTACTGGAGAAGTCTTGTAACAAAGTTTACAGGTAGCACAGTCTCCAATTTCAGGTTTCCCTGTGGCCAACTGAAACGCCCTGGCCCATTTTCTCTACAGGGTAGCGTTGTCTACCTGAAACTCAGAAGACCTCCTAATGCGCCAGTCGCGCGACTGTGTCGCCATGGAAAATTGCAGGGTCCTTAATTAAAATAATGAAGGAAAATCAGATACCTTTTTTCATGAGTATAGGTAGATATGGACACGCTACTACAACATTACCGCCCTCATGTTGACAACATCTGGTATAGTTAAGTCTAACAGAACATTTCCAAGTTACTTGTAGAAGACATAGAAGAAAGAGAAGAGGTAGTGAATAGCAGGAGAAACGTACAGTTTTGAAATAAAGACATAGAAGAAAGAGAAGAGGTAGTGAATAGCAGGAGAAACGTACAGTTTTGAAATAAAGACATAGAAGAAAGAGAAGAGGTAGTGAATAGCAGGAGAAACGTACAGTTTTGAAATAAAGACATAGAAGAAAGAGAAGAGGTAGTGAATAGCAGGAGAAACGTACAGTTTTGAAATAAAGACATAGAAGAAAGAGAAGAGGTAGTGAATAGCAGGAGAAACGTACAGTTTTTAAATAAAGACATAGAAGAAAGAGAAGAGGTAGTGAATAGCAGGAGAAACGTACAGTTTTGAAATAAAGACATAGAAGAAAGAGAAGAGGTAGTGAATAGCAGGAGAAACGTACAGTTTTGAAATAAAGACATAGAAGAAAGAGAAGAGGTAGTGAATAGCAGGAGAAACGTACAGTTTTAAATAAGACATAGAAGAAAGAGAAGAGGTAGTGAATAGCAGGAGAAACGTACAGTTTTGAAATAAAGACATAGAAGAAAGAGAAGAGGTTGTAAATAGCAGGAGAAACGTATAGTTTTGAAATAAAGACATAGAAGAAAGAGAAGAGGTAGTAAATAGCAGGAGAAACGTACAGTTTTGAAATAAAGACATAGAAGAAAGAGAAGAGGTTGTAAATAGCAGGAGAAACGTATAGTTTTGAAATAAAGACATAGAAGAAAGAGAAGAGGTAATAAATAGCAGGAGAAACGTATAGTTTTCAAATAAAGACATAGAAGAAAGAGAAGAGGTTGTAAATAGCAGGAGAATCGTATAGTTTTGAAATAAAGACATAGAAGAAAGAGAAGAGGTAGTAAATAGCAGGAGAAACGTATAGTTTTGAAATAAAAACATAGAAGAAAGAGAAGAGGTAATAAATAGCAGGAGAAACGTATAGTTTTGAAATAAATTAAACAATCTTTTTCTTTTACGAACGCTTTAAATTGACAACCTGTTAAACCACTCTTTGTGATTTGTATATAATCTGAGTCTAAGAGCGATTGTACGTTGTGTTAGTTATTCGACTACAAGTAGGCCAGCACAACAGATTTCTGTGACGTTTTTTATTTACTAGGGTTGCTTTTCGAGACCCTACATCTGTCGACTCTTACTTTCTGATTTTGCAACACATGTGTGTTTCGGGGCTGCAAGGAGTAAATAATAGTACCACTGCGACCTACAAGGCATGTCGTAAGATGCGACCGAGGTAGGGGCCAAGGCAAGCTACCCTAGTATATAAAAAGCATCGCATAAATCGGAAGTGCTGGCGTCCATGTAGGCGCATAACTGACACAACATACAATCGCTCTTAGGCTCAGATCACTTACAATTTCACAAAGAGTGTTTTAACAAGTTGTCAATATGGAGCGTTCAATGAAGAAGAAGAAGAAGACGCCTCGTAGGTAGCAGTGTTACTATTCTTTGCTCCCATTGATAGTCCTGGCAACACATGGATAAATTAAACAATCTACACACATAATATGTGTCATTGTTTCAACAAATGGTATTTGCCGTCTTTGTCTGTAACAGCTGTAGAAAAGTCGTCAGCTGTTACTATTGATGTGAACTAGAAACATTATCTGGTCGCTCTTCAACAGCCAATGTCAGTTCAAGAAATCGCATATTTTTGTATCTGTTAAATGGTTTTATAATGAATATTTTGTATTGTCGAATAGTTCGATAATAGTGTTCTTCCATCTGTTGCGAGTCCTAGACATGTGTGCAGTCTGTGTATACTTATCTTCTTCTTCTTTGCGTTCGTTCTTTACGACCAATTTTAATCACTCTTTGTGATATGTTTGATCATTGCCCAGAACGTGTATACGTTGCACATTGGTTTGGTAGGCCCCTAAACGGATAGACTTCTACACGCTTAGGACGCGTGCATCCGATTTCAGCCAAACCTCCTTACTCGCCTCTTACGACATGCGTGGCAGGTAACAGTGGTTCTATTCTTTACACCTCAAATTTGGGCCCCGGTAACGACTCGGGCGTGTGTATAGTTATGATAGGATAGAAATAAAGTTGAGAGTATTATAGAAATGAAGTCTCTACGCAGAATGCTGGAGGTAACAAGAAGAGAAAGGTGAAGAAATGAAGACATCAGAAAAAAGTGGATACAACATCAGTACTGAACTTCACTAAAAAAAACAACAAATTAAATGCTTCGGTAACTTACGCAGATTATCAACAGACAGTACACCTCAAAGAGCAATGTTGCTCCGATACAGTGAGATACAAAGAGCAATGTTGCTCCGATACAGTGAGATACAAAGAGCAATGTTGCTCCGAAACGATGGATACAAAGCTAAAGACAGTACACCTCAAAGAGCAATGTTGCTCCGAAACGATGGATACAAAGCTAAAGACAGTACACCTCAAAGAGCAATGTTGCTCCGAAACGATGGATACAAAGCTAAAGACAGTACACCTCAAAGAGCAATGTTGCTCCGAAACGATGGATACAAAGCTAAAGACAGTACACCTCAAAGAGCAATGTTGCTCCGAAACGATGGATACAAAGTCTAAAAGACGGAGTAACTAAAAGAGAGAAATGAAGCTCAGAAAAAGTGGATACAAATCAGACAGTAACTCCAAAAGCAAATTTGCTTCGAAACGATGATTACAACAAAAACAGTACACCTCAAAGAGCAATGTTGCTCCGAACAGTGGAGATACAAAGCAGTCCCAAGCTGTTGCTCCGAAACGATGGATACAAAGCTAAAGGTCGTCCAGCAAAGGTGTCTCTCAGAGATAACAGAGGCTACGAAAGACACTGTTTAAGTAGCGCGCACAAGGACTCGTTCTATAAATCTCTTCTTATCCTGCCGCTGTCAGGCAAAACAGGATTGGAGAAAAGAAAGATACATGAAAGAAATTTAGAAAAGGGCACCGCACGAGTGGTTACCAGGGTCCAAATTAGGGTGTAAAGAATAGAACCACTGTTACCTGCCACGCATGTCGTAAGAGGCGACTAAGGAGATTGGAGGTGGGGCTAGCTACCCCACACCGTAAAATACACTAGATGGCTACAGAACGGAGAGCGAACCGAATAAACGCAGGCTGAAACCGGACAAATCACCGAAGGATAAGCACCAGAGCTCCAAATGGTGCCGAAGATGTGATGTAAAACACACCAATGCTTAGGCTGCATGAATCAGATTTCCACATGAATAGAATTTATGTGGAGGTCTGGTACATTGGTCTGGGCGGTGATCGAGAGAGAGAGAGAGAGAGAGAGAGAGAAAGAATGAGAATACGACACACATGAGAGAACATTTTTTTCAATATGAGAACATCGTGATATGGAGGGAGTACAATGTCTCATACATGCTTTATAGAACACGTCAAGATCATAGATTAAGTACAATATCAGAAATTGTTTTAACACCAAAAGGCACATATACAATCACATTTTATTGATCAAATCGAAGCATTGTATATTGAAAAACAATCAGACGTCAGTCACTAGTAAAACATCTAAATGGTTTGAGGCGTATGGAGGAGTAAGACAGTATGTAAAGTAAAACGTAGGTAAAGGAACCCTTTCATACTTCGTGGTATATAGAGCAATACAGTGTTAGGCCTGTGTTTTTCATTGACCGTCGACCCACGATGGGTGATGTGGTCAGCATCACGCCGGCCGCCTTTACTTTCCCAGAGCATGTCTGGTACCCAGTTGAGGCTGGGTCGATCTGAGGGCCGTAGCAGTCGGGAAAAATTCCACGCGCACTGCGGGAGTTGAACCCAGACCACCAGCCTTGAGAAGCGAGTTCACTAACAACTACGCTACTACCGCTCTCAACAGCAGTGTATACTCTCTCAAAAAACGTATTGAACACCCATGAAAAGGAAACTATTTTAATACTATGAGGTATATTGAGGTAAAGTCCATATTTTGATTTGAATGTCGGAAAACGATGGATAATGGGGTCAATATCATGCAACTTCGATTACTTATCAGTTCGTTTCTAGTACCCAACTCAGGCTGGGTTGACCTGAGAACGTTACGTTAAAGGTCAAATAAAAAAATGTTGTTCTTCCACTCTCACTGTGGAATTGAACCAGATCCAAGCGTCCAAGAATTGAGTGCACTAACTACTACGTTATGCCCGCGTGCCCAGCGTGTTTGTAGCGCGTTGGACTACGGGTGACTAGTCCTCTGTAAGTGCGGGTTCAACTCCGCGGACTGGCAGAAAAGCTACATGTTCCCTAGATTTACGGTGTTCGTGGCACCGAGCCGAAGGGTTACGATGTCCATGACACCGAGCCAAAGAGCTTTCAGCTCAAGTGCTTCTGGATCGGAAAAAAACAAAACAAAGAAAATTACTACGTTATAGTGGACCTTGTATAACATTCGTGTAGAAAATATGATAAGTAATGTCAGGATTCGCGAAAACAACACAAAGTTAGACCTGTTTATAATTGTTGAAAATATGATTGATTCATCATCATTGCACTTTGGTGAGTAACCATGTGTGCTCCGATCTCTTTCTTACACGGGAAGATCTCAGCTGAAGTGCACGAACTCAATAGCACCCGGGAAGGTTCTCCGATGTAATTCGGGGTGATAAAATATTTTGTGAAAATTCTATTTTTAATCTTTTCTATTGCATTTTCTGGGCAGCGGCTTTCCAGCCTGCTCTTCTCGGTTTCAAACTGTCACGTGTCATTTTACGGGCTCAAGTTGAATACAGGACCTACGTTTTATCATTCGTCTCCGATAGGACTTGAAACTCGATCTCACCTACACAGAGATCAGGGATCTCTGAAAAAAAGTATTCCAAATGGCTCCACGAGGGAGCGAACCGATTGCCTTTGGCATGAGAGGGAAGCACACAACCTCTACGCTACAGAAACCCACTAATATTTGAAAATATGATTGCAAAGATGAAATGCTGATATAACGCTGTTCTTTTTTTCAATGTTTGTTAAGATATAACATATAATCTGTATCAGTTACGAACCACAGTGAATACCAAACATTTTCTTCTGGATACAAAGAAAATTATCTAAATTTACAAAACAATATGTCAATACAAGCTTTGTATAAATAAAGAAGACACTGAAAATATTTCACATTTTGAATGTCTCCGTAACAAACATATATGACAACAGTGAAATAACTTTGCATATCTTCTTTGCGTTCGTTCTTTACGACCAATTTTAATCACTTTTTGATAGGTTTGATCTTTGACAAGAACGTGTATACGTTGCACATTGGTTTGGTAGGTCTCTAAACGCATAGAAGTCTACACGTTTAGGACACATGCATCTGATTTCATACAAATCTTCTTAATCGCCTCTTATGACATGCGTGCCATTTAGCATTGGTTCTATTCTTTACACCCCAAACTTGGGCACAGGTAAAAACTCGGGGGAGTTTGCATATATAATCAAAAGAATATTTGCCTGAATGGTTACCTGGGCGATTTTATTCCACTCTTCTACTTGAGGAACATAGGGATTCAGTAGTCTACCACTTATCTCGATATCTTGCCTTTTTTATTTTTGGTGTTCTTGGATAATCCGATATACTTCAGTTCGTCAAGAAGACTGTCAATTTTTAGTGGTGTCTACATATCTTTTCCTTTGATAGTCAACATATTATACAGTGAATAAGTAATTTACAAAATGAATTTAAAATAAAATATTGATACACAGAAACAAAGTAAGCTTATAAAGATCGACAGAAGAACTCATTTACGATGATGAAAATAATTTACCCATTTGAATCAACACCTGTTCAACACTCCAACATTTGATACCAAGGAGTGAGTAGAATTATCCACTTCTCCACTAAGACCCGTATGGCAAACAGAACACCCTAATCGAATTTTTGTAATTCTTCCTATACATCTGTAATGATGCAAACTTTTTTTTCAGAATACGAGCATTTAATTAGACGGGAATATAAAGTAAGACAACAGTTGTAATCAAGCAGACAATGTACAAATCAAAAGCATTCTTTCAACAATGCACCCCTTAGAGAAGAAAACAAAGGAAGCTGATAATTTGGTTTTTTTCAAACAAATGACTCGTTCAGTGCAACATCTGCACATGCAATATCACGAAACAATATGGCAGGGACAAGTTAAACAAGGGAATCATTTAACGCCAAATAAACTTCCCTACACGTTTGCTATCCTCAAAGAAAAGCTGTAGAAGGATAGAAACATATTAAATCTCGTATTTACAGGAAGAGAACACGTTAGGAATAAACTAAAGATTTACAAAGAACGGTTTTGTTATACTGTTTTCAATGTTAATGTCATCTAGTCTGGGTTTAGAGAGAAACAAAATCGGGATTTTCAACAATGTTGTTTTATTATTGTCCGATATTGATCTCATTTGTCTTCGTTCATTGTCGTTTTTTTTTGTTCATCCCGATGTGCGCTCACGCACAGCTTCCGCATTTAATTGTCTCAAACTAATGAAAATAGTTACTCATTATGCAAAATAGCCCAGCGCGCCAAGCGTCTGTACTCGTCTGCGATTTATCCTTTACCTTGTCTCTTTGTCGCTGTTGATTGGACAAAAACCTCCGGACCTGGCCGACTTCCGGTGATCAGGTGACGAATCATTTTCAAACGAGGTCTAGTACAGGAAGTGAGACTGCTGTCCTTTCATTAACGCCACCCTAGGTGCGGTGGACTGCGGATAGAATACAGTCAACACAGGTGATAAGTAGGGCTTTGCAACGCAATCCTCAATTTCCATTTAGCTTTAAGGTGGAAATTACAGTTTGCAGTGACACGACAAATAGAAAGGGCAAGACAATCACTGACAGATAAAAATATAGTCGACGAATAAGACTTAATAGTGACAAAGAATGTACAAATTGAAAACGCAAAGAAATTAAGTATGAAATAAATGACAATTTAATAATCAATGTCGGTTTCATCTCCTCTTCATTGCTCTGTTTATAATTTTGATATTTTTTCTATTGCTTTAGTATTCATGTTCTTGGTTCGTGATCAGATGTACATTTTAGTGAGTTAGACATAGATACAAGTCTATTTATGCTGCACGACTTTGCCCTACGCATTTCTTTCTTTATATGATTATTTGATATTGTCTATTAATGATGGAGGAAAGTAACTATTCGTGACTGGAATACACGAATAAGTTGCAAACATGCAGGCAGGATGGTATTTCTTACACTCACTGTCATCTATACAAGCCCTGAAGGCTAAATCCCCTGACAGCACTGTACAGAACTTAAAAAGAGAACTTGCTCAGTTTTTAGAAAAAGCAGAAATTCACTTGCAGTGGATTCCATCTCACTGTGGCATTGCAGGCAATGAGAGTGCCGATGTCTTAGCTAAGGAGGGCAGTGCCAAAGAGCAAATATATCAACATCTGTATTTTCAGGAGGTCAAACCCTCATACAGCGAAAATCTGCAGTAGACTGGAAGACAAACACTGGATATGATTATGGAAAAGACTTCCTCAAAGACCTAAGCAGGACATACCAGGTCATTATGTTTCGCCTAATTACGGACACAGCAGATTCAACAAACACTTACATAGACTAGGAATAAGTCAAACAGCTCTCTGTCAGTGTCAACAGGCGGAACAGACATCAGAGCATGTCTTGCAAGACTGTTCTCTTCTTTGTGAGCTGAAAATCAACCTGTAACCACATCCAGTTGACCCAAAAACTAAGCTTTGGGGAAACCTGATAAGCTTGATTACCCAATTTATGGTCCAAAGTCAACTAAGCGCATGACTAGAGATCGCTGAAGAAGACAAAGAAGAGGTTACTCGAATATTGCCTGGATTCAAAAGTATTGAGTATAAGATAAAATCGTTGATATTATATCACCACTATGTCACTTTTTTCTGTCCTCATATCGAAAGTTGGTTGCAAAGGATTTCATTCAATTCTGTTCCCTGCCCTGATGGTGCACTCTGGCAGGATGATAGATCTTAGGTCATTGAGCATGCGTAGCACGAACAGGAGAACAATTGGTTACGCTTTTTGTGGACGGGGAATGTCAGTTTAAAATCGGATCAACATTACATTGCTTATCAAAACAAACCAGACAAGTTTAGTTTCTTTAGTTTTTTCATCATACAAACATCAGTTTCTGCTAAATGTTTTTCTGCTAAATATAATTTGTGTAACACTCTCGGCAGAGGACGAGCCACTTTACCGACATGGACAGAACCACATAGAGACACCCGGTGCAATTAAGTCAGTATTTCGCCCTTAGACCCATTAGTGCACATCACGATTAATTGCGTTTTGAGTACAACACATAAGCCGTGTAACAGTACTCCCATTTATGTCCCTTTTATAAATGATTTAAGCAAATTAGAAGAGAGAAAACATTTTCCAAAGTCATCATATATGTGTTTGCATGACAGTAACTTAATGTTCTCTGTCTTTACGTTACAAGTAACTTATAGTATACATTTGTATTTCGATGTGAAGGCGCCTCGGCATCAATGGTTAACTGTAAGGAATCTCCAGAAAGTGTTGTCCGTTGTTCTAACGGTACTCTCTGTCAGACTATTCCCTGTCCACTTTCTGATATTTCTTCAAAATATAAATCACAAGGTACTATATAACACAATAAAACTATTAAACGATTTCGTTATATGGTACCTTGCGACCTCATGGGCTCAACGTTCTACATTCCTATTCTTCTTAGTACTTTCTCTCTTCTCATGCTCTATATTTTATATTTGTTTATGTTAAATGTATATAAGTCATATATTTACCTGATTTTTTAATTGTTTCTCCTCTATTTCCACTTCTAGTCTTTCTGCATTTATTTCGTTGTTCGTTTTTAGTCACATATTTTCATTCCTTTTTTGACCGTTGTATCTTTGTCAGAGTCTTTTTGTAGTGCGCTGTACAATTCGTCACCTCTGTTGTTTCGTTTGCTTGATAAAGGCTTTTAGGTCGAAACATTGCTGTGTATTGTCATTGTTTTTGTATTTTGTAAAACTAAAGTACTTTGTTATTACGTGTTTCGAATACAACCAGGAAGTCATTAATACGTTTAATGTGCATTTTTATATACTTATCTGCTAGCTTCCTTAGACCAAAAACAAAAACTTATCTAGTTTCACAGTTCTTTATAAAACCGAACTGTTATTGGCTAACTTCATTCTCAATTACATATTTTGTTCTCTACTGTATTATGCTATTATATTATGTTAGTAGTACTTTGGACACATAACTCATAAAGCTAATTGTTCTATAATCATTGCATATTATTGCTCTTGAGTTCTTAATAATGTTAATTGCATATCCGTTACAGGACTTTGCGAATCAAACCCCACCTTTTTAACGCTGTTTGTGATTTTTCTAGACATTATTACGTTCAGTAGTTTGCCAGTGCTTTCTGAACGGGTGGAGCCATCGTCCTTCTGTAAAAATCCACCTGAAACAATTTGCAATCAAATTGTCCGCAGCGTGATTCGAACTCAGAACGTCGGGATTAATAGACCGAGTCACCATCCCATAAGCCACAGACGCCACCGAATTCTTAATAAGAGAAACAAAAAGTAATATTTTTAAATATCTTGCTATATGACCTGTTCTGTGTATTTTATCATACAGATCTGTAATTGTTTTTGTATCAAAGTTTCCCAGTTATGCATTGACTATTGTTATGTCAAGAATATATTTAAGATATACCAGTTATGCATTGACTATTGTTATGTCAAGAATATGTTTAAGATATACCAGTTATGCATTGACTATCGTTATGTCAAGAATATATTTAAGATATACCAGTTATGCATTGACTATCGTTATGTCAAGAATATATTTAAGATATATCTAATATGAATAACGTTGAGTTGTCTTTCCTGTCGAGAGTGAAGAGTCAAGTATCAGACCCATAGAGTAATGTTCTGACTAATCACGCCCTATACACCTGCATTTTGTACGACCAGTAAGTTTCTTATTTTTTCAGTCTTTCTCTGCTGTTCTTGAAAATACAATTGCTGCCTTGTCAAAGACCATGTATTTCAGTCTCCAGAGAGTGGTTTCCAGAGAAAGTTGATCCCAGGCACACAATGGGTATCTTATCTTCAGTAGGATTTTAAAAATGACATCTTTGCACACGATATCAAATGTCTTTATGAGTTCAAAAAAAGGCAATGTTATATGTTTTCCTCTTCTCTGTACACTTGTCCCAGAGCTGATTGCGAGAGAAAATCATATCAGTGGTGGACTGTTGGTTCTGAACCCGCACAGTGAGTCTGGGTACATTCTTTCAGCCAGGATCTGGTCTCTTTAAAATGAATTATGATAAAAAAATTAATTTCTGAACCCGCACAGTGAGTCTGGGTACATTCTTTCAGCCAGGATCTGGTCTCTTTAAAATGAATTATGATAAAAAAATTAATTCCCGTTTGGTACTAAGCATGAAAATGCCTCGTTAGTTGCTGCAGTCTCTTTTTGTCACCTTTGTTTTTGAAGGTCTAAGGGCGAAGAATTGAATTCATTGCAGTGGGTTTCCCCATATGCCTCCGCCCCTGTCGGTATCGATAGACCCAGAGTATTGCACTCAACATGAACTCCGGAGTTTTAGCAACAATCTTAGAGTTTTCATGAAAAAATTACACATGTGACTCGGTCTAGATTCGAACTCACAACCTTCAGAGAGACAAGCAAACGTCTTAATCACTTCGCAATAAAGGAGTAATAATACATTTTTGAAAGGTAATAATACCTCTCATTTCTTGTGGCATTGATTTTTCTTTCCAGCAATGCTGAAATATTGCAAACTCATACATTTATATTAGCTAATACTAGACATTGATTTCGTGTAAGTTTTATTTGAATAGCATAATAATAATGATTGGGAATAAGTGAGAGAATACGATGTTATAGCCATATGTGGAGAATGCTAATTTTTATCTTAGACTTGCTGCGGACTTTGTATGACATGTTGTCACAAACTTGACACGGTCCCAACTTTGCTAACATTCTTAATAAATATTAGCACTCATTCTGGAAATTAAAACCTGTTCTCACACAGACATAGCGTCTGGAACATTCAAATACTAAGTCGAAGAAAACACACACCAGAACGGGACATGACATTAACTTTTATTTGGATCGGAGTCTTCAGTCTTTGAAATATCTTACGAATGAATGCAAGACAACATGAATGCACGAATGTGGCTTACACGTGCATGGTTGAGAATAGTTTCAATTAATTAGAGAAATTCCTTAGAGCTTTACATTCTAATCATATTCCATCAAACATGTCCACATTTGGCAGCAGGGTGCATATTTTTGATAGTAACACACTTTGGGCCTTTCTTGGACAAACCAGCTTAGCTGCATGTTGTGTCTAATAAGATTAATAAGGATTTCGCAAATATACCGCAGATTGAGCCGATAGAAACTATTTTCTTTTTGCGCATGGTTGATCCAGTGTCGGTCTTTTAAAGACTTATTTCCAACATCCCTGTACAGTAGAGCGACTCTTGATAGGAATATATATTATATATATATTTTTATATCTAAGTTATCGAAGAGAAAGTAGTGAGACATGATAGTAGATTCGCTATTGAACATTCATTGAGTATTGACTGATGTGTGCTCCATCTCTTTCTTATATAGGAAGATCTCTACGACAGTACACACACTCTGTAACACCGGCGAATGATTCTGATGCAATTTTAAAGATAGTAAAGATATTTGGGACTTTTATTTTAATGATTAATTAAATGTAAGATGGCAATCACTTTCAAGTCTACCTTTGTTGATATATAGCAATTGCTCTAGGTTCCTTCACGAGCTCAACTAGAACTCGGGAACTTTGTTTTATTATATCTTCAATAGAACGTTGGTGATGTGGTTGATAAATGAACTAATGAAAGCTTAACTAAATCAACATTAGGACTCTTAAATTACATCAATATGTGCTAGGTCTCATTTAAAATTCTCACAATCGCGGGATCGGTATCAATAGGCTGAGCAGACACCCGAACATGTCCTGCAGGATCGGTGTCAACAGGCGGAGCAGACACCCGAACATGTCCTGCAGGATCGGTGTCAACAGGCGGAGCAGACACCCGAACATGTCCTGCAGGATCGGTGTCAACAGGCGGAGCAGACACCCGAACATGTCCTGTAAGACTGTCCTTTTTCTGGGGCTGAAAAGCAACATGTCGCCAAACACTGTCGATCTGCAGCCAAAAATAAACAAAACTTCCCTAACTTAGAACTTCTGAAAACTTGCTGGTAAAACAAAAGAGTTTTTAAAAAAAAATGTTTTGAAAGGTTTATGCTTAAGTTTCATCGACTCGGTAATAAAATACATTAATGCGTCTTTAGCAATTTCACTAAAGATATTTCTTGTATTCAGTACAAAATAATACCTTACGTATAATTAATGACATAATGAAGGCAACACCAACATGACATAATGAAGGCAACACCAACATGGCATAATGAAGGCAACACCAACATGGCATATTGAAGGCAACACCAACATGGCATAATGAAGGCAACACCAACATGACATAATGAAGGCAACACCAACATGACATAATGAAGGCAACACCAACATGGCATAATGAAGGCAACACCACCATGACATAATGAAGGCAACACGGGGTCAAAAGGCTCATGAGGTCATGGTGGTAACATGAGCCAGGGTTAGCGAGGGGCGCGCTAACCAAGACCCTGCCCTAACCTCCACGCGGTGACCCTGGAAACAGACTCTGGTTCTGGTCTGGCTAAGAGGGACAGGGATCGGGGAGAGGAAGCTACTGGTAGTGGTAGCAGTGCAATTACGGAAATACGATAAAGATACATACAAATAAAATGCACAATTCTCCTGACCGATGTCCAACAAGATATTGCCCAAGTCCCTGAACGCAAAGAAACAGCAACGAAACGACTCAGACATGGATGAGAGGTGCATCCAGTGACCAAACGTATGCCCACGTAGGGCGAAGCTCGAAGCCCCGAGGAGGGGGCAAACATTGCCAGCCCGTCGGCAAGAATAAATAAGACAGGACCGTAACGAATGAAAGTCTACCCTCGTGTTGGTGCGAGAGAAGATTGCAGCTGACCCCGCATTGGTAGCCTGGTGCAGATACATGTACTGGGCAAGGTTTGCCGAGCGCAAAAGAACAAGTTGCGTTTAGTGCATAACGAAACTACCGCCCTGGGAAAACCGTGCAAGGTACTGTGCGATTAAAATTAACATCCCCGGAAGAACTGAGGTTGGTGATGCCTAACGGAACTGCCAGCCTTGGGGCAACTGGGCAAGGTACGATTGCAGTCGTAACTAACATCCCCGGAATAACTGGGGCGGGTGATGGCGGCGAGCGCAAAATCCTCAGTTACGCTTATAGTGCCCACTGAAACGACCCTCTACATTGTTTGTACTCGGTCCCATGCCAGTGCTTTCGAGGTAAATTGCAAATTGCCACGCACCGATACGCGTCTAGAAAAGGCTGAGAATGTTCCTCCCCGGATCAAACTCAAAATGTACGGTAAAGCAAGGCCGACAATGTACGGATCAAACAGGAAGCCAGGGTCCTGAACATTGGCGAAGGCCGATACTTTACACGGTGTTTTATACGAGTAAGACGCCGTCCGAGGACAAGCTGACAAGCCCGAGAAATATTTCTCAGTCAGAACGGGTAAAGCAGCGTAACTCACTGTCTTGGCGTAGATCACAAAGCCCAAATATACGGCAAAGTTGATCGAAAAGGCGTAGATCCGAAAGGATCGTTCTAGGGAAGTTCACCCTAGTAAATCAAAAGCTGGCAGAAAACGGACGGGCGGGCCTAGTCACCATGGGCGCACAATCGTCCCGACGTAGATCACTCCGTTCTTGCCAGTGGACCAATTATACATCACAATAAGAATGATCAAATTGGCCGTGAAGAATGTTAGCAGAAAAAGAAGAAGAAGAAGAAGGCAACACCAACATGACATAATGAAGGCAACACCAACATGGCATATTGAAGGCAACACCAACATGGCATAATGAAGGCAACACCAACATGACATAATGAAGGCAACACCAACATGGCATAATGAAGGCAACACCAACATGGCATATTGAAGGCAACACCAACATGGCATAATGAAGGCAACACCAACATGACATAATGAAGGCAACACCAACATGGCATAATGAAGGCAACACCAACATGACATAATGAAGGCAACACCAGCATGACATAATGAAGGCAACACCAACATGACATAATGAAGGCAACACCAACATGGCATAATGAAGACAACACCAACATGGCATAATGAAGGCAACACCAACATGGCATAATGAAGGCAACACCAACATGGCATAATGAAGGCAACACCAACATGGCATAATGAAGGCAACACCAACATGGCATAATGAAGGCAACACCAACATGACATAATGAAGGCAACACCAACATGACATAATGAAGGCAACACCAACATGGCATAATGAAGGCAACACCAACATGACATAATGAAGGCAACACCAACATGCCATAATGAAGGCAACACCAACATGACATAATGAAGGCAACACCAACATGACATAATGAAGGCAACACCAACATGACATAATGAAGGCAACACCAACATGACATAATGAAGGCAACACCAACATGACATAATGAAGGCAACACCAACATGGAATAATGAAGGCAACACCAACATGACATAATGAAGGCAACACCAACATGGAATAATGAAGGCAACACCAACATGGCATAATGAAGGCAACACCAACATGGCATAATGAAGGCAACACCAACATGACATAATGAAGGCAACACCAACATGACATAATGAAGGCAACACCAACATGCTAATGAAGACAACACCAACATGGCATAATGAAGGCAACACCAACATGACATAATGAAGGCAACACCAACATGACATAATGAAGGCAACACCAACATGACATAATGAAGACAACACCAACATGACATAATGAAGGCAACACCAACATGGCATAATGAAGGCAACACCAACATGGCATAATGAAGGCAACACCAACATGGCATAATGAAGGCAACACCAACATGGCATAATGAAGGCAACACCAACATGGCCTAATGAAGGCAACACCAACATGACATAATGAAGGCAACACCAACATGACATAATGAAGGCAACACCAACTGTTGTGTACGAAATGCACGCAAATGGGGAATCTATTGAGACAGGGATGTGTAAAGCTGTCAACGAAGAGTGAAAGGAGTTAAGGAAGAAGCAAGATAACACTAAGAAACTTGTAGTGGAATATTGACAATAAAATCAAAGAGAACACCAACAGTCAACCTATTACCATGTATGCGATATCAAAGACATAACACATTCTAGAAATACGATAACAACACCAACTGATGAAACTAGTAAAAAACGTACACCACAACACTAGGTCAATTATAATACTGTGCTAGTGACCACTGTCGTGGAAATTTTGGGGTTGGTGACCATTTTAACCAAACAGTCTCGATGTGCACACACATGCAATTCTGATTCTTTATCTGGGGATTTAATTTACAAGTATCGCTGAAGTCGAAGTAAGACACGCCCGAATAGCGAAGTTCACCAGTGATACGAAAAGCAAGCCTTCATGCAAAGATAAATCTATATAATACTGCACATAGAAAACTGATCGCACGCACACAAACCTACTTCTTTAGAAATAGTTTGCTAAATGTTTTAAATTTGAACAAAAACTCTCACTCTGATTTTTGTATTAATCCAAAATTGTTGAAAAAGAATTAACAAAGATTAATTTATTTGACGATGTTAGACAAAATCATAGCTACCTGATATCAGAACAGGTATCTTGGTTTCACTAATCTACCTTATTATGGCTAGCGACAGAAGTCTCTTGGACAGAGTTTCCGGAACAACTTCTAACAAAGCTAACTATTTGGTCCGATAATTTACATGCAGTTTCCGGAGCGGGTAATCGTTGTCTTCGTTACGAGTCCTACAACTGACTGCAGTAATGAGACACCATTGTCTTTTTTTCTATCATTAACTCGCGACATGAATAGTGTGTCTTGTATCGATCATATTGCACCGAGTGTAACCCCTTGCTGGATGAAATCTAAACTGAGTGATTTCTTGAAACAGAAATATTAAGCTGTTTTATCAAACTATGGTGGAAGATTATTCTGCACAGGAATCATTCATTATTTGTCAGACTGATTTGTTATATTTCTTTTCTTTCTCGTCTGTTTCTTCTTTTATTTTCTTCTTCTTTTTGGTTTATTCATGAAATTGCAATTTTTTGCTCTTTTATTCCCGACTCGTCCGTTTTCAGAACAGAAAAATGTTTGGAAAATCTTAAAGAGTCTAAAGCCCTCTTAGGATTAACTACATAGCACCGGGTTTAACCTCATATGGCTCGGTCCCTCGGTCCCTCTCCTCAGAAATGACACGCCACCTGCTGAGAGTATTGTATAAATCACGAACTCCGCAGCTCCAGCAACAATCCTAGGAGTCTCTGGAAAAAAATGCACTAGTGAATAGAACTGTGCGGTCCAGATTAGAACTTACGACCTTTGGTATGCAAGACGAAGTTGTTAGCTACAGAGACCACCTCCGTTTCACTAAATGGAAGGAATTGAACATATTTGGTTACGGTATGAGTGCTGAAAAAGTCAAAGATCCTTGTTTATCTTTTCTATAAAAATGGAATAATAAAAGATAAATAAAGATAATATAGTTAAGTAAATAGATCTTTCAAAGATAAATTTTCGTTCTCCTCAAATAACCTAATTTTCTACTTTCCCTAACTGAGGATATAAACTCACTTTGCTAGTTCTTGAACTAAGACAGACTTTTTTTTCCGATCCAGAAGCACTTGAGTTTTCAGCTCTTCGGCTCGTAGCCATGGACATTGTAGCAGCCCCTCGGTTCGGTGCTACGAAAACCGTAAAGCTGGAGAACCTGTGGCTTGTCTGCCAGCGCACAGAATTAAACCGCACTCCCAGGAGGCTTGCTACCTCGTCGTCTAACGACATACAAACACGCATGGCAGGTGGGCAGGACAGACTATAACTAAATCTGCTTATTTCGTTGTTCGAATCAACTCCGTTGACGTTGGAATTTTCTATTAACTCGTTGATCAGTTACTAGGGACGCTCTCCTGTTAGATGTAGTAATACTACTTGCGTACTGCGTACTTCTCCCACAAGCTCCACTACTACTCACTCAAGCTGAAGGTAAGATTTTGAGTGATTATTCAAGCAGAATGCCACATTTGTTTTAGTATCTGTGTTTTTACCTTATCTTTAGGTTTGTTATTGGCATTGTCCTTAACAAATGGCGTCTCTTTTATTTTGGTTAAACTGATTGCATTTAATCTCAATTCTAATCTCACTTCTTATGTTAATACACACTCTCAGTTCTAATATAAATTCTAATTTTGACCTCATCATTAGTTCTAATCTAAATCCTAACGTTTGCACTTTCTTTTTGTTCTAATCTAAATTCTAATGTTGGCAATCAGTTTCAGTTCTAATCTAAATTCTAATGTTGGCACTCACTCTCAGTTCTAATCTAGATTCTAATGTTGGCAATCACTTTCAGTTGTAATCTAAATTCTAATGTTGGCAATCACTTTCAGTTCTAATCTAAATTCTAGTGATGGCACTCACTTTCAGTTCTAATCTAAAGTCTAATGTTGACACTCTCAGTTCTAATCTAAATTCTAATGTTGTCACTCTCAGCTCTAATCTAAAGTCTAATATTGGCACCCGTTCTTGCCTGAAACTCCAACATCAAAATAGGTGGATATACAATCACTCAAAAAGCATCTATGAGCTATTTGGGTGTAATGTTTGATCATAGTCTGTGGTTTAGGGACCATATGCATCAAATTATTGTCAAGGCTCGCAACTTCCCATCCTCACCGAGAATCATGCCAGCTATTGACATTGTTCAACGCTTCTTGTGCTCATGTATTCAACGCTTCTTGTGCTCATGTATTCAACGCTTCTTGTGCTCATGCATCATTGGAGTGTTCAATAATATCTAAACATAAACGCAAACAAGGAACACACCCACCTCCTCCATTCTCATGACAAAACTCAATAAGGAGAATGGGTATAGACTCAAGCAGAGACAACTATAAGCTTATGGGCCTTCGGATTCAGGTAATAATTATGGAAAATCAGACCACACTTACACCACGTATCCTCACATTTCAGTATTGTTGTATATCATCATCATCAAATAGCTTGTCCTGAGCAGAACGTTGCCACCCCAACAGTCCTCCGGAATTTCTTTCTCTCTCGTAGGCCAGATTGTTCTGCCTCATCAGCCGTCATGTTCAGACCATCAGTTACATTCTGAATCCATCTTCTCCGTGGTCTTCCTTTTTTTCTCTTTGCCGGTATGCCTCCTTCCATGATGGTCTTCTCCTGCCCTTCATGTCTTTTTATATGTCCAAAATATCTACATTTTTCTCTTTCTTATCTGTAGCATCAGCCAGTTTTTTTTATTTTGAGTTCTTTCTGTATAGATCTATTTGTTTTCTCTATCTAAGATATACGAAGGACTCTTCTGTAACACTTATATTCAAAAGCACATATATGTTTTTCCACTGCTTTATTAAATGTCCATGCTTCACAGCCATATGTTGCACTGGGAATATGCATGCTCTTAGTATTCTGAACTTTGTTTTCTTATCAGTTTCTTTATCTCGATATTACCTATGTTATATTGCCCTTATATTATGACTGTTGCACCTGTTATAGTGCCCTCGTATTACGACTGTTCTACATGTGTTAGGTTACCCTCGTATTACGACTGTTCTACATGTGTTAGATTGTCCTTGTTTTACGACTGTTCTACATGTGTTAGATTGTCCTTGTATTACGAGTGTTCTACATGTGTTAGGTTGTCCTTGTTTTACGACTGTTCTACATGTGTTAGGTTGTCCTTGTTTTACGACTGTTCTACATGTGTTAGGTTGTCCTTGTTTTACGACTGTTCTACATGTGTTAGTTGTCCTTGTATTACGAGTGTTCTACATGTGTTAGGTTGTCCTTGTTTTACGACTGTTCTACATGTGTTAGGTTGTCCTTGTTTTACGACTGTTCTACATGTGTTAGGTTGTCCTTGTTTTACGACTGTTCTACATGTGTTAGATTGTCCTCGTTTTACGACTGTTCTACATGTGTTAGATTGTCCTTGTTTTACGACTGTTCTACATGTGTTAGTTGTCCTCGTTTACGACTGTTCTACATGTGTTAGGTTGTCCTTGTTTTACGACTGTTCTACATGTGTTAGGTTGTCCTTGTTTTACGACTGTTCTACATGTGTTAGGTTGTCCTTGTTTTACGACTGTTCTACATGTGTTAGATTGTCCTCGAATTACGACTGTTCTACATGTGTTAGGTTGTCCTTGTTTTACGACTGTTCTACATGTGTTAGGTTATCCTTGTTTTACGACTGTTCTACATGTGTTAGGTTGTCCTGTTTACGACTGTTCTACATGTGTTAGATTGTCCTCGTTTTACGACTGTTCTACATGTGTTAGGTTGTCCTTGTTTTACGACTGTTCTACATGTGTTAGGTTGTCCTCGTATTACGACTGCTTTACATGTGTTAGGTTGTCCTTGTTTTACGACTGTTCTACATGTGTTAGGTTGTCCTCGTTTACGACTGTTCTACATGTGTTAGTTGTCCTCGTTTACGACTGTTCTACATGTGTTAGATTGTCCTTGTTTACGACGTTTACATGTGTTAGATTGTCCTTGTTTTACGACTGTTCTACATGTGTTAGTTGTCCTTGTTTAGACTGCTCTACATGTGTTAGATTGTCTTCGTTTTACGACTGTTCTACATCTGTTAGATTGTCCTCGTATTACGACCGCTCTACATGAGTTAGGTTGGATTAATTCTACGAGTGATTTAAAAATGTGTTATAAAAACGTCATATGTCCAGACTAGTACTGCTTCTATGACAGTCAATATTAGCACTCGCGAACAAGCTCTATTAAAATATCGATACGCTTTGTCTGATCATCAATATCCAACTATATATTCAAGCAATTATTTACACATTTAGGCAGAAAAAAAATAAGATACGGGTATGTATTACCATAAGAGAAGATGGAGATATGTTGGGCACACCTTGAGGAGAAATGATCAACGAATATCAAAGCTTGCATTGAAGTGGGATGCAAAGGGTTCAAGAAAGAGAGGTCGACCTAAAGATACCATGAAACGAACTTTACTGAGAGAGGCAGGAAATATCGGTCTCAGTTCCATGGAGCAGATTGAGCGAGTTGCCCAGGATAGAGCGGTATGGAGAAATTACTTGCAGGCCTATGTAACGTATAACGGTACGAGAGGAATTATTATTATTATTATTATGTACATCAGGTCAGAGCCGACAAATAGAAACATTTTAAAAAGTAGAACTATTGTATGTTACACATTAGACAAGTACAGAGCACATTCTACAGTCATGTCCATTATACAAACACCAACCAAACAAAACATAGCCTCATGAACAAGACTTAAGAGCAAGCTATGGGGAACTCTCGAGGAACTCCAACTCACATGCAGCTGTATAGAGGCAACCCATCTCATGATTTAGACGAGCATACGAAACCGAAGCAAAGAAAAAAGAAGAAGAGACACGTATAATGTATTCATATTACATTTCTTAATAAGTCTGTGCTGTTTTTAAAGTATAACGATTAGCTGTTACGGTAAGAAAACTTCTGATTTTTTCTAGAGAGAGATTAAGAGCGAAAAAAAAATGAGAGAGAGAGAAAGATAGAGAGAGAGAGAAAGATAGATAGAAGTTGTGATTGCAATTGAGACTTCATCAAACCTTATCGTCCAGAATCCACAAGCTCTGGGCTAATGTGTGGACACATTGTGATCTACGTCTGCTGTTTCAAACAACACATTACCATAACAAAACAGCCTGGTCGAACGTCCACCTTCACGTCACAAGAAAACTTTCACTCCCTTGAGAAAGCAAAATAAAATTAAATTCAAACGAGAAGCCAAAGATAAACATTTCTAAGGTGATGAGTTTCAATCTCCTCATCCACGCTCATTCGTCTTCAAGTTTAATTAAGGAGAATGCCAAACATCCACCAGGGAGCGCCACTCGGTTCCTGTGACGTGGTGTTGTTGGCTTTGCTCCGTCACCTGTCTGAAATTTGACGGGAAAGAGGGACTCTTGACCGAGTGGAACCAACAGTCTTTAGACGTGGACAGCTCTTGAGCAGGCAGCAGGATAAAGTACCTCAGAGATTTCAGCGGTTGACTCTGGCAATGTTTGGGGGCACGACTTATTAAGGATATTTTAACTATTCTTTTCTATCGATACAGGATGAAAAAATAAATTTAAGAAAACTACGCCGACTCAACATTTCTTCAACAATTTGCTAGAATGTTTAATACAGAACATAATACCAGCAATGACAAAGTTAATGAAAACAAGAAGCGGTTTTTTTGTTGCAAGAAAATAAAAAATGTTGTTCTCATTGAGATTTCAGTATTTAAAGCACATTATGACATTGATATAAATATGTTTACTAAAGTAGAAGAACAGCAATGCAGTTTCATATTTCAATACCGAAACAAAAAGATTTTGACACCAACAACTAGCTCTCAATAACGTTTGCCAACAGAGAAACAGAACGTCAGATATTGAATGCTTTCTCAAGTATTGTGAAAAACAAATTATATTATTGGTGAGTGGACAAGCAATGGATGTGTTATTAGTGGTTGGAGAGCTCACGTTTCTGAGAACAATCAACTTACAAATATTTGGTGCCTCTATACAACTTCTGCCCACAAATATTTAACCCGTTGAGATATGAGCGAAAATTGAGACTCCTCCATCAAGTTCACTACTGACAGGCGAATAATGAGAAAAGCGTTTTTTCTACACTCTCGCGATCTCTCGGAAGGTCCGCGGTTTAATGCGCCCCACCGGGACCATAGACACGGCCTGGAACCCTGGATAAACAACCCTTTACTACCCGTGATGCCTCGTTTCCGGATCTGTCTGCCGCCATTGCGTCCATCCTGTTTAGTTTGGTCTTCAGAGCTTTCATTGTACAGGACAGAATCTATAACATATTCTTTTAAAATTCTGCTCATCCTTTATCCATATTGTTGTTCATTCTTTATTTTCTTTCCGCTTTTTTTTCCTTTAAAAATTGCATATTAAATATAACGAGCCTTCATTAATATCTTGTTACGCGATCAATAACGGGAAAATGGACGGCACTTCTGAATGCCATTTCCTCTGTTAATTTCCTTGCTTTGCTTTGTTTTTATATCCATATACATTTCTTCCTGTGACATATTTTCTCAAGTAGACAATTAAAAAAAAGAGTTTTGGAACGATCAAGACAGTCACGGTAAAATCAATTGAAAAATGAATCGATGACGTCATCGTAGTTAACGTACATTTGTTTTTATTATGTTTGTTTCCATTGTCTATATATTTTACTATTATATATTTTGTGCTTGCTGTTGGAACCATGGGCGTTTATATCAGACTTTTCCAGGTAGGGGCACAATAAAAAATAACAATATAGTTGGTAGTTTCTTCTTCTGCTCCTTCTTCTTCTTCTTCACCTTTGAACTCCCGAAGGAGTACAGATCTTCAACAAACTTCTTCCAGCACTTTCTCTCTCCTGCCATCCCTTCCAATTCTTTCCATGTTTTACCTATCGTTTTTATATCATTCTCCAGCTCTCTTCTCCAGGTAAGTCTAAGCCTTTCCGTACTCCTCTTTCCCTTCCGGTTCCAAAACAGTGCCTGTCTTGCAATGCTTCCTGTCTGTCTTCTCAATGTGTGTCCTATCCATCGCCATCGTCTCTTCCTTTGCCATTTGGTCGTTTATTACGCTGAAATCGAGACGACCAGATTCGTACAGAACTATTTTATCAAAAATATATTTTCCAGGGGGTGGCACTTACCCTTTCTTGTTTTAAAGTATGTACGCCGATGATTTGAACTGCAGGTGGATACGAGATCTTGAGATCAACGTTTACTTATGCACAACGAAGCGAGCACGAGGGATATGCTTGATTGGCAAGGAAATTGGATTCTATAAACAGAAGAATATGAATCGATGTGCAAAGAGTGGTAGATCAAGATTAACGAACCACGTACAAACAAAGTACTATAGTTTTACAAAATACAGAAACAGTGACGATAAACAGCAACGTTTCGACCAAAAGGCCTTTATCAAGCAAACGACACAACAGGAGTGACGAATTATAGAGAACACTTACAAATGGACGATAACGGAAACATGCAAATGTATCTAATGAACTGGGAATAAAAACGAATAACGAAATGAGTGCAACACAAAACTAGAAGTTTAAAAGAAGAAAAACAATATACAATCAAGTGAAAATACAAATTATATATATGAAGCAAATACACATATAGATTACAAGGCATGAGATGAGAAAGTACTAAGAAGCATAGGAATATAATGCGTTGAGTCCAAGAGGCCGCAAGGTACCATATAACGAAATAAAACGGTTCTCCAGAGCTAAGATCAAGATTAAATTTAGGAGAACTGAGAAACGTATGGAATAGAGGTTAAGAGCTGAATAAATAAAAAGACAAATCAGCATAATCAAGGGGTAACAATTTTACTTTAATTTCTTGTAACACTTCTGTAACACTTTTGACAACAAATATTGTTTTTGCTAGTAGCATGCATCATTGTTATTGCCTGTCGTTGTTTTTTTTCTTCTTTATCTGACAACTTGCACGATGTCTTGTAAAAAGTCGTGTCTAATGCCGAAGGATTGTCTTTATTGCACCAGGTTTTTACTTCATATTGCTCGGCCCCTCCCCACAGAAGTGGCTCGTCACCTGCCCAAAGTATTGCACAAAGCACGAACTCCGTAGCTCCTGCAACAATCCTTTCCAATGCATATTGTTATAAATAAAGTTGAACGAAAGTATATTACTGACAATAGATAAGCACACCATGAGAACAATTCAAGCGAAACTTGGTAGAATGATATAGCACTGTAGATAAACAATTGCGTACTGACCAGGCTGCCAGCTTGCTCTATGGCATGTGGGGCACCGATGAAATGGGCCCTATGTGGCTTTAGACAATAGGTTACAAATGTATTAAATTCTTCTTCTTCTTTGCGTTCGTTCTTTACGACCAATTTTAATCACTCTTTGTGATTTGTTTGATCTTTGCCAAGAACGTGTATACGTTGCACATTGGTTTGGTAGGCCCCTAAACGCATACACTTCTACACGCTTAGGACACATGCATCCGATTTCAGCCAAACCTCCTTAGTCGCCTCTTACGACATGCATGGCAGGTAACAGTGGTTCTATTCTTTACACCCCAAATTTGGGCCCCGGTAACCACTAGGGCGGTATTAAATGAAATTGTAGTAGAGGTTCTAATAGTATTACTGTATGCAAGTAAAATGTGCGTTGTATTATCATTTTCATCAAACAAATTAAATGAATTTTTCAATGGTATAAATATTGTGAACAATCATCAGCTTTAATCAACTGTATAAGGATTATGCTTCTTTAAATGATATCTTTATTGTTATGGTGGTGCCCTTCCTAGCTTTATTGTTATGGGTGGGTGCCCCTTCCTAGCTTTATTGTTATGGGTGGGTGCCCCTTCCTAGCTTTATTGTTATGGGTAGGTGCCCCTTCCTAGCTTTATTGTTATAGGTAGGTGCCCCTTCCTAGCTTTATTGTTATGGTGGTGCCCCTTCCTAGCTTTATTGTTATGGGTGCCCCTTCCAGCTTTATTGTTATGGTGCCCACTTCCTAGCTTTTTGTTATGGGTGCCCCTACCTAGCTTTATTGTTATGGGTGCCCACTTCCTAGCTTTATTGTTATGGGTGCCCACTTCCTAGCTTTATTGTTATGGGTGCCCACTTCCTAGCTTTATTGTTATGGGTGCCCACTTCCTAGCTTTATTGTTATGGGTGCCCATTTCCTAGCTTTATTGTTATGGGTGCCCATTTCCTAGCTTTATTGTTATGGGTGCCCATTTCCTAGCTTTATTGTTAGGGTGTGTGCCCCCTTCCTAGCTTTATTGTTATGGGTAGGTGCCCTTTCTCCCCAACCAAATCACATCGTACCACCGTTCAACCAACAACGTTGTGGTCCCAGTACGCTAATGTATAAAAGAGTACAAGAACCAGCTAAAAATACAAAGAAGCATATTACATGAATATATAATAAGTAATTATCATTTAATTTAGATTCCAAAACGGCTGTAAATCCGTCAGGGTTGGCAGTGAGGTTAAGCTCTAACTGCCTATAAAATGCTCCCAAGGCGCGGTATCTTATCGCCTCTGGCAGCCGACAGTTACGGCTCCTGGACTCCTCGCGGTGGAAATTTTTTCCTTGACAGTATAACTGATGAATGGCTGGCACCAGAAAACCAGTAGTTCAGACAGATGGGATCCAGGAACCTTGATATGTAGCCCATCTAGGATATGGAAAACTTTAATTTCACATATTTTTGAAAAATCGTGGGAAGGGCTTAGGAAGTAAACCCAGCCAAAAACTCGGAGATTCAGTGTCTAAGACAATTCGACGTCATGTACACAGAAATACTTAAAACTCCTGCGATTTCTCTGATGCCAAGTTGTAATTGTTATTTTCGTCCCCATCGTAAGATCAGTGGCGAGAAGAGAGGGAGCCTACTGCTGGGCAACATCAGGCATTCTATATTTCACTGACTTGGTATGTGCCGTACTTTGACGGAGTCCCTACAAACAACAGCATAATTCATAAGAAAATCTTGTACATCAGTCTAAGCGAGACGAGAGAGAGAGAGAGAGAGAGAGAGAGAGATAACTAAACTTACAGAGCAAGCTATGAGAAGAGAAAGTCCAGCTGACATGCAGCTTCATAGAGGCAACTCATCTCATGATTTAGACGAGCATACGAAACAGAACGCAAAGAAGAAGAACAATCAAGCAAAAAAAAATAGAGGCTCTATGATTCAATCCCATTTTGAGAGACCTGCTTCATCATATTGTTGTGAGAATGTCATCATCATCATCATCAAGTAGCTTGTCCCTTCCGGCACTTGGCTCCTATGGCAGCAGTCCTGAAAAACTTTCTATTATGTGCAAATTGACCGGCGTCAGTAGAAGTCATTCTCAGATCGTCAATGACATCTTGCACCTATCGTCTTCTAGGTCTTCCTCGCATTCTTTTTCAAGGCACTATTCGCTCAAAAATTATCTTCTCTATGCACTCATGTCGTTTGATGTTTCCGAAATTTTAAAATTTCCTTGTTTCTATGTTTTTTAAAAGCCAACACTCTTAAATATCAACCTATTGCAGAACGAAAGCATTTGTTCTGTTTTCTGTCAATGATATTCTTAGTACTCTTCTGTAGAATTTGTATTCAAAGGTATTTGTTATCTCCACCGCTCTATCAATGGTCCATGTGTCACAACCATATGTTGCCAAAGGGTACTATTGAATATATGCAATGGATATTTCCACCACTATGTACATAATAATAAAACGTATAGTTCGATAGGAATGTCACGGTGGAGACATCAGCACAAATAATCCATCTTTGTTTTCTTTTTTAGCATTCTGAAATATATATTTTGCTACAGCTAGTCAAACTAGCATATGAGAAGATCTTTACTGCAGGATACAATTCTATCTTGAGAGACCTTTCTGATCATTCTGGTGTGAGTCTCTGTGGCGTAGAGACTAGGTGCTCGTCTCTAGTTCCAAAGTTACTCGGTTAACTTCGTCGTGGAGCCATCGGTATATTCTTCCTGAGTTCCCGGATCTTAGTGTAGATTCAATCGAATACCTAACTCGAAACATCAAATTTTTGTTAGTTTTATCATTTTATTATTCATTTTTGCTTGCTTATGTGAGACCATACGGTTGCAATACATAGTGTCTTTGTCCTTTTGTGAGACCATACATACGTGTCTTTGTCCTGAAACGCCAATTTATTACGTATCACCGTAGCCTTCTCAGTTTCCTTCCGATCTGATCCGCTCTGACCAGACCAGATTTGTAGGTTTCCGCACATCGCATGTCCTATCGGAGACGAACGTTAAAATGTAGTTTCCGTGTTCAAGTTGAGCACGTAAAAGAACCCTTTGTAGACGAAAATTGAGAAGAGCAGGCTGGAAATTTGCCTCCTGGGCAAAAATTTATTAATAAAGATTAAGAAATAAAATACCTGCTAATATTTTTTTTCACATCTTCTCAATTACAACGGGGACCTTCGCCGGTGCTAAAGGAGTTCGCGCACGGTCACTGATATCTTCTTGTGTAAGAAAGAGATCGGAGCACACATGTTTACTCTTCGAAGTGCAATCATGATGTCCTTATACTTAATCATTCTGGTGTGACAACTGTGACAGAGACTGCCTCATCAGCATCTGAGTTATCGTTCACCGTCGTAGCTTCAAAGTACACATATATTGACATTAACACAGACAAAAAGCTCACTATGGACGCAAGTTAACGTGATATACAGTTGCGGCTCGTCATTAAGGGTCAGTTGAGTCGGGCCCCACCAAAAATAATGTTTAACGTGTATTTATTATTTAATAAATTAAAATATACCTTAACCCAAAACCATGATTTTTCTGAAAATGTGTGTCTGGCCCCACAACAAAGAGGATCCCCCGCCGCCACTGGTGATATACATAGATAGTTTAACATTAAGTTGTTCATAAAAACATGTACAATGGAGACACGACTTGAAGGTACTACAACATAACAATATACGAGACACATGGGACGCTTATTTTTCAATGAAAATAAAATCAAAGCAAATTAAACAAAACAGGCACTGGAAATTAAAGATAAAAGTGAAAGTGTTGAAATACATTTTAATGTAAGCTAAATATGATATTTTTCTACTAGAAATTTGAGATAGATGTTAGTTATTCAGTGCAGGGACACACTTCAAGTAATTTGAAAAGCTTAAAAATGACATTTTTGACAAAAGGATCAAGCTATGTGCAAATTGGTTTGTATTGTGCTTCAACGAGAATGATATAACGTCTGGCAGTGTCATCTAATTTATTTTTTGCCTATATTTGTCATTTTCTTTCAGTGTTTTGTTACTGTGTAGCAATGTTTTGTAACATTGTACCTTTGTAAAATTTTATGACATTTGTTTTTTGTTTCGATACATTAATTCGTTAGACAATGAGCGTAAGTACACTTTTAAGTGCATCCACAAACCATAAGATACTTTACTCAAAGTTTATTGAAACAATTATCTGCTGAGTTTGCACATTTATCTATTGTCTATTCCCAGGTGGAAGATGTAATTTGCTGAGCACTATTGCCGTTAAGCGTAGGGATGGGAGCATTAATTTGCGATCTAGGGCCAGATGAGTCGCCCTTGTTGTGTTGTATCCGTTTTTATGTAGGGTGGTCTTGATATTGTCTATCCATCTTTTCTTGGTCTTCCCTTAGCTCTAGTACCCGATCTCTTTTTATTGTATGCTGTTATTAGTGGTTGGTTGTATTTCATTCTCATTAAATGTTCAAACAACTGCATTTGTTGTCTTTCGATATATTCGGTGCATGAAGTTATGCCCACTCTGCTTCTGATGTCCTCATTTCGTAGTTTATCTTTCCTGGTGACTCCTACTGCCTTTCTCAAGCATTTCATTTCACACGTGGTGAGCTTTCTGTCGTATGTTGTTGTAAGAGATCAAGTTTGGCACTGGTAACAAAGTGTTGGTAGGAAAATACTTTTTATCATCATTTCTATAAAACTATAAACGATATCTGAATTAGCTAATGAATATAAACCTATAAACGCCATCTGAATTAGCTAATGAATATAAATCTATAGACGCTATCTGAATTAACTAAGGAATATTAATCCACACATATTGTCCGAATTAGCTTATGATTATACACTTTGTAGGCAAGCTTCTTCTTTTTCTTCTTCAAACGCTTGATATCAACCACTTGTTAACCCCTCTGTGTGATTTGTATGTGATCTAAGCCTAAGAGCGATGTACGTTGTGCCAGTTATGTGCCTACAAGTAGGCCAGCACATCGGATTACTATATATTTACTGGGGTAGCTTCGTTACGGCCCTTCATCAGTCGCCTTGTAGGTGGCAGTAGTTCTATTCTTTGCTTCTCTATCGGGCCCCGGCACCACACGGGCGTGTAGGCGTAACAAGATAATCAATTCAAAATTAAGTCACTCAAAACATATACCTGCGGTCTGCAGTAGCTATTTACAATAATCAACGTTACTACATTATACTAAACCCATAGGTGCACAATCTATATCAGTTGACCACGGTGGGTTTGCATACAGATTTAACGGAACTCCATTGCTGTAGTCGCCTATTATCGCAGGAGTTCTCTCTCTCTCTCTCTCTCTCTTGCATTCCCGGTCTAGACTGATGCCCGGCCTAGACTGATGCCCGGCCTAGACTGATGCCCGGCCTAGACTGATGGACCAACTTTTATCATGAATTTTACCGTAGTTTTAAGGGACTCTGTTCCTCCGTACAGCTTTTCGCGAAGCTCTGTGTTTTTGGGCCATGTTTTTTTTTCTTATACCTGCTAACCGTTGACAGTCTTGCAGAACATGTTCTGCCGTCATGTCCGCCTTTTTCAGGGGCACAGGCTAGTTGTGCCAATCTTAAATTTGTGGAACATGTGCGCTCGGAGTGCAGGAGTTATCTCATACCGCTTTTGAAGAATTAGTAACGATTTAGTACCGATACTTGAAAGTAACGGAAACATATATTACTACCTGTCATGTAGAAACATGAAAGCTCATTAATGTAAACATTATAATCATTAATCATTCGTTGTCTATATTTCTCTATTAAATGAATTCAGACAGAATGTTTATCAGTTATTTAACAGACACAAGACACTCATTTCTTCCAGGAATGACCACCACCGATAAGACTAAACAACCAACAGTCATTGCATTGAATGAAATGTTGTGTTTCAAGGAAACGTGTTTATTAATCTTATCCAGAAATAGAATGATAATACATCTAGGTCACAAGTCAGAGAGATATTTTTTTGCTGCAAACTTCTTCAGTTGTTGTATCTCTTGTTATTTTGAGGCTTCGTTTCGGTTTTTCCATCATTTTTTCTTACCATTTTCCTCCATTGGATATCTTTTGTTTATTAGCTTAGCTCGAGACTCGAAACCCCATTTCATTTCTCAAATCTTTTAAAACGGCCAAAAATTGAAGTAGAAATGGACGGGAACTCCACGGGGAATTCCTCTTCGCTTATCGTCTAGTGACTTGTGACATCTAGAGAGTCGATAACGAGACTCGTCTTGCCACCCAGGTTCCTCGCCGAGTCTTCCAAGGGAGATAACTGCAGCTATGGGGAAGATAAATACTGTCCTCCTAATCTGGGATAGGAGACTGAATGATGTTTTTTCTTTTCTGTGAAAGAAGAATACAGGAAAAAAATACAACTCTTCTGAATAACACTATAAACATACACCTGCTGTGAAAAACTTAACACACCCTTAAATCGTTCATCTTAAATTTTCAATTTTTTTTTTCGATTGTAGTATATTACATTTGACCAGTTTCTAGTCTCAAATGTTTTGTTATCTCCCTTTATCATAATGGTATGTCAGTATTTTCAAGGCAAGCATTCAGTTAAATTAAATTTGATATAAATTTATTATTATTCCTATTATTATTACTGATATCATATATATAAATATGTTATGCTATGCTATTCGATCGACTTCATGGCACATTGGGCATTCCCATGTGTGCTCTGTCCTCCGCTGCAAAATCCAACCTAAAGTCCATTTCCTCACCATACCCATGAGAAGTTGACTATAGTATACCTTATCTATCTACCACAAAGACTGTTTATATATATATATATATATATATATATATATATATATATATATATATATATATATATATATACAGTGGCGACTCGTCATTAACGGCCACTGGGACCGGACCCCCACCAAAAAGAATGTGTAACATGTATTTATTATTTTATAAATTAAAATATAATAATTCAAAACCATGATTTTTCGAAAATTTGTGTCTGGCCCACCAACAAAAATGATCACGAGCCGCCCGCAACTGTATATATATATATGACAAGTCTGTCAAGTGCGGTAACAAAGAATGATTACAGAAGTTCTGAAATACAGAGCCGTATTTTTTGGCTCAGATCAATGCGATACACTGGCGAGCTACTGAACGTATAAGTGGTGTCTAACAAATCGATGACTCGTTTACTGTTATTGATGGCAACGTCCTGTGAAGGAAATGGCACGATTTGTATTCAATGTGCAAAACTTGATCTAGACTAGAATGTGCAAAACTTGATCTAGACTAGAATGTGCAAAACTTGATGTAGACCAGAATGTGCAAAACTTGATGTAGACCAGAATGTGCAAAACTTGATCTAGACTAGAATGTGCAAAACTTGATGTAGACCAGAATGTGCAAAACTTGATGTAGACCACAATGTGCAAAACTTGATGTAGACCAGAATGTGCAAAACTTGATGTAGACCAGAATGTGCAAAACTTGATCTAGACTAGAATGTGCAAAGCTGGATTTAGACCAGAATGTGCAAAACTTGATCTAGACTAGAATGTGCAAAACTTGATCTAGACTAGAATGTGCAAAACTTGATCTAGACTAGAATGTGCAAAACTTGAACTAGACTAGAATGTGCAAAACTTGATGTAGACTAGAATGTGCAAAGCTTGATCTAGACTAGAATGTGCAAAGCTTGATCTAGACTAGAATGTGCAAAACTTGATGTAGACTAGAATGTGCAAAACTTAATCTAGACCAGAATGTGCAAAACTTGATCTAGACCAGAATGTGCAAAACTTGATGTAGACTAGAATGTGCAAAACTTGATGTAGACCAGAATGTGCAAAGCTTGATCTAGACTAGAATGTGCATAGCTTGATCTAGACTAGAATGTGCAAAGCTGGATTTAGACCAGAATGTGCAAAACTTGATCTAGACTAGAATATGCAAAACTTGATCTAGACTAGAATGTGCAAAGCTTGATCTAGACTAGAATGTGCAAAACTTGATCTAGACTAGAATGTGCAAAATTTGATCTAGACTAGAATGTGCAAAACTTGATGTAGACCAGAATGTGCAAAACTTGATGTAGACTAGAATGTGCAAAACTTGATCTAGACTAGAATGTGCAAAACTTGATGTAAACCAGAATGTGCAAAACTTGATGTAGACCAGAATGTGCAAAGCTTGATCTAGACTAGAATGTGCAAATATCAATGAGATGCCTAGACTAGAATGTGCAAAGCTTGATCTAGACTAGAATGTGCAAAACTTGATCTAGACTAGAATGTGCAAAACTTGATCTAGACTAGAATGTGCAAAACTTGATCTAGACTAGAATGCATGATCTGACTAAATAAAACTTGATCTAGACTAGAATGTGCAAAGCGTCTAGACTGAATTAAAGTGTCTAGACTAGAATGTGCAAAACTTGATCTAACTAGAATGTGCAAACTTGATCTAGACTAGAATGTGCAAAGCTTGATCGTAGACAGAATGTGAAACTTGATCTAGACTAGAATGTGCAAAGCTTGATCTAGACTAGAATGTGCAAAGCTTGATCTAGACTAGAATGTGCAAAGCTTGATCTAGACTAGAATGTGCAAAGCTTGATCTAGACTAGAATGTGCAAAGCTTGATCTAGACTAGAATGTGCAAAACTTGATCTAGACTAGAATGTGCAAAACTTGATCTAGACTAGAATGTGCAAAACTTGATCTAGACTAGAATGTGCAAAACTTGATCTAGACTAGAATGTGCAAAACTTGATCTAGACTAGAATGTGCAAAACTTGATCTAGACTAGAATGTGCAAAACTTGATCTAGACTAGAATGTGCAAAACTTGATCTAGACTAGAATGTGCAAAACTTGATCTAGACTAGAATGTGCAAAACTTGATCTAGACTAGAATGTGCAAAACTTGATCTAGACTAGAATGTGCAAAACTTGATCTAGACTAGAATGCAAACTTGATCTAGACTAGAATGTGCAAAACTTGATACTATGCACTGACCTAGAATGTGCAAAACTTGATCTAGACTAGAATGTCAAAACTTGATCTAGACCAGAATGTGCAAAACTTGATCTAGACCAGAATGTGCAAAGCTTGATCTAGACCAGAATGTGGTAGACTAGAAATAATCGATAGGCACACACATACCAAATATACAAGCTCTGAGCAGCTTTCTACGAAGAGTTGCGAAACTCGAAGTTGTTTCTCTCAGTTGCTGGATCCATCCAATGCGACAATTCCGGGTAGGATAAAATAAAGAAGAAGAAAATGTTGATATAGTGGTAAATCAAACAGTTAATATTGCTTCCCGGCATTTTGGTTAAAATTAAAGTGAGTTTCCCAAGCTTGATCTCGACAAGTCAACTAGCTAATTTTTATATACAATAAACATGCTCTTAAATCAACAACAACAGATAACAGATTGGGAATATAATGGACACTTATGAAACAACTAGAGGACCTGGATATTGCAGACGATCTGGCATTGCTGCTCCACAATCACGCACAGATCAAAGATAAAATGGATATTCTAAATAATAAGTCTCAGCAACTAGGTTTGAAAATACACAGGGAAAGACCAAGGTCATGAGAATAAATGCAGTAAATGTAAACCAGTTTATGCTGGAGGAAACAGCTCTACAGGGTGTAGAATCATACACATACCTTGGTAGTAACATAGACACAGAAGGAGGAACAAACAAAGATGTCAAGATAAGAATTCAAAAAGCATGGGGAAACTTTATTGCATTGGGTAAGATATGGAAGTCAACGGAGATGAAAATAAACACAAAGCTGAGAATCTTTCAATCAAATGCGAAGTCAGTACTGTTCTATGGCTCGGAAAAATGGAAGACAACAAGAGAAACCACCAGAAAACTACATACCTTTATAAATGGATATTTACGTAGAATAGAGGGACTGAGCTGGAATGATATGCCTGCCTGCCTGCCCAGCGTGTTCGTAGCACGTTGAACGACGGGTGACAAGCCCTCTGTGAGTGCGGGTTCAATTCCGCGGGCTGGCAGAAAGCCACAGGTTTTCCAGATTTACGTTGTTCGTGGCACCGAACCGAAGGGTTACGATGTCCATGGCACTGAGCCGAAGAGTTGTAAGCTCAAGCGCTTCTGGATCGGAAAAATAAGCTGGAATGATGAGATTACGAACGAGGAACTCAGAGAAAAGCCTAAGCAGATACCGGTAGAGAAAGAGCTAAAGGATGAGACGCTGGAGATGGATAGGACACACATTGAGAAGACAGACAGGATTCACTGCAAAATAGGCACTGCTTTGGAACCCGCTCGGAAAGAGGAGTAGGGGAAAGCCTAGGCAGACCTGGATAGAGAGCTTGAGGCTGATATTGAAAAGGATAGGTAAGACATTGAAACAATTGGAAGTGATGGCAGGAGAGAGGAAGAACTGGAAGAAGTTTGTTGAAGACCTGTGCTTCGTTGGGAGTTGAAAGGTGAAGAAATAAGGCCTGAGTAGTTCTCTCCTAAATGATGGGACATGTGAAGCTTGCTCATGTATATACTGAATGATCGACCAGAAGTTCTTTATCGGTGTTTCTTTAGAGTCAAACATTTTCTTAGCCAGTCGACAAGTTATTCCAGACAATGCACCTACTCATCGCTTTTTGAAAGTATATATAATTTCAGAATGGTAAATAGTAAAAAGGGTAACCGAACCCTTTTCCATACCTCAAGGTATATTGCGTAACATTGTGTTACGTACGTATTTTTCATTGACCGTCGTCACACGATGGGTAATGTGGTGAACATCATGCTGATCGCCTTACTTGCCAGTGCTTTTCCTGAAACCAAGTTGAGGCTGGTTCGTTCTGAGTCGTTAGGGCTGGAAAAATAGTCCACGCCCACTGAGGAATTAAACCCGGCCCATGCGTCGAAGAAGTGAGTTCACTAATAACTACTCTTCAGCGGATCTGGATTTGAGAATGAGTTCAGTGTATTCTTTCCTATGAATTTAAAATTATTACAATTGTATCAATTCCATTAATAAAGTACAAACCACCACTCTAGGACTACCGCGTGATGCTTCATGGAAACAATTAAGTTCTAGTTTATCATTAGCTCCAAAGATGACTGGAATGTACAGTATGCGTCCTCGTCGCCTCTATCATGCTGAGATGAATGTCCACTGTGTGTACGCTGAACAGGAATGAACTACAAGTAAATGAACCAGATTTTCATGACTATATATATCAGCATGTTGTGGAATGTCAAAAAATCAACCCAAACTGCCTAGATTTACACGATACCAAGTTTTAATTTGACAGTTACTGCAAAAATCAACAGACTAATCAGTTCAGACTAACGACAACAACGTATTTATATAGACGAATTATGTCCTTCCTTCATTTGGCTTAGGTGGTTTTAATTATATCCCCTTTTTTTAATCATGTGTAGATGAGTTCTCGAAGTTCTTGTGTGGCATATCAGTTATCTTTTCTCTCATGACACTTCTCATAGACTAGCCCCATGCAAGTCTCATAGCGCTTCCAGCAATGTACATAGGAAGTAAGAAAAAAGCCAAATACATATAAGAAGCAATGAGTAAACAGTATGCCACATTGGACAGTTGTAGCCAAAATAATTTTCGTACATAAGGGGAAACTATCTAATGATTGTGTACCTTATCAAACTGGTGTCATGGGGGAAACGACTTGCATGGGTCTTGTGTTTTCTCATTAATCTAAACTCTTTATTGTTACGACTTCCACGCTTGTCTTTGGCAATGTCTGGTAAAACGAACCAGACAGCCACACTTGGCATAGCTCACTGCTGGATGAGATTAGATCTTCTTTCTGGAACAATTTGGGACTGGGGGAGTAGAATAAACTGCCTGCAAGGCTGTGTTAGCTAGTGAGTATATTTACTGGCGGTAGCTTGTGTTTGTCAGTTGTTTTCACCAGTAAGCGTATGCCTTGAAGAATGTGTGTATATGCATGAAATTATGTCAATAAATTTATGAAATTAAGAGAATGCGCATTAGTGAAATTAAGAAAGCCAGAATATGTACTTGAGTGAAATCATGAAATTAAGAATGTGTGCTTGAGTGAAATTATGAAATTAAGAATATATACATGAGTAAGATTATGAAATTAAGCTTACGTGCGTGAGTAAGATAATGAAATCAAAAATATTTCTGCATGATTTTGAAAATATAGACTTATAGAATATTGACATTTGAAGATATATAGACTTATAGAATATTGACATTTGAAAATATAGACTTATAGAATATTGACATTTGAAAATATAGACTTATAGAATATTAACATTTGAAATATAAGAGTTATAGAATATTGACATTTGACATATAGACTATAGAAAATTGACATTTGAAGATATAACTTATAGAATATTGACATTTGAAGATATATAGACTTATATAATATTGACATTTGAAGATATATAGACTTATAGAATATTGATATTTAAAATATAGACTTATATAAAATTGACATTTGACATATAACTATAGAATATTAACATTTGAAATATAGACTATAGAATATTGACATTTGAAGATATATAGACTTATATAATATTGACATTTGATATATATAGACTTATAGAATATTGACATTTGAAGATATATAGACTTATAGAATATTGACATTTGACATATATAGACTTATAGAATATTGACATTTGAAGATATATAGACTTAGAGAATATTGACATTTGACATATATATATACTTAAGTATTGACAAAATAGACTTAGAGAATATTGCATTTGACATACATAGACTTAGAGAATATTGACATTTGAAGATATAAAAGTACAGAATATCGACATTTGAACAAATATAGATTTACAGTAAATTGACATTTGAAAAAATATACTTACAGAATATCGACATTTCAAAAATATAGACTTACAGAATATCGACATTTGTAAATGATACTTAAGAATATCGACATTTGTAATAATAAACTTACAGAATATCGAATAGATATGCATATAACATACACTGAGATTATATTCACACTTATGTTCTATTGCTTGTGGTATTTTGTTTACGGCTATTAGTTTTGTGGTAATTGTTGTGTAACATATGAAGATAGTGTAATTCTCCAAATATAATCACTTTTACTTAACGTGCAAGACATGAGTCAGCTCTAACGGTCTCCTTATAACCAAGAAGATCTGATACCATGCTACAGTATAACCTCAGATGTGGTATTTTAAAATGAGATTTTTCTATTGATAAAATTTTACTGTTATCATTTTGTATAAATGTGTGTGCTGTTGGATAATATGTATACACTTTGGCAGAAATTCCGATAAACCTGTTCTACATGATCGAGGGGTCTATGGAGCGCAACGTGCCCACGTTCTTAGCGCAAACAACACAGTTTACAAAGAGTGGTTAAATTATATGGAAAAAAAACGGAAGCAGCTAAACGTGTTGTGATTATAGAACTGATTCTTGAAATTATTAACCATAAGATGATGATTAATCTCTATTTTATTATTTCTTTCAAATTTAGAACTATTTAATACACATTTTTAAAAGAAAATTGTTTCAAAATGTTGAATCTCGACAATGAAACTTTGATGAATCTCTAATTTGTAATTTGTTTCGTCTGTTACGAATACGTTTGTAAAAATTTCTTGTTGCCAGGTTCTGAAACACATGTGAGGGTGTGACCAAATGGGAAGAGTCAATATATCTCAGTTTGCACGTCATAGTTTGATACAAACGCCGTTGATAAATATATATTTATGATTAATATCTGAACTATATAGTGTGTAATTCTTGGTTACTGAACTCTAACCCTTTCGCTGCTACATACTTTCTGAAGGCTGAGCTAAAAATAGCTATTCTTTGTTTCTAGGTCACAAACGTTAATGTACGACTATAGCAGTGACAGTAGCAATGTATAACGTATTAACACGTCTTTAGCCCACAGAGGAGAGATAATAACAGACGTGTTAATGCGTCTTTAGAGGTGAATGGGGAAAACGTATATAAACGTTTTTAGCAGCTAAAGGAATAGTGTAGGTAAGGACTATACGCAATCCTTCATTCCGAATACGTTCTATTCGTTCACATTGTGATCTCGATATCGGAAGGATGCTAAGTCCGTAATCTACCACAGACAAAACAAGTAGTCTCTGCTCAATGTATGCGGCTACCAATAGGATGTTCATCTATGGTGACTCCGGGTAGGTCAGCCCTCACTATGGAATTATTCAAAGAGAACCACAACATACAAGCCCTCTCAGGATTGACCGGAGGGCGAACCTTTCTGCATCAAAGCCAGATGGAACTCAATGTTCCCTGAATGTCTTCAACCATTTCTAGTCTATCTGATCAATTCCTATATATTAAGATGTAATTTGCAAACGTCATGTTTGTTGGCCTACACGCCGGGAATATAACTAATAAAAGGTTCGTCCTTAGGTTGAAGTGGCGCACCTCTGTTTTTTCCGATCCAAAGCACTGAGCTTTTCAGCTCTTCGGCTCGTGCCATGGATATCGTAACCCTTCGGTTCGGTGCCACGAACACCGTAAATCTGGGAAATCTGTGGCTTTTCTGCCATCCCACGGAATTGAACCCGTACACACAGAGGGATAGTCACCCGAAGTCCAACGCGCTACGAACACGCTGGGCAGACGGGCGCGCACCTCTGCTTAAAGAGACCTTAATCCCCCACACAACAAACAAAACATACAGGAAGTCAATTTCAGACCCCATCCGGCTGGCTGTATTTTGTTTAACTTTGCTGCTGTATATATATATTGAATAACAGGTGCGATAGATGGAAACCATGTGGTTCTCATCTTGGGCATGTAAGTGTAGGGTCTGACGTACATGTTCCTAAATGTAGTGCAACGGTCCTCTTCATCAAAATGCAGCTTTGCTCACCAGTCTAGTATTAACCACTTTTTTAGCAAAGAGAGTAAAAATGATTGAAAAGTTCACTTTGTTTTACAGATCCTTCAAGTCAATGATCAAAGCAACAGTCTCTTTCTTGGAATGAAAGTCCTCATAAACATCATAAGCAAACGTGCCAGCATTGTCGAAAGTTCCTTTCATTGTCCGGTAGTTACCCAAAGTGTAGGGATGATGTGTTCCGTCTGTAAGTGACACATTACCTTTCTGATCACTATTTTCTCCAGTAATTTGCCATATACATTTGGTGAGTATGTAGCAGCTGCTGAGCTGTCTATGATCTTTTCTATGTTTAGGAAGCGGTCGTAAATACCTATGGATGGAAACTGCAGGTCCCACAACATTCCGTATACTGTTAGTGAAATCCATCACAACTGCATTAAAAACAGTCTCGTCAAGTTGTTTGATGTGATGAATGAATTGGACACCATCAGGCCATGGAGTGGTGATGTGGCTGGGTTTGAGTGCATTTAAAACATCCTCCTTTGTTATGAAATCAATGAAAGGCTCTCCAATGTTTGTAATATCACGATGAACATTCATAATATTATGTCATACATTCTTTTTTTCTGTTGGATCCATTAAACACTGATATAATCCCTATCCCTTTCATAAAATAGATATGATTGCTTACCCAGTTCTGACTGTCTGGTTATGAGTTGTCTTACAAAGTGAAGTCTGGAGAACATAACAGGAACTCTCCGAAGCCCAGAAAGTAGGAAAGTCACGAGGTCTCTAAACACGTGGTTGAAAAGATGGCTAATTTGTCTAAGACGAGACAATTATGAAAAACAAACATGACTCTATTCATGGATCAGGGAAAGCGATAGGGTAATCGAGTGCCTGCTTTGCCCCTCAAGCGACAAAGATAATGGCTCAGTCAACAGCGTAAAAACGAACGTTCCCTGGTATCGTTGACGAATTTTAAAGATGCGCAAACAACGAAGCATGGATAGAGGTCCTTCAAAGCATTTCTCCAATATTTGTACATGCCAAAATTGATTTGTTTAACCCCGCTATCCAATACAACTGTGACACCATTTCATTAATGTCGAAAGTAGCATCTGCCATATTGTTTAAGAGTTTAACCTATAAATTACACTTCAGTTAACGAATTTCTCTGTAAATACTTAATTTGGTCATAATTGGAGGCAGATACAAATGTTTTTTGTGTGGTTTTTTTTTGCAGACACCAAGAGTTTATGCCATACAAAAAGTTGCTAATTAACATCACTTGATCAAGTTTGCTAAATTTAATTGCAATTTTATTTACTAATTTCAAACCCCAGTTTATAAGAGTACACTGTCTGTGTTCTGGGGAACCATATGGAAATATAAGTCTGTAAGCAATGTCCATATTCAAGCAGGCAGAAGTATGGACAGAGCAGATGTCATAAATTCGGTACGCTCTCAGACAATGGAGAGAGTCCGAGAATTAGGAGTTAAGTTTGGACATGTCAGACAGTGTCCTCTTCGTGGTAAAGAGAGAAGGTACGCTAATCACCTTCTCATGGGTTTCTTTTCTCGAATAATGTTTGCCTCACAGTGTCAGGTCGAGAAGAGATTTCTAAAACGGACCCTTGTATGCGCTTTGTAGATAGTGTCTTTCGTCGCCTCTGTTATCTCTCAGGTCCATCTTTTGCGTGGCCGACCTTTTGCTTTGTACCCATTGTATCGGAACAGCATTGCTCTTTGAGGTGCACTGTCTGTTGGTAATCTGCTTACGTGGCGGAGCCATTTAATTTGTTGTTTCTTGATGAAGTCTAGTACTGATGTTGTACCCACTTTTTCCTGATGTCTTCATTTCTCAACCGGTCTCTTCTTGTTACACCCAGCATTCTGCGTAGACACTTCATCTCTGTTGTGACAATTCTCTTCTATCATTTGTTGTCAGTGTCTAATGCGTACTGTGAGCAAATGGACTTTATGATGGCTGTTGCAGCGGAGGACAGAGCACGCATGGAAATACCTAATGTGCTATGACGTCAATAACTTACCATAACATATTATAAGTCTGTAAGATCAAAGTTAATTGTTTTCTTAAGGAGAATATCTAACTTTATTCTATAAGATCAAGCAAAGTGAGATGACGTAGAACAGATACAAGATGATTGGCGGACTAACATTCATTTACCATTGGAGAGAATATAGAAAGAATACGGAAGGAGTAGTAATGCTAATGACAGCTACAGTAGCAAAAAAACATGTTACAATAGGAACCCATGTCAAATAGTATAATTATAACTAGCTTTATTTCTATACATGTTAATATGACTATACTGATGTATTTTGTACCAGATAATGAGGCCGAAGATAATACGTAGTAAATGCTTTAGTAAAACATGCAGAATGATATTAACAAATATTAAAACATGGCCTATTAATAGTGTAATGAGAGACTTGAATGCAAAGTTTAATATTGGCAATATAAGTTCGAGAGTGAAGAAAGAAAAATAATTAAAATAAACTCAATGGATGAAAACGGGACAGTACTGGCTGAGCTATGTATGGTGTTAAACTTGATAATTTGGAGGTACTATAATATTTGCCAACAAGAAGATTCACAAACTTACTTGGCACTAACCTTTGTATATATTTATATATAAGCAAAAAGCGACTTGCACGTATGGTATACTTGATAGATACGCAAGAGCCACGACTGGTTTGACGAAAATGACGAAGAAATAAAGTCTATTCTCCTCATGAAACATGAGACATACAGAGCCCATCAAAATGACCCATCATCATCATCCAAAAAGACAGCCTTCCTAGATGCTCGGAGAAGGGCTCAAAAGAGAATCAGGAAATTGCAAGACGCCTGGCTAAGCAAAAAATCTGATGAAATCCAGATATGTGCAGACAGACATGATTCCAAACGCTTCTACGATGACCTAAAAACTGTTTACGGCCCTCAACAGTCTCACCCCACCCCTATACTCGATGCAGATGGAGCAAGGCTAATAATTGACAAGCCTCAGATACTAAACCGCTGGGCAGAACACTTCCGTTCTGTTCTCAACCATCCATCTACTATATGTTATGAAGCCATAGAGCGCATGCCCCAGGTCCCAATCAATGCCAAGCTTGATATTCCACCTACCCTAGAAGAGGTCAAGAAGGCAACAAGCCAGATGTCCAGCGGGAAGGCACCGGGTGCGGACTCAATACCAACCGAAGTCTACAAAGAAGGAGGGCCCATGCTGATGCTAAAATTGACAGTTATTTACACCCATTTGGTGCAACGAACGTGTGCCACATGAACTAAAGGATGCCACTATTGTCCACCTGTACAAGCGGAAAGGAAACCGCCAGGCTTGCGATAATCACAGGGGATCTCCCTCCTGTCAATTGCTGGCAAAATACTGGCCAGAGTCCTCCTCAATCGATTAATCGATCACCTGGAACAGGACTTACTCCCTGAGACCCAATGTGGCTTCAGAGCAGGTCGTGGAACAGCAGACATGATATTTGCTGCTCGCCAATTACAGGAAAAATGCCAAGAGCAGCACCGTAACCTTTACATGGTCTTTGTCGATCTGACAAAGGCTTTCGACACGATCAACAGAGAGGGTCTATGGAAGATCATGGAAAAATTTGGATGCCCGTGAAATTCATCAAGATCGTCCAACAGTTTCACGAGGGCATGATGGCACGTGTACTTGATGAAGGAGAGCTGTCGGAAGCCTTCCATGTCACCAACGGCGTCAAACAGGGCTGTGTACTGGCCTCAACACTCTTCAGCATGATGTTTGCTGCCATGTTCACGGATGTCTTTTGGGAAGGCGACGAACATGGGTAAAGATTAGATACAGGACAGACGGAAATCTATTCAATCTTCGGAGGTTAAAATCCTTCACCAAGGTAAAAGAATCAACTATCTCAAACCTGTTGTTTGCTGATGACTGTGCCCTCGCTACCAACTCTGAGGAAGAAATGCAGACTTACATGGACAAATTCTCAATGGCCTGTGATAGGTTTAGTCTCACAATTAACACCAAAAAAACAGAGGTCATGTTCCAGTCCGCCCTAGAGAACAGTATTACGATCCAGTCATCAACATTAAACACCAGCGTCTCCAGTCAACCTAGTATCTATAACAGCTGTGTGCTGTCAACTTTGCTGTACGGATCGGAATGCTGGAGAATGACAGAACAGGATATGTCCAGACTCTCCGCCTTTCATACAACTTGTCTGCGAAAAATCTTACGCGTGTACTGGCCGACTACTATCTCGAATCAAGAATTGCTTGCACGATGCCAACAAGAGAATATGGGCACTATCATCCGAAGACGACGCTGGAGATGGATTGGACATGTGATGCGCATGGAGACTGGCTCCGACACGAAAACTGCACTGAGATGGACTCCAGAGGGTAGGCGAAAGCGTGGAAGACCCAAGACAACCTGGAGGAGAACGATAGAGCAAGAGCTGAAGGAAATGAATCATAGCTGGAACACAATACAGAGGAAGGCCATGAACAGGGAAGAATGGTGTACGTTTGTTGCTGCCTAAACGCCAGGGCGTAACAGGCTAAAGAGAGAGAGTCTCCAGTCAACGGACAACTTTGCTTATCTTGGCAGCCTCCTATCCAGATCGACAAATATAGATTTTGAGGTCAACAATAGGATATCCAAAGCCAGTGCTGCGTTCGGAAGGTTACGTGTCACTGTGTGGGAACGGAAGGGGATAAGCATAGTCACAAAGCTGAAAGTTTACCAGGCCATAGTGCTAACCACGCTGCTGTACGCAAGCGAGACATGGACAGTGTATAGCAGACACGCAAGAAAATTAAACCATTTCCACACAAGCTGTCTACGCAGAATACTAAAAATAAACTGGCATAACAAAATTCCAGACAGCGAAGTCCTCACAAGAGCAAACATCCCAAGCGTCAACACCCTGTTGCAGAAGGCCCAAGTGAGATGGGTCGGTCACGTTGCTCGGATGCCTGATAACGCATCCCAAAACAATTGATGTATGGCGAGCTTGAAGGGGCAGACGTTTAGCTGGTGGACAGAAAAAGCGCTTTAAAGACACTCTTAAAGTGTCTCTGAAATGCTTTGATATAGATAAAACGTGCTTGGAATCCCTTGCGCAAGATCGCCAAGTGTGGCGCTGTAACAACAAAAGAGGAACCCGAATAACTGAGAATCATCGTATTGTTGAGTCACAGAGAAAACGAGCAGCTCGAAAAGACAGAGCACACAACACGCACATGTCTAACTTTGATCATGTATGCCCCACCTGTGGTCGGGATTCTGTTCTAGGATTGGACTCTACAGTCACCTCCGCACACACCGAGAGGTGCAACAGTACACGTCTGAGATTGTTGTCATCATCGCTTGCGATGGACGCTATTACTTGATAGATTATAAATACGCTTACTATTCCTTGTTTTCATACAAACACGTTAACCAAGTTCTGTATATAAAGTTTTTACAGCATATCTCACAAGTAAGTAAAAAGTAAAAGTAAAGGAACCCTTTCATACCTCGTGGTATATAGGTCAATACTGTGTTAGGCCTGTATTTTTCATTGACCGTCGGCACACGATGGGTGATGTGGTCAGCATCACGCCGGCCGCCTTTACTTTCTCAGAGCATGTCTGGTACCAAGTTGAGGCTGGGTCGACCTGAGAGCCGTCGTGGTCGGGAAAAATTCCACGTGCACTGCGGGAGTTGAACCCAGACCACCAGCATTGAGAAGCGAGTTCACTAACAACTACGCTACCGCGGCTCTCATAGCTCACAAGGAACTCATCTTAATGTTTGTTACAGATCGGATCGCTGAAGTATCCATGGATGCCAAGTTGACAACTGATGTCTTACGTGACGTAGACACAGTAAACTGTTTATTTTAATTGCTGCGAAGTCAACAGACACTTCCATAGACTAGGAATAAGTCATTCACTTCTCTGCCAGTGTCAGCAGGCGGAACAGACACCGGAGGATGTTCTGCAAAACTGTCCTCTCCTGTGTGAGCTGAGAAGCACCATGTGGCCCCATCCAGTCAATGTAAAAACTTAGTTTTGGAGAAACCTAACAGACCTGACGTTGACTGCCCAGTTTGTGGTCCACAATAAACTAACTGCATGACCAGAGATCCCTGAAGAAAAAGATTGCAACTTTTCTACTCAGAACAAAATATGTAAGAACTGATGTACATTATTCCGAGTTTCTGACTTGTATGTTGTTTACATGCATGAAATGTACACGGAATGCTAAACAAATACTTCCAAAGGAGAATAACTTTTCTATTCATGTTTAAAATGGTTAGACATCATGTGTAAATTCACTTTCCGTTTGCAGACTTTTGTTATCAAGAAAAGTGTCAGGTTATTGGGCTGATATGCCATTTAAACGAGAGATTGCAGACATGTTTGCACATCACTCAGAATCAATCACTTGTTCAAATAGATTTCAAGTGTGTGTACGGCATCTATCGCTACTGGATCGATATCGAGAAACAGTGAATTGTTTCAGATTTAAGTAAGATTCTGTTAGGAAAAACATGTAAGTGTTTTTGAATATAAGTGTTACAGAAGAGTACTCCGTGTATCATAGACAGAAAAGAGAACAAATAGATATATTCAGAAAGAACTCAAAATAAAATAAAAATGCTACAAATAAGATAAAGAAAATGGAGATATTTTCAAAATATAACAAGACACGAAATGCTGGAGAATACCATTATGCAAGAAGGCACCCCGGCAAAGAGAGAAGAGGAAGACCACGGAGAAGATGGATTCTCAATTTAACTGATGGTTTGAACATGACGGCTGCAGGGGTTGGACATCTGGCTTCTGAGAGAGATCAACAAATAAACATTGTACAGGTATTAAGAACTTCCGAAAAAAACAAATAGACAGACACAGGGTTCGAACCACTTACCCTCATTTCCTACGACACAGAGAGTGGCTTGCTGGTTGTGTTCGTAAGGAAACCATTGACCGTATTGGAGAATACTATGTTTGTAAAGATCGTATTGTTAACTAACCGATGTGTGATATTGTTAAAATAACTTCGGCTGCTTTTACCTTGCTATGATTTTCTAGACCCGACTGAGGCTTGGTCCATCTGGGAGGTCGGAAAAACAACTCCACTCCACGACCCAGGACCATAGATTGAAGCCAGACCAAGCGTCTACAAACTGAGGACGCCTAAACAAACCTGGAGAGGGAAATCTTCTTGAGGAACTGAAGAGTGTTCGACTATCCTGGGAGATCATAAAGAAAACAACCGGAGACCGAGAAAAGTGGCGAAACTGTTGAGGCCACATGCTCCACGAGGAGCGGAGAGGAATAAGACCATGCCAGAGCATGCCTACAAGGGCAGCAAAGAATAGTAATCATGTGACCTATAAGGCATGTCGTAAGAGGCGACTGAGGTAAAGGCCTAGGTAAGATATCATAGTAAATAAAAAGCGTCTAAAAAATTTGATGTGCTGGCCTACTTGTAGGTGCATAACTGGTACAACGTACAATGGGTCTTAGGCTCAGAAGACATACACATCACAAAGAGTAGTTTACAAGTGGTTGATATGAAGCGTTGAGAGAAGAAGAAGACAATTCACTGGATAGAATTATAAGATCAATTTCTCGGACACATTACTTGGAAACCTGCATATATATATATATATATATATATCGGAATGACAATTATGCAGTAAATGTAATCAGTAATGATCTAGAAAACCAGTCTGACTTGGGAATAGATTGGAGACAGTAAAATATGCATGTGTTATAGTTGGAGTCCCCTAGGTCTGTTCATTGTTAACTACCAATTTCTTCCAAATGCAGAATAACCTGGAAGGATGTTGGTAAAAGAGAAATGGAGATAGAAACTCCTTATGTAGAATTCATGCTGACCCTTTGGGATATTCAGACTTGTCTGGCAATAATTTGCTCATAGTTTTGAATTCATGTTTGTAAATTGTTGATTAGGAATACCAGAAGCGGCATTGACAGCCAGGAAACATGCATTCTGCCTAGAGGGCAACGGGAAAGTCGCGCGGTCTGTGCCGAAGATTCTGAAGGTCAATATGATTATCGCTCTTCAAGCGGTCATTACTAGAAATGTATTCATAACAACGACTATTTCTGATGCATTCGTGATAAAACTCAAAAGTACTCAACAGAGACGAGATATGTTTATTTGTTCCATATTTATTCATTCCGTCCTTTCGAGTTTTTTGGTTGTTTGATCTGGAATATAAAATGGCGCTTGATATTTCTTTCGATGTACTTTTCGTTAATAATACAGATAATGACACAGTCTACATATATAGTACATTTGTATGCGAATGTTTTTATATGTATATTTATTATTAACTCATTTCATACTATTATACCACTATCACTTGACTTATTCATCTACGCCCCTCGTGGAGCATAAGGCCTCAACAGTTGTTCGACACTTTTTCTGGACTTTAGCTGTTTTCTTTGTAGTCTCCCAATATAGTCGAGTACCCTTCAGTTCCTCAATAAGACTTCGTCTCTAGGTCTGTTTAGGACATCCTCTTTTCAGTTTTCCTTGCGAGTTCCACTCAAGTGTTTGTCTAGTGACGCTCGACTGTGTCTTCCGTAGGGTATGCCCAACCCATCGCTATTTTCACTTCCTAACCTGGGCCATCATGAGCTCCTGTCCTGTTCTTATCCACAGGTCTGTGCTTGCAACTATATCATTCCATCTCAGTCTGAGAATACACCGAAGATAACTGTTAACAAATGTCTGAATCTTATTTGTATTTAACTTGGTGACTCGCAACGTTTCCGATCCATACAGAAACATAGAACGAGTCGTCACTGCATATATGTACGTACCCTTCCTAAAAAACTGTCTTTCCTTTTTAGTCACACATCAGTGAACTACTTCCCACCATGTTGACCTTGTAATCATCTTTTGTGACAAAATTGGATTCTGGGTAGAAGACAGTGAACAGGAAGTCAAGATATGCGCGGGATAACCTTGTGAAAATCCTTTCAGAATGAGGTCATGAGGGAAAGGTCGTAGGTCGTGTCATCTAAAGTGGAATAGCTTGAGGACCTCGTATGAGATCCAATAGTGTTTGACAGGGTGAAATTGGCGAATTACTTGGGGATTCCCCTATCTGGGTCTGATACCTTCCACAGTTATAATACTGATGTCGTTCTGCTGATGATGTTGCTGATTGTAAAGATTCTAGTAATGATCAATACTACGTCTGATGATATTGTAACATGACTGCCTAGACACAAGCATCCAAGTTTGACAGAAAGATTATCTCTCTTGTGTGTATTTTTAGTACAACTATTGTCCTTAAGCCTTCGTCTAGTTAACTAAAGCGATCGTGTCTGTGTATATTAATCTACGACAAATTGCTAGTCCCAGCAAATGGGGAAAATTAGCTGCTGATCGAGACATATGGAAAATAACATTACGCAAAGGTGCAGAATCTTTTAAAAAGAGACTTAGCTATGACCTGAAAGACAAGAGAGACAAGCGAAAATTCACAAGTTGTCACAGTAAAACACTTGCCAATTGACAGTCTGTAATGGCGAAAAAGGTCATATATACATATATGTGTGTATGTGTGTGTGTATGTATGTGTGTGTGTATGTGTGTGTGTGTGTTATATTCTTCATCTTCTTTTTCTTGCGTTCACCTGCTATAAATTCAGACGTAGTCAGGGCGCAATGTGTGGCGCATCTGACTGATTTTTGCGTGAAAGCCTGTTTTCCTTTGCATCAGTGTCCCCCGCCATACATTCTACTACTTGTTCACTCACGGTGAAAAAGGTATATGTTATTTGTGTCTGAGTGTGTTTGATATTTTCTTCTTTCGGACAACATGTCTGATTTCAGCACTATTAATTTACAACAGGGGTTTGTCTTATTTATGCTCTCTCTCTCTCTCTCTCTCGCGTTCTTTTTCGGCCATTTTGTTCATTCTTATTGTGATATATAAACAGCCTTTGTCAAGAACGTATTTTTACGTCACATCTTCAGTACCATTTGGAGCTATGGTGCTTGTTCTTCGGCGATGTGTCCGATTTCAACCAGCGTTTACTGGGTTCGCTCTCCGTCAGCCTTTGACTGTCCCCAGACGACTCACAAGGCAGCAGGTTCGGAAACATGCATCCGATTTCACCCAAACCTCCTTAGTCGCCTCTTACGACATGCGTGCAGGTAACAGTGGTTCTATTCTTTACACCCCAAATTTGGACCCGGTAACCACTTGGGCAATCTTACTTATTCAATACATTCTCACTTTGTCAGACTGCAGGTATACAGCTTGGTACAAATGTCACAACTTGAAAGTCGAAAATTGTATTGACATTATATTGAGCGCTGACCCTAGAGCTCACTGTTCTCATCTTAATAATTGCATTTGAAACCTTGTCGCAAGTGTCAAATTGCTGTACCACTCTTATCAATGATATCGAAACTTCTTTTATATATTACATTTGTCATTGTAGTTATTATCAACAATTTAACTTGCTTTTACTGTTTCGATGAGGATATGTCGAAGTCTACATACACACAATTTTCTTATGATGAGCGGTCATTTATTAAGTTGTCTTGAAACAGATCAAGAATTACTATCGTTTAAACTATTGAACAAGAACTCTTGATTGCTTACAAATAAAGTGACCCAGTATATATTGACATCCTCTTGATCTGTCCATTCTTCTTCTTCTTCGAACCTATATTGACCACATGTCAACCACTCTGTGTGGATCTGTATGTGATCTGAGCCTAAGACGATGACGTTGTGACAGTTGGATAGACACTATTCGCGCTGACTTTTAATTACTAGGTAGCATCTCTAGTGCCTACATTAGCGTCTCTTACGACATGCATTGTAGATCGCAGTGGTACTATTCTTTGCTTCCCTTGCGGACACCGGCCCCACACGGGCGGATCTGTCCATGACATTTTGCATCTTATCATACTGTGCATCAAGTTTTACGAATTACAAAAACATGACAAAATACAGCAACGTTTCGACCAACAAAGCCTTTATCAAGCAAACGAACAACAGGGGTGACAAAATAAAAAAACAAATGGACGACCAAAACAAACGTTTCTAATGAAAATCTGGGAATAAAAACGAAAATCTGGGAATAAAACGAATATCTTGGATATTTTGGTACACAGTTGCCTATATCAGTCCAATATCCAGACTCATTTTGGCACTGTTCAGTGTGGCGTCAGCTTACAACGTGTAGTGATAAGACACGTACTGTATATTTTCCTTTAGCCACGTTTCATTGACGATGGTTTACAGACGAGTCCCGAATCTTATCTATGCAATTATCTGTAAGCGGTGTAACAGAACTATATCGGCGAGACAGCAAGAGGCTCAGTGACCGATTCCAACACTGTGCCGACATATGCTAATGCTCTGTGACCCTATAGCCACCCATTTCAATGATACTGGCCGATTTGACTCAAAGTCGGTAGCATTTACGATGTCCAGGTCACAGCCATCCGATCGTGTTCCTCGGATGATCGCAGTCGATTTGCTCTGGAGAATTGGTTGATTTCTTTGTATGGTACCTTGCGACCACGTGGCTCAACGTATTACATTCCTATGCTTCTTAGTACTTTCTCTTCCCATGCCTTGTAATCTATATGGGTATATGTTGCATGTATTCAAATTATATATTTACTAGATTTTTCATTTTTACATAGCAATTTTTTAAAAATATAACTGAAATTCGTCTATTTGTTCTTTATTTAGGGGATCAAAGCCGCTTGAAGTTGAAGCACTGCACTTTCAACCTAAGGCGAACCTTTTATTGGTTATATCAGAACGTGTAGGCCAACAAACATGAAAGATAAGAATGAACGCCTTTCGCGGAATCGAATTATCAAAAATGGATATACAATTCTGTTGTATTTTTATACAAACCGTTGGCTACGTGCGGGTGGTCCATACAAAAAACCGCACACTAATCAAAGCCGAGTCATGAATTCACTTCTTTGAACGTCAGAACAGAACATTCATTGAACTTTGAACTTGTAGTCATGCCTCCCCATTGATAACAACAGTGTTCCGTGATCTATAGCCAAGTATTTGGTGCGTGTGGTCTAATTAGGTTTGCTCGAAGAGCTAGAATTTCACTGATACCTGATTTTATTTGTCACCCCTCCCATTAAACAAGAAAAAGTTTATTAACCTCATTCCCATGGAATTCTCGGAATAACATCCTAAATTTACTTCTTGTCTCAGTAGATTAGTTATCTAACAGGACAGTCAAATTAAATATACTTCCTTTAATGTGAAAAAGCAGAGACATTTTTAAAAACATACTGTTTTAAATATATTTTTAGCAACCTCTGGTCGTGCACTTAAGCAACTGTGGACCACAAACTGGGTAGTCAGTCAGCTTCAGGTGTGTCAGGTTCCCCCAAAGTTTAGTTTTCAGATCGATTCTGTGTGGTCACATGTTGCGTCTAAGCTGACCTAGGAGTTAAATGTCTAGCACTACATGATGTGGTTGGTGTCTGTTCCGCTTGTTGACACTAGGAAAGAACAGTTTGACTTATTCTTATATTAGTTTGTGTTGAGTCTGCAGTTTCTGGTATGTAAGTGAAACATAATGACCCTGCTTTGTTCTGCTGACGTCCCTGGTGAAGTTTTTTTTTTCCCATAAACATACTCAGTGTTTTTTAATCAAATAATTTACAAAAGCAATACTTATTTTTGGAAGAATTCATTTGTAATCTTAAGTTACATTGAGGACACCGATAGGGGGACTGCCTAGAGTAGTTGATAGTAGCTCGGCCTGCTAGCTGTGAGACGCCTCATAGTTCGGGTTCGAACCTACTGTCCGGCATTTGTTCGAGTCCCTGGTCTTACTCAGGACGATAACGTGAGTACCTCTGAAGTCGGAGAAAATCTGCCTGTATGGCTAGGGAATACTAATTACGAGTACATTGAGCACACGGCTGCCAGTGTAAAGTAATTTACAATGTGCACGCTGCTGCCATTGTAAGAAATTGGAAAAACAGATTTTCACGCAAAAATCAGTTTCAGAGATGGAACTTCGTCTGAGTTGAAAGCGGACGAAAGAAAAAAAAGAAAGAAAAAAAAAAAAAAAAAAAAAAAAAAAGGGCACCGATAGAGAAATTGATAACATGCTGAACCACATGCTGAATCACATGCTTGCTGAACCACATGCTAGTGAAATTCGGAATTCGAAGCCAATTTGGGGCTAAATTATCGGTGTGCACACGGTTCGTGGTTAGACTATAGAAAATTCTAGTCCTTTACTTGAGGATCTAAATTACAAGAACTTCTGAAGTCGTAGTAAGACTCGCCTGAATCACTAGTGATAAGTGGGAGATGATAGTGAAGTCGATAACAGGCTTCGCTAGTAGCGCGTGCCGGGCTAGTTCCGGGGTTGGAGGTCAAATGAAAAACAAATTATTGAAATTATATCCAATTCATGGTCTTGAATATGGAAACAACACATGATCTCCGATCGTGAATGCCGATACAACACTTGATCTTTGTTCTTAGATATGGCTAAAACACTTGATCTTTGATCTTAGATATAGATACAAACACTTGATCTTTGATCTTAGATATAGATACAAACACTTGATCTTTGATCTTAGATATAGATACAAACACTTGATCTTTGATCTTAGATTTAGATACAAACACTTGATCTTTGATCTTAGATATAGATACAACACTTGATCTTTGATCTTAGATATAGATACAACACTTGATCTTTGATCTTGATATGATACAAACACTTGATCTTTAATCTTAGATATAGATACAAACACTTGATCTTTGATCTTAGAAATAGATATAAACACTTGATCTTTGATCTTAGATTAGATTCAAACACTTGATCTTTGATCTAGATATGATACAAACACTTGATCTTTGATCTTAGATATAGATACAAACACTTGATCTTTGATCTTAGATATAGATACAAACACTTGATCTTTGATCTTAGATATAGATACAAACACTTGATCTTTGATCTTAGATATAGATACAAACACTTGATCTTTGATCTTAGATATAGATACAAACACTTGATCTTTGATCTTAGATATAGATACAAACACTTGATCTTTGATCTTAGATATAGATACAACACTTGATCTTTGATCTTAGATATAGATACAAACATTTGATCTTCGACTTCTGTATGGATACAACACGTTTTCTTCTTTTTTGTATCTTGATACAGAACTTCATCTCTGATCTCTCTCTCTCTCTCCCTGATCGGCCTAGACTGATGAACCAACTTTTATCATGAATTTTACCGTGGTTTTAAGGGACTCCGTTTCTCCATACAGCTTCTCGCGAAGCTCTGTGTTTTGAGGCCAGGTTGCTTTTCTTATACCTACTGTCCGTTGATAATCTTGCAGAACGTGTTCTGTCGTCATGTCCGCCTTTTTGCATGGGCACAGGCTAGTTGTGACGACTTTGAATTTGTTGTACATGTGGGCACGGAGCTTGTTGTGGCCGGTACGGAGGTGAAATATGGCAACTTGTTCACTACGAAACAGACCATAGTATCCGTGGCTGTTGTTATGGTGGGGATGCTCCTTTGTCCATTTGTTTCTGTAGTACCAGCCGATGGTTCTTCTGGCTTCCTCATAACTAATCTCGTGATCAGTCTGAGGTAGTCGCCGCCTTCTTTAGCTAGTTTGTTGGCGCGTTCGTTTCCACTTAAATTACAGTGTGATGGTATCAACACTTCATCTCTGATCTTAGATATGGATATAACACTTCATCTCTGATCTTAGATATGGTTTCTATCACCTGTTTTTTGGTTCATAAAGATAGTCTGAATCACCCGATCTTTTGCTATATGTCAACACGTTTTTTCCTAATTCATGTTATGGATATCAACACTTCATCTCTGATCTTGTATATGAATATAACACTTCATCTCTGATCTTGTATATAGATACAACACTTCATCTCTGATCTTGTATATAGATACAACACTTCATCTCTGATCTTGTATATAGATACAACACTTCATCTCTGATCTTGTATATAGATACAACACTTCATCTCTGATCTTGTATATAGATACAACACTTCATCTCTGATCTTGTATATAGATACAACACTTCATTCTGATCTGTATATAGATAACTTATCTCTGATCTTGTATATAGATACAACACTTCATCTTCAATCTTGTATATATATACAACACTTCATCTCTGATATTGTATATAGATACAACACTTCATCTCTGATCTTGTATATAGATACAACACTTCATCTATGATCTTGTATATGGATATAACACTTCATCTTCAATCATTTCTATCGATACAACACGTTATCTCTGATTGTTAGCGCCGATACAAAACTTGATCTTCGATTTTCTATATTGATATAATCAATTGATCTTCGATCTTGAATTTGGATGCAATACTATATCTTCAATAATGCAACATTCAGTATCAATTCTTCTAATTATTTCCCATTTTCAATATTCCATAAGATTTCTTCCCCACTTACCAACCTAGCTTCTCACCAAACAACCTAGTTCAGGAATTGCTCTATTCTGCCAAAGATACCATCGGTTAAACTTACCAGAGGTCATGAGAAAAGCTTGAGAAGATAATTTTCCAAGGAGAGACGTCTCGGCTGATGTTTTATTACTCCCGAAAGATGTATGTGCGCTCAGCGATGCCAATTAAAGTCTCTGGTATTCGCTAGCCCATCTTGTTGTTATCCTTCGGTTAACGTTATGTGTCTATGTGAGCCAGCAACTAACGAAGATTAGCGTATCATGGTAATGACCTTGTTATCAAGTTTTGATATCATACATGGGACAATTAAAAACATGATGCAAAATGAATTGATATTTCTAGTTAATTTTGATTTATATTTTTTATTATATATAATGTATATTTGTTCTATTATATTGAAATTATATTTGTTTTTAATTAATAATTTTTTAGTTTATATGACAATGTATTTTAGTTATATAATGTATATTTGTTTAGTTTATATATTTAAATGTATATTTGTTTTAGTTTATATATGATAAATGTATATTTGTTCTAGTTATATATGATAATGATATTTTGTTCTAGTTTATATATGATATTGTATATTTTGTTCTAGTTTATATATGATAAATGTATATTTTTGTTCTAGTTTATATATTTGAATATGTATATTTTTGTTATAGTTTATATATGATAAATGTATATTTTTGTTCTAGTTTATATATGATAATTGTATATTTTGTTCTAGTTTTATATGATAATTGTATATTTTGTTCTGTTTATATATGAAATTGTATATTTTTGTTCTAGTTTATATATGATAATGTATATTTTTGTTCTAGTTTATATATGATATATGTATATTTTTGTTCTAGTTTATATATGATAAATGTATATTTTTGTTCTAGTTTATATATGATAATTGTATATTTTTGTTCTAGTTTATATATTTGAATATGTATATTTTTGTTCTAGTTTATATATTTGAATATGTATATTTTTGTTCTAGTTTATATATGATAATTGTATATTTTTGTTCTAGTTTATATATGATAATTGTATATTTTTGTTCTAGTTTATATATGACAATTGTATATTTTTGTTCTAGTTTATATATGACAATTGTATATTTTTGTTCTAGTTTATATATGATAATTGTATATTTTTGTTATAGTTTATATATTTGAATATGTATATTTTTGTTCTAGTTTATATATGATAAATGTATATTTTTGTTCTAGTTTATATATGATAATTGTATATTTTTGTTCTAGTTTATATATGATAATTGTATATTTTTGTTCTAGTTTATATATTTGAATATGTATATTTTTGTTATAGTTTATATATGATAAATGTATATTTTTGTTCTAGTTTATATATGATAATTGTATATTTTTGTTCTAGTTTATATATGATAATTGATATTTTGTCTAGTTTATATATTTGAATATGTATATTTTTGTTCTAGTTTATATATGATAATTGTATATTTTTGTTCTAGTTTATATATGATAATTGTATATTTTTGTTCTAGTTTATATATTTGAATATGTATATTTTTGTTCTAGTTTATATATGATAATTGTATATTTTTGTTCTAGTTTATATATGACAATTGTATATTTTTGTTCTAGTTTATATATTTGAATATGTATATTTTTGTTATAGTTTATATTGAATATGTATATTTTGTTCTAGTTATATATTTGAATTGTATATTTTGTTCTAGTTTATATATTGATAATTGTTATATTGTTAGTTCAGTTTATATATTTGAATATGTATATTTTGTCTACTTTAAGGAATTGTATATATGAATAATTGTATATTTTTGTTCTAGTTTATATATGAATAATTGTATTATTATTGATGTACATTTGTCTAGTTTATATATTGAATGTATATTTTGTTCTAGTTTATATATGAATAATTCTAGTTATATTGATGAATTTTGTTCTAGTTTATATATGCAATGTATATTTTTGTTCTAGTTTATATATTGAAGTGTATATTTTGTTCTAGTTTATATATTTGAATTGTATATTGTTGTTCTAGTTTATATATTGGAAGTGTACATTTTTGTTCTAGTTTATATATTGGAAGTGTACATTTTTGTTCTAGTTTATATGTTATAACTATTATAAGAGGATATGCAAATAAATATTTATAAATGCAAGTGAATACTTAAGTAGCAACTGTAAGGAAGAGAAGTAGAAAATAAGTGTGAAGTGGAAGGAAACATCAAGAAACAGATGGATTACAGCAAAGTAGAGTACAACATCAAGGCAAGAAACAGTGAATGTTGACTATACATTGCAGTCAACCATCGATGCAAGAATTACACATGTTGATAATGATGAATCTGTACTGAAAGAGTTCTTACAATTACTTCTTCTTCTCTCGTTCTCACTAGATTGGGATTTCGGATTCTTTAATAAAGGCAGCCATCTGCCTCAAATTATCAGCCACACCATACAGTTTGTCTTGGACGCTAGTGTAAATGGGCCAGCTATTTCTTTTCAAGTTTGCATACTGGGGGCAGTTTTGTAGGATATAATTCCTGTGATTTCTGCTTCCCGTTTGTGCTGACCTCTTCCCGCAGTAAGTTTTGGCCACCCTCGTGATGGTAGTTCTGACATTCTTACTGCTTGGCTAAATCTCCGAGGCAGATTGGCAACCGTAGAATCCTTTATCCCATTTCTCATTGTGAGGGGTCGTTGCACCATGTTATGAGCCTTACGGCCTGGTGCATCCGTTTTCTGCAAGCATTTGTTTCGGGTTAGTATTCCCTAGCGGACACATGCATCCGATCTCATCCAGACCTCCTTAGGAGCCTCTTACGACATGCGTGGCAGGTAACAGTGGTTCTATTCTTTACACCCATCATTTGGGCCCCGGTAACCACTCGGGTGGAATTATTCAAATATATGTTCATGTAAAGTAATAAATCAGTTATTTGAGTGTATGCTCGGGGTAGTAGGGTAGAGGTAAACCTCTATCAAAGGAGATGTAAGGCACCTCTTCCTCTGCTAGTCTACGGGACACCCTTGGGCAAGGTGGAGTACCCGTTTATCCCTCCCCCGGGCAGGGTCACGGGAAGCCATGGGAGCAGGTGGTGGATGAGTGAGGAGCAGCCGACAGAGTGTTACTGGTTATGATCTCAAAACTTGCGACGGTAGACAGATGATCTCTGTAATAGAGACAATGGTTACGGTCATGGACCAGTATGGTCACTGCCAGGAAGGAAAGCAATGGCAGACTACCTTCCAAGACAATGTCTAGAAAACCCCAACAATAATATGGAATACAACATTTCCCAGTGGCAACGTATGGGTGTGAAGCATTTAATAAAGCAGTGGAAAAACATGTATGATCTTTTGAATATAAGTGTTACAGAAGAGTCCTTCGTATATCTTGGACAGAGAAGAAAACAAGTAGATCTATTCAGAAAGAACTCAAAATCAAAGAGAACTGGCTGATGCTACAAATAAAAAAGAGAAAATTGAGATATTTTAAACATAAAGACACGAAGGGCTGAAGAAGACCATCATGGAAGGAGGCATACCGGCAAAGAGAAGAACAGGAAGACCACGGAGAAGATGGATTCAGGATGTAACTGATGGTTTGAACATAACGGCTGCAAAGGCAGGACATCTAACCTATGAGAGAGAGAAATTCCGGAGGACTGTTGGGGTGGCAAATTGCTTTGTTAGAGTGTATGTTTTGTTAGAGTGTATGTTTTGTTAGAGTGTATGTTTTGTTAGAGTGTATGTTTTGTTAGAGTGTATGTTTTGTTAGAGTGTATGTTAGGTTAGGCGAAAAATTATTCAGACAAATTTGCAGCCGCTGATAACCTAAGGGAAGGTGAGGTCAAGCGTCTAATCCTATTGAAAATGTATGTCACAAAAGAAATGTTGGCGAACAAATTGAGAACAACATATATTAGCAGTTAAAATAGGGGATACAATAAAAATAAAAAGCAGACAGAAACTGGTTATGTTGATCGACGGTTTCATAGAATCCTAACTGGTACCACGACGCAACTCATATACTGATCACAACGAATAGTTAAACAATTGGTTGATACTGAATGCACGTAGAAGAAGATGTAAAATCGAATTAGAAGTATTTTACCTACAATTGCACGGAGCAAGTTTCAAATTAAAGAAAAGAAAAATGCTAAATTTAACGTGCAAAAGAACAAAAATCGAACTCAAACAGAAAAAAAACCCTGTCATCACGAAATCGAATATGGTGGCTCAAAAGGCGGAAATAAATTTTGCTATAAACATATCACAAATTACTGTTGCTGAAATTGCGTAAGTCATAAATAGTGGCTTATAAATAACTTATACTGGAGTAAAAGTTTGAAGAAATAAATAAACTAATAAATCTATACTTGTTCATTTAATGTTTATTCAATCTGCGTTTTCCGTTAACAATAAAATTGACAAGAAAAACGAGCGGGAATATTTAATGTTTTTTTAGTTGCTGTTTTTTGCTTGTGAATCGTCTCGTATCGCGCCGGCAGACGTCCCAAATCAAAGACTGCTGCGAATCTAAATGCTGCAACATCCATCATCCTAGCCAACAGGCACTGGTAATAAGGGCTTATTGCTAACGCTAAGCAAGGCCCAAGCCTCCAATTTTCCGGAGGCAAACAAGTATTAATTGTGGTTAAGAACCTCGCACTAGTCATTGTGTATTCCTGCGCTGTCGCATATTACCAGATTTCAGTAAGGGCCATTTGACTTTCTAAACGCCCTGAGAGCGACTCCTTGCTGCTGCTTTCAGACAGGGAAAACCAAAACGGGAGTCTTTGTTTCAGCCACAAAACTGTCTTGCAAGATAGCGGTCTTAGACAGTTCTTAAAGCCAAAGCTGTTTTATCCCTCCCTAATACGATCATCAGTTCCCTTCTAACGTGATGGGTAAAAACAGGCAGCTGTAACAGATCTCTCAAATTTGTATCCTAAAACAATTTGACTTGAGGCATAACAACTTTTTGTATGCAGAAGACAAGATTCGTAACGTTAATAAAGTGTTCTATTAATAATTAGTTTTAATCCAACAGATACATGATGTGTAATGTTTGCAGTGACAAGTAGTAGTTTTATCGATCAAGAACATAATATATCTTATCTGGAGAAATAAATAACTCTTTTTTTCAATCAAAATCACTATGTTGTTTGCAGTGGTCAAAGGGTTATTAGTCAAACATCATGTTGTTGCATGGTCAGGTTGTTAGGAAAACATCATGTTGTTTGATGGTCAGAGGTTTTTAGTCAAAACATCATGTTGTTTGCAGTGGTCAGAAGGTTTTGTTAGTGAAACATCATGCTGTTATGGTCAGAGGGCTGAGTGAAACATCATGTTGTTTGCAGTGGTCAGGGTTCTGTAGTGAAAACACTGTTGTTTCGTGTAAGTGTAGTCAAAACATATGCTGTGTCGAAAGGTTTTAAAACTTTAAAAAACATGAAGTGTATTGTTTTCTAAGAATTAATTTTGTTGTTGACAAACATTATATGCATTGAATTGTTACCACACAAAATGTGACAGACACATTCTTTGAAAGCAATGAACAAAAAAGAGGAGATATTTACTCGTCCTGCAATAAATGTGTATTTTAAAATGTTAGGTTCTGTATAATATAATATCTTAGAAATCGTAATACTTAACATTTAACCAACGATAACTTGAACGTTAACCAACGACAACAGACATTAACCAACGACAACGAACGTTAACCAACGACAACAGAACGTTAACCAACGATAACAGAACGTTAACCAACGATAGCAGAAAATTAACCAACGACAACATGACATTAACCAACGACAACGAACATTAACCAACGATAACATGACAGTTAACCAACGATAGCAGACATTAACCAACGACAACTGACAGTTAACCAACGACAACAGAACATTAACCAACGATAGCAGACGTTAACCAACGACAACAGAACGTTAACCAACGACAACGAACATTAACCAACGATAGCAGACGTTAACCAACGATAGCTGAACATTAACCAACGACAACGACATTAACCAACGAAACGAACATTAACCAACGACAACGAACATTAACCAACGATAACTGAAAATTAACCAACGACAACGCAACTTAACCAACGATAGCAGACGTTAACCAACGACAGCGACGTTAACCAACGACAACGAACGTTAACCAACGATAACTGAACGTTAACCAACGATAACTGAACATTAACCAACGACACGACATTAACCAACGACAACTGAACATTGACAGACTAACAGAACGAACGTTAACCAACGACAACATGACAGTTAACCAACGACAACTTGAACGTTAACCAACGATAGCGAACATTAACCAACGACAACTGAACATTAACCAACGACAAGAGACGTTAACCAACGACAACATGACAGTTAACCAACGACAACAGACATTAACCAACGACAACGACATTAACCAACGATAACTGAGACGATTAACCAACGACAAGCAGACGTTAACCAACGACAACGAACGTTAACCAACGATAACATGACATTAACCAACGACAACATGACATTAACCAACGACAACAGACGTTAACCAGACGACAACAGACAGTTAACCAACGACAACGAACATTAACCAACGACAACTGAACATTAACCAACGATAGCGAACATTAACCAACGACAACAGACGTTAACCAACGACAAAGAACGTTAACCAATGACAACGAACATTAACCAACGACAACCGACAGTTAACCAACGACAGCGAACGTTAACCAACGATAACTTGAACGTTAACCAACGACAACATGACAGTTAACCAACGACAACTGAACATTAACCAGACGACAACCATGACATTAACCAACGACAACGAACGTTAACCAACGACAACGACATTAACCAACGACAACATGACATTAACCAACGACAACGAACATTAACCAACGACAACGAACGTTAACCAACGACAACGACATTAACCAACGACAAGCGACATTAACCAACGACACTGAACATTAACCAACGACAACTGAACATTAACCAACGACAACGAACATTAACCAACGACAACATGACAGTTAACCAACGACAACATGAACATTAACCAACGACAACGACATTAACCAACGACAACGAACATTAACCAACGACAACATGACAGTTAACCAACGATAAGCTGAACATTAACCAACGACAGCGAGACATTAACCAACGACAACGAACATTAACCAACGACAACGACATTAACCAACGACAACGAGACGTTAACCAACGACAACGACGTTAACCAACGACAACGACATTAACCAACGACAACGACGTTAACCAACGACATACCAACGATACGACGTTAACCAACGACAACATGACAGTTAACCAACGACAACTTGAACATTAACCAACGATAACGACCAGACGATTAACCAACGATGACGTTAACCAGCAACATTAACCAACGACAAGCGAGACAGTTAACCAACGACAGCAGACGTTAACCAACGACAACAGACGTTAACCAACGACAACTGACGTTAACCAACGACAACGAGACGTTAACCAACGACAACTGACATTAACCAACGACAACGAGACGTTAACCAACGACAAGCGACATTAACCAACGACAACGAACATTAACCAACGACAGCAGACGTTAACCAACGACAACAGACATTAACCAACGACACGACGTTAACCAACGACAACTTGAACAGTTAACCAACGACAGCGACGTTAACCAACGACAACAGACGTTAACCAACGACAACGAACATTAACCAACGACAACGAACGTTAACCAACGACACTGCATTAACCAGCAACGACATTAACCAACGACAACGAACATTAACCAACGACAGCGAGACGTTAACCAACGACAACAGACAGTTAACCAACGACAACGACATTAACCAACGACAACAGACGTTAACCAACGACAACTGAACATTAACCAACGACAACTGAAAATTAACCAACGACAACGAACGTTAACCACGACAACGAAGTACAGAACTTAACCAACAGAATAACAGAACATTAACAACGACAAGCGACAGTTAACAACGATAACGAACATTACCAAAGTCAACGATGAACTTGAACAGTTAACCAACGAAACTGAACAGTTAACCAAAGATAACTGAAAGTTAACAGACAACTGAAAGTCGAGACACTTGAATCAACGTAGAAACGAAGCACGATTAACCAATCACCGAACGATGAAGTCACGAATGAAACTGAAAGTTAACCAAGAAACTGAAGTCATAACAACGAAAGCAACGAATGAACAACGAAAGTCAACGATTAACTGAACAACATGAAACTTGAAGTCAACGAATGACAACTTGAAAGTCAACGAATGACAACTTGAAAGTCACCGAATGATAACTTGAAAGTCAACGAATGATAACTTGAAAACCAACCAAAGAAAACTTTAAAGTTAACAATGAAGTCTGACCAACGCAAGCTTGACAATGAAAAATGGAAAAAAAATGACCTAAGACATTTTGATAATTAATATTGAATACCAAAATAAAATGAATAAAACTGCTTTAGTATATCGTCAAATAATTGTTATTCCCAATGATGGAAACACTTCTATGACTATTTTGCTGATGTTGGACATTTGCTGAATCACTTTCATCTGTTTCATTAAAACTGAATATACATATTTTGAAAAAAAATGCTACAAGAGACGGCATAGAATAAAAACTGAATAATGTGAGCAAACAAGGTCCATACAAAAAATGACTGATGAAGAAGAGTGATGTGATTCAGTGCATTGTCATTTTATGAAGACCAGTACTGTGTGTACACTTTTATTTTTCATTTCAGTGTCAAGTCATTCATCAAATGGATAGCGCTTCCTACACAATCTGTCTGGAGAATGTTCAAATATATCACACTGACTGAGTTAATATATCACACTGACTGAGTTAATATATCACACTGACTGAGTTATCTTCAGAACATGTCGATTTTTATCAAATAAAAGAGTATGGAAACAATTGATATTAAAATATATATTTTCTCTTCCAATAATTTAATCTGGTCCCCTGTGTGTTGCCTGGTCGTCTCGCAAGGGGAGCAAAGAATAGTAATACTGCGACCTAGAAGACATACCATTTCGAAGACCTATGTCGTAAGGGACGACTGAGGTTTTTTTTTTTTTCAGATCCAGAAGCACTTGAGCTTATTAGCTCTTCGGCTCGGTGCCATGGACATCGTAACCCTTCGGTTCGGTGCCACGAACACCGTAAATCTGGGGAATCTGTGGCTTTTTCTGCCATCCCGCGGAATTGAACCCGCACACACAGAGGATAGTCACCTGTAGTCCAACGCGCTACGAACACGCTGGGCAGACGGGCGGACGACTGAGGTAAGGGTCTAGGGAAGCTAGCCTAGTAAATAAAAAGTGTCGCAGAAATCGGAAGTGTTGGCCTAATTGTAGGCGCATAACTGGCACAACGTACAACCTCTCTTAGGTTCAGATCGCAAACAAATCACAAAAAGTGGTTTAACAAATGGTCGATATGGAGCTTTCGAAGAAGATTAAAAAGTTTAACTTGTCGATAATTGAACAGCCAGCGTTACCCAATCGGCAGTTGGGAATAAGAGAAACAGTGACTACTGTTCTTGTGATCTATGTCTTATAGTTTTCAATACATTGAGAGTCTTATGTTATACTACTATCTGCTATGTCTGTACTTTTATCAACAGTAAATTATGCTAGTCAACAGTGCGGAATCTAAGTTGGTGCACACGTAGCCAGAAACATCTGTCTATCCTGGAGAGTGATCAACTCAGGCGTTCAATAGAGACTCATTGGAGTAAAATGATGTGGGTGCCACCCGTGGTAAGGTTGCATTAACGTGTCGGATCGAGTGTCAATTATTTCATAACGTTCTGTCATCCGAAGACAGATATCTACTGACAGGAACTATGTCGCCTGTGTGTATTGGCGCAGAGCACTGACCAATTTCTGTAATATACCTTGATGAACCGGTTATACGAAAGTGCACCACAGGGTGTGCACATTACGTGTGCCCTGTTTGTATTTGAAAATCGTGCGTATCATATTGGCTTTGTGCAAGTTATCTCTACTGAACGATGATTGCAGTTTTAGTCTGCAAGGTGTGTGATGAGTCTGGCTCTGCATCCAGCAGAGTTGGTGTCGGTTAGTCTCTCTTAGCAAGGGCGAAATGTGAAAATTAGTAGCCTGCTGATGACCCATAGAATACACAAGCCAGCTCCATCTCTAAATAGAGTAGACCGGAAAATTTGGCTGCGAGCTGAATAGCTAAAGGGGTTCTGGTTAGCCTTAATTTGCTTTGGTTAGAGTTATTGTTCTTTTAGTCCTCAAACCGCGACTTCAGTTTCAGATACATTTTGAGCTTGGAATATCTTCATTGCAATCTTGACATGTCCATAGATCGTGATTGACGGAGGGGAACTTCAATAAAAAAGATGCAGAAAATGGATGTGCTGGCTTACGGATCTGAATGTGTCTAACTCGAACACAACGAATCCGGGCTCCAAAGCGCAAATCACATACATATCACACATAGTGGTCTCTCTCTCTCTCTCTCGATCGTTCTTTTTTGGCCATGTTTATCATTCTAATTGTGATATATGCGCAGCCTTTGCCAAGAACGCAATTTTACATCACAACCTTCAGTACCAATTGGAGCTCTACTGCTTAGCCTTCGGTGAAGTGTCCGATTTCAACCAGCGTTTGCTGGGTTCGCTCTCCGTTAGCCTTTTCCTGTCCCCAGTCAAACCCACAAGGTAGCAGGTTCCTATTTTCTTTCAGGGCAGCGACCCGTAGACGACATGCCCTCCCGGGTTGATGAGCATCATCTGCGTAGATAGTGGTTTAATAAGTACTTAATGGTGAGCGAAGGAAACAGTAGAAGAATAAAAAAACAGAACTACACCCAGATCAACTCAATCACCTTCTCATGACTATACACACAAACCAGAACATAATAAACACAATACTCAACTAACAGTTCAGGACTAGTTCCAGGCCACATTTTAGTTCCAAGTGCTACATAAGGTTTATTTATAGACATCAGTTTGTTATATCAATTGGGATATGAGATATCTCTTAAGTCATCACGTTGCTATCAAACGTGACATGATGTATCTTTATATACATCAATTTCATAACAACTGACATGATGTATCTTTATATACATCAATTTATAACAAACGTGACATGATGTATCTTTATATACATCAATTTCATAACAAACGTGACATGATGTATCTTTATATACATCAATTTCATAACAAACGTGACATGATCTATCTTTATATACATCAATTTCATAACAAACGTGACAACTGGTATCTCTGTATACATCAGTTTGGTATAAAACGTGGCATGTGGTCCCTCTATAATCAATTGTGTGCCCAACGTGGCATGTGGTATCTCTATAGACATCAATTTTGTACCCAACGTGGCATGTGGTATCTCTATAGACATCAATTTTGTACCCAACGTGGCATGTGGTACCTCTATAGACATCGATTGTGTACCTAACGTGGCATATGATACATCTATAGACATCAATTTTGTACCCAACGTGACATGTGGTATCTCTATAGACATCGATTGTGTACCTAACGTGGCATATGATACATCTATAGACATCAATTTTGTGCTCAGCGTGACATGTGGTCCCTCTATAGACATCAATTTGGTAAGGGTCTCTATGAGGAAGTAATTAAAAAGATTGTGTGGCTTTCTGAAGGTCGTGGATTCGAATCCAGACCAAGTCGCATTTACAATTTTACTCATTTACAGATCAGATCCATAGGATTGTTGCTGGAGCTACGGAATTTGTGCATTTGTGCAACAATTTTGACATTTCTGCGGACTGGCACAGAGCCATACGGGGGAGCCCAGTGAAATGAAATCCATCCTTCGCATTTAGACCATTTAGACATCAATTTAGCAGCAAACGTTACATTATTAATCTCCACAAACGTCAGGCTAATATTGAACGTGACATTATGAATCTCCACAAACATCAAGCTAATACTGAACGTGACATTATGAATCTCCACAAACGTCAGGCTAATATCAAACGTGACATTATGAATCTCCACAAACATCAAGCTAATACTGAACGTGACATTATGAATCTCCACAAACATCGTGCTAATACCAAACGTGACATTATGAATCTCCAGAAACATCAAGCTTGTAGGCGCATAACTGGCACAACCTACAATCGCTCTTAGACTCAGATTACATACACATCACAAAGAGTAGTTTAACAACTTGTCTCGACATGGAGCGCTCTAGGAAGAAGTAGAAGAAGATTAGTATTAACCCTATTAGAACTCGGAAATGTACTACAAACATTACAAACACGTTGTTTAGTTGTTTGAATACTTGTTGTGGGACTTAATTACACAAAATCATGACCCATTCTGACAAATAAGACCCTTATTGCAAAACAAAACAATACAAAAAATAATCTTAATATTAATAATAAACTGTTTTTAATCATTTAATGAGAGAGATAAGAAGAGAGAGAGAGAGAGAGAGAAAGAGGAGAGTGAGTAAGAGAGAGAGAGATAGTAATACAGAGAGTAGATTAAGTATAGTTTTGAAAGCTCAAAAGCCCAGCGTGGACAATGTTCCCCAGCAGCGGTTCCCAAACTTTGCATTACTGCTGACCCCCTTTTAAATACATTTTGTTGCCGGAACCTCAAAAGCTTCTATATATGAAAACGAACAGAAATAAATTATATGTGTGTTAAAATAGTAAACAAAGTCTGCAATTTAATATTTTAATTATTAAAAATGAGATCTCTATAAAGGCTTACCCTTTTTTTCTTTTTAAATGTCAATATCATAATATCTCTTCAAGCGCTTGAGGACCCCTGGAAGTACCTCGGATCCAGGGAGTCGCGGACGCCAGTTTAGGAAACGCTGCTCTACAGCATAAAGGGCTATCATCATTAGGGGCAGGAAGTTAGGATGTCCTACATCAGTCAATGTGGCATGCGATGATGCTGACGACCAAGTTTAACATCACCAGTAAACACACGCTCACAAGCCTGCCGTATACCACACTACACAAATGGTTTCCAGACTTATAGACAAGCTTGATTGCATAGCCCAAGCAGTGATATACGAGCCTGCAGTTGGCCGAGTCTTTGAGAATTTTCGGCATCGTTGTCCGGCTGAACAGTGGTCTTGTCCAAACACTCGTGTTTACCATCTCGTTCCATTCTCAGTATTATCAGTTCGATTTATGAGACGGGCTAAGTCGCAAATCAAAACGAGTGCTCAACAACAATTGAAAATGCACAGTCTCTACTATTTCAGGGCTAATACTTGGCCCTTGGAAAGTACCTTCAACAGAATACATTATATTAATAGTCCTAGTATTCATTTTGTGTACAGTTAACGGGCTCAATTTAGGGTTATCAAGAATAGAGCATATTTAATGAATGTGTCAAATCTAATAGTGATAAAAATGTGAATCTCTCTTGTTTAGCTTGATGCCTGTTTAGTTACCCCTTTGATAAACTGATCACAGAAGTCTTTGTATTCTTTTCAAAAATATACAGTGATGTCATCTGTGTAAATTCTATGTATCACACGTACGCCTGCGACTACTACTAAAGCATATTGCTCCCATTGGATCATAGAACAACAACTATTGCTTTTCGCTTAATTGTATTTTATTACGTATTCTTCAGCAATGAAATGTGTCTCCAACTATTCTCATTTCATCTCATACCAAGAATATAATGTTCAGACCGACTTAGCACTCTGAATCATAAAATCATGCAAGCCGTCCAACTATAACAAGGTGTAAGTACATGGGACGTTGACTAACTTATGCTAGAGAATACAATATATTCTGTAATTACTTTAAAAGCTGGCAAAATGCGCAGTACACCTACATAATATTACAGAGCACTGCGCCCATGTTTTGGCCAATATTCGCAAATAGAACAAATAATAGCAACAGTGCTACTTACAAGGCATGTCGTAAGAGGCGACTGAGGTTGGGCCTTGTGTGTGGTTTTTTTTTCCTGATCCAGAAGCACTTAAAACATGGAGAACAACTAAAACAATAGCGCATAAATTGCAAACATTCATCAACTGGTGTCTGCGCAGAATAGAGGGAATAAGATGGTATGATAGGGTCACAAATGAGGAACTTATGGAGAGAACAAGACAGATTCCAGTGAACGAACAGGTTAAAAGACGCTGGCGCTGGATAGGACACACTTTGCGAAAACCGGAGGGAATATAACAAGAAGGGTCCTTGCCTGGAACCCGCAGGGACAGCGAAAGAAGGGAGGCCGAGAAATACATGGAGACGAGATTTGGAGGCGGAGATCAACAATATAAAGAAGAGCTGGAGGAGCTGCAGGAGATAGCTAAAGATAGGAAGACTTGGCATGAGTTGGTTGAGGGCCTATGCCCCAACCCGGGTAAAAAGGCAAAAAGAGAGAGAGAGAAGCACTTAAGCTTTCAGCTCTTCAGCATGGCACCATAGACATCGTAAACTTTCGGGTCGGTGCCACGAACACTGTAAATCTGGAGAACCTGTTGCTTTTCTGCCCAGCCGCGGATTTAAACCCGCACTCAATTGGAGCTTCTCACCCGTCGTCCAACGCGCTACGAACACGCTGGGCAGGCGGACATTGAGGTAGGGCCCTAGGGAAGCTACCATAATAAATAAAACATCGCAGACATTGGTATGTGCTGGTCTACTTGTAGGCCAACGAACAATCGCTATTAGGCTTACATCACATACAAAACACATAGATTGATTTAACAAGTGATCGATACAGCGCGTTAGAAGATGAAGAAAACAGAACATTGAATATTTACTTGAATCTGTGGGACATCAGGAACAATAGTGTATGAGTCTCCCCCATCTCCACCTCCCGTTCTAGAAATCCCTTCTAGAAATGAGCCAGTTCTAGAAATCTCTTCTTACCCTGAAGCTGTGAGGCAAATCAGGATTGGAGAAGAGAAAGAAAGACAAGATCGCAAAGAGAGGCTCGCTCCATGTATTTCCTTTTTCGACCTGACGCTGACAGGCAAAACAAGATTAGAGAATAGATAGATAGATAAAGAAATTCTACCAAAATTGTGAAATTAAAAATAATCTGTAATTCAATAATTTCTGCCGATAATCATTGTAAAAGTTACATTAATTTTTGTTTGCTTGAAATCTGAAATTCAACATCTATCATTGCAAAGATGTCTCTCAGTTACACTATTACATTGTCATGAATAATATAAACTTTAAGAAAGATGGGATTTATTTAATAGTGAAACACGTACAAACAAAGTACTATAGTTTTACAAAATACATAAACAGTGACGATAAACAGCAACGTTTCGACCAACAAGGCCTTTATCAAGCAAACGAACAAACAGGAGTGACAAATTAAAATGAAACTCCTGTTTGTTCGTTTGCTTGATAAAGGCCTTGTTGGTCAAAGTTGCTGTTTATCGTCACTGTTTATGTATTTTGTAAAACTATATACTTTGTTTGTACGTGTTTCACTATTTACCAAGTTTTACTGCAGTCTTCTTATTTTGATTTATTTAATGATAGAAATAAAATGTTGGACAATTAAAAAAAAAATTGTTAAGTTTGTTGTAAGTCATAGAGATGTGATTTTATAGAAGAATATTGAAAATCCCATGGACAGTATAGAAAACAAATGGTGGGGCTTTAGAAAGGCCTGAACATACATTCACACACTTAAATCTGTTAAAACGAATAAGAATCAGGAAATCAATATTATTTAGACATACACTGCAAAGAGGAGGTTTGCCCGAGTGGTTACTGGGGTCCACATTTGGGGTGTAAAGAATAGAACCACTGTTACCTGCCCCACATGTTGTAAGAGGCGACTAAGGAGGTTTGGATGAAATCGGACATGTGTCCTAAACGTGTAGAAGTCTATGCGTTTAGGGGCCTACCAAACCAATGTGCAACGTATACACGTTCTTGGCAAAGATCAAACATATCGCAAAGAGTGATTAAAATTTGTCCTAAAGAACGAACGCAAAGAAGAAGAAGAAGAAGAGGAGGTTTAGAACCGCTGGTTACAACGGGTAACATACAGGAAATGAGAGCTCGTGGAAGGCAAAGGGAGAAGATGTTCGATGTCTGACATCGTGATTCGACAAAGGATCAACGTAAGAAATGATTAGTTGCAACAGTAGATATAGTTGTGAAGAGACATGATCACCTAGACCGTCGATATGGCATCTGATTTATTGAAGAAAAATCACTACGTTTATGTTCTTTAACTCAAGAAATCAATAATGGCATATTCGTAATGTATTTTAGTTTGTTAACAAAAACAAAAACAAAACTAATAATCGGTGTCCCTCGCCGGTGCTACGGAGCTCGTGCACTGCTGCTGAGATCTTACTGTCTAAGAAAGAGATCGGAGCACACACGGTTACATAACGAAGTGCAATGATGATGGTCGAATCAATCAATCAATCAATCAATTAATCAATCAATGACTAATAATGCTTTAACTCTTGTATCATTCCTTTTGATTTCCCTAACGCATCTAAACCAAGTACGGCAATTTAAATACCTCGGAGACCTGGTAACAACATCATATGGCAGATGCAGATCAGTCATAAAGTGCAGAATAGGACAGACCAAAGCAGTGTTCCATAAAATGAAAAGCATTATAAGCAAAAAGTCATTGTCAATTGAGATCAGAATGAGAGTTATACAGTGCTACATAGAAGCAATACTACCATACGGATTCGTGTCACGGACAATAAATAAACATATAGGAAAATCTCTGGAGTCACAGAGATTGGTTTTACAGAAGAATGATGAAAATCCATGGAATACTAAAATGACTAATGTGGAGTTGTTGAATGAGGTCCAGATACAGAGAATGCTTATCATCAATATAAGAAAAAGACAGGCATCATTTTTCGCGCTTGTAATGAGAAAGGAAGGTTTAGAACACGTTGTAACAACTGATACAATCGAGAGGAGACAAGACAGAGGAAGACAGAGGAGAAGATTTTAAGACAGTCTGACTTTATGGCACAGAAGAACATCAACAGCTGAGATGGAGCAAACACAAGAGACAGAGTTTTGTGGAGATCCATGATTGCCTTACGCCTGCCGGCACGGCACCTGATGACGATGATGAGAAACACAACACACAATCAATTTCGAATGTTGTTTCACATTCTTTTATTAATGATAACAAAGTTAGACATGGATTAGTTGTGTAAACTATTTATTTGTACATGAGCACACAAACACACAGAAACATACTCTGAAATAACTGTACACCCTACCCCAATTTTTGTACTTTTACAACAATGAACTCATTGGAACGTGAACCAGCCAGACGTCTTTTATCGCAAGATTCTTAATTCCAGTCTGGGTTTGCCCCCTACTTGTGAGGTAACGAGCATGAGGGCGACGTTCATGACTGCAGTCTGATTTGTGCAGTTCTCCGGAAAGACGCTTGCGGAAGACACTCTAATGGCGTCGCTAGCGGCGTCCGGGCGCCTTGAGCCGTAGACCAGTCCTGAAAGATTTTAGGATAAGATTCTCGATCGGTGAACGCACTACAGGGTCTTTCCACCGGAAAGTCAGCTCCGATTAGAGAAAATTGTCCACTGTAGCGTGGAGATTATTGTTCAGGGTGGACTCGGCGTGTGGCGAGACGCCTGGACCCGACTTTAGGCCGCCACTTCGCTGCCGGAAATTAAAACGTAAATTTGAGACTGTTATTTCGCAACTCGTCACTGGTTTAGGTTCAATAACGCTACGTCTCCTTCCCTTCTTAAGAGGACGGTCTTGGCGCCGGAGACATCACCTGGTAAACAGTTAGTTCTGTGAGGTAGTCAACTGTATAGATGGTACTTTACTAATGAAACTTCAACGATGAACAATCTGCTGTATCGTTTGTTATATACAATTTGTATTATTTTCACTGCCCTATCTATTTTGATATAGAAGCTGTGTGAACACAATATGTTACGTTTTATTACAAGTCTTTAGTTTTTATCTTTATTAAAAGTCCAATCCTTACATTGAAGATGTTTATATGTTTTTTAAACTTTAACACATGAAGTATCTGGGTTTTTGTTCTACTTTTCCTATCCTAAATATATTTGAAAGCAAATTAAAAACAGTTACAAAACCTCATGAATAATTTTCACCAGTGGCGGTTCGTGCTCAGTTAGATGGTGGGGTCAGACAAACATTTTCGGAAAAATCATGATTTTGGGTTAGATTATATTTTAATTTATAAAGTAATAAGTACACGTTACACTTAATTTTTGGTGTGGCCCCAATGGCCCTTAATGACGAGCCGCCACTGGTTTTCACGAATAATGTAAGTAGTGTAATATGAGAATAAACATTTGAATGAATTCACCCTTCTGTTCCGATATACTGGCACGAAGTATTAAAAAAAATAAAATAACGCAAAGTCTTATTTAGTACGCTTTGCAAAACAAATAATTCCGGATTTATAGAAAGATTACAGAATGAAAGGGTTAAATAAAAAAATGCTGACAAAAACAAAAATGGAAAGTTCAACTACGGTCAAAACTGAAGACTAAACGCTAAAATAAATGTATAAATTTCAGTGCCTAGTAAGTAAATCATTATCAGCTGGCAAATCAAAAATGGTAATATAAAACAGATGTAACAAACAAACAAACAAACTTATTAGGTAGATGGCACCTTCTTCTTCTTCTTCGAACGCTCCTTATTAATCAATCTGTGTGATTTGTATGTGATCTGAACCTGAGAGCGATTGTATGTTGTGTCATTTATGCACCTACAAGTAGGCCAGCACATCTGATTTCTGCAATGCTTTTCATTTACTAGGGTAGCTTCCCTAGACACCTATATCCGTCGCCTCTTTCGACATGCCTTGTTGGTCGCAGTGGTACTACTCTTTGCTCCACTTACGGGCTCCGGCACCACGCGGGCGGCAGATGGTACCAATGCTGAACATCGCTTGCGTGTAAATATACAAATTAAAAAGAATACTGAATAACACAATCTTTAGACTAACCCACCGCTACCTATGCCAGACACGGGCTATGACAACAAAATACAAAGTAGAACGACATAAATGATATTCTCGAGGAACATACTCAACGAAACAAAGTAGAAGGAACATCAGAAATGGTACAATCAGGCTCAAAGTAGGTATAAAAGCAGCAATAGAATACATTTAAGGGAAACATATCACATGGTTCTGTCAAATACTTACCTTCAAACAGTGTAACAAATAAACAAACTTACTTTGCAGATGTCCCCTTCTTCGAGCGTTCCATATCGATCACTTCTTAAACACTCTGTGTGATTTGTGTGTGATCTGAGCCTAAGAGGGATTGTACGTTGCTCCAGCTATGCGCCTACAAGTAGTCCAGCACATCCGATTTCTGTGATGCAACGTAAAACAAAACAGAGAAAAGAACAGCAATGCAAGAGCTGGAATGATGAAATAATAGAGTCAACGAGCAGGTAAATATAAGAAGCACATAACAGTCTCTCTCTCTCTCCCTTCCTCACCATATACTTCACATCGACACAGCAAGTGTACAAGTCAAACAATATGAGATTGGAAATACACAGTAAATAAGAAGCACATAACAGTCTCTCTCTCCCTCCCTCCCTCACCATATACTTCACATCGACACAGCAAGTGTACAAGTCAAACAATATGAGATTGGAAATACACAGTAAATAAGAAGCACATAACAGTCTCTCTCTCCCTCCCTCCCTCACCATATACTTCACATCGACACAGCAAGTGTACAAGTCAAACAATATGAGGTTGGAAATACACAGTAAATAAGAAAACTATTCACCATCATCATCAAGTAGCTTGTCTCTTCCTGAACTTGGCTCCCATGACAGTTGTCCTGACAAACTCTTTGTTTTGTAAGAAAACTATTACATTTCACAAAAAGTGTTGATGAAGGTAAACTACATGAGAATGTGAATGACAGTGGGTCTATGTTTGACGTTGACGATCCAAAGTATTGGGTCACCTATATGGATAACCGGGATATTTTTAAGAGCCCTATGATCTCAGTGTTGGTTAGATATAATGCCTAGTCCTATCTGAGACGGACGATACAGTATAAATCAAGCAATCAAGTTTAACACGTAAAAGAACCCGTTGCAGTTGAGTATCAATAAGAATATGCTGGAAAGCCACTGTCTTTTCAACAATAGAAATAAAATAAAAATTAATCCAACTTTCAAATACAATCTAATCTTGTCATCATTGTTACAATTAAATCGGGGAATCTCGTTATGCAATTCGTGCATTGTCAACGAGATCCTTCTTTATAAGAAAGAGATTGAAGCACTCATGGTTATTCAACGATTGCAAATTATAATAATGATGGTAACGTTCACGGAAGTCAACATGCACAGAAGTTACAACATTTGGAAGTTACAATATTTGCACCTCAATGGTAGTTCGCTCACTGCAGGAAAACTAGTGGAAGTTACAACATATGCTTCTCTAGAAGTCGTTCCCTCACCGCATGACAACCTCTGAAAGTTACAACATACGATATCTGCAAGTTACAACATATGCATCTTAATGCTAGTTCGTTCCCAGCATGAAATCCTCTGCAAGTTACAACATATGCATCTCAATGTTAGTTCGCTCACAGCATGAAAACCTCTGCAAGTTACAACATATGCATCTCAATGGTAGTTCGCTCACAGCATGAAAATCTCTGTAAGTTACAACATATGCATCTCAATGCTAGTTCGTTCACAGCATGAAATCCTCTGCAAGTTACAACATATACATCTCAATGGTAGTTCGCTCACAGCATGAAAACCTCTGCAAGTTACAACATATACATCTCAATGGTAGTTCGCTCAGAGCATGAAAACCTCTGCAAGTTACAACATATGCATCTCAATGGTAGTTCACTCACAGCATGAAAACCTCTGTAAGTTACAACATATGCATCTCAATGGTAGTTAGCTCAGAGCATGAAAACCTCTGCAAGTTACAACATATGCATCTCAATGGTAGTTCACTCACATCATGAAAACCTCTGCAAGTTACAACATATGCATCTCAATGGTAGTTCGCTCACAGCATGAAAACCTCTGTAAGTTACAACATATGCATCTCAATGGTAGTTCACTCACAGCATGAAAACCTCTGTAAGTTACAACATATGCATCTCAATGGTAGTTCGCTCAGAGCATGAAAATCTCTGCAAGTTACAACATATGCATATCAATGGTAGTTTGCTCACAGCATGAAAACCTCTGCAAGTTACAACATATGCATCTCAATGGTAGTTCACTCACAGCATGAAAACCTCTGCAAGTTACAACATATGCATCTTAATGGTAGTTCACTCACAGCATGAAAAACTCTGCAAGTTACAACATATGCATCTCAATGGTAGTTTGCTCACAGCATGAAAACCTCTGTAAGTTACAACATATGCATCTCAATGGTAGTTCACTCACATCATGAAAACCTCTGCAAGTTACAACATATGCATCTCAATGTTAGTTCACTCACAGCATGAAAACCTCTGCAAGTTACAACATATGCATCTCAATGGTAGTTCACTCACAGCATGAAAACCTCTGCAAGTTACAACATATGCATCTCAATGGTAATTCGCTCACAGCATGAAAATCTCTGCAAGTTACAACATATGCATCTCAATGGTAGTTCACTCACAGCATGAAAACCTCTGCAAGTTACAACATATGCATCTCAATGGTAATTCGTTCACAGCATGAAAATCTCTGCAAGTTACAACATATGCATCTCAATGGTAGTTAGCTCAGAGCATGAAAACCTCTGCAAGTTACAACATATGCATCTCAATGGTAGTTAGCTCAGAGCATGAAAACCTCTGCAAGTTACAACATATGCATCTTAATGGTAGTTCACTCACAGCATGAAATCCTCTGTAAGTTACAACATATGCATCTTAATGGTAGTTAGCTCAGAGCATGAAAACCTCTGCAAGTTACAACATATGCATCTCAATGGTAGTTCACTCACAGCATGAAAACCTCTGCAAGTTACAACATATGCATCTCAATGGTAATTCGTTCACAGCATGAAAATCTCTGCAAGTTACAACATATGCATCTCAATGGTAGTTAGCTCAGAGCATGAAAACCTCTGCAAGTTACAACATATGCATCTCAATGGTAGTTAGCTCAGAGCATGAAATCCTCTGTAAGTTACAACATATGCATCTCAATGAATTATGCTTTCAGGTGCAGACAGGTGGAAAAGGGACGTTGTCATTTCCTTGCCACTGATTTGTAACCTCTACTGTCACGTGATAATGTCAACCAGGGATGCCAACTTTTGTTTACGAACGGTCTGCTGGATACATTAAAAAAAACCACAGCAAAATGTCTTTTATCTGTGACTTACAGTTCAGTTGAGTGACATCAAACTACAGTAAACAGGTTGAACTAATGAAGAGCTGCTTTTAAATGTTGATATCTATTTGCTAAGTAGTATATGCTATTTTCTAAAATGTATACATTTTCTAACCATGAGGTATCTTCTTTTTTTTCTTCTTCTTTTGTCGACACAATGCAACCTGGTCCAGTGTCGTGTTTTCTGTTTTTGTCTTGCGCTGGTCTGGTGGCTTACGTGATAGTTATTTTTCCTTTTTAACAGGATTCTGTATGACATCTATCTATCTTTTGCGTGGTCTTCCTCTCGCCTTCTTTCCTGATGCTCTGTTGCAAAAGACTATGTATGCTGTGAAGTTCGGTTGCATTCTTTTTAAGGTGCCAAATCACTTCATTCTTTGTTGCTCAATGTAATGCAAGCAAAGTTATGTGCCAACTTTCTTTCTTATACTGATGTTGTTGACTCTGTCTTTTCTGGTGTTGTTGATAACTTTTCGCAGGTACCGCATTTCACATGTAGTTATTTTTTACTACTGTGCTTTTCTCATTGTCCATGGCACTGTGAGATATGTTAAGGAATAACGTGTGAGAGTTGTCTTTTGTCTTAGACCTACATCACGCAATGTCTTGAGCCTTTTAACTTTAAGTTGGCAACCTTTACTTTGATCAACAAAAACACAATGTACGTGTATTAAAAGCTTCCGAAAAAAACAAATAGACAAACATAGGATTCGAACCATTTACCCTCAATTCTTACGACACCCATCGCTTAGCCTAGCAATACGAGCGTCCTTACGAGCACAACCATCGAGCCATTCTAAAAAATGACTCACTGGGAGTGACTTTCACAAACACTTCGTTATAGCTAGACACAGAATAATCAGGTATGGTTCGATCGAACAGTGTTTGCACAAACACATGCTATAAGCTTAGTGTGCGGTACGGTATGAAAAAGAGGCACTTTCATTGGATAACATGTTTCTGGGACCCAGCGTAAATTAAGTAAGTCCACTAGCCAGTACAAGGCGCATAGGAGGCTCGCTCCAGGTGTCTCCTTTTTCGACCTGATGCTGAAAGGCAAAACACGATTAGAGAATAGATAGATAGACTAATAAGTACTAGGAAATAGCTAGATAACTGAGCCCTGAACGTAATCAACCTCTGTACGTGAAAGAATGGGAGTCTGTTGTCTACCTGTACATAGATATCGACTTGTATGAGCTAGAAAAAGAAATTCAGCTGGTATGAAAGTTAACTAGAATTTGATTTGATTTCTACAGCACCAGAAATTTTAAAATATCTTGATCAAAATAGAGACAAACAGCCATAAGCAAAAGAAGGACCAAAGTATATATTTTGTTATAAAAAATACCTCCAATAAGTGATTTAGTAATAATCTTGAAGCATATTTTTTAGTTCCCACAAACATTAGAAGTTTGCCATCCTATTTCCGGACATTCGCATCGAACGACATTAACGCCATTGGGAGCACATTTGTACGGACAAGGGCATGCGCGTGGAAACCGTCATGAACAGGAAATAACGGAGTAAAGCGTTAGTCTCATTTGTACTTGGAAGCATGCGCCAGAGTAGAGGGTTGTTGAGTCGTGCCAGCGACGACCTGAATATTAATGAGGTCGTCCTACACGTTTGCTGGGTGCTGGATTCCTTACAAACACGCAACTCAAGGTCCAGGATCGCGTAAATCCTGGTCTGGGATAATTTCATGGGTACATTTGATACTGAAATCTGACGGTAACTACCGGGGGTCCTTGGTCAAGGTTCGTGTCTTGACATCTCCTACAAGGTGATAAAGAAACCGGTAAAACGTCGCTGGTTAAGAGCTTCTAAATTGCGAATGCCCATTTATGTGTATGTTGTGTTTAAAAAGAGTGCTTCTCAAACTGTACTTTGCAGACCTTATAAAGTGGTCTGCAGACTATGTTCAAATTAACGAAACAGAAAAATCTCTTTAGTTTAGCTTCAATACACCAGAACATGTTCCATCATCGCATAAATTCCTAACTGTTATGGATAACCAATATTGCGTATATTTTCTTTCCCCATGATGCACTATTTCAGACTTAACTGTCTATTCTATTGTGATTCATTTTCCAGCTAACTATTTTCATTTGATTGGTTTCTTATAATCAAATATTAAATAACCAGGAGGTAGCAGGTTCAACCTCACTTGTCTAACGATGGGAGCGAGAAATGAACCTGCAACCCTTGCATGCTTGACTGACTAACCAAACGCTCTATGTATTGTGCAAATCAACACCACCTTTATACAGATAGCAACATATATTTCTAGAATACATTTTACATTTTATTTTTTAGCGGTTATGCTCAAACCATTAGTTACATCCGGAATCCATCTTTTTCGTGTTCTTCCTCTTCTCCTCTTTGCCGGGATGTCTCATTCCATGAAGGTCCCCTCCAACCCTTCGTGCATCTTTATATGTCCAAAATGCTTTAATGTTCCCATTCTTATTTGTAGCATCAGCCAGTTTTCTTTGATTTTGAGTTCTTTCTGGGTAGATATATTTATTCTCTGCTCTGTCCGTGATATACAGACGTATAAGCATATATTTATAATATACATTTCAAGCCTCCAGTTTTATATAGACTTTTCTGATGCATGCACATGTTACATCAGCAAATTAACATAGACACAAATCCTCCAAGAGTGTAAAACAGACAATGAACAAAACAAACATGGACATGTCCAACGTCTTTTTCTGTACAGGATAAGATGTATGGAAATGTACACAAACTTCAGTTACTCCCTAACTACTTTAAAAACTACCTTCAGCAAATGCTGTTAGAATTATTCTTTAGCTTAAGTATGTCTATCAACTGTTGGGATGACACACTTTACTATGGTGATGCTGGGGAATCTTCCTCTAAGCATTGCTTTTATTGGTTTCCATTATAGCAATGTTCGTTCGGTTCTCATTGACACTATCATTGCTATTCTTGTGCTGTGTTGTCTGTCCTCTCTCTCCAATTAGATTATCATTTATATGGTTATTGTTTAAACTCTTTCTACCTTTTTTTTCCCCCCAATCCAGAAGCACTTGGGCTTTTCAGCTCCTCGGCTCGGTGCCATGGACATCGTAACCCTTCGGTTCGGTGCCACGAACACCGTAAATCTGTGGAATCTGTGGCTTTTCTGCCATCCCGCGGAATTGAACCCGCACACACAGAGGGATAGTCACCCGTAGTCCAACGCGCTACGAACACGCTGGGCAGACGGGCCTTTCTACCTTGATTGCTTTGTTCTTGGTTAGTCTAACTATACAGATCTAATACCCCTTCATTTCCTTTGTTATCCGTGTCAGTCGTCCCATCTTGTTCATAGTTCTTATATTCCAGAATCTAATTCTGGTTTCATGTTTAGTAGTTAGGACGTCCGCTGTCGTGTCAGTGACTTCCTGATGACGTTCACCATTGACAGTCATGTGATCTCCTAGTTCCGGATGCTCACCCAGCAGGAAATGTGCTTTCTTGTTATCGTTACTGTAACAATTGTTTTTTTTTCGTAGATAGTGTTTTTAATGCTGTGCTTCAACCTCCCCAACCTCGAGAACATGTGTGTCATTTTAGTCTCTCCTCCTCTCCTCAAGACCTGTCATAGTTGGTTAAATCTACCAGTAGTACGAGATACTCGCCGACAATGCTATAAGAGCCACTTGAGCACTGAAGCAGATCTTCACACACATTGGAATGACCTCTAACTTTTGCTCAAGTTATATTTGGTCTGTTTGGATCTTATTTTCAACTTTACTGAACAAAACGTGTTACTTGTCCTCACGAACAATCAATCCATTAGTAGGTCAGAAAGACAGTTACTGCATGAGATCAGTCTTCACTACACAATAAACAAAGTCTGTTGGCTTGTGTTTCTTGCAAATGTGGTTATTGTCAACTATAGTCCTCTATGTATTTCAATTAGCAGACAAATAACGAATCACCATTAATAAAATTACTTAATACCGTCCTTGTATTGTCAGGGCTCGCAAGGGGAGCAACGAATAGTAACACTGCGACCTACAAGGCATATCGTAAGAGGCGGCTGAGGTAGGGCCTAGGGAAGCTACTCTAGTAAATAAAAAGAGTCGGAGAAATCGGATGTGGTGGCCTACCTGTAGGTGCATTCCCGGTACAACGTACAGTCGCCTTTAGGCTCGGATAACGGTCCAATCACAAAGAGTGGATAACAGGTGGTCGATATGGAACGTGTGATGCAGAAGTAGAAGAATGTTCCTGAAGACATGTTATCTTTGTGACGTAAATATTTGACTATACATTTACGTAACAAAGAAAACTGTACAGTTACTTCTTTAGCACATCGTGAAATCGTCCTTTCCTTGTTCATGTCATCAGTTTTTCTTTAAAATTCTACGTTTTTTTTTAAGGAAAATAGTAAACTAAGAACAGAAACCATTTTATTTCTATAAATTTGACAGTAAATTGTTTCTTTATTTTACACAATTTCTTATTCTCCTCAATATTTTTCAAAGTAGACTTTAGACAAATTTCAGAATGACAGAAAAAAAAAACCAATTGCCTAACATTATCTTTTTTCCCAAGCTTGGCGTATCAGTTTTTTTCTTTTTTATGTCCTTAGAACTCTTTCTTTTTTTTTTCTTTTTCATTGTCATCTATGAATATAGGTGAAATCATGGTGCATAATAATGACACAATTTCGTTTGAATTCTTGATTTCCTTATCATCAGCGTGATATTCCGGACAACCTTTCTCCAACTTCAGGGGTAAGTGCCCTTTATTCACTTATATATTTTTTAAACTAACTACACGAATAATTTTATTATTGTTATATTTTTTGCTAAATTTGTAGTACTCTGTGTACATTTTTGAATTATTTTGCACTGATTATCTTATTGAATTTATAGTGCACTGTCTATCTTATTAATTTTATCAGTGCACTGTGTACCTCACTGAGTGTTTAGTGCACGGTCTGTTAAATCAAATTTATAGTGCACTGTCTATCTAATCGAATTTATAGTGAACTATGTATCTAATAGAATTTATAGTGCACTAGTTTATCAAATCGATAGTGCACTGTGCATCTTATGGAATTTATAGTGCACTATGTAACTTATCGCTGCAAGAAAAAGTCATCGAAAAGCATTTCTTCTTCTTCGAACGCTCCATATCGACCACTTGTCAACCACTCTGTGTGATTTGTATGTGATCTGAGCCTAAGAGCGATTTACGTTGTGCCAGTTATGCGCCTACAAGTAGGCCAGAACATCCGATTTCTGCGCTGCTTTTTATTTACTAGGGTAGCAACCCTAGGGCCTACATCAGTCACCTCTTACGACATGCATTGTAGGTTGAAGGGGTACTATTCTTTGCTTCCTTTGTGGGCCCCTGAATCGCACAGGTGGATAAACAGTTCAATGACATAATTAAACTCCACAACTGCTTCATTTTATTGTTCTTTATCAATTATGTAATAGAAGTCTCACTTTTTTGTCTGACAGGTTTCTACAAGTCCATCTCTCAACTTTCCCGTCTCAATTATATTTCTGTATTTCCCTTGCTTTCTTGACCTCAACTGTGCCCTCCAATATGGTGGTTAGTAATATATCATGTCTTTTAAATAATTATGTTTAATTAGAGCTTCTAAACAGTTTCATCCTTAACATTTGGGGCTTACACTTAAATGTCAAACAAAACGACTTACTCTTAATAAAATAGCTAGTTAGCACTATTTTATTTTTGTTATATTTTTATATGTTCTTTCACACATATTCGCAGAAACAAGAGTTTACATTTTCTCCCAAATCTTGCCGAAATCTTGATTTTTTCTTTGTTCTTGGTTTGTGCGTGTGTTTTTAAACTTTTTGTCCTTTCCTACAGAAAAGCAAACTTAAATCCGTCGCTTCTCCATAAGCTGAGCTGATGTGACAATTACCAGGACACCCCCATCCATTATGTCGACTTGCGACCTGTCTTGTCTCCGGGTCTTAATGCTTGCATTTCTTCCTACCCCTAAAGAACCGTCTTAAGAGACAAGGTCTCTGCGCGCTAATACAGCACCAGACTCATCATCCTCTACGATGCAGTCCCCAGGCTCTGAGACCTGATGGACAGGCCAGCGTCAGGGTCGTTATTCCACTTTTCCTAAAGCTAACGTCCTTGACGTGTTTCAAGTATTAAGCAATTTTTTTGTGTGGAAAATGCTCCTTCCGACAAAATAAAATAAAGTCTTCAGCTTTTGTAATCCCTCCTGAGTTATAAAGACGACGGATTGTCAGAACAATGGAAAGCCTGCAGATTATCATGAAAGCTCACAACTGCTGGATTGCTTACTCTGAAGGCATTAGTATATATATATATATATATATATATATGTATGTATGTATATATGCGTTCTGGATAATGACTGCTAACAGCATCTGAAAAAATATAATGTATGTTAAGCTGACAACCTAACACGATGAACGACTTTAGACACAATTATATATTTATAGAGACTCGAGAGACGGAAACTCACTAATACGTCAAATAATAATGCAAATAATAATATTAGCAACAAATGTTGCAAAAAAATAAATAAAGATATACTCAAAGTGCATATAATTAAATAGAGATTACTTTTGCATCCCGTCTCAAAAATCGTTTTAAAAATATTTTGTTTGTCAATAAGTTTCCCATAACTTACAATTTTCTTGTAAAGGAAAGTTAGTAAACAAATTGTTCTCCTCAACATACTAATAAATAGAAACATGATTGTAAAAACGTAGGAAGATAAGTGTATATAGAAATATTGCTATCATGTATGGTTCTGTTCTGTTTGAATTGGTTGCGGAACCGACTTCTCAGTATTCCTTGTCGACTACACAGGTGCTCACTCTTCTCCAGTAGACTTCAAATTGTATACATGCTGTTGGTTCCCATGATTCATTGGTTCCACAAACTACTCTACTAATGAGATGTGTGTTAAAGTTTACTAAGCAATACTTCTTCTTCTTTGAACGCTCCATATCGAGCATATGTTAATCACTCTGTGTGATGTGTATGTGATCTGAGCCTAAGAGCTATTGTACGTTATGCCAACTATGCGCCTACAATTAGGCCAACACATTCGATTTCCGCGATTATTGTTATTTACTAGGATAGCTAATAAATGTACACTAGGTCCTACATTAGTCGCCTCTTACAACATTCCTTGTAGGTCGTCGTGTTATATTTCTCTTAGTTTTACTTAAAATAGGACCTTCTTGGTTCACTAGAATCTGTCTTGTTCTCTCCATAAGTTCCTCATTCGTGACCATATCATACCATGTCAGTCCCTCTATTCTGCGCAGACACCTTCCTATTGATAATTCCTTTTGTGATAAATAATACTTGAAAAACTTGTAGAAAAAAAAGACAATTCACAAAGAGACCCTCCTTATTTCAACACATGCCCGAGTGGTTACCGGGCCCAAATTTGGGTGTAAAGAATAGAACCACTGTTACCTGCCAAGCATGTCGTAAGAGGCGACTAAGGAGGTTTGGCTGAAATCGGATGCACATGTCCTAAATGTGTAGAAGTCTATGCGTTTAGGGGCCTACCAAACCAATGTGCAACGTATACACGTTCTTGGCAAAGATCAAATATATCACAAAGAGTGATTAAAATTGGTCGTAAAGAACGAACGCAAAGAAGAGGAAGATTTCAACACATTTTTAAAGGATCCAAATATGCAGGTTTGACTTAATTGCACCTGGTAATCCCGTATTTCGGTAATTCTTCGAAGAAAGACACAACCTCCGTAGCGCAAGCAACATGCATAGGTATCTCTGGAAAAAATTTGCATTTGCAAAAAAAAAAACGGTGTGGAAAGGATTCGAACCTATGTTTGTAAGAACGAGTAGCAAACGGCATATGCTTATCCACATAAAATAGACCGTATACCTGAGCACACCTATCTTATAATAGTCACATCCGCCTATTTAGTCTGTTAAACAAAATCTACATGATTTCATACTTCATTAAAAAAATCTACATGATTTCATACTTCATTAAAAAAATCTACATGATTTCATACTTCATTAAAAAAATCTACATGATTTCATACTTCATTAAAAAAATCTACATGATTTCATACTTATTAAAAAAATCTACATGATTTCATACTTCATTAAAAAAATCTACATGATTTCATACTTCATTAAATAAAAAATCTACATGATTTCATACTTCATTTAAAAAATCTACATGATTTCATACTTCATTAAAAAAATCTACATGATTTCATACTTCAAAAAACCTACATGATTTATACTTCATTAAAAAATCTACATGATTTCATACTTCATAAAAAAATCTACATGATTTCATACTTCATTAAAAAAATCTACATGATTTCATACTTCATTAAAAAAATCTACATGATTTCATACTTCATTATTTTCACTGTGTTATATAATTTGACAGCACGGTTATAAAATTAACAATTACAACATGATATTGAATACAAAGATTGCGACCAATAACGAGGAAGTTCGAGTCTTTGGCTTCATCTTTGTTCGCTCTACACCAGTCAATTGTTAAACCACTCTTTGTGGTCAGTAGGTGATTTGTTACATAGAGCATGAGTTCGTTGGGCCAGTTAGGCGCCTGCACACATGAACAACTGTTGGGGTCTCTGTGAATAAGTGGTTTAGCTATTGCCATGTGTTCTAAAGGTCACAGGTTTGAATCCACCACCGACGGACAGCGTCGTTCTGTTCCCGAGTGTATTTTTTTTCCAGAGACCTCTAGGATTAGTGGTGCAGCAACGAAGTTCGTATTTTGTCCAATAGTCTCGGCAAGGGAAGAGCCATTTCTGCGGAGGGGGACAGAACCATATGGCGTGAAACCAGGGGCAATGAAGTCAAACCTTCGGCTTTAGACTTCTGTAGACCAGCATATCTGGTTCATGTATGGTCTTTTATTTAGTTTCCCTCCCTACGTATGACTCACACAAAAACATACCTAGGTGAGTCCATCCGCCAAAGCAAGCCAGAGACCTGTTTGCCTTTGGCATAGCTGTCATGTTTTCTGGGCTACATCACTGGAATAGACTGTGTGTTCTACGGGTCATCAACAGGCTACGGGGGTCCTCTGTTGCTAAGTGGTTAAGACATTGTCTTACGCTCCAAAGGTCGGGATTTCAAATCCTGAATGCACCGTTGTGTTCACGTGTGCATATTTTCCAGATTTCTCTAGGATTGTTGCCGGAGGTAGGAAGTTCATTTTTGCACAATCTTTTTGCAGAAGACGTATTATTTCTGCGGAGAGTGATCCAGCCATACGGGGTAAATCCAGGAGCAATGAAATCCCTCCTTCTGATTTAGACTCGTTTAGATAAACCGGCTTCGAACTTTCACTTTTGAAAATTCTTAAGTAAGACTAACCGATCACAACTCTGTTTACGTCCGAGTGTCTACCGTGCCCCAAATTTGAGGTGTAAAGTATAGAACCACTTTTACCTGCCATGCATGTCGTAAGAGGCGACTAAGGAGGTTGGATGAAATCGGATGCACGTGTCCTAAACGTGTATAAGTCTATGCGTTTAGGGGCCTACCAAACCAATGTGCAACGTATACACGTTCTTGGCACAGATCAAACATATCACAAACTGTGATTAAAATTAGTCGTAAAGAACGAACGCAAAGAAGAAAAAGAACAACTCTACTTCAAGAAAAGTCAAGCACAAAACACACACTGCAGACTAAGTGCGAATCAATGATGAATATAAGAACGGCATTTGAACGAACTATTCAAACCGTGAGACTGAAACATTTATCAATAAAATATTTTGAAATTGAAATTGAATGTTTCCTTCAAGTATATACGTTGATTACCTTTAGTTCACGTAAAAGCAATAGTTTTTGACGCGTTCATTTAACTTTGTGAGCTGAGACACGTATAACTCTGGTTTCTTTCAGTCTAACCCTATTGATGGATGCTGGCACCAATGTTTGAGACGGCAAGAATAAAACCAGCAGTAAAAACTTCAAGTCCTGCCATTTAGCAATAAAACGAAGGCCAATGTTTTCCAGTGGTGGGCGTTTAAAATATTTTTATGTTATTTTTATATTTCTCGTTTTTGTTTTAGATGGAACTTATGGGCAACAAAATGAACAAACTCGACAGGAATAAAAAATGGGGTTAGGTGGTTTAAGTTAAGGGATAAAAGAAAAAGAGGACTAGAAATGTTGAGAAAGAAGTCAAAAACAAGTACCTCTTCTTCTTCTAAGGCTACACATCGACCACTTGTTAAACTACATTTTGTGGTTTGTATGTGATCTGAGCTTAAGAGCGATTGAACGTTATGCCTGTTATGCATCTACAAAGCAGCACATCAGATTTCTGCGAAGCTTTTTTTTTTATGTGGTAGCTTCCTAGGCCCTATCTCAGTCCCTCTTACGACATGCCTTGTAATTCGCAGTGTTACTGTTGTTTGCTCCCCATGCGAGCCCCGGCAACACACGGGCAGAAAAAACAAGAAGAAACTGTTTATCTTTGTCTTATTGTGAACGAAAAGGACCAAGTTATGAGACATGCAAAATATCCCCATATTGACAATAATATTTGCGCGGAAAACACATGTTTTCAATGATGTACTTTTACTAATAACAGCTTTAATGTGTCTAAATAGTAGTGAACTAGGAGTCGACGATATCGATGTGAATAACAGGTCTGATGTCTCTAAATAGTAGGGAACTAGGAGTCGTCAATAGCGATGTGAATAACAGCTCTGATGTCTCTAAATAGTAGGGAACTAGGAGTCGTCAATAGCGATGTGAATAAGCCTGATTGTGTTCTAATGTGGAACTATGAGTCGACATACGAGTGAATAACAGCTCTGATTGTCTAAATAGTAAGGAACTAGGAGTCGACGATAGCGATGGAATAACAGCTCTGATGTGTCTAAATTGAGGGAACTAGAGTCGACGATATGATGTGAATAACAGGTCTATGTGTCTAAATAGTAGGAATTAGAGTCGATCAATAGCGATGTGAATAACAGGTATGATGTGATAAATAGTAGGAACTAGGAGTCGACGATAGCGATGTGAATAACAGGTCTGATGTGATAAATAGTAGGGAAATAGGAGTCGTCAATAGCGATGTGAATAACAGCTCTGATGTGTCTAAATAGTAGGGAACTAGGAGTCGTCAATAGCGATGTGAATAACAGGTCTTCTCTCGTAACCATGTAACGTGGAAATGTAGTGCTCAAAGCCAGCTTTCTCTAACAACTTGGTGTGCATTCTGTAAGTGTTTAGACTACGTGAGACCCTGATACTTTATTTGGGTGTCTAAATTACAAGAGCATCTGAAGATGAAGTAAGAATCGCTTAAATGGCAAGTGACACGGGGATAAAAAGCAAGCCTTCGCGCAATAATACGCCAGAGGTGTCAAGATAGACATCATTACCCCGCATGTATTCATAGAAGGAAAATGAAATAAGAAAATGAGTGGACCAGAAGGACTGAAGCATTTATTTTCAAGTTCAGTGATATCCAGAGAGAGCTCAATAGTGGGTATCAGAAGAGTTTGATACCGAGGATATAAAGGAAGTTATGTACGTATTGTGTGAGTTGTCATGGTCGTGTTGACATGCACTTACTCCACTTGTCTGTAGTAGGCATCTCTCATATAACATGCAAGTTGCTACAATTGTAGTGTTGCGATGAGCTCAATCTTAAACTTCTAGTAACTTGAATTCTTAAGTCTGTCCACCATAGTACTTGTACACTACAACATCACTTTTCACCATAGTACTTGTACACCCCAACATCACTTCCCTCCATAGTACTTGTATACTACAACATCACTTTCCACCATAGTACTTGTACAGTACAACATCACTTCCCACCATAGTACTTGTACAGTACAACATCACTTCCCACCATAGTACTTGTACACTACAACATCACTTTCCTCCATTGTACTTGCACACTACAACATCACTTTCCACAATAGTACTTGTACACTACAACATCACTTCCTTCCATAGTACTTGTACACTACAACATCACTTTCCACCATAGTACTTGTACACCCCAACATCACTTCCCTCCATAGTACTTGTACACTACAACATCACTTTCCACCATAGTACTTGTACAGTACAACATCACTTCCCACCATAGTACTTGTACAGTACAACATCACTTCCCACCATAGTACTTGTACACTACAACATCACTTTCCTCCATTGAACTTGCACACTACAACATCACTTTCCACCATAGTACTTGTACACTACAACATCACTTCCCACCATAGTACTTGTACACTACAACATCACTTCCTTCCATAGTACTTGTACACTACAACATCACTTTCCTCCATAGTACTTGTATACTACAACATCACTTCACTTCACTAAACTAGAAAGGGCCAAAATAGTTTTCGATACTGTTGTGTTGTATTGTTTGTTTCAATTGTACTGTGTTGTGCTGTTTATTCCGAACAACTAGAAAGTACACGTTTTCACACTTTTTCCATATTTTTAGAACGTGTGGGGTATTCTGATGCCTATTTGTAACTACCCATCAGACTACAACAGCTATATATACAACAGCTATATATACAACAGCTATATATATACAACAGCTATATATACAACAGCTTTGTGTGTTATTCTATGAGGTAAGTTGTCAATGTTCCTACTCAGATGAGATCAGCCTATGCTGTGCAAACACTCTGTCCCTGGAACATCCAGATAGCTTAAAGGTACACAACAACTGCGCTGCTGATATGAATGCAGAAGAAAATTATAGCGCAATATACTAGCACTTTCACATAACACATAAACACTGAGAATATGAGAGTGTGTTTGGATATGTCTGCCTGGCATTCAGACAAAATGTGGTTATTGCGTCACATAAGATCCATAACAGAAGCTTGAATCCAGTGCAAACGTTCCTACCGAATGGTGATAAATTATGCAATGTGCACTTACTTTTACTTTACTTAATCCCGTCATGCCTAGTGACACATGGGGCTTCAGAAATGACTTTCCATGCTCTCCTGTCCTGTGCAACCTTCAGCGCAGAGCCCCACGTCAGAGATGCGGTGTCCAGTTCCTCTTCCATCATGCGCCTCCATGTTGTCCGTGGTCTGCCTTTCTTTCTCTTTCCCTCTGGTGTCCAAGTGAGGGCTATCCTTGCAGGCATTTCTTGTCTCATTCTCATAACATGTCCGAGCCATTTCCATCTTCTCTTTTTGAGTATGTCATTCATTGCCTCTTGTCTTGTGTCTTGGAGTAGTTGGTTATTGGATAATTTTACTGGCCAAAAGATTCCCAAGATTCTGCGAAGACAAGAGTGGTGGAAAACTGACAACCTGCTAGTATCTCCTTTGGTCATCCTCCAACACTCCGATCCGTAGAGCAAAACTGGCAAAACAATGCTTTTATAGAGTTTAAGCTTTGTGGTCCTATTGTAGATTTGGACTTCCATACTGGTTTCATTCTGGCAAAAGCGGTTCTGGCCTTAGTTAGGCGTGATTTTATATCTTCCTCTGTGCCACCATTTAGTGTCAGTACGCTACCAAGATATGTAAACTGCTCAACCCTTTCCAGTGTTTCATTTTCTAACATTACTGGTTGTTGGATTTCACTGTTTGTCATAATTTTTGTTTTTCCTGTGTTTGTTTTGAGGCCTACTGTCTTTGCCTTGCTGTGAAGTATTGTACTTTTCTCTTGTATATGTTCATATTTGTGTGACACCAGGGCTATATCGTCTGCAAGTCATGCAATGTGCACAGTGAGATGGAAATGGGTAAGGTGTCGCCCAGTAGAGCAATGTGAGCACAGGTGAAGAAAAGAAAGGGGCGGCTTAGTCAGTGGAAGAGGGCACAAGCGGAGATGGAAGAAGAGGCACCCAAGAGAGACGAGAGGTGGAAGAAACGGTGGGGAGCCTCGAAGATGGGGTCTCTATTCAGAGAACAATAACCGTGTTTCCCCTCGCAGAGAACTTCTATTGCCTTGTAGTTTGATTGAGGACAATCAAAGGCTAGCGAAGCAAACCGTACACAAAACTGGACGGCAGGCAAACCAAGTAGTCCAAAAGACTGGTAACCTAGGAAGATGACGCTCAACAACTATCCGGGAAGGAAGGTTGTCTAAAGGTAGCTACCCTAAAAAAAATAGCAACCTGCTGTCTTGCAGGTCGGCTGGGGACAGCCCAAGGTCGACGGAGAGTGAACCCACTAAACGCTGGCTAAAACCGGACACATCGCCGAAGGATAAGCACCAGAGCTCTAAATGGCGTTAAAGATGTGACGAAACACACCCATACTAAGGCTGCATGAAACAGATTTCCACATGAACCAGACAATTTATGGGGAAATCTGGTACATCAGTCTAAGCGTGAAAGCAGAGAGAGATCCATAACGTTTAGGAGTATCTGTTTCGAAATTATTAAGTAGCGTTCTAAAGATCATGGTTCGAATCCGGAACACGTCGGTCGGTTCGCAAGAGTGCTTCTTCTGAAGATGCATATGAGTTGTCGCTGAAAATGTGCAGCTCCTGTTTTGTGCAATACTCTTGGTAAGTAGCGCGCTATATTTTCGAAAACTGACCTAGTCTCATGGAGAAACCAGGTACAATAAAGTTAATCTTTCATCATTAGACTCCATTTTAAACATAAAATCCGAAGACATACCACTAAGACAAAAGTTAACAGGATATAAAAATGTTAACATTACAAAAAATTAAGTTCTTGAACCCAACATTGACAAACATCAACCTGAAAATTGAAATGTTCTTGGTGCAATGTGCCTGTCTTCGTCCACCATAACCTCGTCTTATCTTGCGTGCAAGATCTTCCACATAAACCTGACTCCAGTACATCTTTCTGAGACAGAAATAAACTTGACTGTGAAGTCAATGGCGGAACGAAATTGTATATATCCTAGAATTGAGTTGACGGTAAATTGTACAATTTTGACGTTTGTTGATAATTATCTGGCGTGTCATCTACTTTCTCTCACTATTTTGAGGCCGCTGTTTTCTGCAGGAACAGAGTGGGGAAAATGAAATAAAATTTATGTTGCGAAGTTTTGATAGGAAATGATTTTGTTTAGAAGTGAAAGTTTTCGGAAAAAATGATCAGTCTCAATTATTGTCACATAATATTAAGAATTCCTATCGTACCGTTGTACGTTATATAGGACTGCAAGTAGTTTCTCCATACCGCTCTATCCTGGGCAACTCGATCAATCTCCTCCACAGAACTGAGGCCGATATTTCTTGCCTCCCTCATCAAAGTTCGTTTCAGGTCTCCTTAGGTCATCCTATCTTTCTTGAACCCTTTGCATTCCACTTCAATGCCTTCTATGATGTTCGTTGATCATTTCTTCTAAATGTGTATTCAACATATCTCCATCTTCTCTTTCTTATAACAGTTGCCCCTAGTGGTTGACCAGACATTTCTCTTATTTCATCACTTCTCCTGAATTCGTTCTCCTGAATGTATATTGTCATATAAATAACCAATTAAAATAATATGCACGTGTATTTATTTTACGCAATTCAAACGTAAACTTATTGATTAAATTGTACTGAAATGTGTTTATCACGACACATATGATAAGACAAAAGTAAACATAAACGAATTCATAACTTTCTTTTCGCCCGAGTGGTTACCGGGGCCCAAATTTGGGGTGTAAAGAATAGAACCACTGTTACCTGTCATGCATGTCGTAAGAGGCGATTAAGGAGGTTTGGCTGAAATCGGATGCACATGTAGAAATCTATGCGTTTAGGGGCCTACCAAACCAATGTGCAACGTATACACGTTCTTGGCAAAGATCAAACATATCACAAAGATGATTAAAATTGGTCGTAAAGAACGAACGCAAAGAAGAAGAAGATAACTTTCTTGTGAAACAATGAAAATAGAGAATAAGAAGTGAAAAGAAAAGTATTCCAATAGTTTCAAATATATAGATAGTAACATTTGAAATAGTTTCAAATATATAGATAGTAACATTTGAAATAGTTTCAAATATATAGATAGTAACATTTGAAATAGTTTCAAATATATAGTTGGTAACATTTGAAATGACATGGAATATTGCATTGCGCAGAGCAATTCTTCAATATTTGTTATGTGACACAAAGAGTTAAGATTCATTTCCCACACTCGACATTCCACAAGTGAGAAGAGAAAATGACCTTTCTACCTCCTGGATGCTTGCTACTAGAAATATGATTTGAAATGATATCTGCAAAGGGTATGGGATATTGTCTTTCAATATTTAAGATACTGCATCTCAGTGTACTACCTAAGTGTTTACCCAAAAATTCATAATAAATTTAATATTTAATATATTCTAAAAATCATGTTTTATAGTTTAGATATTACAATTGCTCACCTTAGAGTGCAAATATAATTCATTTATATTCATTAGATTCAAAGCCTTAGGGATTTGAAATTTTGTGTTTGGTGCTATTTTTTATAGTTTCCATGGCAACGCGTTGACATATTTTTGAAAACTAAACTTTTCTACTCTTTTAAGTCATAATATCTCAAAATTGTTATACAAATTCTACATTAATATGAAAGCAATGAAAAAAGTTTCCAGATCTGAGTCCCCCATTTAGTATATTAAGTTGTAATGTTATTAATATGTATGAATGTTGAATGTATCAATGCATCAGTAGTAGAAAACTATTGTCACTAAATTGTGCATTATACTATTTCTGACCACTAATTTATCACTTATGAAACTGACTGATATCTTATATGACATTTCATATTTAAATGCAATGTTTTCAAGCTACTTGTTACTAGTAAATGCGCCCTGTTGGTGTTTAGTCTCCCCTTCTGTCAGGAACATTAACTCTGTTATTTAGTTAACATTACAAGGTGTTGCGCTTAGTTCAGAAGTGAAGCAAGTTACAGAATATTATATGAATCTCTTCCCGTGTTGTTTTATTCTCTTTTACATCCATGCTTAATGTGCTTTAGTTGTGCAGATGTAAATATTCTGTTAGAAGCAAACATCCCAAAAGACCCAAGTCAGTTACATTATGACTTGCTAACTGCTTCAATGTGTAAGGTGCGCCTACGATAACATTCTCGTCAGACTGAATCGCCGCGAAGTATACACTGAACCATAGGTTCCCAAACTTTTTCGACCCACAGTTTACTTTGCACGACTTAACATTTTTAACGTCCCTTCCTCCTCATTATAAATATTTGTCAACGTCCCCCTCACCAGATATATGCATGCTTTTTGTCTTTGACATAGAAAATTGAAATATATTGCTGTCATCATGGATCATTTCAAGTGACCGTCTTCAATCAAAAGTAAGATTGGCTGAAGACATCTAGATACTCTGGTTCTTTGACGATTGTTGCACAATGCCAGACTGTAACCTGTCCATTTCTTAAAGTTTCCTCCCACTTATCTCTCGGTCTTCCTCTTGCTCTTCTCCCCTCAACTTTCCCCTCTTGCTGTCATACATGGACAATTTTCAAATGATTATGTACATTAAATCGAAAATTGATGAAGAACTGGAGTCTGTAAGACGGACATAAGATGAATTAAAATGCATAATTCAAATTTTGAACGATTATTCAATGGCAAAATCACGAAAATAATTTATTTTAAAATATATATTATTATTTATTCTTTAAGGAGCCACCAACCCTTAATCGCCAGAACGCCTTCAAATGCTTCTCAATCACTATACCCCCCCCAGTAGGCTTCAGCACCCACTGGGGCAGTACCACCCACTTTGGGAACCTATGCACTAAACCAACAATTTCTCTTCCATCCATTATCTGGAAACTACATCTTCTAAACAATTTAATCTGCAGATTTTGATCTGATACAAATTTAACGCTGCCTCAAAGCTTAGTCTCCAATCATTCAAGCGTTCCAGGTTTTGTCCCTTTCTGAAGCGATAAAAATCTGTCCTACTTAAGTTTTTCGCCCCATAGGGTTAGAAATGTGACGGTTTAAGTGTGACCGCTCCAGCAAACATCCAACTCAATCAACAAGTTGTAAATTTGTCTACCTACGTTAAACGATATCCCTTTCTGAAAGACATTGCTTATATTCCTTCAAATTAACATGTTACACTGGTAAACATCTATCTCTCTTGCTCTTTCTCTCTAGTTTCTGTAACTGGAATCAGATCCTGCATCCTCTAGAGAAGTTTATAATGCAAGGGATGTTGTTTTGGAAACAATACCGCTGCAGAAAAATAGCTTTTTGTTGAGGCAAAGTTGAGTCAATAAATTTATTACATTGTAAGAATAATTAGAAAGAAAATGATGCAAACAGTAAACATATTAACAAAATATTTTGTTCTTTAAATCGTAAACAAAAAATAAAATAAAAATAAAAAAAACAAGAAAAGTTCTGATTCGAACAGAGGATCAATTTTTTTAATCGTTAAGCAATATGCATTTTTTTTCAGCAGTAAAAGTGATGAACATGATAACCAAACAAAAACAACCACGATCACCAGGTTTTATGGTTGCTTATACATCGGATCTTTTTGAGACTTTTGCATCATTTACATTTTTTTGAGACTTTTGCATCCTTTACATTTTTTTTGAGACTTTTGCATCCTTTACATTTTTTTTGAGACTTTTGCATCCTTTACATTTTTGAGACTTTTGCACCTTTACATTTTTGAGACTCTTGATCCTTTACATTTTTGAGATTTTGCATCCTTTACATTTTTTGAGACTTTTGCATCCTTTACATTTTTTGAGACTTTTGCATCCTTTACATTTTTGAGATTTTCACCTTTACATTTTGAGACTTTTGCATCCATTATTTTTGAGATTTTTGCATCCTTTACATTTTTGAGACTTTGCATCCTTTACATTTTTGAGACTTTTGCATCCTTTACATTTTTTGAGATTTTGCATCCTTTACATTTTTTGAGACTTTTGCATCCTTTACATTTTTTGAGACTCTTGGATCCTTTACATTTTTGAGATTTTGCATCCTTTACATTTTTGAGACTTTTGCATCCTTTACATTTTTTTTGAGACTTTTGCATCCTTTACATTTTTTTTGAGACTTTTGCATCCTTTACATTTTTTTTGAGACTTTTGCATCCTTTACATTTTTGAGACTTTGCATCCTTTACATTTTTGAGACTTTTGCATCCTTTACATTTTTTTGAGACTTTTGCATCCTTTACATTTTTTGAGACTTTTGCATCCTTTACATTTTTTGAGACTTTTGCATCCTTTACATTTTTTTTGAGACTTTTGCATCCTTTACATTTTTGAGTGATCTTTTCTGCCTAAATAAAATTGTTTGCTGATTTTTCCTTCGTTCATTGATCATTAATTGTATAAATGTGTGAACATTTAATATTTTAATTACAATCTACTTTTTCATTGAGTATTATATTTTGTCTTTCATTTTGACTACCTCGCCCTGATATAACCGTCCTAACCCCACTTTCAAAATATGTTTTTTTAGTTTGATAATAACTGACAACAGTTTCCATAGTAAGGTGCATACGAGGGACAGTCAATTGAATTTGTGTACTGGTCATCTGTTGCCCAAATTCCCGTTAATGCCGAGTATCACCCAGAGCTACTGCGAAAGGGATATGGCGGCTTCATTATGGTTTCACTCAAGCTCAGTTTGTAACTGATACACAATTCATGAGGAAAAAAAAATCGAGCATATCCTTTATAGAAGTAGCCATCAACCACAGTAAACAGCACGTTGATTTTCGTAGGCACCACTTATACTTTCAGTAGTTTGCCATTGCTTTCTGAACGGTGAGGTCTTTTTACCTTTTGTAAAATCCACGGAAAAGAATTTGCTTTCTTCTTCTTCTTCTTCTTTGCGTTCGTTCTTTACGACAAATTTTAATCACTCTTTGTGATATGTTTGATCTTTGCCAAGAACGTGTATACGTTGCACATTGGTTTAGTAGGCCCCTAAACACATATATTTCTACACGTTTAGGACATGTGCATCCGATTTCAGCCAAACCTCCTTAATCGCCTCTTACGACATGCGTGGCAGGTAACAGTGGTTCTATTCTTTACACCCCAAATTTGGGCCCCGGTAACCACTCGGGCGGAATTTGCTTTCAAACATGTCCACCGTGGGGTTTGAACCAGGTACTCTTTGGTTTGTGATCGAGCTCACTACCGCTTGAGCTACAGACGCTCACAATTCATACTCTACCTTATAAACAAATGTATCATCATTAGTATATATCATCATTTTCATCATTTGTTATATTTAATGACGCTAACAATCAATGCATTCGAACTCTGTTAATCGATCATTTCTGTCAACAGTAGAAGACCTGGTCATAAATGCTACTACTAAGTCAGTATGAACTTTCAGGTTTCTGAGAAACAGTTGAACCAACCATGAGAACTAACGCTCTCGTCCAATAATAAATGATTATTTACTATCATTATTAACATAAATATATATGGCGTCTGTATGCATGTATGTGTGTTTTATTGTGTAATCTAAAATGTCTGTTAACACCCCGTTCTCACAACTTCCTTAACTTTCTATCTTCAGAATTTTTCCCAACCGTATTTCATTTTATGAGTGCCAAGTTTTCTTCAGCTTTACGGTACGCAAGCCCCATATAAGTTTTCACATCTAATTATTTCGGCAATAAATCTCCGTTTCCTACTTACAACTCGTCCATGAGTCTGAGAGTGCTCGAGTCCTCGCCCCTCTGATTTATCAGGAGTAACAAGCTCCAAATTGGAGGAAGGCCCAATGTTCAAAGTTGACGGTATCTCTCTCGCGTCCTCATTAATATATACCGATATTAATAAATTATCACGAGTTGTCACTGAGTGTCCATTCTACTCTTTTGAAGAAGTTAGAGCGTTGTAACTGCATTCTGGGCAAGACTCTTACTTTCAGTTAGCTTTCACAAACACCTTCGTTCTTTTCTTTCAGGTCTTAGTTGTTTGTCAGTTTTAGATGTAATATTCTCTCAGAGGAACGTACAAGGTGGCCACAAATATCCTCTTTGTTTGATAAAGCCAACAGTTTTGTGTAAAGAAAGTTGAAGCGTTTGAGAATGTAATAGTGAAGTGGTTCGTGACGATAAGCCGATTGTAGACTTAGACCTGTAGATAGATTAAGTGTTTGAAGTGCATATTTTATACTGGGTATTTCGTTAAGGGAATAACGTTGTAAAGTAATCATGAAACACCAGTGTTTAAAGTGTATTCATTGTTGGTACCTGGTCGGGATTGACGTTACAGTTGTTTATATGAAGTTGACTGATTGTAGGCTAATAACGTTCCCATATCAGAATACTCAGTGTTAAAACATTTTTTCTTCTCACTAGACATATTTTATCATGTTTCTGCTGATTGCATGCAATATAGTTCACACATTCATATTTAAACTAGTTTTTTGATTTACATTTGTAAACATATCAATAATCAGCCCCTGGTTTGTCGTAAGGGTCCAAAGCCGAAGGATTCTTCTTGGCTCGTCGCCTTCTCCCAAAATGGCACGTCATCTGCCAACAGTATTGCACAAAGCACGAAATCCGTAGCTCCTGCGAAAATTTCCCAGGTTCTCTGGATAAAATGCACTCGTGAACAGAATGGCGTAGTCCGGATTCGAACACACGATATTTAGAACGCATTGTATAACCACTTAGCCACAGAGACTCCCGATGATCCGTGGTTTGTGATATTCTTCTACAGTTACTGAAGAAACATTTACTCAGCTACAGTTTGGTTCGGATTCGGACATGAAAGTGGTACTTCTTCTCTGTTATTTTGTTTGTCTTCATACTGCATCACTAACTTGAAATGATACTAGCAATCAAAATATAAGTTGGAAGAAATATATAGTCTTCGTATTTTTGGCTTTCATTCTATCAAAGCTGTCAACCGTTGTTTGTCTTCATACTGCATCACTAACTTGAAATGATACTAGCAATCAAAATATAAGTTTGAAGAAATATATCGTTTTCGTATTTTTGGCTTTCGTTCTTATCAAAGTAGTCAACCGTTGTTTGTGATCTGTGCGGTTTGCGAAGACGACGTGAATATGTTGCGTCCAAGTTCTTAGGCACCTATAGCATATAGGACAGGCACATCCCAAAACTCAACCTAGAAATATACAGTGACCGAAGGCCCAATCACGCTAAACTCGAATGTAATGGGTTAAAAGATGCCAAATTTAGCATGTAACATTTTGTAAACAAAGAAACGAGGAACTTATGATCTTTTTGCAAATCCTGAGTACATTTTAATAGTGGTTCTTTCTCGTTTTTAAAGGATAAGAACTGATAAAGAAGTTAACGACCAGCACGTCTTGTAGGACAACACTACATTCTATTTCCCTCATGGTCGGTGAGTGAACATCCTTCCGGTTAAGCTCCATATCTGATCAACACTATGTTTTTCCTCTTTTACTGTTGTCTTTCCAGGTTTTTCCTGATTTTCGTCTGCACCTTCTTGGTCCACTGCTTAGCAGTCCTTGTGATGGTCAGTGTTATTACTTTCTTCATCACCATTTACTTGTTTACGTTTTGAAATAGAGCTACAGAGAAATTAGCTACATTACACAAATTCATTCTTTGAGAACTGGATTGATATGAAAATTGTGCGTTTTTCGTGTACATCAAAACGACTAAATGAATAAGTCCTGAGATGGTTTGAAATTAAAAGAAATTGTAAACAAAGTAAAATAAGATGCACATTAAGTAGTTCATACACATATAGACATGACACTGATGAGAATGGTATTGCAGAGAAAGGTTAAGCCTAAACGGTCAAAAGTAAACAGTAAAGGTATAATTACTAGGGAAACATTAGCAGATGAACAAAGAAAGATTTAGCAGAATGCACCACTTATGACAAGGATGTGTTGAAGATCAATTGTAGCAGTCGATCGATGTGAAGATGACAGATAATCAATCAAGTGTTTTCATTCATCAAACAGTGATGTACTTCGTGTGTCTTCTTCTCACCAGATTTGGATATCTGTATTGTCAAATATTTTCACTTGTTATAAGTACATTACAATAAAAATTGGTTATGTATGATTGCATACATTTGCTTAAGTGTATGTGTGTGTGTTTGTGAATGTCTGTGAGTGTTTATGTTAAGTTTTGTGTGTGAGTGTTTGCGAGCATGTTTGTATTCGTGTGGGAAAGCGTTAAAGTGTGCGAGTGTGTGCGAGTGTGAATTTATATGTGTGCATGTTTTAGTTTTATGTAAGTGTATATATCTTCAAAAGTAGGAAAGATTTAGCAGAATATCTTTTTGGCATTTTTCTGGATGAAGGCAAATTTCCAACTGATCCGTTCGTTGTAGAAAATTAGCAAAGTTTATATGCTGCACAAGCAGATGATAGACCAAGTAGCATCTGCTGGTGATAGTGGGCATCTCTGGGCATCTCTGGGTATCTCTGGGCATCTCTGGGTACCTCTGGGTATCTCTGGGTATCTCTGGGCATCTCTGGGTATCTCTGGGCATATCTGGGTATCTCTGGGTATCTCTGCTGTTGGTCATACAGAATGTTTACTTTCTTTATCCAATTTGACAATCAGTTTCTTATGTTGAGAGATCTTCTTCTTCTTCTTCTGCTAACATTCTTCACGGCCAATTTGATCATTCTTATTGTGATGTATAATTGGTCCACTGGCAAGAACAGAGTGATCTACGTCGGGACGATTGTGCGCCCATGGTGACTAGGCCCGCCCGTCCGTTTTCAGCCAGCTTTTGATTACTAGGGTGAGCTTTCCCTAGGTACGATCCTTTCGGATCTACGCCTTTTCGATCAACTTTGCCGTATATTTGGGCTTTGTGATCTACGCCAAGACAGTGAGTTACGCTGCTTTACCCGTTCTGACTGAGAAATATTTTTCGGGCTTGTCAGCTTGTCCTCGGACGGCGTCTTACTCGTATAAAACACCGTGTAAAGTATCGGCCTTCGCCAATGTTCAGGACCCGGGCTTCCTGTTTGATCCGTACATTGTCGGCCTTGCTTACCGTACATTTTGAGTCTGATCCGGGAAGGAACATTCTCAGCCTTTTCTAGACGCGTATCGGTACGTGGCAATTTGCAATTACCTCGAAGCACTTGCATGGGGCCGAGTACAAACAATGTAGAGGGTCGTTTCAGTGGGCACTATAAGCGTAACTGAGGATTTTGCGCTCGCCGCCATCACCCGCCCCAGTTATTCCGGGGATGTTAGTTACGACTGCAATCGAACCTTGCCCAGTTGCCCCAAGGCTGGCAGTTCCGTTAGGCATCACCAACCTCAGTTCTTCCGGGGATGTTAATTTTAATCGCACAGTACCTTGCACGGTTTTCCCAGGGCGGTAGTTTCGTTATGCACTAAACGCAACTTGTTCTTTTGCGCTCAGCAAACCTTGCCCAGTACATGTATCTGCACCAGGCTACCAATGCGGGGTCATCTGCAATCTTCTCTCGCACCAACACGAGGGTAGACTTTCATTCGTTACGGTCCTGTCTTATTTATTCTTGCCGACGGGCTGGCAATGTTTGCCCCCTCCTCATGGCTTCGAGCTTCGCCCTACGTGGGCATACGTTTGGTCACTGGATGCACCTCTCATCCATGTCTGAGACGTTTCGTTGCTGTTTCTTTGCGTTCAGGGACTTGGGCAATATCTTGTTGGACATCGGTCAGGAGAATTGTGCATTTTATTTGTATGTATCTTTATCGTATTTCCGTAACTGCACTGCTACCACTACCAGTAGTTTCCTCTCCCCGATCCCTGCCCTCTTAGCCAGACCAGAACCAGAGTCTGTTTCAGGGTCACCGCGTGGAGGTTAGGGGCAGGGTCTTGGTTAGCGCGCCCCTCGCTAACCCTGGCTCATGTTACCACCATGACCTCATGAGCCTTTTGACCCCGTTGAGAGATCTAAACAACAAGATCTCGCTTGATTCATCCATTTTCTGAAGATGGTGAAGATATTTTGTAGGAATTTTATTTTTAATCTTTTCTAATGAATTTAGGACTGGGAACTCGATCTCACCTACACTGAGATCATGAATTTCTGGAAAAATATTCCGATAGTTCCACGAGGAGCAGAACCGAGCAACTTTGAAACGGGAGGTGAGCATCCGACCTCTACACCATAGAGACTCACATTGAAGTTAGAAATAGTTTGATACCACTGAGAACAAGACAAGTGGTAGATTGGTTGCATCAGTGATTTGGAGTCCGTAACTGAAAAAAAAAATTGTAATGACATTGAAGAATTTTTTTTTAATCAGAAATATTATCTTCTTCTTTGCGTTCGTTCTTTACGACCAATTTTAATCACTCTTTGTGATATGTTTGATCTTTGTCAAGAACGTGTATACGTTGCACATAGGTTTGGTAGGCCCCTAAACGCATATATTTCTACACGTTTAGGACATGTGCATCCGATTTCAGCCAAACCTCCTTAGTGGCCTCTTACGACATGCGTGGCAGGTAACAGTGGTTCTATTCTTTACATCCCAAATTTTGGCCCGGGTAACCACTCGGACGTGGAAATATTATGAAACTAGACTTTAACTATATGGGTCATTAAGAAGAATGTTGGTGAGATATAACATGACAGTAGATAATAGATAACATAACAACTAGTCTTCTAGAGATACAACATTACAGTAGATAATAGATAACATAACAACTAGTCTTCTAGAGATACAACATGACAGTAGATTATAGATACCATAACAACTAGTCTTCTTCTTCTTTGCGTTTGTTCTTTACGACCAATTTTAATCACTCTTTGTGACATGTTTCAACGTGTATACGTTGCACAATAGTTTGGAAGGCCCCTAAACGCATAGATTTCTACACGTTTAGGACAGATGCATCCTGTTTCAGCCAAACCTCCCTAGTCACCTCTTACGACATGCGTGGCAGATAACAGTGGTTCTATTCTTTATCCCCCATATTTGGGCCGCGGTAATCACTCGGACAACAATTAGTCAGAGCAGGGATGAACAGTGACATACAATACATCAGACAGCTGAAGAAAATATTGAAGAAGATTTAACCCAACGGGACTGCAGAGCCGATATATCGGTTCAGAGTAATGTTCATGATGTCGCAGAACCGATATATCGGCTTTTGGATGTCTGTTCACGGAAACGAATGTATCTTCAGAACCCCTTTACTGAAGTTAAAAAATCTTCAGAAACGGAAAGTACATATATGTAGGTACATTACTATCTCCATTTAACAAAGATTTGAAAGAGGGAAAGCAGTGTATTATTGTGTTCAAGTCGAGACTTTTTTTAAACGTTAATGTTTCCGACGATGTTTACAGTGTAATCTTGAGTACTGTTAGATCAAATTATAACTTGTGATAGTAATGAAGAAGATTTAATTGATGGTAATAATGACATTTGATTGTTTATGAAATGCAGTTTCGATAGTTGTAAGTCTAATGTAATAATTGCATCTAAAGAATGGGCGTTCCACATTCCATTTATTGACATGTCCGCACTAAAAGTGAATATTATAAAAACTACTGCACCTAGTTAGATGAAACTTATAGAATATGTTCACACATGGATTATCTTCATTTAACTACTACTTCTAGAAACATCTATGAATACTAAGATGTAATACAAACCGGAGAATACAAATATTTTTTATGCTTTTTCGTTTTTTCAAAATAGTCATGCTACAATAATCTAATTTTCTCAAACGTATATCACCTGATGTAAAATATTATTACATTAATGTATTCCACATCCAATTAGCAACAATTTAATATATAACATGTCATACTTTAGAGAAACAGTACAAGAGTTATAAAGGATTAAACTAATTGACATTGAATGTTAAATTTGAACCGCAAAATAAATGCGTCCAGAGGTCAAAATAATACAGGGCGAAAGGGTTAATGTACTTGAAAACAACCGTAAACGACAGTTGGAAAATTGTAATTAATGAATTAAAGAAGGAAAACAAAATAATACAAAATTATTTAATACCACAAAGGGAAATAATGAAGTAGTAAACAAATACAGGATACCGAAAGAAACAATTCTAATTCAGATAAATTGATATCAAAACACGGAGGAGTAAGAAAAAACACAACAACAATTCTCGAACAAACAACATAAAAAAAAGTCTAACGGAATTGACTTCATTGCACCGGGTTTTTCCAACGAACAAACAACATTATTAACAGAAAAAAGAAATGCATAAATTGACAAAATTTAGAGTCCACTTAGAAGTGTTTTTACAGAAGAATATTAAGTATCACATAACTACTATAAGAAATGATATCGATGTGCTGCTGAAAGCGTTCAATGACATGTGGAAATATTAAGTATCACATAACTACTATAAGAAATGATATCGATGTGCTGCTGAAAGCGTTCAATGACATGTGGAAATATTAAGTATCACATAACTACTATAAGAAATGATATCGATGTGCTGCTGAAAGCGTTCAATGACATGTGGAAATATTAAGTATCACATAACTACTATAAGAAATGATATCGATGTGCTGCTGAAAGCGTTCAATGACATGTGGAAATATTAAGTATCACATAACTACTATAAGAAATGATATCGATGTGCTGCTGAAAGCGTTCAATGACATGTGGAAATATTAAGTATCACATAACTACTATAAGAAATGATATCGATGTGCTGCTGAAAGCGTTCAATGACATGTGGAAATATTAAGTATCACATAACTACTATAAGAAATGATATCGATGTGCTGCTGAAAGCGTTCAATGACATGTGGAAACCTTCAAAGAAACAGACGAAAGATAACTGACGGGGTTTTGTTTTGTTGGTTCGGAAACGTAATGCACAGAGAGTGGTGGGTATAACATAATGTGACAAGAGTAAACAATTTTGGTAAAGAAAGATATGGTCAATATATAGACAATGATAAGTATTGGGGACTTCCGGGGAAAAAAAAATACTAATCACCGGGTTCGAACAACAAACTCTTACATCTTACGGCACCCATTGCCTAGCTCTACAAAACAAGCGTTTTTAAGAACACAGCCATATAGCTCTCCGACGCTGGCTGAAACCGGACACATCGCCGAAGGATAAGCACCAGAGCTCCAAATGGCGCTTCTTCTTCTTCTTTGCGTTCGTTCTTTACGACCAATTTTAATCACTCTTTGTGATATGTTTGATCTTTGCCAAGAACGTGTATACGTTACACATTGGTTTGGTAGGCCCCTAAACGCATAAGACTTCTACACGTTTAGGACATGTGCATCCGATTTCAGCCAAACCTCCTTAGTCGCCTCTTACGACATGCTTGCAGGTAACAGTGGTTCCATTCTTTACACTCTAAATGTGGGCCCCGATAACCACTCGGGCGCAAATGGCGCTGAATGGTTTTTATGTAAAAACCGTTCTTGGAAAAGACTGTTTATATATCACAACAAGAATGATCAAAATGACCGAAAAGATCGATCGAAGAAGAAGACAGAAGATAGCTAGCTCTCCATATAAAGAGCATTACTGAGAAGTCTAGGTTCTTCTCCTTATTCTCTTCTGTAATAAAAAATATTTAAAATGACAGAGATATATGATATGCAACAATCTGATAACAGGGCAGACAAGATCGTCAATAACGGAGTTGATTGTTAACGATGGAGACAAGAAAGTTATGGAAGTCCGTCGTCGCCAGTATCAGCTGAGGCGAAACCTTATAATGATGATGATGACGAGTATATAGACATGTGCGATTGTAATTATATGTGCTTTCGTAAGTGTGTGTGTGTTTGTGCGGTTTTATGTGTGAGTGCATATATGAGTGCATATGGTAGGAATACATGTGTAAGGGGTTCACATGTTAGTAGTGAATGTGTTTAGAGTGCACATGTTGGGAGTGTATGTGTTAGAAGTGTATGTGTGACTGTATGTGTAAGTGTATGTGTGAGTGTATGTGTGAGTGTATGTGTGAGTGTATGTGTGACTGTATGTGTGAGTGTATGTGTGAGTGTATGTGTGACTGTATGTGTGAGTGTATGTGTGAGTGTATGTGTGAGTGTATGTGTGAGTGTATGTGTGAGTGTATGTGTGAGTGTATGTGTGAGTGTATGTGTGAGTGTATGTGTGAGTGTATGTGTGAGTGTATGTGTAAGTGTATGTGGTGTGAGTGTATGTGTGAGTGTATATGTGAGTGTATGTGTGAGTGTATGTGTGAGTGTATGTGTGAGTGTATGTGTAAGTGTATGTGGTGTGAGTGTATGTGTGAGTGTATGTGTGAGTGTATGTGTAAGTGTATGTGTGAGTGTATGTGTGAGTGTATGTGTGAGTGTATGTGTGAGTGTATGTGTGAGTGTATGTTTGACTGTATGTGTGAGTGTATGTTTGACTGTATGTGTGAGTGTATGTGTGAGTGTATGTGTAAGTGTATGTGTGAGTGTATGTGTGAATTTATATGTGAGTGTATGTGTGAGCGTTTGTGTAAGTATAAATTGAGTGCAGGTATGTGTGAGTGTATGTGCGGGTGTATATGTGAGTACATATATATGAGTATATGTATATGCGAGTATATGTATATGCGAGTGTATGTATATGTGAATGTATGTATATTTGAGTGTATGTATATGTGAGTGTATGTATATGTGAGTGTATGTATATGTGAGTGTATGTATATGTGAGTGTATGTATATGTATGTGTATGATGAGCAGGGGAGGTTTAGAACACATCGTGACAACCGGTAAAATCGAGGGTAGACGAGACAGGGGAAGACAGAGAGAGAAAATGTTGGATGGCCTGACTTCATGGCACGGTAGAGCGTCAACATCTGAGTTGATAGCAATCACCAACGACAGAGATTTGTTGAGATCCATGATCGCCTACGCCAGCCGGCCTGGCACCTGATGATGATGATGATGTATATGTGAGTGTATATGTGAGTGTATGTATATGTGAGTGTATATGTGAGTGTATATGTGAGTGTATGTATATGTGAATGTATATGTGAGTGTATATGTGAGTGTATGTATATGTGAGTGTATGCATTTGTGAGTGTATATGTGAGTGTATGTATATGTGAGTGTATATGTGAGTGTATGTATATGTGAGTGTATGTATATGTGAGTGCATGTATATGTGAGTATATGTATATGTGGGTATGTATATGTGAGTGTATGCATTTGTGAGTGTATATATGAGTGTATGCATTTGTGAGTGTATATGTGAGTGTACGCATTTGTGAGTGTATATATATGTGAGTGTATGTATATGTGAGTGTATATGTGGGTATGTATATCGAGTGTATATACGAGTGTATGTATATGTGAGTGTATGTATATGTGAGTGTTATGTTATGTTATGTTATGCGATCGACGTCATGGCACATTGGGCATTCCCATTCGTGCTCTGTCCTCCGTTGCAGCAGCCATCCCAAAGTCCATTTGCTCACAGTACCCATGAGAAGTTGATTACTATATCTTCTCTCTCTACCACGAAGACGACACTGTCTGGCATGTCCAAACTTAACACCTAATTCTCGAACTGGTTCCAGTGTCTGAGACCCGCCCATGTCACACAATTGAGAACGTACCGCATTGATGATATGTGAGTGTATGTATATGTGAGTGTATGTATATGCGAGTGTATGTATATGTGAGTGTATGCATTTGTGAGTGTATATTTGAGTGTATGTATATGTGAGTGTATGTATATGTGAGTGTATGTATATGTGAGTGTATGTATATGTGAGTGTATGTATATGTGAGTGTATGTATATGTGAGTGTATGTATATGTAGTGTATGTATATGTGAGTATATGTATATGCTAGTATATGTATATACGAGTATATGTATATGCGAGTATATGTATATGCAGTGTATGTGCAGTGTATGTGTGCGTGCATATGTGAGTGTATGTATAAGTGTATGTGTGACTGCATATGTGAACGTGAAGGCATATGTGAATATAAGTGTATGTGTGTGAGCATATGTGAGTGTAGCTGCATATGTATGTTTGACAGAATGTGGAGAACAGTTACCAAACTCTGAGATTCTAATCAGTTTTCTCTCTTTTTACTCTCTTTCATTTTCTGAGTGAGTATATATCAGAATGTGTATGCGTCTACACTGTGCACCGTGCACCGTGCACTGTGCACCGTGCATATACATAAACGCTTCAACATTGTTTGTCCTCAAGAACTATTTGATGGCCATACTTTGTGTAGTTTGATTATAAGACGCGACCTGTGCATGTCGCTCCTGTGTAAGTGTGTGGTACACATTCGGTTTGTTTGTGATATATGTTTGTGTGTTTCCCCTTCTAAGTTACACACACCAGAAGGCTGCCCTGTGTGATCTGGGGCCTGCCCCTCCTGTAGTAATTAGTGGTTCCAAACCTGGTCCTGTCATTGATAAATGTGCAGAGACACTCTATCGATAATACTGAACTCTAGTAGCAAGGGAGATTTGGTTCAGGACTACTATTTGTTAAAGTAATTACTCGATCCGCTGTTGACAGGCTCTGAGAACACGAACTGCGGCATCGGATGTTGCAGCCAGAATCATAGATGAGTGTACAGTGACTTGAGAGAGAACAAATAATCACGTAGAGAATTGAGCTTGTGTGTTGCCGAGCCCTCTCAAGGAGGGATGAAGAATAGTAATACTGCGACCTACAAGACAAGAAGTAAGAGAAGAAGAAAACCTAGGAATCTACCTAGTAAATAAAAAGCGTCGCAGAAATCGGATGTCCGGGTCCTACCTTGTAGTGCATAACGTGCACACCGTACAATCGCTCTTAGGCTCGATCACATAATATAAAAGTGGTTAACAATTGGTCGATATGGAGCGTTTGAAGAAGAAAAGAAGAAGAAGAAGAAGCTAGAGAATTTGACACGAAAATGGAAAATCAGGAATCTGTAAGATAGTGGTGAGTGCTGTCAGTATGTCCACCAACATTTACAAGACGGAAGGAGATCAAACTTCTACTACTTTTTTTTACATCTCATCGGGCATGTGATGAGAAAGGGAGGTTTAGAACACGTTGTCACAATGGTAAAATTGAAGACAACGAGACAGATGAAGACAGAGAGAGAAAATGTGTAATAGTCTGACTTCATGACACGGAACAGCGTCAATATCTGAGATGATAACAAACACCAGAGACGGTGATTTGTGAAGATCCATGATCGCCTACGTCAGGGAAAACGGCACCTGATGATGATGATGATGATAACATGCATCATTGTTCTTCTTCTCTTCATAAATTAATGTAAGATAATTAATAATTGTCATTTCTTATTCTTGACAATAATAAATATCCATGTCCATTTTTATTTGATTGATTGATTGATTGATTGAACCATCATCATTGCACTTCGGTGAGAAATCATGTGTGCTCCGATATCTTTCTTACACATCAAGATCTCAGCTGCAGAGCATGAACTCCGTAGCACCAGCGAGGGTCCTCGATGTCATTCGGAAGATGGTGAAGATATTTTTGTTGGAATTTTTTTTAATCCTTCTTCTTATCTTCTTCTCCTTCATCTTTGCGTTCGTTCTTTACGAGCAATATTAATCACTCTTTGTGATATGATCTTTGATTTTTCTTTGCCAAGAACGTGTATACGTTGCACATTGGTTTGGTAGGCCCCTAAACACATAGACTTGTATATGTTTAGGACACATGCATCCGATTTCAGCCTTTCTTCTTATGATTTTATCAGGGCTGCGGCTTTCCAGCCTGCTTTTCTCGATTTTGAGCAGCTAATGGTTCTTTTACGTGCTCAAATTGAACACGAGTTATTTGTTTGATCTGCATTCTGCATTTCCAATTACCAATAATATTTTCAAATCTGTCCTTAAAAATCAATAAGTATATCATTCTTTCTTGTAACTAGATCAAGCCAATGACAGCATATCAAACAAAGCAAGAAGAAAACACATATGATCACAAGATTTTTGACAAGACAAATAAAATCTGGACATACAAACAAATCAAAGGTGAAGTAGAGATTAAGTTGATTTGTCTTCTTCAACAGAGAGGTTTGACCGTCATCAGCAACAGACATATCGTTTGGAAGAGAGATGCGAGGATATTGAAAATGAGACATTTTAGAGATTATGATGTACTTTAAAACAAAAAATGTATTGGTAATAATTTAACATAGTAATATTATCTTAGTTGTAACCAAGATTAGAGAAATCTTCTTCTTCTTTACGTTCGTTCTTTAAGACCAATTTTAATCACTTTTGTGATGTTTGATCTTTGCCAAGAACGTGTATACGTTGCACATTGGTTTGGTAGGCCCCTAAACGCATAGACTTCTACACGTTTAGGACATGTGCATCCGATTTCAGCCAAACCTCCTTAGTGGCCTTTTACGACATGCGTGGCAGGTAACAGTGGTTCTATTCTTTACACCTAAATTTAAGCCCGGTAATCACTCAGACGACTCTATGATCTGAACATGCTGTGGCACATTTATTTTTTTCCAAGTATTAATAGTAGTAGTATCAGTAGTAGTAGTAGTAATAGTAGTAGTATCAGTAGTAGTAGTAGTAATGGTAGTAGCGGTAATAGTAGCATTAGTAGCCGCAGTGGTGTAGTGCATTAGTAGCCGCAGTGGTGTAGTGCATTAGTAGCAGCAGTGGTAGTGTAGCATTAGTAGCCGCAGTGGTAGTAGTGGCATTAGTAGCGCAGTGGTGTACGTAGCATTAGTAGCAGCGTGGTAGCGTGGCATTAGTAGCCGCAGTGGTGAGTGCATTAGTAGCGCAGTGGTAGTAGTAGCATTAGTAGCGCAGTGGTAGCAGTAGGCATTAGTAGCCGCAGTGGTAGCAGTGGCATTAGTAGCCGCAGTGGTAGTAGTAGCATTAGTAGCCGCAGTGGTAGTAGTAGCATTAGTAGCCACAGTGGTAGTAGTAGCATTAGTAGCCGCAGTGGTAGTAGTAGCATTAGTAGCAGCAGTGGTAGCGGTAGCATTAGTAGCCGCAGTGGTAGCAGTAGCATTAGTAGCGCAGTGGTAGTAGTAGCATTAGTAGCAGCAGTGGTAGTAGTAGTAATATGCCTCTTTCATCACCGGATGCCTCTTTCATCACCATATGCCTCTTTCATCACCGGATGCCTCTTTCATCACCAGATGCCTCTTTCATCACCAAAGAGCAAACAGAGCAATGACGCTGGACAGTTGTTGCGTAACTTGGTTGGTGTCTGCGAGTTCTGATGAAAGAGTGACTGTCTCTATAATATTCTCACAACTAAATGATGTGACAGGTCTCTTGGGATGAGATGACATCTTGGAGTAAAACCATATTTGCTCCGCTTGTTGGATAAAACTGTGCTCAGAATACAACAGTCCACTTCGCACCTCTTCTCTTTATGTACATCTATCATTTGAGGCTTACCTCATGTACATGTGTTTACGTCAAGAGTCTTCACATTTTCCTTATACATCCTTCTCCGCCCATCTGCCCAGCGTGTTCGTAGCGCGTTAGACTACGGGTGACTATCCCTCTGTGTGTGCAGGTTCAATTCCGCGGGATGGCAGAAAAAGTCACAGATTCCCCAGATTTACGATGTCCATGGCACCGAGCCGAAGAGCTGAAAAGCTGAAGTGCTTCTGGATGGGAACATTTAAAAAAAAAAAATACATCCTTCCATTGCATTTGAGGTACTTCAGCTGTTTTCTTTTAGTACATCAGTTCTTCTAGTACATCAGTTCTTCATAAATAGACAGTAAACATGTATTAGGAGCTTCCGGACAAAAACCAACCAAATGACTAAACGTAGGATTCGAGCCACAAAATCTTATTTCTTACTGTACCAATTGTCTGACTCTACAGACGAGCGTTTCTAAGAACATATCCAGCAAGCTCTCCAAACAAGATTAGCTTTCACTAAGTAGTGTCTTAAAAGACCTGGCACTTAAATGACATAAGTTCCTTAGTTTATCGAAGACGGAAGATGAAACGAGAATTCTTTGTTTGACACTACTAGCTCACACTACTGGTTGGCCAGGTTTAACAAAAAATTTATATGTGACCTGAGCCTAAGAGCGATTATACTTTGTGCCACTTATGCGCCTACAAGTAGGCATGCCAGTAGTTGTTAGTTGACCAGGCATTTATCTAATTTCATTGCTTGTACTGAATTTGGCCAATTTTATATTCATTTTTTTTCGTTGACACATTTTTTTTCAAATAAATTGAACTTGAAATGAAAATCGTGGCATATCCTAAAGAACGTAGCCATCAACTACAGTAAACGAGTCGTTGATTTTCTAGGCACCACTTATACGTTCAGTAGTTTGCCATTGCTTTCTGAACTCTATATATTTAGTCATTTTCAAACTCTTGCTGGCAAATGATATGAGTGCGACCATATTATAATACAATTTGTTAATGTATTTAAAAAAAAAACTTTATAGCTCAGAGGTCCATATTTTGTAAATATTCTTATTCTTATCGTTGTATATCATTTACCTTTCGTATCCATCAACCACAGTAAACGAGGCGTTGATTTTTTCTAGGCACCACTTATATGTTCGGTATATTGTCATTGCTTTCTGAGAGGTGAGATCTATTTTTCCTTTTTAAAATCCCACGAAAAGAATTTTCTTCTAAACTTCCCCATCGTGGGGTTTGAACCAGCTACGCTTGAGTTTGTGATCGAGCTTACTACCGCTTGAGCTACAGACGTTCACTTTGTAAATATACTGCACATAAAATATTTATGATCTTTTTTTTTTAGCAACCTTTCTTATAACGTGGATTTATTTCTGCAGATGTTGCTCTTGTTTCGTTATTATACTTTTATGGAACCATCACCCATTTGATTATTATTTTTGTGTTAGTTAACAATTCTTCAGGGGAAGTATAACATTTGGAACATAACGCCGAAACATAACGTTATGCTAGAGTAATACGCACTTACATATGAATCTACATCAACTATCTAGTCCATGGTTATGGTTGTCGTGACGTGCAGGCGGTGGATGATGCCGGTTGGGGATGAAAAACGACAATAGCTCGCGATCTTGACAGGTTTAAGCCCCGCCTATTCTCGTCCGATACTCGTGTCATCAGCCAACGCCTACTTCGTGTTTTATGGCTGTCATTATTTCCACGTCTGGTTCCCAGCTATTTCCACATTTTGTGTGTGAGTGTTCGTGCCAATAGTATCTCTCATCTCGTGAGGGAGTTACATGGAATCATGTCTACAATTCATAAAGGGATTCTTTATAACCAACATTCGAACTTAAAAATTATAAAAATACAAAATAACTAAAAATACAACAAAGGACATTTCATATAAACCACAATACTTTAAAGGAATGAGAAAAAGTATATAAGATCAGACTAAAGATACACAGATACTTATACAAACAGTAGAACGAAAAGAGAAATAACGAGAAAAAAAGCAACAAAAATATATTAAATAAATAAAAATTACATAAAAATGAATCTGTTGTAATCTTTATAGTCAGAGTTCTTCGTTGGACCACTTGCAACTACTCTTTGTGATTTCTATGTGATCCGAGCCTTAGAACGATTGTACGTTGTGCAAGTTATGCGCCTACAAGTAGACCAGCACATCAAATTTCTGCGACGCTTTTCATTTACTAGGGTAGCTTCTCTAGGCCCCTACCTCATTCGCTACTTACAACATGTCTTTCAGGTCACAACACTACTATTCTTTGCTCCAATTGCGGGCACCGACAACACACGGACTATTGTGTTCTGAACTATTACACATTAGAGAAACATAGACAAGGGGAGATAATACTATACTGGGTAATTGTAAAATAGTGAGATATGGGGTTAAATAAAGCGAATATCGTGGAAAAAGTTAATTGCATATCCTTTACGGGACTTTGAGAATCAACGCCAGCTTTTTAACGCTGTTTGTGATTTTTCTAGGCATTATTACGTTCAGTAGTTTGCCGTTGCTTTCTGAACGGGTGGTGCCATCGTCCTTTTGTAAAAACCACGTGAAACAATTTCCAACCAATCTGTCCGTAGCGTGATTCGAACTCGAAACGTCAGGGTTAATAGACAAAGTCACTATCCCCTAAGCCACAGACGCCACCATGTCGTGGAAACCAAAAGCAAATAAAGAAACAAATGTGCAAATTACGTATGACGCGAAATATTAAAACAATCATAAATTGACAAATTCAACTTTATGTGCATGAACAGACATGACATTCTATAACATAGCAAAAAAAAGGAAGGACAGAGGGCAAGGAGGGTAGACATTTCTAAAATTATCTCAGATTATCGGATTGACGACAAGGAGTTCATTCTAATATGTTTTAATGAATGTTGGCCTACACGCTCTGATATAACAAAACAAATTTAGGTTTAAAAAGCGTGTCTAGCTTTATGGAGGCTTCACTTTCCTACATAAAAATGAAACCCAGTCTAAATGTATGAAATCTTCATCTTCAACGATCTCTGGTCATGCGTTTCGTCTGGTCAACTGTACTCTAGACCACAAACTTCTACATAGAATAAACCACACACACACCTACCACACTGTAGAATGTGCAGTCAATCATGTGAGACAATACACCATATCTTGCTTGAATGCCCTGGACTACATAAAGCTAGACAAGAACTCCTCCCACCACACCCATCTGTTCATAATACCCTTCACCCTAGTCGCCCACAATTACAGAACACATGCAGATTATACAAATTGGCATTGGCTTCCCAAGAGTGAAAACTCGCAGCCCTGATTAGAAGAAGAAGAAGACAACAAACTGGACAGTCAGCTTCAGATCTGTTGGGTTTCCCCGAAGTCTAGTTTTTAGGTCGACTGAGTGTGACCACATGTTGCTTCTCAGCTCATCCAAGAGAGAACACTCTTGCAGGACATGCTTAGATGTCTGTTCCGCATGACGACACTAGTAGAGAGTTATTTGACTTATTCCTAGTCTTTGCAAGTATGAAATATAATGTGCATCTATCAGTGTGTACTATCCCCAGCTTTGGTCTCTATGTTGAGTAAACACAGTTTAATATCCCTAGATGATACACTAAATATAGCGGACACAACATACACAACTTGACATCTGCTGATGGCCTAACAAAAATAGAGCAAGATATGAGAAATATCTCTAAGATTGGATTGACTTTGACGGATACAAATGTGCAAGAAACAATTCGTCTTAAATAACAATAATATCGCAATCAATGATGACAACAACCTCAGACATGTGTTGTTGCTCCTCTCTGGTGTATGCCGAGGGTAGTGTAGGACCAATCTTGGAACACAATACTCTAACACCAGTGGGGCATACGTGATCAAGGTTAGACATGTGGGTGTTGTATGTTCTGTCTTTTCGCAATCAGTTCTTCTTCCAATGATCCCGCTCTAAATGTAGATGACATCAAGTTCCTTGTCTTATTGGAGACAGACGATAAAAGGAAGATTATTTTGTTCAAGTTGAGTAACTACAAGAATTATTTCCAGTTGATTATAGAAAAAAAAGCATGTGTTTGTTGTGTCTATACATTTTCTTTGTAATATTGTATTGTCTTCCTATCGCCCCGTTTTACATTACATTCTGGTGGGGCATACGTGATCAAGGTTAGACACTTGGGTGATGTATCCTTTTCTTTGTCTTTTCTT